>WOAB01000201.1:0-1354439 GCA_027886185.1 Rheum nobile
TTTAGAGGATTTCAATAGACTTCCTGATCTTTAATCAGGCTATGGAATCACCAGATTTTTGATTTACGAAGCAAAAGTTATACTTCACAAAAAATGGGACCCCCAACCGAGATCTCTTGCGTGCCAAGGCGAGTTCTTTTCATTCATGAATAAGGTAACCAATGATTTCACATGAGTAACAAAATTACTATTTAGCTTAATGGGGTATGTAGTGAGAGGTTTAAGGTTCAAGTCTTATGAGGCATATCATTTTTTTTTCATTGACTACGCATATTAATTTCATGCAATCATTTTAAATTGGTTTTTCTAATATGTGTCCATATTTAGCAAAATATATTTTAACCACTAGTTTATTGCTAAATATGAAATACCCCATTATATATTAAATAGTATAATTGTTATAACAATTTATATATATGCAACAAAGCAACAATGGAATGAAATTTAAAGCCCTCGCCTCCTTGTTCTAGTGTGCACCGCAAAGGAACCCTTCTCCTCCTACCTTCCTCTCGCCGTTCAACTGCTCCGCCCACCGGTGAGGGCGACCACAACTACTGCCGACCACCACCACTTCCTTCCTTGGTTCGGATCGCGCGTGACAAGCTGCTGGAAACCGCAATGAGCTGGTGCGAAGGTTCGAGCTGTTGCGCGGTCGTCGTTGAGCTCCGATCGTCTGCGTGGCCTGTAGGGCGCCGATTACCTCTGTGCCTCCGCTGCTACTGCACTTTCCGGTGACGTGAAGCCGGTCCCGGCGACGAAGGCGAGCCACCGACAAGGTAAACGCAGCTGTTGCGTGGTCTTAAATGGCTGAATTCTATCTGAATTGGGGTTGAATAAGTCATTAATTGTTGGTTAAAATTAGGTAGATTTGGTTCGGTTATTGAAGGGAATTGGACAGATTTGGATGCTTGGACAGAATTGAATTTGGGCAATTTCAGTTGGAAATTTGTAGGGAATTGTACAGCCCACAATCTGTTTGGCTGATTTTGTTGATTTGTGGGTTTACTGAAGTTGGTAATATTGGAGGTATGATTATATTAGGGGCTGAATTGGGGTTACACCCATGGCATGGTATGTGTTAATTAACGCAAGAAATTGTTCGATTTGTTGTCGTAAGTTCGTTCAGGATTAGTTTGCGAAGTTGGTGAATTTCTAGGATCGTTGTGGTTAAGTTTAAGGCAAGATGATTCTTGCTCATACTTATTACATATATCTTTGAGTATAATTATTTTCGCATATTAATGTTCAGTAATTGGTTTTTAATTATCTGTTATATTGATCTAGATTAGTAGTCGTAGAATAAATGGTGGAATGTGTGGTTGGTTGTTGCCTTGTGTGATGATTAATGTTGGATCGTTATGGTTGTTGGTTGTTAGTTATTGTTGGTTGATTTTTTGTTTCGGTTATAAGGAGCGCATGACTCCTTATAGCTGGGCCGGGGTGATGATAGCCTCACCCGACCACGTGAGGGGACCTTGCGTGGGTTAAGGCCATAATTGGATGATGAGTGTCCCATCTTAAACCTATCCATGGGGTAGTGTGATTATCTAGGGTGATGATAGTCACACCCGTTTATACTCGCTGTGTGGTTGAGATTGGATTGATGTATTTAGCACGTTGAAGAGTTGGATAAGGATGATTAAGTAATGGTTATGTGATAGTAATGGTATATATTTTGGTACGTTATTAATTGGCGTTAGATGGACGGTATAATGAACCTTTCCTATGTTCTATTATTTTTGCTTGATGATTCTTGTTAGTCTTTCATTAGACTAACCCAACCTCGGTTTATGTTTCCGCGGTTTGCTGGTGAATCGGGTCCACCAGTCAACTTGTCGTCATAAGTTCAACAGCAACAAGGGGGTCTTGATCACAGTTTGTCTCCACAGTTAAAGACATAGTTTTTGGCATCAGATTTGAAAATGTTTTATTAGCTACATGTTATTTGGATGTAAATTGATATTCTGAACTTGATGTAAGGTTTGAATGTTGTTTAAACTGGAAGTAGGGATTTCCATATTGATAACTTTGTATATTGGAAATGTTTGGGTTTTCCTTTCTAAAATTGCCTTATAGACCTTCAGGCCTATGGCACTGTAATACCTCTGGTTCGGGGTGTTACAGAAATTGGTATCAGAGCAATTACATTCGAAAATGTTTTCCAAAGGTTTGACGTGGACAAGACTATTCTCTAACATTGTGAAACAACCGTGTGATCGGGGACCCTTGCTGTTACTCATAAGTAAGTTTTGTGTTTGATAAGTTTTGTCTGCGATGTTTAGTACTAATGATTAATTACATTCAGTATGCCTCCAAAAGTGGGACGTGTTAGAGGTCGAGGGCGTGGGCGTGGGTGTGGTAGAGGACGAGGCCCTCGGGCTTATCCTCAAAGGGTAGATGCAGGTAGTCAAGTCGCTGACGATTCTGTAGGAAGTCAGCAGAACCCCGCGGAAGCTCCACTAGGAGCTACTCATGCGGGCATTGACCCAGGGACTTTGGATGTGCTGCAACATATGGTGACCGAAGCTGTGCAGGCAGCTATGGCACAAGTACCGCCACATTAGCAGCCAGCGCAGGCTGCTCAACCAGATCATGTTGGGCAACGACAAAATGAACCTCAGTGTTGCAAGAAGGGCTTAGCAGATACATGGAAGCCGTGGCTAGATTGAAGCCTTCTACTTTTGATGGTTCTGGCGAACCTGCTGCTGTGACATCTGGTTGAATAGATTTGATAAGCTATTGAAGGGTGTTCGATGTCCAGAGAGTGAGAAGGTAACGATTGCTGCTTATTACCTTATTGATGATGCTAGTGACTGGTGGGACACTGCTCAACCAACTGACCATGAGGCTTCATGGGGAGAGTTCCGAGCTAAGTTAGAAGCAAGTTCTTTCTAGAGGCATTAAGGGATGCCAAACTGCATGAGTTTCAGTATCCAGAGAATGAAGGACTAAAAGTGCATCAACTGGCTGTGAAGTTCAATAAGCTGCTGAAGTATGCAACCTCTATCGTAAAGGAAGAGAAGGATAAGATTAAGAACTTTCATAGATGGCTGTATCCTGAGATAAAACCTCTGATGGCGAGACACAACTGTACAACACTTGAGCAATTTATTTATGAGTGCTTGACTATGGAGGCTGCTATTGATGATTCCAATCAGATTATTGATGCTCGAGTTGGGAAAAAGCAGAAGACTCAGTTTACACCAGGAGGAGCTGGATCTCACAACAACAACAACTTCAGTGGGTTCAAGAAACCTTTCTCTACTCCTAGGAGTACCCTAGCAATGGGCCGGCCAAGACGGCTCAGAGCAGTGGTTCACAGATGTCACGTAAGTTATAACCAGTCAGGGGGTCAACAAGGGATGACAAGAGGTGCACCACATTGCTTCAACTGTGGTGATCCTAATCATAAGAAGTTAGATTGTACTAAGGCCACCTCCGAATTGTTACAAATGTGGGGGAGTTGGGCACATTAAGCTTTCTGCAGACAAAGGGGTAAATTCATCCCAATCTCAAGCATCCTCTCCAGGTTATCGTCCAACCCCGAATCAGAACCGTCCGGCACAGGCACAGTCTCAGCAGAACAACATGGGAAACAAGGGCAAGGCACCGATGGGTGGGCCCCCGACATCGCGAGTCTATGAGATGAGGAGGGTTGAGGAACAAAATGCGCCTGTGACTACAAGTATGATTTTTATTCGGTCTGAGCCGATCCGTTTATTGTTTGATTCAGGTGCTACACATTCATTTATTGCTGAGAATTGCATTGATAGACTTGGACTAGTATGTGATTTGGAGTGTGAACCTTTTGTTGTCGGATTGCCTAATGGTGATAAATTAGTAGGGACTAGGGGACTTAGAAACTTTTCCAATCATCATAGGTGGTCGATAATGGATGGTCGATCTTATAGCTATCCATATGTTTCACTACGATATCATTCTAGGTATGGATTGGCTCTCTCGCCATGGTACTGTTCTTGATTTTAGGAAAAAGATAGTTACTGTAACAACAGATGAGGGTTTAGTGCATGTGTTCAAAGGTCATGATCCTAAAGACCCTGGCAGAATTATTAGTGCGATGATAGCTGCAAAACTATTAAGACAAGGTTGTGTCGGTTATGTGTGTTATGCCTTAGAAGAGAGAAAGTATGAAGTAAAGTTAGACGATCCCCATCGCTCGCGAATATCTAGATGTATTTCCTGAGAAACTGCAAGGGCTAGCACTGAGATGTGATGTTGATTTCACTATTGAACTGGAACCAGGAACTACCCCGATTTCTCGAGCTCCATACCGGATGGCACCAGCAGAAATGCTAGAATTGAGGAAGCAGTTAGAGGAACTTGTGGACTTAGGCTTTATTAGGCCAAGTGCATCTCCTTGGGGTGTGCCTGTGTTGTTTGTTAAAAAGAAGGATGGTTCCCTTCGACTTTGTATCGACTATAGGGAGTTGAATAAGGTGACAATCAAGAATAGGTATTCACTCCCTCATATAGATGATTTGTTGGATCAATTGCAATGAGCTACTGTATTTTCAAAGATTGACTTGAGATCAGGGTATCATCAGCTTAGGATTCGAGAGGAGGATATTAGACTGCCTTCAGAACAAGGTACGGTCACTATGAATTTGTGGTGATGCCTTTCGGGTTGACTATTGCTCCCGCGGTTTTCATGGACTTAATGAACCAATGTTTTAGAGAGTACTTGGATCGCTTTGTAGTGGTTTTCATTGATGATATTTTAGTATACTCTCGGAGTAAGGAGGACCATGAGACTCACCTCAGAGCTATACTTGAAGTGTTGAGGCGACAAAAGCTATTTGCAAAATTTGCCAAAATGTGACTTTTGGTTACCTAAGGTAGCATTTCTTGGCCATGTGATCTCTAACGAGGGTGTGATGGTAGATTCGCAGAAGACAGAAGCAATATTGAATTGGAAACAACCTCAGAATGTTAAGGAAGTTAAGAGTTTTCTCGGACTGGCGGGTTACTATAGGCGATTTATGGAGGGATTTTCTAAGATTGCTCAACCGCTAACCAATCTGCTACGTAAAACTAAGAAGTTTGAATGGAATGGGAGATGTCAGGAGAGTTTTGAAGAACTCAAGAGGCGCTTGACTAGTGCGCCAGTGTTAGCCTTACCACAAGGAACAAAAGGGTTTGCAGTCTACAGTGATGCCTCTAAGCAAGGTATGGGTTGCGTTTCAATGCAGAATGGGAAGGTTATTGCATACGTATCTCGCCAACTTAAACTACATGAAGTCAACTATCCTATCCCTGAATGGAAGTGGGAAGACATTGCAATGGACTTTGTTGTTGGTCTACCTAGATCACGAAAAGGAAACGATGCAATATGGGTCATTGTGGATCGGTTAACGAAGTCTTCGTATTTTGTACCCATCAAGATTACTTGGGAACTGGAGTCGGTCATGAGAGATCGATACCCGAACCTATTCTGATCTTAGTTTCGAGGACGAAACTCCTATAAGGGGGGAGAATGAAATACCCCATTATATATTAAATAGTATAATTGTTATAACAATTTATATATATGCAACAAAGCAACAGTGGAATGAAATTTAAAGACCTCGCCTCCTTGTTCTGGTGTGCACCGCAAAGAGAACCCTTCTCCTCCTACCTTCCTCTTACCGTTCAGCTGCTCCTCCCGCCGGTGAGGGCGACCGCAACTACTGCCGGCCACCACCACTTCCTTCCTTGGTTCGGATCGTGCGCGACAAGCTGATGGAGACCGCAGCGAGCTGGTGCGAAGGTTCGAGCTGGTGCGAAGGTTCGAGCTGTTGCGTGGTCGTCGTTGAGCTCCAACCGTCTGCGCGGCCTGTAGGGCGCCGATTACCTCTATGCCTCCGCTGCTACTGCACTTTCCGGCGACGTGAAGCCCAGTCCCGACGACGAAGGCGAGCCACCGACGAGGTAAACACAGCTGTTGCGTGGTCTTAAATGGCTGAATTCTATCAGAATTGGGGTTGAATTAGTCGTTAATTGTTTGTTAAAATTGGGTCAATTTGGTTCAGTTATTGAAGGGAATTGGACAGATTTGGATGCTTGGACATAATTGGATTTTGGGCAATTTCAGTTGGAAATTTGCAGGGAATTGTGCAGCCCACAATCTGTTTTGGCTGATTTTGTTGATTTGTGTGGTTTACTGAAGTTGGTAATATTGGAGGTATGATTATATTAGGGGCTGAATTTGTGATACCCCGTATTTTGTAAGGTTATTTTGGAATTTTCCCGAGTACCCGTTTAGTACGTCGGATTTAATTCAGGTAGCTTGAGACATTCTGTAATGTGCTCTGTATCTGTAATATTTTTCTCAGTGAAATAAAATACAGATGATGTGCTTCAGATGTTTATACGCGTTCGCATACGATAATTTTTATCCCGGGTTAATGTCTTGCTCATTCAAAAGCTGAATGGGCGGGAAAAGGCAAAAACGGCGACCGCCGTATAGTAAAGGCGCCCGCCGTCGCTGGGCCCGAGGTGTCAGGCCGTCGTCTCCTACTCTGGGCTCGCCAGGGCTAGGAACGGTGACCGCCGTAATTACGGCCCCCGCCGCGGCCCGCCGTAGGCAAAGTTGCGGCGCTCGCCGTGATTACCCAGAAGTCATTACCCGTTGGTCGCCGGCGAGCTCTGGCCGCACCGATCTAGCCCTGCTCGGCCTCGTCTAGGGTGATGATGATGTTCCCATTGCTTTGGCTATAAAAGGAGGTGTTGGGGGAAGGGTTTTGAGCCATCCCAGCACCGAATCTCTGCCAAAATTTCGCCTCGTCGGAGTGTTAGTTTCGCCGGATTTCGGAAGCTTCGTTGGTGTCGGTTGGTGGTGTTTCCTGAAGCCCTTGTGAAGCCTTTTGGTTGCCTTTGGAGGTTGGAACCCAGGCAAGGCAAAAAGGGGTCGAAACGCGCATCATTTGTGTGTGTTTTTCTCTCGTTCTGTCGTCGGAGTTCTTCACGGCGACCACCGTGTTCTTTACGGCGCCCGCCGTGATGAATGCGGTGACCGCCACCAAGAACGGCGACCGCCGCCAGTGCCCAGAATGCCTTCGTGGCTTTGGCTTGGTTGGTTGTCGTCGTGGCGTCTTTCCTTTCGATTTCTTTCGCCGTTTTTAGATTCGTACTGTTGTTATGTCGGATCTAACTTAGGGTTCCTTTTATGGGTCAACTCGAAGGTGTTTGTGCTAGCAGAGCTATACCCGTGTCGAGCCCGGAATCTCGTCGTTATCGTTAGGCTTGTTTCTATTCTGCGGATTAAGGCAAGTGGCGGTTCGCTCCTGCTCATCGTTTTCATATTTACATTGATTATCAGTTATTTCAATTGATTAATTAATTTGGAACGATTATTACTGTGTTCTTCTGGAAGTGATTTATAAACTATTTTGAAAATCATATAATAGGTTGTATATCTGTTAGAACAACGCTATTATCTGTGATCGCCTTTCGGGCCTTTATGTGGATTTATCCTGTAACTGTTATTGTGCTGTATCTGTGTGGTTAGCACTGTTAGTAGGAATGTACTCGGACTTCGTCTGGTCGTTTCTTTATAATCTGGTATCGGGGTGACTCATCTCCATCTGGTACTATTCTAAGATCATGATCGGTCTCTTTCACAAGTGTGTAGAGACAGGACACTTAGCTGGTGTCACAAACCTTCCGGTGTACGTCACTCTCGACGAAACGTATACTAAGATGTGTCGTCCCAATGGTGGGGTACACATGTAAAAGTCTAATAATGTGATGTGTGGTTTGTAATATAAATCAGATAAGTGCTACTCGACGCACATAATTAATAAACCTTCGGCGAGTAGTACATCTAAGTTATAGTGCAGCTAGGAAAACTCGTCTCGACTTTGATCATAGTACGTTCTCTTTCCAATCTGGATTCGCTGTATGCGATGAGGTTGGTCGTGAACCGAAGCATCTCAGTCAACTTTTAAATCATTGTTGTATGATTCTGTAAATATTCCAGATTTGTCATAATTCCTTAAAGACTCAGTTCCGTTGGAGTCTTCTTTCGAGTCAATTTCTATGAAGATTCAGTCTTCCATCATCTTCTCTTGTGCATACCTCTTGTTTAATCCAGTAGGAGTATCATGGTTGACTATCGTCATCGGTTGTTATTCGAGAAGCGATGAGTCTAACCTAATACGACTGCTTCGAACCATTCTGCTTTGTACCCTTGCTAGTCTATTCAAGTAGACTAACCCACGAACTTTGTTCTCTGCATGTGGGCTGGTGTCATCCGTTCGATTCGGCACATCAGATAGAAAGTAGCTCAGAAGGATAGAAGGATTATGGAGTCGACGGTGGTTTTTGAACGTTTGAGTTATTTGTTTATCAGGATGAGATCTTTTGGACAATGACTTTGGTTGTAATGTATTTTATAAGACTTCCGCTATACCCTACTTTATAAGACTTCCGCTGTATTTGGTTTAAACTCTGTGTTAGCCTATTCGGGATTGGGTTGTAATCCTGTAACTCATGTTTCCTTGACAATGTTATGTTTTGGAATTGAATGCTTTGATCATTATGTATCACTTGTATTTCATAAATTGTATTTAAATGGTAAAGCCTTGGGTGATCTCGGTAAGGAACAATGGGGTCACTGGCGGTAGTACTTTTCCAAAAGGATTAAGTTTTGGGGGTGTTATAGTTGTGGTATCAGAGCTAAAGTTTTTAAAACGGGTTTGGGGATTTTACAAACCATTTTTCCTGTTTTGAAAATGCTTTAAAAGGGCTCTGAATTTTCAAAGTGAAAAGAATTTGAAAACACCGTTCATAGTCGTGTCTTCTATATAGTCTGATGTAGTAAGCTTGCTTCTATGTCTAGAAAGACTAACTCCTTCCTCGTTATCCTATAGAATGGGTGCGTGTTTTTCTCTTGATAGAGGGTCGGAGGACGCCAAGACGGACCCGCCGTCTCCAGGCAGGCTAGATTTTCCGGTTCCCCAGCGATGTTTCGAGGTTAGAGGCCCGAGTAGGCCGCCCGAGGACATCAAGTATGTGATTCCCGAGTCTGTTGTCCTTACACCTAGGAATGCAGTGGTCACTATAGCTGCACCTGTAGAGCCACTCAGGGAGGAAGCAGTGTAGGAAGTGGGTGAGTCATCTAGATACACCTTAGGGCATTACGATGACAATTACCAGATAGAGATATATCCTGTCGAGGATGAGGATCTGATCGAGATTGATCCCGAGGATGAGGATCCCATCGAAGATGATCCTGAGGAGGACCCCGAGATGGACCTGGAAGAGCAGAGCCAAGAGCCAGACAACTTGAGGCACTTGCTAGTGGACAGTCAGGAGCCGGGGGTACAGTTTATTCCCCCCAGCCCAGAACTATCACCAGTGTCGGCTTATGCACTCATGACTGATGCTGATTGGGAGGCACTGTACACTGAGCACGGTATTAGGAGGAGATCAGAGGCTGAGTTGAGAGAGATCCTTCGCCAGAGCGAAATGAACTCTCATATGGAGCAACAACAACAGATGGATCAGGCGATCGCTAGCGCTCAGAGGAGAGCTGGAATTGGAGGACCTCTTATAGACGATCCTTTCTTTTCCGCAGCTGAGATTGGAACTGAGTCACCAGAGCCGTGTGACCCAGGACCAAGCAGGGTGCAAAGCTCATCACCAGAGCAGGATGGTGAGCCAAGCCCGAAGAGACCTTGCATGGATAGCCGGTCTTACATGAGACGTCTTGGATTGCCTTAGTGTGGTTTGGCATTGCCTAGTGTCGTAGCTTCTTTTGCTAGTGTTTCAGTTGTGTTTGTGTTTTGTTTCAGTGTTTCGGCTAGTGTCTGTGGATTTTCTAGATTTCCGAGCAAGTTCTGTTTTGATGCTCGAAGATTTGACTCATGTGTTGCTTGTGTAAAAGTTCGAAGGTTCATCTATAAAATGCCAAGTTGATCTATTCTGAGTAATTTATTTACGTTGGTATATTGCATAAGTATATTGCATAATATTAATGTATTGAATGCTTGGAATTGGATCGGTACACAGATGGTGAACCCAAGAAGCACGAGGAACTCGACTCGAGCCGGTGTTGGGACTATCCAAGATCCCAGGCCAGCAGGAAGAGGTGTTCAGGATGAGCACGAGTCAGAGTCTCGCGTTCAGCATAGGCGTGAAGGTCAGGATCAAACCCAAGCGCCGACACTGTTTGATGCCGCAGCTGTTGAGGCGATTCGCGGGATTGTGATGCAGACAATTGCAGATGTATTGAGACCCAGTGCGCCTCAAGCGCAAGAAGTGCCTACTCACCCAGCGGTTCCTGATGCTGTGGAGCCCGGAAACCCTGTGGTTCAGGAGAATGCCGTCAGGGCTAGAGACAGCTATGGTCACGCTCTTAAGACCATCACTTCCATGAGGCCCGATTGCTATAACGGGAAAGGGGAGCCAGTAGCAGTGACTCATTGGTTCTCCCATATGGAGAGGCTGTTTCGGAACGTGGAGTGTACTGAGGCCGAGAAGGTCCATATCGCTTCTCTTCAGCTAAAGGAGGAGGCTAGCGAGTGGTGGGAGAGCACAAGTTTGGCAGAGAGCCCAATGTTGACTTGGTCGATGTTCAAGACCAAGATGGTTGATCTCTTTTTCTCTCGTGCTATGAGAGAGGAGAAGCATAAAGAGTTCTTGTACCCAAAGACGGATGGTCTGAAAGTGACCGAGTTGGCATCTAAGTTCAATCATCTTTTACAGTACGCCCCTGCCGAGATTACCAGCGAGGCCCAAAAGATCTGGTACTTCCACGAGTGGATGAGCCCGGATATCAAGCCGTTAATGGTGCACCACACATGCTCTACCTTGGAGCAGTATGTGGATTGTGCCTATAAGCTGGAGGTAACTCTAGAGGAGTCGACCAAGAGGCGCAACCGACAGAAGTCGATGCAGAATCAGAATCAAAATCAGGGTGGTGGATTCAAGCGACCTGCGCCACCGTCTAGCTTTGCCAAGTCTGGCCGAGCAAAGACGGACATGACTCACGGAGGGTCAACGCAGCAGTCCAGTCAAAGCAGAAGTTCAGTTCAGTGTTATAACTGTGGTGTTGTGGGGCACAAGAGCAATGAGTGTCAGAAGGAGAAGAGATCGTGCTTTGGGTGTGGACGTGATGGTCATCTACAGAAGTTCTGCAAGCAGGGGAAGCAGAAGGGAGTAGAGTCGCAGCAAGGGTCAGTTCATCAGAGAAACCGACCTAGGTTCAAGCCTGCCGAGACTCCTAGCCCGTCAGTTCAGACGACTGCTCAGAACAGGGGAAAGGCCCCAGCTGTTTCTGGAAGTCAGGGCCAATGCTTGTACGAGATGCGTGAAGCAGATGGACCCAACGCTCCGATTGCTCAAGGTACTTTATACCTTCACTCTACTTCAGTGTGCATTCTATTTGATTCTGGTGCTACGCATTCCTTTATTTCGGATAGCTGTGTTAGCAAGTTAGACTTAGTGTGTAATGATTCGTGCGACCCTTTCGTCGTTAGTCTTCCTAATGGAGAACGTTTGGTGGGAACCAAGCATCTGTCCGACTTTCCAATTACCATTCAGGGTAAGGAGTTTGAGGCAGATCTGATCTGTATAGCCATGGCTCCATACGACATTATCCTTGGTATGGATTGGCTGATGCATCACAAGGCGGTGATCGACTTCAGTTCAAGAACGGTGACGGTTTCATCTGGGGGCCAGTTCGTGTGCAAGTTCAAAGGTCGGAATGACGCTGATAACGGCAAGCTGATCAATGCGATGGCTGCGTTTAAGCTACTACGACAAGGATGTGTCGGGTACCTTTGCTACTTGGATTCGCCCGCGAAGGATGGACCTGAGGTTCTTGATATTCCTGTGGTGAGGGAGTTTTCGGATGTCTTTCCGGAAGAAATTCCTGGATTACCCCCGAACCGTGACGTAGAGTTTTTAATTGATCTTGAGCCTGGTACGGCGCCGATTTCCAAATCACCGTATCGGATGGCTCCAGCTGAGATGCAAGAATTGAAGAAACAACTTGAAGATCTTCTTGATAAAGGTTATGTCAGGCCGAGTGCATCACCGTGGGGTGCTCCGATATTGTTCGTCAAAAAGAAGGACGGATCGTTCCGACTTTGTATCGACTACCGAGAGTTGAACAAGGTGACGATCAAGAACAAGTATCCTTTGCCTAGGATTGATGACAAGTTGGACCAGTTGCAGGGAGCAAAGGTTTTCTCCAAGATCGACCTGAGATCGGGTTATCACCAGCTCAGAATTCGTGAGCAGGACATTCCTAGAACTGCGTTCAGGACCAGATATGGTCATTACGAGTTCGTAGTGATGCCTTTTGGGCTTACAAATGCTCCAGCTGTCTTTATGGATTTGATGAATCGATGTTTTCACCAGTACTTGGACAAGTTCGTAGTGGTCTTCATAGACGATATTCTGATCTACTCTCCGAGTGAAGAAGTCCACGAGGAACATCTGCGGATTGCTTTGTCAGTCTTTAGACAACATCAGCTTTATGCTAAACTGTCCAAGTGTGAATTCTGGATGAAGGAGGTGGCTTTCTTAGGCCACGTGATCAATGAGAATGGGGTTATGGTTGATCCCCAAAAGATTGAAGCGGTGGCTAATTGGACACAGCCCCAGAACGTGAAGAAGGTGCACAGTTTTCTTGGGCTTGCCGGGTATTATAGACGGTTCATGGAGGGGTTTTCGAAGACCGCTCTACCTATGACCAATCTACTCCGCAAGGTTCACAAGAAGTTTATCTGGAATGACAAGTGCGAGGCCAGTTTCCAGGAGTTGAAATGACGGCTGACCTCGGCACCCGTGTTAGCACTTCCCGAAGGGAATGACGATTATGTGGTCTATAGTGATGCTTCAAAGTGTGGTTTGGGTTGTGTACTGATGCAGAGGGGCAGATTTATTGCTTACGCATCTAGACAACTCAAGACTTACGAAGAAAACTATCTGACCCATGATCTTGAGTTAGCAGCGGTTGTCTTTGCACTGAAGATTTGGAGGCATTACCTCTACGGTATAAGATGTCAAGTCTTCACTGACCACAAAAGTCTCAAGTATATATTTACTCAAAAGGAGCTGAATATGAGACAACGCCGCTGGCTAGAGTTACTCAAAGACTACGACATGGAGTTGTTGTATCATCCGGGCAAGGCTAATGTAGTACCTGATGCACTGAGCCGAAAGACAACGCACGAGACTATAGTTGCTCTACTTACTGCTCAGACCAAGCTAAACCAAGAGTCATGCGACGTTGAAGTCTAGTATGACCAACGTAGAGGGTACCTGAGTATGCTAGAAATTCAGGCTACACTGCTGGATCAAATCAAAGAAAAGCAAGTCGATGACATCATCTTGGTGAAGTTAAGCAGTGAAGTGATGGACGGGAAAGCTCCCAGTTTTGTGGTTCAGGATGATGGATCACTTTGGTTTCAGGATCAGATTTGTGTGCCAGACACAGAGAGTCTTCGTCAGTTGGTGATGAGAGAAGCTCATTCATCTGCTTATTCTGTGCATCCTGGTTCTAGCAAGATGTACAAGGATCTCAGGAAGAAGTTTTGGTGGCCAAACATGAAGTGGGATGTAGCAGACTTTGTGGCAAAGTGCTTAACTTGTCAGAAGGTCAAGATCGAACACCGCAGGCCAGGTGGTGAGTTGCTACCTCTCCCAGTGCCAGAATGGAAATGGGAGGACATCGCCATGGACTTCGTCACCGGGCTACCCAAGACTCGAAGTCAGAGAGATGCTATCTGGGTAATTGTGGATAGGCTTACGAAGAGTGCTCATTTCATAGCCATCAATACCACATGGGAAACCCAGAAGTTAGCAGAGGTCTACCAGAAAGAGATTGTCCGTTTACATGGTATCCCTAAAACCATCGTATCGGATCGAGATGGCCGTTTCATGTCAAGGTTCTGGCAAGAACTTCATAAGGCTATGGGGACCGAGTTAAGGTTCAGCACAACGTTTCATCCTAAGACAGATGGCCAGTCTGAAAGGACCATCCAGACTCTGGAGGATATGCTAAGAGCTTGTGTACTCGATCGTCCGACTAGCTGGGAGGACAACTTGAGTCTGATTGAGTTCACCTACAACAACAGCTGGCATGCTATGATCAAGATGGCTCTGTTCGAAGCTTTGTATGGTCGCCGATGCAGATCTCCGATTTGTTGGGACGATAACGCCGACAAGATTCTGCTTGGGCCAGAGTTAGTCGAGAGGACAGCTTCAGACATTGCCTTAATCAGACAGAGGATGTTGACCGCTCAGAGTCGACAGAAGTCCTATGCAGATCGGAAGCGCATGGCTGTCGAGTTTGAGGTCGGTGACAAGGTTTTTGTCAAGGTGTCGCCCTCGAAGGGAGTTTTCAGGTTTGGTAAGCGTGGGAAGCTTAACCCTCGCTACGTGGGACCATTCGAGATTCTGAATAGAGTGGGATCTCTAGCGTACCGCTTGGCGTTGCCGCCATCGGCTCATCCAGTGCATAATGTGTTCCACGTCTCTTTTCTCAGGAAGTATGTGCCAGATGAGTCTCATGTGCTGAGTTATGAGGACATCGAGATTCAAGCTAATGGTACTTATGAAGAGTTGCCCGTGCGCATTTTGGAGCGTCGGGAGAAGCGTTTGCGCAACAAGATCGTGCCGTTGGTATGAGTGTTGTGGTCCAAGTCAGGGACCGAAGAAGTTACTTGGGAGACGTGGGAAACCGAGTCAGATATGCTCAGGCGTTTTCCCGAGTTATTTTTGGCCTAAGTTTCGGGGTCAAAACTTCTTTTAAGGGGGGGGGGGGAGATGTGATACCCCGTATTTTTGTAAGGTTATTTTGGGAATTTTGGAATTTTCCCGAGTACCCGTTTAGTACGTCGGATTTAATTCAGGTAGCTTGAGACATTCTGTAATGTTCTCTGTATCTATAATATTTTTCTCAGTGAAATAAAATACAGACGACATGCTTCGGATGTTTATACGCGTTCGCATACGATAATTTTTATCCCGGGTTAATGTCTTGCTCGTTCAAAAGCTGAATGGGTGGGAAAAGGCAAACACGGCGACCGCCGTACAGTAACGGTGCCCGCCGTCGCTGGGCCCGAGGTGTCAGGCCGTCGTCTCCTACTCTGGGCTCGCCAGGGCTAGGAACGGCGACCGCCGTAATTACGGCGCCCGCCGCGGCCCGCCGTAGGCAAAGTTACGGCGCCCGCCGTGATTACCCAGAAGTCATTACCCGTTGGTCGCCGACGAGCTCTAGCCGCGCCGATCTAGCCCTGCTCGGCCTCGTCTAGGGTGATGATGATGTTCCCATTGCTTTGGCTATAAAAGGAGGTGTTGGGGGAAGGGTTTTGAGCCATCCCAGCACCGAATCTCTGTCAAAATTTCGCCTCATCGGAGTGTTAGTTTCGCCGGATTTTGGAAGCTTCGTTGGTGTCGGTTGGTGGTGTTTCCAGAAGCCCTTGTGAAGCCTTTTGGTTGCCTTTGGAGGTTGGAACCCAGGCAAGGCAAAAAGGGGTCGAAATGCGCATCATTTGGGTGATTTTTTCTCTCGTTCTGTCATCGGAGTTCTTCACGGCGACCGCCGTGTTCTTTATGGCGCCCGCCGTGATGAATGCGGCGACCGCCGCCAGTGCCCAGAATGCCTTCGTGGCTTTGGCTTGGTTGGTTGTCGTCATGGCGTCTTTCCTTTCGATTTCTTTCGCCGTTTTTAGATTCATACTGTTGTTATGTCGGATCTATCTTAGGGTTTCTTTTATGGGTCGACTCGAAGGTGTTTGTGCTAGCGGAGCTATACCCGTGTCGAGCCCGGAATCTCGTCGTTGTCGTTAGGCTTGTTTCTATTCTGCGGATTAAGGCAAGTGGCGGTTCGCTCTTGCTCATCGTTTCCATATTTACATTGATTATCAGTTATTTCAATTGATTAATTAATTTGGAACGATTATTACTGTGTTCTTCTGGAAGTGATTTATAAACTGTTTTGAAAATCATATAATAGGTTGTATATCTGTTAGAACAACTCTATTATATGTGATCGCCTTTCGGGCCTTTATGTGGATTTATCCTATAACTGTTATTGTGCTGTATCTGTGTGGTTAGCACTGTTAGTAGGAATGTACTCGGACTTCGTCCGGTCGTTTCTTTATAATCTGGTATCGGGGTGGCTCGTCTCCATCTGGTACTATTCTAAGATCATGATCGGTCTCTTTCACAAGTGTGTAGAGACAGGACACTTAGCTGGTGTCACAAACCTTCCGGTGTACGTCACTCTCGACAAAACGTATACTAAGATGTGTCGTCCCAATGGTGGGGTACACATGTAAAAGTCTAATAATGTGATGTGTGGTTTGTAATATAAATTAGATAAGTGCTACTCGACGCACATAATTAATTAAACTTCGGCGAGTAGTGCAGCTAAGTTATAGTACAGCTAGGAAAACTCGTTTCGACTTTGATCATAGTACGTTCTCTTTCCAATCTGGATTCGTTGTATGCGATGAGGTTGGTCGTGAACCGAAGCATCTCAGTCAACTTTTAAATCATTGTTGTATGATTCTATAAACATTCCAGATTTGTCATAATTCCTTAAAGACTCAGTTCCGTTGGAGTCTTCTTTCGAGTCGATTTCTGTGAAGATTCAGTCTTCCAGAATCTTCTCTTGTGCATACCTCTTGTTTATTCCAATAGGAGTATGATGGTTGACTATCGTCATCGGTTGTTATTCGAGAAGCGATGAGTCTAACCTAATACGACTGCTTCGAACCATTCTGCTTTGTACCCTTGCTAGTCTATTCAAGTAGACTAACCCACGAACTTTGTTCTCTGCATGTGGGCTGGTGTCATCCGTTCGATTCGACACATCAGATAGAAAGTAGCTTAGAAGGATAGAAGGACTATGGAGTCGACGGTGGTTTTCGAACGTTTGAGTTATTTCGTTAATCAGGTTGAGATCTTTTGGACAATGACTTTGGTTGTAATGTATTTTATAAGACTTCCGTTGTACCCTACGTTATAAGACTTCCGCTGTATTTGGTTTAAACTTTGTGTTAGCCTATTCGGGATTGGGTTGTAATCCCGTAACTCATGTTTCCTTGACAATGTTATGTTTTGGAATTGAATGCTTTGATCATTATGTATAACTTGTATTTCATAAATTGTATTTAAATGGTAAAGCCTTGGGTGATCTCGGTAAGGAACACTAGGGTCACTGGCGATAATACCTTTCCAAAATGGTTAAGTTTTGGGGGTGTTACAGAATTGGGGTTACACCCATGGCATGGTATGTGTTAAATTAACGCAAGAAATTGTTCGATTTGTCGTCGAAGGTTCGTTCAGGATTAGTTTGCGAAGTTGGTGAATTTCTAGGATTGTTCTGGTTAAGTTTAAGGCAAGATGATTCTTGCTCATACTTATTACATATATCTTTGAGTATAATTATTTTCGCATATTAATGTTCAGTAATTGATTTTTAATTATCTGTTATATTGATCTAGATTAATAGTCGTAGAATTAAATGGTGGAATGTGTGTTGGTTGGTTGTTGCCTTGTGTGATGATTAATGTTGGATTGTTATGGTTGTTAGTTGTTGTTGGTTGATTGTTTGTTTCGGTTAAAAGTAGGGCATGACTCCTTATAGCTGGGCCGGGGTGATGATAGCCTCACCCGACCACGTGGAGGGTGACCTTGGTTGGTTTAAGGCCACAATTGGATGGTGAGTGTCCCATCTTAAACCTATCCATGGGTAGTGTGATTATCTAGGGTGATGATAGTCTCACCCGTTTATACTCGCTGTGTGGTTGATATTGGATTGAATGTGATGAAGGGATCCCCAGCGGGTCACCACAGCGAACCCATGTAGGCCCCATTCCAGGGTCACCTACAGGACCCAACCATGGCCCCGGGACGCCGTCCCCCAATCAGGTCTGCAGACCGTGAACCCCAACCTTTGACAGGACCTCTGTGAGCACCAACCCCTTCCCAGGGTGACACAAACACAAAGGCCTGCATGTTGTTGGAGAGAGTCGAACACGCGGCCTCTCCCTTTACCAAGCAGCTTTCGCAGTACTTGGTACCAATTGCGCTGCAACACAATTGGTACCAAGTACTGCGAAAGCTGCTTGGTAAAGGGAGAGGTCGCGTGTTCGACTCTCTCCAACAACATGCAGGCCTTTGTGTTTGTGTCACCCTGGGAAGGGGTTGGTGCTCACAGAGGTCCTGTCAAAGGTTGGGGTTCACGGTCTGCAGACCTGATTGGGGGACGGCGTCCCGGGGCCATGGTTGGGTCCTGTAGGTGACCCTGGAATAGGGCCTACATGGGTTCGCTGTGGTGACCCGCTGGGGATCCCCTCATCAGAATGTATTTAGCACGTTGAAGAGTTGGATAAGGATGGTTAAGTAATGGTTATGTGATAGTAATGGTATATAATTTGATACGTTATTAATTGGCGTTAGATGGACGATATAATGAACCTTTCCTATGTTCTATTATTTTTGCTTGATGATTCTTGCTAGTCTTTCATTAGACTAACCCAACCTCGGTTTATGTTTCCGCGGTTTACTGGTGAATTGGGTCCACCAGTCAACTTGTCTTCGTAGATTCAGCAACAACAAGGGGGTTCTTGATCACAGTTTGTCTCCACAGTTAAAGACATAGTTTTTGGCATCGGATTTGAAAATGTTTTATTAGCTACATGTTGTTTTGGATGTAAATTGATATTCTGAACTTGATGTAAGGTTTGAATGTTGTTTAAACTGGAAGTAGGGATTTCCATATTGATAACTTTGTATATTTGGAAATGTTTTGGGTTTTCCTTTCTAAAGTTGCCTTATAGACCTTCGGGCCTACCGCACTGTAATACCTCTGGTTCGGGGTGTTACAGAAATTGGTATCAGAGCAATAACATTCGAAAATGTTTTCCAAAGGTTTGACATGGAAAAGACTATTCTCTAACATTGTGAAACAACCGTGTGATCGGGGACCCTTGCTGTTACTCATAAGTAAGTTTTGTGTTTGATAAGTTTTGTCTGCGATGTTTAGTACTAACGATTAATTACATTCAGTATGCCTCCGAAAGCGGGTAGTCAAGCCGCTGACGATTCTGTAGGAAGTCAGCAGAACCCCGCGGAAGCTCCACTAGGAGCCACTCATGCGGGCATTGACCCAGGGACTTTGGATGTGCTGCAACAGATGGTGACTGAAGTTGTGCAGGCAGCTATGGCACAAGTACCGCCACATTAGCAGCCAGCGCAGACTGCTCAGCCAGATCATGTTGGGCAACGACAAAATGAACCTCAGGTGTTGCAAGAAGGGCTTAACAGATACATGGAAGTTGTGGCTAGATTGAAGCCTCCTACTTTTGATGGTTCTGGCAAACCTGCTGCTGTGACATTCTGGTTGAATAGATTTGATAAGCTATTGTAGGGTGTTCGATGTCCAGAGAGTGAGAAGGTAACAATTGTTGCTTATTACCTTATTGATGATGCTAGTGACTGGTGGGACACTGCTCAACCAACTGACCATGAGGCTTCATGGGGAGAGTTCCGAGCTAAGTTAGAAGACATATTATTTCTAGAGGCGTTAAGGGATGCCAAACTACATGAGTTTCAGTATCTAGAGAATGAAGGACTAAAAGTGCATCAACTGGCTGTGAAGTTCAATAAGCTGCTGAAGTATACAACCTCTATCGTAAAGGAAGAGAAGGATAAGATCAAGAACTTTCATAGATGGTTGTATCCTGAGATAAAACCTTTGATGGCGAGACACATCTGTACAACACTTGAGCAATTTATTGATGAGTGCTTGACTATGGAGGCTGCTATTGATGATTCCAATCAGATTATTGATGCTCGAGTTGGGAAAAAGTAGAAGACTCAGTTTACACCAGGAGGAGCTGGATCTCACAAAAACAACAACTTCAGTGGGTTCAAGAAACCTTTCTCTACTCCTAGGAGTACCCCTAGCAATGGGCCGGCCAAGACGGCTCAGAGCAGTGGTTCACAGATGTCAGTAAGTTATAACCAGTTAGGGGGTCAGCAAGGGATGACAAGAGGTGCACCACATTGCTTCAATTGTGGTGATTCTAATCATAAGAAGTTAGATTGTACTAAGGCACCCCAGACTTGTTACAAATGTGGGGGAGTTGGGCACATTAAAGCTTTCTGCAGACAAGGGGTAAATTCAGCTCAATCTCAAGCATCCTGTCCAGCTTATCGTCCAACCCCGAATCAGAACCGTCCGGCACAAGCACAGTCTCAGCAGAACAGCATGGGAAACAAGGGCAAGGCACCGATGGGTGGGACCCCGACATCGCGAGTCTATGAAATGAGGAGGGTTGAGGAACATATAATGCGCCTGTGACTACAGGTACGATTTTTATTCGGTCTGAGCCGATCCGTTTATTGTTTGATTCAGGTGCTACACATTCATTTATTGCTGAGAATTGCGTTGATAGACTTGGACTAGTATGCGATTTGGAGTGTGAACCTTTTGTTGTCGGATTGCCTAGTGGTGATAAATTAGTAGGGACTAGGGGACTTAGAAACTTTCCGATCATCATAGGTGGTCGGGAATGGATGGTCGATCTTATAGCTATCCATATGTTGCACTACGATATCATTCTAGGTATGGATTGGCTCTCTCGCCATGGTGTTGTTCTTGATTTCAGGAAGAAGATAGTTACTGTAACAACAGATGAGGGTTTAGTGCATGTGTTCAAAGGTCATGATCCTAAAGACTCTGGAAGAATTATTAGTGCGATGACAGCTGCAAAACTATTAAGACAAGGTTGTGTCGGTTATGTGTGTTATGCCTGATATGCGATATATTGTATAACACATCTAGTGGTTATTAGCATGATTTAGATGATGTTTGGATATGATTTGATGGCAATTATGTAATCCGGAAGAGAAGACTAGAAGTGAAGAAATCATGGGATTTACAGAGGTTTGAAGTGCATTGAAGAGTGGAAGAACGGTATGCTGAATTCAAACGGTTAGTTCTCTCTACTCAGATGTCCAAATGGAGTGATTCCAATTCGAGGAGTTAGATATTGAAGTCTACTACAAGTCCTCAAAATATGAGCGCAATCCCAGTTGAGAATCAAAAGTTATGGCATTTTTACGGAAGTGTCACAGAAGCTGAAGAAGACACCGTCACCGCACCCGCGGCCAATATACCGCCCCCCGCGGCAAACCTTACAGAGAAGAGGCCGTGATTCTGGAGTACCACCGCACCCCGCGGTGGGTGTTGCCGCACCCGCGGTGACGATGCGCTGAAGACTTTTCTCGGCTTATTTCCGAGATCTTTTATTTTCTTTTTATTTTATTTCTGAAACTTTGTTTTCAAGTTTGTTATTTCCTTTTATTTATTTCTGGATTATTTTCCCTAGTATTTAAGGTTATTTCTAAGAATTTGTTTAGATTAACCCTAGTTGCCACCTATCTTAGTTTTCTCTCACAAATCCTATGGAGAACTAAACCTCCATTGTTGCACTTGACGTTTTGAAGCCTTCAATTGATTGGTTGTGAGTTTTCTACTCTTGTTCGATTTCCTATCTAGTTGGATTAATTATCTTGTGCTTGAATGTTTATTGGTTTATGTTAATTTATCTAGAGTAGCTACCTAGGTCTATTGATATCTTCCTAATTGCTAGGACTTGTGATTCCGGGTTCGGGTTGCATATCTAGTAGCAAACACGATTTACATAAGCGGGTTGCGAGTGTTCATCGTGAGAGAGTTAATTGCATGCTATAGTAATGGGTTGTTTCTATTGCATGTATCTTGTTGAATCATTGGTTGAATGCAGGTTTTCGGATTTGATTTAGTAATAAGTACTATTAGGGCTGGTAGAACTAATAGTTACCTATGATCGGGATAAGAACAACTAAAGGAAAGATAAGAACTTGAGAATAATAGAATTCAGTGATCAACCATATCTCTTGTTGTGTGGATCTTTGTCAAGTGTGGCGCCTTCCTCATATCATATTCACATCCTTTACTTTGTTTTCTTGCCTTATTTACTTGGTTCGAAATACTACAAACCCCCCCTAGTTCCTAGTTGGTGACTTGAAAAACACAAGAATTGATAACCTGATTCCCTTGGGTTCGACCCTGACTTGCTTGCTATACTCTATTTAGTAGGTACTTTAGGATTTCTTTGATTAGGCATACGACTTTAAGCCTGTCAATGCCTTAGAAGAGAGAAAGGATGAAGTAAAGTTAGACGATATCCCCATCGCTCGCGAATATCCAGATGTATTTCCTGAGAAACTGCTAGGGCTAGCACCGAGATGTGATGTTGATTTCACTATTGAACTAGAACCAGGAACTTCCCCGATTTCTCGAGCTCCATACCGGATGGCACCAGCAGAAATGCTAGAATTGAGGAAGTAGTTAGAGGAACTTGAGGAGTTAGGCTTTATTAGGCCAAGTGCATCTCCTTGGGGTGCGCCTGTGTTGTTTGTTAAAAAAGAAGGATGGTTCCCTTCGACTTTGTATCGACTATAGGGAGTTGAATAAGGTGACAATCAAGAATAAGTATCCGCTCCCTCGTATAGATGATTTGTTGGATCAATTGCAAGGAGCTACTGTATTTTAAAAGATTGACTTGAGATCAGGGTATCATCAGCTTAGGATTCGAGAGGAGGATATTCACAAGACTGCCTTCAGAACAAGGTACGGTCATTATGAATTTGTGGTGATGCCTTTCGGGTTGACTAATGCTCCCGCGGTTTTCATGGACTTAATGAACCAATGTTTTAGAGAGTACTTGGATCGCTTTGTAGTGGTTTTCATTGATGATATTTTAGTATACTCTCGGAGTAAGGAGGACCATGAGACTCACCTCAGAGCTGTACTTGAAGTGTTGAGTCAGTCATGAGAGATCGATACCCGAACCTATTCTGATCTTTGTTTCGAGGACGAAACTCCTATAAGGGGGGAGAATGAAATACCCCATTATATATTAAATAGTATAATTGTTATAACAATTTATATGTATGCAACAAAGCAACAGTGGAATGAAATTTAAAGCCCTCGCCTCCTTGTTCTGGTGTGTACCGCAAAGAGAACCCTTCTCCTCCTACCTTCCTCTCGCCGTTCAGCTGCTCCTCCCGCTGGTGAGGGAGACCGCAACTACTGCCGGCCACCACCACTTCCTTCCTTGGTTCGGATCGCGCGCGACAAGCTGCTGGAGACCGCGACGAGCTGGTGCGAAGGTTCGAGCTGCTGCGCGGTCGTCGTTGAGCTCCGATCGTCTGCACTTTCCGACGACGTGAAGCCCGGTCCCGGCGACGAAGGCGAGCCACCGACGAGGTAAACGCAGCTGTTGCGTGGTCTTAAATGGCTGAATTCTATCTGAATTGGGGTTGAATTAGTCGTTAATTATTTGTTAAAATTGGGCAGATTTGGTTCAATTATTGAAGGGAATTGGACAGATTTGGATGCTTGGACAAAACTGGATTTTGGGCAATTTCAGTTGGAAATTTGCAAGGAATTGTGCAACCCACAATCTATTTTGGCTGATTTTGTTGATTTGTGTGGTTTACTGAAGTTGGTAATATTGGAGGTATGATTATATTAGGGGCTAAATTGGGGTTACACCCATGGCATGGTATGTGTAAAATTAACACAAGAAATTGTTCGATTTGTCGTCGCAGGTTCGTTCAGGATTAGTTTGCGAAGTTGGTGAATTTCTAGGATCGTTGTCGTTAAGTTTAAGGCAAGATGATTCTTGCTCATACTTATTACATATATCTTTGAGTATAATTATTTTTGCATATTAATGTTCAGTAATTGATTTTTAATTATCTGTTATATTGATCTAGATTAGTAGTCGTAGAATTAAATGGTGGAATGTGTGTTGGTTGATTGTTGCCTTGTCTTACCCGTTTATACTCGCTGTGTGGTTGAGATTGGATTGAATGTATTTAGCACGTTGAAGAGTTGGATAAGGATGGTTAAGTAAAGGTTATGTGATAGTAATGGTATATATTTTGTTGCGTTATTAATTGGCGTTAGATGGACGGTATAATGAACCTTTCCTATGTTCTATTATTTTTGCTTGATGATTCTTGCTAGTCTTTCATTAGACTAAGCCAACCTCGGTTTATGTTTCCGCGGTTGGCTGGTGAATCGGGTCCACCAGTCAACTTGTCTTCGCAGGTTCAACAACAACAAGGGGGTTCTTGATCACAGTTTGTCTCCACAGTTAAAGACTTAGTTTTTAGCATCGGATTTGAAAATGTTTTATTAGCTACATGTTGTTTTAGATGTAAATTGATATTCTGAACTTGATGTAAGGTTTGAATGTTGTTTACACTAGAAGTAGGGATTACGATATTGATAACTTTGTATATTTGGAAATGTTTTGGGTTTTCCTTTCTAAAATCGCCTTATAGACCTTCGGGCCAACGACACTGTAATACCTTTGGTTCGGGGTGTTACAAAATATGTGTCCATATTTAGCAATAATAATTTCAACTTTCAAAGTCTTAGCATGTGCCCATGGGCACACACTAGAAAAATCGTTTTAAATTATAATATTCTATCTTATCTATATACTACAACTAAAGTCATTAGTCTCTTTTCTATTTGTCAATCTTAGTGGTATGTTACATCACCAATTTAAATTGTTCATTTACCTATTCATCCTTCTAATTTTCTACAAATTTCTTTATCTTTTTCATGAACACACATTTTCTTATTTACCAAATAAAATATATACCATATACTATAATATTTGAGTCAGAAGATTGTAAAGTAGATAAGGCATATTGATTTGGAAATAGATTAAGTTGTCCAAATTAAATCTCATATATCAACCTTGTCAAGATATTTTTTACTAACTAAATTAATGAATATTAATAGCTGATTTAAGTTATAGTATTAGGTTATATAGCATGTCATTCTTCTACTTTCCTTAACTATCTCGATGATATAACTTTTTTTAATCTAATTTAATAAGTATTAACATTGGACTTAAGTTATAGTAGTAGGTTATATAATATGTCATTCTTCTCCATTCCTTAGCTATCTTGGTGATTCCAAAAGAATATAACATTCTTTGTCTAATCAATTTATTATCATGCTAATTTCTTAATTAGGAGACGAGGGTCCACAATTTGCCTTATTTATTTTCTAGCAACTATTTTCCCTTGAAAATTACCATAAGTTACAAAAAATAGAGTTGATTCTTTCATGGATGGGAAATGCTTTTTGGTAAACAATAAAATCTTAAAAAGTATGATTGATATTGGAAGTCTACTACTACAATATTGGTCATGTAGAGTTTGTAACTAATAAAATATACATATGTATTTAAATAAGAAATATTAAGTGTGTGGTATTATTAAATATTTCTCTTCATATCATAATGTAGGTTTGGATTGAAATTATATGATATAATACTATGTAGTTATCATGTGCAAGAATATCAATAGGATCAATTCGGAGGAGATAGATTGCCTTAGTCAACTTATAATTTAATATTGCCTTATGTGAAAAATTATGAAAAATTTATATTGAAAATGAAACCAAGTCATATCAAAGCTATTAAACATAATAAAAAATAAAATAGTAAGATGATAACACATGGCACAACATAGGATGGACATGTGTAAGTAGTTGTCGTGTCTTGATATGGTGATGACATGTAGTCTTAATTCTTGCTGATTTAGTATTATATAGTAGATTATGAAATATATAAGGAGGATGATATTACTAAGACATTTGCTTCAATAATTGGTATTATTTTGGTAGAATTCTAGATTATAAATATTATTTTATGACTATAGTACCTAAAGTATAGTAGAATACTTTAATTCAAAAAATAATAGATGAATATTTTTATATAATCCACCACATATATTTTATAACACCACAGTTTTAAATTCACAAATCTTGAACGGTCATAATTTTTCCATATAATTACTAAAAGATGTCAAAAAGAAAATTAAAATGGACTTGCCTATTTTTGTAACTGTAATAATAAGTTGACCAAGTTTTAATACTATACAATTATATGTAATGATTTTTACTTGATTTGAATAATATCTTGGTTTGATTTGATTAATATATTGTTATAGTTATTTATCTAAATAGTCATAGATCAATCTAAATAATTTATAAATTAATTTATTCTCTATTTATGGATATAAAATATATTGTATATAATATGTTAATATAGTAGGGGAGGGTTCAGGTGAGTATACCCCCAGACGAGAAAAAGTTAACTTGAGAATAACTATATACATATTTGACTAGGGGTGCAGTGTAATTCTCTTTTTGGTCCATAGGAGGCACAAGGCATTACAAAGGGAGAGGGGGGATTCGAACTTGCGAAGACTATATTTTGTTTGCCTTATAAAGTCAAAATGCACATATATATAGTACAAATTAAATGAACATCTTATATAATTTTTCATAAGTCCATTTTTGTTTGCCTTATAAACATAAAAAGCACATAGAGTATATCTCGGTTGAACCATATGTGTATTTGGATAAGTCGTATGTGCATTATTAATTTTAAGGCAAACACAAGTTATCAAGAGGAAATAAAAAACTCAGATGTTCCCTTTTTGAATTTTTAGAGAAAAACAGAAGTTGGATGAGAAAAAATAATTATCGACGTATCAAAATGCACATATAATATAAATTCAAGTACACATATAAGTATCCTCTACTTAAGGATTTTTCTCGTAGGGGATGTATTCCCATTGAAAGCATTCACTTTTATCTTTATTTCTATTTTTGAAATTGTAAATGTGCTGACTAATTTCCCCAACCATAGTATAATGCCAATGTTCTTAGTTATTGTTCTTAACCAATAAAAGAAAAAAATAGTATTTCACAATAATATTCTAAAAAAATGTTGAAATCAATGTGACTCTTTTTCCATACAATTGTTATGTTTAAATTAATACTTTTGACATATTTGATTATAGTAATTTATTATTTGGTATTTGCGGTAAGTTTATGTGATATAATTGATCAAAAAACTTAAATAGTTTTGTTGTTATCAATTGGTGATTTTATGTTAACTTGATAATAGAAAAAGGGAAATAACTTTAGATTTACAAAGTCCCTTAAATAATACAAACTGTCAACTCTAAGCAAAAACAATACGAAATTCAGAATTTCTAATTTGGTAGTCAAGCTATTGCACATATATCGAAAATAAAATGATCCATTTTTTTTTGACAATTCCCATGAAAGTGATGGAATGAACGTTAGAAGACATGGCTGATGGCATGGCCAACGAAAATATGTCATGTTATACACATGTTAAAATACAATATAATTTTCTTTTACCATTTCACAAGCCCGGTCATATTTCTGTAGTTAACGTTATCACTTTCATTGGAATTGTATCTGAAATTTTAATCATTTTATTTTCAGTATACAAATCTATAATTTGGAAACTAACTTATAATTTATGAAATTAGTATTGCTTTTAGTTGATAGTTAGTTTGTAATATTTAGAGCTATTTTTTTCTAATATCAATGGAAACGGGTAAATAAATTATATATATAAATGAAATTTAATTAAATTATACATATAACTAGTATCAATCTATGTATGAAAGATTTGATACAAAGAGCATTTATAGAACTTATTAGAAAAATTATATTTATTACATCATTTCTATTTGATATCAAGATAGCTTCTTAACTCAATGGTTGAATTGCATTGCCACCTATCATTAGGTTTAAGGTTCAAATCTCACAAAAAGCATTTTCTGATAAAATTTTAAAGATATTTTCATTAATGTTTTTTTATCTATAATATCTAAATATATATTCGTACATATATAAATTTTTTTGGTCTTCATTAACCATAAAATCGCAAATCTCTACACAGAATTTTCATTACTCAATAAAACAATGATAATTAATTATATGTTAGGTGATAGTGCATGTGTGTTGAATCGTAGTGTGTTAGAAAGAGAACGGTAGAACTGTTCCTTGGGCAAATAGTATCTCAGATGGTAACCACACAAAAATTCATTTATAGAGTAAAATTCAATCAACCAAATAGTTGATTTGAGAAAAACCTCTAGCTCTAGTTGTTACCCTAGAAGGATTTTAAAAGTATACTTCTATATTGATAAGTTGTACAATCTCACAACCCTTCTCTCCATCTATTCTCACATAGATCCTAGGCTTTTAGACTCTAAGTGTAATCTACTTAACAACAAACCGAAACACAAGAAACCCTAAGCAAGTACTCACAAGTTTGTATCTTGACTTTGGATCTCGATCTCTATCTCTATCCTCAGGAAGCTCTTCGTTGTTGTAAGTCTTGTGTTGTGTGTAATTACACTAAGGTATGCATGGATATATATAGTCCTAGGAAAGATTTCTTACCAAATAACCCGATAGCTAACAAATCGCTATATAAGGTAACAATCAAGATTTCTACCTAAATTGAATATACAACCTGACAACTCATTATTTCCATGTATAAAAAATCCTAAGACATGCTACAGTCGTCCTCTTTCTTCATGGAAATCGTCAAATCTTGTTTCCATAAATAACAGTCTTCGAAAGCTCCCAGCTAAGCAATCTCTGCGTCACCGCATCGTTCCTTTTCACATTATTCCCTTTGTTGTTTTTCCTTCAGAACACGCATATCACAACTCCATTATGGTCAGCGTCACTATTCCATTGTTGTCTCAACGTTCCTTGCACTCCTCTATTTCTCTTTTTCACATGGTTTTCATTGTTTCCTAATTCTTTCATCAAGCCTGAAACTCATAGAGACAATATAAACCATAATACTTAATGGTGTTTATCATCATCAAAACCAGAGGGAACGTCATGGTTCCAATAATTTCACCCTTTTTGGTGATGACAAACCCATTCAAAAATTGTTTGATCAAAACAGATAGTAATAAGCAAGTCAACATTATGTATTATGAATCTAAGATCAAATATTAAGCAACATTTTATATCAAATGATTAACTGTAGTTCATACCTTCAAGTTGCATCATCGTTCCCCCTTAACACTAGCATCGTTAAAAAATCATAACGATTTAGGAACAATTAACTGTTACCTCTCTTCATAGAGTTCATAGCACGATTTTCCACACTTCCCCCTTTTGCCATCATCAAAAGATCAAACGTAACCAATGGAACAACATATCTGTTGCAGCAAATAATATCAAAATGAAAGTTCAATAATTATCACAGGGAGATGATTACATTCATCATTGAAAAACTTGGCAAACAACCACAAAATATCATAGTGCAAACAACAAAACATGAAAATATAGAAAATCAATAGAGGATACGATAAATGGGCTAGGATGGGAAAGGGGTCCACTCAAGAATCAGAATCCTCCTTCTATTCTACGTCCTTGTTGAGGAAGTGGTCAAGAAGCAACTTCAGCAAAACCTTGATCTCACTCAACTCAACCAACATTTGGCCTTGTACTGAGCCACTTTTCGACCACCCTTTACCAGCTTCTCTCTTGATGAGCACAGGCGCATGTAGTATTCCCTTATCATCCCCTTGGTACTTCATCTTCTGAATATTCACCATTTCCAACTCTGTGGTCAAGGGAACTTCACCTTCAGCCTTGTAGGCACCTTCCTTTTGCAAAAGGAGCTTGATCAGATTGGGGTAGGCTAGAGAATGAGCCTTGGCAGTGCACTTAGCCATGTGTTGAAGAATGACCCTTGGGACGTCAATCTTCTCCTTGTGCCAAAACCTATCCAGTAACGCAAGTCGGTGGCAGTGATGGTGCTCCTCTTCTCTTGCCTAGGAACGACAATTTTTATAATGATTTGATGCGCTTTTCACTGAGGCAGAGTCAGAGTAAAGGTATGAGTAACACCTAACTTGGATTTGAAGAGGCGTTGTGCACTTGCTCAGGATTGACCAAGACGCGACTTGAGAAGAGATGTTCTAAACCTTGGAACTTTACCATCTCCAGAACCTTCTTACCATCGGTGAAATCGGGAACAAAGGATTGTTCCTTGATTTTGGCCTTCTTCTTCTCTATTTTCTTAGTAGAGCGCAACCTTGTTGTCAGCGTGCCAATTGTGGTCTCACTGGCATCGGACTTGGTTAGGGTTGAGATCTCCGTGGAGACTCAGTGTTCCCCAGTGATCACCATATCTTGCTCATCTTCATTGTCCTCAGAGCTAATAGTGTGCTTGCGCTTCTTGCTTGGTGCAACAACTTGAAGTGGCCTGGCATCCAGTTCAGCCTCCACATCAGCTATAGCCTCATCCTCTACAACATCTTTCTCCTTGGGAGGAGAATTGACCTCTTGGTTAGTGGGAGTAGCAACAACAATCTCCCTGGATGTCACCAAAGACTTCTCCTTTGCCGGTGACGGCACCTTCTCTTGAGGATGTTCCTCCTGTTACTCAACAATGGAGGAGGTGACCTCTTGAGCAATCTCAACAACGTTGGGCTCCACTGGAGCGGTTGGTTTTGACGAGAGAGTAAGGGTAGCCTTCTTGGCCTGAGCAGCAAAGAAAAGAGCCTCCAACTGCTCTTGAGTGAAGTCATCGACATTCACTATGGGAACAGAGGTTGAGCTAAAGGTGGCCATTGGTTTGTGTTTGAGTTTGAGAGAGGGAGAGTTGAGGGTGAGTATAGTTTTATGACGGCAAAGAGCAATTGAGAATAGGAGAGCGAGAGAGAATTTTGAGCAAGAATCAAGGTGGGTTTAGGTTAGAGAATAGATAAATATTTATAGATGGGTGAGATAATTGGTAAATGGTAATATTGGAAAATTAGGGGTTTTACTTACCAAAATCTCGCAGAGATCTCTCCCAAACCTGCAACTATATCTTTTCTCTCTCTTCTGGTAACAACTCTTTTTCTCTCTTTTGCAACTGCCGTCAAATCTACATTCAATACAAGCTTCCCACTGAAGCAACGTTCACCTGTAAATCTCTAACGTTCCATAAAATGTTCCCTTCATCAATGTTTCATTCTCTGTTCACCCTTAAGTAATGCTCATTTGATTCGACTATGAAGACTTTGAGTGAATATTAAAGGCTGGTTTGGATATTTAATTGGGTTCACACGAAAATACAAAGATATATCCAAACAAAAATAAGGGTGGGAACGAAGATGATCCAAATAATTAAACCTAGTAAACATGGCAAACCAATAATCATTTATCCTTATAGTGAGGGTTCAAATATCAAATTGGTTGCATTCGCAAGAAATAAGATGTTATGATATCATGTAACATATAGTACGTAGCAAGAATTGATGAACAAAAAATTATTGTTGAATCGTAGTGTGTTAGACAGGGAATGGTGAAACTGTTCCCTGGGCAACGGAAATAACAGAGATTCAGTAGTAACAACAAGACAGTTCCTTAGAGAGTAAACTCTATCAACCAACTAGTTGAAAAGAGAAAAACCTCTACCTCTAGGTGTTACCCTAGGAGGATTTCAAACACGTGCACTTGTATTATTAATAAGTTATACAATCTCACAAGTCTTATCTCCACCTAATCACACACAATTCCTAGGTTTCTAGACTTTGAGTGCAATCAACTAGTAACAACACAAGAACATAAAGAAAACCCTAAGCAATCAAGTACATACACGTACCTTGTCTTGGATCTCCGATCTAAACTTGCAATAAGCCCCTTGTAGTCTTCAATGTGATGGCTGAGATAACCTTTCCCTAAGGTATTCTCATCTATATATAGTGGTAGCAAAGATCTCTTACCAAATTACCAAATAGTTAGCAACCCCGCTATATAAGGTAACGGTGAAAGATTTACTTTCCAACTAAACAAGTTAGTTCATGATCACATAGTTTCCATGTAAAAACTTTCCTAAGACACACTATTTTGCTCTTCTCTCTCCGAGTAGATCTTCAAATATGGTTTCCATATGTAGCGGTCTTCACTAGTAACAACTGGCAATTCCTGCACTCTGCATTGTTCCTTATATGATGTTTCCATGTATAAAAGTTTCCTTGTATGAACTATACGCGCGCTTCTTTCTTCAATTGGCTTCCGCGCAACTATTCCATGTTTTCACCACGTTCCTTAGCAATCCTCTTCTTTCTCTTCTTTCACTTGTTTTCCATTGATTCCTAAATCGTTCACAATCCCTGAAACTCATAGAAACAATGTAAACCATAAAACCCAATGGTGTTTATCATCATCAAAACCAGAGGGAACGTCATGGTTCCAACAATTTCCCCCTTTTTGGTGATGACAAACCCATTCAAAATTGTTCAATCATAACATAGAGTAAAAAGCAGAAAGATATAAGTCATAATGTTTCTAAGATCAAATATTAAGCAAAATTTTATATCAAATGAATAAAAGCAAGTCATACCTTCAAGTTGCATCATCGTTCCCCCTCAACACTAGCATCGTTCAAAAATTTGTAAAGAATTAAGAATAATAAAGCTGTTACCTCACTTTACTGAGTTCATCACAATTTTGCACACTTCCCCCTTTTGGCATCATCAAAAGATAATCAAGGGAATAATAGGACTATTGTTGCAAATTAAGAGCAAAATAAAGTTCATAGATCGAGCAGGGAATGATTACATAAGATCATAGAAAACAGAGCAAACAACCTAACAAAATCAAAAGAGCAAGCAAGTTCACAAAATAACATAATAAATCCAAGCGAAATAGGGAAAGATGGGCTAGGATTGAGAAAGGGTTCCACTCAAGACTCAGAATCCTCCTTCTGGTCTTTGTCCTTGTTGAGAAAATACTCAAGAAGCAGCGACAGAATGTTCTTGATTTCACGCAGTTCAGTCAACATCTGGCTTTGCACAGAGTGATGTGTTCTTGCCTCCTATGATGAGCACACTTGTCAAAGGTGACACTTTTGGATCTAGTCTTGGGCGAGAAGTCACAAGATTTCCTTGTCAAGCCTGTCGTGGAACCCTTGGGTGAAACCCTTGTTGTATTGCACGAAAGGTTGACAAGCGATGGCGAAGTGAACAATGAGTTTTGAGGTTACCGGACACGGTGGTGACTGGATGCGAACCCGGTGGTGAGTGTCTGGGTGGTATCGGCGGCGGCGACGATGAATGTCAAGACAGTGAAGGCGATGGCGATTGCGATGGCGGTGGCGAGCGATCGACTGGGTGCGAGTGTGGGTTCGATGACGACGACGATAGCGATAGTGATGGTGAGTGTCACAAGCGAATGACTAGCGATGGCGGCAGCGATGGAGTGGGTTCGATTATGGGTGCGATTACGGAAGCGATTTGATGAATGGCGATGGTGTGATGGTTGTGAATAGATGACTTGAAGATCAAGAATTTTTGGCCGTAGCGTCGACAGCGGAGTGAAGGGAGATGCGAAGGAAGACTTTGCTTGAATGAATCCAAGCGGTGCCATAGCGTCGGCGGCGGGGTGAAAGAGATGCGGAGCTAGAGATAGGTGACGTCCGATCAAGGGAAGGAGGATAAACACTCGACTTAAGTCTTGATTAAAATTGAACGTAAAGAAATAACAAGAGCAAAGTTTAACTTAAGTACTAGAGGCGAGACTCGGATGGGCCAAGTCGAGCCTAGTGGGCTAGCCCATGCAACATGCAATAGGCACACACCCTAAAATTAGAAATACTATGAATGGAAACTACTTAAAACAAGCATAATACCAAAAATAGAAATGTCTTTAAAAACAATGTCAAAACCGAGGCAAATAAACCTCTAAATGTCTAAGCCGATGGCGGCGAGGCATGAGACGCAGACACTGCGAGCGGCGGCGAAGTCAAGTGTGTCTGGGCTCGGCAGTGGGCACGTCCGGTGCCGATGACGATGGGGCTTCGTCTGTGATGCCGATGGTGGCAAGGACTTGGAGTCTGGGCTCTGTCTCCGGGTTGCCTTGGCCAGCGATGACGCGAAGGACAAGAGATTGCACTGCGTCGGCGATGGCCTTGGACCTAGACCTTGTCACTGGGCCCTCTGAGCGAAGGCTCATGGCATGCTCCTCCTCGGTGGCCGTCATGGAGGGCAGGGATGCATCACTCTCCCCCACTTGGCTATGAAGCATCCCCGCTTCACCATCATCAAACTCAAGCTCAACATATGGTGTCAAGTCAGCTACGTTGAAGGACGCATGGACTCCAAAGTCTGGTGGGAGCTCGAGTTGATAGGCATTTTCCCCTATGGCCTTGATCACGCGGAATGGGCCATCTCTGCGAAGTGCCAATTTGTGCTTGCGCCGCGAGGGGAACCTTTCTTTGCGCAAATGCACCCAGACAAGGTCGTCGGGTGCAAAGACGACGCGGCGGCCATGATTGTGATGTGAGGCATGCTGCGAGGCCCTTCTCTCCAATTGCTCACGTGTTCGGCGATGGAGATCTTGTACTTGCTCGGTGCGGTTGGCGGCAGTGATGTGCACTGGGTCTCGGAGTGGGTGCGACGACAAATCCAGTGGCGTCAAGGGGTTCCTTCCATAGACCACTTCGAATGGTGTTTTCTTGGTCGCCGTGTGCCTGCATCGATTATAACAAAACTCCACAAGAAATACTAAGTCCTCCCAACGCCTAGGGTTGGCCTTTAGCATGGTGCGAAGGAGGGCTCCTAGGGTTCTATTCGTAACCTCAGTTTGGCCATCGGTCTATGGGTGGTAGCTAGTGGAGAATAGAAGTTTAGTGCCTAGCTTTCCCCAAAGTGTTCTCCAAAAATGACCAACAAACTTAGAATCCCTATCACTAACAATGGTACGTGGGACTCCATGAAGACGGACCACATGCTCAAAAAATAAATTGGCTATCTCACTAGCACCATAGGTTGTCTTACAAGCGACAAAATGTGTCATCTTAGAAAACCTATCCACAATCACAATTATAGAGTCCTTACCTCGACGAGAGAGGGAAAAACCCGTGATGAAATCCATAGAAAGGTCTTCCCAAGGGGTAGTCGGTATGGGCAGTGGGGTGTAGAGACCGTGTGGGCTAGATTTGGCCTTAGCCCTTTGGCATGTCACATAGCTCCTATAGTAGTGGGTCACCTGGTGGGTCATACATGGCCAGAAGAAGTGTTCACTAAGCGCGGCCAAGGTCTTGGCAATCCCAAAGTGGCCTCGGCCATCGTGTGCTTCCTGGATCAAAAGGAGCCTAATAGAGGACCTAGGGATGCATAGGCGGCCAACCTTGTACAAGTAACCCTCACTAAGGAAATAAGACTCAAACTCTCGGCTTACAAGGCAATGCTCAAATATAAGCTTGAATAAAGGGTCAATGACATATAATTCTTTTATCAAAGCAAATCCAAGAACCTTAGTTTTAACATGGGTCAAGAAAACGTACCTACGAGATAGTGCATCGGCCACGACATTCTCTTTCCCCTTTTTGTGGACCACGACATAAGGAAATGTCTCAAGGAACTCCACCTAACGAGCATGGCGTCGGTTGAGGTGGGCTTGGCTCTTCAAATAGCTCAAGGCGGCGTGGTCGTTATGGATGACAAATTCACATGGCCAAAGATAATGTTGCCAAGTCTTGAGCACACGTACTAGGGCATACAATTCCTTGTCATAGATGGGGTAGTTGAGGGTGGCCCCTGTGAGCTTTTCACTAAAGAAGGCAATGGGCCTCCTCTCTTGGTGCAAGACACCTCCAATGCCAATGTCAGAGGCATCACACTCCACCTCAAAGTGCTTGGCGAAGTCAGGGAGTTGTAGAAGAGGCGCATGGCACAAGGCGTCCTTCAAAGCCGAGAAGGCCTTCTCGTGTGCCTCAAGCCAAGTGACTGTGCTCCCCTTCTTCGTGAGCTCATGCAAAGGCGCTGCAATAGAGCTAAAATCCCTCACAAAGCGCCTATAGAAACCGGCGAGGCCAAGGAAGCTCCTCACCTGGGTGGGCGTCGTCGGCCATTCCTTGATGGCCTTGACCTTGTCCTCGTCGACGCGTAAGCCATCTTTGGAAACCACGTAGCCTAGGAAGTTCGTAGTGTCAGAGTAGAAATGACACCTGCCAAGGTTGGAGAATAGGCTCTCACGTCGAAGGCAATCTAACACAAGTCGAAGATAGGCGACGTGATCATCAAGGCTGAGTGAATACACAAGAATGTCATCGAAATAAACGACAACAAACTTGCCCAGAAATGCTCTCAAGACGTGGTTCATCAAGCGCATGAAGGTGCTAGGGGCATTGGTCAGCCCAAAAGGCATGGCGAGCCACTCGTAGAGCCCATACTTGGTTTTGAAGGCGGTCTTCCACTCATCACCTTCTTTCATTCGAATCTGGTGGTAGCCACTCTTCAAATCAATCTTGGAGAAGAGAGTCCCGCCGTGTAGCTCATCAAGCATGTCATCTAGGCGCGGTATTGGGTGCCTATACTTCACGGTGATCTGGTTTATTGCACCGCAATCAACACACATTCTCCATGTGCCATCTTTCCTGGGCACAAGGATCACGGGCACAGCACAAGGGCTCAATGATTCCCTGACATAGCCGCGATCCAACAATGCTTGCACCTGGCGCTGCAGCTCTTGGGTCTCTTCAGGGCCGGTGCAATAAGCAGCGCGGTTGGGCAAAGAGGCACCAGGCACCAAGTCGATTTGGTGCTCAATGCCTCACAGTGGTGGTAAGCGCTGTGGTCATTCGTCTGGAAAGACGTCGGCGAAGTCGGCGAGCAAGGTGGCAACGGCAGGCGGCAAGTGCTCGGCCGTCGGCGACTCAGTGATGCATGGAGTAGGCATAAGAAAAAAACAAGGGGCCCTGCCCATCAAAGTTGCAGTGAGCTCACTGGCCGCGCCAAAAGAAGCATGTGCTCACAGCGGCCTTGCAACGGAGGCGTCTGTGGCGATCGAACGGCCAACTGTGATGATGGCGAGGCGCTTGGCAATTGTTGTGAGGCACTAGGTGTATGGACACCTGTGCTCGAGCCAGAATGTGGAGAGTCTGCCCAAGCCTCTGTGTTGCCTTTCTTGGCCTTCCTAGCGGCAGCAGCAGCGGCGCCATCACGATCAAGGGAGGCACTGGGTGGCCCACCTATGGCGTTCGTCTTCTTGGAAGCAGTGCCTGGTGGAGACGGGTAATGGCCAGAATTCATCGCATTTTGCTTATGGAGTGCCGCTGGGGTCTCTTCTTGCCTTGTAGCAGCGTCATCGATGGCCTTCTGGCGGTCTCGCTCAACCTGGTCCTGCAAGATCTCATGGGGAGACATTGGATGCAAAGTGACACGCTTCCCATGGTAAGTGAACACATAGGTGTTCAAATAGCCATCGTGGAGCACACGCCTGTCGAATTGCCATGGGCGTCCAAGCAAAATATGGGTGGAGTCCATTGCAATGACATTGCATAATATAGAATCACAGTATTGACCAATAGAAAAAGAGATAAGCCACTGGCGAGATACGGTGTTACCTGGACTAGAAGAAATCCATTGAAGGGCATATGGTTGTGGGTGAGGCATCGTTGGCAAATCAAAGTGCTTCACGACCTTCTCATTCACAATGTTGGAACAACTTCCTCCATCAACGATGACACTCAAGGAAGCCGTTTGAACGAGTGCCCTTGTGTGGAACAAGTTCTCTCGTTGGTCGACTAAGCTTGCTTCCTTGACCGTGAGGAGTCGCCTTGTCAACAAGCTCAGTGGCGTGCCCGCGTGCAGTGAAGCAGGCTCACAATCGTAGGCGTCCTCATCGTCCTCGAGGCCTTCGTCAATGGGCTCGAGAGCGGGCTCGTCCTCCTCAAACGACTCATATCCGGCGGCGGCGGAGGAGAAGAGCACTTTCTTGGCGTTTGGACAATCCTTCTTGTAATGACCACATTCTCCACATTTGTAGCACTCGAGGTCGCGTGCGGTCTGTGCCCACTAGAGGCTATCTGGGCGTGTTGGCGTGCGGCGTTGTGCTTGGGGTCGAGGGCTTCGGCTTGTGGCCTTGGCTAGACGCGGTTATGGCAGTGGCACTGGGACGCACATTAGTAGAAGAAAATGGACTAGGGTTAAAAGAATACCTGGTTTGTCCACTTTGCAAAGTGTAAGACTTGCAGCGATTGAGTTGAGCATGGATTTGCATCGCCGTGTGTGTCAACGTGTAGAGATCCTTGATGGGCAAGATCTCGAGTTGGTCTCGGATTAGGGCATTCAATCCACTCAAGAATTTGGTCCTCAATGTCGAAGGTGCAACACTTAAGTTGGCCTTATAGTACATGTCCCCTAAGGTGGAGAGAACTCGAGTGGAGATTTTGTGCCTTGGCGAGCCATGGCTATCTCCATACGCATTTGATTTCTATAATCTGGAGGCATGTACTTCTTCATCATAACATACACTAATTGGTGCCAAGCGATGACCATGGGTAGACGGCGTCGGACGCAGTCATCGATGAATCGATGCCATCATACACGGGCAGTGCCTCAGAAGTGCAACGTCGCGGCATCAACATGGTCCTCAGACGGCACTTGGCAATATCTCAGTGTGTACTCAGTGGCCTGCACCCATTCAAGAAAAACAGAGGGGTTGTATTCACCAAAGAAGTGTTCGATTTTCACCTTAACCTCATGTCTTTGGTAGCGAGGCTGAGGCGGCGCTTGCATGGGTACGTTGTGTAGTGTGGAGGCATAGAGTGGGTTCTCGTAGGCACGCACGCCATGGGGTGGAACACATCCAAGTTGTCGCCTTTCACGGACTGGGTGTGCATCGCCGCGAGCAAACTCGTCCCTGGGCGCGTAGGCGTCATCGCGTCGGCGCTATTGCGGTTGGGCATCGTAGTTGGCTCGGCGAATGTCTCTGGGCATGGCATCGCGGCGCTCGCCGTGAGTGTCACGAGCATCAGCGCCTTGTGCTTTGAGGCGTGGTGGAGGAATCCAATCTGATGGGCGATCCTGCAATTCAATAGGATCTCCAAGAGGTGGATGGAAAAAGTTTGGATTTATCATACCTAAATCCTCGATTTCTTCGTCGTCGAATTCGTCGAAGTCATCTTGGATGGTCGGCGTCGAGGAGCCATAGCCATCAGACCCATAGTGTGGCGTCCATGCACTTTGATGGTAAAGATGGTCTCGAACGTCGTAGGTTCTGGGCTGGGTAGTGGGTGTCCTTAGGGCTGCATCATCGCGTCGCGTGTTTCGACTGGGGCATCGACTGGGTCTCCTCGGCGTTGCAGCGGCTAGCTCGGCTTGGCGAGTTCGGCCTTCGCGTGGCGCGAAGCCTGGGACACGACGCTGGGTGCGTATAGAGGCATACCTAGCATCAAAAACATAGGGTTCAGAATACTCACCGTGGGAGTCATCGGCGCGATCGGAGCCGGTGTCATAGCCAACGGGTGTGGCTCTGGGCACGTAGCGGTCTTGGTGAGACATGTAGCCTTGGTGACTCTCAATGACACTCTGGATACGGTTGAGTCGTGGTTGAAGGTTGGATGTCGAAGGCATTACTCCTTTTCCTTTGTCCACACGTGGGTTGCTTGGACCGGCGTCGATGGCTCTGGGTGCAGCCGGCGCGTCCATGGGGATCATGGGTGTCGGAGTGGGCACGAGTTGTGCCGCTCTCTGTTGGGATTGCAAGTGAGCCACTTGTTGTTGAAGGGCTTGAATCTCTCATTGCTCCTCGGACAACTCCAAAAGAGGGTCTTGTTGTGGTAGATCTTGTGGTGGTGGGTCTTGTTGGGGACCCAACGGCTGTGGTGGTGGGTTGGTGTTGTTGGCGCCGGTGTTGTCTCCACTAGATGTGTTGGCCGTCATGCTACCTAGAACAATAGGGCCAGACATGAGTAAAAATGAACAAAAGGCACAAAGAACAACAACCAAATAAGCACTAGTCAAGTCACAATGTTCACGAAGGGAGGGCTTGTTTGGGCTTGCCGTGAGGGCGGCTAGGCTAGTCACAAGAGTTGGCGTGAGAAGCAAGTCGTCAATCAAACAAACAAGAACAATTGAAACCCTAAACCAAATGTAAACAATGAAACCAAACTAGCACGACTTACCTTCTAGGAGGTGAACCTAGACGGCGGAGAGATTGAGAAGATGAGCCTAGACCGGTGCGAGTGGGTTAGGGTTGCCTTATTTTGGTTTTCCCTAACTTGGAAACTTTTTTTTTTTGATAACCGATTGGCTATATCTATTTTTTTATATATAATATCTTAGCTTTTTTATTTGAAGATATCAGATAAGGAAAAGAAAAGAAAAGAAAATAACGGCCTAAGTTACAAGAATGATCACACGTGATCTTAGAGATAGGATAGAGAAAAAGAAGATATGATTGCTTCTTATAGATAGAAATTCGACTAACAACCTAAAAAGCAAATCAAACAAATAAGGAAACAAGATCTACGAATGCAATAAGGAAACAACTATACTCTAGCATGCAAGATATCAAAGTTACCAAACACACCAAAACTTATAGGGCAAGGAAAAAAAAATCGGCCAAGGTATTACCTTGTAGAAACCGATTGGACAAGCAAATATGGAAACTTTTTGTTTTTTTTTTCTTGATGAATGATGCGAAAGCAAATTATGGTGGTCAAGAAAAATTTTGTGAACAAGATGCAAACTTGATTTTGTGACTTACAAGACTGTTGGGCTCTGATGCCAGTTGATGTGTTCTTGCCTCCTATGACGAGCACACTTGTCAAAGGTGATACTTTTGGATCTAGTCTTGGGCGAGAAGTCACAAGCTTTCCTTGTCAAGCCTGCCGTGGAACCCCTGGGTGAAACCCTTGTTGTATTGCACGAAAGGTTGACAAGCGATGGCGAAGTGAACGGTGCGTTTTGAGGTTATCGGACACGGTGGTGACTGAATGCGAACCCGGTGGTGAGTTTCTGGGTGGTGTCGGCGGCGGCGACGATGATGAAGGCGATGGCGATTGCGATGGCGGTGGCGGTGGCGAGCGATCGACTGGGTGCGAGTGTGGGTTCGATGATGACGGCGATAACGATGGTGATGGTGAGTGTCACAAGCAAATGACTAGTAATGGTGGCAGCGATGGAGTGGGTCCGATTATGGGTGCGATTACGGAAGCAATTTTATGGATGGCGATGGTATGATGGTTGTGGATAGATGACTTGAAGATCAAGTCTTGGGCCGTAGCGTCGGCAGCGGCGTGAAGGGAGATGAGAAGGAAGACTTTGCTTGAATGAATTGAAGCGGTGCCGTAGCGTCGGCGGCGGGGTGAAGGAGATGTGAAGCTAGAGATAGGTGACGTTCGATCAAGGGAAGGAGGATAAACACTCAACTTAAGCCTTGATTAAAATTGAACGTAAAGAAATAACAAGAACAAAGTTTAACTTAAATACTAGAGGCGAGACTCGGATGGGCCGAGTCGAGCCTAGTGGGCTAGCCCATGCAACATGCAATAGGCACACACCCTAAAATTAGAAATACTATGAATGGAAACTACTTAAAACAAGCATAATACCAAAAATAGAAATGTCTTTAAAAACAATGTCAAAACCGAGGCAAATAAACCTCTAAATGTCTAAGCCGGTGGCGGCGAGGCATGGGACGCAGACACTGCGAGCGGCGGCGATGTCAAGTGTGTCTGGGCTCGGCAGTGGGCGCGTCCGGTGCCGATGACGATGGGGCTTCGTCTGCGATGCCGATGGTGGCGAGGACTTGGAGTCTAGGCTCTGTCTCCGGGTTGCCTTGGCCAGCGATGACGCGAAGGACAAGCGATTGCACTGCGTCGGCGATGGCCTTGGACCTAGACCTTGTCATTGGGCCCTCTGAGCGAAGGCTCATGGCAAGCTCCTCCTCGGTGGCCGTCATAGAGGGTAGGGATGCATCACAGAGCCAACTTTGGATGTTCCTTCTCCAGCTTCTCGCTTCATAATCTCGGACACAGGCAGAGTTCCCTTGTCATCTCCGTGATATCTCATCTTATATATTCACATTTACCATATCCAACTCGGTGACCATGAGAACTTCCCCTTATGCTCTGTAAGCCCCCTCTGCTTGTAGAATAAGCTTGATGGCGTTTGGATAGGCTAGGGAGTGAGTCTTGGCACTACACTTTGCCATGTGCTGTAGAATGACCCTTGGAAGGTCAATTTTCTCCATGTGCCAAAACCTGTCCAGCAGTAGCAGATCGGTGGCAGTGATTGTGTTCCTCTTCTCTTGCCTAGGAACGACAACTTTCATAATGATATGATGCGCTATTCGCTGAGGCAGAGTGAGTGTAGACAAGTGAGTGGCTCCAGATGTGGACTTGAAGAGCCTCTAAGCACTAGCCTCCGTGGCCTTCTTCTGAGCATTGGTGATCTTCTCGCCAGGAACTTCACAAAACCCTTCAGCAGAGACACCCAGAAGTCGAGCAACCTTCGACACAGTGAACGACAAATCTTCCTCACTGACAGTCATCGTTCCCACCATAGTAGAGGCGGTGTTGAGTTGGAAGGAACGGTAGAACTCGCGGACTTGGTCAGGATTGACCATGACACAGTTTGAGAAGAGATGTTCCCAACCTTAAAATTTGAGGCGCTCCAAGACGTCGTCGAAGGCATTGTCGACAAGGAACCCCTCATGAATTAGGAGGTGGGGAAGGATCTTTTTCCCTTCGATGGACGGTTCCTCCACCTTTGCTTTCTTTCTGGACTCAACCTTCTTCACCTCAACTTTCTTGGCCTCGATTTTCTTCGCCGACCGCAGACGTTCCTTCAAGGGGCCTGGAGTGGTCTCACCGGCGGCAGACTTTGTCGGAGTTGAGAAGCCGGTGAACACTCGATGTTCCCCAGTGATCTCGACATCAGGATCATCCTTATCATCCGCAAAGCCGATAGTGTGCTTGCGTTTGCGACTGGGCTTAACGGATTCAAGAGGATGAAGACCTAAATCGCCTTCCACCTCGGCCATGGCCTCTTCCTCTTCAACTTCTTTTGATTTGGGAGGAGAGTTAACTTCTTCTTGCTCAGTGACAACCACCAGTTCTTTGGACGCATCTGTTTGTTGGGGTTGTTCCTCTTAAGGATGTTCCCCCTCAAGCTGTTCCTCCTGAAGTTCAGCGATAGAGGAGGTGGCCTCTTTGGCTATTTCCACCACTACAGCAATGGAGGTGGTATCCTTGGAGGTTGGAGTTCTAGCAGCCTGGTATGCCTCAATAGATTGCTTGAGCGCAGCCAATTGCTCCTCGGTGAAGCCGGAAACATCAATGGCGGGGGTAGAAGAGGATGTTGGGGTAGACATGATCGTTTGGTTGTGTTTGAGAAAGGAGGGTTTGAAGATGAATAGGATTGAAGACGACATAGAGCAAAGAAAGAGTTTCAGAGATTAAGAGAAAGTGAGGAGGTGAGAAAGTAGGGTAAATCGGATTGAGGGGAGGATGAGGATTTATAGAAGGGAAGAGATTTGAGAAGAAAATAATTAAGGAAAATTAGGATAGGCTTACCAAAAATCTCGCCATTGACATCATCCAAACTGGCAATCAAATATTTTCTCTCTCTACAGGTAACAACACTTTTTCTCTCGTTCCTCGCAAACGTATTGTTCCTTGCTGCAGAGCTATCAAATCACCATTTAATTCAAGCGTCGCAGAGAGCAACGTTCACCTGCAAATCTCAACGTTCAACAAGTTGTTCCCATTCACTGTTCCTTTCGCAGTTCCCCCTTAGGCAAAGCTCCATCAAGATGACTCTAAGTTGCTTGAGTGGATAGAAAGGCTAGTTTGGATATGTTAATGGGTTCAAACATAATTGCAAATATATATCCAAACAAAGATAGAGGTAGGGAACAACGACGATCTAGGTAATGATTCCCAGTAAAATTTGGTAAACAAAGAAAGGTGCATAGGGAACATTTACCTAGATCTAGGCTTGGGATGGCAGTGTAACCAATTATCATTTTGGCTTATAATGTAGGGTTCAGATAATCAAATTGGTTGCTTTAGGCATGAAAGAAGATGTTATCAAGTAACCCTGAAGCACATATTATCAAGTAAAGAAGTAGTGAGTAATTATGATATCATGTAACACATAGCATACAACAAGATATGATGAACTACATTTTGTAACTAATAAGCGACATAGAAGATGTTCCTTGAATAAATTTGATCAATGTATCCAATCATGGAGGGAATAGTGGATAGTGAGTTTCTTCAGTTTAGAGAGATCATCCCAAGGAGCATTCTGAAATACTCAAAGGGTTTTCTATCCAGTGCTTTGGTGAATATATTTGCAATTTGATCCTTTGTCCGGCAATGATCCATTCTAATGAAGTTTTTCTCAACATTATCATGAAGAAAATAGTGACGAATATCAATATACTTAGTACGTGAATGATGAACAAGATTCTTGGAAATGTTGATAGCACTAGTATTATCACACATAATGGGAACGGTGCCAAGAGACATACCAAAATCCTCCAATTGTTGTTTGAGCCACAATACCTGGGCACAACAAGATGCAACAGCTATGTACTCAGCTTCGGCGGTGGAAGAGGAACACAATTTTGTTTCTTTGATGCCCAAGAGACAAGACATGGGCCAAGGAATTGTGCCGTACCTGATGTGCTTTTGCGATCCACTAGGTGGCCAACAAAATCAGCATCAGTGAAACCCACTGTTCCTTGGATACCAAAGGCAGAGATGATCGTTTCCTTTCAAGTACCGCATGATCCGTTTGACTTCAGTTAGGTGTGACTCCTTAGGATTTGCCTGAAATCTAGCACAAAGACACACACTAAACATAATATCTAGCCTACTTGCCGTTAGATAGAGTAATGACCCAATCTTTCCTCTATACATTGTAGCATCCACATTTTTTCCATTCAAATCTGCTTCTATTGTCTCCAAGGGAAACAGTTCCCTTTGAGTGTCGTTGAAGTGAAGTGAGGTGATCTTTCTTTCCCGTCATATGGCATGAGCATGCGCTATCAATGAACCACCTATTGTTCCCCCTCACTTCATCATGCATTTAGAAAGTTAGTGTTTCGCAACCCAGGCAAGCTTGTCTTTACCTGGTCGCTTAGAGACAAAATAATATTCTCTAGGCTTAGCATGGCACATATTAGGAGATGCATCATAATCATTTAAATCAACATTGTTACTTCTACTGTTCCTTTGTTGAGTGTGCTCTTCAGTGAAATTTTGTTTCTTAGCATAGTTTCACACAACATGGTCGTTGTTCCCACAATGCCAACAAATCTTATAATAATCCCCCAAGGTGTACTTACGGTTTGGGACGGGCATGCTATGTTGCTTGGCTTTAACTGGGTCAGGTGTACTAGGCAAATTTCCCTGGGATTGGATGAGATAAATCTTATGAGCAGGTTGACCTTTGTACCAAGATTGGCTTTCACTTAGCCCACTCTCCAGAGTCTTCACACGCTCTTCTAGGTAAGAGTTCCTATCCTTAGTACTTTGAAGTTCCCTATCCTTTAACTCTCTAACCTCAGGTATGGTTAACTCATGTTTCTCACTCTCTTGATTTTCACCCTTGTACCCCACACCATACTTGGACTCAACAAAGGTAATTTCTTCTTCCTTAAACTTCTGCTCAACTAGGATAGAGTGAATTTTTTTCAATCTGAGCTTTCATCTGGGACAGTTCCCTAACAGTGCTAAAGGAACTAGGTTCACTGTGAGTAACATCACTTTTAACACAAGGAACAACAGAGGAACTAGCAATTTTAGATAGTGATTCATTTGATTCGATGCATTTAGCCTCAGCATTACTCAAGTCAATTTGAATTTTAAGATTCTCATTATACATGCTTTTGATAAGTGAAATCAAGGACTTTTTATCAAAATTGACAAGAGATTCAAAGAAGGTTTCAGGATCTACCTCTTGTTCTTCACTTGATGACTTCAGAGTCATTGCACACATTCTGTTATTCCCCCATGCCTCTGGCTCGTCATCATCAGAGTTGGCACACTCATCACCCCCAGCAACGAAAGCTTTCTTCTTGTCGTTCCCCGTATTGTCACCGTTGGTGTTGTCTGAGTTGTTCCCTTTTGGGACACTTGTTAGCATAGTGACCCTTGTCCTTGCAGTTGTAGCATGTAACATCCTTGATATCTCGTTTCTCACCATTGTTCCCATCATTCCTGAATGATCTACCTCTGCGATAAAGAGATCGCATGACCTTGGTGAGAAGGGCAGTTTCTGGATCTATACCATCCAAGTTTTCATCTTTGTTGTCTTCTATCATCTTGACAACCTTTTCAACCAACAAGGCTATGCCTTTAGGTTTAACATACTTGTCTTCTTCATCATGTTTTTTGATTTTTCCAAATACTTCATGAAGTGTGAGAGAGAGATTATTGGGATTCTCCTTGAGAATAGCTTTGGTCATCTTGTGCCTTGGAGGACGTCCATCAATGATGATGAGAACTTTCTCCTTGGGAAGAGTTTCTTCATCTTTGACCTCATGAGAAACAAGTCGAGCCATAATTTCCTCAAATCTAGATTGGTAAGAGGAAACGGACTCACCATCAATCAAGGATAAGTTATAGAAGTCTTTCTTAGCTTGAAAGAGATCAATCTCTCTAAGATCGGAACTTCCCATGTACATCTGTTCCAAAGCAGCCCACATGTCTTTGGCGGTTGCACAAGATTATAGCTTTGAAGCATCTTCAACACTAAGGGCGTTGTTGATGAACATGTGAGCCTTAAAGTTTTTCTCCATGATTCTGAAATCATCTTGACTCCAAGGTGTTGTTCCTTTGATCACTACTTTAGCAACTTTCTCATCACCAACCTCAATGACTCTCCATCATTAGTAGTCGTTACTCTTCATCCAGTCAGTGAAGAGATCCTTCCAGTGTTGAAACTTTCCACCGATGGGCAGGAACGGTGGTTTGTTGTTCCGAATACCGACTTCATGAGTTGAAGACATTGTTACCTGTGAATCTGAAAAAGAACACACAATCTAGAGCGAACCTACTTTGATACCAATTGTTGAATCGTAGTGTGTTAGATAGGGAACGGTGAAACTATTTCCGGGGCAGTGGAAATAACAGAGATTCAGTAGTAACAACAAGACAGTTCTTTAGAGAGGAAACTTTATCAACCAACTAGTTGAAAAGAGAATAAACTCTACCTCTAGGTGTTACCCTAGGAGGATTTCAAACACATGTACTTGTATTATTAATAATTTGTACAATCTCACAAGTCTTATCTGCACCTAATCACACACAATTCCTAGGTTTCTAGACTTTGAGTGCAATCAACTAGTAACAACACAAGAACATAAAGAAAACCCTAAGCAATCAAGTACATACACGTACCTTGCCTTGGATCTCCGATCTAAACTTGCAATAAGCCCCTTGTAGTCTTCAATGTGATGGCTGAGATAACCTTTCCCTAAGGTATCCTCATCTATATATAGTGGTAGCAAAGATCTCTTACCAAATAGTTAGCCACCCCGCTATATAAGGTAACGATGAAAGATTTACTTTCCAACTAAACAAGTTAGTTCATGATCACATAGTTTCCATTTAAAAACTTTCCTAAGACACGCTATTTTGCTTTTCTCTCTCCGAGTAGATCTTCAAATATGGTTTCCATATATAGTGGTCTTCACTGGTAACAACTGGAAATTCCTGCACTCTGCATTGTTCCTTATATGATGTTTCCATGTATAAAAGTTTCCTTGTATGAACTATACGCGTGCTTCTTTCTTCAATTGGCTTTCGCGTAACTGTTCCATGTTTTCACCACGTTCCTTAGCAATCCTCTGCTTTCTCTTCTTTCACTTGCTTTCCATTGTTCCCTAAATCGTTCACAATCCCTGAAACTCATAGAAACAATGTAAACCATAAAACCCAATGGTGTTTATCATCATCAAAACTAGAGAGAACGTCATGGTTCCAACAATTATCAATTAATAAGATGCATAGAAGATGTTCACTGATTAAAATTGATCGATCTAGCCAATCATTGAGGGAATAGTGGACAAGGAATTCCTCAATTTATAGAGATTATCACAAGGAGCATTCACAAATGCTCAAAGGATTTCCTATTCAGTGCTTTGGTGAAGATATTAGCAACTTGATCTTCTGTCTTGCAATGATCCATTCTTATAAAAAAATTCTCGACATTATCACGTAGAAAATGATGACGAATATCAATATGCTTAGTACGTGAGTGATGAACATGATTTTTGGAAATGTTGGACAGCACTAGTATTATCACACATAATGGGAACGGTGCCAAGAGACATACTAAAATCCTCCAATTGTTGTGTTAGCCACAATACTTGGGCACAACATGATGCAGCAGCTATGTACTCAACTTCGGCAGTGGAAAGGGAAACTGAATTTTGCTTCTTTGATCCCCAAAAGACCAAACATGGGCCAATGAACTGTGTCGTTTCAGAGGTGCTTTTGTGATCCACTAGGTGTCCTGCAAAATCAGCATCTGTGAATCCCACGAGTTCAAACCCATTGTTCCTTAGAGACCAAATGCATAGGTGATCATTCCCGTTCAAGTATCGCATGATACGTTTCACTTCAATCAAGTGCAACTCTTTAGGATTCCCCTGAAATCTAGCACAAAGACACACATTATACATGGAGAAAGTCCATCAATAATGATGAGTAACTTCTCCTTAGGAAGAATCTCAGTTTCCTTGACTCTATGAGCAACAAGTCGAGTAGTAATTCCCTCAAATATAGATTGATATGAGGAAACGGATTCACCATCGATCATGGTGAAGTTGTAGAAGTCCTTCTTTGCTTAAAAATGAGCAATCTCTTGAAGATCTTTACTTCACATGTACATTTGTTCCAAGGCGGTCCACTTCTCCTTTGAAGTTGCACAAGATTGTAACTTTGAAACATCTTCAACATTGAGGGCGTTGTTGATGAGCATGCATGCCTTGGAGTTTTTCTCCATGATTTTGAAATCATCTTGACTCCAAGGTTTGGTTGCTTTGATGACGGCTTCCTCAGCCTTCTCATCACCAACTTCAGTGACTCTCCCGCATTGGTAGTCATTGCTCTTCACCCAGGAAATGAAGAGATCCTTCCAGTGTTGGTATTGTCCTTCAACGAGGAACATTGGCTTGTTATTTCCAATCCCGACTTTGTGACTTGAAGACATTGTTACATGTGGATCTGAAAATTAACACACAATCTAGAGCGAACCTACTCTGATACCAATTGTTGAATCGTAGTGTATTAGACAGAGAATGGTAGAATTGTTCCCTGGGCAGCGGAAATAATGTTTTAGATGGTAACGATGCAACAGTTCCTTTATAGAGGAAAACTTAATCAACCAAATAGTTTGTTGGAACGATGATGTTCCCTCTAGTTTTGATGATGATAAACTCAATGGCAGTTGATGGTTTTTAGTATGACTATGAGTTTTAGGAATCAGATGAATTAAAGGAACGATAAAAACCATGTGATGAATCAAAACAGAGATTGAAAGGAACAGAGAAGTCAACAATGGAACAACGTGCTGGAACAAACAAGAAATGAAGACACGTGGTTGCAAACAGGAAAGGAAGGGAACAACGCCATGGAACGAAGAGACGCGTACACTGTCGCCCTTACAATTTGTCGAATCTCATATTTATGGAAATAGATCTTGAAGAAACAACTTGGGCCGCAAGAGATAAAGTTGTTGAAGATCTTATTGTTAGAAAGGATAAGAAAAGATTGTATAGGATTATTTTATGTGATTTTCCTGAAGTAAAACTAGGGTAAATCATTTAGAATTCTAGACTATAAGAAAGGAAGTCGTCTACTTCATTTAAAAAAGCAACTATGACATTTTGACAGAGTTTTGAGCATTCAGTGAAGGAGAAGAACTTACAAGGACGAGACTTTGATGAGTTGAGTATTTGTTAGGTTTTTTATTGTATTAGGTGTTGTGAGGAACGTTACAATAAGAAGTCTAGATATCTAGGGGTAAACTAGATTGAGATACAACTTGCTTGATTGTAATTCCAAGATTAATAACACAAGTAGACATTTGAAATCCTACTAGGGAAACCTAGAGGTAGAGGTTTTTCTCAGTCAACTAGTTGGTTGATTGAGTTTTCCTCTCTAACGAACTTTGTGCGTTACTCTATTTTCTGTTACAATATTTCGTTGCCCAAGGAACAGTTCTATTGTTCCTTGTACTAACACACTCAATTCTATAATTGGTATCAGAGCAGGTTGATTTGAACTCTTCAAGGCCTCCCTTGTTGCTCACTGGACAATATCAACATTGGAAGACTCTCTTCATCAAGTGGGTCCAAAGTCATGATTTTCAATGCTGGTTGATTATCTCCCTTGGAGATCTTGAGATTGCTGATCTTGAGAACAAGCAAAAGCTAAAGAAATGGGATCAAGAGGATCTTCAGATCATGGAGAAGAACTGCAAGGCTGCCATGCTCATCAATAATGCTCTTAATCAGCAAGATGTGCAAAAGCTTCAATCTTGTGAATCTGCCAATGCTAAGTGGCTTTCCCTGGAACAAATGTACATGGGAAGCAAGGACCTTCGTGAAATTGATCGTTTCACAGCGAAGAAGGACTTCTACAACTTCAAGATGGAATAAAATGAAGATGCGAGTGCTTACCAGGCCAGGTTTGAAGCAATCACGACCAACTTGACAGCTCATTCCATTTCTGACAAGGAGATCTTACCGGATGAGAAGATCCTCATCATCATTGATGGTCTTCCTCATCGTCATGCCATGACTAAGGCTATTCTGAAAGAGAATCCCAACATTATTAAACTGACGTTCCATGAAGTCTTTAGCAAGATTCAAAAATATGACAATGAAGAGAAAGCTGGAAGAACCAAAGATCCCAAGAACAAAGGAATTGCTTTGATGGTTGGACAAGCTGTTGACAGGATTGAGAATGATCTTGATGATAATGATGGCTCCGATGATCCTGAGGTTGTGTTACTAACTAGAATCATGCATTCCCTTTACAACAAAGGTAGGAACAACAAAGGTGGGAACCATGGTGAAACTCGTGACATCAAAGACATCACCTGCTACAACTGTAATGAGAAGGGTCACTACTCTAGCTCATGCCCAAAGCCCAAGAAACCAAGCAAACCTTCTGGGAACGATGAGAAGAAAGCTTTCATTGTTGTGTGGGGAAATGAGGATGACTCAGATCGTGAAGACCCTGAAGCTTGGGGTGGTGAGATGTGTGCAATGGCTCTTAATGACTCTACTACTTCATCCGAGGATCTTGAGGTAAATCCTAAAACATTTTTGAAATCTCTTGTGAACTATGATAAGGTCTCTTTACTTATGAATGAAGTCTCTAACAATACTAATGCAAGTAATGTAGTTGGACCAACTAAGCTTGAGGAACAGGTGTTAGAGATGAAAGCCTATGTTCACAAAATTCACTCCATTTTAATGGAACAGAAAGCTGAAACTGAAGACATTCAGTTTGTCGAAGCAAGGTATGGTATTGGCTACACAGGTTCTAAGCAGAAAAAGGATGATCCATCTATTCTTGAACTTCGTGAAGCAAGAGATAGGGAGCTACAAGATGCTAGAGAAAAGAATCGCAATCTTGAGTAACGTGTGAAGGTTCTTGAGAGTGGTCTGAATGAGAACAAGTCGTGGTACACTGGACAACCTGCTCACAAGATCTTCCTCAAGCAGTCTCAAGGAAAGCAATCCAACGTTCCTTGTCCATAACATGCTAAGCAACGCAAGAGTGTTGTTCCCAACAGAAAGTATGTTCAAATGGATCAATTCAAACTATGTTGGTATTGTGGGGACAACAGACATTTGCAGAGAGACTGTGAAAAGAAAGAAAAGTTCTCCGAAGAGCACACAAAGAGAAGGAACAGTAGGAGCAATAATGTGAACTTGAATGAGTTCTATGATGATTCACATATGCATAATCATAATCATGCTAGATTTAAGAAGAAAACTATTGTCATTAATTGTGCTATTCCTAAGGAACAATTTCATTATGTGTCTCGACCAGGTAAGGCTAAGCTTGCCTGGGTTGCCAAACCTTCACTTTTTTTGTGTAGGTTGAAGTGAAGGGCAACGAGAAGTGGTACATTGATAGTGCTTGCTCGTGCCACATGACCGGAAAAGAAGATCAACTCACCTCACTTCACAAACACTCCAGAGGGAGCGTTGCTCTTGGAGACAAGAGATGCAGAGAAATCATTGGAACAGGTGAAATAAAACTAAACTTCAGCATCACGGTAAGAGAGGTAAGTTTAGTTCATGAACTTGGTTTTAGTTTGTTGAGTGTTGCACAGCTTTGCGACCAAGGGAACAACAAGACGGTCTTTACTTCACAAGAATGCTTTGTCAAAGATCGTGAAACCAAGAATATCATTCTGAGAGGAGTCAGATTCAAGGATGTGTACATTGTGGACAAGAATTTCAAGCAGAAGGAAGTTCTATGCTTTGCGTCTATAGCTGATGAGACGAAACTGTGGCATAGAAGGCTTGGACATGCTAATCTTCGACTAATTCACAAGCTTTATGCAAAAGAACATGTTCGTGGTCTCCCAAATGTTTGATCTGAGTTCCAGGGCGTCTGTGATGCCTGTGTGAAAGGGAAACATACTTGTTCCTCATTCAAGTTAAAACCTGATATAACAACTTCTCAGCCTCTGGAATTGATTGACATGGATCTCTGTGGTCCCATGAGGATAAGAAGTCATGGTGGGAATAGTATGTTTTCATAATTATCGATGATTATTTTAGATTCACTTGGACAATCTTTCTGTCTTCAAAGGATGAAGTCTTCTCTGCTTTCGAGACGTTCATCAAGAAGGTGGAAACCAGTTTGGGAAAAAAGCTGAAAGCTATAAGGTCCGACTATGGAATGGAGTTTGAGAACTCTATGTTCTTCAACTTCTATGAAGAAAATGGAGTGTCACATGATTTCTCCGCGCCTAGGACACCACAACAGAATGGGGTTGTGGAACGGAAGAACATGACTCTAGAAGACATGGCTAGAACTCTCCTCATTGCAAGCAATCTTCCAAGAATTTTCTGGGCATAAGCTATCAACACTGCTTGTTATATCCTCAACCGTGCCATGCTTCGTCCCTTATTGAATAAAACTGCTTATGAACTAATAAGGGATCACAAGCCTAATATTTCCCACTTGCGTGCTTTTAGATGCAGATGTTACATTCATAACAATGGGAAGGATAACTTAGGGAAGTTTGACCCACGAAGTGATGAAGGCATTTTCTTGGGATATGCTAAGGCAAGCAAGGCTTACAGAGTTTACAACAAAAATTCACGCAAAATCAAAGAAAGCATCCACGTTGTCTTTGATGAGAACTCTAAAGGTGCAAGCGGCGAGTTAGAGACAACGTTCCCTGAGGAAAGTTATCCAAGAATGCAAAGAGGGGATTCAGATGATGATGGCAATGGTCCTTCATCTAGACCTAGTCCAAGTCATGGGAACGGTGCTCCTAATGCTGATAGTGTTTCTCCATCCCCTCCAGAATCTTCTAGTCCTGATGACTCGCACAATGATGATACTTCAACCAATTCTGCAAAAGACGCAGACGTTCCATCAACATCAACTGATGATTCAATAATAGTTGCGGCTCCAACTAACTCAGAAGAAGGTGTCACCATTCCATCTGGAACTTCTGGTGATGATAGTGTTGATGATTCTCAGTGTGATTGATGAGAATCAAACCCCTAAAGAGGTTCTTCTTCCCAAGAGAGAGTAGATCATGTCCAAGGCTTGTTCCTTCTCCTTCCTAAGCTTGCTAGATCTTCAATGGAGTGTGAGGGAGGACCACAGCCAAGAGGGATGAGGATGGGAACGGAGGGGTTATCGGCTGACGAGGCTAAAGTCGTTATGCCTAATCAAAGTAATCCTCAAAAACCTAACTAAGTATAGTAGGCAAGCAAGGGTCGAATCCCACAGGGAGGTAGCAATCTTTCTAAGTGCAACAGTTGTATATCAACAGTACAAAGGGGGGTTTTTGGTTTGTTTCAATGTAACAAAGTAAATAAAAGCAAGGGATGAAATCAATTGGTGAGAAGTAACTTAGCCAGGCAAATATCCACCATTCATTTGATTGGTTAATCCTAGATTATCTCTATTCCTTCCTATGAATATTCTTGTCCCTATTCTGAAATAGTTATCAGTCCAAGTAGTCCTGGTAACCCTAACTATCAAATGCACAAGAAACTATCAAGATTTAATCCAATAGCAGCACTAAGCATAGGAATTAACTAGGATACATGCAACACTAACAACCCGTAGCATTTAACACGTAATCAATTCTCTTCACAATAAACTAGTCCAACCAGTCCTAGAATATCATGTTTGCTACACAAGATAAGGAATTTCAACCAGAAATATCCAAACCCTAGCAATAGACAATTACTAATATCAACTAGTTGATCAAGCCAGTCAAATCAGCAAGAATCAATGGGAATAAGCACAAAGAGAAGAGATATAATCAAAGGAAAGGAAGTAGAGTTACAATCTCACAACCAAATACAAACGAAGGCTTCAATCGTCGGACTAAGCAAAAGTTGCTTAGTTCTTCATAGTCTTGGAAACATAAAAACTCAAAGGGAAAAACTGAACGATAATGTGAAACTAGAATAATTGTTGTCGAATGAAAAGTGGTTGCTACTTAACTAATAAGAAAAACCTAGCAAACCCTAACTAAAAAGATAAGAAATAATATCTAAAAGAAAATAACAAAATAAAAGAAATAAAAGAAAAGGAAATAAGATAAAACGATTCTTCGGACGAAATCCCGCTCCCGCGTCTGTGAACAGTATCCGCGACCGCGAACAGATTTCCGCGATCACGGAAAAGTTTCTATAAAGTCTTCGCGTCTTCTTGTTTCCGCGACCGCGGCTAGTTGATCCGCGACCGCAGATTTCTCGCTGTAGCTCTCTTCTTCTTCTTCTTCGGTCTTCTCTTGTGGCTTTCTCCTTCATCTTCTTAAGTCTTCATTTAAACTCTTCAAAACCACCAAATCAATACTTCTTCTCCTCAACTCCATTCTCCTACATTATGCTCTAAACATACATAAATGGCACCTAAAACTCCGGTAACAACTCCTAGTTAAACCCTATAAAGTAGCGCTAATCAAATTCCCCCATGCTTAAACCTTGCTCGTCCTCGAGTAAGCTAATAGAAACCTACTCCTCCAATGAAATACCCAAGGTCTCAGGAAGCATAGCAAAATTATCTCCACTAAGAACTGCACCTAAACATGATTCTCCAAGTACCAACATAATCAACACAACACACAACTAAGCTTAAAGGAAAGCAGAGTACTTCCCCCAAGCTTATCCCGAACACCACAGAGTGAAAGTAACCATCTAATCCTAGCCTTCATCTATCTTCTTATGCCTCCCAAAGTGACCTACCCGAATCCTCCTTATATCACCTCTTCTTATGTCACCACGCCAGGAAAAATGAGAAATCCTAATAATCACTCTTCTTCTTTTCATTCATTTTGTCAATGCGCCCTTTCGGGTTTTCACCAAGCCACTCATTTCATTTTCAATAGATGGGCTCACAAAAACTCACATCACTCTTGAGCTCTTATTACCCCAAACTAATGCTGGTCCAAGCCACCTGCTTATTGTCTAAGCCGCCCTTTCAGGTTTTCGACTTAGCCCAGGATTTCTTCTTTTGTCTTTTTTCAATTTTTGACTTTTTTCTTTTTCATTATTTTTTTTCTTCAGACGACTAGCAAGTATAGATCACTCCCCCATGCTTAAACATTGCATTGTCCTCAATGTAATGAAAGACAAAAAGATGAGGCACAGGGAAACGCAGAAACGTACTCACAATCGTCGCCGAGGTGGCCTGGATGTGGACGGTGGTGTTGGCGGTAAGTCAATGAAAGCACATGTCGCTGGTGTTGCGGCGGTCCTTCTCAAACAAAACTCCACTTGCAATCAAATAAATCCACTGTAAGGTGTAGTGGTACATCAATGAACGGGGTGCACGTGCCATCAACGAACACGGAATGGAGCCCAAATGTAAGCGTGTAGCAGGCTCTGGTGTTCCTCCTCGTCAGTTGTCGAATGTCGGGCCATCATCGGTGCCAATTAAAAAATTTGGGCGATTGATCTACTCCTTGGCAGCATGATGCGCACCATCGCATGTAGAAAAGTTCGGATAGCTGGGCCGCGATCGCGGAAAGAGTGTCACGATCACGGAGTCTTCAGATATTTATTTTTTGTTTTTCGATTTTTTTTTAAGGTAAGGGGACTTACAGTGGAAAATTCACGGTCGCGGAATCTTCTGGTGCGAGTTGAACACCGTCTTCGATTTGGCTTCGGGTCTCCTACCTGCGTTAGTCTAAAACAAAAACGAAACAACAATAATGAAAGCTAGAAACGAAAAGATATGAAAGGAATTACATACCTCAGGTTGCCTCCCGAGTTGCGCCTTGGTTATTGTCGTGGCTCGACTTGGTGCCCTTCCACTCAGCTTGGGTTGCTCACATCAACCGAACACTTGGGGTTACGATCAGGAGGGTGTCTCTTTGCATCATCTATGTTGTGCTCGACCCTCACCCCATCAAACTCCATGGTGAGCGAACCACTACTCACGTCTATCTTCGTATTTGCCGTGTTCATAAACGGCCTTCCTAGTATCACAGGGGCTGCGTGTTTATCTTGTCCTGTATCCATCACAAAGAAATCCGCAGGGAAGATCAACTTATCCATCTCTACCAACACATCTTGCACGACTCTTTTGGGATACACATAGGAATTATCCGCCAATTGGATCACTATCCCCATCTTTTGTAATGGCCCAACCTCTAACGATTCGTACAACGAGAGAGGCAACACATTGATAGACGCACCCAAATCCAGAATGGCTTTATCGAACATGGTGCCACCTATCTTGTAGGTAATAGTGAACATGCCTGGGTCACTGCACTTCTTTGGCAACCGCTTTTGCAGCATAGCGGAGACATTCTCACTAACCTAGACCTTCTTCTTTTCCTTCACTACTTTCTTCTTCTTAATCTTGCACAGCTCCTTCAAAAACTTTGCATAACGAGGAATGCTCTTAACTAGCTTGATCAAAGGAATATTTACCTCGTAGTTTATGAAGGTCTCACAGATTTCCTTGTCGTTTTCCAGCCTTCTGGTATCCTTCAGGGCCTCGAGAAAGGGTGCGGGTGGCTTCAGTGAATCGAGCGGATGAAAATTGGGACGAACGTAATCATCATGAACATCCGAGGCCAAACCGCGATCGCGGTTTGGGGCCCGCGGTCGCGGTTCTTCGTTTGGCAATTTTGGGGCTCCAAGAAGTTTTCCGCGATCGCGGATTTCTGTCCGCGGTCACGGAATTTCGTTAGATAATTCACTTTCTCCAGGAACAATTCCGCGGTCGCGGATTTCTGGCCGCGGTCGCAGAAAATTCTCGGAAAAATCACCGCCTTCAGGTGAAAATCCGCGGTCGCGGAATTCTTTCTGTTGGTCACGAACATCCTCCATTTGAGTCCCACTACTCAGCGTCATCGCACATACATTCTCCCTCGGGTTCACTACTGTTTGGGATGGTAATTTTCTCGAATCTCGGGCTTCCAGCTTACTCACTGCGAGAGAGATCTGCCCCACTTGCTTCTCCAAGTTCTGAATACTAGATCTCGTCTCTTGATTTTGTTGGGCCATAGTGTTTGCCAACGTCGAAACACTCTGGGCGAGAGACCTATTTTGCTGGACCATCTCTTGATTTTGTTGGGCCATAGTGTTTTCCAACGTCGATACGCTCTAGGTGAGGGTCCTGATCATGTCATCACGAGACATAGATGAACTTGAGCTTTGGCCTTGAGGTCTAGGGTCATATTGTGCTCTAAATTGTTGTTGTTGACCTCCAGGCTGCTGAAATTGTTGTGGGCGCGGTAGGAACTGTGGCGGCCTCTGGTGAAACTCTTGATCATCTCGGCCCTGAGGAGGATTCTGCTGGTTCCCGTATCTCAGATTGGGGTGATCTCTTCACCCTAGATTGTAAGTGTTGGAGTACGGGTCATATCTTGGTCTAGGAGGACCGAAACCTCCTATAGCATTTACTTCAGCATGGGCTCCTGCGGTGTGGGACATGCATCAGTAGGGTGCATCATGTCATAGCATATCCCACACGACTTGACTTGCTGCTGGCCACCCTTCATCATAAATCTCCTCATCATCTCCTTCATCTCAGCCATCTCAGAAATTAGTGAGGATGATGGCTGAGAATCTGCGGCCTTTACTGTTTGGGCGCTCACCCTCTTACTAAACTGTCTTGAGCCCTCAGATAGCTCAAAGAATACCTCAAAAGCTGCAACTGGCGTTTTGTTCAGACTATTTCCTCCACAGCCTGCATTCACCATCCTTCTCTCATCGTCAAGAAGCCCACCATACAAATAAAGTACGAGGTCTTGGTCAGAATACCCATGGTAGGGACAACTCGAAATCAACCTCTTGAACCTCTCGTAGTACTCGTACAATGTCTCAGTGGCCTGCTGTTCGATGTTGTTGATGTTCCTCTTCAAGCTATTGAGCTTGGTCGCATGGAAGTACTTCTCTAGGAAGGCTTTCTTCATCTTAGCCCATGTATCAATGCTTCCTGGGGCCAAATAATAGAACCAATCATTGGCTGCATCCTTCATAGAGAAGGGAAAGGCCCTCTGCTTGATCTGGTCCTCCGTAACGCCTCGTGGCTTCATGTTGGTACAGACAGTGTGGAATTCAGACAAATGCTTATTGGGGTCTTCTCCACTCATCCCATGGAAGTGGGGTAGTAAATGGATCAGCCTAGAGTTTAGCTCCAAATTCACGCCATCCGCCAATTCTGGGAAGTGCACAACAAGCGATTGCTGCTGCAGATTCGGTGTAGTCAACTGCCTCAGAGTCGGTGCTTCTTCAGCCATCTCAAATCATGGGTTATCAAAGCACAATGATCTGTTTATCCTGCGGTTCCTAGAAAGTGTTCTCTCGATTTGTATGGACCATAAGATAGGTCCATACAAAAATTGGCACACAAATAAACACAAAGAAAAATTAAAACTTGCCTCCCCGGCAACGGCGCCAAATTTGACGAGGCTAAAGTCGTTATGCCTAATCAAAGTAATCCTCAAAAACCTAACTAAGTATAGTAGGCAAGCAAGGGTTGAATCCCACAGGGAGGTAGCAATCTTTCTAAGTGTAACAGTTGTATGTCAACAGTAACAAAGGGGGTTTTTTGGTTTGTTTTAATGTAACAAAGTAAATAAAAGCAAAGGATGAAATCAATTGGTGAGAAGTAACTTAGCCAGACAAATATCCACCATTCATTTGATTGGTTAATCCTAGATTATCTCTATTCCTCCCTATGAATATTCCTGTCCATATTCTAAAATAGTTATTAGTCCAACTAGTCCTGGTAACCCTAACTATCAAATGCACAAGAAACTATCAAGATTTAATCCAATAGCAGCAGTAAGCATAGGAATTAACCAGGATATATGCAACACTAACAACCCGTAGTATTTAACATGTAATCAATTCTCTTCACAATAAACTAGTCCAACCAGTCCTAGAATATCATGTTTGATACACAAGATAAGGGATTTCAATCAGAAATATCCAAACCCTAGCAATAGACAATTACTAATATCAACTAGTTGATCAGGCCAGTCAAATCAGCAAGAATCAATGGGAATAAGCACAAAGAGAAGAGATATAATCAAAGGAAAGGAAATAGAGTTATAATCTCACAACCAAATACAAACGAAGGCTTCAATCGTCGGACTAAGGAAAAGTTGCTTAGTTCTTCATAGTCTTGGAAACGTAAAAACTCAAAGGGAAAAACTGAATGATAATGTGAAACTAGAATAATTATTGTCGAATGAAAAGTGGCTGCTACTTAACTAATAAGAAAAACCTAGCAAACCCTAACTAAAAAGATAAGAAATAATATCTAAAAGGAAATAACGAAATAAAAGAAATAAAAGAAAAGGAAATAAGATAAAACGATTCTTCGGACGAAATCCCGCTCCCACGTCTGTGAATAGTATCCGCGACCGCAGACAGATTTCCGCGACCGCGGAAAAGTTTTTGTAAAGTCTTCGCGTCTTCTTGTTTCCGCGACCGCGGCTAGTTGATCCGCGACCGCGGATTTCTCGTTGTAGCTCTCTTCTTCTTCTACTTCGGTCTTCTCTTGTGGCTTTCTCCTCCATCTTCTTAAGTCTTCATTTAAACTCTTCAAAACCACCAAATCAATACTTCATCTTCTCAACTCCATTATCCTACATTATGCTCTAAATATACATAAATGGCACCTAAAACTCCGGTAACAACTCCTAGTTAAACCCTACAAAGTAGCGCTGATCACCGGCGGTCCTTGGGTTCACGGCCAAGGGAACCTCTCCTAGAGGTTCCTTGTCTTGGTCGGACTTGGATCCAAGATGTTGAACAAGTTCACTTTGAGATGACATGAGATTGAAGAAAGAAGATGCAAGAGGGTTGAAAGCTTGGAGTGATAGAAGTAAGTGGCAGCCTAGAGGGAGATAAACTCAACCTTAGGCTATGCCACTTCTATATTCTTCACTAGTTAGAAAATGAAGGCATTACAAGCTTTAAATAGTCTAGGTCTCAAAGTGGACTAGGAGCCATTCCACAAATGGGTCCACACGTCCATAAACGGAAATGCAACTTAAATAACTAACAAGGGGATAAAAGCCATAGGCTTGGTGGATCGCGCGCGCCTTGATGCCTTGGAGTCGAAGCCACGGGGCTTGATTGTCGTGGAATAGAGGCATCGGCGCCATGGCTACTCCGAGGTGAGGCACAATAGTGATCTTGGCCCAAGGCCGGAATGCTCGCCTTGGCTCAGACTTGTGATGGCTCGATGGACTATGCCACTGATGGCTTGGGCCATAGCTCGGGCTCGGGCCCTAGTCACCGGGCCTTGAATGCCCTTGTCAATGGGTGTTTGGCACTCATCACTCTCCCCTTCTTGAGGGAAAATTGTCCCCAATTCTTCATCAAACTCCGATGGCACATAGCGGGTCAAATCAGCCACGTTGAAGGTGGGGTGGGCACCATACTTTTTGGGAAGGTCAACTTCATAAGCATTGTCTCCGAAGCGACGAAGGTTGCGGAAAGGACCATCACCCCGGGGGTTGAGTTTGGATTGGCGGTGGGCTTTGAACCTCTCCTTGCGCAAATGGACCCACACGAGGTCGCCCGGGGCAAAGACAACACGGCACCGGCCTTTGTTGTTGTGGGCCTCGTATTAGGCTATGCGGCGTTCTAGTTGAACCCGGGTGCGCTCGTGGAGCTCGCGGATGAAGTCGGCACGCTTGGCTCCTTGCGGGTGCTCGGCAATGCCCAACGGATGGGGCACCATGTCCAACGGTGTGATGGGATTCCGGCCATAGACTACCTCAAACGGTGTGAGCTTGGTTGCCGTATGCATGCACCTACTTTACAAAAACTCAACATACGAAAGTAAGTCCTCCCACTTGCGTGGGTTGGCCCTAAGGACGGCTCTAAGCAAGGAACCCAGGTTCGGTTGGTGACCTCGATTTTCCCATCCGTTTGGGGGTGGCAACTAGTAGAGAATAAGATGTCGGTGCCTAGTTTGCCCCACAAGGTCCTCCAAAAGTGTCCCACAAACTTAGGGTCCCGATCTGACACTATGGTTCTAGAGATTCCATGCAACTTAACCACATGATCAAAGAAGAGGGAAGCAATTTCTAAAGCATTGTTAGTGGACTTGCAAGAGATAAAGTGTGCCATCTTGGAGAACCTATCAGCCACCACAAATATGGAATCCCTCCCCTTCTTAGAAGTTGGCAACCCGGTTATGAAGTCCATGGAAATATCCTCCCAAGGGGTCGATGGAATGGGTAATGAAGTGTAAAGGCCATGGGGTTGGGTCCTAGAGTTGGCATGATGGCAAGTAATGCAAGCCTTGCAAAACATGGAGACATGATGGGCCATTTTGGGCCAAAAGAAGTGCTCTCTAAGGGCAGCGAGTGTCTTGGCCACACCAAAGTGACCACGACCCTCGTGGGCTTCCTTAATCAAAAGTTGCCTAATTGAAGAATTAGGGATGCACAACTTTCCGGCTCGGTAGAGGTAGCCCTCATCCAAGAAATAACTTTCAAACTCTCCCCGATGGGAACATTCCTCAACAATATGGCTAAAGAAAGGGTCTTGAGCATATAATGATTTAAGCATAGAAAAACCCAAAACTTTAGCATCAAGATGAGCAAGAAGAATGTACCTTCGGGAGAAAGCATCGGCCACCACATTGTCTTGGCCCTTCTTGTGCTTCACCACATAGGGAAAAGTCTCCATGAACTCCACCCATCTAGCATGCCTCCGACCAAGGTGAGCTTGGCTCTTCAAGTAGGCAAGAGCCTCGTGATCCGAGTGGATGATGAATTCCTTTGGCCACAAATAATGTTGCCAAGTCTTGAGCACCCGGATCAAGGCGTAGAGCTCATTGTCGTAGGTGGGGTAGTTGAGGGTCACCCACGAAAGTTTCTCACTAAAGTAGGCTATGGGGCGGCGGTCTTGGAGAAGCACTCCTCCAATGCCAATGTTGGAGGCATCACATTCCACCTCAAAGACTTTGGAGAAGTCGGGAAGTTGGAGAAGCGGAGCATTGCACAATCGATCCTTGAACAAGTTGAAAGCAGCTTCATGCTTGTCTTGCCAATCAACCTCGGTACCCTTCTTGGTAAACTCATGCAATGGGGTTGCGATGGTACAAAAGTCATTAACAAAATGCCTATAGAACCTGATAAGACCAAGGAATGATCTCACCATGGTTGCGGTTGTGGGGCGTGGCCATTCCATGATCGCGCGGACCTTCTCCTCATCGACACGCAGCCCCTCCTTGCCCACCACATAGCCGAGGAAGGTGGTCGAGGGGGCACAAAAGGTGCACTTAGCAAGGTTGGCGTAGAGCTCTTCCTTGCGGAGGCACTCAAAAACAGCCCGCAAATGCATCGTGTGATCTTCCATGGACTTGCTATGGATGAGGATGTCATCAAAATAGACCACCACGAACTTGCCCAAGTAGGCCTTCAAGACATGGTTCATGAAGCGCATGAAGGTTCTAGGGGCGTTGGAGAGCCCAAATGGCATGACAAGCCATTCATATAAGCCATACTTAGTCTTGAAAGCGGTCTTCCACTCATCGCCTTCTCTCATGCGGATTTGATGATATCCACTTTTGAGATCCACCTTTGAGAAGAAGAGGGCACCATGAAGCTCATCAAGCATATCATCCAACCTTGGAATGGGGTGTCGATACTTGATGGTGATTTGGTTGATGGCCCGGCAATCCACACACATTCGCCACGAGCCATCCTTCTTGGGTACAAGTAGCACCGGGACCGCGCATAGACTAAGGCTCTCTCGGACATGGCCCTTGTCCATGAGCGCTTGGACTTGCTTTTGGAGCTCGGCGGTCTCCTCGGGGCTAGCTCGGTAAGCGCCCGGCACAAAATCAATTTGGTGTTCAATGTCGCGCACCGGGGGCAACCCATCTGGGATCTCATCTGGTGTGACATCGGCGAACTCTTTCAACAAGGCCGAGATGCAAGGCGGTAAGGTGGGGGCTGCGGCCAGAGCGACAAGGCAATGGTGGGGCACAAGAAGAAAGCATGGGCAGCGGCCTTGGAGCACCGGCGCTAGGTGGCGGTGTCGAGCCAAAAGGAGGCGTTGCTCACACCGCCCTTGGAGGATGGCCGGACTGCCGAGCTTGGCCGAGGGTTGTGCCACCGACACGGGCACCGCGTTGGGGGTGGCGGAGGTTGTGCTGGTGATGAGCGCACCGGCGGCGGGACGCTCATCCTTGCACGGGCGTTGAGGCACCGAGACGGAAGGAGCTAGAGGGGCCGGCTGCCTCGGCGCCGTGCCTATGGAGGCGCGGGCACGGGCAGCGGGCATGGCCGGCGGTGTCGGGCCCTTGGGTGCCTCCATGGCCTTAAGGCGATTGCGCTCGACTTGGTCTTCAAGGATCTCCCGGGGGGTCATGGGCAAGAGTGTGATTCGCTTCCCACCATGGACGAACACGAAGGTGTTGAGGAAGCCATCATGAATCACCCTTCGGTCAAATTTCCAAGGCCTACCTAGCAAAAGGTGAGTGGCATCCATAGAAATAACATCACAAAGAATTTTATCCACATAATGACCAATAGAGAAAGTGATGTGGCATTGCCTTGATACCACATCACTTTTACCTTCGGAAAGCCATTGAAGGCTATATCGTTGAGGGTGGGGAGTGGTGTTGAGGTTGAAGTGCTTGACCACTCTCTTGTTGACAATGTTGGTGCAAGAGCCTCCATCAATGATCACGCTCAAGGAAGAGGAGCCCATGAGACACCTCGTATGGAAGAGGTTCTCCCTTTGATCGCGGATGTCAACCTTCCTTGCCAAAAGAACTCGGTGGGCCACGAGGCCAAGAGGTGTCCCAGTGCCATGCTCCAAAGGTGCACAATCAAACTCTTCGTAGGTAGCCTCCTCGGTGGCCACAACGTCTTCCTCCTTCGGGTCCTCGTCATCATCCTCGAAGGACTCGTATTCACCTTGGGAAGTGAACAAGATGCGCTTGTTGTTCTGGCAATCTCGTTGAAGATGGCCACGGCCACCGCACTTGAAACAAGCCCGGTCACTTGAGCGCTCGGTGGAGGGTACTTGGGGGTGCGCGGCTTCATGGGGGCCATGAGGTGGGGCGGCTAGGCGTGCGGCGCCGGCTGGGGCGACAGTGGTCGTGGCGGGGATGGCACGGGACGGCGCAACTGGACGGGCGGCCGGCGGAGGGCCGCTTGAGGGGCTAGGAGAGAATGGGCCCCTAGGCACTTGGGTGCGTGCCCATGCGGCTCGCCTCTTCCTTTGGAGTTGGGCGTAGATCTCCATGGCGGTATGGGTAAGAGTATTGATGTCCCGGATGGGGAGCAAGATCAAGGGCTCTCGGATCTCAATGTCTAGCCCGTGGTAGACATGTCGGCCTTGTGGATGAGCTCTTCAAGCTCGGCAAAGAACTCAAGGGGTGTGCGGGAGCCTTGGCGAGCAAGGGCAATTTGAAGGCGCATGTGCTCAAGGTAATCCTCCGGGACATACCGCTTGGTCATGACATGAACAAGTTGATTCCAAGACTCAAGTGGAGGCAAGTCGCGCCTCTCCCTTTCGGTGGTGAACCGGAACCACCATGCACGGGCAAGGCCGGTGAATTGCATAGTGGCGATCTCAACCCGCTCATAGTCCTCATAATGGCAATGGTTGAGGGCATACTCCGTGGCTTGCTTCCAATCAAGAAATTTTGCCGCATCATATTCACCTTCGAAGGGCTCAATCTTGACCTTGATCTCCCGGCGTTGGCCATAGTGTTGTAGAGCCTCCATGGGGCCACGCCGCTCAAAATGTTGGCGAGCGGGGTGACCACGGCCGCGACGAGCCGGCTGCGGTGGGGGCAACCAATGGGGATCTCGCCGATCAAGGGGGCGGCCTCGAGCACGGGCCGGCTTCGGCGCATGAAAATCAGCCAAGGGGTCCCCCTCTACATGTTCATGGAAGAGCTCATCAAGATCATCAAACGCCTCACGATCTCCATAGGCATCGTCATCCTCATCAAAAGCCTCAAGGCTTCCATAGACATAGCGAGCATTAGGAGCCTCGTCGCTAGTGACAGTGGCCCGGACGGGGCGCGAGGAGGCGGCACCGGCCACGTGGGCAGTGGGGGCGGTGGCGATGCCGGCCAGGCAGCGGCCGAGCATCGTGTTGGCCGTCGGCTTCATTGTGCGCCGGAGGGTGATCGTAGTAGGAGGGCTCCCGGGGTGGACCCAAGCTTGCGGCCAAGGCGCGGGCCTCGGATGTCGGGGACGAGTACATGGGGTCCTTGCCCCGGTCACCGGCCGAGGGCTCACGGTGCCCTTCCATGGGGCTGTGGGAGGGTGTGCCGATGAGGATGGGTATGGGCAGCGGCGGTGCGATAGGCGGCGCGGTCGGGGCTGAGGCCGTGGAGAGGCTGGCCATTTGTTGAATGGTGGTGGCATGTGCGGCGGCGAGGCGCAATATGTCTTGGCGAGCGCGAGCCAACTCGGCTATGATGGCATGGTAGACGGCGTCGCTATTTTGGGAACGCCGGGCAGCCGCCTCCGCTAAGAGTTTCTCCTCGGCTAGCCGAGCCTCAAAGGAGCCGGGGGAGATGGTGGGGGAGGAGCTTCGAGGGCTCCGGGTGTCGGCCTCCAATTGGTCTTCCATAGGGGTGTCACCCACAAGGACACAATGCAAATCCAAGTAACAAGTTCCCACGCACTAATCAAAGCAAACAAGTAATCAAAGGCAAACAAGTAAGAAAGACGAGGACTAAGGCCAAGGCAACACAAGTATCACAAAGTAGGCTCAAGCAAGGGCAATGGAATGCTAAGGTCGTGTAACTTGAGTACAATGGGCGGCCAAAACACTTCCAAGAAAACACCAATGGGATGACTTAGGCTAGCTTTAGTGAATGCCGAAAAGGGCTATGGTTGACAAGTGTAAAGAGGAGCCCAATTCGGCTACCCTATAGGCCCAAGGAGAGGTGGAAAGTGGTGACAAGTAACATACAGGAAAATGGAGAGATAGGCTTAGTGGCCCATGGTGCCTAGTGAGGGTGAGAGAGCCCACCAAAGAAAGTGGCCCAACCAAACAAGGAAAGGTGTGAGTGGACCTTGTCTTGAAAAAAAAAATTGATTTGGAATACCGATATTTTTTTTTTTACTATTGGGCCTTTGCCTTTTCTTGGCCTCTTGTTTTGAATGGGCTTTTTCTAATCAATGAAAGATCAAGGTCCACTAGAAATCATGTGAGTAGAGAGGGAGTGGGGCCACACGAATGCCTTTGAAGAATAATTAGGGCCGGCACCAAGGGGTTTTGAAGACAATGTGTCCCTTTTTGGGTTGTGGGACAAATAGGAGAAGAGGGAAAGGAGTTTGTAGACTTGCCACTAAGATCCCCCTCTTTTTGAAGCCCACAAAGAGGAAGCTTCCAAGCACTCTAACCCACACAAGTCAGCCAATATTCAATTTTGGCACTTACTCAAACAACCTAAGACAACCAAAAGGCTAAGAAGGAAAGCACTCTTGTCCTTTGCCAAATATACCCAAGTCACATGCACACTCTAAGGGATTCAAATCAAACAAGCAAGGGAAAGGGCTAGGGCCGGAAGTGGAGGGGGGCGTGGTGGTGGGTTGGGTGGTGCTTGGTGGTGGGACGGCGGCACACACGGTGGTCCAGTCGCAGGAGGTGGAGGAAGTCGCCGAAAGTGATTTTTTTGCGTTTTTGAGGGTGGGTTTGGGAGGGACAAACAAGGCAAGCAAAATAACGACTAAACTATCACAATATCAACCAAAATAAGCATGGAACAAAGAAAAACTGAACATGAGCAACTCACACAACAACATGAAGAATAAGAAAATTTTCAAGCTAACAAGAGAGAACCTAAGCCTAGAGCATGTTTATCATGGCAACCACAAGGAATCTCATGCAAGCTATGAAAATAACCTTGAACAACTGAATTTGAAAGGGAAAAAAAACTTAGCTTGGACAATGGCTCTGGATACCAATTGATGAGAATCAAATCCCCAAAGAGGTTCTTCTTCCCAAGAGAGAGTAGATCGTGTCCAAGGCTTGTTCCTTCTCCTTCCTAAGCTTGCTAGATCTTCAATGGAGTGTGAGGGAGGACCACGGCCGAGAGGGATGAGGATGGGAACGACGGGGTTGCCGACGGTCCTTGGGTTCACGGCCAAGGGAACCTCTCCTAGAGGTTCCTTGGCTTGGTCGGACTTGGATCCAAGATGTTGAACGAGTTCACTTTGAGATGAGATGAGATTGAAGAAAGAAGATGCAAGAGGGTTGAAAGCTTGGAGTGATAGAAGTAAGTGGCGGCCTAGAGGGAGATAAACTCAACCTTAGGCTATGCCACTTCTATATTCTTCACTAGTTAGAAAATGAAGGCATTACAAGCTTTAAATAGTCTAGGTCTCAAAGTGGACTAGGAGCCATTCCACAAATGGGTTCACACGTCCATAAAAGGAAATGCAACTTAAATAACTAACAAGGGGATAAAAGCCATAGGCTTGGTGGATGGCGCGCGCCTTGATGACTTGGAGTCGAAGCCATGGGGCTTGATTGTCGTGGCATGGAGGCGTCGACGCCGTGGCTATTCCGAGGTAAGGCACAATAGTGATCTTGGCCCAAGGCCGGAATGCTCGCCTTGGCTCGGACTTGTGATGGCTCGGTAGACTAGGCCATTGATGGCTTGGGACATAGCTCGAGCTCAGGCCCTAGTCACCGGGCCTTGAATGCCCTTATCGATGGGTGTTTGGCACTCATCAGTGATGCTGAAGGAACGAACCCCATTGAAGATGCCCCATTGCCTTCATCTTCGACGAACGATTCTGAGACACAACATGACGATCCATCTCTTCTCGTGTCAAAGAGTGTTCGAATCCAAAAGGCTCACCCCACTCATAATCTCGTCACACCTTTTGGTGAAAGAGGTTTGCATTCTAAATTGAATATGTTCTGTGCTTTCCATGCTTTTATCTCTCTTGTAGAATCCAAGACTATCAAGGAAGCATTGAAGGAACCTAACTGGATGGTAGCTATGCAAGAAGAGCTACATCAGTTTGAAAGGAACAAAGTCTGACGTCTCATTCCTTTACCCCGCAACAAGCATGCCATTGGCACTCGCTGGGTGTTTAGGAATAAGCTTGATGACTCAGGGGTGGTCACAAGGAACAAAGCAAGGTTAGTTGCTCAAGGCTACAATCAACAAGAGGGGATAGACTATGATGAGACTTATGCTCTCGTGGCTCGCATTGAAGCGATTCATCTTCTCATCGCCTATGCTGCACACAAGGGATTCACTCTATACCAAATGGATGTCAAGACTGAATTCTTGAATGGATATCTCCAAGAAGAGGCATATGTGATGCAGCCCCCTGGTTTTGAGGATGCCAATTTTCCCTCGCATGTGTATGCTCTGGATAAGGCATTGTATGGTCTTAAGCAAGCTCCTCGTGCTTGGTATGATAGACTCGCACAGTTCCTTCTCTCCAATGGATATCGTCGAGGAATAATTGACAAGACTCTGTTCCTTTTGGAACAAGAAGGTAAAATTATGGTGGTTCAAGTTTATGTTGATGATATTATTTTTGGTTCCACTAACCCTGCTCTTGTAGAGAAGTTCAAAAATCTTATGAGTAGTGAGTTTGAGATGAGTATGATTAGGGAACTGTCCTTTTTCCTCAGATTACAAGTAACTCAAACTAAGGAAGGAACGGAGATCCATCAACAAAAGTAAATCAAAGAGTTGTTGAAGAAATATGGTACGGATATTGCAAAACCCATCGTTACCCCTATTTCTCCTAACACTCGCTTGGATGCAGATTTGAATGGAATAGTTGTTGATCCCACGATGTATAAAGGAATGATTGGTTTTCTCCTCTATCTCACGGCCAGTCGGCCAAATATTCTGTTTAGTGTGTGTCTATGTGCTAGATTTCAGGCCAATCCTAAGGACTCACACTTGAAGGAAGTAAAGCGAATCTTTCGATACCTCAAAGGAATGGACCATCTCTGTCTATAGTATCCCAAGAACTGTGATTTCAATCTTGTTGGATTCACTGACGCTGACTTTGTTGGGCACGTTGTGGATCGCAAAAGCACTTCCAGAACGACATAGTTCCTTGGTCCCTGTCTTGTCTCATGGGGTTCCAAGAAGCAAAACTTTGTATCCCTCTCCACTGCAGAAGCCGAGTACGTTGCCACAGCAAGTTGTTGCGCTCAGGTATTGTGGCTCAAACAACAACTGAAGGACTTTGGTATGTCTCTTGGCACCGTTCCTATTATGTGTGATATAACTAGTGCCATTAACATTTCGAAAAATCCAGTTCATCATTCATGTACTAAGCACATTGACATTCGTCATCATTTTCTACGTGATAATGTTGACATGGGCTTCATTAGAATGGAACATTGCAGGACTGAAAATCAAGTAGCCGACATCTTCACCAAAACACTAGACAAAGGTCCATTCGAGTATTTTCGGTTGCTCCTTGGCATGATCTCTCTGAATTGAGGAACTTCACACCCACTATTCCCTCAATGCTTGGCTAATTTGGTTCACGGATATCATGAAGTATCTTGCTTAAACTGCCCTTCTTGATCTTGCTATTTCATGATTTTTGTATGCTTGAATTGCTAAGTCTTAGGGTCTAGCTTCTTTGTCTTTTGATTTGTGATAAATTACTTGAGTGCATGCTAACATCTTATTTGAAACCCAAAACAACCAATTTGATGAATTGAACCCTCATTATAAGCCCACGTGATAATCGGTTGTACAGTCTTCCATAGCCTTGATTCAGGTAAACGTTCCCTATGATCCTTCTTTGATAAATATTTTTACTGGGAATAATTATCTGAGTTGTATTTCTTCCTACCATATGTTTGGATATACTCTATTTTGTGTGAACCTAACTATGAAATAGCCAAACAAACCTCGCAAACACTCTTGGTCTCAGGGGGAACGAAGATCGTTGCTCAGATTAAGGGTGAACAGTGTGAATAGAACGTTGAAAGTGAATCAGTGGCTGGCATTTATTGGGGTACAGGTGAACGTTGGAACGGCTCTCTGTGAGATTTGACTGCTCTGTTGCAAGAACAGTGATGCGGTAAACAAAGTGAAAAGTGGCCGTTATCAGATGAGAGAGAAACGATCTCATGATGGCTTTTTGGCAAGTCGGTTGAGATTTTTTTTGGAAAGATTTTATCTTCTAAAGATCTTATCTTTCCTATATATACTTGCCTTTCCATCACAAGTTCCTCACCGCCATTCTCTCTTGCCTCTTTACTCTCTCCAATCTCTCAAATATTTGTGCAATCTCTCCAAGATTACTCTCTTCAATGGATTCTCCAAGCAAGATGCTCCCCACCGACAAAATGTCTGATGCTGAGATGGACGCCTTCATCCTCCAACTGCAACATGCCAAGGCCGTCTGCGCTACACCTTCAACCCTTGGTGTGCCGGCATTTGTTCTTGAGGTTGCACAGGTCGTCGTCCAATAAGTCATAGATCCCTCGGCCTCTGCATCGACACCAACTCCGCCTCTCTCTGCTCCGTCCCCATTGAAGGCCCAGGATCTCAATCCTGTGCTTGCGGTGGTCTCTATGGAGGAATAGCCACATCCTCAACCTATTGAAGAAGAAGATGTCTCTTTCCCCTCCAAGGACAGAATTGAGGAGGAGGAACAGTCCTTGAAGTCCCTTGAGGAGGAACTAGGAGTAAAAGTTGCTCCTTTGGCGCTGCCTCCACCTCACAAGCGAAAATTGGATGATCTCGCTGCCACTGCTCAGGATGAGGAAGAAGAGGAGGAAGTTCAATTCTTGGAGCATGGCATGGCTCCCACTGCACAGTCGACGCCATCGAAATCAGGTGGTGATGAAACCGCCCCCAAACCGCTAAAAGCACGACTCTGTTCCGTGTACAGACTGAGAAGAATAATGCCAAGACTGTTGGCAAAGCGAGACTGGAACTCTCTGTTTCCACTACTACTGCTCCTGATTTTTCATATGGTAAGAAGATTCTTCCATCGCTGTTAATTCGTGAAAGTTTCTTCGCCGAGCACAAAGTGGGCGAGATATTGGATCTTCTACGTTTCCAAGGGTGGGAATGGCTCTGTTCCAACAGGGCAACTGTGAATGAAGTGCAAATGCGTGAGTTCTACCATTACTACAATCTCTCCAACGCGGATGCTATGTGTGGGTCGACTAAAATCAGTGGTGAAGACATGTCCTTCACACCCAAGGTAATCTCCTCGCTCCTCTCTGTTCCATTGGGTGGTTTCTTTGAGGTTCCAGCGAGTGAGGTCAATGAAGAAAAGCTGGCGTGTATGGAACGATTGTTTGGTTCCACCACTGGGGAGTTGCACATTGAAAGGCTGACGTTGGCTCAGCGAGTGGCTTTCCACATCATCTCCAGGGCTGTGGCACCTCGCCAAGAGAAGCGCAACACCATCACCCTCTGTGATTTGTTTCTGCTTGACTGATTTCTGAGGATGGAGAAGATTGATCTCCCTCGAGTGATTTTGTGCCACATGGAACGGTGCAAAGAAAAGTCCCACTCTTTGGCTTATCCAGGGTTAGTAAAGATTCTGCTGCTTCGAGATGAATCTTACCGCGAAGAAAATGAGGTTTCTCTGGGTAGTGAATTGGATTCGACTGTTGTGAAGAAGATGAAATTTAAGGGTGATTCAAAGGGAACGAGCACTGTGACTGCAAAGAAAGCTGCTGGCGAAGGAATGTCTAAGGGTGGTTCGATTCAGCATTAGATACTAGCAAAGCTTAAGCAGCTAAACACCACCATGAATATGCTCTTGGATCACTTTCTGAGTAAGGATGAAGACGATGCTGAAGACCCTGAGACTTGAGTGTTCCCTGTCACTATCTAGCCCGTCTGACCCTCTATTCTTGTTTTTTAATGTTTTTATGTCTTTTGCGTAGTTGTTCCTTATCTTTTGATGATAGTTGTCTAGGTTCCTTAGCTTTGTACTTCTTTCTACCTAATGAATGAAATCTTTTGATCATGATTTGCATGCTAGTCAAGACTTTGTGCTTTTTCTTGTGATCTTTTGATGATGCCAAAAGGGGGAAGTGTGGAAAATGTAAAACTCAATGAAGGGTTGATAACAGAAGATAGTACTAAGGAGAATGACGACGCTACTTGAAGGTAAAACTTGCTATGAACTTTCTGAGGGGGAACTATGTCAATATCTTGATCGTTGTATATGTTTGACTACATGTGATTGACTTCTTACTTGACTGTTTTGAACGTGCACATTTTGAAGGAGTTTGTCATCACCAAAAAGGGGGAAATTATTGGAACGATGATGTTCCCTCTAGTTTTGATGATGATAAACTCAATGGCATTTGATGGTTTTTAGTGTGACTATGAGTTTCAGGAATTAGATGAATTAAAGAAACGGTAAAAACCATGTGATGAATCAAAACAGAGATTGAAAGGAATAGAGAAGTCAACAATGGAACAACGCGCTGGAACAAACAAGAAATAAAGACACGCGGTTGTGAACAGGAAAAGAAGGGAACAGTGCCACGGAACAAAAAGACGCGCGCGCTGTTGCCCTTACACTTTGCCGAATGTCATATTTATGGAAAGAGATCTTGAAGAAACAACTTGGGCCACAAGAGATAAAGTTGTTGAAGATCTTATTGTTAGAAAGGATAAGAAAAGATTGTATAGGATTATTTTATCCGATTTTCCTTAAGTAAAACTAGGGTAAATCATTTAGAATTCTAGACTATAAGAAACAAAGTCGTCTACTTCATTTAAAAAAGCAACTACGGCATTTTGACAGAATTTTGAGCATTCGGTGAAGGAGAAGAACTTACATGGACGAGACTTTGGTGAGTTGAGTACTTGTTACGGTTTTGATTGTCTTAGGTGTTGTTAGGAACGTTACAATAAGAAGTTTAGATATCTAGGGGTAAACTAGATTGAGATACAACTTGCTTGATTGTAATTTCAGGATTAATAACACAAGTAGACATTTGAAATCCTACTAGGGAAACCTAGAGGTAGAGGTTTTTCTCAGTCAACTAGTTGGTTGATTGAGTTTTCCTCTTTAAGAAACTTTGTGCATTACTTTGTTTTATTTTACAATATTCCGCTGCCCAAGGAACAGTTCTATCGTTCCTTGTACTAACACACTCGATTCTACATAGTTGACTTAAGAAAAATCTCTACCTCTAGGTGTTACTCTAGGAGGATTTCAAAAGTATACTTATATTATTGATAAGTTGTACAATCTCACAAGCCTTCTCTCCACATCTTCTCATACAGATCCTAGGCTTCTAGACTCTAAGTGATCAACTTAACAACAAACAAGAACACAAGAAATCCTAAGCAAGTACTCACAAGTTTATACCTTGACTTTGGATCTCTATCTCTATCTTTAGGAAGCTCTTTTCTGTTGTAAGTCTTGTGTTGTGTGTAATTACCCTAAGGTATGCACGAATATATATAGCCCTAGGAAAGATCTCTTACCAAATAACCTAATAGCTAACAAATCTCGATATAAGGTAACGGTCAAGATTTCTACTTAAACTGAAAATCACAACCTGACCACTCATTGTTTCCATGTATAAGCTATCCTAAGACATGCTACATTCGGTCTCTTTCTTCAAGGAAATCGTCAAATCTTGTTTCCATAAATAGCAGTCTTCCAAAGTTCCCAGCTAAGCAATCTCTACGTTACTACATCGTTCTTTTTCACGTTGTTACCTTTGTTGTTTTTCCTTCAGAGCACGCGTATCAAAATTCCATTATGCTCAGCGTCAATGTTCCATTGTTGTCTCAACGTTCCTTGCACTCCTTTGTTTCTCTTCTTCACATGGTTTTCATTGTTCTTTAATTCCTTCTTCAAGCCTGAAACTCATAGAGACAATATAAACCATAAAACCTAATGGTGCTTATCATCATCAAAATCAGAGGAAATGTCATGGTTCCAACAATGTGTACTTGTAAGAATAGGAATATGAAGAGGTATGAAGAAGAAAAAGACACTAAAAGTAATTCTTATAGTCAACATATAGCATAAATGACCATATATAACATAAACTTGTTGTAACGTACCTCCCTATTAAATGGTTGATATCATAAAATCACGTTTAATCCTATTACATTCCTTTGGCAACAAAGTCAGCTTATAGCCAATTGAAAAATAAATTTCTAATTAGACCCTAATTAAATGGAAATAACTGTTCATACTCCAAATTAAAACGTCCAAACTTTCTATTATAAATAACATTTATGTGCTAAGGAAATTGTAAGCTAGATCACTGACACTTTGCGTGAAGAATAGTTGATGGTGGTGGTCAAAGAGATGTAGAAGAGCTTATCGGAAGTGGCAACGTCAATGTCTGGGAGCTGGAGATCAAACAAAGGTAGCAAAATATGCCTCACGATCTTCGTTGCATTTCAACATTCTTATTTCATTTTTTGGCCACTTATATATGTGTTCTTCTTTGTTTGTTTTAATTTTGGGATCACGAGTGTCTAGTATTATCTTCATTGTTTGTATGTCTTTTAAATGTGCTTTTCCCATTGAGAATAAGTGTTTTTGGAATGCAAAACACTGATTCTTAAATCAAATTTTATAAATCATTTTTCGATTATGTTGGAACTTTGACGTTCCATCTGGTTTTGATGATGATAAACACCATTAGGTTTTATGGTTTATATTGTCTCTATGAGTTTCTGGTGAAATAAAAAAAATAGGAAACAATGAAAACCATGTGAAGAAGAGAAAACAGAGGAGTGAAATGAATATTATGACAACAAGGAACAGTTACGCTGGAAAAAATTGAAGATGTGAAGCGCGTGTTGTGAAGAGTTTTATACAAGGAAACAAATGGATAAGGAACGATGCTGAGAAGTAGAGATTGCTTAGCTATTACCATGTGAAGAATGCTATTTATGGAGACAAGATTTGAAGATTACCTTGAAGGAAGAAGTCGTATTTAGCATGTCATGGAAAACTTTATATATGGAAACAATGAGTAGTCAAGCTGATTTGTTTAGCTTAGAAAGATATCTTCCAATGTTACCTTATATAGCGAGTTGCTAACTATTTGGTTATTTTGTAAGAGATATTTGCTAACACTATATATAGATGAGCATACGTTAGGGTATAGTATCTCAGCTATCACATCGAAGCACACTGCAAGTTGACATGAGGAGATCCATAGGCAAGGTACGGGTTTAGTTCTTGCTTAGGGTTTTCTTGTGTTCTTGTTTATTTGTGAGTTGATTACACTCAAGGTCTAGAAGCCTAAGATCTGTGTGAGAATAGGTGGAGAGAAGACTTGGGAGATTGTACAACTTATTAATAATACAAGTATACGGTTTGAAATTCTCCTACAATAACACCTAGAGGTTTTTCTCTTTTCAACTACTTGGTTGAATGAGTTTCCTCTATAAAGGAGTTGTCTTGCTGTTACTCTTTGAATCTATATTATTTCTGATGCCCAGGGAACAGTATCACCATTCCCTATCTAACACACATCGATTCAACAATTGGTATCAGAGTAGGTTTGCTCTAGATTGTGTGTTTGCTTTTCAGATTCACATGTAACAATGTCTTCAAGTCACGAAGCCGGGATTGGAAACAACAAGTCACCTTTCCTCAACGAAGGACAATACCAACACATGAAGGATATTTTTTCTTCCTGGGTGAAGAGTAATGACTATCAATGTTGGAGAGTCATTGAAGTTGGTGATGAGAAGGTTGATGAAGAGGTCACCAAGGGAACTAAACCTTGGAGCCAAGATGATTTCAAGATCATGGAGAAAAATTCTAAGTCTCACATGCTCATTAACAACGCCATCAGTACTGAAGATGTTTCCAATTTGCAATCTTGTGCAACCACAAAAGAACATGTGGGCTGCTCTGGAGAAAATGTACATGGGAAGTTCCGATCTTCGAGAGATCTCTTGCTTTCAAGCAAAGAAGGACTTCTACAACTTTTCCATGATCAACGGTGAGACTGTTTCCTCTTATCCATCTCGATTTAAGGGAATCACCGCTCGACTTACTGCTCATGGGGTCACATACAAAGAAATTCATCCTAAGGAGAAAGCTCTCATCATCATTGATGGACTTCCTCCAAGGCATAAGATGACCAAGACAATATGAAAGAAAATCTCACTACTCTTGCTCTTACACTTCATGAAGTGTTTGGACAGATTAAGAAGTATGATGAGGAAGACAAATATGTCAAACCTAAAGGCATAGCCTTGATGGTTGAAAAAGTTGTTGAGATGATTGAAAGCAAGAAGGATGATAATCTGGATGGTGTTGATCCAGAGACCGCTCTTCTCACCAAAGCTATGCGATCTCTCTATTTCAAAGGGAAATCATTCAGGAATGATGAGAACAACGGTGAGAAACGTGATATCAAGGATGTTACATGCTACAACTGCAAAGACAAGGGTCATTATGCTAACAAGTGTCCCAAGGGGAACAACTCAGACAACACCAACGGTGACAATACTGGGAATGACAAGAATAAAGCTTTCATTACTGTGTGGGGTGATGATTGTGTCGACTCTAAAGATGAGCTAGAGGCATGGGGTAACAACGAAATGTGTGCAATGACTCTGAAGTCATCAAACGATGAACAAGAGGTAGATCCTGAAACCTTTTTTGAATCTCTTGATAAAAAGGCTTTGATCTCTCTTATTAAAAGCATGTATGTTGGAACGATGACGTTCCCTCTAGTTTTGATGATGATAAACTCAAATACTTTTGATGGTTTTTAGTGTGACCATGAGTTTCAAGAGACGATCGTGTCAAAGGAACGATGAAAACCAATGAAGAGTCAAAACAGAGAAGCAAAGGAACAGAGAATCCAACAATGACAAAACAACACGCTGGAACGAAAAAAGAGAAGAGACGCGTGATGTTGAATAGAACAGAGAAAGGGAACAGTGCAAGGAACGGAGGACGCGCGCTGAAACCCTAGAGAGCCGCCGAATATCTATTATGGAAAACAGATTTGGAAGCTTCAACTTGGGCCTCAAGGAAGATCTCGGTGAAAATATAATTTGGTTAGAATACTTCTAGAAAAGATTGTATAGGATATTCTTAGTTTATTTCCTTAAGCGAATTTAGGGTAAATCAAGTGAGAATATCCGAACCATAAAAGTGAAGATAGCTGCGTACTTCAAGGATTACGGAACACAGAGAGCAATTCCCAGAGCAGAATATTCGGAAGAAAGAAGAACACTTACAAGTACGAGACTTTGGTGAGTTAAGTATTTGTTAGGGTTTCGTCTGTCTAGTGTGTTGTTAGGAACGTTACATTTAAGAGGTCTAGATATCTAGGAGTAAACTAGATTGAGAGAAGACTTGCTTATTGTAATTCCTGGAATAATAACATAAGTAGACATTTGAAATCCTACTAGGGAAACCTAGAGGTAGAGGTTTTTCTCAATCAACTAGTTGGTTGATTGAGTTTTCCTCTCTAAGGAACTGAGCTTGCTACTTATAAATCTGTCGTTATTTTCCGCTGCCCAAGGAACGAACTTGTCGTTCCTTGATCTAACACACTCGATTCTACAATTGGTATCAGAGCAGGTGCTCTAGATTGTGTGTTACTTACAGATTTTACAGGTAACAATGGCTCCCAGTACTGTCGAAGTCGGTTTGAACTCCTCAAGGCGTCCTCTCTTGCTCGCTGGACAATATCAACATTGGAAAACACTTTTCGTCAAGTGGGTGCAAAGTCATGACTACCAATGCTGGTTGGTGATCTCTCTTGGTGATATTGACATTGTTGATCTTGAGAAGAAGAAGAAACTGAAGAAATGGGATCAAGACGATCTCCAAGTCATGGAGAAAAAATGCAAAGCAGCCATGCTCATCAACAACGCTCTCAATCAGCAAGATGTGCAAAAACTCCAATCTTGTGAGTCGGCCAATGCTAAATGGCTTGCCTTGGAACAGATGTATATGGGAAGCAAGGATTTGCGTGAAGTTGATCGTTTCACTGCGAAAAAGGACTTTTACAACTTCAAAATGGATGACAAGGAAGATGTGAGTTCCTACCAAGTACGATTTGAGAAGATCACAGCAAATCTCACTGCTCACTCCGTCATCGATGAGGAAATTCTTCCCGATGAGAAAATTCTCATAATCATTGATGGTCTCCCTCATCGTCATGCAATGACCAAAGCTATTCTGAAGGAGAATCCCAACACTGTCAAACTGACGTTCCATGAGGTATTCAGCAAGATACAAAAGTATGACAACGAAGAAAAGGCTGCAAGAAACAAGGATTCCAAAGAAAAGGGAATTGCCTTGATGGTTGGAAAGGCTGTCGACAGAATTGAGAACAACCTCGATGACGATGATGGCTCCGATGACCCTGAGGTGGTATTGCTCACTAAAGCCATGCGTTCCCTCTATAACAAAGGAAGAAGCAGTAGAGGAGGGAACGGTGAGACTCGTGACATCAAGGATATCACTTGTTACAACTGTAATGAGAAGGGTCACTACTCCAGTTCGTGCCCAAAGCCGAAGAAGGCAAGCAAACCTTCTGGGAATGAAGAAAAGAAAGCTTTCGTTGCTGTCTGGGGCAATGAAGATGACTCAGATAACGAAGATCCTGAAGCATGGAGTGGAACGATGTGTGCCATGGCCATCAACAACTCGTCTGAAGAAACTGAGGTAAATCCCAAAGATTTCTTAAAATCTCTTGTGAATTTTGATAAAAAAATCTTTAATTGCTCTCATAAGAAATATGTATGCTGAGAACATGAAAACTCAAGAGGAACTAGCTAATTCTGAAGATGAATGTAGTAGTTTAACAGAAAATATTTCTAGAACTGCTAGTACCTCGACTGTTCCTTGTTCTTCATGTGAGGCTAATCATGAGGAACTTCAGAGTTTGAGAAATGAAAAAGTCTATTTGCTTATGAATGAAGTCTCTAACAATACTGATGCAAGGAGTATAGCTGGTCCAACTAAGCTTGAAGCACAGGTATCCGAGATGAAGTCCTATGTGCACAAGATTCATTCTGTTCTGATGGAACAGAAGGCTGAAGCTGAAAGCATCAAGTTCGTCAAAGCAAGGTATGGTATTGGCTATACAGGTTCCAACCAAAAGGAAGATGATCCATCTATACTGGAACTAGGTGAAGCAAGAGATAGGGAACTTCAAGATGCTAGAGAGAAGAATCCCAATCTTGAGGAACGCATCAAAGTTCTTGAGAGTGGCTTGGATGAAACTCAGTCGTGGTACACTGGACAACCTGCCCACAAGATTTTTCTCAAGCAATCTCAAGGGACGCAACCCAACGTTCCATGTCCTGAACGTACCAAACAACGCAAGAGTATTGTTCCCAATAGAAAGTATGTTCAGATGGAACAGTTCAAGCTGTGTTGGTATTGTGGGGACAACAGACATGTGCAAAGAGATTGTAAAAAGAAAAAGAAGTTCTCTGAAGAGCACACAAAGAGAAGGAACAGTAGGAGTAACAATGTGGACTTGAATGATTTCTATGATGATTCACATGTGCATAGTCATAATCTTGCTAGATCTAGGAAGAAAAATGTTTCTACTGTTAGAACTATTCCTATGGAACAATTGCATTATGTGTCTCGACCAGGTAAGACTAAACTTGCCTGGATCGCCAAAAACTAACCTTTTCTGTGCAGGCTGAAGTGAGGGGGAACGAGAGATGGTACATTGACAGCGCCTGTTCGTGCCATATGACTGGAAAAGAAGATCAACTTACCTCACTTCACAAACACTCACGAGGGAGTGTTGCTCTTGGAGACAAGAGACGCAGAGAAATCATTGGAATAGGCGAAACAAAACGAAACTCCAGCATCACGGTAAAAGAGGTTAGTTTAGTTCATGAACTTGGTTTTAGCTTGTTGAGTGTTGCACAGCTTTGTGACCAAGGGAACAACAAGACGGTCTTCACCTCACAAGAATGCTACGTCAAAGATTGTGAAACCAAGAACATAATTTTGAGAGGAGTCAGATTCAAGGATGTATACATCGTGGATAAAGACTTCAAGCCAAAGGAAGTCCTATGCTTTGCGTCTATAGCTGATGAGACGGAACTGTGGCATAGAAGGCTTGGACATGCTAATCTTCGACTCATTCACAAGCTTTATTCAAAGGAACTTGTTCGTGGTCTTCCCCATGTTCAATCGGAGTTCCATGGCGTCTGCGATGCTTGTGTAAAGGGAAAACAGACTCGTTCCTCATTCAAGATCAAACCAGATGTAACAACCTCTCATCCTCTGGAATTGATCCATATGGATCTCTGTGGTCCCATGAGGATAAGAAGTCATGGTGGGAACAGGTATGTTTTCATAATTGTCGATGATTATTCTAGATTCACTTGGACAATTTTTCTGTCTTCGAAGGATGAAGTCTTCTCCGAGTTCGAGGCTTTTATCAAGAAGGTGGAAACAAGCTTAGGAAAGAAGCTAAAGGCAATAAGGTCTGACCATGGAACGGAGTTTGAGAACTCTATGTTCTTCAACTTCTGCGAGGAACATGGTGTGTCTCATGACTTCTCCGCGCCTAGGACACCACAACAAAATGGAGTTGTGGAACGGAAGAATAGGACTCTGGAAGATATGGCAAGAACTCTTCTCATTGCAAGCAACCTTCCAAGGATTTTCTGGGCTGAGGCAGTAAACACTGCTTGTTATATCCTTAATCGTGCCATGCTTCGTCCCTTATTGAATAAAACTGCATATGAACTAATAAGGGATCGCAAGCCCAATATTTCCCACTTGCGTGCTTTTGGATGCAGGTGCTATATTCACAACAATGGCAAGGATAACTTGGGAAAGTTTGATCCTCGAAGTGATGAAGGAATTTTCTTGGGCTATGCTAGGGCAAGCAAAGCTTACAGAGTATACAACAAGAGACTGCGCAAAATAGAAGAAAGCATTCACGTCGTCTTCGACGAAAACTCCAAAGTTTCCAATGGAGAGTTCGAAGCCTCGTCCCCAGAAGAAGGTTATCCAAGAATGCAACGTGAAGACTCTGATGATGAAGACAATGGTCCTTCCACTCGACCAAATGCCGGTTCTGGGAACAGACACCCCAGTACAGACGCGGCATCTCCATCATCTACGGACTCTTCAAGTCCAGATGAGTCCTCAAAGGAGGATACCTCAAGTGACACTGTACAAGAAACAGAAGCTACCTCCACCTCCATCGTCGACTCAACAACCATGCCCCCATCTATGACTATTCCCATCACCGTTCCTGCTGGAACTTCTAGTGATGTTGTGGTTGTCAGTTCGGAAAACGATGAAGATGGAACAGATGGTTCTGAGAGTGCTCATGACCCCACACTTCTTGTGTCAAAGAATGCTTTTGTCCGAAAGGAACACCCCACTCACAATCTGGTCACACCATTCGGTGAAAGAGGTTTGCGCTCTAAATTAAATATATGTTTTGTGCATTCCATGCATTTATCTCTCTTGTAGAACCCAAGACTATCAAGGAAGCACTGAAGGAACCAGATTGGATCGTAGCTATGCAAGAAGAGTTACACCAGTTTGAGAGAAACAAGGTCTGGCGGCTCGTTCCTTTACCTCGCAATAAACATGCCATTGGCACTCGATGGGTGTACAGGAACAAGCTTGACGACTCTAGGGTAGTCACAAGGAACAAAGCACGGTTAGTTGCCCAAGGCTACAATCAACAAGAAGGGATTGATTATGATGAGACATATGCTCCAGTAGCTCGTATTGAAGCCATTCGTCTCTTCATTGCCTACGCTACTCATAAAGGGTTCACGCTATACCAGATGGACATCAAGACTGCGTTCCTTAATGGATATCTTCAAGAAGAGGTATATGTGAAACAACCCCCTGGCTTTGAAGACGTCAATTTTCCCTCTCATGTGTATGCATTGGATAAGGCTCTGTACGGTCTTAAGCAAGCACCTCGTGCTTGGTATGATAGACTGGCACAGTTCCTTCTTTCCAATGGATATCGTAGAGGAACAATTGATAAAACTCTGTTCCTTCTGGAACACGAAGGTAAGATTCTGGTGGTTCAAGTCTATGTTGATGATATTATTTTTGGTTCCACTAACCCCGCTCTTGTAGAAAAATTCAAAGATCTTATGAGTAGTGAGTTTGAGATGAGTATGATTGGGGAACTATCATTTTTCCTCGGATTACAAGTCACCCAAACTAAGGAAGGAACGAACATACATCAATAGAAGTACATCAAGGAGTTGTTGAAGAAGTACGGTATGGACACTGCCAAACCCATCGTTACTCCTATTTCTCCTAACACTCGCTTGGATGCAGACCTTCATGGAACGGACGTTGATCCCACCATGTATAGAGGAATGATTGGTTCGCTTCTATATCTCACGACAAGTAGGCCAGATATTTTGTTTAGTGTGTGTCTCTGTGCTAGATTTCAGGCAAATCCAAAGGACTCACACTTGAAGGAGGTCAAGCGTATCTTCCGATACCTCAAAGGAATGGACCACTTGTGTCTATGGTATCCCAAGAACTGTGACTTCAACCTTGTTGGATTCACAGACGCCGACTTTGCTGGGCACATAGTAGATCGCAAAAGCACTTCTGGAACGGCACAGTTTCTTGGTCCCTGTCTCGTTTCATGGGGTTCCAAGAAACAAAACTCTATGGCCCTTTCCACTGCAGAAGCCGAGTATGTCGTCGCGGCAAGTTGTTGTGCTCAGGTATTGTGGCTTAAACAACAACTGGAAGACTATGGTATGTCTCTTGGCACCGTTCCTATTATGTGTGATAATACCAGTGCCATCAACATTTCAAAAAATCTAGTTCATCATTCACGTACTAAGCATATTGACATTCGTCATCATTTTCTACGTGATAATGTTGACATGGGCTTTATTAGAATGGAACATTGCAGGACTGAAAATCAAGTGGCAGACATCTTCACCAAAGCACTAGACAAAGGTCCATTCGAGTATCTTCGATTACTCCTTGGCATGATCTCTCTGAATTGAGGACCTTCACACCCATTATTCCCTCAATGCTTGGCTAATTCGTTCCATAATTCTCATGGAGTTCCTTGTCTGTGTGCCTTTCATGACTTGATTATCATGACTTTAGCTTATTCGAATTGCCTTGTGTTAGGATGTAGATACTTTGTCTTTTGATTTGTGTTGAATTACTTGATTGCATGCTAACATCTTATTTAAAGACCCAAAACAACCAATTTGATGATTGAACCCTCACTACATGCCCACATGATAATTGGTTGTACAGCCTACCTTAGCCGTGATTCAGGTAAACGTTCCCTATGACCCTTCTTTGCTACACTCTTTACTGGGAATAATTACTTGAGTTATTTTTCTCGCTACCATATGTTTGGATATACTATATTGTGTGTGAACCCAACATTGAAATATCCAGACAAGCCTCGCAAGCACTCTTGGTCTCAGGGGGAACGAAGACCGTTGCTCAGATTAAGGGGGAACTGATAAGTGTGGAACGTTGAATTTGAATAAGAGGCTCACATTACTTCAGTTGCAGGTGCCCATTGGAACGGCTCCCTATGTGATTTGACTGATCTGAGACAGGAACAGTGATGCGGCTACCAAGCAAAAAGTGACTGTTGCATCTGGAGCGAGAAGGAGTTATTGATGGACACTTTTGAAAGAAGGAAACTTGGAGACGGTTGAGATCCGAAAAGATTTATTTGGAAAAGATTTTATCTTGGAAAAGATTTTATCTTGTTCCTATATATATGGCATATCTCCCCCAGGTTCCTTCACCGCCCCTTCTCTCTCTGATATCTCTCTCAGGCTCTCAAATCTCTAAAGCTTGCTGCTTCCATGGATTCCCCAAGCAAGATCATCACCGACAAACTCACTGACGCTGAGATGGACGCCTACATCCTCCAACTTCAGCAGGCCAAGGCCGCCAGGGCTACTCCCAGGTCCGTTGGTGCCCATGTGTCTGTTCTTGATATTGCTAAGGCTGCCGTCCAACAATCGGTGGACCCCCATGCCTCTACATCGACTCCCACCCCCACAGCATCCTCCCCTGCTCCGTCCCCTCTCAAGGCCCAGGACCTAAATCTTACACTTGCCCTGGTGCCAATGGAAGAGGAGCACTCTGTTTCCTCTCCTTCCGAGGGCAAAGCAGAAGCCGATGAGGAATCGATGAGACTGCTAGAGAAGGACTTGGGTGTAAAGGCTACATCTTTGGCGCCGCCTCCACCTCGCAAGCGGAAGCACGCTGATCTAGCCCTCACCGCCCAGGAATCTGAGGAAGAAGGCGAAGTCCAAATCATGGAACACCGCCCAGCCACCACTGCTCACTCCACTCCCTCCAAATCTGGTGGTGATGAGCATGCCCCTCGCCCTATCAAGGCACGGCTCCGTTCCGCTGCTAAAACAACGGCGAAGAAGGCCAAATCCACTGGGAAGGCCAAGTTGGAAATCTCCCTCTCCACCATTACCACCCCAACCTTCTACGAGGGTAAATAGATCCTCCCTCCTCTCATAATCCGTACAAGCTTCTACTCTGAGCACTATGTGGAGGAAGTTTTGGAGTTACTGAAATTCCAGGGTTGGGAACGGCTCTGTTCCGACAGCGTCACAGTCAATGAAGTTCAGGTCCGTGAATTCTACCACTATTTCTATCTCTCCAAAGGAGACGTCTTGACTGGTTCTTCCAAGGTCAGTGGTGAAGAACTTTCCTTCACTCCTAAAGTTATCTTCCATCTCCTATCTGTTTCATTAGGAGGCTTTTATGAGATTCCGGTGTCTGATCAAACTGAGGAAAAGTTGGCTTGTATGGAACGCTTGTTTGGTTCTACTGAGGGTGAACTGCACACAGAGCGGCTGAATCTGCTTCAGCGTATTGTGTTCCATATCATATCCAGGGTTGTTGCACCACGACAAGAGCGCAGAACAACTATCACTCTGTGCGATCTGTTCTTGCTCGATCGTTTCCTGAGAAGGGAGAAAATTGATCTCCCCAGAGTTATTCTGTGCCATATGGATCGCTGCAAGGCCAAGTCCCATTCTCTAGCCTATCCCAGCCTAGTGAAATTGTTGCTGCAAAAGGAGGAGGCATATGTGGCGGAGAATGAAGTGTTGCTTCGTAGCGAGTTGGATTCTGCTACAATTGAAAAAATGAAATTCGTTGGCGACAACAAAGGAACGGGCACTGCTGCTGCAAAGAAAGCAACCGGCAAAGGAACGTCCAAAGGGAGCTCTATTCAGCATCAGATACTTGCTGAGCTCAAGCAGTTGAACACAACCATGTCATTGCTCTTGGATCACTTCTTGAGCAACGCCGATGACTCTGCTGAAGACCCTGAGATCTGAGTGCTCTCCGTTCCTATTCTAGCCCGTCTGACCCTCTGTTCTTGATTTTTAATGTTTTTATGTTCTTTTGTGATTGTTCCTTATCTTCTTATCTTAGTTGTCTATGTCCCTATGCTCTGTACTTCGTATGACTTTATGAATGAACTATCTTGTTTATGAGTTGCATGTGTGTCAAGTCCTTCTGTTTCTTGTGGAACTTTTGATGATGCCAAAAGGGGGAAGTATGGAAAATGTGAAACCCAAGGAAGAGTTGATAACAGAAGCTAGTGCTAAGGGGAACGACAATGCTGCTTGAAGGTAAATTCTCAATGAACTTTCTGAGGGGGAACAGTGTTAATATTTTGAACATAGTATATGTGTGATTTAATGTGAAAATGCCTTTTACTTGTCTGTTTTGAACTGTGTATTTTGACTTGCACATTTTGAAGGAGTTTGTCATCACCAAAAAGGGGGAAATTGTTGGAACGATGACGTTCCCTCTAGTTTTGATGATGATAAACTCAAATACTTTTGATGGTTTTTAGTGTGACCATGAGTTTCAGGAGACGATCGTGTCAAAGGAACGATGAAAACCAATGAAGAGTCAAAATAGAGAAGCAAAGGAACAGAGAAGCCAACAATGACAAAATAACACGCTGGAACGAAAGAAGAGAAGAGACGCGTGATGTTGAATAGAACAGAGAAATGGAACAGTGCAAGGAACGGAGGACGCACGCTGAAACCCTAGAGAGCCGCCGAATATCTGTTATGGAAAACAGATTTGGAAGCTGCAACTTGGGCCTCAAGGAAGATCTCGGTGAAAAGATAATTTGGTTAGAATACTTCTAGAAAAGATTGTATAGGATATTCTTAGTTTATTTCCTTAAACGAATTTAGGGTAAATCAAGTGAGAATATCCGAACCATAAAAGTGAAGATAGCTGCGTACTTCAAGGATTACGGAACACAGAGAGCAATTCCCAGAGCAGAATATTCGGAAGAAAGAAGAACACTTACAAGTACGAGACTTTGGTGAGTTAAGTATTTGTTAGGGTTTCGTCTGTCTAGTGTGTTGTTAGGAACGTTACATTTAAGAGGTCTAGATATCTAGGAGTAAACTAGATTGAGAGAAGACTTGCTTATTGTAATTCCTGGAATAATAACATAAGTAGACATTTGAAATCCTACTAGGGAAACCTAGAGGTAGAGGTTTTTCTCAATCAACTAGTTGGTTGAATGAGTTTTTCTCTCTAAGGAACTGAGCTTGCTACTTATAAATCTGTCGTTATTTTCCGCTGCCCAAGGAACGAACTTGTCGTTCCTTGATCTAACACACTCGATTCCACAATGTATAACAAAAATCTTAACATTCAAGAGGAATTGAATGTTGCTGAAGATAAATGTGATGCATTGAAGGAATCTATATCTAGAACTGCTAGTTCCTCTGTTGTTCCTTGTGATAAATGTGATGCTATATGTAGTGAACCTGAATAAACCTAGATATGAGAATGTTTCTCTATGCTTGGACCTAGTGTCAAACAATAGTAATGATGTCTTGTCTCATGAATACACTAAGACCGAGAGGAAACTGTCTCATATGAAAGCTCAGATTAACAAAATCCACTCTATTCTAGTTGAGCAGAAGCTTAAGGAGGAAGATATGACATTTGTTGAGTCCAAATTTGATGTAGTGTACAAGGGTGAAAAGAAAGAGAGTGAAGAATATGAGTTAACCATACCTAAACTTAAAGAGTTGAAGGATAGGGACCTCTAGAGCACCAAGGATAGGAATTTTTACCTAGAGAAGCGTGTGAAAACTCTGGAGAATGGGTTGAATGCAAACCAATCCTGGTACATAGGTCAACCTACCCATAAAATGTATCTCAAACAATCCCAGGGAAACCTACCGAGTACCCCTGATCCAGTTAGAGCCAAACAACGTAGGATCCTTGTTCCCAACCGTAAGTACACCTTGGGGGATTATTACAAGATATGTTGGCATTGTGGGAACAACGGTCATGTTGTGAAAAACTGTGCTAAGAAAAAGAAGTTCACTGAATAGCACACTCAGCGTAGGAACACTAGGAGTAACAATGTTGATTTGAATAATTATGATGCATCTCCTGACATGTTTTATGCTAAGCCTAGTGAATATCACTTTGTCTCTAAGCGACCAGGTAAAGCCAAGCTTATCTGTGTCGCTAAACACTAACTTTCCAAATGTAGGATGAAGTAAGGGGGAACTATAGGTGGTTCATTGATAGCGCATGCTCATGCCATATGACGGTAAATAAATATCACCTCACCTCACTTCAACGACACTCTAGGGGAAGCATTGCCCTTGGATACAATAGATGCAGAGATATAGTAGGAATAGGAGAAGCTGCTTTGAACTCAAACATCAAGATAAAAGAGCTGAAGAGATAAAACGGTGGCACAGAAGGCTTGGACACGCTAATCTTCAACTCATCCACAAACTCCACAAGAAGGAACTTGTTCATGGTGTTCCAAATGTCCAATATGAGACCCATGGAGTTTGCGATGCCTGTGTTAGAGGGAAACAAACACGTTTCTCTTTCAAGAGCAAACCTAATGTTACTACTTCTCACCCTCTAGAACTGATCCATATGGATCTCTGTGGTCCCATGAGGATAAGAAGTCATGCAGGGAACATGTATGTGTTTGTCATTGTCAATGATTACTCTAAATTTACATGGACAATCTTTCTTTCTTCTAAGGAACATGTATTCGAGACATTTGAATCATTCATCAAGAATGTGGAGACAAAATTGGGACAAAAGCTAAGCGCCATTCGATCCGACCATGGAATGAAGTTTGAGAATGCAATGTTCCTTGATTTCTGCAAGGAACATGGCATTTCTCATAACTTTTCGGCTCCTTGGACACCACATCATAATGGAGTGTGTTGAATCGATGTATGTTAGACAGGGAACGATGATACTATTCCCTGGGCAATGGAAATAATACAAATTCAAAGAGTAAATGCAAGATAGTTTCTTTATAGAGGAAACTCAATCAACGAAGTAGCTAAATAGAGAAAAACCTCTACCTCTAGGTGTTATCCTAGGAGGATTTCAAACCGTATGCTTGTATTATTAATAAGTTGTACAATCTCATAAGTCTTCTCTCCACCTATTCTCACATAGATCCTAGGCTTCTAGACCTTGAGTGTAATCAACTCACAAATAAACAAGAACACAAGAAAACTGTTAAGAAACGGAACTCTGGAATTTAGGTTCCCCTGAGAGTTCATTTCATCAGTTTCTCTACTTTTGATGATGACAAATATTACGATACTAATGTTTTATCTCAAAGATGTGTTTTAAGGAACCACAGGAATATACCGAAGGCAAGAAAGCCAAACAGGACAAGGGAACCAAAGGAACAAGACAGATGAAGGAACCCAGGTGTGCCCAGAACGCAGCATGCGACATTGTGATTCCCGAGAAGTCTGGGGACACACAACCTCGGACAAAAGTTGTTGAAAACGACTTGTCCGAAGCTTCCAAAAGCCTGCCATTGTCCAAGAGCAAAACAACAAGAAACCTAGAGACGCTGAACCTCGAACAGAGAAGGTGAAAGCGACAGGACATAGAGACGTCGCTGTCTAGAAGACAGTTCCCAAGCGGCCAGCTTGTTCAACCTCGGACGAAAGTATTTGGACAATGACATAGCAAGGCTCGTCTGAGGTAGTTGACCAACCAAGAGAGATTCTGAGCTGCCTAGGTTGTTTGCACTTGCCAAGAACAACGTGGATCAAGGGAAACCACTCATTCTAGGGCAAGCTCAATCTGTGGGAACCCAGAGTGGATCGAGCTGCGAAGAATCCTCTATAAAAGGAAGACTAACCCAAGGGTTATCTTCAAGCACAAAAACACGACTCACACTCATTAGCAAATATCTAGTGTGAACCTCCAAACAAGATCATCAAAGCAAACCGAGATCAAGAGGAACCAGTCAAGGAAGAAGAGCTGAGTGCTAAGTTCCTGTGACTGTAAGTGATAGTTCCTAGGTGCGAAAGTCTGTTTCTTGGATTGATTATTGATTGTGTTATGTAATCTAGGATTGTCTAACTGTGTGTAAGGCAAAGGAACTGTGTGTTCGTTCCTAGGATAAGCTGTAACCAAAAGAGATAAGAAATCAAGAAGTAGACTTTGAAATCCTTTCGAAAGAAAGGTAGTGGTTTTTATCCTGGATTGCTAGTTGGCAATCAAAGGTTTCCACTATAAGGAACTGGTCATTTGTTTGATTGTTTATTTCCGCTGCGAAAGGGACTGAGAATTGATATTCTGAGTTCCTTAAGTTTTTATCTAACAATCACGATCCTACAATTGGTATCAGAGCAAGAAAAAGCTCTAGATCTTTGTTAAGTTTGCAGATCATGTCTCAACCAAGCAAGTTTGAGCTCGGAATCTCCACCAACAAGCCACATCTCCGAAAGAAAGGAGAAGAAACATGGTGGGAAAAGTGCATGGAAAGCCACATCAAGACCAACGACTACCAATGCTGGAGGATAGTCGAAAATGGAGATGGCTATGTCGATCTTACCATGAAGGAAGAAGATTGGAAACCAGAACACTATGTCATCATGGAGAAGAATGCCAAGGCCAGGCAGTTCATCCTCAATGGATTGGACAGAGAAGACATGGACAAGGTCATAGGCATCAAGACAGCGAATGAGATGTGGAAAGTTCTCAAGGAGATGCATGAAGGAAGTGAGGAACTAAAGCAAAGCAGAAAGTTTGCTTTGGAAGGAGAATACTACACCTTCAAAATGATGGAAACTGAGACCATCTCAGAGTACTACTCCCGCTTCAACAGATTAATTGGAAAGTTGACAGCGGCGGGAGTCGATCTGGATGAAGTTTCCAAGTCCCTGGTGGTCATCAATGGACTCAACTCCAAGTTCACCCTTCTCAAGGGAATCATGAAGAACACTCCAGGCATCCAATCCCTTCCCTTGACCCAAGTCATAGGGAAACTGGAAGTTGAAGAAGGAGAGCACACCAAAGCCAATGCCGATAAGAAACTGGAGAAAGGAATTGCCCTCAAGATCTCCAAATCCTTCTCTAGGCTCGAGATGGAGGAAGAGAACTCAGACTTAGAAGAAGAGGAGGACGAACTTACGGCCCTCTTCACAAAGAACATCAAAAAATTCTTTGTGAAGGGAAGGTTCCAAAAGGGCAGTTCCTCCCACAATGGACCCAGAAGAGATCTCAAGGAAGTCTCCTGTTACGAGTGCAAGGAAAAGGGACACTACGCTAAGAATTGTCCCAACAAGGAAGACTCAAAGGAAGAAGAAAGACCTCAGAGAAAGAAGGCTCTCGTAGCCTCATGGGGAGAAGACTCAGATGAGGAACTGGATCTCAGTGGCTTCTCTAGAGGAAGATGTCTCATGGCAAAAGGAGACTCAAGCGACTCAGAAGACCTTGAGGTAACTTCTGACGATCTCTTAAAATCCCTAGTTGATTGTGATAAGAAACAACTTCTTAAGATCATAAAGAAACTAGGAAAGGAAACCAATTCCCTTCAACAGAAATTAGATGATTGTGAAGATGAAATTGCTTGCTTGACTGTTGAGAATTCTGTTTGGAGTAAGAAACTTGATGAAACTGAGAAAGACCTAGCTGAAACTCACTCCAAACTCATTGATATTAGGAATGTGCATGCTAGTCACCTTAAAACTTGCAAATCTTGTGATGAAACTAGCATAGATTCTATCAAAGTTTCCTTGCATGCTAACCCACCTGGAAATGACATGCTTCAATCCATAATTGATAGGTTAGACATTCTCACTAATTCCATTAATGAAAAAATGATAAATCAAACTGTTTTTGTGAGACAACGCCATGGAATAGGATATGTCAATAATAAAGGGAACAATGATGCTGAAGAAGAAAAGGCTAGGCGAGAACTTGTTGAGATGAATGAAAATCTCAGTATTGCTCTTGCCACTTCTCGTGATAGGAATCAATTCCTATCAGAGAAGATCATGGTCCTTGAGAACAAGGCTGAGGTTGCCAAACGTCCCAATGAAGGCTCTCAAAGTCCTAAGAAGGAACCAAAGGGAAAAGAAAAGATGGTTCCTGAAAACCAATGGTTCACCAATTCCTTTGCTCACAAAAGATATATTGACATGGCCCATAGCAAGGTTAGAAACAATGTTGATTTTAACAAAAGGAAAACTGAAAAACCTTTTAGGCCAGAAAAAGGAAAATATGGACATGTTGTTTACAATCGTTTGTGTACCTACTGCGGTAAGAATGGTCATTACAACACTGATTGTGCTAAGAAAAGGAACTTTGAAAAGGAGAAAATTACTCATTACCATGAAAGGAACCAGTTCCCTGGTTATTCACAGACTCGGAATGCTAATCCCCCCAGTAAAGCCAAGCTTCGCTGGGTTCAGAAATCTTAGTTCCCTTGTGTGCAGAAAGAAGAGAGGCAACCCCAACTATGGTACATCGACAGTGGTTGCTCATGCCATATGACTGGAAGAAGAAATCAAATGACCTCTCTTCAACCTCTCCAAGGAGGGAACATATCCTTTGGAGACAAAAGCAAAGGGAAAATCTGTGGAATAGGAACTGTGAAACTCAACGACCACATTCAGGTAAACAAAGTTCACCTTGTTGATAATCTTGGTTTTGATCTAATAAGTGTGTCACAGCTGTGTGATCAAGGAGACAATGAAGTTAGATTCAGATCAAACGAATGTTCAGTCCTTGACTCCTCGGGACAAATCATCCTAAAAGGGAAAAGATTCAACAATGTCTACATAATTGATCCATCCTTTGTTCCCAAGGAGAAACTTTGTCTCTCAACTGTGAATGACCAAGCTGATTTGTGGCATCAACGCCTCGGACATGCTAGCACCAAGCTGATTCAAAAGCTACACTCAAAGGAGCTAGTCAGAGGGCTACCAAAGCTAAGTGGCACATCTAAGGAGCTGTGCTCTGACTGTGTAAAAGGGAAACAGGCTCGTAGTTCCTTCAAGTCCAAAAACATGGTAAGCACCTCAAGGCCTCTTGAACTCATCCACATGGATTTGTGTGGACCCATGAGAGTTCAGAGCCTAGGAGGGAACAGGTATATCTTTGTTCTTGTCGATGACTTCTCTCGCTTTACTTGGACCATCTTTATTAAATCTAAGAGTGAAGTTATTGACCGCTTTAAAGATTTGGTTCCTTTGTTAGAAAAATCTCTTGATTGTTCACTCAATGCTATTCGGTCTGACCATGGTACCGAATTCGAAAATGGAGAATTTCTAACCTTTTGCAGTGAGCATGGAATTGATCACAACTTCTCTGCACCATACACTCCTCAACAAAATGGAGTAGTGGAAAGGAAGAACAGAACTTTGGAAGACATGGCTCGGACTATGCTGATCTCAAGTGGACTCTCTCAATCATTCTGGGCTGAGGCAATCAACACAGCCTGCTACATCATCAATCGATCCATGCTTCGCCCAATCACAGAGAAGACACCCTATGAACTCCTAAGAGGAAGAGTTCCCAACATTTCACATCTGAGGGTGTTCGGATGCAAATGCTTTGTGCACAACAATGGGAAGGACAATCTTGGCAAGTTCGACCCAAGAAGTGATGAAGGAATCTTCATTGGTTATGCCTTATGCAGTAAGGCATACAAGGTCTTCAACAAAAGGACTAAAAAGGTAGAAGAAAGTATTCATGTTATTTTTAATGAAAAATCACTTGGAAAGATTATGCAGAACACCACCAGTTCCTTTGAAGATCCATTTCCCAAGTCATCTCAAGAAGATCCAGATGAAAATGTCACTCCTCCCAGTTCTTGTCTTGCTGATCGGAACCCTCCAATGGCTCCCCCACCAGTTCCCATGGATAATGAACAATAATCCATTTCTGGGAACCATGAGCATGAAGACAACATCTGTAGAGACTTCAATGATTCATCTTCCCACATGATCTTTAATGGAGAAGGTGATCCTAACAAGGAAGCTGAATGCTCAACTCAGAATGTCTCCACATCAAATGCTCTGGCTCCCAACAGAGAAAGAAGAATCGTTAAGCCTCCAGTCAGGTATGAACATCTAACCTTCTTTGCTTTTAATGCCTTTCTGTCTATTGTGGAACCAAAGAAAATAGGTGAGGCACTGAAGGATGCGGACTGGATCCAAGCTATGCAAGAAGAGCTTCATCAGTTTGAAACGAACAAAGTATGGCATCTAGTTCCCCGTCCCAAGGATAAACACATCATAGGAACTAGATGGGTCTTCAGAAACAAGCTGGATGATACAGGAGCTATGATAAGGAACAAAGCAAGACTTGTTGCTCAAGGATACAATCAACAAGAAGGCATCGACTATGATGAAACCTATGCTCCAGTGGCAAGGATTGAGGCAATAAGATTGTTGATTGCCTTCGCTTCACACAAAGGATTCAAGTTGTTCCAAATGGATGTAAAGACAGCCTTCCTCAATGGAATTCTTCAAGAAGAAGTCTATGTCAAACAACCTCCTGGTTTCGAAGACGACGATCATCCAGATCATGTCTACTTTCTAGACAAGGCACTCTATGTCCTCAAGCAAGCTCCCAGAGCGTGGTATGATCGTCTTGCCCAGTTTCTACTCTCAAATGGCTATAGGCGTGGAGTCATTGATAAAACTCTCTTCATCCTAGAAGAAGAAGGTAACATCTTAGTGGTTCAAATCTATGTTGATGATATTATTTTTGGCTCCACTAACCTGTCCCTTGTAGACAAGTTCAAAGACTTGATGAGCAGTGAATTTGAAATGAGTTTAATTGGGGAACTCACATTCTTCCTCGGATTACAAATCACTCAAAAGGAAGATGGTATTCAAATGCATCAACAAAAGTATGTCAGGGAACTACTGAAGAAGTTCAAAATGGATTCATGCAAGCCTCTCTCCACTCCCATATCCACCATTGCCCATCTGGATAAGGACAATTCGAGTCCTCTAGTGGAAGAGAAGCTCTATAGAGGTATGATCGGTTCACTCATGTACCTAACCGCTAGTCGACCAGACATTGTCTTTGTTGTTGGCTTGTGTGCTAGGTTCCAATCTTGTCCAAGAGAAACCCACTTGGCTGCTGTGAAGAAAATACTTCGATATCTCAAGGGAACTGACGATCTCTGCATTTGGTACCCCAAAGAATGTCCCTTTGAGCTGATGGGTTTCACTGATGCTGATTATGCTGGATACTTGGTGGATAGGAAGAGCACTTCTGGAATGGCACAGTTCCTAGGCCCTTGCCTTGTGTCATGGGGATCAAAGAAACAAGTTTCAGTCTCCCTCTCCACCACAGAATCTGAGTACATTGCGGCTGCCTCCTGCTGTTCCCAACTTCTCTGGCTAAAGCAACAATTCGCGGATTTCGGTATGTCTTATGGCCCTCTCACTATTCTTTGTGATGACACTAGTGCCATAAACATCTCTAAGAATCCTATGCATCATACTAGGACCAAGCATATTGACATAAGACATCATTTTCTTAGAGATCATGTTGAGAAGGGAAACATCATTATGAAATTTTGTAGAACTGAAGATCAGGTTGCAGATATATTCACCAAGGCATTGAATAGAGTTCATTTCGAGAACCTTAGATTGGAACTAGGAATGATTCCTATTACTCAGTAGTGACCTTAGTTCAAAGAATTCTTTCCAGTTCCCCTGATTGACTACTTTAAGATATTTAACTTGTTGAGTCTTGATGTCCTTGTGTTATATCTTTTGCTACAAACCCTTTTTGTCATAATGGTTTCTTAAAAAGGCTTAGATAATCTTTTCTGGTTCGTTTCCTTTTGGTCCTCATTATTCTTTCAACTCCTCATTGTTCAAGTTTCTTTGATGGCCCAAAAGTCACAATCTGATCATATTTCTATCCCAACAATACAAGTCGAAATGATGATTATGTACTAAGACCTACCCTTGCCTCATTACTCAATATTCTCTATGATCCATCTCTAAATCCTCTCTGAGAATTATTGTGCAATGCGATAAATAGCCTACCCTGATTCCTTGTATGGGAACGTATGTTTGGCTCCATTGTTTTCACCCACATCAAAGGTTCCCATACATCCCTCTAGCACGCTGAATATATCGCCAGAAAGGAACCAGGATTTAGTATGTCTCCAACGGCTAGATTGGCACTTCCCAGAAGCTATTTATGGCAAAACTCAGAAGCCCAGTCACGTCTTATCAGTTGGCAGACTCCCTCTTCTCTGAATGGGCAAGTTTTTTTTTTTGAAAATTGGTTAGCCGTTCCGAAAAGCTGCAAGAGTATTCAATGCCCCAGATTTACCTTGATCTTCTCAACGGCTGGATTTGATTCTACGGTCATCTCAGCCTTCACCGCCTTTAAAGAGTTCCATATTTGCTCCAAGCTGATCCCACAACTCACCATCTCTCTGATCCTATGCCTCTCATTTCTCTCAAACACAGAAATCCTTAAGCTCCTCAAAAATGGCCGATCCAAACCCTAACCTTGTTCAAGACGAAGAGGAGGCTGCCCTTCTCAAAGCCTTTAGAGAAAAGAAGGCAGCTTCATCCTCTAAACCCATTTCTGCCATCTCTTTTCATAAATCCCAACCGGACGAGAAACCTGTGGAGAAAATAGTGGAGGAACCTGAAGAGAAAGCCGAAGAGGAACCCAAGGAGCCAACAAAGCCCAAGGGTGAGGAGAAAGCCATGGCCATCTCTCTGGCTTCGGAATCGGCTACCAAAACCGTCTCCGAAGGGGGCTCTCATGACTCCTCGCCTGACAAGTCTCTCCAAGAGCTCCTCAGCCCTGAGCCCTCACCAGTAAGCCACAAATCCAAAACCACTTCTAACCCTGGTCCCTCTGTCGCCACTAGAATCCAACAGAGAAAGAGGAGTTCCCAAGCCATAGTTCCCTATGAAACCAAATCCTCAAAAAGAGCCAAAATCACCACCATCTCTGCCTCCTCCTCCCTGGGTCAGGTCTCCTCTTTCTTCTCTAAGAGGAAGATCCTTAAGCCTCTCATAATCGGCAAGGAGTTCTGGACCCAAGAACTGGAAGAAGAAGATGAGGAAATGTTTGGAGAAGCCCTGGCTGAGTTCCATTCTCTGCTGTAGTTTCAAGGATGGGACGAGATGCTGTTTGAACCCTTCTCTGCTTCTGATGAGGTTGTCCGCTTGTTTTACCAGTCTATGGAGTTTGTGCCTGCGAAGGAGAACTCTCCCTGTAACGACACCATTCTTATATGGAAGGGAACCAGCTATCCTCTGTCCGCCAACCTAATTGCGTCTGCTCTAGGGATCGAGTCAAGGTTTGGGTTTGACATTTTGCCTCAAAAGAAGGGATGGCCCAAAGGAAAGGGCTACAAATCCAAGGGAGCAGTGGTCAAGAAAATCTATGATGGCGCCTCCCCCTCATCTTTGGAGACAAAGGATCTCTCCATCGCAAACAAGTTGTTACACTTCTGGATCACCCGCAATCTGGTTCCCAGACAGGAGCACCGGAACAATGTTCTCATCACAGATGCCATCTACATGGACAAGGTGCTCTCTGGTGTTCAATTGGATCTCCCTCGCATTGTCTTAGCCCACATGCAGTTCTGCTCATCCCATGACTCCCATGCTTTACCCTTCCCTCATATCATCAAAAACATTCTCTCCAACCTTCACCAGTACCCAGTTGATCTGCCTGAGACTGTCTACAGCAAGTATCTTACCATGGCCACAGTTCGGAAGTTGAAGACAAAGGAACAACAAGACCCCCCTTATGAAGCTCAAGCTCAACTGCCTAAGGAAAATGCCAGTTCCAAGGCCCCTTCTAGTTCCCAGCCACATCTCAACCCCTCTCAAGACTCCTCTGCGATCCTTACTGCTCTGGATCGTATTGAAAAGGCTATCATGGTGGGCTCGACTGCTATCCCGGTCGCCCTCCATGATCAAGTAAGAGAGTTGGGGCGTATAAGTTCTGTTATGGCTCTGGTAGACGTTCTTCAAAAGGATTGGCAAAGTGCAATCAGTGCTCATCAGGCCACGGGCCAAAATGTAGGAACTGTCGACAAAGATGTTGAAGAGGAGGCCGCTGCTCTGACATAGGAACGCTTGTTCTGGTTCCCAGTGCTGTAACACCACAGCGTGCTAGTAGTTTCCCCTAGGATCCTACTCCCTTCTTCTATCCATTTGTCGTCTTTCCTAATGATTACTTTTGTTGTTGTCTTTGCGTTTTTGTTATTTTTGTTGTTGGCTTATGTTGGTTGTGTTGTGTCTTACCCGTCCTTGAACAATGATCAGTTTAAGCTTTAATGATTATCTTTTGGCTTCGTCTCTATGATTAATTTGTCTTTGCCTTAAGTTTCCATTATGCTTCTGTTATGGGTTTAATGCAATTGTATATTCTCTTGGATATCATGTTCTTAACTCGTACTTAATCTTTTCGATGATGTCAAAAGGGGGAAGAAAAGGATAGGAACCTTGAACTTTGGAGACTACTGAACTAATAGGAACTCTGAACTAGTTCTACTTCTAAGGGAGAATTTGAAATAAACTCGTTCACTTGCTTAGGGGAAATTTGCAACCATTGAATGCTCTATCATTAATTTGTAATGTTGTAACTCCCTTAATCTCAACTGGTCTCATGAAATTCAAAGTCCTATTATGTTGCCAGGTTCCTTGTATTTGTCATCATCAAAAAGGGGGAAATTGTTAGGAAACGGAACTCTGGAATTTAGGTTCCCCTGAGAGTTCATTTCCTCAGTTTCTCTACTTTTGACGATGACAAATATTATGATACTAATGTTTTATCTCAAAGATGTGTTTTAAGGAACCACAGGAATATACCGAAGGCAAGAAAGCCAAACAGGACAAGGTAACCAAAGGAACAAGACATATGAAGGAAACCAGAGGAACCCAGGTGTGCCCAGAACGCAGCATGCGACATTGTGATTCCCGAGAAGTCTGGGGACACACAACCTCGGACAAAAGTTGTTGAAAATGACTTGTCCGAAGCTTCCAAAAGCCTGCCATTGTCCAAGAGCAAAACAACAAGAAACCTAGAGACGTTGAACCTCGGACAGAGAAGGTGAAAGCGACAGGACATAGAGACGTCGCTGTCCAGAAGACAGTTCCCAAGCGGCCAGCTTGTTCAACCTCGGACGAAAGTATTTGGACAATGACATAGCAAGGCTCGTCTGAGGTAGTTGACCAACCAAGAGAGATTCTGAGCTGCCTAGGTTGTTTGCACTTGCCAAGAACAACGTGGATCAAGGGAAACCACTCATTCTAGGGCAAGCTCAATCTGTGGGAACCCATAGTGGATCGAGCTGCGAAGAATCCTCTATAAAAGGAAGACTAACCCAAGGGTTATCTTCAAGCACAAAAACACGACTCACACTCATTAGCAAATATCTAGTGTGAACCTCCAAACAAGATCATCAAAGCAAACCGAGATCAAGAGGAACCAGTCAAGGAAGAAGAGCTGAGTGCTAAGTTCCTGTGACTGTAAGTGATAGTTCCTAGGTGCAAAAGTCTGTTTCTTGGATTGATTATTGATTGTGTTATGTAATCTAGGATTGTCTAACTGTGTGTAAGGCAAAGGAACTGTGTGTTCGTTCCTAGGATAAGTTGTAACCAAAAGAGATAAGAAATCAAGAAGTAGACTTTGAAATCCTTTCGAAAGAAAGGTAGTGGTTTTTATCCTGGATTGCTAGTTGGCAATCAAAGGTTTCCACTATAAGGAACTGGTCATTTGTTTGATTGTTTATTTCCGCTGCGAAAGGAACTGAGAATTGATATTCTGAGTTCCTTAAGTTTTTATCTAACAATCACGATCCTACAGGGCGCCGTTCCTGGCGGCGGGCGCCGTCTCCCTGGCGGCGGTCGCCGTCGCGAACGAAAACAGAAATACAAGAGGGAAAAACTTACCCTCGACGATCGGTTTGGCTCGTCCTCCGCCTTGCTTGGTTTCTAGGCGTCCGAGAGCCTCCAATGCTCCTCTTGGCCACCGGAAACGACACTAAACGAGCTCCGACGATCCACTAGAGCCTTCCCGAGAGTGAGCGTTTTTTAGAGACGAGAGCTTGACAGCGCTTCCGCGTTTTTCAGCCTCTTTCACTCTCACCCAATGCTCTCTATTTATAGGCAAAATTAGGGTTGGAAGGGAGCTTGGGTAATAACTCTTGGTTAACCAACTTATACTTTTGCTTCATGGATAATAGCTCTTGGACAATAACCTTTTGATAAAGAATCTTGTACTATTGCCCATTAGATAACAACTCTTGGGCAATAAACTTATACCAATCTTAACCCACGTTAACAAAAGTCGTATACGAACGAGTACGAACTTCCAAAATATCTCGACTGTATAATTCTTCACTGAGAAAAATATTACAGATACAGAGCATATTACAGAATGTCTCAAACCTTCAGAATTAAATCCGACGTACCAAACGGACGTTCGGGAAAAATCCATAATTCCCAAAATAGCCTTACAAAATTATGGGGTATCACACATAGTCGAGGTTGCCTCTCTTCTTTCTGTACACAGGGGAACTAAGACTTTTGAACCCATCAAAGCTTGGCTTTACTGGGGGGGATTAGCATTCCGAGTCTGTGAATGACCAGGGAACCGGTTCCTTTCATGGTAATAGGCATTTTTCTCATTTTCAAAGTTCCTTTTCTTAGGACAATCAGTGTTGTAATGACCATTTTTTCCACAGTAATAGCATAAGCGATTGTAAATAACATGCCCATATTTTCCCTTTCCAAGTCTAAAGGGTTTCTCAGTTTTTCTTTTGTTGAAATCAACATTGTTTCTAACCTTACCATGAGTCATATCCACATACTTTTTATGAGCAAAAGAATTGGTGAACCACTTGTTTTCAGGGATTGCCTTTTCTTTTCCTTTAGGTTCCCTCTTCGGACTTTGAGAACTTTCATTGAAACGCTTGGCAACCTCAGCCTTGTTCTCAAGAACCATGATCTTCTCTTATAGGAACTGATTCCTATCTCGAGAAAGCAAGAGCAGTACTGAGGTTCTCATTCATTTCAACAAGTTCTCGTCTAGCCTTTTCATCTTCAGCATCATTATTGGCCTTGTTGTCAACATACCCAATTCCATGACGTTGTCTCACAAAGACAGTTTGATTTATCGTTTTTTCATTTATAGAGTCAGTGAGAATGTCTAACCTATCAATTATAGTTTGAAGCATATCATTTTGAGGTAGGTTATCATGCATAGGAACCTTAACAGAGTCTACACTGGTTTCATCACAAGATTTGCAGATTTTAAGGTGACTAGCATGCACATTTCTAATATCAATGAGTTTGGAGTGAGTTTCAGCTAGGTCTTTCTCAGCTTCATCAAGTTTCTTACTCCACACAGATTTCTCAACAGTCAAGCATGCAATTTCATCTTTACAATCATCAAGTTTTTATTGAAGGGAACTGGTTTCTTTTCCTAGTTTCTTTATGATCTTAAGAAGCTGTTTCTTATCAGAATCGACTAGAGTCTTTAGAAAGTCATCAGAAGTTACCTCAAGGTCTTCTGAGTCGCTTGAGTCTCCTTTTGCCATGAGACATCTTCCTCCAGAGAAACCGCTCAGATCCAGTTCCTCATTTGAGTCTTCTCCCCATGAGGCCACGAGAGCCTTCTTTCTCTGAGGTCTTTCATCTTCTTTGGAGTCTTCCTTGTTGGAACAGTTCTTAGCGTAGTGCCCCTTTTCTTTGCACTCATAACAGGAGACTTCCTTGAGATCTCTTCTTGGTCCATTGTGGGAGGAACTGCCCTTTTGGAACCTTCCCTTCACAAAGAACTTTTTGATATTCTTCGTGAAGAGGGCTGTCAGTTCGTCCTCCTCTTCTTCTAGGTCTGAGTTCTCTTGCTCCATCTCAAGCCTTGAGAAGGCTTTGGAGATCTTGAGAGCAATTCATTTCTCCAGTTTCTTGTCGGTATTGGCTTTGGTGTGCTCTCCTTCTTCAACCTCCAGTTTCCCTATGACTTGAGTCAAGGGAAGAGATTGGATGCCTGGAGTGTTCTTCATGATTCCTTTGAGAAGAGTGAACTTGGAGTTGAGTCCATTGATGACCACCAGGGACTTGGAGACCTCATCAAGATTGACTCCCGCCGTTGTTAGCTTTCCAATCAGTCTGTTAAAGCGGGAGTAGTACTCTGAGATGGTCTCAGTTTCCATCATTTTGAAGGTGTGGTATTCTCCTTCCAAAGCAAACTTTCTGCTTTGCTTTAGTTCATCACTTCCTTCATGCATTTCCTTGAGTGCCTTCCACATCTCCTTTGCCGTCTAGATGCCTATGACCTTGTCCATGTCTTCTCTGTCCAGTCCATTGAGGATGAACTGCCTGGCTTTGGCATTCTTTTCCATGGTGACATAGTGCTCAGGTTTCCAGTCTTCTTCCTTCATTGTGAGATCGACATATCCATCTCCATTTTCGACTATCCTCCAGCATTGGTAGTCGTTGGTCTTGATGTGGCTTTCCATGCACTTTTCCCACCATGTTTCTTCTCCCTTCTTTCGGAGATGTGGTTTGTTGGTGGAGATTCTGAGCTCAAACTTGCTTGGTTGAGACGTGATCTGCAAACTTAACAAAGATCTAGAGCTTTTCCTGCTCTGATACCAATTGTAGGATCGAGATTGTTAGACAAATAACTAAGGAACTAAGAATACCAATTATCAGTTCCCTTCGTAGCGGAATTTAAACAATCAAGCACAAATGAACAAGTTCCTTATAGTGGAAACCTTTGATTGTCAACTAGCAATCCAGGATAAAAACCACTAACTTTCTTTTGAAAGGATTTCAAGGTCTATTTCTTGATTTCTTATCTCTTTTGGTTACAGCTTATCCTAGGAACAAACACACAGTTTTTTTACCTTACACACAGTTAGGCAATCCTAGATAACTTAACACAATCAATAATCAATCCAAGAAACAGACCTTAGCACCTAGGAACTATCTCACTTACAGTCACAGGAACTTAGCACTCAGCTCTTCGATTCCTTGACTGGTTCCTCTTGATCTCGGTTTGCTTTGATGATCTTGTTTGAAGGTTCACACTTTGATGTTTGCTATTGAGTGTGATTCGTGTTTTTGTGCTTTTGGATAACCTCTGAGTTAGTCTTCCTTATATAGTGGATTATTTGCGGTTTGATCTTCTCTTGGTTCCCACAGATCAAGCTTGCCCTAGGATGTGTGGTGATCCGTGATCCACGCTGTCTTTGACATGTACCAACAACCTAGGTAGCTCAGAATCCTTCTTTGTTGGTCAACTGCTTCAGCCAAGTTGTTCTCCAGCTTCCTTCTTCAGAGGTTCGACAACCTGGGTACTTTGGAACTGTCTTCTGGATAGCGACAGGTTCCATGACATGTCGTTGTCACCTTTCTCTGTCCGAGGTTATGTGTTCTAGGCATCTTGTTGTTTTGCTCTGAACGGTGACAGCCTTTGGAAGCTTCACACAAGTTGCTTTCACCTTTCTCTTGTCCGAGGTTGGTGTTCCCAGATTTCTCGGGAAGCGCAACATCACATGTTGTATTTCTGCGCACACCTGGGTTCCTTCGTTTGGCTTGCTGCTTGGTTCTCTTGTCCTGTTTGGCTTTCATGCTTTCGGTAATTGTCATGTGATTCCTTAACACACATCTTTGAGATAAGACATTAGTATCAAAATATTTGTCATCTTCAAAAGTAGAGAAACTGAGAAAAGGAACTCTCAGGGGAACTAAGGTTCCAGAGTTCCATTTCCTAACAGATGAACACTCAAAAACTGTGAGTGATGATTCCAACACACTATTCCCTGATAATGACCTTCCACGAATGCAACGTGAAGACTCAGATGATGATGGTGATGATGGAAGTCACCGTGGTAATCCACATACAGGGAACAGTGCCCCAACGCTGGTGGGAGCACTATTGGTTCTCTAAAATTGACCACAAATAGTGGAACTGCTAATACCACTACTGCATCATCACTTTTCATTCCCACTACATCCACTCAAGCAATAGACACTGACGTTACCACTGTTTCTGATGGAACTACTAGTGGTGATAACTCAGATGCACAACTCGTGCAAGATGGATAAGTGAGTAATGTTGTAGGAACAGTCACTGAGGAAGAGAGTATGGATGATGCTGAAGTTCTATTGCCTTCATCCTCATCCGATACTGATGTAGTTCCCCTTCCAGATCCAGTTCTGGAATCACAAAGTTCGAAGATCCAAAAGAATCATCCAGTTGACGTTGTCATCACACCTTTTAATCAAAGAGGTACACGTTTCCAACTGTATAACTTTTGTGCTTTCTATGCTTTTATCTCTTTTGTAGAGCCAAAAACCATCAAGGAAGTATTGAAGGAACCATATTGGATTGTTGCTATGCAAGAAGAGCTGCACCAATTTGAGAGGAACAAGGTGTGAAGACTGGTTCCCTTGCCCAAGAACAAGCATGCTATTGGGACTCGCTGGGTATTTAGGAACAAGCTCGATGACTCTGGAACTATGACAAGGAACAAGGCAAGATTGGTTGCTCAAGGTTACAACCAACAAGAAGGAATAGACTATAATGAGACATATGCTCCAGTATCTCGCATTAGCCATTCGACTTCTCATGGCCTATGTTGCCTTCAAAGGTTTCACATTGTACCAAATGGATGTCAAAATAGCCTTTTTGAATGGCTATATTCAAGAGGAAGTTTATGTGAAACAACCCCCTGGCTTTGAAGATGTAGATCGTCCTAACAATGTGTATGCATTGGACAAGGCACTGTATGAACTTATGCAAGCACCTCGTGCTTGGTATGATAGGCTGGCACAGTTCCTTCTCTCTAATGGATATAGACGTGGTGCGATTGACAAGACAATGTTCCTCTTGGAACACAAAGGTGAGATTCTCGTAGTCCAAGTCGATGTTGATGATATTATTTTTGGTTTCACTAACCCTGCACTTGTAGAGAAATTCAAAAATCTCATGAGCAGTGAATTTAAGATGAGTATGATAGGGGAATTATCATTTTTTCTTGGATTACAAGTCTCTTAATCTTCTGAGGGAACAAGAGTACATCAAGAAATATACATCAAGGAGTTGTTGAAGAACTATGGTATGGATAAATCTAAACCCATTGATACCCGTATTTCTCCTAACACTCGCCTTGATGCAGACTTGAATAACAAAGATGTGGATGATACAATGTATAGAGGAATGATTGGCTCATTACTATATCTAACGACAAGTAGGCCAGATATCATGTTTAGTGTGTGTCTTTGTGCTAGATTTCAGGCAAATCCTAAGGATTGACACCTAATTGAAGTTAAATGTATCCTACGATACTTGAAAGGGAACAATCACATCTGTCTTTGGTATCCAAGGAATAGTGGGTTTGAACTTGTGGGCTTTACGAATGATGATTTTGCGGGACACATTGTGGATCGCAAAAGCACATCTGGGATGACACAGTTGCTCGAACCATGCTTAGTCTCTTAGGGATCGAAGAAGCAAAATTCAATTGCCCTTTCCACTGCGAAAGTTGAGTACGTAGTTGCTGCATCATGTTATGCTCGGTTATTACAAGCCAAAATGATAATTGACTGCCAAGCCTACCTAAGCCATGATCCAGGTAAACGTTCCCTATGAACCTTTCTTTGTTTACCATTTTTTACTGGGTATAATTATCTGGATCATCTTTGTTGCCACCTTTACTTTTCGTTTGGATATATTTTTGCTTTTTATATAAACCTAATTAAATATCCAAACTATCCTTTTATATCCACTCAAGAGCGTCAGAGTCGAATCAAAAGAGCATTGCTTGAGGGGGAACAAAGAATGAAATACTGATATAGGGAACATCATCAACTTCGGGGGAGGAACTATCGTTTACCGCTTCCAATGTCGCCCGCTTGTTGGGTGTTACCACTGATGGGTATTGCGACATTCCTGGCGACAAGATCTCCAATGCACAAAAAGAAGTCAAGGAAGCAAGTGCAAAGCCCCTCTTCAATTCCAAATCTGGTGCTACGCATGTCTCTACTCTTACTCTGCCTCAGCGAATAGCGCATCAAATCATTATGAAAGTTGTCGTTCCTAGGCAAGAAAAGAGGAATGCCATCATTGTCACTTATCTTTTGCTGGATAGGTTTCGGCACAAGGAGAAGATTGACCTTCCAAGGGTTATTCTTTGACATATGGCAAAGTGCACTGCAAAGGCTCACTCACTCGCCTACCCCCATCTGATCAAGCTCATACTGCAAAAAGAAGGAGTTTATCGGGCTGAAGGTAAAGTTCCCATGACCACTGAGTTGGACATGGTGAACATTCAAAAGATGAAGTATCAAGGTGACGATAAGGGAACTCTACCCACGTCTGAGATCATCAAGCGTGAAATCAGTGAAGGAACATCAAGGAGTAACTCAGTGCAAATTCAAATGTTGGCTGAGCTGCGTGAAATCAAGAACATCATGTCGCTGCTTCTTGAACACTTCCTCAACAAGGACAAAGAACAAAAGGAGGATTTTGATTCTTAAGTGGACCCCTTTTCTATCCTAGCCCATTATTCCGGCCTATCTTCTCTTGTTTTTCTTATGTTGTCTAATTGCTTTGTTTGCTCTATGATTTTGTGTTGTTGTTTGTCAAGTTTTGCCATGATGATTGTAATCATCTCCTTGCAGATAATAATGAATTTCTATTTTGATATTAATTTGTTGCGCTAGATATGTTGTTCCACTGGTTACTTTTGATCTTTTGATAATGCCAAGAGGGGAAAGTGTGGAAAATTGTGTGATGAACTCAGTAAAGAGAGGTAACAGTTTATTGTTCCTAATTCTTTATGGTTTTGAACGATGCTAGTGCTGAGGGGGGACGATGATGCAACTTGAAGGTATGAACTGCATTTATTCATTTGATATAAAATTTTGCTTAACATTTGATCTTAGATGCATAATGATTAATATTGACTTGCTTATTACTCTTTGGTTTTGATCGAACAATTTTTGAATGGGTTTGTTATCACCAAAAAGGGGGAAATTGTTAGAACCTTGACGTTCCCTTTGGTTTTGATGATGATGAACACCATTAGGTTTTATAATTTATATTGTCTCTATGAGTGTCAGGGGAAATGAAAGAATAAGGGAACAATGGAAACCATGTGAAGAAGAGAAAACAGAGGAGTGAAAGGAATGTTGTGATAACAAGGAACAGTTACACTAGGACAAATTGAACATGTGAAGTGCGTGTTGTGAAGAGTTTTATACAAGGAAACAGCCAGATAAGGAACGATGCTAAGAAACAGAGATTGCTTAGTTGTTACCATGTGAAGAATTCTATTTATGAAAACAAGATTTGAAGATTACCTTGAAGGAAGAAGTCGTATTTAGCATGTCTTAGAAAACTTTATTGATGGAAACAATGAGTTGTCAAGCTGATTTGTTTAGTTTAGAAAGATATTTTTCACTGTTACCTTATATAACGGGTTGCTAACTATTTGGTTAATTGGTAAGAGATCTTTGCTAACAATATATATAGATGAGCATACCTTAGGGTAAGGTATCTCAGCTATCACACCGGAGCACACTACAAGTTGAGATCAGGAGATCCAAAGGCAAGGTATGGACTTAGTTCTTGCTTAGGGTTTTCTTGTGTTCTTGTTTATTTGTGAGTTGATTACACTCAAGGTTTAGAAGCCTAGGATATGTGTGAGAATAGGTGGAGAGAAGACTTGTGAGATTGTACAACTTCTTAATAATACAAGTATACGGTTTGAAATTCTCCTAGGGTAACACCTAAAGGTAGAGGTTTTTTTATTTTCAACTACTTGGTTAATTGAGTTTCCTCTAATCTATATTATTTCCACTGCACATGCTAACGGATCGATTCAACCAATTACATTATCATAGTACAAGATTTTATAAGAAAAGTTGTAAATGTTTAATTCTTTATTTTAATCGAAAAGGAGCGTAGCATGCAAGTATGGCAATTGCAATTTGCAAAAGCATAAAGGATGTAGGAAAGAGCAACTACAAGGGGAAGAAGATCCTCATGAAACGTTATAGCTACAAACGCGTAGTCATGAGTATAAAAAAGAGCCGATTTTTTAATGTATTCGTATAGACTTGCAGGTAACTTTTGTGCATGTATGTAGCCTATTAGTAATTAATTGCATTAGGTTTATCTTTCGTGTGGGTATTTTGATATTCATTTGTCTATCGATGTTAAAAAATGAGTGTACTTGAATTATTATTCTTACAAAGTTTAATATATATATTGTGTCAACAAAAATATAGTTTTTTCATATAAAATCCTATTGAATTCCAAAAAATGCTTCACATCCAATAAAAAAATCTCAGTTTGTATTAACTAAAGGAAAAAATGAAAATCATGTAAATAATCAACTCAAATTATTTTGTTTATTATAATTCAATCAAAATATCTATTTTCTAAGTAAAATACTTTAGCTCGCCTCAAATATGTAAAATTATATAATTAACCCTTCCATCAATGCGTTAGGATGATTTTTGGTGAAGCGTAGGGACTATATTTTATATTCTTCTAAGGTCCCGTTTGGATTTCATTCCTTGGAATGGGTAATGAGAATGAGGAATCACTCATTCTATCATTTTGTTTGGTAAGGGTTGAAATAATAATCGATTTCATTTCATAGAATGGTTCATTCCAAGATTAATGAAGCATTTGATTCCATGAAAAAAAAGAGGGTATCATCCATTCCAACCTTATAAATTTATTTTTCATATTGTCTCTTATAAACTATATCATTTTAAAGAAATTAACTAGAAATACACAAAATCTAAATGTGAAATATCAATAAGATTTAATTTCCATATTCAACCAAACAACAAATTTTAGGAATAGTTCATTCCGGAATTATACCAAACACCAAACCACGGGAATGATTTATTCTGATTCCTCATTCCATTCTGATTCTTCATTCCAACCCGATTCCAAGTTGTAGGATCGAGATTGTTAGACAAATAACTAAGGAACTAAGAATAGCAATTCTCAGTTCCCTTCGCAGCGGAATTTAAACAATCAAACACAAATGAATAAGTTCCTTATAGTGGAAACCTTTGATTGCCAACTAGCAATCCAGGATAAAAACCACTACCTTTCTTTTGAAAGGATTTCAAGGTCTACTTCTTGATTTCTTATCTCTTTTGGTTACACCTTATCCTAGGAACAAACACACGGTTTCTTTACCTTACACACAGTTAGGCAATCATAGATAACTTAACACAATCAATAATCAATCCAACAAACAGACCTTAGCACCTAGGAACTATCTCACTTACAGTCATAGGAACTTAGCACTCAGCTCTTCGATTCCTTGACTGGTTCCTCTTAATCTCGGTTTGCTTTGATGATCTTGTTTAAAGGTTCACACTTTGATGTTTGCTATTGAGTGTGATTCGTGTTTTTGTGCTTGAAGATAACCTTTGAGTTAGTCTTCCTTTTATAGTGGATTCTTCACAGCTTGATCTTCTCTTGGTTCCCACAGATCGAGCTTGCCCTAGGATGTGTGGTGATCCTTGATCCACGCTGTCTTTGACATGTACCAATAACCTAGGCAGCTCAGAATCCTTCTTTAGTTGGTCAACTGCTTCAGCCAAGTCATTCTCCGACTCTCTTCTTCCGAGGTTCGACAAGCTAGGCACTTTGGAACTGTCTTCTGGACAGCGACAGGTTCCATGACAAGTCGCTTTCACCTTTCTATGTCCGAGGTTATGTGTTCTAGGCGTCTTGTTGTTTTGCTCTGGACAATGGCAGACTTTGGAAGCTTCGCACAAGTCATTTTCAACTTTCTCTTGTCCGAGGTTGGTGTTCCCAGATTTCTCGGAAAGCGCAACATCACATGTTGTATTTCTGGGCACACCTGGGTTCCTTCCTTTGGCTTGCTCCTTGGTTTTCTTGTCCTGTTTTGCTTTCATGCCTTCGATGTTTGTCCTGTGGTTCCTTAAGGCACATCTTTGAGATAAAACATTAGTATCAAAATATTTGTCATCTTCAAAAGTAGAGAAACTGATGAAAGGAACTCTCAGGGGAACTAAGGTTTCAGAGTTCCATTTCCTAACAATTTCTCCCTTTTTGATGATGACAAATACAAGGAACCTGGCAACATAATAGGACTTTGAATTTCATGAGACCAGTTGAATTTAAGGGATTTACAACGTTGTAAAATAATGAGAGAACATTCAACGGTTGCAAATTCCCCCTAAGCAGATGAACGAGTTTATTCGAATTCCCCCTTAGAAGTAAAACGAGTTCAAAGTTCCTATTAGCCCAGTAGTTCCAATAATTCAATGTTCCTATCCATTTTTCCCCCTTTTGACATCATCGAAAAGATCAAGTTACTTATCAAGTATAGGATATCAATGTGAAATAAACAATTTGTGTTAAACCCATGACAGTGACCATAATAGAAACTTAAGGCAAAGACAAATGATGCATTAGAAACATTACCATAAGAGTTCATTAATCATTAAAGTCAAGTACATTGCCCAGAGATGCATAGTGGAAAGAGAAACAAAAGAGCACAACCAACTTGACATTAGACAAAATAAGGATAGAAGAGGGGAGTATGACCCTAGGGAACTACTAGTACACTGTGATATTATAGCACTGGGAACTAGGAGAGACGTTCCTATGGCAGCGTAGTGGCCTCCTCTTCAGTTTCCTTCTTTTATGCAGTTCCTTCATCTTGGCATGTTGTCATCTTATCGGCCTGATTACCTCCAATTGAGCAAGGTTAAGATTGAGGTTTTTCTTGGCCATTTGAGGAGCTTTGTGTTTTGAGAGAGACAGGTGAACATGAGATTGAGAGAAGGCATGAGAGAACAGAGTGCTCGGCTCAATCAAACAGGAAACCTTAAATAACCCTTGAGCAATTTTGGAGCCGTTGAGAATCAAGCCATTGGAGATATTTCTGGGAACTCTGAAGAGTTGAAACGGCTATTTTCTTGAAGATTTTGCGCCTTTGCAACGGTCACAAATTCAAAGATTAGATGCTCAAAAATGGCAACTGTTCAAGGCTGAGAAGACGTCTCTGACGCTGTGAGATTTGCCATAAATACTGTCTTGGGAGGAGCAATTCTCTTACTAGCCGTTTAGAGGGTAGTCCATCCTAGTTCCTTTCTGGCAATTTTTTCAGTGTGCTAGAGGGGTATATGGGAACCTTTGATGTCGGGTTTTAAAAACATAGGACCTGAAAGTACGTTCCCATAAAAGAAATCGGGAAAGGCCATTTATCGCATTATACAATAATTCCCAGAGAGGGTTAAGAAATGGATCATAGGGAATTGAATTGTGCAATGAGGCAAGGGAGGGTCATAGTACACAATCATCATTTCGGCTTGTATTGTTGGGTTAGAATATGATCAGATTGTGACTTTTGGGCCAACAAAAAAAACTTGAACAATGAAAGAGTTTGAAAGAATAATGAGGACCAAAGGACACGAACTAAGAAAATTTTATCAAAGCCTTTTTAAGAAACCATTATGGAAAAGAGGGTTTGTAGCAAAAGATATAACACAGAGATACCAAGACTTAACAAGTAAAGGATCTTATACTAGTTAATCAAGGGAACTGGAGAAGAGCCTTTAAGCTAAGGTCACTGCTAGGTTATAGGAATCATTCCCAGTTCTAATCTAAGGTTCTCAAAGGGAACTTGTAGGATCGTGATTGTTAGTTAAAAACTTAAGGAACTCAGAATATCAATTTTCAGTTCCTTTCACAGCGGAAATAAACAATCAAACAAATGACCAGTTCCTTATAGTGGAAACCTTTGATTGCCAACTAGCAATCTAGGATAAAAACCACTACCTTTCTTTTGAAAGGATTTCAAAGTCTACTTCTTGATTTCTTATCTCTTTTGGTTACAGCTTACCCTAGGAACGAACACACAGTTCCTTTGCCTTACACACAGTTAGATAATCCTAGATAACTTAACACAATCAATAATCAATCCAAGAAACAGACTTTCGCACCTAGGAACTATCACTTACAGTCACAGGAACTTAGCACTCAGCTCTTCTTCCTTGACCGGTTCCTCTTGATCTTGGTTTGCTTTGATGATCTTGTTTGGAGGTTCACACTAGATATTTGCTAATAAGTGTGAGTCGTGTTTCAGTGCTTGAAGATAACCCTTGGGTTAGTCTTCCTTTTATAGAGGATTCTTCGCAGCTCGATCCTCTCTAGGTTCCCACAGATTGAGCTTGCCCTAGGATGAGTGGTTCTCTTTGATCCACGTTGTTCTTGGTCATGTGCAAACAACCTAGGCAGCTCAGAATCTCTTTTGGTTGGTCAACTACCTCAGACGAGCCTTGCTATGTCATTGTCCAAATACTTTCGTCCGAGGTTGAACAAGCTGACCGCTTGGGAACTGTCTTCTGGACAACGACGTCTCTATGTCCTGTCGCTTTCATCTTTTCTGTCCGAGGTTCAGCGTCTCTAGGTTTCTTGTTGTTTTGCTCTTGGACAATGGCAGGCTTTTGGAAGCTTCGGACAAGTCATTTTCAACAACTTTTGTCCGAGGTTGTGTGTCCCTAGATTTCTCGGGAATCGCAATGTCGCATGCTGCGTTCTGGGCACACTTGAGTTCCTCTGGTTTCCTTCATCTGTCTTGTTCCTTTGGTTCCCTTGTCCTATTTGGCTTTCTTGCCTTCGGTATGTTCCTGTGGTTCCTTAAAACACATCTTTGAGATAAAATATTAGTATCATAATATTTGTCATCATCAAAAGTAGAGAAACTGAGGAAAGGAACTCTCAGGAGAACCTAAATTCCAGAGTTCCGTTTCCTAACAATTTCCCCATTTTTGATGATGACAAATACAAGGAACCTGGCAACATAATAGGACTTTGAATTTCATGAGACCATATTGAGTTTAAGGAATTACAACATTACGGATTAATGATAGAGCATTCAATGGTTGCAAATTCCCCCTAAGCAAGTGAATGAGTTTATTTCAAATTCCCCCTTAGACGTAGAACTAGTTCAGAGTTCCTATTAGTTCAGTAGTCTCCAAAGTTCAAGGTTCCTATCCTTTTCTTCCCCCTTTTGGCATCATCGAAAAGATTAAGTACGAGTTAAGAACATGATATTCAAGAGAATATACAATTGCATCAAACCCATAACAGAAGCATAATGGAAACTTAAGGCAAAGGCAAATTAATCATAGAAACGAAGCCAAAAGATAATCATAAAAGCTTAAACTGATCATTGTTCAAGGACGGGTACGACACAATACAACCAACATAAGCCAACAACAAAAACAACAAACTGCAAAGACAACAACAAAAGCAATCATTAGGAAAGACGAAAAATGGATAGAAGAGGAGAGTAGGATCCTAAGGGAAATTACTAGCACGTTGTGGTGTTTTAGCACTGGGAACCAGAACAAGCGTTCCTATGGCAGAGCAGCGGCCTCCTCTTCAGCATCTTTGTCGACAGTTCCTACATTTTGGCTCGTGGTCTGATGGGCACTGATTGCACCTTGCCAATCCTTCTGAAGAACTTCTACCAGTGCCACAACAGCAGAACGTATATGCCCCAACTCTCTTACTTGATCTTGGAGGGCGACCGGGATAGCAGTCGAGCCCATCATGATAGCATTTTCAATACGATCCAGAGAAGTAAGGATCGCAGAGGAGTCTGGAGAGGGGTTGAGATGTGGCTGGGAACTAGAAGGGGCCTTGGAACTGGCCTTTTCCTTAGGCAGTTGAGCTTGAGCTTCAGAAGGGGGATCTTGTTGTTCCTTTGTCTTCAACTTTCGAACTGTGGCCATGGTAAGACACTTGCTGTAGACTGTCTCAGGCAGATCAACTGGGTATTGGTGAAGGTTGGAGAGAATGTTTTTGATGATATGAGGGAAGGGTAAAACATGGGAGTCATGGGATGAGCAGAACTGCATGTGGGCTAAGACAATGCGAGGGAGATCCAATTGAACACCAGAGAGCACCTTGTCCATGTAGATGGCATCTGTGATGAGAACATTGTTCCGGTGCTCCTGTTTGGGAACCAGATTACGGGTGATCCAGAAGTGTAACAACTTGTTTGCGATGGAGAGATCATTTGTCTCCAAAGATGAGGGGGAGGCGCCATCATATATTTTCTTGACCACTGCTCCCTTGGATTTGTAGCCCTTTCCTTTGGGCCATCCCTTCTTTTGAGGCAGAATGCCAAACCCCGACCTTGACTCGATCCCTAGAGCAGACGCAATTAGGTTGGCGGACAGAGGATAGCTGGTTCCCTTCCATATAAGAATGGCATCGTTATAGGGAGAGTTCTCCTTCGCAGGCACAAACTCCATAGACTGGTAAAACAAGCGGACAATCTCATCAGAAGAAGAGAAGGGTTCAAACAGCATCTCGTCCCATCCTTGAAACTGCAGCAGAGAATGGAACTCATTCAGGGCTTCTCCAAACATTTCCTCATCTTCTTCTTCCAGTTCTTGGGTCCAGAACTCCTTGCCGATTATGAGAGGCTTAAGGATCTGCCTCTTAGAGAAGAAAGAGGAGACCTGACCCAGGGAGGAGGAGGCAGAGAGGGAGGTGATTTTGGCTCTTTTTGTGGATTTGGTTTCATAGGGAACTATGGCTTGGGAACTCCTCTTTCTTTGTTGCATTCTAGTGGCGATAGAGGGACCAGGGTTAGAAGTGGTTTTGGATTTGAGGCTTACTGGTGAGAGCTCTTGGAGAAACTTGTCAGGCGAGGAGTCATGAGAGCCCCCTTCGGAGACGGTTTTGGTAGCCGATTCCGAAGCCAGAGAGATGGCCATGGCTTTCTCCTCGCCCTTGGGCTTTGTTGGCTCCTTGGGTTCCTCTTCGGCTTTCTCTTCAGGTTCCTCCACTATTTTATTCACAGGTTTCTCTTCCGGTTGGGATTTATGAGAAGAGATGGCAGAAACGGGTTTAGAGGATGAAGCTGCCTTCTTTTCTCAAAAGGCTTTGAGAAGGGCAGCCTCCTCTTCGTCTTGAACAAGGTTAGGGTTTGGATCGGCCATTTTTGAGGAGCTTAAGGATTTCTGTGTTTGAGAGAAATGAGAGGCAGAGGATCAGGGAGATGGTGAGTTGTGGGATCAGCTTGGAGCAAATGTGCAACTCTTTAAGGGCAGTGAAGGCTGAGATGACCGTAGAACCAAATCCAGTCGTTGAGAAGATCAAGGTAAATCTGGGGCATTGAATACTCTTACAGCTTTTCGGAATGGCTAACCCGTTTTCAAAACTTATCCATTTAGAGAAGAGGGATGTCTGTCATCTGATAATACTGTTCTGAGCCTCTGTAGTTTGCCATAAATAACTTCTGGGAAGTGCCAATCTAGCCGTTGGAGAGACGTTTAATCCTGGTTCCTTTCTGGCGAAGTGTTCAGTCTGCTAGAGGAACATATGGGAACCTTTGATGTGGGTTAACATAATGGAAGCAAAAAGTATGTTCTCATAAAAGGAATCAGGGTAGGCTCTTTATCGCATTGCATAATAATTCTCAGAGAGGGTTTTAGAGATGGATCATAGAGAATTAACTTGAGCAATGAGGCAAGGGTGGGTCTTAGTACACAATCATCATTTCGGCTTGTATCGTTGGGAAAGAAATATGATCAGATTGTGACTTTTGGGCCATGAAGAAAACTTGAACAATGAGGAATTAAAAGAATAATGAGGACCAAAAGGAGACGATCCGGAAAAAATTAATCTAAGCCTTTTTTAAGAAACCATTATAACAAGAAGAGTTTGTAGCAAAAGATATAACACAAGGACATCAAGACTCAACAAGTTAAATATCTTAAACTAGTCAATTAGGGGAACTGGAAAGAATTCTTTGAACTGAGATCACTACTGAGTAATAGGAATCATTCTTAGTTCCAATCTAAGGTTCTCGAAAGGAACTCTATTCAATGCCTTGGTGAATATATCTGCAACCTGATCTTCAGTTCTACAAAATTTCATAATGATGTTTCCCTTCTCAACATGATCTCTAAGAAAATGATGTCTTATGTCAATATGCTTGGTCCTAGTATGGTGCACAGGATTCTTAGAGATGTTTATGGCACTAGTGTTATCACAAAGAATAGTGAGAGGGCCATAAGACATACCAAAGTCCGCGAGTTGTTGCTTTAGCCAGAGAAGTTGGGAACAGCAGGAGGCAGCCGCAATGTACTCGGATTCTGTGGTGGAGAGGGAGACTGAAACTTGTTTCTTTGATCCCCATGACACAAGGCAAGGGCCTAGGAACTGTGCCATTCCAGAAGTGCTCTTTCTATCCACCAAATATCCAGCATAATCAGCATCAGTGAAACCCATGAGCTCAAAGGGACATTCTTTGGGGTACCAAATGCAGAGATCGTCAGTTCCCTTGAGATATCGAAGTATTCTCTTCACAGCAGCCAAGTGGGTTTCTCTCGGACAAGATTGGAACCTAGCACACAAGCCAACAGCAAAGACAATGTCTGGTCGACTAGGGGTTAGGTACATGAGTGAGCCTATCATACTTCTATAGAGCTTCTCTTCCACTAGAGGACTCGAATGGTCCTTATCTAGATGGGCAATAGTGGATATGGGAGTGGAGAGAGGCTTGCATGAGTCCATTTTGAACTTCTTCAGTAGTTCCCTGACATACTTTTGTTGATGGATTTGAATACCATCTTCCTTTTGAGTGATTTGTAATCCGAGGAAGAATGTGAGTTCCCCAATTAAACTCATTTCAAATTCACTGCTCATCAAGTCTTTGAACTTGTCTACAAGGGACAGGTTAGTGGAACCAAATATAATATCATCAACATAGATTTGAACTACTAAGATGTTACCTTCTTCTTCTAGAATGAAGAGAGTTTTATCAATGACTCCACGCCTGTAGCCATTTGAGAGTAGGAACTGGGCAAGACGATCATACCACGCTCTGGGAGCTTGCTTGAGGCCATAGAGTGCCTTGTCTAGAAAGTAGACATGATCTGGATGATCGTCGTCTTCGAAACCAGGAGGTTGTTTGACATAGACTTCTTCTTGAAGAATTCCATTGAGGAAGGCTATCTTTACATCCATTTGGAACAACTTGAATCCTTTGTGTGAAGCGAAGGCAATCAACAATCTTATTGCCTCAATCCTTGCCACTGGAGCATAGGTTTCATCATAGTCGATGCCTTCTTGTTGATTGTATCCTTGAGCAACAAGTCTTGATTTATTCCTTATCACAGCTCCTGTATCATCCAGCTTGTTTCTGAAGACCCATCTAGTTCCTATGATGTGTTTATCCTTGGGACGGGGAACTAGATGCCATACTTTGTTTCTTTCAAACTGATGAAGCTCTTCTTGCATAGCTTGGATCCAGTCCGCATCCTTCAGTGCCTCACCTATGTTCTTTGGTTCCACAATAGACAGAAAGGCATTAAAAGCAAAGAAGGTTAGATGTTCATACCTTACTGGAGGCTTGACGACTCTTCTTTCTCTGTTGGGAGCCAGAGCATTTGATATAGAGACATTCTGAGTTGAGCATTCAGCTTCTTTGTTAGGATCACCTTCTCCATTGAAGATCATGTGGGAAGATGAATCATTGAGGTCTCCACATATGTTGTCGTCATGCTCATGGTTCCTAGAAATGGATTGTTGTTCATTATCCATGGGAACTGGTGGGGGAGCCATTGGAGGGTTCCGATCAGCAGGACAGGAACTGGGAGGAGTGACATCTTCATTTGGATCTTCTTGAGATGACTTGGGAAATGGATCTTCAAAGGAACTGGTGGTGTTCTGCACAATCTTTCCAAGTGATTTTTCATTAAAAATAACATGAATACTTTCTTCTACCTTTTTAGTCCTTTTGTTGAAGACCTTGTATGCCTTACTGCCTGAGGCATAACCAATGAAGATTCCTTCATCACTTCTTGGGTCGAACTTGCCAAGATTGTCCTTCCCATTGTTGTGCACAAAGCATTTGCATCCGAACACCCTCAGATGTGAAATGTTGGGAACTCTTCCTCTTAGGAGTTCATAGGGTGTCTTCTCTGTGATTAGGCGAAGCATGGCTCTATTGATGATGTAGCACGCTGTGTTGATCGCCTCAGCCCAAAATGATTGGGAGAGCCCACTTGAGATCAGCATAGTTCGAGCCATGTCCTCCAAGGTCCTGTTCTTCCTTTCTACTACTCCATTCTGTTGAGGAGTGTATGGTGCAGAGAAGTTGTGATCGATGCCATGCTCACTGCAAAAGGTTAGAAATTCTCCATTTTCGAATTCGGTACCATGGTCAGACCGGATAGCATTTAGTGAATAATCAAGAGATTTTTCTAACAAGGGAACCAGATCTTTAAAGCGGTCAACAACTTCACTTTTAGATTTAATGAAAATGGTCCAAGTAAAACGAGAGAAGTCATCGACAATAACAAAGATATACCTGTTCCCTCCTAGGCTTTGAACTCTCATGGGTCCACAAAGATCCATGTGGATGAGTTCAAGAGGCCTTGAGGTGCTTACCATGTTTTTGGACTTGAAGGAACTTCGAGCCTGTTTTCCTTTTACACAGTCAGAGCACAGTTCCTTAGATGTGCCACTTAGCTTTGGCAGCCCTCTGACTAGCTCCTTTGAGTGTAGCTTTTGAATCAGCTTGGTGTTAGCATGACTGAGGCGTTGATGCCACAAATCAGCTTGGTCATTCACAGTTGAGAGACAAAGTTTCTCCTTGGGAACAAAGGATGGATCAATTATGTAGACATTGTTGAATCTTTTCCCTTTTAGGATGATTTGTCCCGAGGAGTCAAGGACTGAACATTCGTTTGATCTGAATCTAACTTCATTGTCTCCTTGATCACACAGCTGTGACACACTATCTTTTTGAAATCGACAACAAGAAGATATTAAATAATTTGAAGAATATTATCTTAACCGCTTATTTTATATAAGGAAGGATTTCCTAAGATAACAAAATCGGATTAAGATAAAATCCTTCAGTCTCCAAATATATTATCTTAGGAAAGATTTCCTAAGATGACATAATCGGATTCTCTCTCCAAATCTTCCCATCAGCGTGAGCTATCCAACCGATTTCCTTTTCTGTGACCGCGTGATCTTCAATGATGATTCCCATAATCTTCACGTTGATTATCCTTCACTCCATTCGCAGCTTTGAGTTTTGTTCGTCATTGATATTCCTTGAGAGGTAACAAAGCATGTAGAGAAAGCTTTGTTCCATCTGCAATCCTTCGCTGCAAATGGTTCCCTGTGTCAACTGTGTGGTTCCTGAAACACTTGATTACTAGATTAGTTGAATGTTTGTTACCATCAAAACCCAAGGAATTCAACATATACCAAACATGCCCTAACATATTTTAGTCATAGAAGTATATAATTAGATCTTCCTCCCTTTAATTCAAAGTTGTTTTCTTGTTCCTTTTACTTTTGCAAATGAGATAATCCATTATATAATGTTAACGTATCACTATATGTGCCACCAATCTATAATTGATTGTGAATTCTTAGTATAAAAATAAAAATATTTCTCATAAATAAAATAATTAAAAGGTATACTTAAGTAATATTAAAAATATTTCCATGTATTTAGCTACGACAACTCCTTTCAAAAATCAACCTTTCAAATTTGAAAAATTCTTGATGACCAGAAAGGACTTTAGAAACGTCGTCATTCAAGCTTGGCGAACAAACTATCATGGATCTAGAATGTATAATCTAGTATCCAAGACAAAGCTGTTAAAAAAACATGCTAAAACTTGGAACAAAAGTACATTTGGTAATGTGTTCACCCAACTCCAAAATATTGAAAAACAACTCTCTGAGATTCAAATAAAAATCTGTAACAATTGTAATAACAATTTAATACAAAAGCATATTAGGATAATTGAAAAAAAGAGAAACTACTTTGTTTCCAAAAGAATTTTTGGAATCAAAGAGCAAAAGTGAAACATATCAAATTCAATGATAATAATGATAGCTATTTTCATAAACTAACAAGTGGAAGAAGAAATATGAAAATCATAAAGGAAATCAAAACCCAAGAAGGAACTACCATAATTGGTGAAGAAAATATTAGAAATGAAATCAAGAATGATTTTATAAAGAGATTCAAAAGTGAAAAAATGAATGAGAGCTTACTTCGGGAGAATCTTGAACTAATTCATTATGAAATCACAACATAGGAAAATATAGAACTAACAAGAAATGTCTCTAATGAAGATATCAAAAAGGTTGTTTTTGACATTGGTCGGATAAATCTCCAGGATCAGATGGTATGACAGTAGAATTCTATCAAAAATATTGGGATATTGTAGGTCCCTCTGTGGTCCAAGCAGTTTAGAGTTTTTTCCTTTCAGGAAAATTACCTAAACAAATCAATCATACATTTATATCGTTAATACCAAAATGTGATAATTCTAACTCTACAAACCATTATAGACCTATTAGTCTATGCTCTACAATTTATAAGATTATCTCGAAAATATTAACAACAAGACTGAAAACTACTATCACTAGTACAGACGGCTTATTTAATATCGGAAGGAAGGATATCGGTTGCATAAAATCGGTATGAAATTTGGAAACGAATACTGGTTATTGGACAAAACCAGTATCTGCGAGAAAAAAAAAATATTGTATACCGCTTATTAATATAACCGATATGCACGTGCTGTATAATAACCGATATTCTCTACTATCAAAACGCCTTCTAATTAAAGCCCTAAATCTATGTCTATTGCACCAGCCTCTCCTTCATCCTTCTCCTCGTTCGAACACAACCCTAGCCCCAAATTCACCATCATCAATACCGATTCCTAGCACCATTGATTGATCCCTCTGTTGCGCCGACCTCTCCGCACTATCGATCGAACGAGACCTAGATCCATTGATCGAGCCCTCTGTTGCACCGACCTCTCCGCACCATCAATCGAACGAGCCCTCTTTTGCTCTGATCTCTCCGCACCATCGGTCGAAGGAGATCTCTTTTGCTCCGACCTCTCCGCACCATCGACCGAACCGAGCTCTAGCACCAGTGATCGAGCCATCTACTGCGACGGCCTCTCCGCCTCTCTGCTGTTTCATGCTCGACCCCGCCGCTACTTACGTTGAAGTAACTTCCCTATTTCTTCCCCCTCTATCTCGCTTTTTAGAGATTCTCTTTGAAACTCCTAGTTTTGTTTGTTTCTTGCTTACTGGATTGGGAACTAAAACACTATATGTAATCTGTTATAAGTTGTTTTTTGTTGGTTGATTGTTTATTTTTTTGAATCCAGAGCTTTGTAATAGTGAAAATGGATGCATAAATTTATACCTGTTTTGCCTCGATTTACATTCTAAGATGAATTTTTTATTCCCCACAACAAAGATCAGAAGGAGTTTTTAAACTAGGAGTTGCATTTTCAGCTAAGAACTATGGAGCTTGTTCGAATACTGGACTTTAATTTGCTGATGTTTACAAATATTAGCTGAATTGGAAAAGTTAGAAAAGATGAGCCACTGAAGTTGAAATAATGTTGAATGGTAGGGTTTTGGGGATGACTGGATGGTTTTAGAGTTACCATTGCCTTTGAGTTGGAAATTGGCTGAAAACTGCTTGAGCATACATTACCACTGAACTACATCTGATTTCTTAATTTGTTCAGTTTTTTAATATATATTATGTATTAATGTATATTTGTATTAGTTTGCACAACTTCATGCTCAATGTATCCTTCTGTTTGGACTATGAAGGTTTTGCTTGCATAGTCTTGTTTCAATGCATCTCTAGGTCTTCAAGAGAGGGCTGCTGGTGCCCTTTAGGGCTTATCTGTCTCAGAGGCTAATAGGTTTGTTTAAATTCTTTGGTTATTTTCCATGTTTGTGATTCTGTGAAAGTGATTCATGATAATTGTGCATCTATGCCTTTTATTTAATGTTGTAATCCTAATTTGAGGAGTTCTTTTCCTAGCTATTTAATTAACATGACTTCTTGCTTATGTCATCAATTATTTTTGAAACAAACAATATGTGTATTGGAGTGTTAAGAATAAAAAATATATTTTCTCATCATTTATAAACCGGAGCATGAGAGCATCTAGTGACCTAGATTACCAGCCAAGAGTTGAATGATCGTTCATGATATTTTTAGAGTGTGAATTAGGGCCAAGCACATGCTTTATTTTAACAACTAAAGACGTCATCCTAATAAAAGTAACAAGTCAAATCTCGTCATTGACTATCCTTTCTCTACCATGTTAAATGGAACATGGTTTAAACATTCTAAATCTCTGGTGTAATTGAATTTATGTTGTCATGTGGTGCAACTAGGCCTCATTCTAGACTGCTGGTATTTGTCAAACATTCTCTAAAAAATTAGCATATGACTGTAATTCCTTGGCATTTATTGCAAGACAATTTGGATACTCTCAAGGACTTTAACAATGTAAATTCCTACTGACTGCTAACATATTCCATGAGTTGTTTTCTGATGTTTTACTTCTATTTTGTATTAGCATTGCTATTGGACCAGAAGGTGGTATCCCACCTCTTATTGCACTGGCTCGATCTGAAATAGAAGTGAGTACTTCATCCGTCCATGTGCTTTGATCTTGTGATCCCATTCCCATACTATTTGTATATTCCCATCTTATATCTGCAGTATTATCTTTCGATTCACATAGCATTGCTACACCTTGTCCATGTCATGTCATCAATTCGGCAATTACTTTGTCATATGGAAATAGAACTGCATCTAATTGAAAGAAAGACTTGACACACAGAAGGTCAACTCTAAGATTACATAAAACCATCCGACACAAAAGGTATAGATCAGGAAATGCATTAGATTCCCTAGAACTTGACTCAACAGATGCTTATTACATCCTCTACTTGATGCCCATATACTTGCGATCATATTCTTGATGTTCTTAACTTATTGCAGTTACAAATATTCTGATTATTCATCAGCTCTTTCCTACATGCCATGCACGTTATTGTCTAGATCTGTTACATCTAATTTTAATGGTTCCCTTGTTCGTGGAGTGTGATGTGAGTTGGGTGACTGTGGTGTGACTGGTGTCTGAGTGTGAACCTTCTGGGTAAACATTTGCTCCGGTTTTTCACCCTGAAATTTTGCATATTCTTTTCCACTGTGCTTGTGTTATTTATTGGTGATTCACAAAGCTTGTAAATGGTATCATTGCTTTTGAAAACTTCTGTGCAGCTGGGGAAGCTATCGAAGTAGCCAAAGAAGACAATTTGAAGTACCATGGGTGCACCTTGGAAGATGAAAATGAGAGGCATCAATATAGAAGTGGTAGATTCTTTCATTTCCATTATTTTTGTCAAGTTTCTCTGCAATATCTGGTCACTGCAGCTTTGCTTTGTTTCCTTTTGCATAACTATTATTTCCTTGCTTCAGCTTCTTATACCACTATTAGTGATACCCCTTCATCATCATCTAGATAAAGGTCTCTTTACAATCTTACACAATAGGAAGACTCTTGATTGTGTTAAAAGAATGATTTTTCTGTCCATTTTATAAAATACAGGAAAGTACGTTCTGTGTCACCTTCCTTGAGACATTCAAGGCTACCTGGAAACTCCTCCAACAATGGCTCCACCCTGAAGAAAGAACAAGGTGCCCAGCCATTACACCTGGCAAAATATGACCCGACCCGGTAACCCGACCCGACCCAAATTTTTTGGGTCATAACCCGTAAAGTTGAACCTGAAACCCGTTTTCAATCAAACTCGATGACATGGAAAATTTTTGGGTAAAAAACGGGTCGGGTCAGGTCAACCCGATGGATAAAAAAAAGGCGGGAAAATGAAATAAAAATAAAAAACAGGCGCTCATTCTAAAATTCTACCCTAAAAATCAGGCGCTCATTCTAAAATTTATTCTAAAATTCTACCCTAAAACCCGATGACCCAAATTTATTCTTTTACATTCTTTTCTTTCACACGTTCAGCTGCTTAGGGTATCCGTAGCTCCTGGGACCTCACCTCCTCCAACCTCGCTTCGCCGGCGGCTTGCCTCCATTCTTTCACAAGTTCAACGCAGGCTGCACAACTCCTCGCCGGCGGCGGCACCTTGCCTCGTCCAATCTGCTGATCCCTCCAACCTCGCCAGTCGCCTCGTCTCGCCTAGGTACTTTGATTCTCAATTCTCTCCTTCATCTCGTCATCTTCCCATTGGATCAATTCTTCATCTTTCTTATACCTCTCGTCATTTTCCTATTTCTCTCTGTTCAATTCTCTCCTACTGGAATCGAATTATTGGTTGTCGAATTCCTGTGCTAGGGTTCGTGAAGACTGTTATCTTGAGATTTCGTAGTTTTGTAATCTTGAGATTTCCCGTTGAATTGTTTCATGGATGAATCTGGAATGTCATTTTAGTACAACGTAGATTTGCAGTTACCTTCGTCATTTCAGATTATATATGGCATTAAGAATATTGCTATCATCAACTCTTCAATTCCTTTCTTTCTGTGTTTACTTTATGTGGATGGTATGGAATAGCTTGATTTGTAATGAGTCACAGTTAGATTTTTTTGTTTGTTATATTTGAATTTTGGTTTATATGAGGATTTGGGTTATTTATGGTTATGATTTTCACTCCTAATATTTGATGAAAATGATTGAATGATTAATCTTGTTTCTAGTTATTGAATCAGTAGGGTATTAGGGTGGGTGCAGTGAATGATGTGGATTTTTGTGTGAGAGAGTGATTGTAGTTGAATAAGACATGTATATATGTTCAAAAAGCTCAAAGGCTGAATTAGAACTGCAAAATCTTGTTCTGAAATATAAGATTTCTTGTCTTCGTAGGGAGAGGGATCCTTTTCTTTTTTTCACTTTGAATCAAAAGTTATATCAATTTAGAACTCTACTGCTAATTAAAATCTAAATTTAAGGTTATTAACTTATTTTTTCTATTAGGGTAGAACTTGCCGTCACGAAAAGATAAGCTAGTACAAACCTAAATCTTATATCGAAGCTCTATTGCGTAGTTATAAGTGTATAAGTTGTATAACTATATAAATTTATAAGATAGTTTTAATAAAATAGAACTAAGATGTTAAAATTAAGAGTTCAGGCATTATGATAACATTATTTTTACCGGGATTAAAATTGAACGATAGATAGCCATGTGAAAAAAAAACTTAATATAAATATTTCGTAAATTAAAGCAAATTAAATCAACAAAAAAAACAGGAAAAAATTGCGTAACTCGACCCATTGAGTTGATCCGAACCGGCAATAAATTCGTAATAACCCGACCTGATTTGATCCGGTAAATTTTAGACCCGAAATAATCAGAACTCGGCAGTACTCAGACCCGAACCCGTCTGCCCGACCCGATTGCCAGGTCTACCAGTCATGCTTTTTATGTTGTAAGAAACTAAATTTTGATTTTTTGTTCATGTATTGAATTCAAATTTTTAGTTAAGCATTCTTTCTTACCAAATTTTTGGGTGAAACAGGTGAGGGACACATTCTACGTTTGTTTAGAGAAAGAATCCAAGAAGCGAGCCACTGAAATTGCTTCTGTGGGACTCCTCTACCCGGTCGATTGCAAGAAATCTAGGGTTCAGTATGAGAATGCTTGTCGACCTTCTTGGGTAATGAATTTAGGTTTCAAACCATTTCTGATTATTGGTGAATCCTTCAGTAACTAGTATATTTTGTTGAAAGCTATTTTATTAGGTTATTTTGTTATTTATAGTTTAAAGAGATATGAAACTCTCAAGTTATTTTGTTATTTATAGCTTAAGGAGCTAACGCTTGTTAAAGTTTATTATATATAATTTATATATGGATTATTTGATGTGATTTTATTGTACACTGTTGTAGCATTTTGTGTGAGATACAATGACGTAAACATGTGGTATAATATATAGCTGAATGGGTATTGTAAAAAATATTTTAAAAAATAAAAAATAAATATCATACTGGTTATTTTAATAACCGATATGTAAAAGACAAGGAGGTAGATACCGGTTTTTCACATAACCGGTATCGACAATAAATAATTTTTTAAAAAAGAAAAACAAATATGGGGATATCGGTTATTTAAATAACTGGTATCCGTGTCCCTGCTTCATATCGGTTTGTAAAAAATCGGTATACGGGGCAGGATTTCGGCTCATCTTAGACCGGAACCATAATCGGTATCCGTTTCAGTAAAAAACCGGTATTAGATGGCCTTTTTGTACTAGTGTATGAAAAAATTAATCCATCCTTTGCAATGAGTCTTTGTAGCAAACAGAGTTATCCAAGATAACATTTTACTAGCTCATTAAATTTTTGACTCCTTCAAATAAAAAAAGGAAACCGAAGGATTCATAGCTCTTAAACTACATATGAAAAAAGCATATGATAGAATTGAATGGAAGTTTATTTTTCAAATCATGAAAAAATTTGGATTCCATCAAAAATTTATCAACTGGATTAAAGAATGTATTACGATTGTTTCATTCTCAATGCTAGTCAATGATGGCCCGACGAAAATTTTCAAACCAACAAGAGGACTTAGATAGGGAGATCCCCTATCACCCTTTCTCTTTAGTTTAGGATCTGAAATCATAGCTCGAAAACTACAACGAGCATCTGATAGACCTCGAAAACCTATCAGCTTTCAAATATCTAGACAAGGAACTCAGGTTCCTTTTTTGGCTTTTACGGATGACATTATGATATTCGCAAAAGCTAAACAAGAAAACTGTAAAGAAATAAAGGACATATTGGATGAATATTGTAAAATATCTGGACAAAAAGTAAACTATCATAAATCTGCCTTCCAAGTTACGAAGAAGGTAAACAATACAAAAAAATTGGCAATCCAATGAATACTTACAATAACAAACATGATATCCCTTGAAAAATATCTAGGATGTCCTATCATTACTGGTAGGGTCAATTCCAATACATTTGCTGATCTTTTGATTAGTACACCTCAACAACTAGCTAAATGGAAAGCAAATTCCTTATCTCAAGCAAGACGAACAACATTAATCAAAGCGAATCTTGCATCTAGACCTAACTACCTGATGCAAAGTTTCATGTTACCAACACAAACCCATAATGAACTTGATAAACTAAACATAACCTTTTTTCTGGAATAAGGATCCCTCTTACAAACCTCTTATAGGTTGGGAAAAGATTTGTAAACCTACTCAACAAAGAGGACTTGGATTAAGAAAAGCAAATGATATGAATAAAGCACTCCAATTTAAATTGTTGTGGAAAATCTTGGTCGAACCAGACAATTTTTGGATAAAAATTATAACCGAAAAATACCTAAAAACAAAACATATCTTACATTATGAGAAGCAAGGAAACTGTTCTTGGCAGTGGTCCAAAATGATTGAAATTCTGATCGAATTCAAAAAATGACTCATTTGGCAAGTTGAAAATGGTAGAACCATTAAATTCTGGAATGATAGATGGTTATCTGCAACTCCTTTATGTGACATTATCGATATACAACCAAACCAGAATAAAGATGCATTGGTGGCAAATTTTATTCGATCAAATAATAGTTGGAACAAGGAAAAGATTGAACAAATTCTACCAACTCATTTCTCTAAACAAATAATATCCATTCCTATACCATTAAATAATATACATGATAGGATGTATTGGAAAGCAAGTAAAAATGATTGGTTTTCCACAAAATATGTCATGGATATGATCAACAAAAACAATACATATATAACGTATGACTCTTCTTGGATTTGGAAATTGGATACTTATCCTAAAATAAAAAAATTCCTCTGGAAAATTATGAAAAATGGGCTTCCAACCAAAGTCAGGCTGGCTAGAAAAGGAGTAGCACTTCCTCAGGGATGTGTCTGGTGCAATGCACAAAACGAAGATACTAATCACATGTTATTCCAGTGTAGTCATATACTAAAAACCATAGAAAAAATGAACATTCACACTCATGGTATTACTAGATCTATAAATATAGGTAACAAAAAAGCATATGAAATAATTGAGGAAATTTGTCATAAAATTGATAGAGTACAATTTGTAGAATTGACAGTCTCTTGGTGGGGAATCTGGTTCTATAGAAACCAACAAAGTTTTGAGAGACCAACTAATAATACTGACCTGATAAAATATGTACCTAGGTACATTAAAAATCAAATACATAACTAGAAACAAACAAAGACCTGGAACCCAGACTGTCTGGGAGAGCCTAAACAAAAAACGAACAAGAATAACAACAATAGACGACCAAAAAAAATGGAAAAAACCTCCGGATAATGTTATTAAAATTAATACAGATGGATCTACCAAGACTAATGGTGACTCCAGCTATGGATTCATATTACGAAATAGCAAAGGCGAACCAATTCACATTTTTGGAGAAATGTGTGGAACATCAACCCCGTTAAAAACAAAAAGACTTGTAGTGAGGAATGCTCTAGTTAAAGCCTATGAATTAGGTTTTAACAACATTCACCTTGAATATGACAACCTTACTATTGTAAATGTCCTGAATAAGATCTGGCACTGTCTTTGGGATATTAAAATTTTAATTTCTAATATCCTTTGTATATTACAACTATTGTTTTCAGTGCAGATCTTTCATGTCTTTCGAGAAACTAATATTGTTGATGACTGTATTACGAAGCTGGGGCAGCATAGTTCTTCGGAAGATATTCAAACCAATCTAGAGCTTTTAGTTCTCATCCGCAAGGATGTTATAGACTAAGAAACTGTGTCGTCTGTAGTTTTCAGTCTAATTTTTACCTTATAAAAAAAAAGGTAGAAGTGAACACCGTAGTCCATAGAACGAAGAATAAGAGAGTTATTGGTCCCGATGAAATCCCGATTGAAGTCTAGAAGTGTTTAGTGACAAAGGGCTTGGTTTGGCTTACTTCACTATTTAATATTATTCTTTACATCAGCCAAAATACGAGAAGAGTGGAGGCGCAACAAACTAGTTCATATGTACAAGAACAAAGGTGATGTGCAATAATGCGAGAATTATAGGGGGGTCAAACTCCTTAGCCGCACAATGAAGAATTGCGAGAGGATTATCGAACTGAGGTTGAGGAAAGTCATTTGCGTATCCGAAAACCAATTTGGATTTATGTCAGGACAGTCAACCATAGAGGCCATTCACTTGATGAGGCGGATGATAGAGACCTACAAATAGAGGAAGAAGAACCTGTATATGGTCTTTGTTGATCTGAAAAAGGCCTATGATAAGGTGCCAAGGTAGCTATTATGGGAATGCTTGGAGGCAAAAGGGGTGTCAGGGACGTATATGAGGATTCTTAAGGACATTTATATATGATGGCGCAAAAACTAGTGTTTGCACATCGGGAGGAGATATAGATTATTTCTAGGTCTAGGTATTGCATCAGGGTTCAGCCTTAAGCCTTTTTCTCTTCACCGTCATGATGGATGTGTTGTTGGATAGTATTCAAGGCGATGTCCCATGTTGTTCACCGATGATATTGCATTGGTGAATAAGAAGAAGGATGTATTAGTAACTGATTAGGAGTTTGGAGGGACGCGTTAGAGTCCAAGGGTTTTAGGCTAAGTAGGACAAAGATAGAGTATGTGGAATTTAGATTTGGAGCCTCGCCAGGGGGACACAAAGAAGTGATGCTTTGTGAATGTGTTGTACCAAGGAAGGAGTGTTTTAAGTACCTAGAATCTATCATGCAAAGCGATGGTGGAATATACCCAAATATAAAGTAAATGATACAAATGGGCCGATGGATTACATGAAGGGGAGCTTCGGGAGTTTTGTGCGACAGAAAAGTACCTTTTTAAATTAAAGGGTAAATTCTACATGATGGTAGTTAGGCCAACCATGTGGTACGGTGCAGAGTATTGGCCGATTACAAAGGCGCCAGTACAAAGGATGATGGTTGCCGAGATGAGGATGTTGCGTTGGATGTGTGAACACACCAGGTTGGACAAGATTAGAAACAAAGTCATCCGCAACAGAGTCGGGGTGGCCAAAATTGGTGATAAGTTACGGGAATCAAGACTATGATGGTTTGGTCACGTTCATTAAAGGCAACTTAACGCCACAATCCATAGATGTTAAGGTCTAATTCTTGATGACTTTCGTCGAGGTAGGGGTCGGTCTAAGAAAAGTTGGAAGAAAGTTACTAGATAGGGCCTCAACCTCTTAACCCTCATAGAAGGGGTACTCAGGATAGGGCCATGTGGAGAGAGAAGATTCGAGTAACGAAGGCCTAGTGTTGATCAGTCGATTTGTTGTTAACTGTTTTTAGTGCTTTAGGCCTAGGGGGTGGGACAATGAGGTTAGTGTCATAGTATAGGATTTAAGCTTAGGGTTTATGTATTTTTGTTCATGGGTCTAACTTTGTTGTTTTGTGTGTTTTTTTACAACTTTTTTTTACCTCTTTTATTTTCTTATTTCTTATAATTTTTTCTCTATGCATTTCCGATTCTTGGGTCGTTCAAGGAAACATCCACCCGACTTATTCTTATATCTTTCAAATTTTTCTAACAAAAATCTTTTATTGTTTTTATTTTTTGCTTACAATTATTTATACTTCAAGTGCAAGTGCATCTATAAAAAACCCAAATTGCATATATAAGTAGTTTTTGTAATGCCCACATTGGGTATAAAAAAGACATTTTTAATATATTAAAGTGCACATGGTCATATGTAAATTTACATGTTTACCATGTATATAAAAAAAACACATTATAGTTGATGTATGTTTATTATGTTAAAGTCATTTTTAGTATGTTAAAAAGTGCATGTATAAGTATGTTAAAGTACATATTACTAATTTTATTTTATTTGGGGGGTGTGGAATTCATGAAAAGATTATTGGAAAAAAAGTTCAATAAATTTGAAAAACAAATCATGAAAAAAAATTCAAAAAAGTAAAATATTAAAGTTTGATATATTTATAAGTTTGTCACTCCATGTGTTTTAATCGTAACTCTCTATCTCTTAGATCTAGTCGTCACCATTGCTCATCATTTTTACACCCTAAACCTCCTCCTTATATGATACAAACTCTACATTAGTGAGTGCATAAAACAAAATGAATGTATACTAGTACCAGTACCACTATGATCATCTTAACAACATGTATAATTACATAAACATAAAAGAAAAAGAAAAACATGTAAGCAATACAAAGACATAAAAGTCATTGTAAAACATAAGTCTCATGCGTAACACAGATCTGTTACACACGAGTCTGTCCTTCTAGTCTGTATAAAAAAGGACATCTCATCTCTTTCGAAGAGTAATATGATGTGTGCGTGTGCATTAAAAGATAATTGGTCAATTCTAGACCATTAGACTACATAAATTAATTAGCTATGATAACTCCTCACTGTCTACCGTAACACTAATATACACTTGATTACTTGTGAATATCGTGTCATGAAATTATTTAAAAGCCACCCGACCCGCTTTTTATATGCCAAATTTACACTGTTTCCTCCTGCAAGTCTTCGGCCAAGCACTAGTGGTATATAGTTTACATAACAAAAGATGTCGATAACCAAGAAAGATTTGCAAGAGGAAACAGTTGAGAAATCTCTAAAGCAAAGCTTGATAGTGAATGACTTATGCAGCAATTAGCATGCAATCAAAATCATGAACCCCATTCCAAACCAGATAACTAGTTGCCAAGAAGCAGCAGAACGAAAGGAACATTAACCGATATCAATATCAGAAGCCACTGCTAGTCATAAACCAAACATAGCTGTTTAGTGAATACTTAGCAAGTGTGGTTTGGCTCATTTGACAACGACACCAGATCCGGCTCATTCGTTTAACCAATGAGCTCAGCCAACTATAACTCGATGACAAGAAAGCTCATTATCTACACTATCCGCTGTTCAGAAAGCCCGATTCGGGTCATTCACAGAAGCACAAAGAACATCAACAAAGTGCCCAACTAAACAGAGCAAGTTCAGACAGGAAAAGAAATTTGCATTCGTCTCTTTCACTTACAGTCGACCAGCACGACTTGGAGAGTTCAGTTGTGCGTCAACACAACTTTTACTCTATAGAGGCTTATATAAGTGGCCTTGTATTTGTTATTCCATCTGACGTCCTCAGTTTCCACCCCATCACCACGGAATGCAACAGCAACACTGAGATTTTTGGCAAGGATATCACCAAAGACGAACAAGAAAAAGCTAGTATAATGTAAAGCATAGACATCTTAGAGGTATTATAGTTAGTGGTAGTGGTGTAAGAAATTACAAACCTTGGAACCACGGTTTCCAAACTGATTCAGTTCTTTCATATAGCGTTTGTCGGCTGGCAGAGATGGGGTGGTCCCTGCTCCACCCTGCCGTTCCTCTTTCACTATGTTGAATATCTGGGTGTAGCCATCAGCTGATGCAGGATCGCTCTCATCCCATTCCCCGAACTTTGGTACAGATGGTCCCTTATCGGGCTGCAATAATACAGAACAAGTTATAATTCGAGATCTGTGGAAAAAATACCTCACCATATACAAGAGTCATGTGGAAGGAATAAAAGAAAGTTTGAGATACAAGACATAAACTGCAACAACACGACATTAAACGGAAGTGGTTGAATTTCTTGAAAAAAAGAAGAATATCAAATTTTTCAAGAAGTTGAAGAAATGATTACTGTTTCACTGCCTTGGGTGGTTGATCTCATTCGAGATCTCCCAGGAGTCAAAGGAGCCGCACCACGTGCACTGTCTGACGACATCTTCCTTTCCCAAGAAGGAGAAGACACTCCATTCACCTTGGCTCCAAGCTTTGCCTGATAATGCGGGTGTAGCGGGGAGTGGTCAACACTACGTTCACTTGACTTGCCAGTCTTTTTAGGCGTATCTCCAGGGCTCATAACTTTCTGCAACTCGCCTTCTTCTTGGCTTACTTTAGGCTTATGCTTTTCATTTGAAGCATCTTCTGCTTTCTTTGGAGTCTCCTATTTCACCTCCAAATTTGAGTAATCAGGCTTAAATCAGGACAGAAGAGCAACAGAATGACAACTACTGTAGCCCAATTCTCTAAAAAAAGCAATGTGTAATTCATTCAATATGCATCGTCACTTAAAAAACAGCCACCAACTACTGCAACCAAACAATCCCACAAAAGCACAGATAGTATTGAACATTGATTGCCAGCCAGAAAGCACTATAGAAGCAAATTCATAGAAACAAACTACTAAATACAAGAATTCCAAAATCAAGACCTCGTTTTCACGAGTATACATAAACCCTAAGGAACGGCTCAGTAGACAAAGTAGGCAAATTATTTGGTAATGGTTCATTACAGATTAAAGCATCCACAATTGCAATCTCCAGTTAGAACTTGAGACGGAAACAACTCACCGCCATAGTTTGAGCAAGGAAGGGGAATTAGACGGTGAAACCCTCCAACTATGAGCAAAGCGTCTAGCTATCGGAACAGTTGAACTTCCTTGGCCAGGATCGGCGAAATTAGCTACGGAACTGCAATAGCTCAAACTCAAAAAGGCAGTAGAGAACCAGGACTATTTAGAATTATAATGAAAGACGTTCCAAGCAAGGTACAAGTCAGGCCAGTGTGTGAGGAAGAGAGAGCAAAGAAACGTAGAAAGATGATGGAGAGAGAAAGAGAATATTGACCTGGTCGCATGTAGACATATGGATGATGACGACTCAAACCCGGTGGTACCCCACCCTAAATTGTCTCAATTCGTATTAAACTACACATTTCTGTAATACAAATACAAACGTTAAATATTTTCAAACCATAGCTAAAATAAGAACTTATAAATAAAAAATACTATTCTTTCAGGATGGTTTTTTTTCCATCAAAAAAAATGATGGTTTTATCTTCTTTAACCATCATAATATTCAAATATAATCTCGATTTATACCAAACACAATAAATACAACATCCCAAGATGACTTGAACATATCCGGTGTCTTGTTACAAATGACGATAATTTTGTGTTTATGGAACAACTAAGAACAACCACAATGGTGTGGTTTTTTAGTAGTTTTTTAGTTATTTTTTAATATTTTTTATTCATTAATCCCATCTTAAAAACTCAATCTTTTTTTTTACTATATCCATAGTTTTTTAACCTCGATTTTTAACTACATTTTTATTTATCTATCAACTATTTAAATATATAATAATGTTTTGAATAGTAAATTTCAAATTTAATAATTTAAAATTAATTAAAAGATAATCGTATTAATATAGAATAATATTTATTATTAAATTTAAATATTAGTTAATATTTTTTGTAATTGTTCAACACAATTATAATTTTCAATTTTACGTTTATAAATACTAAAAATATTTTCATTTCTTATATTGCTTATATTAAATACTAAAAATGGGAGTTGATAGTGTAACACCCCCAAATCGTAACCCATTTGGAAAGATATTACCGCCAGTGCCCTCGGTTTCCACACCGAAGTCACCCTAGGCTTTACCGGTTTAAATACAAATCATAAACAACAATCATGATATAAACACCAAAATCTTTGGTTAAAACATATGTCTCGGGATTACATCCCAATCCCCATAGGACAAAACAGAGTAATCAACGGAAGTCTTTACAAAGTATAAATACAAGGGTCTTGATCGTAATGATCACCCGCCAAGGATCGCAACCTGATAAATCCATTAAAACACCGTTTGTTTTTATAGTCGTTCTAGCCTTTGTTTCTCGGATTCTTATCTGATGTGCCGAATCGAACGGATGACACCAGCCAACCATGCAGAGAACAATTACGGTTGGTTAGCCTAATGAAAGACTACGCAAGGATACAAAGCAGAGTGGTTCGAAGTAGTTGTATTAGGTTAGACTCATCGTTTCTCGAATTAAAAGCGATGACGATAGTCAACCACCATACTCCTACTGGAATATATCAAGCAACATGATCAAGAGAAGATTCTGGAGACCGAGTCTCACAGCAATCAATCCCAAAGAAGACTCCAACGAATTGAGTCTTATCGGAAGTATGACAAATTTTGGGGAACATTAATTAATCATACAAGCGTTCAATAACGACTTGATGTTTCGGTTCACGACCTACCTCACCGCTTAATGCGAATCCAGATTGGAAAGAGAACGATACTCTGATCAAAGTCAATACGAGCTTTCCTAGCTGCACTATTCCCTAACTGCACTACTCGTCTGAGGTATATTAATCATGTGCTACGACGACACTTATCTTATTTAATTCCAAAACGCGCATCACGTTATAGGCTTTTAAATATATGTATCGCCATGAGGGACATATATTGAATATATGTTTCGCCATGAGGGACATATAGGACATATGTTTCGCCATGAGGGACATACTCCTGAATGGGACGAATCCCAATATTTATAGCATCAGTTAAGTTCCACCATCTCTATACCCGAGTATAGAGATCGGTCATGACCCGCCAAATGGTTTTTGGGTTTATCACCCTTTGCACCATTAATCATTATTAAGAAACGACTGGACCTCGAATAGTCCATCGCTCCTACAAATACTCGTGCTAACTAAACAGTTCAACACAGTAATAATCATATCAAAGCCCTCGAGGCTATCATCATAATAATATAGATATTCATAATAGCGTTGTTCTAACAGATTTACAACCTATTATAATATTATATTCTTTTCATATTGTTGCCCTCCCGACAATCCTCATAAAATATATATCTATAATAGCGTTGTTCTAACAGATATACAACCTATTATAATATCATATTTTAATCCATATCATTTATCAAAACTGTTCCCAACAAAACAGTAAATCATTCCAAATTAATTAACAATCAAACCATTGATAATTAATGGAAATATGGAATGATGAGCAAGAGCGAACCGCCACTTACCTTAGATCAGACGAAGCTTTAACAAGCTTAGAGACAACGGTTCCTGAGTCTGAAACTGGGACATATCCTGGATATTAAATCTCTCTGGAATGACCCATAACGAGACCCTAAGTTAGATTCAATATCTACATATATGAATCTAAAAGAATACAAAAGAAATCGAATGAATCAAGCCTCGCCCAAAGCCAAACACCCAAGAACACACAACCCGGGTAAGCTCGCCGCGGGTGCGGTGGAGCCTCTGCCGCGGGTGCAGCGGGATTACAGTGGCGAGGAAGACGACAGATTTTTGATGGAGAACTCACCAAAATCGATTCGTTCGACTTTGATTTGTTCTTGGTTTGATTTCCAACCTTCTTAAACCTTTGAATAACTCTTAGAAGCACCTTTCTAGTACTCAAAAGGGATTCGATCTCTCTCACAAACAAAGCTCAAAGCTTTGGACAACAATGGAGTTTTCTTGGAGGAAGATGAAGTTGCAGCTGGAGTTGTGAGCTTCCTCTCCGCCTCTTCTCTCATTTATAGTCCCACAAGGTTGCTCAGGAGCTAGACACGTATGCCATGAGGTGTCCCAACCAGATGGAAAGACGTGAGGAGCAAGCATCGGCCAAGGGATAGAGCTGTAGAAACTCTATCGCGATGACGACAACGCTGACGACGACTGCGGGGTGCGGCAGGGTGCGGTGGGGGTGCGGTGGCCGACTCGTGACCGCCACTGGCATTGGCCTTCTCCGCGGGTGCAGCAGGGTGCGGCCAGGGTGCGGTCAAGGCCATTTTTGCCCCCTTCTCACCCGTTTTGTCCTTTCTTGCTAAGAGGTTAAATATTCTTAACCCCGGGTTAAATATATTCGTACACGAATAACTTTTTAACCCAAAAATACATTAACTGTATTTTATATTACTCAGAAAAATATTACAGAGACCAAACATCTCATAGAATGTCCGTACTTCTCTGAATTTAATCTGACTTGTAATATGGGCATAAGAAAATTTCAAAATTACCCCTATGAAATGAGGGATATTACAGATAGTCAAGAAAAATATAGCTAAATTAATATAGAATAATATTTTTTGTAATTGTTCAACACAATTAAATTACTTATATTAAATACTAAAAATGATTTTTAAATATTTTCATTTCTTATATTGCTTATTTTCAATAAAACCGTTTTTATAAAAATCATATATAAAGTGGGTGTCTATGGATAGATAAAAATAAAATAAAAATATTAAAAATATTTTTATCCATCAATTAATTTATTTTCGAGTTAAAAAGACATTTAAAATATCAAATAACAATCTATTTAACTAATTTTTATCCACCATTGATCAAATTAAATCCAATGGCTAACCCCCCCCCCTTACTTCTCTGAATTTAATCTGACTTGTAATATGGGCATAAGAAAATTTCAAAATTACCCTTATGAAATGAGGGATATTACAGATAGTCAAGAAAAATATAGCTAAATTAATATAGAATAATATTTTTTGTAATTGTTCAACACAATTAAATTACTTATATTAAATACTAAAAATGATTTTTAAATATTTTCATTTCTTATATTGCTTATTTTCAATAAAACCGTTTTTATAAAAATCATATATAAAATGGGTGTCTATGGATAGATAAAAATAAAATAAAAATATTTAAAAAAAATTTATCCATCAATTAATTTATTTTCGAGTTAAAAAGACATTTAAAATATCAAATAACAATCTATTTAACTAATTTTTATCCACCATTGATCAAATTAAATCCAATGGCTAACCCCCCCCCCCCCCCCCCTCTCTACTTTATTTGGTTTTTTACAAGTTTTTTACCTAGCAACCTTTCCCTTGGTTTTTTAGCCTTTTTATACTGTAGCTAAAAAATTTATTATTTTAAAAATCTAAAAACTCATCGATGTGGGTGCTCTAACAACTACTCAAATTAAAACGATTGTATTTGAACTGCCTAAAAACAAAATTTCTAAGCCTGACAGGTCCCTTGCTGAATTCTAATCAAGTATATTGGCATTGGGAATTCGGTTATACCAAATGTTTAATCTTTTTTCACTCGGGACAACTATCAAAAGAGTATGCTCAATTTATTATTTCTCTAATTCTTTAAATTTATAATCCCGTTACTATTAGGGATGAAAATGAATTAGGTAATTGATGAGTGAAATACTTCCATCACCCGACTTGCAAAACAATTGCTTCATCCAACCCATCCATCACATGCGAAACATACCACGTGTATCTAGCCCATCATCATCCGTCAGGTTTTCGAGTGGATCGAGTGGATCGAGTGAGATAAACGGGTGTGCTATAATGTCTGTAATACTTCAGTCCAAACTTGTATTAATCATATAAAACTTATTATTCTACATATGAAAACACGTAATACAAAAAATTACTCAAAAAACAAGCATAAAACGAAAAAATTATCAAAAATCCATTATATATATATAAAACATTAGAAGTATTGTAAATGATGAAACATTCCACGTAAATACAAAAATCTAAGGCAAATTAATTATTAAAATTCAAATAAGTTTATAAATAATAGACGGGTGGATGGTGAGACGAGTGATGGGTCGAGTGGTGGGTCGGATGGACCTCCACACGCATCAACCCCGACTACCACCTACTCCATCCGTCAGCCGATTATCACCCTCCTTAAATCGGGTTTTCACCGATTTATTCGGACCGGGTGCTCGGGTGGATCAGATATCCATGAATGATTTCCACCCCTACTCACTTTTAACCATTTTTGACCTATTAACCTCTACAATACTATTTATAAGATCATAACTAAAATGTTGGCTAATAGACTTAAAATAAATTTACCACGTCACTAGTTGTAATATCTCACTTAAAATAGAAGGGTAAAATGGAAATTTTAAAGTGATAAAAATAAAAATTATGAAATTTACTTTATTTCTTTTAGATGAATAATTTAAACTTTCATGAACTTAGGTTCAAAGGTTGGGTTATGATAATTTTTGGTGCAAATTATCATATGAGTAATTATAATATGGTGTTTAAATAAATAAACAAGTACAACAAATAATGTAATTCTAGAATTTTAAATAACAATAAAGGTCATAAGAATTATTATGTTATCCAAGAAGGAATAAAATAATAATTGTCCTAAGTATGTTATTTCTTTAAGCTAAGAATGGTCTAAATTATGATTAACCTTATGTTAATTATAATTTATATAAAAATTATAAATTTTAACTTAGAATATTTAAATCAAGTTTAACAATTTTTTGTTAAATATTTAAGTATGGTTAAATTATAAGGAAAAATAACTTAAGCTTATTTTAACCTAATTTAAATATTTATATATTTTAATTTTGGGTTAAAATAATATTACACACTTAAAATATTAAGTTTGGGAAACTTTATAATTTATATAAAGTTAAAAAGGGCATTTTTGCCACAAGCTCAAAACTTTGGGCCATTATTGTAATTATCCGAAAATGTTGTCTTCCTCCCCCGATTGAACAACAGAGGCTGCCGTAAGCTTTTTTATGGCTTCACTGGTGGTTTGGTGGTGCACTTTGGATCCGATTGGATCAATTACTTTTTGGTCATTGAAGACGACCCTATCCTCCACGTGATTCCTCCATCAATCGGTTTAATTGTTGACTAAAAACCTAGGAATTATCCCAAATGCATCTCGCGGCATTTTTAGGGCCGATTGACCTCGAAGCAATATTGATCCGTTTGACCATCAATTGGAGGGATTAATGAGAGGAGTTTTGTTAAAGGCATTCACACCTATAAAATCCCTATTAATAGACCTGCAATTGGACCCCCAAATCATCAAATTTCGAAGCCAAAACTCAAGAACCCTAAATCACGTTGTCGATTGTTCTTGGCCGAAAGTCGACCACTTGGAAGCTTCTTTCTTGCAATTTCTTGCACTATTGGCTTCGTATTTGAGTGCTCTTTCAAAATCCTCTTTTTTAGACGCCGGATATCCACTGCCACCGCCCAATTTCAAGGTTTTCCGACGAGGTGCCAAATCGCGATCCAGGGAAGGTTTGGCTTGATTCCAAATTCGCGATTTTGGGTTATTTTATTTTATTTTAGGCTTAATCTTGGTTAATTTAATTAATTAATATTAGTGAAAAATATTTTAGGATTAATTTAAATTTATGAAAATTAAAATTGAATTAATTATAATTTGTATAATATTATCTTATATTATAAATGGGTAAATTATGACTATTCATTTAGATAATATTTTGACTTAGGAAATTTTAGGATTATACATATATTATTTTATTAATTTATTTATGTTATGATTATTTATAATATACGACTAATTAAATTTTAATCATATAAATAATCGTTTAATCAAAAAGCCTTGGAATTGGTTTATTTATGAGTAAATAAATTCAATTAAAAACCGAGACATTGTCTACCTCAAATTTTGATATTAAATTAATTATGTAATATAATTTATTTATTGTATGATTTGGGTACATCTCGAATTGACATTTAGAACGGAATCGAAACAAGAGGTTAAATGCTATTCACAAACGATCGCTCCCGTTCACCGTTCAACTTTCTTCTCGATCCAAGGCAAGTGGTGGTTCGCTTTTGCTAATTTATTCCATATTTTTTTAAATGACAATTAATATATTGTCTTAATTAAGTTGAGATATATATTCTTAATTTCTCGTTTGGAAACTTGTGTGTATAAAATGTTGTGTAAAATGAACCTTTTTATTAGGTTGTATGTATGCTAGCTATAACCCTTATATATATATATATATATTATTATAGGGTGTTAGATAATAATTGGTGTGGATTGTTGTGCTTTGGTGTAGATAATAATTGCTAGTTAGCACGAGTATTCGTAGGAACGCTATTACCTTGCGAGGTTTAGCTGTTTCTTTATAACTGAGTATTAGGAGGATAATTGCCCTAATACTTTTGGTCATGACCTACCCTTATTTTATATAAGTGGTGGTGCACTTAGCTAGTGCCGAAATTCGGGATTCGTCCCATGTAATATATCTCATTGGGAGATTGGTGTGGATTAAAAGTTATAACGTAATTGCACATTTTGGAATTAAATAAGATAAGTGCCGTTTTGCACATAATTAATATACCCTCGGGCGAGAAGTACATTGTGGAACCCGCCCGGTCTCTTTTCTAAAGTAATTCCCCTTTCCAATCTGGATTCGCATTACGCGGTGAGGTTGGTCGAGGACCCAAATATTCAACGAGATGTTTTTAAAACTTTGCGTGGGACAATTTAATGTTCCCAAACAAATTCATGTAATTTCCCATAAGACTCAATTCACGGGAGTCTTCTCTTTAAGCATCCCTTTTATTCATTATTTTCAGTAGAAGTCTATAGTCATATACCGTTTACCGAGTTTTATTCGGGAAACAAGGGTAGTGATTGTTTACGACTACAAGAACCAATCTGTTTTCACCCTTGCATAGTCTTACATTAGACTAACCAACCGTTTCTATTCCTTGCATGATTGGCTGGTGTCATCCGTTCTATACGGCATATCAGAGGTTGGTCCCTGACGGTTGAAGTAACCATCTGAAGACGAAGGCTTGCAGTTGAAGGCTTGCAGTTGAAGGTTGCGTCTTAAGAAGTAATATTTTAAAGGTGTGTATGTTTTTAATAAATGTAATACTTAGTCATGTATTTTAGGATTTGTGTAAAAGTCCTCCGCTGTAACTTAAAAAGTATTCCGCTGTAATTTAACTATGTTGTATTACCGTCCTTCTCATTTTACGAGAGAAATTTTAATAAAAGATTGAGTTTCATTTAAAAGTCTTTCGCTATTTACTCTGTCATTATTTAACATTTATTTATTTACTTAAGCTTAATTGTTTCGATTAAAGCCTAGGGTGATTTTGTACATTAATGTCTGAGATCACTGGCGTGTGGCACTACCGACATAAGTCGGGGGTGTTACAATTATGGTATCAGAGCAATGGTTTTAAAATTTTTGGCCTATTGTTAGGTTTGAGAATTTTCAAAATTATTTTTGAAACTATTTTCAAAATTATTTTTGAAACTATTTTCAAACCATTTTAGTTTATTAATGAGTGTTTGGAAACTTACATTGATAACATTAAGTTTAAGGTTTTAAAAATTTCTTAAGGTTTAGAAGAATTTAAAAGTAATGGTTTGTCCTAATATAAAAAAATGGTGCTAAAAGTAATGGTTTAAAATTTCTTTTGTTAAGTATTAATTTTCATAGTGCTTTTATAAAATGGTGTTGTAAAGGTTAAAACTAAGTTTATGATTATAAATTTTGAAAGTGTGGTTTTTTATTTTGGTAAAGTTTATGATGTCATTAGTTTAAGAAGTTATTCGATTAAATTAAAAGCATAAAGTTTGAAAGTATAAGGTTAATAATAAGTGGTTTTGAAACTTCTGCAAACTTCGATTTGTTATTTATTCCTTAGATCTATTCATAAGGATATTTCATATTCTTAGGTTTAATGTCATTCTAAGGTTGAAATTTCTCCTATCGGATTCATTCTCAAGTAAGAGGATATGATTGTTTAAGGGTAACGGTGACGGGTCCGTCAATCTAATATGAGATATTGGTTTTGACCCATATTATTCGTATCATAACGTAATTTATTAAGTATCATATACAAGTTGGAAATTTTTAATTTGATGTTATGGTTCATCAACAGATGGTGAACACTCGATCCACCAACCGAGGGGATAATGAAGGTCCCAGCGACGGTTCCCGAATCCAGCTGAGGAGTGCTGCTCAGCAAGGGGATGACGCGAAATTTGGCTCGCATAATAATAACCCGCCCCTGCGGGGAGTTATTCGTCAAGGACAAGTGGTTCCTCAAGCTACGAGGGAAGTTCCACTCAATCCACATCTTGCCCCGATCGTGTAGGATGCGACGGTCATTGGCAGATAATGAGGCAAGTGGTCGAGGTATTGACGGCCCATGGGATACCGCAAGCTCAAGCGGCTCCCGTTCCTTAGGTCGTAACTGATATTGGGGGACGTGAAGGTCCTGTACCTCCAGTGATTCCCGAAAGAAACGACGGGAACTACAACCGAGCGTTGAAGATGATCAATTCAATGCGTCTGGATATCTATGATGGAACCGGGGAACCAGTTAAGGTTGCCTATTGGTTCTCTCATATGGAGCGATTGTTTCGAAACGTGGTCTGCACCGAGGCTGAACATGTGCACATAGCTTCGTTACATCTGAAAGATGGAGCAAGTGAGTGGTGGGAAGGAACTGGTTTGGATGACCACCCAAATCTGAGTTGGGAAATGCTCAAGGCCAAGCTCTCTGATCAGTTCTTCTCTTGTGCTATGAGAGAAGAAAAGCTGAAAGAATTCCTTTACCCAGAAACTGAGGGACTGAAGGTGGCTGAGCTGGCGGCAAAATTCAATCATTTGCTGCATTATGCTGGTTCTGAAGTACATACTGAAAAACAGAAGATCTGGTACTTCCATGGAAGGATGAATCTAGAAATCAATTCTCTGATGGTGCATCACTGTTACTCTACTTTGGAGCAGTATGTGGATGCGGCCTACAAAATAGAGGTTATACTTGAAGAATCCGCCCGAAAGCGGGAGGAACAGAATAAGGCGAAGGGTGGGCAACAAAATCGGAAGGCTAATGCATTTAAGCGGCCGACATCGCCTACCAAGTTTGAGAAGTTTGGTCATGCTAAGACCGAGACAACTCAGTCTGACTCCACCAAACGCTCAGGTTAGAGTAGCGGTACAATTCTATGCCACAACTGTGGTGAAGCTGGGCATAAAAAAATTAATTGCCAAAAAGAGAAACGTGTGTGCTATAATTGTTGCAAAGAAGGCCAAATGAAAACTTACTGTCGGCGGAACAATCAAGGCTTGGCACCATCATACCAGGCTTCAAATGCTGGCAGTAGGCAGAACCCAATGTCGAAAGCGTCCGCTTCTGAGCAACGTGTTGCTCGGAGTAAAGGCAAGGCGCCTATTGAATCTTCGAGTCAGGGCAACGAATCTTCGTGATGCATCAATCCGATAAGAAGGAAACCCTGAACGATTAGTATAATTCTGGTAAGTTTTTTTTAGAATAAGGAGTGATGACTTGTGTGCCTATAGTCTCCATAGTTCGGTAGTTTGTCTGTCTGACATTCTGTCAGTTGTTGTAATTCAATGTTTCGTATAATAAAGAAGTATTTCCTTGTCTCGGAAATACTAAATTCATTACTATTACAAGTTATATGTTCATACGAGAATCCTTGAGTGCAGAAAACAGTACAAGTCACGTGTTGATAAAGACTGTTCAGAATCATAAAGGATAGTGTTGGGTTGGGACATGTGTGATTGTTCCCTACCTTGTTAGCGCTAGTTTCGGGGTGAAAACTATATTTAAGGGGGTAATATTGTAATATCTCACTTAAAATAGAAGGGTAAAATGGTAATTTTAAAGTGATAAAAAATAAAAGTTATGAAATTTACTTTATTTCTTTTAGAGGAATAATTTACACTTTCATGAACTTAGGTTCAAAGGTTGGGTTATGATAATTTTTGGTATAAATTATCATATGAGTAATAATAATACGGTGTTTAAATAAAGAGAAATAGCAATTCATACCCCTTCACTAACCCATTTGCATTTCTAACCTACCCTTTTTGTTTTTTGCAAATATACCACATCCAAATTTTTTTTCTTTTGTTTTTGCAAAAATACCCCCCAAATAAAAAAGGTAAATTGAAATTAGAGTTTTTTTTTCTTTTGGAAAATAAAATACGAGATGGCAATGGTTTTTTCAAAAAACAAAAAGACAAATTTAATTCTCGTCAAATTTGAAATTGAAAATGAAACTTGCTACAGAAAACTGAAATGGTTTTACAATTTTCACTTCATCATCTCCAACCTCCTGTACACGAGAGATTTCTAAAGAACCCTAAATCAACCCAAATTGCAGGTTTCTCTTGAAGAACCCAAAATCAAACCCGAAAGGTTTTTCCTGAAGGTCCATCGTCTCCATCGTAAACTCGAAAGGTTTCTCCTACTGTAAACTCCATAATCTCCTGAAGGTCCATCATTAGCGCAAGTCGCACTTCCGATTCTTCCTCCTCCGACGGTGCCAAATTGCAGGTGGTCCACCGACGACGCCATTCAACGTCGTTGGCTCGCGCTTCCGATTCCTCTTCCTCTCTTTTCTATCTCATTCGAGCCTTTGAGGTATTGATGGCCAGTGACCTTGGACAAGACCTTGGTCTAGCGCATCTCTGGTTTGCGCGTCCCTGGCGTCCCCCATGGTGCCGAGTGAAGGGCGTCTTCTCTGAGGCAGGCTCCCAAGTCGTTCCATTTCCGGGCCGCGCCTCTCTAGCATGCATGCTCTTGGTGCCATCGTTTGATGGGCCACGTTCCGTTGGAATGCTCACCTTGTTTGTGGTCCCACTTGATATTTATAGCTTTGCTAGTTTTGATTTGCTTTTCTATTTTAAGATGATGTAATGGATTGGGTCTTGTTGTCTTAGGCCCAATCCCATTAGGGTTTGCTTGTGAAACCCTAGTTTTCCCTTGTTTTTTCTATAAATACCCTTGAACTCTCATTGTAATCTTCAAGTTGAGTTATGATAAACATAGTTGAGAGTCACTCCTAGTTTACCCCTTGGCTTCACCCCTCTCTCTCTTTGAAGGCTTTCTAGCCTTTTCTCAAAGTTCTCTAAGGAGCCATAACGTTGGCCTCCTTCCACCACCTCGGGTGTTCATCACGTTGAACCCCTCTACCCATCCGCCGTAAGGGTTTGATCCTCCAAACTCAAGACTTGGACTAGAGGATCCGCACTAATGGTACCACCTTGTTCCTCAAGTGCTTCTCGCGGCATTCGAGAATATGCACAGGTATCTCCTCGTAGGTACCATTTGTCTGAATCTTGATGTCCTCGTAACTCAGCACATGAGACACATTTGGCACGTACTTCCTTATAAGAGACACGTGGAACACGTTATGCACTGGATGCGCCGATGGCGACAATGCTAAACGATACGCTAGAGACCTCACTCTGTCAAGAATCTCAAACGGTCCCACGTAGCGAGGGTTAAGCTTCCCATGCTTACCGAACCTGAACACTCCCTTGGATGGCGACACTCTGACAAACACCTTGTCACCAACCTCAAACTCGACATTCCTGCGCTTCAGATCTGCGTAAGACTTCTGTCGACTCTGAGCTGTCAGCATCCTCTGTCTGATCAAAGCAATGTCCGAGGCAGTCCTTTCGACTAACTCCGGTCCGAGCAGAATCTTGTCGGCATTCTCATCCCAACAGATTGGAGATCTGCACTTCTGACCGTACAAGGCCTCGAATGGAGCCATCTTGATGGTAGAATGCCAGCTATTATTGTACGTGAATTCAATTCGACTTAAGATGTTCTCCCAGCTGGTCGAACGATCTAGTACGCAAGCTCTTAGCATGTCTTCTAGTGTCTGGATGGTCCTCTCAGACTGTCCATCCGTCTGAGGATGAAACGCAATACTAAACCTCAACTCAGTTCCCATGGCCTTGTGGAGTTCCTTCCAGAATCTCGACATGAATCGGCCGTCACAATCCGATACAATGGTTTTTGGCGTACCATGCAAACGGACAACCTCGTGTAGGAAAACTTCTGATAGCCTCTGGGTTCCCCAAGTTGACTTAATGGCCACGAAATGAGCACTCTTCGTGAGCCTATCAATGATCACCCATATGGCATCCTTCTGATTCTGAGTCTTCGTCAACCTCGTGACGAAGTCCATAGCAATATTCTCCCACTTCCACTATGGCACTGGGAGAAGTAGCAACTCACCACCTGGTCTACGGTGTTCTATCTTGACCTTCTGACAAGTCAAGCACTTTGCCACAAATTCTGCTACGTCCCACTTCATATTGGGCCGCCAGAATTTCTTCTTGAGGTCTTTGTACATTTTACTGGATCCTGGATGTATAGAATAAGCTGACAAATGGGCCTCCTTCATCACCAACTGGCGAAGGCCATCTATGTCAAGCACACAAATCCGGTCCTGAAACCAGAGTGATCCATCATCTCGAACCACGAATCCGGGAGCTTTTCCATCCATCACTTCACTGCTTAACTTCACCAAGACCACATCATCAACCTGCCTCTCCTTGATCTGATCAAGTAGTGTAGCCTGAATCTCCAACATACTCAGGCATCCTCGACGCTAATCGTACAAGACGTCAATCTCGCACAATCCTTGGTTCAGTTTGGTCTGCGCAATGAGTAGAGCTACTACGGTCTCGTGCGGTGTCTTCCGGCTTAATGCATCGGCTACCACGTTAGCCTTGCCCAGATGATACAGCAATTCGATGTCGTAGTCTTTGAGTAGCTCCAACCAGCGACGTTGTCTCATATTCAACTCCTTCTGAGTGAACACATACTTGAGACTCTTATGGTCGGTAAAGACCTGGCACCTAACACCATAGAGATAGTGCCTCCAAATCTTCAATGCGAACACCACAACCGCTAACTCCAAATCATGCGTCAAATAGTTTGCTTCATAGGTCTTCAACTGCCGAGATGCGTATGCAATAACCTTGCCTTTTTGCATCAATACACATCCTAACCCATGCTTTGAAGCGTTACTATAGACCATATAACCATCAGTTCCTTCCGGTAGTGCCAAAACTGGTGCGGATGTTAGGCACTCTTTCAACTTCTGAAAGCTTGCCTCGCACTTATCGTCCCATATAAACTTCTTATGGACCTTGCGGAGCAACCCGGTCATAGGTAAAACGATCTTTGAAAATCCATCCATGAACCGTCTATAATATCCTACAAGTCCCAAGAAACTGCGCACCTCCTTCACATTCTGAGGTCGCTTCCAGTTGGCTACCGCTTCAATCTTCTGCTTCAATCTTCTGAGGGTCGACCATAACCCCATCCTCATTGATCACATTGCCTAAGAAAGCCACTTCCTTGATCCCAAAGTCACACTTAGACAACTTCGCATACAGCTGATTTTGTCTAAGGACCGACAAGGTGATTCGAAGATGCTCCTCGTGAGCCTCCTCGCTCGGGGAATAGATCAGAATATCGTCGATGAACCACCACGAACTTATCCAGGTACTGGTGGAAACATCTATGCATCAGATCCATGAAGACTGTTGAAGCATTAGTAAGCCCAAATGGCATGACTACGAACTCGTAGTGCCCATACCTCGTCCGGAATGCAGTCCTCGGAATATCTTCCTCACGAATCTTGAGCTGATGGTAACCAGATCTCATATCGATCTTGGAAAAGACTTTTGCTCCCTGCAGTTGATCTAACAGATCATCAATCCTAGGCAACAGATACCTATTCTTGATCGTGACCTTGTTCAACTCTCGGTAGTCGATACACAGTCTGAACGATCCGTCCTTCTTCTTGACAAACAAGATCGGAGCGCCCCAAGGCGATGCACTCGGCCTTATATACCCTTTCTCAAGAAGGTCCTTGAGTTGCTTCTTCAACTCTTGCATCTCCGCTGGAGCCATCCGATACGGTGCTTTAGAAATCGGCGCGGTACCAGGCTCGAGATCAATAGTGAACTCCACATCACGATTTGGGGATAAACCGGGAATCTCTTCCGGAAAGACGTCTGGATACTCGCATATCACAGGAATATCAAGAACTGCAGTCTCATCCTTCTTGGGCTTATCCAGATAGCACAGGTACCCGACACAACCTTGTCAAAGTAGCTTACACGCAGCCATCGCATTGATGAACTTTCCGTTATCAGTGTCATTACGACCCTTGAACTTGCACACAAACTGACCCCCAGATGAAACTGTCACAGTCCTTGAGCTAAAATCGATTACCGCCCCATAACGCGTCAGCCAATCCATCCCGAGAATAATGTCGTATGGAGCCATGGCTATACAGATCAAATCCGCTTCGAACTTCCGACCTTGAATGGTAATCGGAAATTCAGACAGACGCTTGGTCCCAACTAGCTGTTCACTATTAGGAAGATTTACCACAAATGGCTCACAAGCCTCATTGCACACTAAGCCTAGCTTACTCACACAGTTCTCCGAAATGAAAGAATGAGTGGCACCCGAATCAAACAATATACACACAGAAGTAGAATGGAGGTATAAAGTACCTTGAGCAATTAGAGCATTCAGTTCGTCAGCCTCACGCATCTCATAAAGCCGCTGACCCTGACCTCCAGAAGCAGCTGGGGCTTTCCCCTTATTATGGGCAGTTGTCTGCGCCGAAGGGCTAGGAGTCTCCACCGGCTTGAATCGAGGTCGGTTATTATGACTAACAGACCCTTGTTGTGACTCAGCTCCCTTCTGCCTCCTTTGCGGACAAAACGTCTGCAAGTGCCCCTCCTTTCCGCAGCCAAAACACGTCCTCTTATCCTTCAGACATTCATTGCTCTTGTGCCGCGGCGTGCCACAATTATAACACTGGATCGGGTTCTTGCCCTGACCCGAGCGTTGCGTAGAACCTGCCTGTGTGGCCTCCGTTCTAGCCCGGCCAGACTTGGCAATATGCGACGGTGGCGCGGGTCGCATAAACCCACTAGCCTGAGGTTGGCTCTGTGCTGGTCTCTGGCGATTGCGCTTCTTCGCCGACTCCTCCAGAGTCACCTCCAACTTATAGGCGGCATCCACGTACTGCTCCAGAGTAGAGCACCCGTGGCGCACCATCAATGGCTTGATGTCTGGGTTCATCCACTCGTGGAAATGCCAAATCTTTTGCTCCTCACTGGACACTTCCGACCTAGCATACTGCAACAGGTGATTAAACTTGGCCGTAAGCTCAGTCACCTTCAACCCATCCATCTTCGGATAAATGAACTCCTTATGTTTCTCCTCCCTCATAGCACGGGAAAAGAAACGGCCGATCATCTTCGTCTTAAACATTCCCCAGTTCAAACCGGGATGATCAGCTAGACCAGTGTTTTCCCACCATTCGCTAGCCACCTCATTTAGTTGAAGGGAAACAATGTGCACTTTTTCAGCCTCGGTTCACTCGACGTTTCTAAACAACATTTCCATGTGCGAGAACCAATACGCCACTTTGACTAGTTCCCCCTTGCCGTCATAGCTGTCAGGCCTCATAGAGCTAATGGCCTTCAACGCTCGACCATAGTTTTCTCTGTTCCTGATGGCATCATCCTGAGGTACATGAATAATTGGCTCCTCAAATTCAGGGATAACCTGAGGAACCGGCACACCTTGTGCCTGTGGTGCAATTGGCCGCATTATATCGGTGACCGCTTGCATCACGATCCCCCGAATAGCCTTTATAGCCGCATCGTCGAATACCACTTGAGGATTAGCCGGAACTTGGCCACTGCCCACGGGGTTATTGTGAGAGACCGACTCACTCTCATCCCCTTGATTTGCGGCATTCCTCAGATTCAGTCTGGGGTTGTTGCTCGGCCCAACACCAGCACACATAGTGTTTCTTGTGTTCACCATCTGTTTATCGATCAATTTCCCAAGTATTTCACAACATTAAAATCACACTTTTAAAACGTACAACACATAAAATTGACTCGGAATAGATCAAACTGGTAAACTTTTATTGATGGAGTGAACTGAAACCAAGCTGATGAGTTTTTACAAAAAGCCCTCTTAAGCGAAAAGACAAAATTGCTAGGAGGCTACAACTCTAACAAAAACGAAACAAAACAACTAGAAAAAAATCACTGAGGCCCAACACTGCCCTCTTTCACGGTGCCATGAAGAGTTTCCTATACCCACTGGACCTCTGACATCTTTTCTTTGGAGGTGGGCCATCCTCGGGTTCCGGTGTCGGACTCCTCGACCTACTAGGACCCGGAGCGCATGGCTCTTTCCTAGGCCTCGGTATACTTGGTCCCTCCCTAGTCACAGGAACACTCGGCCCCTCCTCAGGTATCGGTGGGTAGAAAAATTCTGCAAGAAATCCCGGGTGGAAATCCGCCTGGTTCACCGCATATTGAGGGTTGAGTAGCAGCTTCGCCTGCTTGATGTTCTCCTGGAGCTCGCGGACGTCCTCTAGTATACGGGAGAGACCGAGTTCAGTCTCGTAAGTCCTCTCCTCCATATCGTACAAGGCATTTGTCCACTCCTCCATGCACTCCTCAAGCACACGAGGTCTCGGTCTGGCCTATTGGGTCGGGACCACCCTCAGGGCACCCATCGACTCCCAAGGCATTGCCCTCATGCGAGCACGCTCAGTCATCTCCTCCACCTGGCGAAGAGCCTCAGAGGAAGCCATCTCGCTCTGATGAAGCACGTGCCGAGAAGCAGGGCTCACCATCGGCCCTCTCGGTGTGGGAATAAGTTGCGGGTCCATTGATACATCCAATGGACCATACCTCCTCCTGTTGATACCCGAAATCCCAAGCGCCTCCCAAGCAGCAGGGGACAATGGCGTGTACTCCTCATCAGGCGGCAACTCTAGACTCGGGAAAATGAACTGCATTCTCGGGTCCTCACTGTCCTCAAGCAGGTACTCCAGGCCATCTGACTCATAGTCGAACTCCTCGAGGTCCTCTTCGGGGTCCTCTTCCTCCGGATCTTCTTCTTCTTTCGGATCCTCCTCGGGATCCTCCTCCTCGAAGTCATCGTCGAAGTACCCTCCATGGTACTCCTCCTCCTCCTCCTCCTCCTCCGTGTCCTCTCTCGGGTCAGCTTCGGGCTCCACCTCGGGATCCCTTGCCCCATCGGACACTAGCACTACCGACTCCTCGAGTACGGTCTTCACCACCTCAGGTGGACAACTTGACTCCCCGACCTCAACGCATCTAAGGGGAACCGGAAACTCAAGCCTAACTAGAGATGGCGGGACCACCTCGACTTCCTTCCTACTCCTGAGTTGCGACACGAAAGTGCCCATATCCTGTGAGGCGACGAGAAAGGATTAGTCTTTCTAAATATAGAAGCGAACTTACTATATTAGACTAGAAAGAAGGCACGACTTGAATGGCAGAGATTTTAAAATATCATATTTTACTCGAAGTATAGTTTCGTTCAAAATTTTAGACTTTTGGAAATAACCACAAACTTCTAAACACGAACGGGTAAATGGTTTATAAAATTTTTGTTTTAGGTAAAACGATTTGAAAACCCAACCCATTTTAAAACTTTTAGCTTTGATACCAAATCTGTAACAGCCCCAAATAATCCCTTGAAAGTATTACCGCCAGTGACCTCAGAATACACGTCTGGGGTCACCCAAGGCTAAATCATTTTATAACAACCATATAATAACACAAACTATATTATATATCATAAAGATTATCAAATATTATTCAAAACAATGTCATGGTTTACAACTGTTCGAAACCAAATACAGACCAAATAAAGAAAATTGTTTAACACAACGGAAGTCTTTGAAATAAATAAATGCCACGAAGGGTCTTGATCTGAGCGATCTCATGCTTAGGATCTTCAACCTTGGAAAACTCTTTAAAACATCATCTGCCCTTATCGTCGTATTCTGGCCTTCATGGAAAGGGACGTTTACCTGATGTGCCGTATGAGACGGATGACACCAGCCAACCATACAAAGGAAAATAACTGGTTGGTTAGTCTAATGAAAGACTATGCAAGGGAAAAATAGAAAAGGTTCTAAGTAGTCGTATTAGGTTACACCCGTCACTTCTCGAGTAATAGCCGATGACGACGGTGAACCTCAACAATTCTACGGAAACGTAATAAGAGGTATGAACAAGGGAAGACTCCAAAAGATTAAGCCTTATGGGAAACATATGAAGAGAAGACTCTAAAAGATTGAGTCTTATGGGAAACGTATGACAAGTGTTTGGGAACGTTATAGTTTCACACAAGCTTTTAAAATGACTTGATCATTTGGGTCAACGACCAACCTCACCGCGCAATGCGAATCCAGTATGGAAAGAAGACTTACTCTAACCAAAGTCCGGGCGGGTTCCAAGTTGTACTTCTCGCCCGAAGGTTCATTAATTATGTGCATAACCGCACTTATCTTATTTAATGACAAAACGTACATTTACGTTAAATCTTTTAAGGTATATCATCTCATCACGAGAGATATCTAGGGAATAAATCCCGATTTGTCAGCACCAGTTGTGTGCACCTACCCTGAGTAAGGGTACAATCATGACAAATAGTACTAGGGCAAAATCCTCATAATACCAGTTATAAAGAAACGACTAGACCTCATAAGGTACATAGCATTTTTATGAATACTCGTTCTAACTATACAGTTAAATTCACACAATAATCCACACCAATACCATCACGGTAATAACAGGTATAATAGCGTTGTTTCTAGCAATATATACAACCTATTATAATACCATATTTTAATCACATCATTTTATAAAAATCTGTTCACAAACGAAAACAACACTTCATTCCAATTTAATTAACAATCAAAAGTAATTGATAACCAATGGAAATATGGAATGATAAGCAAGAGCGAACCGCCACTTGCCTTAATCTAGCCGAATTGACGATGTCGGGTTTCGGGATCTGGAGACTGGAATCCGGTTACGGATTCCTACGACAATGACAAAACAACGACGGAACCCTAGGTTAGACACAATACGGACGAAATAATATTAATCGAAAGGAAACAAAGCCTGAGTCGTGACCGTGGTTGTTGATCAGCGCTACTTTGTAGGGTTTAACTAGGAGTTGTTACCGGTGTTTTGGGTGCTATTTGGAGACGTTTAGTGCGTATTGTGGAGATTGGAGTTGAGGAGTAGAAGTGTGGATATGGTGGTTTGGAGAAGCTTAAACGAAGACATTAAGAAGACAGGAAGAGAACCACTTGAGAAGACTGAGGAGAGGACGAAGTTAGAAGAGAAGAAGAGCAACAGAGTCCAAACCGCGATCGCGGAACTGAGGCCGCTGTCGCGGACATTTACGAGAGGCGAGAAGAAAAGTACGAGACAAAACGCGATCGCGGGCGAGCAGGAGGCCTGGTCGCGGATAAATCGAGAGCAAAGGAATCAGAGTTGCAATTTTCCGCGACCTCAAAAATTCATCCGCGATCGCGGAACTGTGTGTCAGTGCGTCCGTGTTTCGTTCTTCCGAAGATTTATGTTTTATTTATTTTCCTTTTATTTTATTTCCTTTATTCCGGTTACTTTATTTTAATTTCCTTTTAGACTATACTTGTTATCTTTTTTAGCATTTGGTTTGGTTTTAGGTTATTTAACCTAACTCCCTAGCAGCCACTTTGGCTATCTCATTCTACGTTCAGTTTTTCCCTTTGAGTTTTATTGTTTCAAGACTATGAAGAACTAAACAACCTTTGCTTAGTCCGACAATTGAAGCCTTCATTTGATTCATGATTGTGAGGTTATAACTCTATTTCCTATTCCTTTGGATTATATCTTTTCTTTTGAGCATATTCTTATGGATTCTTATTGATTTGACTGGATTGATCACCTAGTTGATATTAGTAATTGTCTATTGCTAGGGTTTGGATATTTCAAGTTGAAATCCCTTATCTTGTGTAACATCCATGATATTCTAGGACTAATTGGACTAGTTTATTATGAAAGAGAATTGATTATGTGTTAAATGCTGCAAAAAATCGGTGTTGCATGTATCCTGGTTAATTCCTATGCTCCATGCTGCTATTGTTCTAAATCTTGATAGTTTCTCGTGCGTTCGATAATAAGGGTTGCCAGGGCTAGTTGGACTGGTAACTATTTCAGAATAGGGACAGGAATAATCATAGGAAGGGGTATAGATAACCTAGGACCAATCAATCGAATGAATGGTGTATATTTGTTTGGCTAAGTGTTTTTCCCTAATTGATTACAAACCTTTGCTTTTGTTTCCCTTGTTTACTTGTTTTACAACCAATCAATCAAAACCCCCATTTGTTACTATTGCATGCAAACTTACATAAAGAAAGACAACTCCTCCCTGTGAGATTCGACCCTTGCTTGCCTATTCTACTAGTTTAGGTTGTTAAGGATTTTACTTTGATAAGGCGATACGATTTTAGCCTCCATCAGTTGTCCAAGCCACGATCGCGCTTGCTAAAATAAGCCGTGGTCGCGGTCTGGACTTCCGCGGTCGCGAAATTCTGGGCAAGCCGCGGTCGCAGAATTCATCCCCGCAATCGCAGATCCCTCATTCCGACACGACTCCCATCCGGCTTCGAGGCTCACCGACGACGAAGGCGACGATGCTTTCTTCTCCTCCTTGCAATGCCACCACTCTAAGCTTCCAAGGCACTACGGCGACCACAAAAACTCCGGTGAAATTTCCGACAAATGCACGAACTTCGGCGAAGGCACGAACGAGAGAAAGAGAGAGATCGAGGGTTGTGGATGCTACTCTCCTCCGCTGAAGACCCTTATTTATAGGGCAGGAAGGAGCTTAACGCCGGCCACACGAATCGATTCAACCTCCCTCAACGGCGGAGTTACGAAACATGGGGAAAATCGAATCGGTGAAACGCTGAAAGAGACGAAAGGGACGATGAACAGCGTTTCCGCGGTCGTGGAAATGCCGCGAGCGCGTCGTTTGGCTTCTGGTCGCGGTTTCACTCGCGGTCTTTTGCTAGAATGTATTTTTAACACTTTTTAAAAATATCCTAAGACCCAAAAATGCATTAACGTATATTATAATGTTCAAAAAGATTATTACAGAGATCATAGGGATTACAGAAATTGCCCATTAAGTCCTTCTTACAAAATTGACAGTTCGGGACTTTTAGGGGTTATTACAAGAACTGTGTACCATCAAAAGAAATCAGAAATTGAAGGGAAAGCAAAAGATTAAGGTGAGCGAACATGTCTCTGTTGTATTTCAAAGGCGTATGCCTAAGAAGTGGGGTGATCCTGGCATGTTTAGTATTTCATGCGTAATAGGTGACACTAAATTTGAAAAAGCTATGCTAGATCTAGGTGCATCTATAAACGTCTTGCCTTATTCTTTGTATGAATCATTAGGATTAGGACCATTGCATGAGACAGGAATAGTTGTTCAATTGGCTGATAGATCTAATGTGTACCCGAAAGGGGTAGTTGAAGATGTTCTTGTAATGGTTGACAATCTGATTTTTTCTGTGGACTTCTTTGTGCTGGATATGGACCATGATAAGCATGCAGCCCCTATACTGTTAGGTATGCCATTTTTGAAAACAGCCCGTACAAAGATTGATGTAAGTACTGGAACCCTTACTATGTAATTCGATGGGGAGGAGGTGCAATTCAATATTTATGATGCTATGAAACACCCCATTGATGATCATTCTTTATGCTCTATTGATGTGATTGATCCTATTGTACAATATGTCTTTGATACTACTGGTTCGGATGAGTTACAATCTATTTTAGAGAATGAGATAGTAGATCCACAGGTAGATTTTGCTTTATCTACTAACCTGCAGGAAACTGTGGCTCACTTGGATGCCTATGGTAAGCCTCATCTCAATCCTTTGGGCATTCGCCCCATTCCACTAACAGTGCCAAGCGAGAGGCTTTTACCTTCCATTGTGCAGGCACGAGAGATTGAACTTAAACAGCTGCCAGACCACCTCAAGTATGCTTTCCTTGGAAAGGATAACACATTACCGGTCATTATCTCTAGCAAGCTCTCCAAGAACCAAGAGGAGAATTGGTGGTAGTGCTCAAGGAGCACAAGACAACTTTGGGATGGACCATTGTCGACATCAAGGGGATTAGTCCCACTACATGAATGCATAGGATTCTGTTGGAGGAAGAAGCCAAACCATCTAGACAGCCACAGAGAAGACTCAACCCACCAATGATGGAGGTGGTAAAGAAGGAGGTGATGAAGCTCCGACAAGCAGGTATGATTTACCCCATTTCAGATAGTAAATGGGTGAGTCCTACGCAGGTTGTTCCTAAGAAGGGAGGCATAACAGTTGTGGAGAATCAGCAAGGAGAGTTGGTCCCCACCCGAGTGCAAACAGGGTGGAGAGTATGCATTGATTACCGTAAGCTGAATGCGATGACTAGAAAGGATCACTTTCCTTTACCCTTTATTGATCAAATGCTCGAGCGACTTGCTGGTCGCCCCTATTATTGTATCCTGGATGGATACTCAGGTTATTTTCAGGTGGCCATAGCGCCAGAGGATCAAGAGAAGACGACGTTTACATGCCCTTTCGATACTTTTGCATACCGCAGGATGCCATTTGGGTTGTGTAACGCACCTGGGACTTTTCAACGATGCATGGTAAGCATTATTTTTTAGTATGTGGAACATTTCATTGAGGTATTTATGGATGATTTCACAGTTCATGGTGATAGCTTTGATGCATGTTTGGATCACTTATCACTTGTGCTTAAAAGATGTGTAGAAACCAACTTGGTTCTTAATTCTGAAAAGTGTCACTTTATGGTCGAATAAGGCATTGTGCTAGGACATATAGTTTCATCTAAGGGTATTGAGGTCGATAAGGCGAAGATTGATATAATTCAGTCTTTGCCTTATCCTACTAATGTGCGTGAAGTGCTCTCTTTTTTAGGCCATGCAGGTTTCTACCGCAGGTTTATTAAAGACTTTTCCAAGATCTCATCACCCCTATGTGAGCTGCTGAAGAAGGAGGTCAATTTTGAGCTTAATGACGAGTGCAAGAAGGCATTTGATGAGTTGAAGGCTCGCCTCACCAGTGCACCAATTATTCAGGCACCGGATTGGTCCCACCCTTTCGAGATAATGTGTGATGCCAGTGATTATGTTGTTGGAGCAGTTCTTGGGCAAAAAGAAGCAAGAGCTTCTCATGTGATTCACTATGCCTCCATGACACTAAATGGATCACAGCGGAACTACTCCACCACTGAAAAGGAATTGCTAGCTGTTGTTTTTGCCTTGGAGAAATTCAGGCAATACCTACTGGGCACCAAGGTGATTATCTATACGGATCATGCAGTCCTTCGTTATCTATTGGTGAAGAAAGAGGCCAAACCAAGATTGATTCGATGGATATTGCTGATGAGTGAGTTTGATGTGGAAATCGAAGATAAAAAGGGAGCCGAGAACTTGGTGGCTGATCACTTAAGCAGGCTTGTGCATGAAGAAGACAAACCCGAGAAGGAGGCGCAGATACAGGGCGAATTTCCCGATGACACACTGTGCGGAATCGCTACAGAAGGTTTTCTGCGACCGCGGACAAACTTACGCGACCGCAGAAGTGCCCCTGAATCATCAACATGCACAAGCCAGTGTACAGAAACTTTTCCGCGACCGCGGAAATGTCCCTGGAGCATCTGTTTGTCTTGTCACTTTTCTCGAAGAAATTCCGTGACCGCGGATGGAACTCCGCGACCGCGGAAATGCTTTTGACACTCCCTCCGAGTTTGGTTATGAAGAATTGATACTTGGGCTCCACACATTCAAGCCATGGTATGCTAACCTGGTGAACTTCCTCGTTCGAGAAGAATTCCCACCTAACTTTTCAAAGGCACAAAAGGACAAGGTGCGACGGGAGTCTAGATTCTATGTGTGGGATGACCCTTATCTTTGGAAGCACTGTGTTGACCAGGTAATCCGTCGATGTCTTCCAGATAATAAGGTACAATCTGTCTTAACTTTTTGTCATTCTCATGCATGTGGGGGCCACTTTGGGGCTAATAAAACTGCTAGGAAGGTGTTGGACGTAGGATTTTATTGGCCACACATCTTTCGGGATGCATATGCCTTTTGTAAGTCCTGTGATCGATGCCAGAGAGTTGGGAATATATCTCAAAGGAATGAGATGCCACAATCATCATTAATCTTTTGCGAGATTTTTGATGTTTAGGGCATTGACTTTATGAGACCATTTTCTAATTCTTTCGGGAACTTCTATATTTTGCTTGCAGTGGACTACGTTTCCAAATGGGTGGAAGCGAAGGCCACCAAGACTGATGACTCTAAAGTTGTGGCAGGTTTTCTAAAGAAGAACATTTTCACCAGGTTTGGAATCCCTAAAGCTCTCATAAGCGATAAGGGGACACATTTCTGCAATAGGACCGTGAGTGCTCTATTGAATAAATATCATGTCACGCAGAAAGTTTCCACTACTTACCATCCATAGACTAATGGGCAAGCTGAAGTGTCCAATAGAGAGATCAAAACCATCCTTGAGAAGACGGTGGCCTCGAATAGGAAGGATTGGAGTTTGAGACTCGATGATGCACTTTGGGCTTATCGTACTGCTTACAAGACACCCATCGGGATGTCACCCTAGAGAGATCAAAACCATCCTTGAGAAGACGGTGGCCCCGAATAGGAAGGATTGGAGTTTGAGACTCGATGATGCACTTTGGGCTTATCGTACTGCTTACAAGACATCCATCGGGATGTCACCCTACAGATTGGTGTTCGGGAAAGCTTGTCACCTTCCAGTGGAGCTCGAGCACAAGGCATTTTGGGCTGTAAAGAACTGCAACATGCGGATTGATGAAGTTGGAGAATTCCGTAAGTTACAACTGCAAGAATTAGAGGAACTGCGACTTGAAGCTTATGATAACGCAATCACTTACAAGGAAAAGACCAAGGCCTGGCACGACAAGAATATTTTGAAAAGGATTTTAAGCCAGGGGACAAAGTCCTATTATTTCTGTCTCGCCTTCGTCTCTTTCCGGGTAAACTCCGATCCCGTTGGGCCGGCCCCTATGTTATTGCTCGCGTTTTCCCCCACGGCGCGGTGGAGCTGTATGATACTGACGTGCAGTCAGTGTTCAAGGTGAATGGTCAAAGGTTGAAACCTTACCATGAAGGTTTTGACACCAACGTCATAGAAGAGACGGTTCTTACAGAACCCGAAGTTGACAATTGATCACCTTAGATAAGTCGAGCCACGACACTAACCAAGGCGCTGCTCGGGAGGCAACCCAAGGTACGAAATTCTTTTCTTGTCTTTTCCTTTCTAGTTTTTATTATTGTTGTTTCGTTTTTGTTTTAGACTAATCTGCAGGTAGGAGACCCGAAGCCATAATTGAAGACGGTGTTTAACTCACACCAAGAAGCTTTTCCGCGACCGCGGAAAAACCACTGTAAGTCCCCTTACCAAAAATAAAAATTATTAAAAATAAATAAAAATTCCTGAAGACCCCGCGACCGCGGCCTTATTTCCGCGATCGTGGCCCAGCTGTCCGAGCTTTTCTACGCTAGTGGTGCGCATCATGCTGCCAAGGAGGAGACATTAGCCCACATTTTTATTTGGCATCGATGATGGCCCGACATTCGATAGCTGACGAGGAGGAACACCAGAGCCCACAACACGATTACATTCGGGCTCTCATTCTGTGTTCGTTGAAGGCCCGTGCAACCCCGTTTCTTTGATGTGCCACTTCACATTATAGTGGATCTATTTGGTTGCATATGGAGTTTATTTGAGAAGGACCGTGCAACACCAACGCCATGTGCTTTCATTGCGTTACCGCCAGCATCGACATCCACATCCAGGCCACCTCGGCGGCGGTGTGAGTACTTTTCTGCTTTTCCCTATTCTTCATCTTGTTGTCTTTCATTACATTGAGGATAATGCAATGTTTAAGCATGGGAGAGTGATCTATACTTTCTAGTCGTCTGAGAAAGAAAAAAAAAATATAAAACATAAAGTCAAAAAATTGAAAAAGACAAAAATAAAATCCTGGGATAAGTCGAAAACCCAAAAGGGCAGCTTAGGTAATAAGCAGGTGACTTGGACCAGCATTAGGCTGGGGTAATAAGAGGTCAAGAGTGATGTGAGTTTATGTGAGCCCAATAGCCCATCTATTGAAAAATGAAATGAGTGGCTTGGTGAAAACCCGAAAGGGCGCCTTGGTAAAATGAGTGAAAAGAAGAAGAGTGATTATTAGGATTCCTCATTTTTCCTAGCGTGGTGACATAAGAAGAGGTGATATAAGGAGGATTCGGGTAGGTCACTCTGGGAGGTATAAAAAGATAGATGGAGGGTAGGATTAGATGGTTACTTTCACTCTATGGTGTTCGGGTTAAGCTTGGGGGAAGTACTCTGCTTTTCTTTAAGCTTGTGTGTTGTGTTGATTGTGTTGGTGCCTTGGAGATTCATGATTAGGTGCAGTTCTTAGTGGAGATGGTTTTTCTATGCTTCCTGAGACCTTGGATATTTCATTGGAGGAATAGGTTTCTATTAGCTTACTCGAGGACGAGCAAGGTTTAAGCATGGGGGAATTTGATCAGCTTTACTTTATAGTGCTTAACTAGGAGTTGTTACCGGCGTTTTAGGTACCGTTTGTATGGGTTTAGAGCATAAGTTAGGAGAATGGAGTTTTGGAGAAGGAATGTTGATTTGGTGGTTTTGAAGTATTTAAATGAAGACTTAAGAAGATGGAGGAGAAAGCCACAAGAGAAGACCACAAGGAGAAGCTGAAGATTGATGCAGAAAGATTTCCGCGGGCGCGGAAGGCCATGCTGCGGTCGCGGAACACACGAAGACAGCGAAGAGAAACAGAAAGTTATCCGCGGTCGCGGATACTGTTCATAGACGCAGAAGCGGGATTTCGTTTCGTCCAAGTTTTGTTTATTTTATTTCCTTTTTATTTCTTTTTTTTAATTTCGTTAGTTTCCTTTTAGATGTTATTTCTTATCCTTTAGTTTAGGTTTTGCTAGGGATATAACCTAGTTTTCATTAGCAGCCTTTTCATATTCTAGATTATTCAAGTTTTACATTAGTTTTTTCCTTTGAGTTTTTACGCTTTGAAGACTATGAAGAACTAAGCAACTTTGCTTAGTCCGACGATTGAATCCTTCGTTTGTATTTGGTTGTGAGATTATAATTCTATTTCTTTTCCTTTGAATGTATTGATTCTCTTGTGCTTAATCTCATTGATTCTTGCTGATTTGACTGGCCTGATCATCTAGTTGATATTAGTAATTATCTATTGCTAGGGTTTGGTTATTTCTGTTTGAAATACCTAATTCAGAGTAGCAACTGCGATATTCTAAGAATTGTTTGGACTGGTTTATTGTAGAGAGAATTGATTGCATGCATAGTAAGACTGTTTGTTACACTTGCATGTATCTATTGGAATTCTTGTGCTTATTGTTGCTATTGGATTGAATCTGGAGGTTTTCCTAGTTATTTGATAGTTAGTATTCTCATGGTCTGTTTGTCCTGTTTATAACTTAAGAAAAGGAATAAGAACATTCATAGGAAGAAATTGAGATAATCTAGGATCAATCAATCAAACTGAATGGTGGATATTTGTCTGGCTAAGTTATTTCTCACCCATAGATTATACCTTTTGCTTTTATTTACTTTGTTACATTGAAACAAACCAAAAAAACCCCTTTGTTACTATTGACATACAACCTTTTGTACTTAGAAAGATTGTTACCTCCCTATGAGATTCGACCCTTGCTTGCCTACTATACTTAGTTAGGTTTTTTGAGGATTACTTTGATAGGCATAACGACTTTAGCCTCGTCATAAATCTATATAATGGGTTTACAACCTTGATTTGGTTATACTCAACAAAAGACCAAAAGATAAAGTTTTGGATTTTGAGACATGGGATAGATTTGACATAAGATGTAATCTATCAACCAAGAGTTATAAATGTTATAACTAGTAAAAGTTACTTACCTTGATCACATAGGATTTAGGGAAGTGCCAAAGTACGCCTAAAGTCTTATCTGAAATAGGATATTTGAATCATTTTATTTAAAGGGAAAATTTTAATGGATAAAATGGCATTAGCTTAATTTTTTTAAAGCATGCTTTAAGAAAATTAAGCTTTTCCATGACAAGCATGATTTACATTTTGCATGTTATTTCTGCTGTAGATATTATGTCTAGAAATGATAACCCAACCATCATCAACTTACGTTCGATTCTTGAGAAGAATAAGCTGAACGAAAACAACTTCCTCGATTGGAAAAGAAATTTGATAATTGTTCTCAGGTCTGAAGGAAGAGAGAATGTCATTGACACCCCTATCCCAACACTGACTGCTATGTCTACTCCAGAGGAAATAGTAGAGGAAAAACAGATCAGAGATAAGTCAGTGATTGTCACTTGTCTTATGTTGGCTTCCATGGAATCAAGCCTTCAAAATAGGTTTGAGAGGATGGATGCCTACACCATCATTCGCAACCTGAAAGTTATGTTTCAGGAGCAAGCGAGAATGGAGAGGTATGAGACTCATAAGGCAATTCTTGATTACAAGCTTGAGAAAGGCAAGCCATTTAGTGCTCATGTGTTCAATATGATTGGACATTTTGAGAACATGGAAAGGCTTGGCCACCCCTATAGTCAAGAGTTGGCTACAAACATCATACTTCACTCTCTGCATGATGGATTTGCTCAATTCAAGTTGAACTTCAATATGAATGGAGTTGGAAAAACACTTGAAGAGCTACATGGGATGCTCAAAAAAGCTAAGCAAAATCTCTCTGTTGACACCAAGAAAGAGATCTTGATGGTCGACAAGGGAAGAGGGTTCAAGAAAGGGACATCTGGACAACAGAAGAAGAACGTGCAAGGGAAAAACAAGCAAGATGCACAACCCAAGCAGACTTCTGAAAAGGCTAAAGTACCGGTTGACCATGATTGTGTCTACTGCCATGCCAAGGGTCATTGGAAGAGGAACTGTCCGAAATACCTGGAAGATAAAAAGAATGGAACTGTGAGTTCCAATTCAGGTACGGATGTTATAGAAGTCCTAACAGCTAAAGCTTCAACTTGGGTATTGGACTCAGGTTGTGGTTCTCACATTATTTCAAATGTGCATGGACTAAGAAGAAGTAGAAGCTTAGCTAAAGGAGAGGTAGACCTACACATTGGAAATGGAGCAAGGGTTGCTGCACTTGCCATTGGAGATTATAGTTTACCTTTACCTTCTGGTTTAGTATTAGAACTTAATAATTGTTATTTTGTCCCAGCTATTACTAGAAACCTGATTGCGACTTATGTTTTGGATTTAGAAGGCTATGATTTTACTCTTAAAGGTCAGCGTTTTTCTATTTTCAAAGATAACATATTTTATGTTGATGCCATACTGAGTAATGGACTCTATATTGTGGATCAAGGATCCAACATCTATAACATAAACACCAAAAATCAAAAATCAAATGATTGTAGCACCACCTATCTATGGCACTGTCGTTTAGGTCGCATTAGCCTAAATCGCTGAAGAAGCTTTAAAAGGATGGACTTCTAACCTCATTTGATTGTGAATCATTTGAAACATGTGAATCTTGCATAATGGGAAAGATGACAAGGTCACCTTTTACTGGAGTGAGTGAAAGGACAACTGAGCTTTTAGCTCTAATACATACGGATGTATGTGGACCAATGAGCACAGAAGCTAGAGGTGGTTACATATACTTCATAACCTTTACTAATGATTTAAGTAGATATGGATACATATACTTAATGAAGCATAAGTCTGAATCTTTTGAAAAGTTCAAAGAGTTTCATAATGAAGTTGAAAACCAACTTGGCAAGAAAATTAAACCACTACGATCTGATCGTGGTGGTGAATATTTGAGTCAAGAATTTGATCATCATTTAAGAAGTTGTGGGATCGTCTCACAACTAACTCCACCTGGAACACTACAATTGAATGGTGTGTCTGAAAGGAGGAATAAGACCTTATTGGACATGGTTCGATCTATGATAAGTTTTGCTGATCTTCCAATATCTTTCTGGGGATATGCTCTCACAACTACAATGTTCATACTAGATAGGACTCCGTCCAAAGCTGTAGATAAGACACCATATGAGTTATGGACTGGAAGAGTTCCAAGTTTGTCTTTTCTAAAGATCTGGGGATGTGAAGCTTATGTAAAACGTTTACTAGCAGATAAGCTTGCACCAAAATCAGATAAGTGCTTCTTTGTAGGGTATCCTAAGGAAACTAAAGGATACTACTTCTACAATCCCAGTAAGCACAGAGTGTTTGTTGCTAGGGATATTGTTTTTATGGAAAACGAATTTGTTTCCAAAAAGTCAAGTGGGAGAAATGTTGATCTCAAAGAAGTTCGAGAAGAGCAACAAACTGAGCAACAAGATGACATGAATTACTCTATGTCAGAGACGACGGTATTTGAGGACCTAATCCTGCAAGGAAAGGGAACTCATACACCGAAGGTAGTAGAGTCACAAGACCCCATTCCTATCGTTTCTCCGGAATCTGATTTCAATGATGGTCCACAAAATGTTGTGACAGAACCTCCTATTGTTCAGCCCACACATAGATCAGATAGGCCCAAAGCGCAACCAAATAGATACATTGATTTCATAATGACTGCGAGTTTGGACATCCTGCTTTTAGAAAGTGGTGAGCCTACTACATACAAGCAAGCTGTGGCGAGTCTAAACTCCGAGAAATGGCGTATTGACATGAAGTCTGAAATGGATTCCATGTCTGAGAATCAAGTATGGGACTTGATAGATTTGCCAGATGGGGTAGTACCCATAGGGTGCAAATGGGTTTACAAACTCAAAACAGACAAGGATGGAAACATAATAGTTTTCAAAGCGAGACTGGTTGCAAAAGGCTTTAAACAGATTCATGGTACTGACTATGATGAAACCTTCTCTCCAGTCGTCATGATTAGATCGATTCGGATACTTCTAGCAATTGCAGCTCATTATGATTATGAGATCTGGCAAATGGATGTCAATACCGCTTTTTTAAATGGATATTTAGAAGAGGATGTGTACATGACACAGCCTGAGGGTTTTGAGGATCCACAAAATTCTAGGAAAGTATGCAAGCTTAAGAAGTCCATTTATGGACTTAAGCAAGCATCAAGAAGTTGGAACCTTCGATTTGATGAAGTGGTCAAACAGTTTGACTTCATCAGATGTGAAGAAGAACCTTGTGTTTACAAAACGTTTAGTGGGAGCAAAGTGGTATTTCTAGCCTTGTATGTGGATGACATACTACTCATTGGAAATGACATTTCTATGCTGGAGTCCGTTAAGGACTGACTTAAGAAGAATTTCTCAATGAAGGACTTAGGAGATGCCGAGTACATATTAGGCATCAAGATCTATAGAGATAGGTCTAAGAGACTTATTGGACTAAGTCAAGGAGCTTATGTAGATAAGGTCCTCAATAGGTTCAATATGAAGAACTCCAATAAGGGATTCTTGCCTATGCAGCATGGCTTACATCTCAGCAAGAAGCAGTGCCCAGTGACACCTGCTGAGCTAGAGAGAATGAGTAGGATTCCTTATGCATCTGCAGTAGAATCCATCATGTATGACATAGTTTGTACTCGCCTGGATGTTGCATTCGCTTTGAGCGTGTGCGGGAGATACGAATTGACTCCAGGTGAAGCACATTGGAATACAACTAAGAACATCCTAAAGTACTTAAGAAGCACTAAAGATGATTTCTTGGTGTATGGAGGAGATGATGAGTAGTGGTTAAGGAGATGTAAAGTTTTGCAAAATACATACGGACGACAACATTGTAGATCCGTTAACTAAACCTATATTTAAGCCCAAGCGTGACAGTCACTAGGGCTAAGGGACTCAAGCACATTGGAGAATGACTTTGAGATTGTATTGTTTTGAGATTATGGATGTTGATTTCATGATTGTTGAAACATTGCATTATGTTTGTTTTTGAAATAAAGTTTCATTATTATTTAATTGTGGTTTAGAATTAAATAAAATGTCCTAATAATTTATAATCATCAAATAGGATCATCATAAAAGTTATGGTGGATGAAACCCTATTAAGTGAACTGATATTATGAATTATGAGTTGTCCGTAGTCTAAGTCATTAAATTGGACATAAATGTCTCAATACAAGCTATTATGTAAGTTGATTGATAGCTCCATGTTTCACGGGCTATAGGGACATGGATATGTCTAATTAATTACATGGACATGTATGGTGGATATGTGTTGGGCAGACCTACCTTAAGATTCTTAGAATGAGTTGTAGAATTTTAAGTGGAACTATGATTAGTAGATTCATCAGACATGAGTGCGATATACCTCTTGCTTGGTGATTGGTAGTCTTTGACATTGTCAAACATCGTTGCGTAAAAGGCGGCTATAAAGGCAGTGATCGGGATTGCTGAAAATTGAGTGGGAGCTATAGTCACACAAGATTGGAGAAGTCCTCCTATTTATATATCTGTATATATGTGGATAGGAATGGTGTCTTGAAAACTTGAAGAGTAAGAATTGAAAATGCATGGCCGTGCTCAAATGGATTATTAGTAATCATTTGTCTTGACAATTCAAGCTCGGAGTTCGAGAAACAATCTGAATATGGATATGGATTACATAAGATGTTATCATATCTTCAAATTAGACACTAAGTGACAAAGAAATTGATATTACACACTTGTTTAAGGACAAATGAGAGATTGAAGGAATATGTGTCCTTTAATCAAGATGGCAATTACTAATGACAGAATATGATTAGTAATGGAGATTTATAATCCGGATATTTTAGGTAGTCTTAGTGCTTTGCTAGAAATCAACTATGACTTTTGAGATAAATTAGATTTGACCCATTGCTATTATATCCGAGTCCTATAAGGTCACACACAATAGAGTAATTGGACTAGATCAAAGCAACCCGAGGCCCGTTGTGGGACTGGGAAATTCGGTCAGTGATATTGTTGGAAGAGCGGATTATTTATCAAGTAATAATAAAGTGTTATCTATTTACTTGATAATAAAAGAAAATATATCTTTAGGAAAGATAAGATATCGTATCGATCATAATTATTCATTCATAGTTAAAAGGAGATTTATCTTGTGAGATATATAATAAGATAATATATAATTGTTATATATATACTTTCCTATTATTATGAGATAATACAATAATGAATAGGATAATATATATGTATATACATATTAGATATGTACGTACACATATACAATTCTTCCAAATTGATATTGGCTCACGTGAAAGTGAATTGTACACCACCGAAGCCATTACTTTGGCTGATCACGGCCGTACTCCAATTTGGTGGAGTTTGTTTTCCTCGTTCGTTCGTTCTAGCAAACGAAGGCAAAGCGATCTAGTATCGTACTCGTGTAGACCAAATAGAAGAGTTATACTTGAGGCTCTATTCTCCAGGGTGATCCCGAAAACAAGTTTTGTATCAAAAAATATGTTACTCTTTTATATATGATTCGTATCAATTTTATGCATAAGATCCTAAGTTAGATGTTAGAAAACTGTTTTTTAAAATTTCATCTAAAGTATTTAAATCCCTACAAGAGCAAGATGAATGCACAATGAAAATAAAAGTACAAACAAATTTGTTATCCAAGCAATTGTGCTTTAGCCAATATACTACTTCAATTCATAAACACTATTAATCAACAATTTATTTGAACACAATTCTTTATTACAACTCGGCTAAGTTGAAACTTAATTTCTGTTTCGAAAGCCATGCCAACTGAGTTCAAACCCAATTCATGATCCCAAAGCCATACCAATCCAATTCTAACCCGATCTGCATTTCTTGATACCAAGATCATGTCAAAACTAAAGCAAACACCACATAATAAAAACAAGGAAAAACTCGTCCTTGTATGAAAAGCATTTAAAGAAGGATATAACAGAATGAGTTGGATGTAACAAGGAGCAACACCAAGAGGAGTTGCGATTCAAAGTGTAAAATAACAGTTGAGCTACAATTCAACCAAGTGAATACCAACTTTGCAAGACAAAGATTCTTAAATGACCACCACTACGTGATAGACATCCGGTGAGTGTGAGAGCAAGATAGTGTATTTTTGTTCTCAAGAGTTGACCAAATTTCATAAAAATGTGCAGCAGAGCCTTATATAAAGCCTTATTCCTTGGTGTGTTCTGTACAAATGTGAAGGCCACTCATACTCAAGCTTAAAAGTGACAACCAAAATGTAGAGCTTCACTCAATCCGCTTTTTTCCCAACAATTTGAAGCAGGAAGATGGATAGAACCCAAATGAGATTGAACAACAATCTGGATTTGGGGTTCCCTAGCCCTGAGATCGGCCAAAAGATAGAAAAGCATATCTGGAGCAAGAGATAAGCTGCTAGAGAATTGAGGGATTGAAAGAATTTTAGTAAATTGGATAAAAAACTGACAAGTATCAAAATATGCTTAAGTACTGACACACAAGACAACTATGCTAACGGAATCTAGACCGGGACAAACCGGCTTCTAGATGTGTGAGTAATGAGCTGGATAAAACCGGGTTTAGGGAAATAAAGTGACAAGTTACAATAGATGTTGTATAATCCTGCATCAATACTCCCTCTTTCAAAGGATCCTTGGCCTCAAGGATCAAAATTTGTGACGCAGTAGGAAACGAGAAGGATTAGCAAGCGCTAAACCTGGATTGAGATTAAGTTCGCAAACGACGAACTCAAAGAACAAACTCTTGAATCCACCAGAAAATAAGAGAAACCGAAAAGTGTTTAAATATGATAACGAAACCTGGTTTGATTGAATAAAAGATAACGTCTGCCAACAACCGAAAAGTGTTTAAATATGATAACGAAACCCTAGCGCGAAAATAAAGCGAAACCAAAATAAAATATAAATTACGAAAAATACTAAAACGCTACTTTGAGGCCCGAAACATTCTCAGATGGCCTAAAAAGTCCATAAGTCACAGCCAAGCAGTGAGTTTGACTTGTTGGGCCGGTCCTCTTCCCGAAAACATATTATGGGCATCAATCGGACACCGAACGACCAATCTGCGCAAACCCGGACGAACCGATCTCCTCTTCGATACGCGCAGCCAGCCTTCCTACATCAGTCTCCTCCACCTCTGAAGAACTCGTCCCCGAGTTCTCTTCTGGATAAAGGGTCTCATCCGCCTGGTACTCATGAATGTCAGCCACGTTAAAGATATTGGAAATGTTCATGGACTCCGGGAGGTCCACAACATAAGCATTGTCATTGATCTTCCGCAACACCTTGAACGGACCATACTTGCGAGGCTGCAGCTTGCTGTAAGTACCCACTAGAAACCTCTCCTTGCGCAGGAATACCATCACATCATCACCCTCTTTGAAAACTTTGACCCGCTTGCGCTTGTCAGCAGCAACCTTGTTCTTCTTCCCAGTAGCCTCCAATTTAGCTTTGACTGCTTCCTTAACAGCTTGAATCTTCTGCGCCATATTCTCAGCCGCTGCACTGACGCCAGGAGCCTTAGACAACTTGACCAGGTCAACCACGTGCTTAGGGACAAAAGTATAGACCAGAGAAAAAGGCGATTTCCCTGTAGCTGAATGCACAGCGCTGTTGTAAGCGAATTCCACCTGAGGCAAAGCTAAATCCCACTGCTTTGGCTTGTCACCACAAACATCCGAATCATATTCCCCAATGTTCTGTTGGTTACCTCAATCTGCCCATCAGTTTGCGGATGAGCTGTAGAACTCATGTTCAGAGCCGTTCCAAACATCCTCGTAAAGTAATCCAGAAATGGCTGAGATACTTGGTGTCCCTATTCGAGGTAATGGACTTAGGCACACCATGCAAACGCACAACCTCCCTAAAAAACAGTTTGGCTATGTTGGATGCATCACCAGTCTTCTTGCAAGCAATGAAGTGCGACATCTTTGAGAACCTGTCAACCACCACGAACACAGAATCCACACCTCGCTGCGTGCGAGGCAATCCCAACACAAAATCCATGGACAAATCTAGCCAAATATCATCAGCTTCTCCCTCAATGAAGAACAAGGAATGCACAACTGATCCCCCATGAAAAGGTAGCCATCCCGAATATGGAAATCTGCAAAAGGATGCTTCCTTTTCCACTTGGCCCATTATTCTCTGAATTCAGTATCATCCTCATAAAGCTTCTTCAGCAACTCGAATCCCACAATCTCATGTGCCAAAGTAATCAACAAGGACGCCCTCCTGCTTAGAGCGTCTGCCACCTTGTTCTGAGCCCCCGATTTGTGTTGAATGATGAAGGGAAATTTCTGCAGAAAACTCACCCAGCGGGCATGCATCTTATTTATAACTTTCTGGCTGTGCAGAAACTTCAGGGCTTGATGGTCAGTGAACAGAATAAACTCCCTTTGGATCAGATAATGTTCCCACTATCTCAAAGCTCTGAACACTGCATAGAACTCCTGATCATAGGTGCTCCATTTCTGCCTAGCATCACTCAGTTTCTCGCTAAAGAAAGCCACTGGTCTCTTCTCTTGTGAGAGTACAACGCCCACTCCCACTCCACTAGCATCACATTCCACTTGAAAGATCTTATCAAAATCAGAAAGGGCAAGCACTGGTGTGGTACAAAGTTTCTCCTTAATCAAGGCAAAACTCTGCTCTTTCTCAGGACCTCAATGGAACTTCCCTTTCTTCAGACACTCAATGATAGGTGCAGTAATAGTGATGAAATCTCATACAAACCACCTATAGAAAGTAGACAGACCATGAAAGCTACGTACCTCAGTCATTGATTTAGGGGCAGGCCAATTTCTAATAGCACTCACCTTTTCCTCATCTACCTGAATCCCTTCTTCACCAACAATAAAGCCTAGGAAAAGCAACTTGTTGGTGCTGAATGTACACATCTTCAGATTAACGTACAACTGATTCTCTTGCAGGACCTACAGCACTTGCCTCAAATGTTCCAGATGTTCCTCCTTGGTCTTGCGGTAAATCAGGATATCATCAAAATAAACCACCACAAAGGAGCCAGTAAAAGGACGAAGAACCTGATTCATCAGTCTCATGAAGGTACTAGGGGCGTTGGACAACCCGAAAGGCATCACCAGTCACTCATATAGTCCGGCCTTGCTCTTGAAAGCTGTTTTCCATTCATCCTCGGGCCTGATCCGAATATGATGATAACCACTACGCATGTCTATCTTCGAAAACACCTTAGAACCCGCCAACTCATCAAGCATGTCTTCCAAACGAGGAATGGGGAAGCGATACTTGATAGTTATCTTGTTAATAGCTCTGATGTCAACACACATCCTCCACTGGTTACCCTTCTTAGGGACAAGAAGGACTGATACTGCACAAGGGCTCATGCTCTCTCGAATAAACCCTTTCCTTAGCAAATCTTCGATTTGTTCCCTTAAGATCTCATTCTCCTTGGGGCTCATACGGTAGTAGGGAAGGTTTGGTAAGCTCGACCCTGGGATCAAGTCAATCTGATGCTGAATATCGCGCATAGGAGGTAATTCGTTTGGCAACTCATCTGCAATCAACTCCTCGAAATCCTTAAGGATCTCTCGCACCTCTTTCGGAATTGTTGTTTCCTCCTTTACAGCACTCATCAATCCTTTAATCACCACTGGACAGAAACAATCAGTTTCTTTGAAGGCCTCGTCAAGCTCCTTTTCACTCTGTGTCATAATCAAGAAGCTGGACCTTTTACTCTGTGAACTCTTAGCAAAGTTCAAAACATGAGCCATAGCAATCTTATGTATGCCCCACGTAAACATCATCACGTTATCACGCCCTCTATATGTGATATCATTGTCATACTGCCAAGGACGACCGAGTAAAACGTGACAAACATCCATATCAATAACATCACAAAGTACCTCTTCTCTGTAGTGCTTTCTGATAGAGATAAGAACCCTGCAGGTTTGCGACACTCGGACTTGGGTACCGTTGCTCACCCAACCTAGGGTGTACGGCGTCTCATGAGGCTCTGTGGGCAACTTCAGGTGATCCACCAGTTTCCGAGAAACCAGATTTTCGGTACTGCCATTATCCACAATCAAATTACACACTTTGTTCTGAATGGAACAGTGTGTTCTGAACAAATTCTTATGCTGCCCTTCCTCTTTGGATGACAGCAAGATTCTCTAGAGCACAATATTCACCTTCTCAGGCGACTCCTCCTCAGCAAACTCAACTCCAGCATATTCATCATCCTCTCCCTCTTCTTCTCATTCCTCTACCAGAGCGACATTTCTCCTAATTGGACAAACATTCGATCTATGACCTTGTCCGCCACAACGAAAACACTTGTCACCAGTTGGCTTAGCATACGGATTGGCTGGCCTCTGATTTGGTGCTCTGCCCTGCGTGGAACTGCTTGAACCTCCGAAACTACTAGTTCCCTTGGTCGAGGAACTGAGATCCTTGTTTGCGGAACTCTTTTCCTTATCACCTGCCGATTCAAGATTATTCTGAGGAGTATACCTATGAAAAGATGAGAAATTTCGAGGGGATTTCTCCATCAATTCAGCCTTCATAGCTAGACTGGAGGCCTCGGTCACGGTCCATACAATCTGCAAACCCATCTTTTCCTGTAAAGAACCCTTTAAGCCGCTGACGTATCGAGCCACCTTCTGGCTCTCTAACAACCCTAGTTCATTACGTTCAGAGAAACGCAAGAACTCGGCTGTATACTCTGTCACGCTTTTCCTTCCTTGAACACATTCAATATACATCTTATACAGAATCTGCTCATAGTCTTCCGGTAAGAACCGCTCCAACATCAATTGCTTCATATGCCTCCAAGTTCTGACTGGCCCTTTCCTTTGCCTCTGTCTCTGAACAACAAGCCTATCCCACCACACAGCAGCAGTACTCTTCAGCCTGATCGGTACCATCTTGACCTGCTTGTTCTCAGGGACACCCATGACGTCGAAAAGTCTATCAACATCGATCTGCCAATCCAGAAACTCCTCCACTCCCATGGCTCCGTAGAACAATGGAATATCATCCTTCACTCGGTAATCGTGATTGCCTTGTTGATTACCCGCAACTACTGAATGGTCTTCGTCTTCCACTTCCTCCTCCGAACTAGAACTTTCAGCAACACGATTGTTCCCGCCTCGCGAAACCCTATTCAATTCTTCTCTCTTGCCTCCTCGTGGATCGTCGTTATTGGTGTTGTTGTTGTTCATGTTGTTCATCTGGGTCGTTAAAGTAGTCATTTGTGCCGTCAAAGCAGTAAGGGCTGTGGTAAAGGCCGCAGTAATCCCTTCTAGATCTTCCCTGGTCACCGGTTGATCTCCCATGGCGAATCAAGCACGAAAAGAGACAGAAAAAGGCCTGCTCTGATACCACCTGACGCAATAGGAAACGCGGAGGATTAGAAAGCGCTAAACCTGGATTGAGATTAAGTTCGCAAGCGACGAACTCAAAGAACAAACTCTGGAATCCATCAAAAAATAAGAGAAAACTCTTAGGGTTTTTTATTGAATAAAAGATAACGTCTGCCAACAACCGAAAAGTGTTTAAATATGATAACGAAACCCTAGCGCAAAAATAAAAGCGAAACCGAAATAAAATATAAATTGCGAAAAATACTAAAACGCTACTTTGAGGCCCGAAACGTTCTCAGATGGCCTAAAAAGTCCATAAGTCATAGCCAAGCAGTGAGTTTGACTTGTTGGGCTGGTCCTCTTCCCGAAAACATATTATGGGCATCAATCGGACACCGAACGACCAATCTACGCAAACTCGGACGAACCGATCTCATCTTCGATACGCGCAGCTAGCCTTCCTACATCAATTTGGATAGTGTGCCACAAAGTCAGAGTAAAGCTCCCATGTAGCTTGATCATATGGGAACCCCTTCCACTAGACTAATACCTTTATGGCAGTAGTATTGCGCCGTCGAATCATTGTGCGCTCAAGGATGGCTTCAGGTTCCTTGCTTACTCCAATATCAACCATGAATGGAGGAAGTGTGTCGGGAATAGCAGGTGGGTTAGGACATGACTTGAGTTGACTAACATCGAACACATTGTGAATCGAGGCTGACGAGGGAAGGTTCAGCTTGTAGGCAACAGCCCTCACCCTATCAATAACTAGAAAAGGGCCATAAAATTTGGCAGACAACTTGTGAGGATGACGAGCCTTGAGGGAATTCTAGCGATACGGTTGGAGCTTTAGAGAGACCCAATCGTCTATCTTAAATTCCCGATGGGAGCGATGCCGATTAGCTAACTGCTTCATACGATTCTGAGCAAGAAGAAGGTGGAATTTAAGCATAGAAATTACCTCCTCACATTTATGGAAGTTGCGATCAACTAATTGAGACTTGCTCTCTTCGGACAGATAAAGTAGATGGGTTAGAGGTGCATAGCCATAAAGGATCTCGAATGGAGAGGCTTGAATGGCTGAGTGGTGAGTGGTATTATACCACCATTCAGCGAGAGAAAGCCATTTACTCCACGTATGAGGTGCATCTGAGCACATACACCTTAGATAAGTTTCTAGAGTGCGGTTAGTAACTTCGGTATGGCCATGTGTTTGCGGATGGTATGCAGAGGAAAAATTCAGATTGACACCTTGTACACGAAAGACTTTATGCCATACTTCACTCAAGAATATGGGATCACGGTCACTAATGATGGATTCTGGCATGCAATGAAGTTTGAAAATATGGTCCAGATAAACTTGAGCAACAATGGCCGCGGTAAATGAGTGGGTTAAGGCCAGGAAGTGAGCATATTTGCTCAAACGATCGATCACAACCAAAATTGTGTGTTTTCCCAGGGAGGGAGGCAACCCTCAATGAAATTCATGCTAATGCATTACCAAACTCCAGCTGGAATTGGTAAGGGTTGGATGAGCCCTGGAGATGCAGCATTATCGAACTTGAATCGCTGACAAACAGTACAGTTGCGAACGTATTCTTGAATTTCTTTTGACATTCCAGACCAATAAAAGAGAGACTTGACTCTATGGAGAGTGTTGTCTCGACTAGAATGACCCCCCAAAGCGGAGTCATGCAACCAGTTCAAAATCTGCATTTTAAGAGGAGTGGAATTGCCGATAACCAATTTTCCCTTGCGCCTCAACTCCTTGTCAACATAATTGTATTTAGGATGCGACTGTCGTCGATGCTCAAGTTTAGAAATAAGTCGGGAAAGCTGGGAGTCAGTAAACCATGCAGCTTTGATGTTTTCATACATATCAGGATGAACATTAATTAGTAAGAGTAATTTGTAAGAGTTGCGCACCACTCACCCGGGATAAGGCATCTGTTGCGACGTTCTCTTTTCCTTGATTGTATTCGATGGTGAAAGTATAGCCAAGGAGCTTATAAATCCACATATGCTGGAAAGGTGTAGTGACCTTCTCATCAAGTTAGAATTTCAAGCTTTTCTGATCGGTTTTTATCATAAACGGACGATGAAGTAGATAGGAACCCTAGTGTTGGACTGCAAACACAACCGCCATAAGCTCTTTTTCATAGACGAAAAGGTCTTGATGTCTAAGGCCTAAGGCACGACTCAAGAAACTGATGGGATGGTGTTCTTGCATAAGGACTGCTCCAATGCCAAGATTAGAAGCATCAGTCTCCAGGATAAAAAGCTTGCTAAAATCAGGCAAAACCGATACAAGGGCGAAGGATAAAGCAAATTTGAGCTGTCTGAAAGCAGTAGTTAAGTCGGCATTCCAGGAGAAATTATATTTCTTTAGTAGAGATGTAAGTGGCTTGGCAATGAGGTTGTGCCCTTGGATAAACCTCCGATAATAGTTTGCCAAACCTAGGAAGCTGCGAAGTTGCTTGAGATTAGTAGGTGGTGGCCACTCTTGAACTAATTTGATCTTAGCAGGATCGGTGCTAACTTCTTGAGCATATATAAAGTGCCCCAAGTATTCAATGGTAGAGGCGCCAAAGGTGCACTTTAACGGCTTAAGGAAGAGCTGTTGCTAGCGCAAAATAGCAAATACAGCTATTAGATGTTGCAGATGTTCCTCCTAGCTACAACTATATACCAATATGTCGTCAAAAAACACCGGAACAAACTACCTTATGATATCTCTAAAGATGTGGTCATGAGGCTCTGGAAGGTGCAAGAGGCGTTAGTGAGGCCGAAGAGCATGACCAGATATTCGTAGTGCCTAGAATGTGTCTTAAAAGCTGTCTTAAACACATCACTAGGGTGCATCCGATGCTGATGGAACCAAGATCGTAAGTCAGGCTTGGAATAAATGCTAGAACCACCGACCAATTCATCTAAAAGATCTTCTAATAAAGGAATCGGGTACTTATCTTTCACTGTTTGCTGATTCAACCCTCTATAGTCAACACAAAGGCGTCATGTTCCATCCTTCTTCTTAACTAGTACCACTGGGGATGCATACGGGCTGGTGCTATATTGAATAATATCACGGTCGACCATCTCCTTGACCAAAGACTCAATTGCATCTTTCTACAGGGTAGAGTACCCATAAGGGCATTTATTTACTGGTTGTGCATCAGAATGAAGTGGAATTTTATGATCAAATCCATGTCTGAATGGTGGGAGGTCGGTAGGTGCCTGGAAGAGATCAAAAAATTGCTCAAGTAGCGACTGGAGTGACTTATCATTCTGGAGTTGTGCATCTGCAGTGGCGGAAATGTGACACAAAGTCGCTTCCCCACTCAGATCAGTGGGATCATGTACCTACAAGAGTGCTAGTTGTGCTCCTTGATGACAAAGTTTATTAAGAGCACTTTCCTTGACCGCCTTGTAACCAGAATTACTAACTCCTCGTAGTGTGCACTTCTTGCCATGATAGTTGAACTTCATCCTCATATTCACAAAGTCCTACCATACAAGACTAACAGTGAGCAGCCACTGAATTCCCATAATGATATCACAACATTCCAATTCAACAGTACGCACATCAACAGTAAAATGGAAGCCTTGTAACTTCCAACTGAACTCGGGACACCTCCAATTGGAAACCATGTTATGACCATTAGTTGTTGTCACAATCAATGGAGGAACAAATTTTAATGGGATCCAAAATATTTGGCGATCTTTGAATCCACAAAATTGTGTGAAGCACCAGGATCAATCAGTATGTGGAGTTGTTATGTGCCATAATGCCCCATTACCCGCATACAGTTGATGGTAGAAGAACCGTGCATAGCATATTCCAAAATCTGACAAACTTGGCCATTATCGGAATCATCCACATCAGTCCCAACTCCCAATTCAGTAGGGGTGATCTCAATTATGTAACATCCCAGGCCAAGCTACCCCAGCCACCAAGCCGCCCAGCCACCCAACGGTGTCGGCGCCGGTACTGGTGCCGCCTGGTTGTCCAAGGGCATGCAGCCCACACACCCAACCCTTCCCCCATTTAAATGGGTAGGTTGTTGCCCACGGGGATCGAACCTGGGACCTTTAGATACAAGGGCAATGCCTTACCACTTGTATCACCAATTGCGCTGCATGACAATTCCTCGAATTGCCTTCACTGCTGCAGCATCAAACAACATCGGAGCGTTGGCTTGAGCTTGGCCATTGCCTCCCTGGTTATTGTTAAAGATAGACTCACGCTCTCATGTTGGGTCTGCAACATTCCTTGCATTTGGTCTGGGGTCATTACTCGGCCCAGCACTAGCACGGATAACGTTCCTTGTGTTCACCATCTGTTTACCGATCAAATTCCAAGGATTTTATCACATTAGTATCTTCTGATATACTTATTGTAATAAAATCAACTTAGAATAGATCAACTTGGTAATTTCTATTGATGAACTCAAACCGAGTTACTAGGTTCTACAACCTTAACTCAAAACGAGAGATCTGGGAATTCAAGCCTTATTGGGTATAGCGAAACCACCTTGGCTTCTCCCGGTTCCTCTGAAGAGAATAGAATGCACCCATATCATACGGGGCAACGGGGAATGAATTAGTCTTTCTAGATATAGAAGCAAACTTACTATATCAGACCATATAGAAGACAGGACTATGAACGGTGTTTTCAAACTCTTTTCACTTTGAAAAATTCAGAGCCCTTCTTAAAACATTTTCAAAAACGGATAAATGATTTATAAAAATCCAAACCCGTTTTAAAACAACCTTTGGCTCTGATACCACAACTGTAACACCCCCAAAACTTAACCCTTTTGGAAAGGTATTACCGCCAATGATCCCAGTGTTCCTTACCGAGATCACCCAATGCTTTACCGTTTAAATACAAATCATGAAATACAATGATACAAAATGATAACCTTATTCATATAAAACACGAGTCCCGGGATTACATCACAATCCCGAATAGGACAAACACAGAGTTTAAATAAATTACAACGAAAATCTTAAACAAGGTACAACGGAAGTCTTATAAAATATATAACAGAGTAAATAAGTTACAGCGGAAGTCTTATAAAATATATAAACAAGGATCTTGACCGCAATGGTCATCTCCCAAGAATCTCAACCTGATTAAAAGAAATTATTAAAAACGTCGGAAAATCACTATCGACTCCATAGTCCTTCTAGTCTTCTCATCAATACTCTAACTGATGTGCCGAATCGAACGGATGACACCAGCCCACATGCGGAGAACAAAGTTCGTGGGTTAGTCTACTTAAATAGACTAGCAAGGGTAAAAAGCAGAGTGGTTCGAGTGATCGTAACCGTTTACTATCATTGTCCCTCGAATAATAACTGAAGGGACGATACATAACCCGGCACTTTCACAGAATAACAACAAGAAGTATGCACAAGAGAAGATTCTGGAAGACTGAATCTTCACAGAAATCAACTCGAAAAGAGACTCCAAGAGATTGAGTCTTCAAGGAAATATGACAAATCTGGAATGTTTAAAGAATCATACAACAATGATTTTAAAAGTTGACTGAGATGCTTCAGTTCACGACCAACATCATCGCATACATCGAATCCAGATCGGAAAGAGAACGTACTATGATCAAAGTCGAGACGAGCTTTCCTAGCTGCACTATTTACTTAGCTGCACTACTCGCCATGGGTTTATTAATCATGTGCACTCGGGCACATATCTTATTTAATTACAAAACACACATTACTGAAACACGTTAATGTTATTAAGAGCGACAACAAGGCTTAAATCTTAAGGCGACCATTACGTCAACCCAAATTAAAACACACGCAACACACACGCGTGACTTAACATTATTATGCCGAGTAACAACGACGTTATTATTACACCGGGTGACCTTACGTTCACCCTGATTGCACTATTACAGTGCTTACACTTTAATTATGTGCTTAACTGCACTTATCTTATTAAATTACAACATACACACTGTTGAGGCTTTTAATATTATTCCGAGAACACGGAAGTTATTATTACACCGGGTGACCTTACGTTCACCCTGATTGCACTGCCACAGTGCTTACAATTTAATTTACAGGGTGACAGTTACGTCCACCCCAATGCACTAGCTAAGTGCTTAATACACAGGACTGCAATTAAGCTCATCCAATGACGCTTGCAAGGCGCTTAAAACACTTCAGATCCTTACATATGGATAAGAAGCATAGGTCATGACCCTTAAATTATTCGGAAATAATCCCGAGGAATATTATGATTTAAAGAAACGACAAATCCTTACTTGGATTAGCGTTCCCATGAATATTAAATTATAAAGAAACGACTAATCCTTACTTGGATTAGCGTTCCTACGCACATTCGTGTTAACTAAACAGTCTAACACAGCAATTAGTCACATTAAAGCCATCCAGGCAATTAACTTCAACATAGAGATAATAGAAACAGCTAATCCTTATTTGGATTAGTTTTCCTATTAACCCACATGCTATTCTAGCATTAAGATTTATTTCACAACAATACCATCACGGTAATTATCACATATGATAGCGTTGTTCTAACAGATATACAACCTATGATAATGTCATTATTACAGTTTCCAAAACAGTTTATAAAACCATTTCCAGATAAACACAGTAATCATTCCAAATTAATTACTCAGATAAACAACTGATAATTAATGTAAATATGGAACGATGAGCAAGAGCGAACCGCCACTTGCCTTAGTCCGCAGATCTGGAACAAAGCAGAGACAACGGGATTCCAGGCTCGACACAGGTATAGCTCCGACAGCACAACGACCTTCGAGTCGACCCATAAGGAAACCCTAAGTTAGATCCGACATAAACTAGTACGAATCTATGGAAAGACGAAAGAACCCGAAAGAAACGACGCCACGACGACAACCAACCAAGCCAAAGCCACGAAGGCATTCTGGGCACTGGCGGCGGTCGCCGTTCTTGGCGGCGGTCGCCGTTCTCATCACGGCGGGCGCCGTAAAGAACACGGCGGTCGCCGTGAAGAACTCCGACGACAGACGAGAGAAAAACTCACCCAAATGATGCGCGTTTCGTCCCCTTTTTGCCTTGCCTGGGTTCCAACCTCCAAAGGCAACCAAAAGGCTTCACAAGGGCTGCTGGAAACACCACTAAACGATACCGGCGAAAGCTTCAGAATTTGCGGCGAGGGCACCAAACTCCGACGAGACAATTTTGAGGGATTGAAGCGTCTGATTTTGTGTGAAAACCGATCCCAAACCTTCTCTATTTATAGCCAAATGCCAGGGAGCATAATGATGGCTAGGAAGGCAACATGGAGGGCTACAACGGCAATCGTCAGACGACTCCGGCGACCATCGGGCAAAAACCTCCAGACAACAACGACGGCGGGCGCCGTAATAAATGTGGCGGGCGCCGTCATCAATGCGGCGGGCGTCGTTACCAACGCGACGGGCGCCGCCATAGACCTGGCGTCCCCAGCTAGGAGGAGACTCGTCGGCTCCTCAAGCCTTGCGACGGCGGGCGCCATCATACCCACGGCGGTCGCCGTTCTTGGGTCCCGCGACGGCGGTCGCCGTGACGGTACGGCGGTCGCCGTGACCAGCTTTTCCCGCCCGTTCAGCTTTGAACGATCATGACATTAACCCGGGATAAAAATTATCGTACGCGAACGAGTAATTAACATCCAAAGCACGTCGTCTGTATTTTATTTCACTGAGAAAAATATTACAGATACAGAGCGCATTACAGAATGCCTCCAACTTTCTGAATTAAATCCGACGTACTAAACGGGTGTTCGGGAAAATTCCAAAAATTCCCAAAATAATCCTTACAGAATTACGGGGTATCACAAATTCTCAGTTCTTTCTCCTCACCATCCATCATGAATATCTGAGCACGTCTATGTTTTACGTGGTGGCCAGGAGTAAATGGCTCATCACAAAACATACATAAGCTTTTGGATCGTCGATCTTGCATTTCCTCGTAAGTAAGTTTCCTAGCCGGGCGAAGGGATGTGGTTTTAATAGGTGGTGGTAAGTTGAGAAGCTTTGGTTGTGGGAACTTTTGGGGTTCTGGACTTGGTAAAAGGGGAGGGCCTTTTGAGAAGCTAAAGGGTTTTTTTGGTGTGAGTGGTTGATAGGGAATTTTGGTTTGGTGGAATTTCTGTGGAGTTGTGGCTACTGATGATTCATGGAGCTTGGCAATTCTAGCAGCTTCAGCTAAAGTGGTTGGTTTAAATTGCCTGACATGCAATTGGAGATAGAGGTACATATTTGCCAAGAAAATACTCAAAGCATGAGTAACGAGTAGGTGCAAGCGAGTCAAAGCACATTCAAATTTGTCAAGGAACACATCAACTGACTCAGTTTGCTTCAAATTTACCAACTCAACCAAGAGGTCATCAAATAATTCTCCAAATCTAGCAGATATTTCCACCACATACACAGCCAAGAAGGGAATTTGTTAAGCTTACCGCGAATGTAATTGTGGTGCCATTAAAGCGCTCGATCTTCCAAATGCAATGAGGCCAATCGCACTTTTCACTTAGGTAAGGTGTTATCAAGCAGAAAAAAATTGATCGCATTTATAAAGCCATTCTCGGAGTTTAGATCCGTTGAACTTCGGAAATTCAACCTTGGCAATCTTGCTGCCAGACCACCAGATAAAAGCAGATTGTCCCATGGAAGTGATGGGAAAGGGCCGACTTGCTGAAATATTTCCAGATCTGACCGATTCATCCCTATTTGGGGTTTTCTGTGCTTCTGGGGATGATGGGTCTTCATCGACGGTGGCGTTCAGCCGCATCGTTGGTGGTCGTTGGTTCATGTCCATCGACACCAAGAGCTCTTTCAATTCAGCCACCTCCTTCTGTAGCTCGACGTTGCTAGCCTTCATATCATCGACTTGGCGAGTGAGCTCCTGAATTCTAGTGCCTTCCATGGAAGTGGTGCCCCAAAATATCACCACTCTGATGCCAGTGAAGCGGGAAGATGGATAGAACCCAAATGAGATTGAACAATAATCTGGATTTGGGGCTCCCTAGCCCTGAGATCTGCCAAAAGATAGAAAAGCAGATCTGGAGGAGCAAGAGAGAAGCTGCTAGAGAATTGAGGGATTGAGAGAATATTAGTAAATTGGATAAATTACTGAAAAGTATCAAAATATGTTTAAGTACTGACACACAAGACAACTATGCTAACGGCATCTAGACCGGGACAAACCATCTTCTAGATGTGTGAGTAACGAGTTGGATAAAATCGGGTTTAGGGAAATAAAGTGACAAGTTACAATAGATGATGTATAATCCGGTATCATAATTGAAGGATATACGTATTGACCTAATAAAAAGACGTCATTACAAAACCTAATTTCCTCAACCAAGTCTCCTCATAGCACGGATGCCTCTGGCATCATATGGACCATGAATCAAGCTAAAAATCACTGAATCTAGAAGATAGTTTAAATCGAAGTGAATATCACGACATTGACAAAAAACATAGGGAAAATTGAGAAATATGAAGTAATCGATGGTAGACTATAACAAGAGTGTCGACATACATGATGAAAGGATGGCTGGTGAGGGGGGAGAGGAAAGACATATCAAAATAAACGATAAACAAAAACAAACCTTTGAGTAAGGTTGTCGCCCTCTATGCTCTACGATTCATCGACCAATGAGATGTCTCTGATTTTGAGACGCCCTACTCACCTTTCTGCGATTCGCCGTCCTGCTCGAAATCGTTGTCACATGGTTGAAGAGTTACAAGATGGAAGAGCGGCTGTGAGGATTAGCGATCGGGAAGGAACGAACAAAGGCACTTCAGGGTTTTTTAATATTTTTAAAAATAACTTTTAATTAAAACAAATTTGGGTAGAGGGACATGGAGCCATATGAAGCTTATTAAATGCACTTCGACAGCTAAAGCACACCGTCATACGTTAATATTTTAGTTTAACATCTTGCTTTGTTAAACTCCTAGAAAGATTTACTATAATAAAAAGTAAATATTTAAGTACCAAAAAGAAACAAATTTTAATAAGAAAACTTTATTTAGCATAATGTTTTATCACCAATTATGTGGCCTTTGAATTTATTTATTTTAAGGAAATTTGTGAGTTTGTGGTAATATAAGAAAATATATACTTATTTTACCAAGAAACATGAGATATATACTTCTCATTTTAGCCCAATATCTCATCATCAATTGTATGACCGTTGAATTTATTTATTTTCTTATTTAAGGTCGTAGTAATACAAGAAAATATATACTTCTCATTTTAGCCTAATATTTTGTCACCAATTTTATGGCCTTTGAATTTATTTTATGGAAATTTGTTGAGTTTGTAGTAATACAAGAAAATATATACTTCTCATTTTCAAGAGAAAAAATATTTAAAAAAAACGCAAAACAAAGAAAATATTCAAATCATATTAAAAATATGTCAAAATAGATTAGAAAGTTACAAAAAATGTTGAGTTTTAAAATTACAATTCGTGAATGATTTTATATATAGCCTTGACAATCATTTTTATTTATTAAAATATTGTTATAATATGGGTAAATAATATTTTCATCCATTATTCTTTTTCACTAATATTGTGAGTAATATTTTGTAAAACCCTCATTTTATCATAAGGGTATAAATGTAATTTCTATATTTTTTATTTTGATAATAATAAAAGTTATGAAATTTATTTTATTTCTTTTGGAGGAGTAATTTAATTTTTCATTAACTTAAGTTCAAAAGTTAGGTTAAGATAACTTTATACAAATTATCAATGGGTCATAATAGTATGGGTAGAAATAAATAATTAAGTACACCCATGAATGTAGTTTTGAGAATTTTAAATATTATGATAGATGTTATAAGAATCATTATGTTTATCCATGAGAGGATAATATAATAATTAACCTAAGTAGGTTATCTCTTTAAGTCATGAATTATTTAAATTATGTTAACTTATGTTAATATTAATTTAAATAAATTATCTTGTTAAGCATAAAGTATATAAAGTAAGAATAATAGAATGTTAATCAAAATATAGTTAAGTTTATAAGAAGAGATGATTTAAACTTAAAACTATATTAATTTAATTTTTATTTAACTCAAATTTAGGTTAAAATGTATAAATAAATCCTAAGTCATAAATAAGTTTGGGTAATTTTTGTAATTTTTAAAAGTTAATTTAAGGACATGTTTGCTACAACTTAAAAAGTTGGGAAACAATTTGTAATTACGCATAAAAGTGGGAGCCACGATTTGAATAGTGGGCTGTCTTCATCAACCTCCAGCCCAAGGAAGGGAAAAAAACGCAGCTTTTGTAAGCTCCTTCCATGGAGAAATTCGAGCCCAATTTTGCACCATTCTTCAAATTAATTAGTGGGATTTGTAAATACGATTACCACGTTCAAAATACCCTAAAAATTAAGATTTTTAACGCCCCCATTTTATCGAATTTCACCATTCAAAGTCGAACAGTCCGGAAACCTAAAGTTGGATAGAAAATGCAAAATTCAATCCGTTTTGGACGCGGTTTTGAAAATTGAAGCTTGGGATTTTTAGGTAAGGATCATATGTGTATTAGCCCCTTAAAATCGGGAATTAAATCCCCCAAATCGTCCCAATTTTCCCCGAGAAGGCAAGTTAGAGCTCGGACGCGTCATTTGATTTATTTTGCGCTTTTCCGGCGAGTGTCATTCGAGTTCTTCCGATAACTTGTTCGGCCAAGTTGTTAATTTGAATTTGTTTTGTTTTTTTATTAATCTTGGTTAATTATATTAATCTGGATTAATTAAAAATTATGTTGGGCTAAAATCATTTTATTTGTATTTAAATAAAATTAATTATAATTTTTGGGGTATTATCTTGTATTATGAATTGTTAAATTATAACACTTCATCTAGATAAATATTGGGTGAGAAATTATTAGGGTTATAAATAAATTATTGAAACAATATATTTATGATATGATTATTTAGAATATACGACTAATTGATTTTTAGTATCATATAAATAATTGTTTTATCGAAAAGCCTTGAAATTGATTTATTTAGAGTTAAATAAATTCAATTAGAAATCGAGACTTGTATCCTTCAAATGTCGTTATTGAATAAATTATCTAATCATAATTTATCTATGTTGTGTGATTTGGGTACATCTCGGAATCGCTTTTGGAACGGAAATAAAGCAGGGAGCCAATTTGCTTTTCGAAAGCAACCATTTTCATTATGTCGTTCAAGTTCTTCGTGATTCAAGACAAGTGGTGGTTCGCTCTTGCAATTTATTTCATACTTTTCTTAATTGACAATTAATCTATTGTCTTAATTAAGTTAGGATAAATATTCTTAATTTTCTTTTGAGAACTTTTGTGTTAAATTGGTGTGTAAATGAACCTTATTATTAGGTTGTATATTTGCTAGCAATGACTCTCATATATACATTATTATTATTATAGGGTGCTAGATGAACTTTGGTGTGAATTTGTTGTGTATTTGGTGTGGACTTAAATACTAGTTTGCATGAGTATTCATAGGAACGCTAATTACCTTGCAAGGTTTAGTTGTTTCTTTATAACTTGGTAATGGAATGATTATTTCCCTAATACTTTTGGTCATGACCTACCCTATTCGTATATAAGTGGTGGTGCACTTAGCTAGTACCGAAATTCGGGATTCGTCCCATGATATATATCTCATTGCGAGATTGGTTCGGACTAAAACCTTTAACGTAAATGCACGTTTTGGAATTAGATTAGATAAGTGTCATTTTGTACATTATTACACCCTCGGGCGAGAAGTACAGCGTGGAACCCGCCTAGTCTCTTGTCTAAAGTAAGTCTCCTTTCCAATCTGGATTCACATTATGCGGTGAGGTTGGTCAATGACCCAAATATTTAATGAGACATTTTCAAAACTTTGTGTGATAAATATAATGTTCCCAAACAAATTCATTTAATTCCCATAAGACTCGAGTTCATTGGAATCTTCTTTTGAAGCATATATTTTCTTCCTTTTCAGTAGAAGTCTATAGTCATATACCGTTTACTGAGATTTATTCAAGAAACAAGGGTAGTGACTATATACGACTACAAGAACCATTATGTTTTTCACCTTGCGTAGTATTTCATTAGACTGGCCAACCTTTCACTTTCCTTGCATGGTTGGCTGGTGTCATCCGTCCTATACGGCACATCAGTGGTTGGTCTTAGACACCTTGAAGTAACAAATCAAAGACGAAGGGCTTGTAGTTGAAGTTTATAGAATTTTCAAGTTTGTTTGAATATAAGATTTAATTTTCTAATTAATGTCATAGGTGAAGTTGTTATATCCTAGTCATGTAATTAAGATTTATTTAAAGTATCCCGTTGTAATTTCAATATCGTTTGTAAACTATCATTCTCAATTTACGAGAGGAGAGATTGAGTTTTCTTTATACAAATCTTCCGCTATTTACTCTTTTACTATATAATGTTTATTTATTATTCAAGCATAATTGTTCCGATTGAAGCCTTGAGTGGCTTTGGACTATAAAGTCTGAGGTTACTGGCGTGTGGCACTACCGACGTAAGTCGGGGTGTTACATATTTCTAATATGAAGTAGACACATAATTTGAATATCTTTTGTGATATGATATATAGGCTTATTAGAAATGCACGAGGAATTAAATTAATACTATACTTAAAAAATATAAATATAACCGTGCATGGCACATACACTAAACTAGTTAAACTAAAATTTCACTATGCTATATGTCATACTCACATTAAAATTGACACATGTCATTTCCCCTATCTTTTTTTAGTTAAATTTAATTATATATCAAATTTTTTTTCTATACCTAACCTAAAAGCATCTCCAACCATGATATTTGTATTTAGTATCATATGCAATAAGAAAGTAAAAATAATATCAATTTTTTTTAGTAAAACAATAAATGAGCACCATGCATATGGTACTCCTCTCTACTTTTCTACATGGGTTCCCAAAAAATTATGACATTTTCTTTTATTTTCATTTTTTCTAAATGTGAATGATACTCTTGTTCCCATGGTTAAAGATGGTCTAATCTTCCTAGTTTACATATCAATCACAAAGATTTTTAAATCAAATCTATATCTTCTTTCTTTTCAATTTCTACAATAAAAATATTATGAAAATATTCTCAATATATTTATGGATAATTATAAAATACTATTTTTTAAATTTGATTTAATAATTATAATAAAATTAAAAAAATAAGATAAACCATTTACCAAATATCTAAACACAAAACTTTTAACCTTTTCAAAACAATCATTTTATTTCTAACCTTCTTATTGTAGTTGAAAATAAGACCACAATTGTGATCGAAATTAAATTTTTATTAGAGTTGAAGTTTGAATGTGACACAAATTTGGACAAAATTTATGAATATGAGAGTTAGTTATTCAAAAGTCATAATGGTTTAACTTCAAACATTTTCTCAACTTATACCACGACAACTCTGCTAAACTTGAGGAGATAAATATATAAGAGTTTATAATTTTTTATAACACATATTTGTTAATTTTTTCTAATTGATTTTTCATTTTAATATGACAACTATTATGCAAATTATATATCAAACCTATATAAAATAAATAAATAAGCACGAGAATTAAGATAGTAATTTTTAATGAGATATTAACAAATATAATACAAATTGGATAAGGATTAAGGATAATGCGTTTAGATGTAGACAACCAATAACTTCCATTTTGATGAAGAGGAAGATAACGTATTAATTAATATTATACATAGGTCAGTAAAAAAAAATATCAATAGATAATTGTCATAATTTGGATCATAGTTGTTTTCATATTTGGTTTCATAGATAAAGAGAATGAAAATGAGAAAGGAAGGAGAGGAGATGAAGAACATTGACAAGGAAGCACATAGTAGAAGACCATCAAGAATTTGCCCCACTCAGAAGGACACCTGTTAGAGAGAGAAGGAAGGTGTGACTTCTCTCTATGAGAGAGAGGAAGCTGATGGTATTGATCAACTTCCTTGATGTTTAGCCTTAGCTTTTGAAGATTGTTTCTTATAGGGTTTTGGAAATGGTAGTACGTGTACTTCATATGTGATTAGCATCAACACTTGGTGATCCTCTTTTACAAAGTACAATTGCTAGTTGATAATAGCTTGACTGGCTACATTGTTTCTTGTTGGTGGCAGGAACAAGTTTCCCATTCACAGATCAAATTATGATATCTGTAAAAGGTCTGAAAGATGTTCCAAGTTCAATCTCTTTCTCTCAATAATCTGAAAAAAAAAAAACAAAACAGATATTGAAAAACCAAGTCGTTGGTTTAAGCTATGGCAAGAGAAAATTTTATTTGAGCTTGTATCCACCCAAACTCTTCTTTTGCTATGGAGACATGCTTCTCCTTTTCCTATCCTTGATTTTGCTTTTTGGTGGTCCATATATTTTGTCTTATGCTTTGTCTTCCTAAGCTAATTTTCTGATCTATTGTTTTCTTTAGTTCAATATGCAAGGTCTTTAAAGAAATCCAATTGATGGAACAATGAAGAAGATTTCAAGGGGGCTACCCGTTCTTATAGTACCATATACTATGAAGTTCTCAGGTATTGTTCATATCTTACTAATTGTGTGGGCTTTTTTTTGTCGAAGAAGAGATAGCACTCTTCGGGGTATTATTCATAAGGGACTATTGAACAAATAAAAATGGGAGGTAGTTCAACCCCGAACATCGTCTGAAATAAAAGAAACAGAACAAACAGGGATATCAGACAAGATACGACACCCTACAGGAAAGGAAAAAGCAAAACAAGCAAGGTGGTCGGCGATAGAATTCACCTCCCGAAAGATATGTCGGATTTGGACAACCCAATTACTTTTAAGAAAGTCTTGGCATTGATAAACCCGGCCTCTTCCTCCTCTTTCGGTGCTGCAACTTCGCTTCACCTGCTCTAGCCTCACTCCGCCTGACCCAACCTTGTTCAGACTCCATCTAGCATCAACTCTGAATTCTCTCCACTTGTTTCAATGGGTTTTGCCAGCAATTTTGGGGTGTTTTCATCGCCAAGGTTGGTTGTTTTCATTAAATATGGTCGTTTCCAAATCTAAAGTATGTTAATTTTATTTTTGCTTGATATTTTTAGGATTTGTATGTTGTTTCATGAGATTTCTCTCTCCCATGCATCTCGATCCTTAGTTTTTATTTGCTCTTGGAGAAGAGATCTACAAAATCTGATTGTGTTTTTTTTGTTTTTTATTCCAGATTCATTTCTTACAATTGATGTTGTTTAGTTTTAGGTTTTTGGAATGGTTTGAGAGTGGTTGAATAGGGAGAAAATGTCACCAAAGACAAAAGAAAACTGCGCAAGTCCAGATCCAGCGCGACAACTCGATCCATTGGTAACTACCATGAATCGAAGTTTCGAAAAAATTCGTTGAAAGATGATATTCACGATATTAGATGGTGATATTCACGATACTAGGTTGTGATATTCGTGTAATTAGGTGATAATATCCATGTAATTGGATGGTGATATTAATGTAATTGGGTGGCGATCAATATTCATGAATTGAGTTGTGATATTCATGCAACTGGGTGGTGATATCCATATAATTGGGTAGTGATCGATATTAATGAATTGAGTGGTGATATTCATGTAATCGGGTGGTGATATTCATGTAATCGGGTGGTGATATTCATGTAATTGAGTGTCGTATTCGTGTAATTGAGTATGGTATCCGTGTAATCGATTATGATATTTATGTAATTGATTATGATATTCATATTATCAAGTGATGATATTCGTATTTTAAGTGATGATATTCATGTCTTTAAGAAATTAAATATTTACATATCAAACAGAGATATTCATATAAATATGGGCGATATTCAAGAAACAATGTTAGTTAAAACAATAACAATTTACATATCTGCAAATTTGGATAGCATCGGGACGCACTTGATCGATATTCATAAAAGCCTAATCGATATTCATAAACACATAATCGATTTTCATGAACGTTGTAAAACTCGTTGAACACGAATTTATTCGTGTGGTTTTGATGATGTACAAGTTCAATTGCAGTAGAAGGAGGAAATCTGATGTGATTTTGGACCACATCAAGACTCATGCCAACGCCAAAGCCACAAGCAAGGCCAAGACGCCTCGCACGGCGCCGCTCAAGCTATGGTTTTCCATAACCCTCGCACCAACCACTTTGGAACTGAGCCACGATGGTTCCAAACCTCAAGATAATCCAAATGTACAACCTATGCCAAATTTCAGGCCAATTAGAGGATAAGTACTGCTCGGAGGAAACAAGACGGGTGCCTTTGCCACCGTGCCGCCACCGAGCCACAAATTAGGGCATCAAGAAGTCCCCGAACAAACCATGGTGAAATCTGATTTTGATCACACCAAGGGTCATCATTAAGGAAGTGGCTCACCGAATTTGGGGACATTTGGAGCACAAGTGTCCGGACAAGTGCGTGGAGGGCCAAGGCGACGCATGTGTACGAAGGGAGCCACCATCCATCACATGGCTCGAGGCCGAATTGTCCGCACACATGGGGGTGTATTGGACTCATATGGGCTTAGGGAGCATGCTAGTCAAGTTTGGCTCTTAAGGCACGTACGGATTCTAAGATGGCTCATGGCAAGTGATTGTGCCGCACACACCGAGGCCGAAGGCTATGAGACCGACTTGGGTGCACGATCTCAAGGGACTGGTTCGTGGGTTGTGACCAGGGCTTTGCTCCATCCTAGGAGGCCTATTTTGTGGATGTTTTTCCTATATAAGGCTAACTTTTCCTCTTGTTCAAGGGTTGGCTAAATTTAGATCAAACCTTGTTCTTGTTTTGTTATTTTCAATCAAATTTCAGAATTACTTCTATTCAGTTTGCGACTTGATCTTGTGGTTATTATCAAGGTCACTAAGTGTATCTTTGGTGGGTCTATCCAAAGAGTTTATTCAAACACCGAACACAAAGTCTCGCCAGGGGGTCTATCCGTCGTCATCAAGTGTTCACCCTCTCCAAGCCTTGTAGAGTCTTTCAAGCCTCTTGTCTGGATTCACTTGAGGAGTTGATTTCCTATCAAAGTTCGATCACTTCATTCCTTGGAGAACGACACAAGTTCCATCTCAAGTTGTCTAAACCTCCTCACGGTTACCATTTCGACAAGATCCGAACCCTTTTCTTTCAAGATCGACTTCTCGTCAAGGCACCGACGTCAAGATCCTAGGAGGAATCCCATCAACATCTGATAGATGATTATGGGTTGTTATGATTTCTCTCTCCTAATAATTCTATCCTTTTTTAATTTTAAGAAATCAACATCATTAATATCAATTATTACCTACCTAATCTACTTCCTAATCTCATGTCACTCACACACCTATACACCCTAAAATCTCCCTAAAACCCAGCCATCCATATATCATCTCTCATCCAACGCTTCATATTTGTCCATCTGTTTTACCACAATAATTCTACCAGAACCTCTCCATATGGATAAAGACTTTTAGCAATTTGAATATTCATATAAAAATGATTTCTTAGCCTATACCTTGTGAAAATTCAAAATAATTCTTTATAAAATCCAATATGCAACAAATTTGATTCTATTGGTATACACTTGTTAAAACATGACTCGACCTGACAACCAGACCTCATCGTCCGAATTATTTGCGCTTACATATGGTTAAGATACTTGCGCTACCATATGGTGAAGATATTTGCGCTTACCATATGGTGAAGATATTAACGACACCACCAAAACTCATTTTTAACCTAAACCCAACCCATTTGACATCTATATCGGTAAATATTTGCGCTTACATATGGTGAAGATATTATTGGTTAGATTATAAAATGAGACCAATATATTAAAGTTAACGAAGAGGTTTTCAAGAGTGGAACAAGCAGTGGCGGAACCAAAGAATAACGAAAAAGGGGGCACAACATAATATTATATTATCATTAATATTAAATAAAAATAATTATAAATAATATCAATATCTATATCATATGCATTCTCACTTCGAACTCGTTTTTCTTGAAATACTAATTAACATTTATCTCGTTTTGTTGCTAGCCTTAGACCTAGCTCTCCTTTGTGTCTTTTGTTTCATTCTAACTTTTCTTCTGAACTAAACTGCTTGCTACTGGCTCATCTAAATTAATGATATGAATTCATTTCTGCTAAAAAAAAATATTGATCTCCATCAACATTTTTAGATTCATTAGGAATAGACAAAGACTCAACTCCTGAAACCGACAATCTCTTACTGCGCACACCAAATTTGTGCATATCCTACTCAGAATTATTCAATTTAACACAACTTCAATTAACACTTCAATCAAATAAAATTAAGTTTGATCTATAAACATATACATTCAAGCAAATCTATACCCGACCCATATATCTCGATTTGAATTCAAAATATCGGGATTGCAAAGCGAGATGGTTCGGATATGAATTTGGTTGTTTTAGGAATCAAATCCTACTAATTTGAGGACGAAGAACACGATTATAGACTTGGACCGACATACACCTAAACTTAGGAATGCCCACCAGAATTTTTCTAAAAAATATTTTTATAATCCTGGAAAGAGAGGAGGGGCACCGGACCCCCTTCCCCCTAGATCCCCCACTGGGAACAAGTATATTAATTTGACTGGTTGAATATTTTATGACAAATAGAGATATACTAACTTCTATTACAAATGTGTTATCTATTATTTAAGAGGCAGGACACGTATAATGTTTTGTGAGTCCTAAGTGAACTTGTACACGGAGAAAAAAACATATGTTCTCGTTACACTTAGAAGGGTGTACTTCATTTTAAAAAAAAGCCACCACAAACAAATTCAATTACATAAACAGTCTTTTTTACAAATCCCAATTATTTGCGTCTTTAAAGATGATTTAATACGAATTCCATAACCAAAAAATACATGTGAAAGGAAACACTTCATTTTGAAAAGGTATACTTTCCAGTGCTTCGCCTAGTATATACTATGTGATTTCTAGTGATATTCTTTTAATATAATAACTCATAATTCATTATTTTGGCAATTTAACATCATAATAAAATGGCAAATAAAATAGAAAAAGTCCACAATCTATATCTATATATATATATATTAAAGCTCTCCCCTTTAGAGCCATGAGAGTGTTTTTAGGAGGTTGTTAAGGCTATATTTTTTCATTTTTTGTTTATTATTATGTGAAATATTCAGCAAAATCTATATTTATATATATATATATATTAAAGCTATCATATAAAAAGCCATCAAAATTACTGTGGATCTTCAAATTATGGGGTTTTTAAATTTATAATTTATTATTATATCACTAATTTAGCAAATTTCAAATCCAACAAATTTTAATAAAAATTAGACCAACTTACCTTAGCAAATTAATTATTTACTTCATTCTAATTATTAGCATACAAACGGACTCCTAAACATTTATTGGATGAATTATATTTGCTTCTTTTGGATGAATTATATTTTCTTCTTTTGATATAGTTTGACAATAATATTTCAACACATACTATATATATCATGCAATTTCACTCCCACCTTAGTTATTATTTAACTTTTTTTTATAATATTATATTTAACTAGCAACACTATATAAACCCTATATTGTTTTTATCTAATTATATCCATCTATCCAGAGAAAATTTAACCTCACATGGACCGAATATTATATATGTAATATCTATATATCTATATTAAAACTCTTTCATTACAGTCATCAGAACAATTCTGAGCCCACATTTTATAATTTTTTCACTTTTCTTAAATTGTAAATTCAACTGTTATTGAATAATTTGTAAACTAACAAATCATAGCATACAATTTTAACATTTTTTATCATTTTTTTGAATAAATTATTTAACAAAATTTTACAAGTACTATATGTATTTTGACATGATTTACATCAACAAGAGTAACAATATTTATAGTGATATTTGTTATTATACAAACAAACTATATATTCTAAAACATAAAATGGTGTTTTTTATTATTTATAAAAAATGGTATATAAAAACTCGGAATAAGAGTAAGCATTCTCAAAAAGAAAAAAAATGACTAAACAAAACAATATTTCTGTTGACTAAGAAAATATTTTATTTTTTAAGATAAAATATGTAAACTTTGAAGTCTTTTGTTGATAAGAGTTATTATTATAATATTAAATTTTCATTATCATTTGATCTAAGTAAATTATTTTTGACAGTTGAACTAACTAAATTTGACCGTAATTTTTTTTGCATCTTATTAGTTATTACCTATTAATTATTTACAATTTATAAGATAAACTTTTTTTTCTAAGATTTTATTTGGTCTGATCGAACTATATTTTTGACTTTATTAATTTAGTTTCTCACTAATTGTTGTTTGCTTAATATTTTCAATTATATAGTTATTCCATTAATACTTTCCTTTAAATATAACTATCTATCCATCTATCTAATCCGTCTAGATAAATAGCATATCACCAATGTGACTAGATAAATAGTATGAATTATACTCATTAATTAAAATTTGAATTTTGAAGCAAATTGCATTGCATTCTCTCTATATATATTGATTTACGACAACATGTTTCATCCAACTTGATTGATGATGAGCATTATCAATATGGAAAGGAGATAAAAGATAATAGTATAGATGATGCTGACATACATTAATGAGTCAATAGTTTTTGTTCCAAATAAGTTTGTAAATGACTCATTGATGAATTAGTACCTTGTAATAAATAAATTGAAAATTATCTTTATTTAATCTTCCTCAAAATTATTCTATATCACATTTTATTGGTTAAATTAACGATATCACATTTGTTATTTTGCGAGTGGATAACACTTTACCAATATAATTAACAACAAGCATGAGAATAGGTATGAATGAAATATAATATATCTATACGAGTTATATAATTAACAATAAAATGTTGAACATATTGTTTTTAACAACAAATTTATTGTTATTTCAATCTTTCATTTATATAATTCTTAAACAATATGAATAAAATTTATTTTTTTCAAAAACATTTAAATACGTTCACCCGTACACCTATACGGGTATTACACTAGGAGCATATAAAAATCCAAGATTTTTTTTTTGATAAGGAAAGAATTCGAAATACCAGACATATCCTGGTACATCGAGAGTCCAAGCGAGGCTCGGAAGTCGGACAAAACCGACATGAAACAAACCAAACAATAAATTGAGTAAAAGGAGAAGCAAATAAGATGAAATGAAGAGCTAACATAACATGGGATGGTCAAAGAGATACACAAACGCGGATTAGAACAAATCTAACAAGGCGTATGATATGCCGTCGGAGAGCAATTTGCAAGGCACTCAACTGGAAATGCGATGAAACACATGGGCAAAACTCCGACACAAGGAGACCACATGAATCACATAACCACGCCTTCGACCTCAACCGAAACAACATCTCGAACCAAAACAAACCAGAGAAAGCCCCACACCGATCATATGCTTCACAATCAATTTAGAAAGATGATGCTTTGATTTAGTTGATAACAACACACATTTTGGAAGGGGGAGGTTTACTCCTTTGGTTGTTGATTGTTGTTGAAGAGGGAAGTTTACTCCTTTGGTTGTTTGAGGATTAATCCCTTTACTCTGGTTTTTTATTTGTTTAAGAGTGTTAGGTAGGGGTGTTCATCCGGTCCAGACCGGATTTTTTGAAAAGGGTGGACCGGAGACCGGACCGGTCTAAGACCGGACTTTATTTAAAAAAATAAATTTAAATTCTTATTTAAAATCTATAAAACATATATACTCCTAACTTATTAAATTAAGACAAATATCTATAAAAAAATACATGTAAATCTCCAAAAAAACATATAAGTTAAAAACAAAAAAAAAATTAAAATCCGATCCACCGGTCCGGACCGATTTTTTTCCGGGTTTGGACCGGACCGAATCGGAACCGGATTAAGGGAAAACCTTGGACCGGAGACCGGACCAGAATTTCACCGGTCCGGTCCAGTCTTTTCCGGTCCATGCCGATTTTGAACACCCCTAGTGTTAGGGCATTTTCAATGTATGGACTCTGGTATTTAGTCTTTTAATGTGAGAATAAGTATTTAGTCTTTTAATGCCCCTGGTGTGTTATACAAGCTTGTAAAGCATGCTTTAAATATTTTTATATTAATATCTTTAAAGACTATTCACCTCTTTGGAAGATTGCACAACAAGCACGACAAATGGTTCAGGCAAATGGTCGGCGACAACAGTTGGTGTGACGGAGCGGCCGGCGACACGGGTGGAAGAAATTCGTGAAAAGAATTGGTTTCTACCAACGCGGTGAGGTGGAGATAAGGTTGTTTTTGGTGATACTAGTCGGCGGCAGGGGCGGACACAGGATTTCCGCGTTGTAGGGCCACAATCCCGCATGGCTAAAATTAAACCTCCATAAAACTAAAGGTCCAAATAATGATGTTGACTATCTAAGTAGTGGTTAACAACCCCTTTTCATTGCTAAACACAATTAGACACTTAAAATCTGATATTATGGTGGGTGGTGCTACGTTGTACACAGCAGGAAAAGGATTTCGGATTTCCTTGCCCATAAGAAGAAACAACAAAAACAACAAGAAAGCACAAGTAGAGAAGAGTCACTTTGTACTTCATCAACAAGTGCCTATTAGTTGCTGCTGATTAAAGGACATTAAGCTCCTATTCTTGTAATTGTAAATTAGTAGTTGATTCATCTAATTCAAACAAGAAATTGATTTAGCCCAACAGAACAATCCTTGAGAACATAAATTTTCAAGTACTATCTAAAAATGATTCATTTAGAAAAAAGAAAAAAACAACCGATTTTAATTATAGTATATCATACGTGATAGAAAACGAATTGGGAAAATATGACTACAATGACGTCGTTTAGGGTACTTGTATAGCTGTTAAATTATATCCATTGAATTTGCAGAGTGACTTAAAATCTGAACAACACGCTTCTTTTTAGTTCAACTAGAAATCGAAGTCCGTGTTTCGCACGAGCCTTTTATGTATATGTAGTGTCACGATTTAAATTTGAATTTCTAATATATGGATTGTTATTTCATGTTTTATCTTACACGATATATTGTTTGATATGTATTTAAATGTAATATCTAAGTCTTGACAAAAAATGTAATATCTAAGTATTTAGGTATAAAATGCTATGATTGTACGAAATATAATTTTATTTATTTATTTTGGTCAGAAGTTCAATTTAAAATTTGAATTAAGGTAGTAGTTGTTTTTTATAAGGATGTGTTTTTTTCTGTGAAAATATTTGGGAAATATTTTAGAAATGCCTATCTAATTATATGTTGTGCTTGAACTCGAGTATTTATAAGAAACTTGCTACAACAACTCTCATTTCTTACATGCTCCACTACCCTCCATATTTCTAATTTTTTGCCTTTATCTTACAAATTTATTGCATTTTAATAATGTCTTTTTTGTTATGCTTTAGTTATTAATATTCATTAATATATCGTTTTATTTATTTGGTCTGGAATATATATCATTTTATTAGTCACGTTGACTTTACATATTCCTAGACATTAGTATCATTTTAATTAAAATATATTAGTCATTAATTCATATTCTTATTAAATACGAAGTAATATAAATAATTGGTGACTCTGCATTTTCTTAAACCTTGTTACATTTTATATAAAAGTACATTAGTTATTTTATCGGTACTTGCTTACTCTTCTTAGCGAAATTATAATTCATAACTTCTTCCTTGTATATTTCATATGTGAGAGTGAGTACATGTCTATTATTTCGGCTTCCATCCTTGATTAATTCCTCTAGACCAACACCAATGAGGCCAAATTTAGTATATATACATGATGAGTGTAAAATGAATATGTATAAAATAGAACAATAAAAATCATCCTTAACCAGAATAACAACACACCTACCTAAAATGATTTAGTACAGAAAATACAAACCTAATTGAATTTATGCTACCAATAGTTGAAGGGTTTACATCGTCCATAAAATAGTTTGCTTTATTCTTTACTAACAATCAGTCGTCCTAAATCGATTGTCTTTGTCCTCCTTCTAGTGAAAGCTATTGGTGCATGATGTAAGCAATCGATGCCTCAATAGTGCTATTAGATTATCCAATTCTCTGACATCTTCACATAAAATTAACATATCTCGATCAAAAGACAATTATATTAATAAATTTAAACGATATATGTAAGTATTGTAGACTACAAAAAAGATCCAAATACAAATAATCAAGGATAGTTTACCGTGAGGTGGATATATACTTGCATCATCGACAATCGGGAATCCTCATTCACATCTTTAACTTAATAATTATGCTTACTTCAGTGACCATGTCTTTTTAAGGTGTTGCCCACTATCTCTCAAACTTCACTATATGACTTTCTAAAGCTAATTTCCATGTAGAAGAATGAGATGATGGATGCCCAGAGCAAATGAACGGAATACCATCGTGTTCGCCCTTTTATAGATGAAAATGTTACTTGGAAAGTGAAGTCATTTTGACATATAACCGTTTAGACATCTTGATTATAATTTGTTTCCAACCATTCACTGTGTACTAAATACGGGAGTTACGTGTAGTAATTGGATAATATTAAAATAGGAGTAAATGAGGGCAAAATATAACGTATACAGTATGTAGTAACTATCACTAATTGAGATTTAGGATAAAAAATGAGTCATAACCTAAAGAGTAGTCCGTACGTAGATGCAAGATTTAGCTGAAAAAAGTGTGTGAGGGGAGTGAATAATTACTTACAAATAGTGCTCATTTTTATATATACAGATAATTATGCTATGGTATATTAAAATAAACAAAGAAAAATTAATTACTTAAATTACAAAATAGCCTATAATTATACTTATGTATTTTATATTGGTTTATAAACCCTATAGTAAAAACCGATCGGAAAATCTAACATATTATATACTAAGGATGATAAACTAATCCTACAGTCAAACTATAACTTTTTATTTAAGCCTTTGATTTTGTCTTTAAAAGTTAGCATTCAATGACCTAGAATGTTAACTTTTAAATATATATAGATATAGATGATTATTTTTCATGCTTAATAGAAATATAAATTGAACTATGTTGAAAATTTAACGTGAAGATATGAGAATTATACAACGATATGAAAATGAGGACTTTTTAATTGATTAATATGTAGTAATTGTATATAATTGTGAATCAAAAACTTTGTATATTATATAGACAATTATAGATTATTAATATAATTGTTAATATATGAAATTGTCCCTTTAGTATTTTTTGGATTTGAGAAATTGTTTAAATTTTGTGCTAAATAAATAAGGCATGAAATGAAGGAAAAAAAACTAATTCATCTTTAAAAGTTAGTATTCAATGACTTAGAATGCTAACTTTTAATTATATATAGATATTGAAGAACCATATGCCAACTTGCCGATTAATTAGCCAAAAATCCGGATTAAAGAAAACTAAACAAACAAACAAAACATTAATATCTTACACGTATGTCCATCTACTACTACCTTTAGTGTAACAATACTCAAAAATTAAATTGGAGGTTGAGGGTCTAAAAAGAAAACAAGTCCTCACAAGAAGAAGATTAAACCTCCATAAAGCTAATGGTAATAATTTAATTTGTCAAGCCTGCTTCTTCATATGAAATTAGGAAGGGAGACTAATATATTTTAGGTCAGACAATTAAGCTCTCTTCCTATTTGACGATATTGTATAGTTCGAGCCTTTCGTTAGCCAATTACCCCCTCTTCCAATTTTTGTATAAATTCACGACAAAAACCATGTAGTCGTCCGAGCAAGATCTTAGATCTGGAATTTAGAAATGAATAAATAATTACCAGCCACAGCCAACATCAAGATGGAGATCGTGCCTTCGTGGTCGACTAGTGGCGGTCCCGTCGGTGGTCTGGTGTCCAGCCGTCGTGGATCTGGTCGAGCACTCGAGCCGTCGTGGTCCTGTACCCGTACTCACGTGGAGAATAGAGGATGGAGGGGAGAAATAGAAGGGGGCGGGATCTGGTCGAGCCGTCGTGGAGACTAGAGGGTGGAGCCATGGAGGGGAGAAATAGAAGGGGGCTACAGATGCAGGTAGAGTGAAAGTGAAACACATTTTTACATTTTAGGGTTCGGATTTTTTTTTTTTTGAGTGGGGCCCGTGCCCCACTGGTCCTTACGTGGGTCCGCCCCTGGTTGGCGGTTCAGATCTGGGTTCAAGGTGGCTCATGAGGGGGCAAGCGTCCCCGATTCGATGAAAGTTCAGTTCGTCTCGGCCAAGATCGAGGCAGACCATTAGTGGAGGAGACTTTGACTTTGGGTTCGATTTGTTGGGTGCTTCAGAACTCAACAGATAGAGGAGCTGAAATCCGGAGGGGGTTTCCTCTTGACGTTTACAGCCCGTAAACTCAACATAGAGGAAAATCCTTAATTATGGTGGGGATTAATCAAGAGGGGGTTTCCTCTTGAAGTTTACAGCCTGTAAACTCAACATAGAGGAAAATCCTTAATTATGGTGGGGATTTTTCTAAACAAGAGGCTAACTTGTTAATTTATGATTCTTTGTTTTAAAGTTCGTAGATGTGAGTGTATATTGAAAGTGATAATTTTTATTGATTAACTTCCACAATATATACAAGAAGACTTGACAAATTTGGAAGATCTTTACTAACATTAATCCTAGAGATCTTTCTAATTACTCTGCAAGATATGGAGAGAATAAATCAAAGACAGTTACAAGGATAGCATAATTGACTAATTAATTAGTCGCAACAGTAGAATGGTTTACATTTTGAACTAAGAAGGGATTTCATCCTTTAATAATTAGAGGGGTTACCTCTAAGAATTAATGGCTGATTTTTTTTTTTTGAGGGATTACCTCATATGTTGTTATTTGAGGGGTTGCCTCATAATTTTGTTGTTTGAGGATACTTCATAGATATCAGAGTTTGGTTTATTGAGGAGGTATTGTGTTGATGAGGTTATTGTTGATTGTTTTTGGTGATAGAAGTTTGAGTTTTGGTTAATGCAGTTTGGGGGTTTTAGAGAGAAGGTCTCTACCTTCTCTATGGCCATCAACATTGGTGGTTCCATAATATGGGTTTCATATCCCTATTTCCACTTTTCTCTCTCTTTCACATCATCTAAAAAACTCTATCTTACTTTTTTCTTACATTTATAGTTTCATAACCCGGTTTCATACCTTCATATTTATTTATCAATCATATATTTATAGAATATAATAATATATATATCATCTTAAATTGTAAATTTAAATATATTAGCACATGTAAAATAGTATAATGAAATATAATACATTGAATTAAAATAAGTTAAATGACATTAACATAAAATCAACAACATTACAAATTTCATTGAAATCAAAGACAGAGCAAATACATAGAAACAAGTACATAAAAGGATAACAAAACATAATCCAATCTAAAGAGAATAAACTTTAAGATAACATATGTAATATTTCATGTATTATGTTATAACACAAACAATTTAATCATAATAAAGAATAAAACCATGCTTATATAACTACATTGCTTATCTTATTTCATTTTAGTAAAAATAAAATTTAAGATAAATATATGCAATATGGATGTCTATTGGAAAATAAAAAAGAATTATGAATATTAAAATTATTTTTTTATCATATTTATAATCAATATAAGCTTGAAATTTGATTTAAAGGCAAAATAATCCAATCTAAAGAGAATTTATGAGAACCGTCCGATCTTAATTGATCAATGACTAAAAATAGCTTTCCTCTCCTTGCACCAGAATGCGCCACGTGTTACTTAAGGATTGTTTGGATGATCTCAATTTTTTCACAAAAAAGTACAATATTTCTTAATAAAGTATTCCTAAACCAAACATAGCCTTGGTTTCTTTGATTTTTTGTGGGTTACATAGAAAGCAACCCATGCCCCGGTTTCATCTGCAAATTTATACTGTTGCAATGGAATCAATTATATTTAAATGCTATGGAACCCCCATTGCAAATAGTCTAAGCCCTTTTTGACAAATGGATAATGAGTAGAAAGAGAAAGAAAATATAAAAAATGATCAGAAGGAAAAGAAAGGGAGAGAATGAGAAGTGAAGGGAAGGAGAGGGAGAAAAATAAAAATTAGTTAATGTTAATTTTCTTTTTTTAAATTTTGAATGAGTCTATTTATAATTTCCACCCAAATTCCACCAATTTGATGGGATTCAATTTTTCTTCAATTCCCTTGTAATTTCCCCCTTATTCTTGTTAAAATCCTCCCAATTTTCATCATAAAATTTAACCAAATAAGAGAATACAATTCTCTTACTTTCTCTCCCTTCAAATTCCCTCTTAATCCCTCAATAAAAACATAACCTTAATGTAAAAATACAAGATTATGTAAATGAAAGATGTTTTAGAATTTCCAATTTTTTTAATTAATAGACCGAGGCGGTGATTTGGTAACACAGTAAAAGATAAGTGACGATGGTCAAACTGTAGTTTCGTATATAACGGGTAGATTCGGAAAATTAACTTAAATAAGGGGTGGTTTTGCGTAGTTTAGAGGAATAGATGGAAATACTTTACCAAAAAAAAAGAGCAATAGATAGAAATAGAGGAGGAAGTATAAAAACGGAGGTTCGCCGTCCCCCTAAACCCCCATCTCGGGGAATTCTCAACTTGGTCGCTGTTGCTGCCGATTCCGTCGAAACTCTCTCTATCTCTCTCCTCAGTTAGGTCAGTGTGATCTTTTCCTCTTCTCTCTCAAAACGAAGGCCAAATTCGTCTTCCATCTCTTGCTTGGCTGATTTTCTTGGCTATTACATGAATAATTTGTCGATGTATCCGTGAATTCCGAGGCATACTTGATGATCTCTCATCTATTTGTGGATTCTGTGCTGCGTACTCTGTGCAGAAAGGAAGATGACGTACTTTGTGACTTTGTCTCGTTCTTGTTGCCTTGCTTGTTGACATTTTCTTTTTCTGTTATTGGACTGTAGAATTTGACGATTTCTACTTTAGTTCTGAATTGACACCCGTTGATGAATTTTGGAAGCGATGCTTACGAGAATTTTTGAAAAATAATACTTCTTCCTCGTTTTAAAATGAATTTTGCATATTAGCTTTTGCACGTTTCAATCGGGATACCGAGTAGGTTTTGTTCTGTCGTTTATCCTTGTTTACTCATAAATCGGTAATTGCCTCCATTGCAATCTGCGGTTTACTATATTTGTGGCTAGGTGGGACGTTTAAAAAGTCATTAGGTGTTTTTGAAATCTATAATTGCCTGTTTGAAGCTTGATCTCCTTTGCCACATTTGATTATTTTGATGTTTATTGTGCTTCTTTTGCATTAGTCCACCTTTAATGTTTGATATACTTGCAGTTAACCACTTTTCTGGTGCTATTAGCATCTTGGCAGTTAAGTGTTGGCGCGAAGAATGGACGATGGAATTTCTAGCTTTTGGGGTCCAGTGACATCCACAATCGAGTGTTGTGAGAAGAACTATGTTCATTCATCATATATTGCAGAATTATTCAACACGATTTCAAATGCCCCCGTCATAATTTTGGCACTTCTCGGTCTCATAAATGCCCTGAGGCAGCGTTTCGAGAAGAGGTTCAGCATCCTTCACTTATCCAACATGGCCCTTGCCATTGGTAGCATGAGCTACCATGCTACACTCCAACGAGTGTAAGATGTTCTTTAGTCCATCGATTCAATAGAATCGCAAAATGTGCTGCTTGATATTAATATAAAGCTTATTATTCTAAAGCAATTACTAGTTGCATATTCCTTTTCCTAGTATGAAAGTTGCCTTGTTTGGTTTCCGTTTTAATTTATTGATCTTCTGCAATTATGATTACATGAATAGGCTTCCTTTATTGGCAGGCTGCAATCAAGTGATGAAACGCCAATGGTCTGGGAAATGCTCCTCTACATTTACATTCTCTACTCACCAGATTGGCATTATAAGAGTACTATGCCTACATTCTTATTCCTATACGGGGCTGGTTTTGCTGTGGTTCATGCCCTGGTTCACTTCGGCGTAGTCTTCAAATTACATTATGTGTTACTGTGTCTTCTTTGCATCCCTCGGATGTACAAGTACTACATCTACACCAAAGAGGTGGGGGCCAAGCGATTGGCTAAGTTATACCTGGCTACACTAATTCTTGGGAGCGTTTGTTGGATTTCTGATCGTGCATTTTGCAAGAGCTTCAACAGCTGGTACTTCAACCCACAAGCGCATGCCTTATGGCATGTCTTGGTGGGTTTCAGTTCTTATTTTGCAAACACCTTCTTGATGTTTTGCCGGGCACATCAACTAGGATGGAATCCACAAGTCTCCCACCTGATGGGTATTCTTCCCTATGTGAAGATCCAGAAGCCAAAGACCAAGTGAAAAAGTGTTTGAATTTGCCGACTCCTGATGAGAAAGAGACTGAAAAACAGTTGGAGCTTTGTTAACTATCCTTTTGGAAGGGTGAATGTTGGTGTGTACTATAATTAGATGAGTTTCCCAGTGGGGAAAAGTTTTGAAATTAGGTTAGTTGATAGAAATGTGTTTATAACTTTATAGACGATGCTTCCCTCCCCTTCAAATTGGAAAATTCCTATTCTTACTAATTTCTATACAGTGGTATAACTCACCTTATGTTTTTTTAAATCTCTTTAATGTTTAAGAAGAATCATTCTGGGTTCTTCCCTTCTCAATCGAATCTGTAAAGGGTGAAATCCTACGGTTTGGAACCTTCTGAGGTTTATTGTATGGACTTTTGGCATTGATACGGGGTTAGCCGTGTAGAAGATGGATCTAGGCAACGGATCTCAAAACAAAAGAAAACACAAGATTAGAACAATGGCAGAAGGGAAACTAATGGATAGGATAATAGATAGAATCAATAGAAACGACGAGAAAACCCGCTTGCTTGATAGCAAGGAACCTTGTCGAACGATCTACCAACCTGATCTCTACAACGCCACACAACCAAGAATCGCTGACGAACTTGGAGCACGGAGAGGATTGCTTATGATGTACGAAATCACCAACTCCAGAGGGACTTGACAAAGACGAAAACAACTAAGCAGGAAAGAACAATCGATTGAGACTCTCACGGGGAGCCGAGTTTTCAAAGCAAAAACCAAGCTCTGTTTTTGTGTTTTAACAATGTGAGAAATCTAACTAATGAAGAAGACAAGGGAGCCTTAAATACCCATAGAGGGCCGGCCCTAGCTTCCCAAAAATGTCTAAAGCTAATTTTCTATTATCCGGAAATAGAAGGCTTAAAACAATTAAATAATAATCCTAAAATAACCAATGCAGAAATTAATAAGATTATTAAACATAGGTAACGTTGACCATTAAAGTCAACGCCTTGACTTTGGACTTGTCCTCTTCGTCATGTGATAGTGCATGTGCCATAAACGTCTCCAGCTCTTGACGCAGTTCCTTCGACCTTGACCTAGTGATCGGTCCATCAAAGGTTGGCACTAATGGCGGGGTCGATTCCTCATCATTCTCTCCTTCTTGAAAATGACTCGTCCTCGAGTCATCAACATCAGCGGCTGCATAAGGGGTAAGATCACCGACATTGAATATCGGGCTCACGCCATAGTCATCGGGCAGCTCCAACACATAGGCATTGTCGCCTACTCTCTTCAGCACCTTGAACGGTCCATCACCTCTGGGAGACAGCTTCGACTTTCTCTGCTCCGGGAACCGCTCCTTGCGCAGGTGTAGCCACACCAAGTCGCCGGGCTCGAACAACACTTGACGCCGGCCGTGATTAGCTCGGGCTGCGTTCTTCGCTGCAGTAGCTTCCAAACGAGCCTTAGTCCGCTCGTGCAGCTCCTTCATGAACTCAACCTGTCTATCAGCATCAAAGTCTGCTCGTTCCGGTAAAGGCAACGGCTTAAGATCCAAAGGGGTTAGGGGATTCAAACCATACACACATTCAAAAGGGGACATATTAGTAGAAGAATGAATAGTCCTATTATAAGCAAACTCAACATGTGGTAAGGCTTCTTCCCAACTTTTCAGATTAGATTTAATAACAACCCTAAGGATAGTACCCAATGTACGGTTAGTGACCTCAGTTTGTCCATGTCTGGGGGTGACTAGCAGTAGAGAACAACAACTTAGTACCAAGTTTACCCCACAAAGTCTTCCAAAAGTAACTCAGAAATTTGACATCCCTATCACTCACAATAGTACGAGGTACACCATGCAACCGAACAATCTCTCTAAAGAATAAATCAGCAACATTCCTAGCATCATCAGTTTTATGGCAGGCAATAAAGTAAGCCATCTTAGAGAACCTATCAACAACCACAAATATAGAATCTCTCCCCTTCTTAGTCCTAGGCAATCCAACAATAAAATCCATACTAATATCAACCCAAGGAAAGCAAGGAATAGGCAATGGAGTATAAAGACCATGCGGTTTTGCCTTAGATTTAGCCTGTAAGCACTCAACACAGCGTTTGATAAAATTCTCTACATCCCTAAGCATGTGTGGCCAATAGAAATGAGTATGCAACATGTTATAAGTCTTATCTCTATCAAAATGACCCATCAATCCACCTCTATGAGACTCATCAACAAGTAACAACCGTAGAGAACAAACAGGAATGCACACCTTATCAACTCGAAACAAGAATCCATCAAACAAGAAAAACTTATCAAATGAACCCTTTTCCACACAATGCTTATAAATCACTCCAAAATCAGCATCCATATCATACAACTCCTTAATATAAACGAATCCAAGGACCCGAGCATCCAAAGTAGCCAAGAGTGTATGTCTCCTAGAAAGGGCATCAGCTACAATATTATCTTTTCCTTTCTTATACTTAATCACATAGGGAAATGTTTCTATGAATTCCATCCATCTACCATGCCTCCTATCCAACTTATCTTGACTCCTAAAATGCTTTAAGGACTCATGATCAGTTTTAAGCACAAATTCTCTAGGCCAAAGGTAGTGTTGCCAAGTTTTCAGCACTCTAAACAAGGCATATAATTCCCTATCATAAGTAGAATAATTCAAGCATGCACCTTTCAACTTTTCAGAGAAGAAGGCAATAGGCTTACCTTCCTGCATGAGGACTCCTCCAATACCAATGCCAGAGGCGTCACACTCTACTTCAAAGGGGCGAGTGAAGTCAGGCAGAACCAGCAATGGCGCGTGTGTCAAACGATCCTTGAGAGTCTGGAATGCCTTTTCTTGAGCTTCACCCCAACGGAACAGAGTATTCTTCTTTGTGATCTCTGTCAGCGGGGCTGCAATGGTGCTAAAATCTCGAACGAACCTCCTGTAGAAGCCAGCCAGGCCGTGGAAACTGCGCACGTCACCTAGGTTCTTCGGGATTGGCCAGTCACGGATGGCTTGCACCTTCTCTTGATCCACTTGCAGTCCATGAGCACTCACTACAAAACCAAGAAACACAACTCTGTCAGTGCAAAAATCACACTTCTTCAGATTTCCATACAACTGTACATCTCTGAGAGTGGATAAAACTTCCCTGAGGTGCTCTGCATGTGCTTCCAAAGATTTACTGTAGATCAGAATATCATCAAAGTAAACTACAACAAGTCTACCAATAAAAGATCTCAAGACATGATTCATAAGACGCATAAAAGTAGAGGGGGCATTAGTCAAACCGAAAGGCATAACAAGCCACTCATACAAACCAAACTTCGTCTTGAATGCTGTCTTCCATTCGTCTCCTTCCTTCATCCGGATTTGATGGTATCCACTGCGAAGATCGATCTTGGAAAAGGTGGAGGCGCCATGGAGCTCATCCAACATGTCATCGAGCCTGGGGATCGGGTGCCTGTACTTGATCGTGATGTTATTAATAGCCCTGCAATCAACACACATACGCCAAGTATTGTCCTTTTTGGGGACGAGTAGGACAGGCACATCACACTGGGATCGGCTCTCTCTAACATACCCTTTATCTAGAAGGTCCTGGACTTGGTTCTGGATTTCCTGGGTCTCAGTAGGGTTCATCCTATAGGCAGGCCGGTTGGGTAGGGTAGCACCGGGAATCAGGTCTATCTGGTGCTCAATGCCTCTAATAGGGGGTAGGCCAGGGGGTATCTCATCCGGGAAAACATCAAGGAACTCAGCTAAAAGGGTCTGGACAACAGCTGGGAGTGTAGCTCGGTCGTCGTCACCTAACAGGGTATAGGCCTGACAAAGGGACATGAGGGCGACGTCCGGGGGAAGGTAATCTACCAAGTGGTCTCTGCTGGATGCTAAGAGCACTCGGCTAGGGGTAGAGGCGAGGGTGAGGTCGGTCCGTGTGGAGGCAGTGGATGGTTCGGCTGGGGACTTACCCTTACGCTCGACCTCTCTTTTCTTATCATAAGCCTCAGCCACTTGAAGCGGCGTCATCGGTTTCAACACCACTTTCCTACCACGAAACTCAAAGGCATGTTGGTTAGTACGTCCATCATGAATAACATGTCTATCAAATTGCCAAGGACGACCTAACAAAATATGACAAGCTTGCATAGGAACAATATCACATAAAATTTCATCCTCATAAGTTCCTAGCTTAAGTGTAATCTTAGCTTGCTTATTCACCTTGAGTTCACCACAATCATTCATCCAATGAAGTCTATAAGGTCTAGGATGCAAAAAAGTAGGGAGTTGCAGTTTATTAACTAATTCAACACTAGCAATATTACAACAACTACCACCATCAATAATCATGTTGCAAACTTTCCCTTTAACAAGACTTCTTGTATGAAACAAATTCTCACGCTGATTATCATCACAAGGAGCCTGATTAACATGCAAAGTCCTCCTAACAATCAATGAATCACCATGCTCATATTCAATAAAATCCAAATCATCGTCATTGGCATGCTCATTCATATCATGGCTAGCAACTAAATTTTCATGCTCAGTGTCAGACTCAGACTCTAACTCACCCAAATGATTAATCATCAAAACACGAGTATTAGGACAATCCTTCATGTAATGACCCTTTCCTTGACATTTAAAGCAAGTGATATCTCTAGCTCTAGGAGGAGGGTCAGCAGGGTTACCTCGTGTAACTGCAGGGGCGGGCCGTGTGGGCTGCTGTGGTGCGGTGGAGGTAGAGGGGTGCGCACCACGGGAATTCTGCTCATTGCTGCGAGGCGGACCGGTTGCTGGGCGGGATCTCTGGTGTCCGGTGCGGCCCTGCTGCTGGTCGGGACGCCAGCTTTGGCGTTGTGGCACCTTGCGGTGTTGTTGGGTATAGCTGGACTTGAATTGTCTCTCCACTTTAATTGCTTGGTGTAGCAAATCTGTCATGGTAGAATAGGGATACAATTCTATAGTGTCAGCTAAATGAGGATGCAAGATACGTAGATACCTGGACATAGTGGCCTCTTCATCTTCGACGACGTTGCCGCGTGCCATGGCTATCTGCATATTGTTGTAGACCTCTTCAACACCTAAAGAGCCTTGCCTCATAGTCTCCAAACGGTTGCGGAGAACTCTATTGTGGTGGTGGGGAACGAAGCGGGCCCTCATCATAGCTCTCATCTGGTTCCATGTGTTGACCGGAGGGTCCATGGCTTGTCTTCGAGCCTTCACAACAGAATCCCACCAAACCAAAGCATAACCAGTAAATTCAAGAGCAGCGAGTTGTACCTTTTTATGTTCAGGGAAATTGTGGCAACCCCAAATCTGCTCAATCTTCGTCTCCCATTCAAGGTAGACGTCTGGATCACACTTTCCATCAAAAGCCGGGATCTTCACTTTGATCCGTCCAATGCCGTCTTGTTCGGCTTCACGGCGGCGGGGCTGTCCGCGGTCATTCCGGGGGCGGTAAAGACGCCACTCATTACGCTCCTCGCGCTCATAGTCCTGCATATCATCATCACCCCATAAACTAGAACGTATCGACATAGGAGGGGACTCAGACCTATCACGAGGTGCGGGATGCCGAATCGGGCGTATGCGGTCGGTGCCAGTGGCTCTCGGTTGGCGATGCTCGTCCATCGCCGCTTGGTAGGCCGTGGCTTGGTCGACCAAGGGCTCGGTGGCGGGAAGCGGTGCGATATGCGATGGACCAATGTGTTCCTGCGCAGCCGGGAGTGGGTTGGAGCGGGTCTCCAGCGAGTCAAACTTCGCAGACAACTGCGCGACTGTAGAAGCCAACTGTTGTAGCATCGCCTGCATATCGACATGGGAACCATTTGCAGTAACATGTTCATCACTGGAACCTGTCATGATCACCACTTAGACGAACACAGAAAGACGTTAAGGTTAGGAAAACCAAAAAAAACTCTCAAGTGTTTGCACTCGGTGATTGTACAACCTGCGAAGTTAGGCTCGTAAATGACAAGTTCTCTATGTGCTCAAGATACGCAGCAAATCAAGGTCAAGCAGAGATGTAGTAGACAAGACAAGTAGATGTACGACGAAAAAAATGACTCAAACAAAAGCGAGACTAGAGAACGACTCAACAAGGAAAGCGACACAACTATAGTCACAAGAATGAAATGCAACTAAAGATGGGGCTATATATGTGTTTCGAACTCAAGAAATGCGAATTGCAAGTTAGAAAGACGTACCTTTGTCGACTCGGAACGAAGCCAATTGGAGCCGAGAGTGATCCGAGGGAACGGAAGGGAGAAGGGGTTCGGGCAAGAGGGGGTAGTGCTCGACTGAGGGCAACCCGGGGTGGGACCCGGTCGGGTTGGGGTCGGGTGGGGTGGACTGAGAGCAACCCGGGGTGGGACCCGGTCGGATTGGGGTCGGGTGGGGTGGACTGAGAGCAACCCGGGGTGGGACCCGATCGGGTTGGGGTCGGGTGGGGACAGGCCGGGTGGGGCTCGACTGAGCGGAACCCGGGCAGGACCCGGTCGGGTGGAGGCCGGGTGGTGGCGACTGAGCGCAACCCGGGGTGGGACCCGGTCGGGTTGGGGCCGGGTCGGTGGCAGGTACGTGAGGGCTGGGTTAACTGAGGCTCACCCGGTCTGGACCCGGTCGGGTTGTGGCCGGGTACTGTTGCGGCGACAAAGAGGTCCGAAAAAAAAAAATCTGAAACGAAACCCTAATTTTTTTTTTTATATTTCGAAAAAAAAAAATTCTGAAAAATTCTCAAAAATCCCAGATGCCTTTTCCTCTTTTTTTTTTTGAATTTCGATAATGCTTTTTTTTTTTGATATAATTTTCTTTTAGGCAACTTGTTTTTCCTGGGATATTACTCAGCCCTCACGTACGAGAAAACCCGCTTGCTTTTTCCTCTTTTTTTTTTCCTGAAAATTCTAAAAAATTCTCAAAAATCCCAGATGCCTTTTCCTCTTTTTTTTTTTCTTTTGAAAATTTTTCTTTTAGAACAATGGCAGAAGAGAAACTAATGGATAGGATAATAGATAGAACCAATAGAAACGACGAGAAAACCCGCTTGCTTGATAGCAAGGAACCTTGTCGAACGATCTACCAACCCGATCTCTACAACGCCACACAACCAAGAATCGCTGATGAACTTGGAGTACAGAGAGGATTGCTTATGATGTACGAAATCACCAACTCCAGAGGGACTTGACAAAGACGAAAACAACTAAGCAGGAAAGAACAATCGATTGAGACTCTCACGGGGAGCCGAGTTTTCAAAGCAAAAACCAAGCTCTGTTTTTGTGTTTTAACAATGTGAGAAATCTAACTAATGAAGAAGACAAGGGAGCCTTAAATACCCATAGAGGGCCGGCCCTAGCTTCCCAAAAACGTCTAAAGCTAATTTTCTATTATCCGGAAATAGAAGGCTTAAAACAATTAAATAATAATCCTAAAATAACCAATGCAGAAATTAATAAGATTATTAAACATAGGTAACGTTGACCATTAAAGTCAACGCCTTGACTTTGGACTTGTCCTCTTCGTCATGTGATAGTGCATGTGCCATAAACGTCTCCAGCTCTTGACGCAGTTCTTTCGACCTTGACCTAGTGATCGGTCCATCAAAGGTTGGCACTAATGGCGGGATCGATTCCTCATCAGGCATGAGTTGGGAGCTGTAGGATTTTGGCAATACTTTCTTGTGACTATCATGGCTGTATTTTTAGGCTATCTCTATGTGCACACGAAAATTCGCCTATATGCACACGAAACTGTGCGTTTAGAATAGCAGTACAAATTTGTCCGTTTAAATTAGCAATCCAAGAGTAAAATCGGGAAAAAAGGAAAAAAGTCAAGCCCAAGTTGTGCATTTAATTTTAACACACAACTTGGGTTAGGCTTTTTTCCCGATTTTGCCTTTGGATTGCTATTCTAAACGTACAGTTTCGTGTGTATACAGACGAATTTTCGTGTGCATATAGGCGGATTTTCATATGCATATAGCTTTTCCGTATTTTTAAGACGGAATGAAAATGAAAGGAAAGAACTTGCATGTTTTCTGTTGGCTAACAAAAATTGTGGGCAAATTTTAGGCTTTTTGAACACTAACACATGCTAGCTTGTTTGCACCGTGAAAAGCTGACACAAGCCATGCGGAAATCATTTCCTGGCAATCGTGCGGAAACCGAGTCCCCGCGGAATCTAGTTTCGCAGTGTAGCCGTAGGTCAAGGCTTTGGCAGGCGAGGCGTGGCTTTGGAAGGGTATATAGCAATTTGACATGAATTTGACTAGAATATATTTCGTGGAAGTGGAATACGTGCATATGGTGTATGACTTCAAAATTTTGCTTATAAATACAGAGGAACATTCCGGTAAAATGGAAGTTATGGTAAAACGAAAATATTAATCTGAAACGTTGAATTGATGATGATAGATGGTTGAATGATGGGGCTTACAATAGATATGATAGGGGTGTAACCACCAAATCTATTCAAATAAGGTAATTATTTAATTTTTAATTAGGAAGATTTAATAAATGAGATTGTTAGATGAGAGAGAAAATACAATATTTTATCTTTCCTAAAACCGCTAGATTCTGCTGATACATTCTTCTTCTTCAACGATTTTTCAGCATTCATGAATATCGATCACGTCTTTATGAATGATGTTCATGCGTTTATGAATATCGATGGATGTGAATATCTCCACTTAAAACATGAATATCACCACTTGATTTTATCAGCGTCCTAATGCTTTGCAAATTCGTAGATTTGCAAATTTGTTCTTGTTGCTTTTGTCATTGTTTCTTGAATATCGTTCATGTTTGTATGAATATCTTTGTTTAATATGTGGATATCACCAATTAAAGACATGAATAACATAACTTAAAATATGAATATCACCACTTAATAATATATGAATAACATAATCAATTACACCATGAATATCATTCTATATTAGTATGAATATCACTATGTTTCACCATGAATATCATAACCCAAACGAAAAATAATTACTTTACACTAACAAAAATAGTTATACACGGAAAAATGTACATGAACATTAATATTGATTACATGAATATTAGGAATGACAAACATGAATATCGATATAACGCAATGACTTGTGATTTTTTAGACGAGCAAGAAGCTTCAAACGTCTCTTCGTCGGTGCAACAGTTATGCCTGAAAACAACATTGAATATCACATAATAAAATTTGAATATCAACTACTCAGATCATGAAACGTACATACAACATGAATATCAAAAGCATTTGTATGAATATCACATCAAACAATTTGAACATCAATTGCAAATAGTACAAACAACACCATCAACAAGCAATTTGAATACTATAATAGCGATATTCATTCCATATGTGATGATATTCACGTATTTTGTACGCATAGTCATACAAGTAAGTAGTCGATATTCATAAAAACAGTGTCGATATTCAGAGTTTAATTCGCACATGATGATTATTCAGAGTTTAGGTGAATATCACATCATAAATATCAAATACTCAACGCATGAAACCTACATCCAATATGAATATCAAAAGCATTTGTATGAATATCACATTAAACAATTTGAATATCAATTACAAACAACACCCCAAAATACCAAAACTGATCCAACATGAATATCAACAACATTATAGTGAATATCACATCATAAATTTAAAATATTGACTACTCAACGCATGAAACCTACTTCCAACATGAATATCAACAACATTATAGTGAATATCACATCATAAAATTTGAATATTAACTACTCAATGTATGAAACTTAAATCCAACCTAAATATCAAAAGAATGTGTATGAATATCACAACAAACAATTTAAATATCACATATGTTCATGTTTATTTTTCAATTAAAAAACAGATAGGTTCTCAGGTTGTAAGTATTGATCCAATTTGATAAAAAAAGAACAGTTCTTTGACCGATATTCAAAAGACCACACAGACATTAAAGCTTGAATTTCAATGAATTTCAAGCAGCATTCAGTATTTAATCATATTCCATACTGACCTGTCACGTGGTTGATGCTCCCAGTGGCTTTCAGCTTGAAGCCAAGCTACTGTCTACCACAAAAAAAGAGGAAAAAACTCAAATCTACAACAAGAATGAAACTATGAAGATAGAAAGAAAGAAAAGACCAAGTGTAGTGGGAAAAGAAAGCACAAAATTTGGATCCACATCCCCTTGATTTGGCTGAAATAGCACGAAATCGAGCGGGATTTGCTTCGGATTCGCCTTGTACACGAAGAAAGGATAAGAGTTGATCAGAAACGGAGATCCGGTCTTGGCGTGGAAACTCAAGATCTCAGTGAAGCAATCGGAGAGGTCCGGGAGAAATCAGCCGACGGAGGGAGGATACGAAGTCTCTAGAACGGAGAGCGAGTGCGTCGTGGTGACGGCGACCTGCTTGTCGAGCCCTACCGAAACGAGGGCGCTGTGAACGCTCTATATAACAGGGAGGAGGTTCTGCGTCAAAACGGTGTCGTTGTAGGTCAGGACCTCGTTTCCGACGACAATCGCGGTGATTCTGGTGGCCGGGAGGTGAGGCTGGACGCTGCATTTCACCCACTCCTGCGCTTGCTTCTGATCTTTGACTTTGGAGAGCAAATCGTTTGCGATGCAGACCATGAATTCCACGTCGGAGCCCGCAAACGCCTTGAGAATGGCGGGGTTGGCAGAGAGACGACGACAACGAGGTGATGACGCGGCGAAGATGAGGCGGAGACGAGAAGCTCCGTGAGGACGACAATGGCGGTTGAAAAACGACCAATCTGAATTCTGGAGAGAGTAACGTACATGGAGAAGAGAAATTTGGAAAGTGAATAATATGGGTAAAAGAAATCCCTAATATCATGGGATTTGGAGGAATTGTGTGTGGGTGAATCCACCAGCCTATTTTACAACCCTCTAGATTAAATCACGACCATCAATTTTATTCTCATCCAACACTCTAGATTAGTACTACCGTTTTACTCTAAGAAGCTGTTTCACCAGAGCCAAATTCTATAAATACATGTGTGCAACATCCGTAGAAATAGCGCATTTTAGTTTCATTCTTCTCCAATATACTATATGTTAAAGCAGAATAAACTAAACCCTCATTTTTAATTAGCCACAGGCCCACAAGTCATTTTCTCTCTTTTTTTCTTCCATTTTTTATCAAAGAAATTTATTTATATATTCAGTTTCATTCTTCTCCAATATACTATATGTTAAAGCAGAATAAACTACACCCTCATTTTTAATTAGCCACAGGCCCACAAGTCATTTTCTCTCTTTTTTTTCTTCCATTTTTTTTATCAAATAAATCTATTTATATATTAAAGATTTATATTTTAAACCTATTAGTAATCTTTTCTTAATAAAATACAAATCAGATAGAAAGATTAGCAAGATTACAAATCAATTATGAATATTATAAATAAATTAGAAAAGATTATAAAAAAATTGGACTGAACAACATGTGTCTACTTCAACGAAATATAATCGACAAAACTCCATTTGAGTTTTCTTCCTATGGAGATTCCATGGATTCTAGATCTTTATCTTCACAAGTTGAAAGTGAGGGTTAAATTTTATAAGGTACACATTATCTGATGATGCAATGAAGCCAAATCTACCGAACTATAAATTGCACATTCCCTTGGATGATTAAAAATGACCAATTTTGTATTGTTCAAAGTGGACAGTTAAATCCGATTCCCAACATATCAAACACAACAACAAAACGGGTGAAACACACATTCAACAATAGAGCAAATAACACATTGTTCCGCTAAATTTCAAAATTTATGATTGAAGAACTTTTTTTGCTCAAAATTATACAGCATTTCGTTCAGACTATTCTTAGGTTATAATATATAGACCGACTCGAATAGTAAGTTCACAAAAATTAATGAATTGAACTAAGAAAATAAAAATGTCATAACAAAATTATTCGTACAATGAGAATTGAGTTTAAACAATGATTGAACATAACTCAAGATGTAAATGCAAACCTCTACTAAGGAGTATTTGTTGTACTTTCACATACTCTGAATTTGTTATGATAATATTTCTAAAATGAGAATGGATTTTGAAGCAAAACACTCCGCACCAGAATTCAATGCTCGGTAGAGTTGTATTCACAAAACATTATGCAACACATGAATAACTTATTAGGAAAGAAAAGATTGGGAGAATATTATATATAATCAACAAGATTATTTTCTTTATTTTTAGATAATTTTTTATTCGGTATAATATTTTCACTTTATTAGGTTTTTTATTATTATATTCTGATTATAAATGCTTTCTTCAACGTGTCAGACTCCCCAAAACTATGGACTGCGGAGAGTTTGTAGCAACATCATTTCAATCATGAGGATGTATTTGTCTCGGTGTCGTTTAGTTTTGGCTCTTTATACATTTAGATAAGATGATTAATTTTGTTGTTTTGGATTTTGGTTCTTCTCCCTACCATGTTCTCAAGGTTGAATTCATCTCTTCTATATATAAATCTACTATATATATACTAAATTAGAACCTAATTACACCACATGACACCTCCTCAGTAAAACTGCCACATGTAAACCATATCAAAATTCATGCGTTTATTTTAAATTAACAATTTTTTGTGGGCACGATATCTAAGTCAAAATTTATTTTTGTTATTTTGAATATTTTTTCTAGATTTAAAATTCAATCTAATCATAATATATCATCAAAATGATATATTATATATGAGTGAGGATAATATGAAGAGAATGTTTAGGGTGTAAACTAAAGATTAATCTTAGCCACTAGATTGTAGGAATTGAGAGTTAGGATTAAAACACATTGAGTGACAAAATTATAAATATAACAAACTTTTTTTATTTCAATTTAATTTTTTTCAAAATATACATCTTTAATAAAAAAATATTTTTTCCTGAAAATTATTATTTTTTCGAATTTTGTTTTCAAATCTTTTTTACCGAAAATTATTTTTTTTCCCGAACTGTGTTTTTTATAAATGTTTTCCCCCAAAATAATTTTTTTTAGTTTTTTTTTTCGTGAATATTTTCCCAAAAAAATAATACCATGCACTTTAGTAGTTTTATCATGCACTTTATTATATTTACATATGCATTTAATTTTTAGATTACTAAACATGCACTTTAACATACGTACACATACACTTAACTTTTAGAATTCTAATTTGACACTTTAATACACTTACACATGCACTTAAATTGGAATATTGAACATCCACTTTAACATAATTACATATGCACTTTTTAACATATTAAGTATGCACTTTAACATGATAAATATGCACTTTAACATATTAAACATACATCTATATCTATACTAATATAAAAGGCTGGCCACCTTAAATGAATAGTACCCATATCACGTGCTAATCACGTGCGTTAGCTAGGGTTCCGTTCTCCTGCTTGGCGCACAAGAACCACCAAGCACCCTTTACATTTGCTCGGCACTCCTTGGGTCATATGGCTTATTTTGAGCCATAATTAATGATAGAAAATCTATGGCTCGAGCAAATTTGCCATGATGTTGGAGAATGCCGAGAAGGAACATGAAAACCCTAGAAAGTGCACGCGTCCGGGAAGCCAGCTGGAGTTGATTGAACATTTGACCATTTTCCTCGAACAACCTTGGTTGTGGGGCCTTCTTGGGTCCAGTGGAGCCTTGTGGCTCATTGATTTGGAGCCAAGTGGTGGCGGGGTCGGTGGAGTCGGGGTTGGAGTAGTTATGAGCGCCACCGCCGAGAAAGGTGGCCTTAGAAGGAGCAAAGCAGCTTGAGGATCTTGGCTTTCTTGATCTTCTTGATTGACCCTAAGCAGGATCACATCATCCTCCCCTCCTTCAAACGGATTTGTTCTCGAATCTGAGTGCACCTCAAGAAAAAGGTTTAGAGCACACAAAACTGCACAAAGCAAAACAAGGAAGTGAGGGACCAAGAAGTTCTTAGAGAATGAAGGAAACGTGTAAGCAAACATGATTAGATCCACTGAGTGTCCATGGATGAATTTCCATGCGCAAGTGTTGCCCAGTTTGAGTCTAAAGATATACTTAAGAATAGAGCATGAGATGCACATGACATTCTTATCGAACAATGCAATGCATAGAACAAAATTTTTCTCATGCAACAAGTATTGCAAATGAGAACAATAATGCACACATGAATGCCTAGTTCTACATGCAGAAACTGAATGCCAAAAATGCAATGACTTGTATACATGCTTATCATGAACTAGTGGCATCCAACAAGTCATGAATTGAGCAAGAGAACTATAATGTATGCATGAAAATCTAGTTCTACCAACAAAATCAGATTCATGAGCTGGAAATTCTCTAGCCCTTGAAAAATATTCAGTTTGATGCAAGGGAAAAAGAATTGAGAGAGTAGGGCCAAGAGTTACTCCCCTAGAACAAATTTTCAATGGAACTTCCTTCTCTTCTTGGTCGCAAACAGATTTTTCGAAAGGCTTCACATCCTTGGTGTCAACTTCTTTTTGGAGAAGAAATGGCAAGCTTGCAGGAACCATGTGTGTCAGGTCCGACCATGGAGTAGCTAATGATGCTAAGGAGCTACGCTTGATTGTAGGCCAACACTTGCGTCGTGGAGGAGTTGGAGATGGATCCAAGATTTTCTCCTCCTTTTCCGTTAGTGCTAGCTCTTTTTCGTTGGCCATTGACGACGGTGGTTCAGTAGCATGAGCATCCTCATCTTTAGCCTCTTCTTGTACCAATTCCTTGCCCAACATAACTCCTTCTTGAACCGCCAAATTCTCTTCCTCGACAACATGACCCTTAAGCGATTCCTCTCCGACCTCTATAGCTTTTGATGGACGACTAGCTCAAGGCCCAACCTGGACGTCCTTATCCTCACAAGTACCGACCAATACTTCACTCACTAAAGGATCTTCATCCTTGTAAGTGTAGTATTGGTTAGGGCAGATACCAGCCAAATGGCCTCGCCCATCACACATGACACATACAATGTCGTGTGTCCTAACCCGGGGCAGTGGAGGCACTCTTTCTCTGCCCTTGGACGTGCTAAAAGATGAGTTTGGTGAGTCATAGACTCCCTTGTTCTGCATAGAAGGGTTAGAATAATAATAAGAAGGCCCAAAAGAAAGGATAGGTTGATACCTTGGTGGCATGTCCCTTGGAGCTTGTTGTGGCCGCCTAAGTGGAGGGAGATTACTTTCTCTAATGTGCTCCCTTGGAGGTGAGTGTCTTAGTACATCTTGTCGGGGCAACGATGTATAGCTAGTAGGAGCCATAGGGTATGTTCGTTCTTGAGGCCTATTGATAGGATCTCTAGCTCCTTGTCCTCGGCGAAAGAAATCCTTGTAGGTGCTTGTGTGAGTTTGGGAGTTAGGGTACTCACCATAAGCCCGAAAGTAAGGATAATCCCTTATTGACATTTGACCCAATTCAGACGTCTCCATGTGTTCTTGTCGCCGGAACTCCATTGGAAGTCACCTTACCAGCAACTCCAGTGAACAACATCTCACACAAGGTGATAGGATCTGCCTTTCCCTACAAGGTCAACAACCGAAGCAAAACCCAAGAAACAAGAACTAAAGAAAACAAGATCAAACAATGGTCCCCTAAGCACGGAAGTGCTTAAAATTTTGATTCAAAAGTCTCTACAAAGTTCAGTTTGCAAGCTTACCAAAACAAGGCCAATTGGGGTCATTTTTGCAAACCAATAAAACCACAACAAACTTTGATTGAACTCAGTGTTTTATGCAGCCCAAATGAACCAAATCAAGTCACCAAAGAAGGTACTAAGACAAGGTCCTCAAGTTCAACTTGTGTTCGCTTTTTTCTGGCTTCGCCACTCTTTCTCGAACTTTTGCTTCTTCCTCGAATTTTTCTGGCTACTTAGCCTTTATTTCTCGCGTTTTCTTGGGCTATAAGCCTATAACCCTTTGATTACACTTGAGACAACATAATTGAGTACAAAACTCTTGGCTTAGTTGAGAACACAACTAATTGGTGAAGGAAATTCAAATTTGATTGATTTCAGTGGGCTTGAGTTATCTCAAGTGGTTTCCCATATCTTTTAGCTTCTCGATTGGTCCAATTGGTCACATGAATCATACAACTTCAATCAAGGTTTGATGCATCAAAAAGAAATAAAATAAAAATAGAAAACTCGGCTGAGTTAATGCAGGAAATTCAGAAAGTTTTCAGCAAAACAATCCAAGAGTTAAGTGAGATTAATGGAAGTGACTTCAATTATTGCAAGAGTTTTAAAGGATAGCAGTTTAGATCAGCTCAAAGGTTGTCTCCAACCTGCTAAGTCCCACGATTTTAATCCAGAAATTCATCAACTTACACAACAAAGGCACCAAATCAGGTTTGCTTGCAAATTCAACTAAGAACGACTTCCAATTCAGAATTTCGAGCGTTTACCTTGCGTGGCTCTGATACCACGTGATAGGATCTGCCTTATTTCGTCCACGGTGCAAGGGAGACGCTCCAACTGAGATCCAAGTGGAGGAGAGTACACGTCTTGGTTTCAAAGGAAGGATCCGAATTCCAAGAAATCTGTCCTGTCTTCAATTGGCTTGTTCTCTATGGTCCGGACTCCAAATTGAGTGATTCCAAAACCCAGAGTTATATCCGAAAGTCTAGATGATTTCCTCAAAATTAGAGCATGAACAAATTAGAGAACCAGAACCTGTGCGGAATATACTGAGGGGTCGCAGGCAATTCAGCGAAGGAGATGATGATGATGTTGGTTTTGCGAAGGAGGAGTTTGAGGATGGTGGAGATGAGTGTTTAGATGAGAGAATGGTGAAGTTGAGTGGTTGGATAGGTGGACTTCAAAGTAGGATATGACACACCCCCCAAGAAGAACAAGGTTGAACCTCTTCGATGGGATGTGACTCACCCAAAGGAGAAGAACAAGATGAGCTCGATATAACACACGAGCTAAGGACTTTTCTTTTATAGAAAGAAGCTTGAAGCTGCTGGTTTTTTATTAAACATGTGATCATTACAAAAGGCTCACGAGGCTTGCTTAAATAGGCCTACAAAAATGGAGTTAGAAACTCTTGAACTAGCCTAGTAAAAGCATCCTCAATTAGTGTCTTCCAAATCAAAAAAATCATAAACCCGAAGTCTTTTGAGCTTTCCCTTCTAGAACATGGTAGCTGGATGCCTTACGTGGGCGTCCTCCAAAAATGGGTCCAAACTCTTGAGGGAATTGAAATTAAGCCCATGAGGAATGCATGTATGTCACTCAGGCGCGACATCGAGCGCGTCACTGGCTTTGCGCACAAGAACCACCAAGCACCCTTCACATTTGCTCAGCACTCCTTGGGTCATATGGCTTATTTTGAGCTATAATTAATGGTAGAAAAGCTATGGCTCGAGCAAAGTTGCCATGATGGTGGAGAATGCCGAGAAGGAACATGAAAACCCGAGAAAGTGCGCGCGTCTGGGAAGCCAGCTGGAGTTGATTGAACATTTGACCATTTTTCTCGAACAACCTTGGTTGTGGGGCCATCTTGGGTCCAGTGGAGCCTTGTGGCTCATTGATTTGGATCCAAGTGGTGGCGGGGTCGGTGGAGTCGGGGTTGGAGTAGTTATGAGCGCCACCGCCGAGAAAGGTGTCCTTAGAAGGAGCAAAGCAGCTTGAGGATCTTGGCCTTTATGATCTTCTTGATTGACCATAAGTAGGGCCACATCATCCTCCCCTCCTTCAAAAGGATTTATCCTCGAATCTGAGTGCGCCTCAAGAAAAAGGTTTAGAGCACACAAAACTGCACACATCAAAACAAGGGAGTGAGGGACTAAGAAGTTCTTAGAGAATGAATGACACGTGTAAGAAAACATGATTAGATCCATTGAGTGTCCATGGATGAATTTCCATGCACAAGTGTTGCCCAGTTTGAGTTTAAAGATATGCTTAAGAGTAGAGCATGAGATGCACATGACATTCTTATCGAACAATGCAATGCATAGAACACAATTTTTCTCATGCAACAAGTATTGCGAATGAGAACAATGATGCACATATGAATGCCTAGTTCTACATGCAGAAACTGAATGCCACAAATGCAATGACTTGTATACATGCTTATCATGAACTAGTGGCATCCAACAAGTCATGAATTGAGCAAGAGAACTATGATGTATGCATGAAAATCTACTTCTACCAACAAAATCAGATTCATGAGCTGGAAATTCTCTAGCCCTTGAAAAATATTCAATTTGATGCAAGGGAAAAAGAATTGAGGGAGTAGGGCCAAGAGTTACTCCCCTAGAACAAGTTTTCAATGGAACTTCCTTCTCTTCTTGGTCGCAAACAGATTTTTCGAAAGGCTTTACATCCTTGGTGTCAACTTCTATTTGGAGAAGAAATGGAAAGCCTGAAGGAACCATGTGTGTCAGGTCCGACCATGGAGTAGCTAATGATGCTAAGGAGCTACGCTTGATTGTAGTCAAACACTTGTGTCGTGGAGGAGTTGGAGATGGATCCAAGATTTCCTCCTCCTTTTCCATTGGTGCTAGCTCTTTTTCGTTGGCCATTGACGATGGTGGTTCAGTAGCTTGAGCATCCTCATCTTTAGCCTCTTCTTGAACCAATTCCTTGCCCAACGTAACTCCTTGAACCACCAAATTCTCTTCCTCGACAACATGACCCTTAAGCGATCCCTCTCCGGCCTCTATAGCTTTTGATGGACGACTAGCACAAGGCCCAACCTGGATGTCCTTATCCTCACAAGTACCAACCAAGACTTCACTCACTAAAGGACCTACATCCTTGTAAGTGTAGTATTGGTTAGGGCATATACCGGCCAAGTGGCCTCGCCCATCACACATGACACATACAATGTCGCGTGTCCTAACTCGGGGTGGTGGAGGCACTCTTTCTCTGCCCTTGGACGTGCTAAAAGATGAGTTTGGTGAGTCATAGACTCTCTTGTTTTGCACGAAAGTGTTAGAATAATAATAAGAAGGCCCAAAAGAAATGATAGGTTGATACCTTGGTGGCATGTCCCTTGGAGATTATTGTGGCAGCCTAAGTGGAGGGAGATTCCTTTCTCTAATGTGTTCCCTTGGAGGTGAGTGTCTTAGTACATCTTGTCGGGGCAGCGATGTAGGGCTAGTAGGCGCCATAGGGTATGTTCATTCTTGACGCCTATTGATAGGATCTCTAGCTCCTTGTCCTCGGCAAAAGAAATCCTTGTAGGCGCTTGTGTGAGTTTGGGAGTTAGGGTACTCACCATAAGCCCGAAAGTAAGGATAATCCCTTATTGACATTTGACCCAATTCAGACGTCTCTATGTGTTCTTGTCGTCGAAACTCCATTGGAAGTCACCTTACCAACAACTCAGTCCAGTGAACAACATCTCACACAAGGTGATAGGATATGCCTTTCCCTACAAGGTCAACAACCGAAGCAAAACCCAAGCAACAAGAACTAAAGAAGACAAGATCAAACAATGGTCCCCTAAGCACGCAAGTGCTTAAAATTTTGAATCAAAAGTCTCTACAAAGTTCAGTTTGCAAGCTTACCAAAACAAGGCCAATTGGGTTTGTTTTTGCAAACCAATAAAACCACAACAAACTTTGATTGAACTCAGTGTTTTATGCAGCCCAAATGAACCAAATCAAGTCACCAAAGAAGGTACTAAGACAAGGTCATCAAGTGCAACTTGTGTTCGCTTTTTTCTGGCTTCGCCACTCTTTCTCGAATTTTTGCTTATTCCTCGAATTTTTCTGGCTACTTAGCCTTTATTTCTCGAGTTTTCTTGGGCTATAACCCTTTAATTACACTTGAGACAACAGAATTGAGTACCAAACTCTTGGATCAGTTGAGAACACAACTAATTGGTGAAGGAAATTCAATTTTGATTGATTTCAGTTGGCTTGAGTTATCTCAAGTGGTTTCCCATATCTTTTAGCTCCTCGATTAGTCCAATTGGTCACATGAATCATACAACTTCAATCAAGGTTTGATGCAGCAAAAAGAAGGAAAAGAAAAATAGAAAACTCGGCTGAGTTAATGCAGGAAATTCATAAAGTTTTTAGCAAAACAATCCAAGTGTTAAGTGGGATTAATGGAAGTGGCTTCAATTATTGCAAGAGTTTTAAAGGATAGCAGTTTAGTTCAGCTCAAAGGTTGTCTCCAACCTGCTAACTCCCACGATTTTAATCCAGAAATTCAGCAACTTACACAACAAAGGCACGAAATCAGGTTTGCTTGCAAATTCAACTAAGAACGACTTCCAAATTCCAATTCAGAATTTCGAGCGTTTACCTTGCGTGGCTCTGTTACCACGTGATATGATCTGACTTCTTTCGTCCACGGTGCAAGGGAGACGCTCCAACTGAGATCCAAGTGGAGGAGAGTACACGTCTTGGTTTCAAAGGAAGGATCCGAATTCCAGGGAATATGTCCTGTCTTCAACTGGCTTGTTCTATCTAGTCTGGACCTTGAATTGGGTGATTCCAGCCCAGAGTTAGATCCGGAAGTCTAGATGATTTTCTTAAAATTAGAGCATGAACAAATCAGGGAATCAGGAGTTGTGCGGAATATACTGAGGGGCCGCTGGCAGTTCAACGAAGGAGATGTTGATGATGTTGGTTTTGCGAAGGAGGAGTTTGAGGAGTGTAGAGATGAGTGTTTAGATGAGAGAATGGTGAAGTTGAGTGGCTGGATAGGTGGACTTCAAAAGAGGATATGACATACCCCCAAGGAAGAACAAGGTTGAACCTCTTCGATGGGATGTGACTCACCCAAAGGAGAAGAACAAGATGAGCTCGATATAACACACGAGCTAAGGACTTTTCTTTGATAGAAAGAAGCTTGAAGCTGCTGATTTTTTTATTAAACATGTGATCATTACAAAAGGCTCATGAGGCTTGCTTAAATAGGCCTACAAAAATGGAGTTAAAAACTCTTGAACTAGCCTAGTAAAAACATTCTCAATTAGTGTCTTCCAAAATCAAATAACTCATAAACCCGTAGTCTTTTGAACTTTCCCTTCTAGAACATGGTAGCTGGATGAGTTAAGTGGGCCTCCTCCAAAAATGGGTCCAAACGCCCGAGGGAATTGAAATTAAGCCCATGAGGAATGCATGTATGTCACTCAGGCGCGACAGCGAGCGCGTCACTGGCTTGGCGCACAAGAACCACCAAGCACCCTTCACATTTGCTCGGCACTCCTTGGGTCATATGGCTTATTTTGAGCTATAATTAATGATAGAAAAGCTATGGCTCGAGCAAAGTTGCCATGATGGTGGAGAATGCCGAGAAGGAACATGAAAATCCTAGAAAGTGCGCGCGTCCAGGAAGCCAACTGGAGTTGATTGAACATTTGACCATTTTCCTCGAACAACCTTGGTTCTGGGGCCTTCTTGGGTCCAGTGGAGCCTTGTGGCTCATTGATTTGGAGCCAAGTGGTGGCGGGGTCGGTGGAGTCGGGGTTGGATTAGTTATGAACGCCACCGTCGAGAAAGGTGGCCTTAGAAGAAGCAAAGCAGCTTGAGGATCTTGGTCTTCTTGATTGACCCTAAGCAGGGTCACATCACTATGTCTCATCAGATCATGCTTCAAACGCTTGAAATTGACTTCAACTTTGAGTTCTTCAATAATTTGTTGGAAGTCTACATTGTTTTGGAATCTGTTAGCTTTCAGCAGAACCAAGTATGCAATTTTCTGTGAACCACTTAAAGATTGCCAAAGTTCTTATGCACTTGTATGTTTCTGTAATTCCTTCTTAGCACCTGATATTTTGCTTACTCTTATCATGTTTATATTCTGCTTTTGGTTGGGAATGGACTTCATTGGTACTCCTTTGTATAAATCTTTATTAGTGGAGACCAAGAAATGCGATTTGCATCAATTTTTTTGGTAATATGCTGGCTGCTGGGTTTATTATTAAAAAAACATCCTGGATGAGTACGCACTCAATGCCGATATTGGAACAAGATGTAAAATGACGAGTATTGTTTTATAGAAACTGAAAGCCTAAATCGATAATTGTAGGTGAATGGTGGGAGTATTATGTTTTATATAATTTTGTTTTTATGTTTCAAATATATGCTCTCCTTATAATCGGTGAGCAGATCTGGTGGCATGAACAGGGAGCAAGAGATTTAGAAGAGGTTGCAGATAAGTGAATGGTCCAATGAGCCGGAGTTGTTAAATTTCAGCAGGTAATGTCGTACAAATTTAATTTTATGTTAGTAGTGGCTACAAGAAGTGTCTTCCTCAAGTGTACCAGGATTTATATACCATTTAGGATGCTCTTCACTCACCCAGGTTAGCTTTAGAATTAGATTTCACTAATTAACTGGCATGTAATATTCACCTAATATAACCAGTAGAAGGTTGGGACTTGGGAAACAACCTAACAACAGAAATTATCTTGCGGTGTAGAAAAAACATGAACTAGCTTTATGAATTTCATTTTGCTCAATCACACATTCATCAGAAATGCAGGTATAAATCAAAATTGTTGCATTAAGTCTACTATGAAAAACCAGTTGAGGACTGAATGCTGAACTAATTACATATTTCAGGTCTAAGAAGACTGTTGCAGTTAAAGCATGCACATACTGGGAAATTCAAGATTTGGCATTTGCTTTATGGAAAATTTTCCATAAAACAGAAAAGAATCATGTAAACCTTGATGTTAGTATAAAAAATAGGGTCAATTACCGGAAACCACCCGTCCAATAGGGCACATTGCCTGAAACCATCCGGATAATCACTATTTACAGAAAATCACCCGTTAAACCATGTCCGTTATACTGTTACCACCCAACTCGTCATTCCGTTTAAAATTCCGTTAAGTAATTACAGATTTAAGCCGAACTTTTTATTTTCATTAAATTTCTCCACAACTTCAAAACTTGGGTAAAAATTGTAATTAAGCTAAAATAATATTGCAAAAGGGGCATTTCTGCCACAAGCCCATAACGTTGAAATCGGGTTTGAAAAGAACCACCACCTCGAACAGCAGTCTCGCCGGAAAATGGAAGGATCAGGGCGGCTCCGACAACCTTTCTGGGTGGCAAAAAGATACGGCGTTTGAAGAGGACTCGTGCATGCTTCCAATGGCACCGCTATCGACTCATAATCAACTCGGATGAGCTCGAATTTGGCTCTCAAACACTTCAGTACGGGGTTTTAGGGTTCTAATCTTTGAACGAAAAATTGGATGAATTATGGTTGAATTCGGGAGAGTGTTTATAGGGGTTTATAATCCTTCAATTCCCTTGACAAGATACCGGTATTATCTCCTCCGAATTCAATGTGTGCTATTCCAATTTTCAATTAAACCGATTTAGCCCTAAATGACGTTTGGATGATTACGGATCAAATTGAAGAATATTCCGGTCTTTTAATTCGATCAAATCCCACCATTAGATGCGTAATCTTCTATTCTTAAATGGACATGGGTTAAAGAAATTTTTCGGGCTCGAATCCATGCCCAGATCCGCCATTAAAGCTAAAAAACGGAGCTTTCTTCTTGTCCGCGCGGAGGAAGAAGAAAGACTTCTTCGGAAATTACGAGCGTGGCCCTCTAGTTTCTAATTTGTGGCACATCTGCCCTCCCCAAAATTAATAAATTACAATTTTAGCTCATATAATTTATAAGAATTATAATATTTAAGCTAAAATAATTAAGCTAAAATAATATTACAAAATGGCCCAACGTTATGGGCTTGTGGCAGAAATGCCCTTTTTTACTTTGCAAAAATTACAAAAGTTGCCCAAATTAATATTAATTTTGTAATATTATTTTAGCTTAATTACAATTTTTACCCAAGTTTTGAAGTTGTGGAGAAATTGAATGAAAATAAAAAGTTCGGCTTAAATCTGTAATTACTTAACGGAATGACGAGTTGAGTGATAACAGTGTAACGGACATGGTTTAACGGGTGGTTTCCGGTAAATAGTGATTATCCGGGTGGTTTCAGGCAATGTGCCCTATTGAACGAGTGGTTTCCGGTAATTGACCCTAAAAAATATTATACAAATTACTTGGCTCCTTATCCATGTTGCAACATGTATATCTGTTATCATAATGTTCTTTCAAGCCTCCTGCTTTTTTGGTCCATGTATACAAATGACATAGTCATGCTCTCTGGCGTACATGTATACAAATGACATGGCCGTGCTCTTTGTGTCCACACGGGAATGCCTATATTTTTCTTCTTTTTTGCTTGCAGGACACAACTAAATTTAACCTCTTATATTAGTATATATATATAGAGTCAGGTTCCGGTAAAACGGATGCTTACGGTGAAACGTGAGGAGGAATGAGAGCCAACAATTTTGGGACAATGGAAGGCTATGATGGAACATCCATCATAGCAAACATACACCCTCTCACACACAATCACACCCCATGGTCAACATCTAACCATTGACCGGTCAATGGTCAACGGTCAACGTTGACCGTTGACCGGTCAAACTGACTTTTGTCCTTTTTTTTTAACAATTTTTTTTTAAATAATATATGTTTTATTCTTGTTTCTCTATACGTTTTTATCATAAAATTGTCATTAAAAAAGTTGAACAATTTCTTATTAAATTTGAACAATTGTATATCAAAAGTTGAACAAAGTTTTTTGAACAATATATAAAGTTGAACAATTGTACAAACAAAGTTGAACAATTGTATCTTAAAGTTGAACAATTTCATTTTTATGGTTAGACGAATGTTTCACTAAGCAATTTTTATTTTTAATTTTTTTGGGCAAATTTTTTTCTTCATTTTTTTTTATTGTTTTTCTACACGTTTTTATCATAAAATTTTAATTAAAAAAGTTGAACAATTCCTTATTAAATTTGAACAATTGTATGTTAAAAGTTGAACAATATTTTTTGAACAATATATAAAGTTTAACAATTATACCAAAGAAGTTGAACAATTGTATCTTAAAGTTGAACAATTTTATTTTTATGGTTAGACGATTGTTTCAGTAAGCAATTTTTATTTTTATTTTTTTTGGGCAAATTTTTTTCTTCCTTTTTTTCCATGTTTTTCTACACGTTTTTATCATAAAATTATAATTAAAAAAGTTGAACAATTCTTTAATAAATTTGAACAATTGTATGTTAAAAGTTGAACAATGTTTTTTGAACAATATATAAAGTTGAACAACTGTACGAACAAAGTTGAATAATTGTATCTTAAAGTTGAACAATTTCATTTTTATGGTTAGACTATTTCACTAAGCAAATTTTAGTTTTTTTTCTTCCTTTTTTTCTTGTTTTTCTACACGTTTTTATCATAAAATTATATTAAAAAAAGTTGAAAAATTCCCAATTAAATTTGAACAATTGTATGTTAAAAGTTGAACAATGTTTTCTGAACAATATATAAAGTTTAACAATTATACCAAAAAAGTTGAACAATTGTATCTTAAAGTTGAACAATTTTACTTTTATAATTACACATTTGTTTTGACTAAGCAATGGTTAGTTTTGTTTTTTTGGCCAATTTGTTTTCAGGATAAAACATTTTTAATTTTTTTTGTTTCCTTACACGCTTTTCTCATAAAATTGTTTCTAAAAAATTGAAAAATTCTCTATTAAATTTGAACAATTGTATCATACAAGTTGAACAACTTTTTTAACAATATATAAAGTTAAACAACTGAACCAGAAAAGTTGAACAATTTAGATTGCATGAAAATTCAAACTTATAACAAAAGATAAATTGGGCAATACTTCATTAAAATTTTAACAATTGTCAAATAAACTTGAAGTTTTGTTTATAACGTAATATAAACATAATACAACTAAAAAATGTTCAAAACATAAACCCTAAATCCTAAATGTGTAGATAAATAAAAATAGAAAATGGCAAAAACGGCCATGCACAACTAAAAAATTATTTGAAAAATGAAATTGTTCAACATTGAGAGACAATTGTTCAACTTTATATACATAGCGAATACAGTTGTCGAACTATAAAAATAAAATTGTTCAACTTTAAGATATAATAGTTTAACTTTTCATATACAATTGTTCAACTTTAATATTGTTCGAATTTTAATTGTGCAATTTTAAACATACAATTATTCAACTTTAAGAACTAATTGTTCAATTCTTTTCATACAAATTTTATAATGAAAACGTGTATAAAAAAAAATTTAAGAAAAAAATTACTTTTTTTTTATAAAATTGACCGTTGACCGGTCAACGCTGACCGTTGACCGGTCAACACTGACCATTGACCGAGATTGAGTGTGGTAGGGTGTATGGTAATATTAAAATGAATGATCTAGAATGCTCCTCACGTTTCACCCTAAGGGTACTCCTTACATGAAGCTAACTCTATATAGATATACATTTTAAAATGATATCCAGACTTGTGATAGGTGAATTGCAGTTGTTTTGCAGGTCAAGTATTTAGCAATTTTTCAATTTCTCAATGGTGCATTGGATGAGTAACTTTCTTTAATGGTTTTCCCTTTTCATGATTCGTGGTTTGAAAAGTCTTTGTTCAGTAGTTTGTTGGCTAGCATTTGGTTGGCTTGGATGAAAGTTTAGTGATTGCTTTGTTCTTGGTTAATCTTCCAAAGCCAAATTTAGCAGTAGCTTGAAATGGTTCACTTAATGGTTATGATCCTTTCTTCTTTATACAGGACAAAGATAACTGGCTGAGTGATCATGTAACCATGTTTTCTGGAATCGATCCTTCCTATAGCTTACCTGCCATTCCAATGTCGCCATATTAACACTCCACGTACAGTTGCTAATTCTCATTGAGATAGTTATAAGTTGATTGATACTTCATTGCTTGTTACAAAAACAGTTTGATGCTCGTATTTAGAAATTGCTCAGGAGCTTGCTGATGGGATAGATCTTCTTAAATAAGTATCAAATAGAAAAGCTTAGAAACTTTGATACACTGAGGGCTATGGTGTTACTGTTAGGTGGAAAGGGAGGGGTTTCTAGGGGGATGATGTGAGATGTATTTGAAAAGTGTAGGAGTTGGGACTCCGTCTTGGTCAGTTCCTCTGAAATGCTGAATCTTCAGATGGAGGGAACTGTTCTCTGGAGGCGTTGAGTTCCTCTTGTGGATGTTGATGTAGATGACAACACATAGGTAGATCAATCATATGCAACAAGATCTTGATATCGGTTTGAATCGTGGTGAACCACTTTCCGAAATCAATATTTCGCCCCTTACATAGCCTTAGGGAATCCACAAAATTTGAAGTGAGATAAGACAAACCAATCAGTTCCAATCAAGGCTCATGAAAGGAACTGAACTTTAAAGTTTATGTAATAATGGATTTGAGACTTTCAGCAAGTTCAGCAAGTTCTGTAGAATCACAGATTACTTGTGTATATCCAACACTAAATCCCGAAATCCTTTATATAGGCATTAGGGAGAACTTCCAGAATCAGTTACGGAAGTTATAGGAAGTTACAGCGGCAGTTGAAAACGGTTACCAACTGATTTCAGCGGTTATCAACCGTTCCCAACCGACACACTATAGTTACCAATGGTTACTTTCAGTTACAAAACGGTTATGACGGTTATAGCGGTTACATAGTTGGTTTTACCAACAGTTACAAGCACATTAAACACGTGCCAAGAAAATCAACCAGCCATACAAATGTGTCTAGTCCCGTAATAGGGAAATAACGCTCAGTTCCCTTCACATGAAGTGAACTAATATCTAGTTCCCTTTACTGAAACTATTTCCAGGGAACTAGAGCTTTATACAAGCTGTTTCAAGGGAACTTGACCCTTACATGTAACATATACTTTGTTTCCCTCTAGAACTCAAGTCGTTTACACAAGCGTGTACTCCACACACCCGAGCTCGTATTATAACGAAATGAGTTCCCTTAGTGTCACATGAATCCCGATTACATTAAATGGAAATAATTTCACTAAAATCACCAACAATCCTCCCCCATTTTAGTGTAATCCTTGATTCACAAAATAAGCAAGTCTTTAACCCCAAACTCTATGCATAAACGAAAATGTCGAGACGATTGAATTTCCGCTTAGTGTAATTACACATTCCAAACACTCGGGAATCATGGTGTCCTAAGGATTGAACCAATCAACCTCTTTGGGTGCATGAAGATAACACACACAAGAGTTACTTTACATCTCTAAAGTTGTACTTGACTCTATTAAGGGCCTTGAGTCCATATCTATTCATGAACGTATGTGAAGCCAACCCAAAGCTTCATGAAGCGGCTAAACTTCACATTCATATAGATAGATCCTTTAAGGGAATATTGCCCCAATCGTGCACCTACAATTTGCACTTTTTCAAAGGAACTATTAAGAAGACTTTATCTTCAACCTCTCAACTTGTAGGAACTGAGCACACATTTGGGGATATTTCATTTGTGCTCTCAGTTTCTAGGTGTGGGCTTTCCACATTGAATTTTGTCCCTGACGTTAATCAGGAAGGAATTGGGTATCCCACCACTAGAAAGCTATATGGGTCTTAAATCCCATCCCCTTTCAGCCAACCTCTTCATCAAGTGGTTAGCCAAAGTTGTTTTGACTAAATTAACACAACTGAAATCACACTATGTGTCATGAGCTCATGAACTGTGCCATACCTCACATACAAGGACGTGACCTCTTATAGCACACATGATAGTTCCCCTCTGGCCAGAGATTTTACGCTCACATAGACAAAATCAGTTTCTATCTCAATGAAATTAGGTAGATTTAGTTCCCTAGTCGTTTGCCATTGAACTTGGCTATAACTAATACTACCAATCTCATTTCCGTTGTCGAACTCAAAATGTTAGATTGTTCCTCCGAAGTCCATGAAATGACACTTCCGTTATATGGAACTATTCAAGTCTAGTTTTCTCAAGGGAACTGACAAAGGTTTTAAGGACAAAGTTCGCTTCAAGGGAACTAGCGTCCATCCATCTTTAGAAGATTAATACTATAAGTTTAATATCATCTAACATCCAAATATTCCTTCATATCCAGGAACAATTTCGACATTAATAAGACCATAAACCATGGTCCGCTCAAAGTACTTTACTATCTATCGAATCACCCCAAACAAGGCGTTCAATATAGATATGACCATGAAACATGGTCTTTTCCAAGTACTTAGGTACTCGTTGAACCACCATATCAAAATGTGTATTCAACGTTGCATCTTACAATGTACATTTTCTTGTACACCCAGAGTTCCCTAAACTCGTAAGTACTTGAGCCAAGATACCATCATGCCCACACTTGGCGCAATCTATAAGCTCTAGTCCATGAGAGAGGAAACAAGAAACTAAGGAACACTTCCCTTCATTCTTGTTTTGATCCTAATTCTAAGGATCACATTAACCTCCCCCATAAGCTGCATAGGGAATCCTAATGCCATGAATCCATAACATGATCCACTAGTTTTGTACTATTCATTATTGAATCAGCTAGACAAACAACATCAAACTTGATGCCACCATATTAGTGCTTTATTTGTCTCATCAACAAAATTGCTATGGGCCTTATTTCCCTTAAGGAAATATAAGTATCACATAAATGTTGATCTGGTGGGAACTACGCTCAAATGCATAGTCCATACCCATGGGATAATCCATCTCATTCACCATCGACCTTTTTTAAAAGGCAATAATAGTGTCTTATTGTATTCACATAAGGTCCTATAGTCATACTCTCAAACTTGAGTAGATTTTCATCCTTAGTTCCCTAGCCAAGAAAACTGAACGATTTTTCCCCTTCTTGCTTTCGTATATAATACGAAGCACGAGTGACATTCTTCCTTGAAGAATCAATTCCATATCCCGTTCCCTAACAATTAGGAAACATATCTTTTGGTCCAAGTGTAAGGAATTAATGTACTATGAAAAATTACATCTCTTCACTTGATTACGATAAGCACCATTCTCAAGTCATTCAACTCAATAATATTGGTCTGAAAATTCTTGGAATGCATAACACACCCAATGATGCAATCCACACCTATCCCGCCCAAGGTCTACCTCTTAGGCATGGGTAGTCCTTTGACCGCCCTAGATCCAAACTCAATTAAACCAAGTTTAATATTTAAACCAAAATTCATATGGGACAATCTTGTTCTTTATGAAGAACCCTGTTTGATAATAGGAAAGGACTTAGTTCACTTCAGGGACTAACCACTTCCCTTCTAGGAATATGATTCCCTACAACTAACAGTTGCTTCGCTTCAAGGAATATATTTCCCTACATGGAACTCATCTTCCTCCTCGGGACATATTTCCCATAAAATGTCACTTATACCAAGTACAGAACATGGATTTCACCATAATTTCAAGGACTTTATTTTCTTTCACACACCATTATGTTGTTCAAGTGTGAAAAGCACGTACCACATGTACATTTCCCATCATTGTCGATATACAACATTGGTTATAAAACCTCAATCATGTCTAGCTCTTCATGATTAACATGTCACAAAATTTTAGATATCATCAAATAAATTAAATACAAAGCACGAATAAAAAGAAGCAAGACCAATCTATACACGAAGTATAGTAGGGTCTAAACCGACTAATCTGTATAGATACAATAGAGTCAAATGGCCAATCTATGAAAACAGTAGGGCCTGAACCAGTAGACCTAATAAGTAATCTGTCAAAGGAACAGTAGACTTTAATTAGGTAATCTGATATCTAGTAGACATTACCCAAGTAATTTGTACTAAAATACAATAGACTTGAAGTAAGTAATCTAGATTTAACCATGAGTAATCTATACACGAGGCATAGTAGACTCACAAGAGCAGTTCCCTTCAAAACTTATTCCTTGGTAGGGAACTTAGCCCTGAATGGAATCAGTTCCTTCCAAGGAACTTTCCTCATTCTCCAGCATGAAAATGCTTTGGAAATCATCCATACAACATTCATCCCAGAATTTGTATTATTAATGAAATCCAACCCTAGTGAAGTTTATCATCTAGGTCTCAATATCTAAACGCTTTGATTAAGTCTCTTCGGACTCTTGCTCTCTCAACCTTGGAATCCTCATGATCAATCCATGATAACAGCTTTTATCACAAATCATATGGTTATATATATATACCATAAATTATCATATGTATAAACATATTTATGTAGTACAACACCCCTTAACGAAAACAAGTTCCCAATAAGGGAACTCTTAAAGGACAAGTTTTAGCAACAAAGCAATACTTTAGACTATTGATTATACAACCATAAACATATGATCAGTATTATGTATCAAACAATACTTCAAAGAAAAGGATCCTTTCAATACATAGTTCCCTCAATGAAATTATCGTTTCCCACCAAGGACTAGATCCGTACAAAGGAACTCCCTACAAGGTCCAAATTTCTTTATAAGAAAATCTTCCATTATCCTCAAATCTAGGATAATTAAGATATCATATGCCATAAGTTTATTTTATATAGCCAAAGGTTATAACACCTTTCATTCACCCAAATAAATGGTGAATACATGATCATGTTTTAGTTCCCATGATCACAGATTCATTAACATTATGTAAATGTCCTTTTGCTTGAACCACATGACTCTAATGGAGTCACTATTGCATCCAGATGCAATTACCAAAGTCTCATCATCGTCCAATTAGGGAGACGTCGCCACGTTGGACACAATTCCCTATCAATGGACAATCATCCAAAATTCTCTTATCAATTTGGCCTTATATGATCATACAATATACTCTCATATATAATGTATCGAAATACAGGTTTACACCTATCATTTCCCATTAAATAATTATGAGAAATCATGGAAATGTTTACATAACAAATCCATTGATATAAGTTCCTTATCCCATGATCAAATGATCATGCATGGTTTACATCTAACCATCGTCATATTATACATACCTTTATATGAATAATATCAAAGCCAAAACATTATTTCAATTTTCCCAATAAAACTTGGGACAAATAATATCAAAGTTCCTTCGGATCAAGGGTTCTAATATCCCTTCGATGGTAAGGTAACCAACTTTCTTTGATCTCCTCGAACATCAACTTGGTTGTCTTCTCATGTGCAAATGCCATATGACTTGATCTCTAAATATTGATTTCGAATGTAGGAGTCGGGACTCCGTCTTGGTCAGTTCCTCTGAAATGCTGAATCTTCAGATGGAGGGAACTGTTCTCTGGAGGCGCTGAGTTCCTCTTGTGGATGTTGATGTAGATGACAACACATCGATAGATCAATCATATGCAACAAGATCTTGATATCGGTTTGAATCGTGGTGAACCACTTTCCGAAATCAATATTTCGTCCCTTACATAGCCTTAGGGAATCCACGAAATTTGAAGTGAGATAAGACAAACCAATCAGTTCCAATCAAGGCTCATGAAAGGAACTGAACTTTAAAGTTTATGTAATAATGGATTTGAGACTTTCAGCAAGTTCAGCAATTTCTGTAGAATCACAGATTACTTGTGTATATCCAACACTAAATCCCGAAATCCTTTATATAGGCATTAGGGAGAACTTCCAGAATCAGTTACGGAAGTTATAGGAAGTTACAGCGGCAGTTGAAAACGGTTACCAACTGATTTCAGCGGTTATCAACCGTTCCCAACTGACACACTATAGTTACCAACGGTTACTTTCAGTTACAAAACGGTTATGACGGTTATAGCGGTTACATAGTTGGTTTTACCAACAGTTACAAGCACATTAAACACGTGCCAAGAAAATCAACCAGCCATACACATGTGTCTAGTCCCGTAACAGGGAAAAAACGCTCAGTTCCCTTCACATGAAGTGAACTAATATCTAGTTCCCTTTACTGAAACTATTTCCAGGGAACTAGAGCTTTATACAAGCTGTTTCAAGGGAACTTGACCCTTATATGTAACATATACTTTGTTTCCCTCTAGAACTCAAGTCGTTTACACAAGCGTGTACTCCACACACCCGAGCTCGTATTATAACGAAATGAGTTCCCTTAGTGTCACATGAATCCCGATTACATTAAATGGAAATGATTTCACTAAAATCACCAACAAGTAGCTTGAAATGGTTCACTTAATGATTGCTTTGTTCTTGGTTAATCTTCCAAAGCCAAATTTAGCAGTAGCTTGAAATGGTTCACTTAATGGTTATGATCCTTTCTTCTTTATACATGACAAAGATAACTGGCTGAGTGATCATGTAACCATGTTTTCTGGAATCGATCCTTCCTATAGCTTACCTGCCATTCCAATGTCGCCATATTAACACTCCACGTACAGTTGCTAATTCTCATTGAGATAGTTATAAGTTGATTGATACTTCATTGCTTGTTACAAAAACAGTTTGATGCTCGTATTTAGAAATTGCTCAGGAGCTTGATGATGGGATAGATCTTCTTAAATAAGTATCAAATAGAAAAGCTTAGAAACTTTGATACACTGAGGGCTATGGTGTTACTGTTAGGTGGAAAGGGAGGGGTTTCTAGGGGGATGATGTGAGATGTATTTGAAAAGGAGATAAGATACTAAGAAAATACTATCTACAGATGTTCCTTTTGTGACATTCGCAATGGAGAATAAGAATGCAGATTATTCTCATTGTCCCTGAAAAGGAGGAAAAGGCGTGAAAATTGTTTATTGGATGATGAACTATATGTTTTGCAGACTGCTCCTGGGGCTGAACTGTGGAAGAGCAGTTGATCTTTTAACCTTGCCAGAGACGGCTACTACCTTGTCCTCTAATCGTGCTTTTGATCTGCAGGTGAGAATTTTATTATCAATTACATTCTGAAAGGCCAACTTTATGAATCTGGTCTGGACACCGGTTTATGATAAACAAGCTTGATAATTTTATTTATCAATTACATTCCCTGGATGTCACTGTATGTTTTAGAATCATAGTATGGTTCTCAGGTGGCTCAAACGTTGTTTTTCAGTTAACAAAATAAGTTCTTTGACGGTCTTTGGAAAAAGAAATTCTAGAAACTTGTTTTCAACAATAAGCAGGAACTTAGAGCACCAAACTTAGCTTGTTCCTTTCTAAAATAATATATAACATTTCAGCCAAGACGTGAACTAAATTATAGCATCATGCACTAAAATTGCTTAACAAGTTAGTAATTGAACTTGAGTATCATCAACTAATCTTGGAGTTAGTTTTTTTCTGTTTTTATTTGTTCTCAACTCTCAAGTATCATTTTTCTGGATTTGAAGCTTACTCTGCTGAGTGGACTGAGATGAAATCTTGGTCAGCTAATAGTGGTATTACTTGTAATTACTCGAGATAACTACTTGAGATCCTTATGGAGATATAACAAACCACAGTTAGATTAGAATCTCATCCCAACTGTTTAACCTTCACTAACCTTCTTCTTTTGGTTTCTCTAAGCATGCCTGTAGTGTTAGCAATTTCTTTGTCTAAACCATCTCTTTTGTTCATATGAAACCTTGATGCCATGAAAACATTACAGCTTCTAATAGTTGTTTCATCCAAAATTACATGTAACTCCTCAGGGATATTGCTTCCATGCTGAAAAGGAATCATTAAGAGAGCCTCGAATTGTTCGTGTTGGTCTGATTCACAACCACAACACCTTTTGCAGAATAGCAAAGCGCCATCTTTGAGAAACTAAAGCCCATAATAGATGCTGCATGTGCTTCTGGAGTCAACATATCATGCCTGGAAGTAAGTTCTACATAAGATTGGACTGGATTAGATTGCCGTTGGGGTTGATTTTCGTTGTCACTGTTTGAATATGCAAACATCATAATTTGATTGTAATGTTGCAGCTGTCTCTAAATGAGTAAAGCTTGCAAAAGAAAATTAGTAGATATGCTTAGGGTGAGTTTCAACCATCTAAGTTGTACGCATATTACTTGTTCTGATATCTAATGATTTTTATATCTCTAAATAAGGGAGGAAGATTTGCTTTTCATAACTCTTCAACAGTGTAGACTCGAAATCTCACTCCATATGCTATTGTTTTGAAGTCCTTTCTCATGCATATGCTTTGCATCGAGACTCTGGTATCACTATGTGAGGGAGTGTTTTTTGAATCTACTAAGATCTTGATCTTTCAAGCTAGAAGAGATGAGTTGTTGGTGTTTAAGGCATCATGGTATTTCTTATAGAATTCTTCTTGCCAAGAGGCATGAGCACTGAGGCCTCTTGTTCTAGCTATGCAAGTTGTTATTACAGGCCTGTTTTGACTTTATCAATGACCTTCTAGCAACTTATGTACCCACATAAGATTGCCAAACAAAATAGCAATTAGCAAGTGCAGATCTGATGTAGTATCAAGAAATGAAACAATGTTTCATTGCTTTATAAGGCAATTCAAATGCTAAAAGCAGAATGCACTAGGAACTACTCAAATCAAACACAACTGCTTTGATATTTACAAAATCTGCATTTTGTATAACCTTGCAGCAGAGGGGGTCCCAGAAGCTGCTATGGCCGTTTCAGATAGAGTCTTTGCTGAGATAGGAGAATCCCTTGGAGAATTGGTAAGCTTACTGAAAGCATGTTTTAAATTTGGTTGCATATGAGTCATGCTACTCTCAGTCTCTCACTATGCCTTCGTGCTCTAATAGAAATTTCTTATGTAATGTCTCCAGTAGAAATTTCATTGTTCAAATTTCCATACAATATCAAAGATTTTGTGTTAGGTTGGCGATAAAAATACCCATCTGCTTTTCTGTACCAGTGGCATTTTGTTGCGGCGTCTGCTGAGTGATCACAACTTGAATGGTGTAACACATGTCTTTGTTGATGAAATTCATGGGCGAGGTATGAATGAAGGTAATTATTGTTAGGAAGTGAACTTTTGGGAACTCCAGTTCCCTACATAGTTCCCTTTCTCAGTTTTCCTAGTTTTGATAATGACAAACACTTTTGCTATTAATATTTCCATAAGTGTTGATGAACATGGAACTCTGGAATTGGAAGCACAAGACAGAGACCAAGATGCCAGATTTGGGAACTGACATAAGGAACTGAAGCTCGCTGACGCTGGAAGAGCTTGGAACAAGAGATGAAGGGCGGCGGCGATCCGATTAGGGTAGATCTTTACTTAGAGAGAGAAGTTAAAGATTATCTTGTTTCTATATTATCTTAGGAGTTAAAAGTATATCTTTTATGGAAACGAAAATTGTAAAATCGTGGGAGATTATATTTGATAACAAATATTATCTTTCCGATTACTTTTTGATTATTTTATTTGTGTAATTCGGTTGTTGGAGATTCGTTTCTTCCATCAATTAAATTACATAAATAGAACAGTTGAAACTATCTCACACTTACGCATTCATTCACAATTGCTTACGAAGAAGAAACATAGCTTAGTTTTTTGAAGAAGAATTGTAAGTCGATTGTCTTATTGCTTGCTTGATTTGGTCAAACTAGGTAGAGAGTCCTTAGTGTGTCTAAGACTTAATCTGTGTGTTCTATCCTGGTTGATTGTAATCGAAGTATTAATACAAGAAGTACTATACCATCAAAGAGAAGAATGCTAAAGCTCGTCAACTCATTCTTAATGGGTTAACAAGGGAAGACATGGACAAAGTGATAGGAATCACAACTGCTAAGGGCATCTAGACTGCCCTAAAGGAGATGCATGAAGGAAGTGAGGAACTGAAGCAAAGCATGAAGTTTGCTCTAGAAGGAGAATACCACACTTTCGAGATGCTGGAAACTAAGAACATCTCTCAATACCACTCACGTTTCACAAGACTCATCACCAAACTCAACAATGCTAACGTGGAGCTTGATGACTGGTCCAAATCCCTTGTCATCATCAATGGACTCAACTCCAAATTTAACCTCATCAAAAGAGTGCTAAAGACTACTCCTGGTATTCAAGGTCTTCCCTTAACTCAAATCATAAGGAAACTTGAAGTTGAAGAAAGGGAGGCACTCAAAGCAAGCTCCACCAAGAATATAGAGAAGGGAATTGCCTTAAAAATCTCAAAGGCCTTCTCAAGGTTGGAGATGGAGGAAGAAAACTCATATCTTGAAGAAGAAGAGGATGAGATGACAACCTTGGTTACTAAGCACATCAAGAAGCACTTCATCAAAGGAAAGTTCAAGAAAAACTTCCAAAAGAGAGATCTCTCTGAATATGCTTGCTATCAATGCAAGGAAAGAGGACACCTTGCTAGGAACTGTCCTAAGAACTCAAATGAAGATGATAAGCCTATGCAGAAGAAAGCCCTCTTTGCTACCTTTGGAGATGACTCAGAAGACTCTGAAGGGGAACTGGATACAAATGGAACTTCTAGAGGAAGATGCTTGATGGCTAAGGAAGATTCAACTGAATCAGATGACTCTGAGGTATCCTCTTCTGACTTTACCAAATCTCTTCTTGAATGTGATAAAAAACAATTGATCTGAAACTAGAAGAATATGAAGATGAAATCTCATGCCTATCAAGAGAAACTAGAAGAATATGAAGATGAAATCTCATGCCTATCAACTGAAAACTCTGTCTGGAGTAAGAAACTTGATGAAACTGAGAAATTACTTGCTAATTCTTCTAGGAAGTGTGATTCTTGCATCACTGTTAAAAAGGAACCCATGCATGTTGACAATCCTATTGTTCCTTTCACAGACTCTGAAAAGAACACTTCTTCTATGCTTGCTGAAATATTGAACAAACTTGATCATCTCACTCACTCTATAAATGAGAAAACTGTGAATCAAACTATTTTTGTTAAGCAACGATATGGTCTTGGCTACTCTGGTAACAACGATTCTGAGGAAACATGCTCTGTTGAGAACGAGAAGCTAAGAAGGGAACTGGTTGAGAAAAATGAAACCCTCAACCGTGCTTTACAAAATTCTCATGACAAAACCCAATTCCTAGAAGAAAAGGTAAAAGTGCTTGAACAGAAGCCTAAAGAGAATCAAACTTGGTTCGATGGTCAAAATGCTCACAAGATGTATATTGACCAAGCTCAAGGAACTAAAGGTAAGAAAGTTAACTTTGAGCAGAGAAAGCAAGAAAGACCATTCCGACCTGGTCATGGTAAGTATGGTCATGTTGTCTACAATCGTGTTTGCTGGCATTGTGGTAAAAATGGTCATTATATTCATGAGTGCATTCACAAGAAAAGACAAATGGAGGAAAATGCTAGGAAAAGGAACCAAAAAATAAATAATAAGAAAAAGATGGATACCATAAATGATTTGAATGATCCTTATTATTTTGTTCCTGCTTCTAACCCACAGATAAGATACCAACCTCATTCTCCCAGAAAAGCTAAGCTTAGCTGGGTTCAAAAAGTTTGAGTTCCCTTGTGCAGGACGAAGTGCGACAACAAGACAAATGGTACATAGACAGTGGTTGCTCGTGCCATATGACTGGAAATAGAAGAAAAATGTCGTCACTTCAGTAACACCGAGGAGGTATCATTTCCTTCGGAGATAAGAGAAAGGGAACAATCTGTGGAACTGGCAGTGTGAATCTCACTGATCACATCAAGGTAAGTAACGTTAACCTAGTTGAAAATTTAGGTTTTGATCTAATTAGTGTGTCACAGCTATGTGATCAAGGGGGAAATGAGGTTTGCTTTACCTCTAAAGAATGCTTCGTGGAAGATAGAAAGGGAACTGTAATCCTAAAGGGCAAAAGGTTCAACAACGTCTACATAATTGATCCGAATTTCGTTCCCAAAGAAAAGTTGTGTCTATCAACCATTGACGACCAAACAAACCTCTGGCATCAATGACTTGGTCATGCAAGCATCAAGCTTATTTACAAGCTGCATCAAAAGGAACTCGTTCGTGGCCTTCCTAAAATAAATGATAAAAAGTCAGAAATCTGCTCTGACTGTGTTCAAGGGAAACATGTTCGTAGTTCCTTCAAGTCCAAAACACTGGTGAGTTCCTCTAAGCCTCTGGAACTCATTCACATGGATCTTTGTGTCCTATGCGAGTTCAAAGCATTGGTGGTAATAGGTATATTCTGGTACTTGTTGATGATTACTCTAGATTCACTTGGACATTATTCATAAAATCTAAAAGTGAAGTCTTTGATAGGTTTAGTGAGCTAGTTCCCTTGCTTGAAAAATGATTGAATGTCTCTCTTCGTGCCATTCGTTCCGATCATGGAACTGAGTTCGAGAATGGAGATTTTTTAACCTTTTGCAGGGAACATGGAGTTGATCATAATTTCTCAGCTCCCAACACTCCACAACAGAATGGAGTTGTTGAAAGAAAGAACAGAACCTTGGAAGATATGGCTCGCACAATGCTCATCTCAAGCGGTCTCTCTCAATCCTTCTGGGCAGAAGCGGTTAATGCAGCGTGTTATATCTTGAGGAGGGCTATGCTATGCCCAATGCTTGAGAAGACTTCCTATGAGCTACTTCGAGGCAGAGTTCCCAACATTGCTCATCTTCGAGTCTTTGGCTGCAAATGTTTTGTTCATAATAATGGGAAGGAAAATCTAGGAAAGTTTGATCCACAGAGTGATGAAGGGATCTTCATCGGATATGCGTCCAATAGCAAAGCATACAAGGTCTTCAACAAGCGGACTAAAAAGGTAGAGGAAAGTATTCATGTTATTTTCAATGAAAAATTGCCTTTAAAGTCTGTGCAGGATCTCTCAGTTCCCTCGGAGGATCCATTTCAATGACCAAGTGAAGATTCTGATGATGAAGCTCCTCCCAAGCATAACTCCTATCCTACTCTCTCTAGCTCACCCGCACCTACAGTCCCCTCAACTCTGGTTGAGCCCAAGGAATCAACATCCACAGAAAGCTCCCCAACTCCCTCCACTCATCAAGATGCTGTTGTTACGGCTCTAGTTCCCTCCAATCCGTCGAATGAAGTCGACGCTACCTCTCAGGGAACGGAACTTGCTCCAGAAGTCAACCCAAATATAGCTTCTTCCTCAGCTACTGATCCCACAGACGTGGAGGCTCCGAGAATCGATCTTCTTGTTCCCAACAGAGACAAAAGAACCACCAAGCAACCAGTCAGGTATGGATTTGAGGATATGTCCTATTGTGCATTCAATGCTTTTCTGTCTCTTATAGAACCCAAGAACATCACGGAGGCACTGAAGGATGCTGATTGGATCATTGCCATGCAATAAGAACTTCACCAGTTCGAGAGGAACAGAGTCTGGCGACTAGTTCCTCGCCCTCAGAACAAACACATCATAGGAACTCGGTGGGTTTTTCGTAACAAGCTGGATGATTCTGGTGTTGTATCAAGAAACAAAGCTCGGTTGGTTGCTCAAGGCTATAACCAACAAGAAGGGATCGATTACGATGAAACATTTGCCCCTGTGGCAAGATTGGAAGCCATACGATTGCTCATTGCCTATGCTTCACACAAAGGGTTCAAGTTGTACCAAATGGACGTGAAGACTGCATTCCTCAATGGCATTCTTCAAGAGGAAGTTTATGTCAAGCAACCTCCAGGATTTGAGGATGATGATCACCCTGACCACGTACATTTCTTGGACAAGGCCTTCTATGGTCTAAAGCAAGCCCCTCGCGCTTGGTATGATCGCCTTGCCCACTTCCTAACCGCTAATGGCTATTGCCGTGGTGTGATCGACAAGACTCTTTTCATTCTGGAAGTTAAAGGTGAGATTCTAGTGGTCCAAGTCTATGTTGATGATATTATTTTCGGTTCCACTAACTTGGCCCTTGTAGAAAAGTTCAAAAATCTCATGAGCAGCGAATTTGAAATGAGTATGACTGGGGAACTATCCTTCTTCCTGGGATTGCAAGTCACTCAGAAGGCCGATGGCATTCAAATCCATCAATAGAAATATATTAAAGAACTCTTGAAGAAGTTCAAAATGGATTCAAGCAAAGCCATCTCCACACCCATCTCCCCGGCAACTCGCCTCATCGCCGATCACACTGGACAGAAAGTGGAAGAGAAGCTTTATCGTGCCATGATTGGTTCCTTGATGTATCTAACCGCTAGTAGGCCAGATATTGTGTTTGTCGTTTGTCTTTGTGCCAGGTTTCAAGCTGATCCAAGAGAATCTCACTTATCTGAAGTGAAGCGCATATTTCGCTATCTCAAGAGAACTGACGACCTATGTCTTTGGTACCCCAAAGATTGCCACTTCAATCTTCTTGGATACACCTATGCGGACTATGCAGGCTACTTGGTTGATCGAAAGAGCACATCTGGAATGACCCAGTTCCTTGGCCCTTGCTTGGTCTCTTAGGGGTCCAAGAAACAAAACTCAGTGGCTCTATCAACCACAGAAGCTGAGTACATCGTAGCTGCCACATGCTGTTCCCAACTCCTTCGGCTCAAACAATAACTCGCGGATTTTGGTATGTCTTTTGGCCCTCTAAAGATTCTATGTGACAATACCAGTGCAATCAACATCTCCAAGAATCCTGTGCATCATACTAGGACTAAGCATATTGACATTAGGCATCACTTCTTGCGTGATCATGTTTAAAAAGGGAACATTCTACTAGAATATTGTAGGACTGAAGATCAAATTACAGATATATTCACCAAAGCATTAAATCGAGAACCTTATGAGTCCTTTAGATTACTTCTGGGAATGATATCCATAAACTAGTAGTTTCGTTTGCCTTTACTAGTTCCCTAACTTTGTCTAGATTTGATCTTTTCTATGATTTCATTGACAATATTGTTGATTATTGTTCTTGTGTTGCCCTCGCATGTCCTGTAATTTTTGTTCTAAAGCATGGTCTTAACTCTTTTGCATGATCACATGATTTTATGATATAATTTGATCTTGATTGCATCTTTTTACTGGCCCTATAATAGTCAATTTGATCACATCTATCATCTATTACAAGCCGAAATGATAATTGACTATAAACCGTCCTAAGCTTGACTACACTGTATGATTCCCTATGATCCCTCTTTAGTCCACTCTGGGAATTATCTTTGTGGTGTCAAAATTGCCTTCCGAATTTTATTTATATGGGTATATACTTTTCTTGAGTGATTGCTTGGTTCCCTACATAAAATGTACCCATATCACCCTGGTTCCGTGTCACACACTGAGGAAAGGAATTGGGAATTGTTCTTCAACGGCCAGATTTCAAATTGAGCTCTGTCAGCATCCGCTTCCCAAGGGCAGTTATTGCACATCTAGCCATTTACTCTCTGAGATTTCTGGGGAATTCAAGCCCGATTTATTTGATTGTTCTGAAGAAATTATTATGGGGAGAGTTATGAGTTCCCTTCGGCTTCAGAAGATCTTGTGGCCGTTTGAGATATTTCTGGGTTCCCTTATTTGAAAAGATTCGGCAACGGCTTCTTATGGATAGAATTTTGCCCAACTCTTATATAAGGAAACGAGTCTAACCCTAAACCGGCACCGATCACAACTTCTCTTTGCTCTTAACTCAATCTCTGCCGTGCCCACAAATTTCCTAAAGATCTCTCTCCTCTACATCTGTCTCCATGGAATCCGGTCTACCCCAGCTCCCCGCCGATGAGTTAGCTATCCTGGAGGCCTACCGGAAGCAGAAAGTCACTCCATCCTCCTCCCAGGTGGCTACACCGACAAAGGCACCATCTTCGGTGCCCCCACCTGTGGCGGACCTGGCTCGATCGGCGCCACCGCCGGTCCCTGAGGCTCATCAGTCTGAATCTGCCTCGTCGGAGCACACTCCGTCCAAGACGGCCTCCCCTACACCAACAAAAGAGGACTCTTACCACTCCTCTCCTTCTCAGGGGGCCGCTCCGATTGATGTGGACCTGCTCCCAACTCCGGCGACTACTCTGCAGCTCCCCGGCGACTCCCAGTCGGTGGCCGGCCGTGTCAAACGCCGTGCCGCTAAAGGTGGCCATGGCATCCCCTCTCTTCATCTAGAGGATGTCACTCCCGCCAAAAAAGGCGAAACTTTCAAAGGCCGCCAAGGGAAAGCAACCTCTATTCCAGCAAGCCTCTCCACCATCTCAAGTTCCCTCTCAGGTGGCACCAGCTCTCGCCACTCGCCACATTCTGGAGCCTCTCATAGTCGGCGAAGAATTCTGGGCTACTACTGATGATGAATGTGTCTCTTCTGCCCACGCCAAACTCCAACTTCAAGGGTGGGTGACGAGGCCGAAAATCGGTGTCGTTTTCCTGTCAAAATAATCTCAATTCACCTACTAAAGAGTATAGCAAGTAAGTCAAGGTTCGGTTATCTGTACGCAATTATGGATGATCAACAAGTAACGGGGGGTTTTGTCTAGAATAATCGTAACGTAAACAAACATGCAATTAATGACAAGAGATGAAATATGTTGAGAGAAAGTATTCCACCAGACAAATATCCACACCACAATGCAATCGGTTGATCACTGAAAACTATCTTTCCAAGTTCTTTTACTATCTTATCATTGTTCCCACCCTGATCGTGAATACTATCGATTCTCACAGTTGTCGATATACTTATTACTATGCCAATGATAAAGCACAACTGATTCTCACAGTTGTCAGCGTACTTTAACACCAACACAATAATAGCAATACACACAAGGATATAGGACACATGCAAGTAGAAAGACGTACAAGTACTCACTCCCCTACTTAACATGCAATTGACTCTCACACACAAATATACGCTCGAAACCCCTATACGCACAAATGTGTTTGCCACTAGATATGCACTCGGAACCCCTATATGCAATCCTAGCAATATGATAAATGCCGAAAGACCTAGTTAGCAACTCTAGGTAAACCAACATAAATCAATAATCAATTCAATCGAGAGAATCAATCCAACTTAATAAGATATAGAACAAGGAAATAGAAATCTCACAACCAATTCATTGTAGTGCTTCAATCGTCTAGCGAAACAAGAATGTTTAGCTATCCATTACTTGAAAAACCTAGAAATTATATTAAGGAAGAAGAACGTAACTATCTGCGCTCGCTCTCAAAACTAACGAAAAGACCTTATATAGGTTTCTCGAAGTTGACCTAATAACCGAAATAAGGAAATAATATAAAACTAAAACATAAAGTATAAAATATCAAAATAGGAAATAACAGCACACGTCAGCCACGCGGTCTTCATTCCACCGTGAAGCGGTAATGCTCCACCGTGATGCGGTGGCTTCTTCTGGCGCGAGGCGCTTCTCCTAAGGATCTTCACCGCGGGGCGGTGACAGTGTCGCGGGGCGATGCGGGCAACTTCTTCATCCTTCATCTGCCCCAACGTACTACCAAGCGAGGTAGTTTTCTCCCTTAGCTCTGAGCAGATCTTCTTCAACATCTCCAACTTCCTTCATTAGGCTACAAAACCTCCAAGTCTATACAACTCCAACTCTTCTCCTAAGTAACAGACTTAGCCTAACTCTCTACTTAAACTCCATCTAATATGTGTCAAAAGTCACTAGTTAAGGTGCACTAAATTGCACCTATCAGTGGGACACACTGGTGCCGAGTGTTAGGGAATGGAACTCAGGAACCTCAGTTCCCATGAGAGTTCCTTTCCTCAGTTTCTCTACTTTTGAAGATGACAAATACTTTGATACTAATGTTTTATCTCAAAGATGTGTTTAAAGGAACCACATGACAGTTGTTGAAACCATGGAAGCCAAACAAGATAAATAAACCAAACAAGCAAGCCAAAGGAACCCAGAAGTGCCCAGAAATGCAACACGTGACTTTGCTCTTCCCGATAAAGCTGGGAACACAGAACCTCGGACAAAAGATGGTGAAAATGACTTGAGCAAAGCTTCTAAAGTCTGCCACCATCCAAAGGAAAGCTCCAAGATGTCTAGAACGCTGAACCTCAGACAAAGGTTGCTGAAAGCGACATGTCACAAAACTGTCACCATCTAGAGGACAGTTCCAAAGTGTCTAGGTTGCTGAACCTCAGACGAAAGGAGTTGGACAACGACATGACAGACTTGTCTGAAGCAGTTGACCAACCAATGTGGATTCTGAGTTGCCTAGGTTGTTGGTACATGTCTAAGTCAGCGTGAATCAAGGATTACCACACAACCTAGGTCAAGCTTGCTCTGTGGGAACCAAGAGAAAATCCAACCTCGAGGATCCACTATATAATGAAGATAAGCTCCGCTGTTATCTTTAAGCAACACAACAAAATCACACTCCATAGCAAACATCAAAGTGTGAAGATTCAAACAGATCGTCAACTCAAACCAAGATCGAGAGGAACCAGTCAAGGAATCTGAGAGATGTGTGCTAGTTCCTGTGACTGTAAGTGAGTTAGTTCCTTAGTGGTTAGGACTGCTTCTGTGATTGATTATACTTGCTGTTAAGTTTACCTAGGATTGTCTAACTATGTATAAGACAAAAAAACTGTGTGTTTGTTCCTAGGATAATCTGTAACTGAAGTGATAAGAAATCAAGAAGTAGACCTTGAAATCCTTTCGAAAGAAAGGTAGTGGATTTTATCCTAGATAGCTAGTTGGCAATCGAAGGTTTCCACTATAAGAAACTTGTTCATTTATTTTGATTGTTTATTTCCGCTGCGAAGGAAACTGAATATCTGTATTCTTAGTTCCCTTGTTATTACTCTAACAATCACGATCCTACAATTGGTATCAGAGCAGGAAAAACTCTAGATCTTTGTTTAAGTTTGCAGATCTAAGATGTCTCAGTCGAGCAAATTTGAGCTCAGAATCTCCACCAACAAACCACATCTCCGAAAGAAGGGAGAAGAAACATGGTGGGCCAAGTGCATGGAAAGCCACATAAAGACCAATGACTACCAATGTTGGAGGATAATCGAGAATGGAGATGGCTATGTCGATCTCAACCAAAAGGAAGAAGATTGGAAACCTGAGCATTATGTCATCATGGAAAAGAACACCAAAGCTAGACAGTTCATTCTCAATGGACTGGATAGAGAAGATATGGACAAAGTCATAGGAATCAAGACGGCGAAAGAGATGTGGCAAGCACTCAAGGACATGCATGAAGGAAGTGAGGAACTAAAGCAAAGCCGAAAGTTTGCTTTAGAAGAAGAATACCACACATTCAAAATGATGGAAACTGAAACCATCTCTGAGTATTACTCTCGCTTCAACATGCTCATTGGAAAGCTAACAGCGGCTGAGGTCACCCTTGATGAAGTCTCCAAATCACTGGTGGTCATCAATGGACTTAACTCTAAGTTCACCCTCATGAAAGGAATCATGAAGAACACCCCAGTCATTCAATCCCTTCCCTTGACTCAAATCATAGGGAAACTGGAGGTTGAAGAAAGAGAACACACCAAGGTCAATGCTGACAAGAAACTAGAGAAATGAATTGCCCTCAAAATCTCCAAAGCCTTCACAAGGCTTGAAATGGAGCAGGAGAACTTAGACCTAGAAGATGAGGATGACGAACTTACAACTCTCTTCACAAAGAACATCAAAAAATTCTTTGTGAAGAGAAAGTTCCAAAAGGGCAGTTCCTCTCACAATGGACCGAGGAGAGATCTCAAAGATGTCTCTTGCTATGAATGCAAAGAAAAGGGGCACTACGCTAAGAGCTGTCCCAACAAAGAAGACTCCAAAGAAGATGAAAAACCTCAAAGGAAGAAGGCTCTTGTGGCCTCATGGGGAGAAGACTCAGATGAGGAACTAGATCTGAGTGGTTTCTCTGGAGGAAGATGTCTCATGGCAAAAGGAGATTCAAGCGACTCAGAAGAACTTGAGGTAACTTCTGATGACTTCCTAAAATCTCTAGTTGATTGTGATAAGAAACAACTTCTAAAAATCATAAAGAAACTAGGAAAGGAAACGAGTGCTCTTCAACAAAAACTTGATGATTGTGAAGATGAGATTACTTGCATGACTGTTGAGAACTCTGTGTGGAGTAAGAAACTTGATGAAACTGAGAAAGATCTCGCTGAAACTCACTCCAAACTCATGGAACTTAGGAATGTGCATGATAGTTCCCTTAAAATTTGTCAATCTTGCAGTGAATCTAATATAGAATCTGTTATAGTTCCTATGCATGTTGAAGCGAGATTAATACTCAGAGATGGTTTCAGTTCCTTTGTCATTCACAGACTCAAAATGATAAATCACATGCTAATCCCCCCAGTAAAGCCAAGCTTCACTGGGTTTAGAAATCTTAGTTTCCTTGTGTGCAGAAAGAAGAGAGGCAACCTCAACTATGGTACATTGACAGTGGAAAAAATAGAACCTACCTGGAAATGCTTTGCTTCAATCTATTATTGATAGGTCAGATATTCTCACTGATTCTATAAATGAAAAAACAATCAATCAAACTGTCTTTGTGAAACAACGTCATGGAGTTGGATACATTGACAACAAGATCAATGATGATGCTGAAAATGAAAAGGTTAGACGAGAACTTGTTGAGATGAATGAGAACCTCAGTACTTCTCTTGCGACTTCTCAAGATAGGAATCAATTCCTATTAGAGAAGATCATGGTTCTTGAGAATAAGGCTGAGGTTGCCAAGCGTCTCTAAGAAAGTTCTGAAAGTCCAAAAAGGGAACCTAAGGGAAAGGATAAAGAATCTCCAAAAGATAAGTGGTTCACTAATTCCTTTGCTCACAAAAGGTACGTGGACATGGCTCATGGTAAGGTTAGAAATAATGTTGATTTCAATAAAAGAAAAAATGAAAAACCTTTTAGGCCAGGAAATGAAAAATATGGACATGTTGTGTACAATCGTCTGTGTTTCTATTGTGGTAAGAATGGTCATTACAACACTGAGTGTCCTAAGAAAAGGAACTATGATAATGAGAAAAGTGCATATTACCGTGAAAGGAATCAGTTCCTTTGTCATTCACAGACTCAAAATGATAAATCACATGCTAATCCCCCAGTAAAGCCAAGCTTCACTAGGTTTAGAAATCTTAGTTTCCTTGTGTGCAGAAAGAAGAGAGGCAACCTCAACTATGGTACATTGACAGTGGTTGCTCGTGCCATATGACCGGAAGAAGAAATCAAATGACCTCTCTTCAACCCCTCCAAGGAGGGAACATCTCCTTTGGAGACAAAAGCAAATGGAAAATTTATGGAATAGGAGCTGTGAAACTCAATGACCACATTAAGGTAAACAAAGTACACCTTGTTGATAATCTTGCTTTTGATCTAATTAGTGTGTCACAGCTGTGTGATCAAGGAGTGACGTGGCCGAAATATGCAATGCAAATATCGTTGAATGGCCTAGTCAAAGTAAATGTCCTAACAGACCTACTAAATGGATGTATAGTAAGCAAGTAAGGGTCGAACCCACAGGGAAGATCTGATGAAGTATGCAATTATGATTGACAAGTAACAAGGAAGAGGGGTTTTAGTTATCAAGGAGAATAAAGCAAACAAGTTTGATTGAGTTGAGAATATGATTGGAGAAAAGAGTTCCACTAGAACGAGATCCACAATACAGAGATATAATTTGATCACTGAAATCTATTAAATCCAAGTTCTTTCACTATTCTTATGGTTGTTCCCACCCTGATCTTAAGTACTACCAATTCTCACAGTTGTTGATAGACTTATCACAATATCAATGGAAGAAAACCTTACCACTAACAAAGCAATAGCAATGCACACAAGGATATAGGATACATGCAAATAGAAGAAAACCTTACTATTCAACATGCAAATGATTCTCACTCACGATTGCGCACTCGTATTCCACTATATGCAACAATCGTGTATGCTACTAGATATGCACTCGTATTCCACTATATGCAAATCCTAGCAATTGATAAATAGTATTCAACCTAGTTGATCAGGCTATGAGGAATAACAATAAATCAATATTCAATATAACCAAGAGAATCACACCAACACTTATAAGAATAGGAACAAGGAATAGAAATCTCACAAACACATCAACTGTATTGCTTCAAACGTCTAGTAGAACAAAAGGGAAATTAGTGCTCCATTCAGAGGTGAATGAAAACCCTAATAAGAAAAACTGCGTAATGTAAAAGTAGTGTCTCCCTTCTTAATCTAGAAAAGGGTCTTAAATAGGTTTTGGAAAATAAAGTTAACCTAATGCAAATAACAAAGGAAATAAAATAATAGCAATAAAGAAATCCGAAAATGCATAAAAGGAAATAAGTCTGTGCTGGCCACGAGGCGTTACGTGCCTCACCGCGGGGCGGTGGCTTCTTCTGGCGCGACCAGCTCTTCTCTGAGACCCACCGCCGGGTCGCAGTGGCATCTGGCGCGGGGCGGTGAAATCGCCCACTCCTTCTTCAGCTCTTCTTCTTCTTCTTCTTCTTCTTCTTCTTCTTCTCTTCTGCTCTTCATTACTACCAAGTGTTGGTAACCTTCTCCAATAAACTCTAGCAGAACCTCATCCATCTTCATCATCTCCATCTCCGTCTCCGTCTAAGCTGTAAATCCCTGGATATCTTCACTTTTCTCCACAACTTCTGGATCACAGACTTAGCCTCAAATCTCATCCTAAACTCCTCCAAATGATGCTAATAATTGCTAGTAAAGGTGCATGAAATGACACCTATCAAGGAGACAACAAAGTTAGATTCAAATAAAATGAATGCACTGTCCTTGACTCCTCGGGACAAATCATCTTAAAAGGTAAAAGGTTCAACAATGTGTATGTTGTTGACCCATCCTTTGTTCCCAAGGAGAAACTCTGTCTCTCAACTGTGAATGATCAAACGGACTTGTGGCATCAACGTCTTGGTCATGCAAGCACCAAATTGATCCAATAGCTACACTCAAAGGAGCTAGTCAGAGGCCTTCCAAAGATAAGTGGCACATCTACAGAACTATGCTCAGACTGTGTAAAAGGGAAATAAGCTCGAAGTTCCTTCAAATCCAAAAATATGGTAAGTTCCTCAAGGCCCCTTGAACTCATCCACATGGACCTTTGTGGACCCATGAGAGTTCAAAGCCTAGGAGGAAACAGGTATATCTTTGTTCTTGTCGATGACTTCTCTCGTTTCACTTGGACAATTTTCATAAAATCTAAGAGTGAAGTCATTGGACGATTTAAGGATTTGGTTCCCATGTTAGAAAAATCTCTCGATTGCTCTATCAATTCTATTCGTTCTGACCATGGTACTAAGTTCAAAAATGGAGAATTTCTAACCTTTTGCAGTGAGCATGGAATTGATCACAACTTCTCTGCACCATACACTCCTCAACAAAATGGAGTAGTAGAAAGGAAGAATAGAACCTTAGAAGACATGGCTCGAACTATGCTCATCTCAAGTGGACTCTCTCAATCATTCTGGGCTGAGGCAATCAACACAGCCTGCTACATCATCAATTGAGCTATGCTTCGCCCAATCACAGAAAAGACACCCTATGAACTTCTAAGAGGAAGAGTTCCCAACATTTCACATCTTAGGGTGTTCAGATGCAAATGCTTTGTGCATAACAATGGAAAGGATAATCTTGGTAAATTTGACCCATGGAGTGATGAATGGATCTTCATTGGATATGCCTCAAGCAGCAAAGCATACAAGGTCTTCAACAAAAGGACTAAAAAGGTAGAAGAAAGTGTTCATGTTGTTTTTAATGAGAAATCACTTGGTAGAAATATGCAGAACACCACCAGTCCCTTTGAAGATCCATTTCCCAAGCCACCTCAAGAAGATCCAGATGAAGACATCACACCTCCCAGTTCCTACCCAGCTGTACAAATTGTTCCGCCAGTTCCTCCACCAGTTCCCATGGACAATCAACAACAATCCATCTCTGGGAACCATGAACATGAAGATAATACCTATGGAGACATCAATGATTCATCCTCTCACATGTTCTTCAATGGAGAAGGTGATCCCAACATAGAAGTTGAAGCTGAATGTTCAAATCAAAATGCCTCCACATCAAATGCTCTAGCCCCCAATAGAGAAAGAAGAACCATCAAGCCTCCCGTCAGGTTCGAACATCTAAACTTCTTTGCTTTCAATGCCTTTTTATCTATGGTGGAACCCAAGAACATAGGTGAAGCACTGAATGATGTAGACTGGATCCAAGCCATGCAAGAAGAACTTCATCAGTTTGAAAGAAACAAAGTGTGGCATCTAGTTCCCCGCCCCAAGGATAAGCATATCATAGGAACTAGATGGGTTTTCAGAAACAAGCTCGATGACTCAGGAGCTGTAATTAGGAACAAAGCAAGGCTTGTTGCTCAGGGATACAATCAACAAGAAGGAATCAACTATGATGAAACCTATGCTCCAGTGGCAAGGATTGAAGCAATAAGGCTGTTGATTGCCTTCGCATCACACAAGGGTTTCAAACTATTCCAAATGGATGTAAAAACCGCCTTCCTCAATGGCATTCTTCAAGAGGAAGTCTATGTCAAGCAACCACCTGGTTTTGAAGACATTGATCATCCAGACCATGTCTATTTCCTAGACAAAGCCTTGTATGGTCTCAAGCAAGCCCCTAGAGCTTGGTATGATCGTCTTGCCCAGTTCCTACTCTCCAATGGTTACAGGCGTGATATCATTGACAAGACTCTCTTCATTCTAGAAGAAGAAGGTAACATCTTAGTGGTTCAAATCTATGTTGATGATATCATTTTTTGTTCCACTAACCCGTCCCTTGTAGATAAGTTCAAAGACTTGATGAGCAGTGAATTTGAAATGAGTCTAATAAGGGAACTCACCTTCTTCCTCGGATTGCAAATATCCCAAAAGAAAATGGCATACAAATTCACCAACAAAAGTATGTCAGGGAACTGTTGAAAAAGTTCAAAATGGAGTCCTGCAAGCCTCTCTCCACTCCTATCTCTACCATCGCCCATTTGGACAAAGATCACTCAAGTCCTCTTGTGGAAGAAACGCTCTATAGAGGTTTCAATCATGTCCAAGAGAAACACACTTAGCTGCTGTGAAAAGGATATTCCGATATCTCAAGGGAACTGACTCGCTCTACATTTGGTACCCCAAAGAGTGTCCCTTTGAGCTCATGGGTTTCACTGATGCTGATTATGCTGGATACCTGGTGGATAGGAAGAGTACTTCTAGAATGACACAGTTCCTAGGCCCTTGCCTTGTGTCATGGGGCTCAAAGAAACAAATATCAGTCTCCCTCTCCACCACAGAATCTGAGTACATTGCATCCGCCTCTTGATGTTCCCAACTCTTATGGCTAAAGAAATAACTCACGGACTTCGGTATGTCTTATGGTCCTCTTACTATTCTTTGTGATAACACCAGTGCTATAAACATCTCTAAGAATCCTGTGCATCATACTAGGACCAGACATATAGATATAAGGCATCATTTCCTTAGAGATCATGTTGAGAAAGGAAACATCATCATGAAATTTTGTAGAACTGAAAATCAGGTTGCAGACATATTCACCAAAGCCTTGAATAAAGTTCCCTTCGAGAACCTTAGATTATAACTGGGAATGATTCCTATAAACTAGCAGTTCCTTTAGTTTAAAGTTCCTCTTCAGTTCTCTTGATTGACTAGTTCAGATCTTTTTACTTATTTGTGTCTTGGAATCATTGTGTTATTTCTCTTGCGTTAGACCCTCATATCCATAATGGTTACTCAAAAGGCTTTGACAAATTTTTCTAGTTCTTCTCCTTGAATGTTCATTTTTCATTAAAATTCAATCATTGTCCAAGTTTCTTTGTTGGCCCAAAAGTCACAATCTGATCACATTCTAACCCGACAATACAAGCCGAAATGATGATTGTATACTATGACCCTCCCTTGCCTCATTGCACAATCTAATTCCCTATGATCCTCTTCTTAACCCTCTCTGGGAATTAATGTGTGATGCGATAAATGGCCTTCCCCGATTTATTTTATAGGAACGTACTTTCAGGTCCTATTTCTTAAAACCCCACATCAAAGGTTCCCATATATCCCTCTAGCACACTGAAAAAATTGCCAGAAAGGAACTAGGTCAGGCTGCTCGTCAAACGGCTAGTAAGAAACTCGCTCCTCCCAAGACAACATTTATGGCAATTTCACAGCGTCAGAGATGTCTTCTCAGCGTTGAACAGTTGCCATTTCTGAGTATTTGATTTTTGAATCTGTGACCGTTTCAAAGCCGAAAAAAAAACTGCCATCAATTGAGCCATTCCCAAATGTCAGAGTTCCCAGAGATATCTCTCTCCCTAACGGCTTGATTCTCAACGGCTCCAAAATTTTCTCAAGGGTTATTTAGGGTCTCCTGTTTGATTGAGCCGAGCACTCTGCTTTCTCTCGCCTTCTCTCAATATCTTGTTCTCCTTTTCTCTCAAACCACAAAGCTCCTCAAATGGCAAACAAAGACCTCAACCCCCACCTCGCTCAAGATGAGGAGGAAGCTGCCCTCCTAAGAGCTTTCAGAGAGAAGAAAGCAGCCTCTTCCTCCAAATCCCCTGATCTCACACCCACAAAAGAACCCATACCCAAGCACACAAAAGAGGTGGAAAAGGAACTCCACCATGGATCTGCATCAGCTACTCGCACTATCTCTGAAGGCGGTTCCCACGACTCTTCTCCAGACAAGGAGACCCTGGAGATTCACAGCTCGGATCCCTCGCCTGTCAGCCTCAAGTCCAAGCCTGCTCCCTCAGTTGCAACAAGACTCAAACTTCGCAAGCGAAGCTCCCAGGCCCTGGTTCCCTACAACCCTGTCTCCAAAGAACCGACCTCCTCCAAAAAGCCCAAATCGGCAGCCCTCTCTTCCTTGTCCACCAGAGCCATAACCTCCACGTCCACTCTGGGGAAAGTCTCTTCCTCCTTCGCTAAGAGGAAGATACTCAAGCCCCTCATCATTGGTGAGGAGTTCTGGACCAAACCCCTAGAGGAAGAAGATGAAGCTCAATTCGGCGAAGCCCTTAGTCAATTCCACTCTTTGCTCCAGTTTCAAGGGTGGGACCAGATCTTGGTGGAACCCTTCTCAGTCTCCGACGAAGTGGTGCGTCTCTTCTATCAGTCCATGACCTTTGTGCCAGCCAAGGAGAACTGTAGGATCGTTAGAGTTACGTATGAGGGAACAAAAGCTTTGTTCCCACAGAAGATGCAGCGGATTAAAAACAGCAAGAAAGATAACGAACGAACTCACGATGTATAGCAGAAACCCTGATTAGCAAAACTAGCTTCTCAAGGAAAAACCACTACCTTCAAGCTTCCGCTTGAGAGGATTTTGAAGCGTGTACTTGTCTTATTGATTTCTTGTTCGATTACACTTGTATCCTGGACTTCGACCTCTAAACAACCAGCTAGACTCGAAGACTCTTCTACAACGATGAATCAAACTCAACCCTCAAAGACTTACACACACCTCACTTCTTTTCTTTCTCTTTTTCGTTCCCTCTGTTTTCCGTCGTCGTGGTTACTTAGAAATGAATCCATACTTCTAATAAATACAACACGGCAAAATCCTAATTGTAACAAGATAAGATCTTTCCAAATAAGGTTATAAGAATATAGGATTTGCTGGAGGAATAATATCCCAACCGTCTATATTAATCAAGGAAGGAATTCCCGAAATTAATATAATCGGATGAGATATGATTCTTCTCTCTCCAATTCACTTATCTAAGGAAAGATTCCCTAAGATAAGGAATCGGGCTTCTCTCTCCAAATCTTCTCCAACGGCTAGATCCTTCCAGCCGAAGTCTTCAATCCTTGACCGCGTGATTCTTCTTTGATTTGTTTCCATAATTGTCACGCTGTATTTCTTCTTTCCATCCGCAGCTTCGATCTCGTTCGTCACTTCAATTCCTTGCTGGGTAACAAAGCACATGAACAAAGCTTTGTTCCTCCCCGCGATCCTTTGCTGCAATGGTTCCCTGAGACAACTGTCTTTGTTCCTGAAACACTTAGTACCCAGATTAGTTGAATGTTTGTCACTTATCAAAACCTAAGGAATTCAACAAATTCCCCCTTTTTGATGGTGACAAACATCCTTGACAATAAAGCATACACAAACGAGATAAAGACAATTGTATGGGGAAAGGTTCTCCACACAAGACCATAATAGTTCCCCCTCAACACAGCAACATATGAAACCATGTATTGTTCCCCCTCAACCAAAGCTACCTGTCATTTTCCCCCTTTTGGCATCATCAAAAGCATAAGTAAAGAGTGAGAGAGAAAAAGACCACAGCAAGATAAGCAACATTCCCATTTGCATTAGATTGAACCGCACAAACCTAAACTGCATGTAAGTACAACAACAAGGTGATCAAGAATAACATACATGATCACCATGCCAGTCAATGCAAACACATGAAGCAGAAGCAAAGAAGTTTGAAGAGTAAGGGATATATGTGCTAGGAAACAAAAGAGGGATTGGTCAGCCAGAGAAAGACGAATTAAGTACCACTAGGGCCAGCAGCTAGAGCTGAAGTATGAATAGCAATGGAGTCCATCTTCTGTTCCCACTCAGAGTTTGTACTTCCTCATTTGCATCAGCTTCCATCACAGGCTTAGCAAATAGAGGAAATAAGTTTTGGTCTCTTCTTTGTGTACCTTTTTTTTTTTTTTCTTCGAACAGGAACACCACAGCCTCCTGCTTTCCTCATTTAGCCAAAGAACACAGCCAGGAAGATACTTTCAGAAAGACCATGTAGCAGATGCAATCCAAAACCCTGAAGGCTCACACGACCATGAGCATAGCAGCCTTCACACCATCATACCATACCTGTCAAAACTATCCACAGACCATAGAGGTGACCATTCGTATTCTCGACTTTCCGAAAAAGTAGAAGAGTGTGATGCGGGGGTAATATTACCAGAGAGGGTACAAAGAACATCACACATAAATATATACGAGAATTTTTAATAATGTTTATCATGAATGAGAGGCTCCCAGATGTGGATGATTAGAGGGACTCATAGGGAGCATCAAGCATGATGGCTAAGGTAAGCTGTAGAATCAACAATCATTTGGGCTTATGATGGGGGAACTGAGCATCAAGTTGACTCTTTTGGGCTGAAAGAAGGCTGAATCATGTATAGCCAAGATAGCATGGATGATCATGCATGAAAATTTGCACATAAGTGAAGTATTAGCATGAGTCTAAACTAGTTGTCCAACTAATGAGCAAGAAAATGGATGCAGATCAGGACATGATGATTAACCTTGCACACTTTACCAAGTAATTTAGCCAACCATCGAGGGAACAGAACAAATAGACATCTAGTTTAGAGAGATCATACCTAGTTCCATACGGAACTGTTCGAAGGGTTCCCTGTTTAGAGCCTTGGTGAAGATGTCAGCAATTTGATCCTTAGTTCCACAGAAGTCCATTGTCACCAACCCTTTCTCCACACAGTCACGTAAGAAGTGGTGTCTTATCTCGATGTGCTTGGTACGTGAGTGTTGCACCGGATTCTTGGAGATATTTATGGCACTGGTATTGTCACAGAGAATGAGAATAGAGTTAAGAAGAATACCGTAGTCGCTGAGTTGTTGTTTAAGCCATAGGAGTTGTGTGCAACAAGCAGCGGTGGCTATGTATTCAGCTTCTGCAGTGGATAGAGCGACAGAGTTCTGCTTCTTTGACCTTCATGAAACTAAACACGGCCCAAGGAACTGAGCCATTCCTGATGTTGATTTTCTATCCACTTTATTCCCTGCGAAGTCAGCATCTGTGTATCCGACTAGATCGAGGCTTCCTCCCCTTGGATACCATAGACATAGATCATCTGTTCCCTTCAAGTAAGAATCCTCTTCACTGCTTTGAGATGTTTTCTTTGGGATCGGCCTGAAAACGAGCACAAAGACATACACTGTACATAATATCAGGTCTACTAGCAGTGAGATAGAGAAGTGAACCTATGATTCCTCGGTAGAGAGATGGATCAATTCCCTGTTCATGTTCATCTTTTCCCATTGGGTTGTTTGGAGAGATGGGAGTGGTGAAGGGTTTTGCGTTAGACATTCCAAACTTTTTGACACATTCCCTTAGATACTTCTGTTGATGCACATTGGTTCCCTCATCCCCCTGAGAGACTTGAAGACATAAGAAGAACTTGAGTTCTCCAACCATGCTCATCTCGAATTCACTGGCCATTAGCTTAGAGAATTTCTGAACCAGTTTATCATCTGTAGAGCCAAAGATGATATCATCCACGTAGACTTGTACCAACAGAATATGCTTCCCTTCATTCAGAAGGAACAATGTCTTGTCGACCTTTCCACGAACGTATCCGTGCGTCCGAAGGAACTGTGAGAGCCTTTCATACCAGGCCCTCGGGGCTTGCTTGAGACCGTACAAAGCTTTGTCTAGAATATAGACATGGTCGGGTTGGGTGGTGTCCTCAAAGCCGGGAGTTTGCTCCACATGGACTTCCTCCTTGAGAACTCCATTCAAGAAGGCGGTCTTGACATCCATCTGTTGCAGCTTGAATCCATGGAAAGAGGAATAGGCAATTAGGAGTCTTATTGCTTCTAACCTCACAACTGGAGCAAAGGTCTCATCATAGTCGATGCCTTCCTGCTGGTTGTAACCTTTCACCACCAGCCTTGCTTTGTTCCTTGTGACTTGACCTTGATCATCCAACTTGTTCCTGAACACCCATTTGGTTTCTATCACTGTTCTGTTCCTTGGACGAGGAACTAACCGCCAAACCTTGTTCCTTTCGAACTGATGAAGTTCTTCTTGCATGGCGTTTATCCAGTCAGGATCCTTCAATGCTTCTCCTACGGTTTTAGGTTCTTGTAAAGAGAGAAAAGCATTGAAAGCACAAAAGTTATGTAGGGAAGAGCGAGTGCTTTGAGGTGCTCCCTTTCTATAGTCTGTGACAATTAGTTTGACTGGATGAGCCCACTTTTGCTGGTAGTTTGGAACTTGGAGATTGTTGACGTCGAACTCCTCTGAATTAGCGTTGCCAGCGTTTGAGCTTTCACCAACAGTTTCATCAGTATTAGGACTGACATCTCCAGTTCTGTCAGCATTATAGCTGTCCTCAGAGGGCTCCGCTGTGCCGTGTCTTGGGCTCTGTTCCCCCTGAGGTACCTGAGGTGTTTCTGGTGGGTGAGCATTTTCTTCATTTCCATATGAGTTGGCGGAGTTGGGAGTTCTCGGTGTTGAAGGATCATTATGAGTTTCTTGATCTTGAGAGGTCCCATCACCGACATTGCTTTCTACAAGCTGAAAGAAATCATCTTCGGATAGCTCGGTATTGGAGGGAACACTGCCTTATTGTTCCTGCACATTGTTACCAGCCATAACTGATTCATTCATGAATGCTTTCCTCTACCTTTCTGGTTCTCTTGTTGAATACTTTGTAAGCCTTGCTTTGCTGAGAGTATCCTACAAAAGTTCCTTCATCACTCCTGGGATTGAACTTCCTAAGAGAATCTTTCCCGTTGTTGTGGACGAAGCACTTGCAACCAAATGTGCGCAAATGAGACACATTAGGTTTCCTTCCCTTAAGAAGCTCATAGGCAGTTTTATTCAGGAGAGGACGAATGGTTGCTCTATTCAGAACATAACAAGCAGCATTCAGAGCTTCGGCCCAGAAACTCCTAGGAAGACCACTTGAGATGAGGAGGGTACACGTCATGTCTTCCAGAGTCCTGTTCTTCCTTTCCACAACCCCGTTTTGCTGTGGGGTCCTGGGAGCAGAGAAGTTGTGGTTAACACCTCTGTTCCTACAGAGGGATAGGAATTGAGAGTTCTCGAATTCTGTTCCATGATCAGTGCGAATAGACCCCAAGGAATGTCCAGTGCTCCTTTCGGTTGCCTTAAGCCAAGACTCAAACTCAGCGAACACTTCATCCTTTGATGAGATAAATAGAGTCCATGTGTACCTGGAATAGTCATCAACAATAACAAAGACATATGCATTTCCCCCACGGCTCTTCGTGCGCATTGGCCCACAAAGATCCATGTGGACTAATTCCAGAGGATGAGTAGTACTTACATCCCTTTTTGACTTGAAAGAGGATCTGACTTGTTTTCCTTTGATGCATGCATCACACACATCATTTCTCATAGCTTCAACCTTAGGGAGACCGTTCACCAGCTCTTGTCTGTGAAGTTTGGAAAGGAGTTGAAGGCTAGCATGTCCAAAGCGTTTGTGCCACAAGTCTGTTGTCCCAGCAATAGACGACAGAAAAAGGTCCTTGTCAGGGATGAAAGCAGGGTCGACCTTGTAAACGTTGTTGTCGCAGATCCCTTTGAGTAAGATTTTCCCTGTACTTAGACACTCAACATGACAATCATCGGTGGTAAAGACTACTCTATTTTTTCTGTTTTGGCATAGTTGAGCCACACTAAACAGGTCAAATTTGAGATTATTCACTAGATTTACGTTATTCACAGTGATGTGTTTAGAGAGTCTTACTTTACCGATACCACAAACCTCACCCTTACTTTTGTTTCCAAAAGTTATCGATGCCCCTGAGGCTGGCTGAAGAGAGGTGAACCACTCACTGTTCCCTGTCATGTGACTTGAGCACGCACTGTCAAGGTGCCAAGAGCATTTCCTTGCTTCCTCCTCGGATTTATGAGCACCATCTTCTGATATGTTGTGATCTTTTGAGCTCATCAAACAAATATCCTTTGAGAGAGGAGATGCTTCATCATCTGAGTTGTAGTCACCCCACTTCGCACCCTTTGCTTGTTCCTCTTTTCGGGTCTGAGGAGAACCTGCCGCTTTGTTGAGGCAGTTTTTGGCGAAGTGTCCGTTGTCATAACAGTGGAAGCAGACAACCTCCTTCATGTCATTGTGAACCATGACCGAACCCTTAATGCCTTTGTTTCGATACCATATCTTCTTCATGGCTTGAGTGATGAGAACCACATCTACATCACCTTCTCGAGAGTCTCCATCCAAGGCATTTCCTGACGACATCTTTCCTACAAAATCTGTAACTAAAAACGAACAATCTAGAGCACCAGGCTCTGATACCAATTGTAGGATCGTTAGAGTTACGTCTGAGGGAACAAAAGCTTTGTTCCCACAGAAGATGCAGCGGATTAAAAACAGCAAGAAAGATAACGAACGAACTCACGATGTATAGTGGAAACCCTGATTAGCAAAACTAGTTTCTCAAGGAAAAACCACTACCTTCAAGCTTCCTCTTGAGAGGATTTTGAAGCGTGTACTTGTCTTATTGATTTCTTGTTCGATTACACTTGTATCCTAGACTTCGACCTCTAAACAACCAGCTAGACTCGAAGACTCTTCTACAACGATGAATCGAACTCAACCCTCAAGGACTTACACACACCTCACTTCTTTTCTTTCTCTTTTTCGTTCTCTCTGTTTTCCATCGTCGTGGTTAGTTAGAAATGAATCCATACTTCTAATAAATACAACACGGCAACACCCTAATTGTAACAAGATAAGATCTTTCCAAATAAGGTTATAAGAAGATAGGATTTGCTGGAGGAATAATATCCCAACCGTCTATATTAATCAAGGAAGGAATTCCCGAAATTAATATAATCGGATGAGATATGATTCTTCTCTCTCCAATTCACTTATCTAAGGAAAGATTCCCTAAGATAAGGAATCGGGCTTCTCTCTCCAATCTTCTCCAACGGCTAGATCCTTCTAGCCGAAGTCTTCAATCCTTGACCGCGTGATTCTTCTTTGATTTGTTTTCATAATTGTCACGCTGGATTTCTTCTTTCCATCCGCAGCTTTGATCTCGTTCGTCGCTTTAGTTCCTTGCTGGGTAACAAAGAACATGAACAGAGCTTTGTTCCTCCCCGCGATCCTTTGCTGCAATGGTTCCTTGAGACAACTGTCTTTGTTCCTGAAACACTTAGTACCCAGATGATAAGCACTACTTTGTAGGGCTTAACTGAGAGTTATTAGAGGGTTTATTGGTTCCATTCGGGTAGATTTAGACACATTCATGTGCATGACGTTTGGGGGCGAAGTTTGGTGTTTTTGGAGGTGTTTGAGCTGTTTTGGATATCATAGGAGACGCCAAGGAAGTGAAGAGATGAGTTGAGGAAGCAGAAGCGAGAAGTCAAGACTGAAGACCACCGCACCCCGCGGTGGGAAGATGACTGCACCCGCGGCGAGAGACCAGAGAGTTGGCGTCTGGACACTAGAAGACTGCCGCACCCCGCGACATGAATGCCACCGCACCCCGCGGTGGCGATGCGCTGACTAGATTTATTTCCGAGTTTATTTCGTTTTTATTTTATTTTCCGAGACTTTATTTTAGGATTATTATTTCCTTTTATTTTATTCTTAAGTATTTGTCCTAGTATTTAAGACTATTTTAGAAGACTTAGTAGTTAACCCTAGTGGCCACCTTTCTACATTTTTGCTCTCAAAAACCCTATGGAGAACTAAACCTCCATTGTTGCACTTGACAGTTTGAAGCCAGCAATTGATTGGTTGTGAGTTTTCTACTCTTGTTCGTTTTCCTATCTAGTTGGATTAATTCTCTTGCGCTTGATTGTTTATTAGTCTATGTTGATTTATCTAGATTGATCACCTATGTTTATTGATATCTTCCCGATTGCTAGGACTTGTGATTCCGGATTCGGGTTGCATATCTAGTAGTGAGCACGATTTACATAAGCGGGTTGCGAGTGTTCATCGTGAGAGATAGTTAATTGCATGCTTATAGTAACGGGTTGTTTCTATTGCATGTATCTTGTTAAATCCTTGGTTGAATGCTATTGCTTTATTGAGTCTTGAAGGTTTTCAGATTTGATTTAGTAATAAGTACTATTAGGGCTGGTAGAACTAATAGTTACCTATGATCAGGATAAGAACAACTAAAGGAAAGATAAGAACTTGAGATTAATAGAATTCAGTGATCAACCATATCTTTTGTTGTGTGGATCTTTGTTAAGTGTGGCGCTTTTCCCCATTATATTCACAACCTTTACTTGCTTACTTGCTTACTTGCTTACTTGTTACTTGTTTATCAAGAAAATACTACAAACCCCCCCTAGTTTCTAGCTGGTGATTGCGAATTATAGAAATAGATATCCTGACTCCCTATGGGATCGACCCTGACTTGCTTGCTATACTCTTTAGTAGGTATTTTAGGATTTCTTTGATTGGGTATACGACTTTAGCCCTGTCAAATTTGGCGCCGTCGCCGGGGAGTCAATTTTTTTTGTTTTTGTGGTTTGTTTGTTACCAACCTTGGTGTGAACCTATCTTATGGTTCACACTCGTGCTACTAATTCACCACTTCTTGATTTTGACCCAGATCTTTGAGAGGTTGGATCAGCAGGATGAGCGACTCCAGCAGCTGGGGGAGCAACAGACACAGTACTTCGGGCAGTACCCTTGGCCGCCCGGCCTACCACATCAGTGAGTTTTACTTTCTTTTCCCCATTTATTATGATTGTCTTCTATTTCACACATTGCGGACAATGCGTACTTCAAGCATGGGGGAGGGAGTAGACTCATTACTTATCTTTATGTATAATTTTTCAGTTTTTGTGTACAGTTTCTTTCAATTCTGCATTGCATTAGTTTTCTAAAAAAAAAGACGAAAAAGCCAAATATATTAGAAAAAGGCAACAAAAATCTTGGGATGAGTTGAAAACCCGAAAGGGCGACTCAGGTAAAAAGCAGGTGACCCGGACCAGCGCTAGGCTGGGGTAATATGGTGTTTGAGTGACGTGAGCTTATGTGAGCACATCTATGAAAAGAATATGAGTGGCTAGGATGAAAACCCGAAAGGGCTCCTAGGCAGAATGAGTGAAAAGAAGAGGAGTGTTTCTAGGATCTCATTTTACCGGCGGGGCGACATAAGAAGAGGAGTCAAAGAAGGATTGTCGGGTAGATCACTCTGGGAGGCATAAGGAGTCATAGATGGAGGCTAGGATTAGAGGTCACTCACACTATTGGATGTCCGGGTTAAGCTTGGGGGAAGTACTCTGCTTGCCCCTTAAGCTTGTTGAGTTGTGGATGTGTTGTGAATGAGATTGGTGCCAGGAGCTTGACATGGGTTAGGTGACTCTTAGTTGGAGGAGATGCTTCCTGAGACCTTAGGTGCTACATTGGAGGAGTGGACTCTTTATTAGTTTACTCGAGGACGAGCAAAGGTCTAAGCATGGGGAAGTTTGATAAGCACTACTTTGTAGGGCTTAACTGAGAGTTATTAGAGGGTTTATTTGTGCCATTCGGGTAGATTTAGACACATTCATATGCATGGCGTTTGGGGGCAAAGTTTGGTGTTTTTGGAGGTGTTTGAGCTGTTTTGGATATCATAGGAGACGCCAAGGAAGTGAAGAGATGAGTTGAGGAAGCAGAAGCGAGAAGTCAAGACTGAAGACCACCGCACCCCGCGGTGGGAAGATGACCGCACCCGCGGCGAGAGACCAGAGAGTTCGCGTCTGGACACTAGAAGACTGCCACACCCCACGGCATGAATGCCACCGCACCCCGCGGTGGCGATGCGCTGACGAGATTTATTTCCGAGTTTATTTCGTTTTTATTTTATTTTCCGAGACTTTATTTTAGGATTATTATTTCCTTTTATTTTATTCTTAAGTATTTGTCCTAGTATTTAAGACTATTTTAGAAGACTTAGTAGTTAACCCTAGTGGCCACCTTTTACGTTTTGGCTCTCAAAAACCCTATGGAGAACTAAACCTCCATTGTTGCACTTGACAGTTTGAAGCCAGCAATTGATTGGTTGTGAGTTTTCTACTCTTGTTCGTTTTCCTATCTAGTTGGATTAATTCTCTTGCGCTTGATTGTTTATTGGTCTATGTTGATTTATCTAGATTGATCACCGGGTTCGGGTTGCATATCTAGTAGTGAGCACGATTTACATAAGTGGGTTGCGAGTGTTCATCGTGAGAGAGAGTTAATTGCATGCTTATAGTAACGGGTTGTTTCTATTGCATGTATCTTGTTAAATCCTTGGTTGAATGCTATTGCTTTATTGAGTCTTGAAGGTTTTCAGATTTGATTTAGTAATAAGTACTATTAGGGCTGGTAGAACTAATAGTTACCTATGATCGGGATAAGAACAACTAAAGGAAAGATAAGAACTTGAGATTAATAGAATTCAGTGATCAACCATATCTTTTGTTGTGTGGATCTTTGTTAAGTGTGGCGCTTTTCCCCATTATATTCACAACCTTTACTTGCTTACTTGCTTACTTGTTACTTGTTTACCAAGAAAACACTACAAACCCCCCCTAGTTTCTAGTTGGTGATTGCGAATTACAGAAATAGATAACTTGACTCCCTGTGGGATCGACTCTGACTTGCTTGCTATACTCTTTAGTAGGTATTTTAGGATTCCCTTGTCCCCAAGCATCATCGCCTCAGCTCTAGGGATTGAGCACAAATCAGGCTTTGACATTCTGCATCAAAAGAAGACTTGGCCCAAAAGCAAAGGGTACAAAACCAAAACTGAGGTGGTCAACAAGCTCTATGATGGCGACAATCCAAAGAATCTGCTTACTAAGGGGCTTTCTCTGTCCAACAAGCTCTTGCACTTCTGGATCATAAGAAATTTGTTTCCCATGCAGGAGCACTGAGCCATAGTTCTCATCACCGATGCCATCCTTATGGATAAAATCTTATCTGGTGACCAAGTTGATCTCCCAAGCTAGTGTTAGCTCATATGCAGTTATGTCAATCCCATGAATCCCATGCCTTGCCCTTCCCTCACCTCATAAAAAATCTTCTCTCCATGCTTAGCCAGTACCCATAAGACATCAGGGAAACAACCTATATCAAGTTCCTAACCATGGCCACTGTCAAGAAGCTTAAAACCAAAGATCATCTGGATGCTCCCTCTGATGTGCAAGCGGAATTGCCTAAGGAAAAGGCAAGTTTCCAAGCCACTCCAAGCTCCTTGCCTCCGCTCTACCCCGTTCAAGACTCCTCTGCGATCCTAGCTTCACTGGGTCATATTGAAAAAGCCATCACAGAAGGAACCACTGCTATCTCTAGTGCCATCCGTGATCAAGTAACTGAAATGGGAAAGACCAGAAAAGGCTATATCTGGTCTAGTGGATGTGATTCAACAGACCTTGGAGGCTGCAATTGGAGGTGATCATGCCACTGAGATGGCTACAGGCCAAAGTGAAGGAACTGCAGAAATGAAGAAAACTGAAGAGGAGGCCACTACGCTGCCATATGAACGTCTCTCCTAGTTCCCAGTGCTATAACATCACAGTGTGCTAGTAGTTCCCTAGGGTCCTACTCCCCTCTTCTATCCTTATTTTGTCTTTATCAAGCTGTTTGTGATCTTTTGTTCCTCTTTCCACTATGCATCTCTGGACAATGTATTGACCTTAATGATTAATGAACTCTTTTGATAATGTTTCTAATGCATCTTTTGTCTTTGCCTTAAGTTTCTATTATGGTGACTGTCATGGGTTTAACGAAATTGTTTATTTCACATTGATATCCTATACTTGATAAGTAAATTAATCTTTTCGATGATGTCAAAAGGGGGAAGAATGTATAGGAACCTTGAACTCTTGGAACTACTGGACTTATAGGAAATCTAAACCCGTTCTACTTCTGAGGGGGAACTCGAATAACTTAGTTCATTTGCTTAGGGGGAATTTGCAACTATTGAATGTTCTCTCATTACTTTATAAAGTTGTGTTCTTATTATGTTGCCAGGTTCCTTATATTTGTCATCATCAAAAAGGGGGAAATTGTTAGGGAACGGAACTCAGGAACCTCAATTCCCATGAGAGTTCCTTTCCTCAGTTTCTCTACTTTTGAAGATGACAAATACTTTGATACTAATGTTTTATCTCAAAGATGTGTTTAAAGGAACCACAGGACAGTGGTTGAAACCATGGAAGCCAAACAAGATACAGAAACCAAACAAGCAAGCCAAAGGAATCCAGAAGTGCCCAGAAATGCAACACGTGACTTTGCTCTTCCCGATAAAGCTGGGAACACAGAACCTCGGACAAAAGATGGTGAAAACGACTTGAGCAAAGCTTCTAAAGTCTGCCACCATCCAAAGGAAAGCTCCAAGATGTCTAGAACGCCAAACCTCAGACAAAGGTTGCTGAAAGCGACATGTCACAAAGATGTCACCATTCAGAGGACAGTTCCAAAGTGTCTAGGTTACTGAACCTCGGACGAAAGGAGTTGGACAACGACATGACAAACTTGTCTGAAGCAGTTGACCAACCAATGTGGATTCTGAGTTGCCTAGGTTGTTGGTACATGTCTAAGTCAGCGTGAATCAAGGATTACCACACAACCTAGGTCAAGCTTGCTCTGTGGGAACCAAGAGAAAATCCAACCTCGAGGATCCACTATATAAGGAAGATAAGCTCCGCTGTTATCTTTAAGAAACACAATAGAATCACACTCCATAGCAAACATCAAAGTGTGAAGCTTCAAACAGATCGTCAACTCAAACCAAGATCGAGAGGAACCAGTCAAGGAATCTGAGAGCTGTGTGCTAGTTCCTGTGACTGTAAGTAAGTTAGTTCCTTAGTGGTTAGGACTGCTTCTGTGATTGATTATACTTGCTGTTAAGTTTACCTAGGATTGTCTAACTGTGTATAAGATAAAGAAACTGTGTGTTTGTTCCTAGGGTAATCTGTAACTGAAGTGATAAGAAATCAAGAAGTAGACCTTCAAATCCTTTCGAAAGAAAGGTAGTGGTTTTTATCCTAGATTGCTAGTTGGCAATCGAAGGTTTCCACTATAAGGAACTTGTTCATTTATTTTGATTGTTTATTTCCGCTGCGAAGGGAACTGAATATCTGTATTCTTAGTTCCCTTGTTATTACTCTAACACAATCCTACACGGAGTCGTTCGCTGTCCACGAGGACCTTGTGCGACTTTTCTATCAGAATCTGCAATTCGTCGCGGCTAAGGACGATCAGCCTGTGCATGACACCATCCTCACTTGGGGAGGTAATCTGATTCCTCTCTCGGTGACTGTAATTGGGTCTGTGCTAGGCCTCGACACTGGCAAAGGCTTTGGGGTCATCATCAAAAGGAACTGGCCATTAAAGCGCAAGCAGGCCATTCTCAAAACTGTGTTCGATGGCAACTTCCCATCCAAGGGGCCCTTGCTCACCACGTACCTAAGCCTTGATAGGAAGATCCTCCATACCTTCCTCATCAAAAATATCATCCCTCATCAGGAAAAGAGGGACACTATTTTGGTTAGCGACGCAGTGCTTATGGAGAAGCTCATTCTGGGAGAGCCAATTGACTTGCCCCGTATCACCCTAGCCCACATGCAATTCTGCAAAGGCCACTCTACCCATGGCCTCCCATACCCTCACATTATCAAGAAAATTCTGAGCCGCCTTGGTCTTTACCCTACTGAAATTGAAGAGACTCAGTTCTCTCGTCTCCTCACCATGACAACTGTGAGGCGTTTGGCGCAAAATGCTCATGTCGATGAGGAATCTGATACAGAGAAGGAAAAGGAAGAGATCCAGCCTGGCCAATCCGATCCCCGCCTAGTTCCCGACACACATGTTATTCTGAACAGTTTGGGGAACATTGAAGCTGCTCTGGTTGATGGTTTTGACAAGGTGGTTGCCGCTGTGGAAAAAGGAAGCAACTTCACCAATGAAATGGTGGTGGAGTTGTGGAAGACGTCTACAGCCCTTGTACATGAAATTGCAAAGTTAGTCAACCGCAAGCTCGCAGAGGACAAGGCTAAAGCCAAGTAGTAGTATGGGATAGTGCTCAGTTCCCTACTCAGTTGACACGGAACCTTAGTTCCCTAGGATCCCACTTCCATATATTGATCCCTTTTGTGTGTCTCTGAGTGTTGTTATTTTATTTTTGTCTATGATCTCTATGTTCTCCGTGCTCTCCTTATATTTAATGAAATTTCTGCGTTCGTTGCACTTGTTCTGATTTGCTTTCAACTTTTATTACAGTGCCATTTCTCTAGAGTTCAGCATTAGTCTATTTGTCACTCTAAATTCTCTTTGTTCTTCATTTAACTGACTCTTTTCGATGATGTCCAAAGGGGGGATGAACTTGGCAATCTGGAACTAATAGGATGAAAGAAACTCTGAACTGGTTGTTCCCTTAAGGGGGAATTAAGGAACCTGGGTTAATATTAAGGGGGAATATGCAATTCACTAATGATTATTCTACATCTAGTTATGTTCTATTTTTTCTCATATATCATTCATGCCTATTTTAGATATGCCAAGTTCTACATGTTTATCATCATCAAAAAGGGGGAAATTGTTAGGAAGTGAACTTTTGGGAACTCCAGTTCCCTACCTAGTTCCCTTCCTCAGTTTTCCTAGTTTTGATAATGACAAACACTTTTGCTATTAATATTTCCATAAGTGTTGATGAACAGGGAACTCTGGAATTGGAAGCACAAGACAGAGACCAAGATGCCAGATTTGGGAACTGGCGTAAAGAACTGAAGCTCGCTGACGCTGGAAGAGCTTGGAACAAGAGATGAAGGGCGGCGACGATCCGATTAGGGTAGATCTTTACTTAGAGAGAGAAGTTAAAGATTATCCTGTTTCCATATTATCTTAGGAGTTAAAAGTATATCTTTTATGGAAACAAAAATTGTAAAATCGTGGAGATTATATTTGGTAACAAACATTATCTTTTCGATTACTTTTTGATTATTTTATTTGTGTAATTCGGTTGTTGGAGATTCGTTTCTTCCATCAATTAAATTACATAAATAGAACAGTTGAAACTCTCTCACACTCACGCATTCATTCACAATTGCTTACGAAGAAGAAACAAAGCTTAGTTCTTTGAAGAAGAACTGTAAGTCGATTGTCTTATTGCTTGCTTGATTTGGTCGAACTAGGTAGAGAGTCCTTAGTGTGTCTAAGACTTAATCTGTGTGTTCTATCCTGGTTGATTGTAATCAAAGTATTAATACAAGAAGTAGACTTTGAAATCCTCTTGAAAGAGAGGTAGTGGGTTTTATCCTGGATAACTAGTTGGTTATCAAAGGTTCCCACTCTAAGGAACTTGTCTTGATTCTGTTATTGTTTACTTATTCCGCTGCTAAGGAACTAGACTCACAGTTCCCTTTGATTGCTAATGTTGGGCCACGTTTTTGTCAGAATTGGATCGGCCCATGAAGCAAGTAAAGATCACGGCCCAGCGTGCGGAAGAGGAAGATTCATCCGTTGATGCAACCAACGACTCCATTCGTAACGTCCAGAGCAGAAATCGTGGATAGAATCGTGACATTAAGTAACCGAGTGATCCTCTCAAATCTGGCATTAAATCCTTTCATTTTAAATAAATTAGGACCGATCTATTGTACACACACCTCTACGGATGCAACTGGCTAGCATTCTCGAACTCTCATTGTAATTCGGCACACAGTTTTCTTAAGGAAGAGATCATTCGATCGTTCTACGTGTTCGTCTGACATTACTCAATCTCACTCGATTCATTGCGATCCATCTCAACTAAGCTTTACTATTCCCATTTCGTTTCATCATTCTTGGTTTGCTAATTTGTTTGAAGTTATAAACTGATTCGTTCGACTAATAGTACCACATCGAAGGCAATTTAGGTTTGATATCTTTTTGCCCAAATCAATTTGGCGCACACTGTGGGGCCGTTAGCCGATTCGCATTCAAAAGCTTCATCAAGAATCATCCAAGATGGTGAACGACGCTCCTCCTAACACTTTCGGAGATGGACCAATCCAGGGAGCAGCCGCTAACGACGCCGGTGCCGTCATAGCGGAGGCTTCTACTCAAGAGCAGATCCGTCAAATGGCGTTAACCCTGTCGTCACTACAAGAAGAGTTATCCGATTAGCGTCGGACTAACGAGTCGATCCAGGCTACTTCCGTTACTGCAATTAATCGTTTGACTAATGAAAATGAATTTCTTAGAGCGCAGGTCCAATCTGCTGTGTCCGCACCAGCCGGAAGCAGGCGTTCAATCGACCTCGATGGGATCCGGATGCGGTGGTCATAACGCCAGCAAACGGGCGAAACCAAACCCATACGATCGGTATTCCTGAAACTTCTCGTGTTAACCCCGTTATGACTAATAATGTTTCTCTTACCGGCTCCGAAGGGATCCGAGTAAACAATCCACAAGTCGCGGCTACGCTGAACATCCAGACGCTCATTCAACAGGCTATCAACGAGCATATGAAGTCTTTCGACGAGCGTCTTGCAAAGATCTCGGGCGTTCCCCAACCCATCGAGAAAGAAGCATTGGATGGCTTCGAGGAATCTCCTTTCATGGATGATATCACACGGGTAGAGATCCCGAAGAAGTTTCATCTCCCCAGCATGACCAGTTATGATGGGACAAGCGATCCAGATGACCACATCTCCCTCTACAAGCAAAAGCTCATGACAATTTCCGTCTCCAGGACCAATCGCGAGGCGGTTATGTGTAAAAGTTTTGGCACCTCCCTTGCAGGGCCGGCGCTTACTTGGTTAATGCATCTGCCACAAGGATCGATCGCATCCTTCGCAGAATTAGTCAATGCTTTTAAAATTCAATTCGCTAGTAGTCGAAGGCTAGAAAAGCAATCTAGCAATCTATACCGTGTTGTCCAAAAGAATAACGAACCTCTGTGCACTTATCTTAACAGGTACAATAAGGAAAAGGTCGCCATACCCCATTGCGATGTCCCTACATCCATCGAAGCCTTTCGACGGGGTCTGGTTCGAGGCAGCGAGTTATATCGAGAATTGACGAAGTACCCCTGCCGAACCTTCGAAGACGTCCAGGCTAAGACAATGGCTCAGGTCAGGTTGGAAGAGGACGAGGAACCCTTTAGGGCCAAACCAAGTCCGGATCGAGTCAGTCGCAGATCGTCGTCTGACAGTCCTAAGGACAGGCGACCATTGCCATATCCCCGAGGATGCGACGATCGCAGTCAAGATAGGGGACATGAATGGAAGGAAAATCCTTCACTACCCCCCAAGGTACAATCGTATAACTTCTGTGTTTCCATTGTAAAGTTAGTTAAAACGTTCGACAAGTATGGTAAAGACGTGAGATGGCCACGAAAGAGTGACAAACCGGATTTCAAGAAAGACACGGCAAGGTGGTGCGACTTCCACGGCGACCATGGGCACAGAACCAACGAATGTGTCGCATTGCGAAAAGAGGTCACAAGGTTGCTGTCGCAGGGACTCCTTCAAGACATCATTTAGGACAGAGCCAAAGCCACCATGGAACGAAGAGATGAGGTACAAAACAAACGCCCTTCTTCTCCTATACCTGCCAAGATTATCAACTCCATTTCAGGTGGATTCGAAATATGCGGGATCTCATACTCTGCGGCAAAGCGCCACGCCAAACAGAGCATATGCAATGTACCCTCACCCTCTAAGCCAAGGCCTAAGAAGACAAGTGACCTGCCCACAATCACTTTCGATGAGACCGACGCCAGCGGATGGGCAGAGCATCACGACAGTCTGGTAATATCCTTGTCCATTGGAAATTGTCTTGTACGCAGGGTACTAATTGACACAAGTAGTTCCACCGACCTGATCACCCTGGACACCCTACAAGAGATGGGCCTCAGCGAGACGTGACTAAGAGGAGACTACCCTTGGTGGGGTTCAGTGGCGAAGTCCGATACTCACTCAGCGAGATCACTCTCACCACTTATGCGGGAGGAATTAATCGACAGGTAAAATTCGTAGTGATAGATTGTGAATCTCCTTACAATTTCATCATTGGCAGGCCTTGGATACACTCGATGAAGGCAGTCCCTTCCACCTATCATCAAACGACCAAATTCCCAACCAAATGGGGGGTCCAAGAAATCAAAGGAGAGCAAACGCTCGCTAGGGAGTGCTACGTAACTTCCATGAAGAAAGCAATCGAGAGCGACACGACATAGCAATTACAGAACGGGGAAGGGTTGAGCACATACATTGAGCCAGAAACAGAAAAGCTAATCGAAGTTGCTATCGACCCTACCTCGCCAGGTCAGACAGTCAGGATCGGGTCCGATCTTGACGATGCGACCCGTGAAAGATTGATAGGATTCCTCCGATCGAACTCCAACTGTTTTGCGTGGTCTCATGAAGACATGGTAGGCATCTGATCAGCTCTACTTTATAGTGCTTATCTAGGAGTTGTTACCGGTGTTTAGGGTGCCATTCGTAGGGATTTAGAGCACAACTGTGGAGTATGGAGTTGGAGAGAAGAAGTGTGGATATGGTGGTTTGGAGAAGCTAATTGAAGTCATCCAGAAGAACAGAAGAAGAGCCACACAAATGAGCCAAGAAGAGGCTGCCGCAGGCCACCGCGACCAAGGGCAATGTCACGAAGCAGTCGCGGCGCGAGGCGAAGCGCGGAGCAGCGAAGGTCACGGCCGCGACCGCGGAATTTCCACCGCGCCCGCGGAATATTCGGAGCTGTGCAAAGTCGAGAGCAAACCTCTATTTTCCGTGACCGCGGAATTGGTGCCGCGACCGCGGAATGACACGGGAGCGAGCCCGCTGAGATTTCCGAAGTTTTTGTTATTTTCCCTTTTTCGATTATTTTCATTTATTTTATTTTGAACTTTATACTATTATTTCCTTTTAGATGAGGTTGGTGATATTGGGCGTTAGGTTAAGTCTATTTAACCTAAATTCCATAGCCTCCATTCATTCATCATCGACATTCGCTATTATCGTTGTTTCCATTGAGTATTGTTTTTCCTTGGAACTATGAAGAACTAAGCACTTTTGCTTAGTCCGACAATTGAAGCCTTCGTTTGAATAATGGTTGTGAGATTCTAATTCTATTTCTTTTCCTTTGAATGTATTGATTCTCTTGTGCTTCATCCCATTGATTATTATTGATTTCACTTATTGAACGCAACTAGTTGTTATTGGTAATTGTCTATTTCTAGGGTTTGGTAATTACTGTTTGAGTTACCTAATTCATGTGTAGCAACTGCAATACTCTAAGAACTGTTTGGGACTAGTTTATTGTAGGGAGAATTAATTGCATGCAATAGTATGACTGTTTGCTACTCTTGCATGTATCTATCGAAATTCCTGTGCTCATTTGCTGCTATTGAATTGACGCGTGAGGTTTTCATATTTATTTAATAGTTAGTATTCTCAGGGTCTGTTTGTCTTGTTTATAACTCACGAAAAGGAATAGGAACATTCATAGGAAGGAATTAGAGAGAATCTAGGATCAACCAATCAAATGAATGGTGGATATTTGTTTGGCTAAGTGTTTTTCCCCAATTGATTTCAACCTTTTGTTTTGTTTACTTTGTTTTGTTTACTTGTTTCACAACAATCAACCAATTCCCCCTTTTGTTACTTTGATACATTGACTTTGCACTTAGAAAGATTACTTTCTCCCTGTGGGATTCGACCCTTGCTTGCCTTTGCTACTTGTTTAGGTTTGTTTAGTATTATTTTGATTAGGCACACGACTTTAGCGTTTATCAAATTGGCGCCGTTGCCGGGGAGGCAAGTTTTAATTTTTCTTTGTGATCGTTTGTGTGTCAAGTTTTGTGTGGATCTATCTTACGGTCCACACCCGTGCTACTAAGTTTTGTTTTTCCTTTTTGATTTTGATACAGAGATGGATAGATTTCCCCATTTCTGTCAGGAGCCGCAATATGACCCATATCCCTATGCATTTACTCCAGAGAGGGGGTATTACCCAACTTCAAGTGCAGCAAGGCCAGTTAAGCCCTGCAGAATCTGTCTTGATCCGCTACACCCCACTGACGAGTGCCCAAGACTCCCTGAATATGCAGCTGTAGTAAACGCTGCAAGAGATTTTGATCCGCCAAGGCCGAGATATGCCCCACACTCAAACACCTATAACCCAAGGTGGAGGGATCACCTCGATTCGAGTTATGGGGACCATCAATACGCTCCATATGGCCATTACTACCAGGAGTCTTACCCGGGGCCACAGGATTTTTATCAGCAGGGCACCCCACAACAGTGCTATCCAACCTATGAGCATAGCCCGCCGGTGTCCAATCCAAGTTATGAGGATTGGTTACGATCTCTCACTCAGAGCGTTACAAAGATAGTCCAACAATCTCAAGACACGAATTTTCTCATCCAGAACCTGAGGAATCTGAGGGAGCAAACGAGCAAAATAGAGACCGAGAAGTCAACGAAACTACTCTCTCGCCCAGTAGTGCACTAGGAGGAGAATGTCTTTTCAATGACCCTGTGAAGTACGGAGCAGCAGCTTGTCGCCCCCTTAGCTGAAGGGGAACAGCAAATTTGTGAGACGGGAGCAGAATACAGTGAGATGTCTGTAGAAAAGAACCCGAGACCATGGGAGGTGTACCTCGACTGCGGTTCACTCAAGGAGTTGGGCCTTCCAGACGATATTTTGGACCGTGAGGTGCTGTCTGAAGAAGAGTATTTTTTGGGATTGGAGGAATTCAACGACCACGAGGAGGAGAGCCGCGACCGCGGCGTGACTACTGAGGAGAAGGACGAAATCGGAGAAAATCCGCGACCGTGGAAAAATCACGGAGGAACAAGAGCACCAGGTCGAGAACAATCCGCGACCGCGGCCTGAAATCCACGACCGCAAAAAAAGAGTCGAAGACAGCGACCAAGTCGATGATATTCCGCGACCGCGGCCACCAATCCGCGACCGCGGAATTGCTCCAGTGGTGCCTTTTTTGTCTCGACGACACCTATGAGGACTACGTTCGCCCCAATTTCCCTCCGCTCAACACATTGAAGCCTCCCGCACCCTTTCCCGAGGCTCTGAAGGACACCAAAAAGGTGGAGAATGACAAGGATCTATTTGACACCTTCAGTAACCGTGAGGCAAACATTCCTTTATTCAAACTAGCAAACAGCATCCCTTGCTAAAAGGAATTTTTAAAGGCGCTGCGCAAGATCAAGAAGAAACAGAAGAGGAAGCACAAGAAGGAAGCTGGGATTCAACACGCAAATTTCCCTACGCTGGATACGGGGCAGGATAAGCATGCAACCCCTGAGATGTTGGGTAGGCCATTTCTAAAGATGGCTAGTGCAATCATGGGTGAAAACATCGGTCCATCCACCATGAAGTGCAGGGGACTGGGGGTAAAGCTCAACATAGAGCACATAAAGAGGCATCCACCTGATATTGATCTCAGGAGTTCAGTTGATGTGAGCAACCCGAGTTGATGTGGAAGAGCAGTATGTCGAGCCACGACAATAACTAAGGCACTGCTCGGGAGGCAACCTGAGGTATGTATTTCTTTCCAGCCTTGCTTTTCCTTGTTTGTTTTAGTTATTAGTGTGTTATTTTGTTTTTGTTTTTGTTTTTGTTTTGTTCAAACTAACCTGCAGGGAGGAGGCCCGAATCATATTGAAGAAGGTGTTGCCCACACCAATGTAAGTCCTTCTATTGCCCTGCCCCGAAAAAAAAAATCCAAAAAAAAAAGAAAAAAGAAAACGGAAATTTCGCCTGATAACCCTGAGTTGTTGTCTTTTTCGCAAAATCTCCTAAGGTTTCGACAATTTCGCATGGTAACCCTGAACTTTTTTTTTTTTTTCGCAAAATATCCTCTGTTAGTATTCTCGTTAAATCAAAGTTAACTTAATAAAAAAAGGGAAAAAAACTTTGATTCTCCCTTCCTCTTTCCCCGACTCTCTGAAATCATATATGATATTCATACAGTAAAGGACCAGCTTAATCATCATTTGAAGTTCATTGAACATGTGAGAGAATCAATATAGAATACAATCCAAGAACACATGCCTTTGTAGATCTTGCATTTGCACTTGATAAACTTTTGCTCTCCAACAATGAAAGCATATGGGAGCTGGTCGCTGATTCGCTACAGCTTCGACGCCGATTGCGATCCTGACGCCGAGAGGGCCACGATCTGGAAGCTGGAGGACGTCGTCCACCGCATCATCGTCAAGAGGTCTCAGCCTGATTGGCTCCCCTTTCGCCCCGACTCTTCCTATTGGGTTCCTCCCAAGAGCAAATCCCGCGGATTCGCCCAGGTCATTGATAGATTGGCCAATTCCTTCTCTGTCAAGGATCCTGCCATGGCAATCTCCTCCAATCGCGGCTGGCCTTCTTCCGAATCCTACTTCAAAGATTTTTCCTCTTTTATCCCCTCAATTTGTTGCTTAGGGTTTCAGATGCTGAAATTAGACTGAGAATTTCGTGATCCTAACTATTAATTTTCCGTTTGTTGGTGCTAATCTCGTATTCTGATTTGCTTGGTTCTGAATTTAGTCATCCAATTGGGGATTTGAGATATCACAATCGTCTAGTTCAACTTCAGCTAGTGAAATGCTTCTAAATTTAGCTTCAGCTAGTTGCTTTAAATGCTTATTGGTTGGATGTTAAACAATTTCTGTTTGAAATTTAGGGTTTCAGAGGGTACTTACATGAACAGTTTCGCTTTCTTTCTATGATAATCTGCTTTAAATGATGATTAACCTGGTTTCAGAGAGTCGGGGAAAGAGGAAGGAAGAATCAAAGTTTTTTTCCCTTTTTTTATTAAGTTAACTTTGATTTAACGAGAATACTAACAGAGGGTATTTCGCAGAAAAAAACAAAAGCTCAGGGTTACCATGGGAAATTGTCGAAACCTTAGGGGATTTTGCGAAAAAGACAAAAACTCAGGGTTACCAGGCGAAATTTCCGGAAAAAAAGAGTTTCATCGAAGGCCAGCTGTCTGAATACCCCATGGAGAGAAGGTGCGCATCATGTTGCCAAGGAGGAGACATTATCCTACATCTTTATTTGGCAATGATGATGGCCCTACAATTGACAGCTGAGGAGGAAGAACACTAGAGCCCCACCACGATCATACCTGGGCTCCACCATGTGTTCGTTGAAGGCCGTGCAACCCCGTTTACTTGATATACCACTACTCACCACAGTGGTTCCCTTTTGGTTACACGGTAGAAGTTGAATTTGAAGACGCCGCAACACCAGAGAGCTGAACTTTCATCGTTATACCGCCAGCGACAACTTCAGTGTCCAAGCCAACTCAACGACGGTTGTGAGTTATTTATTTCCCTTCCCTGTGCTTCATTCTTTTTGTCTTTCATTACATTGAGGACAATGCAATGTTTAAGCATGGGGGAGTGTTCTATACTTGCTATGTCGTTGAGGAGAAAAAAAATAAAGAAAAAGCCAAAAATTTGAAGAAAAGGCAAAAGAAAAATCCTGGGATAAGTCGAAAACCCAAAAGGGCGGCTTAGGTAATAAGCAGGTGGCTTGGACCAGCATTAGGCTGGGGTAATAATTGGCCAAGAGTGATGTGAGTATATTGTGAGCCCATCTATTGAAAAATGAAATGAGTGGCTTGGTGAAAACCCGAAAGAACGCCTTGGTAAAATGAGTGAAAAAAAGAAGAGTGATGTTTAGGATTCCTCATTTTTCCTGGCGTGGTGTCATAAGAAGAAGAGATATAAGGAGGATTCGGGTAGGTCACTCTGGGAGGCATAAGAAGATAGATGGGAGACTAGGATTAGATTTTATTCACTCTATGGTGTTCGGGATAAGCTTGGGAGAAGTACTCTGCTTCCCTTTTAGCTTAGTTGTGTGTGGTGTTGTGTTGTATGTTGTGTTGTGTTGTGCATATTGTATTGGTGCCTTGGAGTTCATTGTTAGGTGCAGTTCTTAGAGGAGATGATTTTTCTATGCTTCCTGAGACCTTGGGGATTTATTGGAGGAGTAGGTTTCTTTTAGCTTACTCGAGGACGAGCAAGGTTTAAGCATGGGGGAGTTTGATCAACTCTACTTTGTAGTGCTTATCTAGGAGTTATTATCGGTGTTTAGGGTGCCATTCGTAGGGATTTAGAGCACAATTGTGGAGTATGGAGTTGGAGAGAAGAAGTGTGGATATGGTGGTTTGGAGAAGTTAATTTAAGACATCCAGAAGAACAGAAGAAGAGCCACACAAATGAGCCAAGAAGAGGCTGCCGCGGGCCACCGCGACCAAGGGCAATGTCACGAAGCAGCCGCGACGAGAGGCGAAGCGCGGAGCAACGAAGGTCACGGCCGCGCCCACGGAATATTCGGAGCTGTGCAAAGTCGAGAGCAAACCTCTATTTTCCGCGACCGCGGAATTGGTGCCGCGACCGCGGAATGACACGGGAGCGAGCCCACTGAGATTTCCGAAGTATTTGTTATTTTCCCTTTTTCGATTATTTTCGTTTATTTTATTTCGAACTTTATACTATTATTTCCTTTTAGATGAGGTTGGTGATCTTGGGCGTTAGGTTAAGTCTATTTAACCTAAATTCCATAGCCTCCATTCATTCATCATCGACATTCGCTATTATCGTTGTTTCCATTGAGTATTGTTTTTTCCTTGGAACTATGAAGAACTAAACACTTTTGCTTAGTCCGACAATTGAAGCCTTCGTTTGAATAATGGTTGTGAGATTCTAATTCTATTTCTTTTCCTTTGAATGTATTGATTCTCTTGTGCTTCATCCCATTGATTATTATTGATTTCACTTGTTGGACGCAACTAGTTGTTATTGGTAATTGTCTATTGCTAGGGTTTGGTAATTACTGTTTGAGTTATCTAATTCATGTGTAGCAACTGCAATACTCTAAGAACTGTTTGGGACTAGTTTATTGTAGGGAGAATTAATTGCATGCAATAGTATGACTGTTTGCTACTCTTGCATGTATCTATCGAAATTCCTGTGCTCATTTGCTGCTATTGAATTGACGCGTGAGGTTTTCATATTTATTTAATAGTTAGTATTCTCAGGGTCTGTTTGTCTTGTTTATAACTCACGAAAAGGAATAGGAACATTCATAGGAAGAAATTAGAGAGAATCTAGGATCAACCAATCAAATGAATGGTGGATATTTGTTTGGCTAAGTGTTTTTCCCCAATTGATTTCAACCTTTTGTTTTGTTTACTTTGCTTTGTTTACTTGTTTCACCACAATCAACCAATTCCCCCCTTTGTTACTTTGACACATTGACTTTGCACTTAGAAAGATTACTTTCTCCCTGTGGGATTCGACCCTTGCTTGCCTTTGCTACTTGTTTAGGTTTGAATAGGATTATTTTGATTAGGCACACGACTTTAGCCTTTATCAGTATCTCCCCTGACATCATAACTCATAAACTAAATGTGGATGCAAGCTTTCCCCCTGTCAAACAGAAACGTAGGAAGTTCGCCGCGGAACGAAACAGAATAGTCGACGACGAAGTCAAGAAACTGCTAGAGACATGCAAGATTAGGGAAGTCGAGTATCCCGAGTGGCTGGCTAACGTAGTGGTGGTCGAAAAGAAGAACGGAAAGTGGAGAGTCTGTATAGACTTCAAAGATCTCAACAAAGCATGCCCAAAAGATTCGTTCCTGTTGGATCGTTAGAGTTACGTCTGAGGGAACAAAGGCTTTGTTCCCACAGAAGGCACAACGGATTAAAAACAACAAGAAAAATAATGAACGAACTCACGATATATAGTGGAAACCCTGATTGGCAAAACTAGCTTCTCAAGGAAAAACCACTACCTTCAAGCTTCCGCTTGAGAGGATTTTGAAGCGTCTACTTGTCTTATTGATTTCTTGTTCGATTACACTTGTATCCTGGACTTCAACCTCTAGACTTCCCACCTAGACTTGAAACCTCTTCTACAATGATGAATCGAACTCAACCCTCAAAGACTTACAAACACTTCACTCTCTTTTTCTTCTCAACTGAACGCTCTCAGTTCTTCTTTTTCCTCGTCGTGGTTACATAGAAATGAATCCCACATTCCCATATAAATACAACTCGACCAAACCCTAATCATAACAAGATAATCCTATCTTCCTAAACTTGGTAACAAGATGATATTAATTGATTTGAAGAATATTATCTTAACAACCGATATTATCTAAGGAAATAATTCCTAAGATAACATTAACGGATTAAGATAAGATTCTTCTCTCTCCAAATATATTATCTTAGGAAAGTTTTCCTAAGATAACACATTCGGATTCTCTCTCCAAATCTTCTTTTCGACGAGATCCTTCCAGCCGAAATCATATCCTTTGACCGCGTGATTCTCCGTGATTTGTTTCCATAATCGTCACGCTGGATTTCTCCCTTCCATTCGCCGCTTTGATCTTGTTCGTCACTATTGTTCCTTGAGAGGTAACAAAGCACATGAACAGAGCTTTGTTCCCTCTGCGATCCTTTGCTGCAATGGTTCCCTAAGATAACTGTCTTTGTTCCTGAACACTTAGTACCCAGATTAGTTGAATGTTTGTTACCATCAAAACCTAAAGAATTCAACAAATTCCCCCTTTTTGATGGTGACAAACACCCTTGACAATAAAGCATACACGTACGAGATAAAGACAGTTATGGAGAGAAAGTCTTCCCACTAAGGCAGTATTAGTTCCCCCTCAACTCAGCAACATATGAAACCATGTTCTGTTCCCCCTTAACCAAAGCTACCTGTCATTTTCCCCCTTTTGGCATCATCAAAAACATAATTAAAGAGATAGAGAGAAAAAGACCACAGCAGGATAAGCAAAAATAACTCCTTTTGCATTAGATTGAAATGCACAAACATAGACTGCATGTAAAGACAACAACAAAATGAGCACATGTAACACATATGATTAACATGCCAATCATTGCAAACACATGAAACAGAAGCAAAGAAAAGCAAAGTAGTAGGGGAAGATGTGCTGGGAACAAAAGAGGAATTGGTTAGCCAGAGAAAGACGAATCAAGCACCACTGGTGCCTGCAGAGGGAGCTAAAATATGAATAGCAATTTAGGCATTCACTTACTCCGTAAGACGCCTTTGTTGTTCTGCCAACAGAGATATTATGCGAGACAAACTTCTCACGGTCATTCCTCAAATCAGATTCCACCTTTTGTTCCCCCTCAGAGTCTGCACCTTCAGACTCTTCTTCCTCCACACCAGCTTCCATCTCACGTTTAACCTTGACCCAACCAACAAACTACTCCTTGTGTAGGTTACAAGCCTCCAGCCACCAGTAGAAGAAGGATCCATTGGTCGCCTCTTTGTGTACCTTGGAGTGTTCCATAATATTTTTTTTTTTTTTTTTTGGAACAGTACAAGGGAGCGATAAGGTAACTTTGCTGAAGTCGCCATATAGGTAGAAGGGGAGTAACCACGACAATCATTCTCCATATCTTTTCAAGTGCAAAGGGTATTACTCCAAATCCTCCTCTTTCCTTCTTTTTCCAAGATCACAACCAATAAGATATCTTCCAAAAATAGATCTTATAAAAGATTCTGTCCAAATCCATCAAAGCCCACAAAATCTCAAGCGCAACAACCATCACGCAACCACCACATCACCTTTTATGCACGAACACTTCTCAAGCAGTTGCAAGCCATCATTACACATCATACCTGTCAAATCCCAGCCACAAACCACAGAGGCGATAATTCGTATTCTCGACTTTCCGAAAAAAATAGAGGAGTGTGATGCGGGGGTAATGTTACCAGAGAGGGTACAAAGAACATCACACATAAACATATACGAGAATTTTTAATAATGTTTAATCATGAATGAGAGGCTCCCAGATGTGGATGATTAGAGGGGCTCATAGGAAGCATCAAGCATGATGGCTAAGGTAAGCTGTAAAGTCAACAATTATTTGGGCTTATAATGAGGGATCAATGCATCAAGTTGACTCTTTTAGGCCGAAAGAAAGCATAATCATGTATTAACAAGATAGCATAGAGAATCATGCATGAGATTTTGCACATAAGTGAAGTATTAGCATGAGTCTAAGCAAGCCATTCAACAAATGATCAAGATAATGAATGCAGATCAAGACATGATGATTAACCTTTCACACTTTACCATATAATTTAGCTAATCATCGAGGGAACACACGATAGACATAAGGTTAAGGGAACAAACCAGGCTCCGTATGAAACTGAATGTAGAGTTCCCCAATTAGTGCCCTAATGAGAAAATTGGCGTTCTTATTCTTTGTTCCACGAAATTCCTTGGATGCCAATCTTTCTCTGCATAGTGATGCCTTATCTCGATGTACATGGTACCTTTGTCACCAGGCCTTTGAGTCTCAAACATTCCTGCAGAAGTGAGGTGAGACTCGCTTTGTTCCCTGTCAGGTAACTGAACTTAATACGAGTGAAATACCGGGAACTTTCCTCACTTTATCCTGCACAGAAAGAGTTAGTTCTTGCGAACCCAGACAAGCTTATGATTTCTGGGTGTGGGAGCAACATATTTGATTTCTGGAGGTTTAGCATTCATTTTATCCCTAGTGGTTCGAGCAAGTTCCTCATTGTGTTTCTTCAGGAGGCACTCTTGTTTGTAGTGACCAGAGTGCCCACAATACCAACATACTCTTTGACACTTTAGATCAACATACTTGCTCTGTCCAGGCCAAATTGTTTTGTTAGCAATCCTTGAATGAAAATCAATATTTTTGGACTTACCGCTTTGAGATTGCTTCAACCAGATGGCATGAGCCTTCTGTCCATGGTACCAAGCCTTTCCCTCCTCAGTCGAGTTTGAACAGTTTTTGCCTTTGTTCCCTCCGGAGGAACTTTCCCCTTTTTCTTTTACAGACTGCTTTCCTTCAATTTTAGAGCCTTTTTGCTTGGTGCCATCAACAGGAAGTTTTGGTTGATAGCCAATCCCAAAGCGAGGTACTTCCTTTGACTCAGTCTTCTTTTCATTCTTGGCTGTAACAAAGACAATACCTTTTGACTTGTCCTTTTATTCCTCACTGAGTTTGGTTAGATCACTAGACAGTTTTGCAATTCCAAGTTTTAACATTAAAGACTCGGACTCAAGTGAGGAGACATAGGACTCAAGAGACGTAATCTTCTCAGCGAGCTTAGGACATTCGACATATGAACTTGAAGGAAAAGATGAACCTTTCTCAAGATCGAGCACTTTGTCTGCCCAACCCTGATTTTCTTCGATCAAACTTGAGATCGATTCATCCTTTTCTTCAATTTGCTCACTGAAAAGACTATTCTCATGAACAAGTTTCTTAATAAAAGATATCAAGCTTTCTTTTGATTTACTTTTCAAGCTTGAGATGAGTTCAGATTCACTTACCTCAGTTCCATGTATGCCGCCTTTTGATTTATCATGGTCTTCTATGGCCATCAAGTAGAGATCCCTAGAGCGTGATGAATCTTCATCATTTGAGTCAGAATCACCCCACGTTACGACCATTGCTTGCTTCCCTTCACGAACCTGAGGGTGACCAGCCTTTTTCTTGAAGCAGTTATTGGCAAAATGTCCCTTGTGTTGGCAGTGGTAACAAACGACATCCTTCATGTCTCTGTTCCCTTCGGAGGAACTCTTTGTGCCCTTGTTTTGAGACCATATTTTCTTCATAGCTCTAGTGATGAGAGTCACATCTTCATCACCGTCCTCATCTTCGTCTTCAACTTGAGATAGGTCAAAGGCACGTTCAACCTTCAAGGCAATGCTTTGAGCCTTCTCTTCTCCCTTTTTGTTCATCTTGTGGTTGTATATAGAGGCATTGCTTTCAAGCTTGGCAACAACCTCTTCCATGGTGAGAGACTTGACGTCAGTTTGGGAGTACAGAGAGAGAGCAATTGCGTCCCACTGAGAGTTGAGGCCTTGCATAAAGTGATGAGTGAGCTTCCAGTCTGGCATCTTTTCATCAAGGAACTCCAATTGACCTACGATCCCCTGGAACCTGGAGTAGAACTCTTGAATGTGCTCATCCTCTCCTTGAGAAATTTGATCATACTCCTTCATCAAGGAAAGAATTCTGTTTTTCTTGACATCTTCATTTCCATGATGGAGACATCTTAGAGCTTCCCAAATCTCCTTGGCGGTTTTGTAGCCGATGATTTTCTTGAGATCCGTGGGGAGAAGGGCCATGTGAAGGATCTTCTCGGCTCTGCAATTCTTCTCCAGCTTCTTCCAGTCTCCATCGGTGTAGTCGATCTTTGGCTTAGGCTTTGTAGCGTCCTTTTCATTTGGGATAGCCATGGGGCCAACCTCGATGATTCTCCATATCTGTCCATAGAGGGAACAAATATGGGATTCGATTTGCTCAACCCACCAGTCATACTCACCGGCCTTCACAATTGATGGCTTCCACAATGAATCACCGATTGCATTGCTTGATGACGACATCTTTCCTGCAAATTCTGTAACGAAAACAATCTAGAGCACCAGGCTCTGATACCAATTGTTGGATCGTTAGAGTTACGTATGAGGGAATAAAGGCTTTGTTCCCACAGAAGGCACAACGGATTAAAAACAGCAAGAAAAATAATGAATGAACTCACGATATATAGTGGAAACCCTGATTGGCAAAACTAGCTTCTCAAGGAAAAACCACTACCTTCAAGCTTCCGCTTGAGAGGATTTTGAAGCGTCTACTTGTCTTATTGATTTCTTGTTCGATTACACTTGTATCCTGGACTTCAACCTCTAGACTTCCCACCTAGACTTGAAACCTCTTCTACAAAGATGAATCGAACTCAACCCTCAAAGACTTACAAACACTTCACTCTCTTTTTCTTCTCAACTGAACGCTCTCAGTTCTTCTTTTTCCTCGTCGCGGTTACATAGAAATGAATCCCACATTCCCATATAAATACAACTCGACCAAACCGTAATCATAACAAGATAATCCTATCTTCCTAAACTTGGTAACAAGATGATATTAATTGATTTGAAGAATATTATCTTAACAACCGATATTATCTAAGGAAATAATTCCTAAGATAACATTAACGGATTAAGATAAGATTCTTCTCTCTCCAAATATATTATCTTAGGAAAGTTTTCCGAAGATAACACATTCGGATTCTCTCTCCAAATCTTCTTTTCGGCGAGATCCTTCCAGCCGAAATCCTATCCTTTGACCGCGTGATTCTCCGTGATTTGTTTCCATAATCGTCATGATGGATTTCTTCCTTCCATTCGCAGCTTTGATCTTGTTCGTCACTAGTGTTCCTTGAGAGGTAACAAAGCACATGAACAGAGCTTTGTTCCCTCTGCGATCCTTTGCTGCAATGGTTCCCTGAGATAACTGTCTTTGTTCCTGAAACACTTAGTACCCAGATTAGTTGAATGTTTGTTACCATCAAAACCTAAAGAATTCAACAGTTCCCTTTACCACACATTGATGCAATGATCGACGCAACAGAAGGCCACGAAATGCACTCTTTCATGGATGCATTCAGTGGCTATAACCAGATACTGATGGACCCTCAAGACCAAGAGAAGACAACCTTCATCACTAGCCAAGGAACCTACTGCTATAAGGTAATGCCCTTCGGTCTAAAGAACGCAGGGGCAACATACCAAAGACTGGTGAATAAAATGTTCAAAGACCGGATTGGGGACACCATGTAGGTCTACATAGATGACATGCTGGTCAAGTCAAAGCAAAAAGAAGATCATGTCGAACACTTGAAGAAAGCATTTGAAGTACTAAAACGCTATAACATGAAATTGAACCCTACTAAATGTTCTTTCAGAGTTTCTTCAGGGAAATTCTTAGGCTATATGGTGACCCAAAGAGGGATCGAAGCAAGCCCCGAGCAAAAATAGCAATTATCAATCTAAAGCCGCCCAGATGCGTCAAAGATGTTCAAAAACTAACGGGATGAATAGCAACGCTGAACCGTTTTATTTCAAAGTCGTCCGACAAGTGCAAGCCGTTCTACGACACTCAAAAAGAACAAGTCATTCCAGTGGGGCGTAGAACACGAGGTGGCATTCCAAGAGCTGAAGAAGTACCTGTCAAGTCCACTACTACTTGCCAAGCCAAAGGACGACGAACCATTGCCCATATATTTGGCCGTGTTAGATACATCGGTAAGTGCCGTCTTGGTAAGGGAAGAAGACGACAAACAATCCCCAATTTATTACGTAAGTCGATCATTACTTCCAGCCGAAACAAGGTACACTTCGTTGGAAAAGATAGTTTTGGCATTAGTCATGGCTTCGCACAAGTTAAAACCTTACTTTGAATCGTACACTATTATTGTAAGGACTAATCATCCCATGAAAGCAATGATGAAGAAAACTGAGTTCACAGGTCGAATGGCTAAATGGGTTGTACAACTAGGCGGTTACGAGATCGAGTATGAACCCAGAACAACTATCAAATCTCAGGCATTGGCAGATTTTATAGTAGATTTCAGTCCAACACTGGAACAAGAAGCCATCAAGGAGGCGACAGAACTACTTTCGACCGACGCACAGGGTACTTGGGAGTTATACACCGACGGAGCATCAAACGTCAGAGGCACAGGTTTGGGTGTTGTACTCAAATCACCACAAGGGGACAAGATAGCCCAAGCCGTGAGATGCGAATGGGATGCGACAAACAATAAGGCGGAATACGAGGCGCTCATATTTGGCCTCAACCTAGCCCGAGACCTTGCGATTGACGACATAAAAGTGATATGCGACTCATTACTGATTGTGAATCAGGTCCAAGGATCGTACGTCGCCAAAGATGATAGAATGGCCGCCTATTTGAGCATCGTTCAAGGGTTGATCACACAATTCAAGATGTTCGACATCAGCCAAGTGTCAAGGGAACTGAATACACAAGCAGATGCACTTGCCAACCTGGGATCAGCGCTAGACCCAAGAGAGTTTCCTAACATCCCCATAGTTCATGTCATGACACCCGCAATATCGAGAACATCTAAAGATACAAGCCAATAAGATGAGCTACAAGAAGTCATTGCCACAACACAGGACGAGTCCGAAACTCATTCGACAAGTGATTCCGAAGACTGGACAAAACCATTCGTTGACTGAATAGTACACGGCACCCTACCGGATGATAAAGCTGCGTCTAAACGCCTAAAGGTACAAGCTCTGTCCTTCGAAATGAAAGAGGGTTTTCTTTTCAAACGATCTATCACAGGCTTAGTACTGAAGTGCCTCGCGCCCGTCGAAGCCCAAAAACTTCTATAGTCTTTGCACGATGGGGAGTGTGGCAATCACGCCGGAGGACGAAGCCTGGCTTACAAAGCCCGACGCATGGGATACTACTGGCCAACAATGAACGCAGACGCATTGGGCTACGCCAAGAGATGCGACGCTTGTCAACAACACGCACCGGTCGCACACCAACCGTCTGAACCCCTGCATCCGACACTCGCGCCTTGGCCGTTCATGAGATGGGGAATGGACATTATTGGCAAGTTACCACCAGCACAGTGCGTCTTCTTCCTCGCCATGACGGATTACTTCTCCAAATGGATCGAAGCCGAAGCCTATCGAAAGGTAAAAGAAACTCAAGTCATTTCATTCATCAAACGAAACATTTTGTGCAGATTCGGCGTGCCATCAGAGATCGTATGCGACAATGGCTCCCAATTCATCGGTCGCAAGACTAGAGCCTTCAGTGAACAATGGAACATCAACTTAGTCACATCCACCCCCAGATACCCATAGTCGAACGGATAGGCAGAGTCCAGTAACAAAATCATCATCAACAACCTAAAAAAGAGGCTAGAAGGCGAGAAAGGCAAGTGGATAGATGAACTCCCATACATCCTCTGGTCCGACAGAACCACACCAAAGAATGCGACAGGACAATCACCCTTCTCGCTGTTTTACAGATGTGAAGCGGTCATCCCCGCTGAGATACTTATCCCTATAGCCAGATACGGCCTGCAGACCCTAGAGCAGAACGATGAAGAGTTGTCGCATAACCTCGACACGATTGACGAAGTCAGAGAAAAATCCAGGCTTAGGATGGTCCAATATCAATAACAGGTCACAAGGAGCTACAACAAAAACGTCTGCGTCCGAGTTTTCAGAAAGGGTGATTGGGTACTGAGGAAGACATTTCAGAACACAAAAAACTCTAGGGATGGTAAGCTGGCCCCACAATGGGAAGGACCCTACCTAATCACAGACGTCGTTGGACAAGGCGCTTACAGATTGCAAGACATGAAAGGACGCGACATTCCAAGAAGCTGGAACGCAACGTACCTAAAGCAGTATCATTTCTAAAAACGTTTCTATTATTTGTCAGATTATCAATTACATTCTTTTCTCACTGACTTAAACATCGGAGGGCCGTTGGGTTCACCCCCGACATCCATTCCTTAGCAACCCCTCGCTTTGTCTCATCCAAACACAGGCGTAACAAGATCAAATAAAGCAGTGGATCCACCCAAGACACACAAAAGCGCTTACAAACTTACACAACGCGATCGATCGACACACATGGAGTTGAACAACAAAGGCACTTCGGCACACCGCCTGCCTTATTACAAAATAAGGTACACGAAGCCTTGAACTATACACCTAACGCAAGACACATTTGCTTACCTCCCTGGATTACAATATACAACTGTCATGACTAAACTCAAACACAATACGCAGGCCTCTTTTCGGAGAACGCATCCATGCAAACATACATCAAACACACAGGTGCCAGAAACCAAAGAGTGCTATTCAAAAACAAAAGGCGAAAATGCCAATCATTATCGTCTTACAAACACGCGAGCCGCGATGGTGGACGGGTCGCCAAAACGCAAGAGCTTGCCCACACGACGATGGGACTTCCAAAACAATCAATCCAAATATCCAAGAAAACAAACCAACAAGTCAAGGGATGAGAGATTCAAGCTTCGACATCTCTATCTTGGGCAGCGTCAGGGGCAGCATCGAGAGCAGCGTCAGGGGCAAGATCGCGTGCCGTTTCTGTTCGTCCGGAACTCACTTCAGTTCCTTCTTCCGCCATGACTCCAACGGTCCTACACGCCTGAAAGAAGTCGACGTCGGGGCAACCGTTGGGGAACTGCTCATCCAGATAAGCCTGTTCCTTCTCCAGGTCCCACGACTCTTGACGACCGGCCTTAAGATCCTCCATCATCTCAATCCTGGCCTTGAGCATGAAGTAAGCTCCAACGTCAGTGGCAACCTCACCGCCCTCCTTCTTGGCATTTTCCAGTCGAGCCTCCAAATCACTAACACGTTTCTCAGAAACCTTCAAGTTAGTCTCGGCAACGCGACGCATAGCCTATGACATCTTCAGCGACGCCTCTGCTTCTTTTGCCCTATCCACAGCTTGGGAGATCTTCGACTGAGCGTCGTCCCACATCTGCTTCATCTTCAAATGACTCAACCTAAGATGTTGGAAGACCTACCCACGTAGACAGCAAGTCAGCAGATGCAACACAAAAAAAAAACAGAGGGGAAGTTTGAGTTCAAACCGTCCAAGAGCCCGTGGCGGCCATTTCCAGATTCTCCAAAGCATGGAGGTCTTCGATATCGTCAGGTACTGGCAGGGTGAGGAGCTCAGGGAAATCAATGCTCTTCTTCACAGACTTGCCTTTCAACGCGTCTTCTGAGGCACGAACAAGTTTCCTCTTATGACCAGACGACTTTGAGGGAAGCAACTTGGGAGGACACCCTTTAGGAGGAGCCTTGGAACGCATCCTCTGCGCCAATAAATCTGTTAGGAAACAGAACTCTGGAACTTAGGTTCCCCTGAGAGTTCCTTTCCTCAGTTTCTCTACTTTTGACGATGACAAATATTATGATACTAATGTTTTATCTCAAAGATGTGTTTTAAGGAACCACAGGAATATACCGAAGGCAAGAAAGCCAAACAGGACAAGGGAACCAAAGGAACAAGACAGATGAAGGAAACCAGAGGAACCCAGGTGTGCCCAGAAACCGAGAAATCTAGGGACACACAACCTCGGACAAAAGGTGTTAAAATCGACTTGTCCGAAGCTTCCAAAAGACTGCCAATACCCAGAGCAAAACAACAACATACCCAGAAACGCTCAACCTCGGACAGAGAAGGTGAAAGCGTCAGGACATAGAGACGTCGCTGTCGAGAAGACAGTTCCCAAGCGGCCAACTTGTTCAACCTCGGACGAAAGTATTTGGACAACGACATAGCAAGGCTCGTCTGAGGTAGTTGACCAACCAAGAGAGATTCTGAGCTGCCTAGGTCGTTTGCACATGCCAAGAACAACGTGGATCAAGGAGAACCACTCATCCTAGGGCAAGCTCAATCTGTGGGAACCCAGAGAGGATCGAGCTACGAAGAATCCTCTATAAAAGGAAGACTAACCCAAGGGTTATCTTCAAGCACTGAAACACGACTCACACTCATTAGCAAATATCTAGTGTGAACCTCCAAACAAGATCATCAAAGCAAACCGATATCAAGAGGAACCAGTCAAGTAAGAAGAGCTGAGTGCTAAGTTCCTGTGACTGTAAGTGATAGTTCCTAGGTACGAAAGTCTATTTCTTGGAATGATTATTGATTGTGTTAAGTTATCTAGGATTGTCTAACTGTGTGTAAGGCAAAGGAACTGTGTGTTCGTTCCTAGGATAAGCTGTAACCAAAAGAGATAAGAAATCAAGAAGTAGACTTTGAAATCCTTTCGAAAGAAAGGTAGTGGTTTTTATCCTGGATTGCTAGTTGGCAATCAAAGGTTTCCACTATAAGGAACTGGTCATTTGTTTGATTGCTTATTTCCGCTGCGAAAGGAACTGAGAATTGATATTCTGAGTTCCTTAAGTTTTTATCTAACAATCACGATCCTACAATTGTTATCAGCGTAGGAAAAACTCTAGATCTTTGTTAAGTTTGCAGATCATGTCTCAACCAAGCAAGTTTGAGCTCAGAATCTCCACCAACAAGCCACATCTCCGAAAGAAAGGAGAAGAAACATGGTGGGAAAAGTGCATGGAAAGCCACATCAAGACCAACGACTACCAATGCTGGAGGATAGTCGAAAATGGAGATGGCTATGTCGACCTTACCATGAAGGAAGAAGATTGGAAACCAGAACACTATGTCATCATGGAGAAGAATGCCAAGGCCAGGCAGTTCATCCTCAATGGATTGGACAGAGAAGACATGGACAAGGTCATAGGCATCAAGACAGCGAAGGAGATATGGAAAGCTCTCAAGGAGATGTATGAAAGAAGTAAGGAACTAAAGCAAAGCAGAAAGTTTGCTTTGGAAGGAGAATACCACACCTTCAAAATGATGGAAACTGAGACCATCTCAAATTACTACTCCCGCTTTAACAGATTGATTGGAAAGTTGACAGCGGCGGGAGTCGATCTGGATGAAGTTTCCAAGTCCCTAGTGGTCATCAATGGACTCAACTCCAAGTTCACCCTTCTCAAGGGAATCATGAAGAACACTCCAGGCATCCAATCCCTTCCCTTGACCCAAGTCATAGGGAAACTGGGGGTTGAAGAAGGAGAGCACACCAAGGCCAATGCCGACAAGAAACTGGAGAAAGGAATTGCCCTCAAGATCTCCAAAGCCTTCTCTAGGCTCGAGATGGAGGAAGAGAACTCAGACTTAGAAGAAGAGGAGGACGAACTTACGGCCCTCTTCACAAAGAACATCAAAAAATTCTTTGTGAAGGGAAGGTTCCAAAAGGGCAGTTCCTCCCACAATGGACCCAGAAGAGATCTCAAGGAAGTATCCTGTTACGAGTGCAAGGAAAAGGGACACTACGCTAAGAATTGTCCCAATAAGGAAGACTCAAAGGAAGAAGAAAGACCTCAGAGAAAGAAGGCTCTCGTAGCCTCATGGGGAGAAGACTCAGATGAGGAACTGGATCTCAGTGGCTTCTCTGGAGGAAGATGTCTCATGGCAAAAGGAGACTCAAGCGACTCAGAAGACCTTGAGGTAACTTCTGACGATCTCTTAAAATCCCTAGTTGATTGTGATAAGAAACAACTTCTTAAGATCATAAAGAAACTAGGAAAGGAAACCAGTTCCCTTCAACAGAAACTAGATGATTGTGAAGATGAAATTGCTTGCTTGACTGTTGAGAATTCTGTTTGGAGTAAGAAACTTGATGAAACTGAGAAAGACCTAGCTGAAACTCACTCCAAACTCATAGATTCTAGCATAGATTCTATCAAAGTTAAAACTTGCAAATCTTGTGATGAAACTAGCATAGATTCTATCAAAGTTCCCTTGCATGCTAACCCACCTGGAAATGACATGCTTCAATCCATAATTGATAGGTTAGACATTCTCACTAATTCCATTAATGAAAAAATGATAAATCAAACTGTTTTTGTGAGACAACGCCATGGAATAGGATATGTCAATAATAAAGGGAACAATGATGCTGAAGAAGAAAAGGCTAGGCGAGAACTTGTTGAGATGAATGAGAATCTCAGTATTGCTCTTGCCACTTCTCGTGATAGGAATCAATTCCTATTAGAGAAGATCATGGTCCTTGAGAACAAGGCTGAGGTTGCCAAACGTCTCAATGAAGGCTCTCAAAGTCCTAAGAAGGAACCAAAGGGAAAAGAAAAGATGGTTCCTGAAAACCAATGGTTCACCAATTCCTTTGCTCACAAAAGATATATTGACATGGCCCATAGCAAGGTTAGAAACAATGTTGATTTTAACAAAAGGAAAACTGAAAAACCTTTTAGGCCAGGAAAAGGAAAATATGGACATGTTGTTTACAATCGTTTGTGTACCTACTGTGGTAAGAATGGTCATTACAACACTGATTGTGCTAAGAAAAGGAACTTTGAAAAGGAGAAAAGTACTCATTACCATGAAAGGAACCAGTTCCCTGGTTATTCACAGACTCGCAATGCTAATCCCCCCAGTAAAGCCAAGCTTCGCTGGGTTCAGAAATCTTAGTTCCCTTATGTGCAGAAAGAAGAGAGGCAACCTCAACTATGGTACATCGACAGGGGGTGCTCATGCCATATGACTGGAAGAAGAAATCAAATGACCTCTCTTCAACCTCTCCAAGGAGGGAACATATCCTTTGGAGACAAAAGCAAAGGGAAAATCTGTGGAATAGGAACTGTGAAACTCAACGATCACATTCAGGTAAACAAAGTTCACCTTGTTGATAATCTTGGTTTTGACCTAATAAGTGTGTCACAGCTGTGTGATCAAGGAGACAATGAAGTTAGATTCAGATCAAACGAATGTTCAGTCCTTGACTCCTCAGGACAAATCATCCTAAAAGGGAAAAGATTCAACAATGTCTACATAATTGATCCATCCTTTGTTCCCAAGGAGAAACTTTGCCTCACAACTGTGAATGACCAAGCTGATTTGTGGCATCAACGCCTCGGTCATGCTAGCACCAAGCTGATTCAAAAGCTACACTCAAAGGAGCTAGTCAGAGGGCTGCCAAAGCTAAGTGGCACATCTAAGGAACTGTACTCTGACTGTGTAAAAGGGAAACAGGCTCGTAGTTCCTTCAAGTCCAAAAACATGGTAAGCACCTCAAGGCCTCTTGAACTCATCCACATGGATCTGTGTGGACCCATGAGAGTTCAGAGCCTAGGAGGGAACATGTATATCTTTGTTCTTGTCGATGACTTCTCTTGCTTTACTTGGACTATCTTTATTAAATCTAAGAGTGAAGTTATTGACCGCTTTAAAGATCTGGTTCCCTTGTTAGAAAAATATCTTGATTGTTCACTCAATGCTATTCGGTCTGACCATGGTACCGAATTCGAAAATGGAGAATTTCTAACCTTTTGCAGTGAGCATGGAATTGATCACAACTTCTCTGCACCATACACTCCTCAACAAAATGGAGTAGTGGAAAGGAAGAACAGAACTTTGGAAGACATGGCTCGGACTATGCTGATCTTAAGTGGACTCTCTCAATCATTTTGGGCCGAGGCGATCAACACATCTTTCTACATCATCAATCGAGCCATGCTTCGCCCAATCACAGAAAAGACACCCTATGAGCTCCTAAGAGGAAGAGTTCCCAACATCTCACATCTGAGAGTGTTCGGATGCAAGTGCTTTGTGCACAACAATGGGAAAGACAATCTTGGCAAATTCGACCCAAGAAGTGATGAAGGAATCTTCATTGGATACGCCTCGGGTAGCAAGGCGTACAAAGTCTTCAACAAAAGGACTAAAAAGGTAGAAGAAAGTGTTCATGTTATTTTTAATGAAAAATCACTTGGAAAGATTGTGCAGAACACCACCAATTCCTTTGAAGACCCGTTTCCCAAGTCATATCAAGAAAATCCAGATGAAGGTGTCACTCCACCCAGTTCCTGCACTGCTGCTCGGAACCCTCCAATGGCTCCTCCACCAGTTCCCATGAACAATGAACAACAATCCATTTCTGGGAATCATGAGCATGATGACAATATCTGTGGAGACCTCAATGACTCATCTTCCCACATGATCTTCAATGGAGAAGGTGATCCCAACCAGAAAGCTGAATGCTCAACTCATAATGTCTCCACATCAAATGCTCTAGCCCCCAACAGAGAAAGAAGAGTCGTCAAGCCTCCAGTCAGGTACGAACATCTAACCTTCTTTGCCTTCAATGCCTTTCTGTCTATTGTGGAACCAAAGAACATAGGTGAGGCACTGAAGGACGCGGACTGGATCCAAGCTATGCAAGAAGAGCTTCATCAGTTTGAAAGGAACAAAGTATGGCATCTAGTTCCTCATCCCAAGGATAAACACATCATGGGAACCATATGGGTTTTCAGAAACAACCTAATGATACAGGAGCTGTGATAAGGAACAAAGCAAGACTTGTAGCTCAAGGATACAATCAACAAGAAGGAATCGACTATGATGAAACCTATGCTCCAGTGGCAAGGATTGAGGCAATAAGATTGTTGATTGCCTTCGCATCACACAAAGGGTTCAAGTTGTTCCAAATGGATGTAAAGACGGCCTTCCTCAATGGAATTCTTCAAGAAGAAGTCTATGTTAAGCAAACTCCAGGTTTTGAAGATGATGATCATCCAGATCATGTCTACTTTCTATACAAGGCACTCTATGGCCTCAAGCAAGCTCCCAGAGCTTGGTATGATCGTCTTGCCCAGTTCCTACTATCAAATGGCTACAGGCGTGAAGTTATTGATAAGACTCTCTTCATCCTAGAAGAAGAAGGTAACATCTTAGTAGTTCAAATTTATGTTGATGATATCATTTTTGGTTCCACTAACCTGTCCCTTGTAGATAAGTTCAAAGACTTGATGAGCAGTGAATTTGAAATGAGCCTAATAGGGGAACTCACTTTCTTCCTCGGATTACAAATCACTCAAAAGAAAGATGGCATACAAATTCACCAACAGAAGTATGTCAGGGAACTACCGAAGAAGTTCAAAATGGATTCATGCAAGCCTCTCTCCACTCCCATATCCACCATTACCCATTTGGATAAGGACCATTCGAGTCCTCTAGTGGAGGAGAAGCTCTATAGAGGTATGATAGGCTCACTCATGTACCTAACTGCTAGTCGACCATACATTGTTTTTGCTGTTGGCTTGTGTGCTAGGTTCCAATCTTGTCCAAGAGAAACCCACTTGGCTGTTGTGAAGAGAATACTTTGCTATCTCAAGGGAACTGACTCTCTCTGTATTTGGTACCCCAAAGAGTGTTCCTTTGAGCTCATGGGTTTCACTGATGCTGACTATACTGGATATTTGGTGGATATAAAGAGCACTTCTGGAATGGCACAGTTCCTAGGCCCTTGCCTTGTGTCATGGGGATCAAAGAAACAAGTTTCAGTCTCCCTCTCCACCACAGAATCCGAGTACATTGCAGCCGCCTCCTGCTGTTCCCAACTTCTCTGGCTAAAGCAACAACTCGCGGACTTTGGTATGTCTTATGGCCCTCTCACTATTCTTTGTGATAACACTAGTGCCATCAACATCTCTAAAAATCCTGTGCATCATACTAGGACCAAGCATATTGACATAAGACATCATTTTCTTAGAGATCATGTTGAGAATGGAAACATCATTATAAATTTTTGTAGAACTGAAGATCAGGTTGCAGATATTTTCACCAAGGCATTGAATAGAGTTCCTTTCGAGAACCTTAAATTGGAACTAGGAATGATTCCTATCACTCAGTAGTTACCTTAGTTTAAAGAATTCCTTCCAGTTCCCCTGATTGACTAGTTTAAGTTATATAACTTGTTGAGTCTTGATATCCTTGTGTTATATCTTTTGCTACAAACCCTTCTTGTCATAATGGTTTCTTACAAAGGCTTAGATAAATTTTTCTGGTTCGTTTCCCTCTGGTCCTCATTATTCTTTCAACTCCTCATTGTTCAAATTTCTTTGGTGGCCCAAAAGTCACAATCTGATCATATTTCTATCCCAACAATACAAGCCGAAATGATGATTGTGTACTAAGACCTACCCTTGCCTCATTGCTCAATTCAATTCTCTATGATCCATCTCTAAACCCTCTCTGAGAATTAATATGCAATGCGATAAATGGCCTACCCTGATTTCGCGTATGGGAACGTATCTTTTGGTTCCAATGTTTGACCCACATCAAAGGTTCCCATACATCCCTCTAGCACGCTGAATATATCGCCAGAAAGGAACCAGAATGCAACGCTTCTCCAACGGCTAGATTGGCACCTCCCAGAAGTTATTTATGGCAAATCTCAAAAGCTCAGACCGGTCTTATCAGTTAGCAGGCTCCCCTCTTCTCTGAATGGGCAAGTTTTGAATTGTTTTGATCCGTTCCAAAAAGCTGCAATTAGCCTTCAATGCTCTGGATTCTCCCCAATCCTCTCAACGGCTAGATTTGCTTCAACGGTCTCTTCAGCCCTCACCGCCTTTAAAGAGTGGCCCTGTTCATCCAAGCTAATCCCACAACTCGCCATTACTCTGATCTTCTGCTTCTCCTTCTCTCAAACACAGAAATCCTTAAATCCTCAAAAATGGCCAACCAAAACCCTAATGTTATCCTGGATGAGGAAGAGGCTGCCATTCTCAGAGCCTTTCGAGAAAAGAAGGCAGCTTCATCTTCTAATCCCATTTCTGCCACCTCCTCTCAAAAATCCCAACCTAAAGAGAAAGTAGTGGAGAACCCTGTGGAGAAACCAGTGGAGCAACCCGAAGAGAAAATTGAGGAGCCACCAAAGGAACAGGCTGAGGAGAAAGCCATGGCCATCACTCTGGCCTCTGAATCGGCCACCAAATCCGCCTCCGAAGTTGGCTCTCATGACTCCTCGCCTGACAAGTCTCTCCAAGAGCTCCTCAGCCTTCAACCCTCACCAGTAAGCCTCAAATCTAAAACCACCTCTAACCCTGATCCCTCAGTCGCCACTAGAATGAAACAAAGAAAGAGGAGCTCCCAAGCTATAGTTCCCTATGAGGCCAAATCCACAAAAGAAATCAAATCCACAAAAAGAGCCAAAATCACCACCCTCTCTGCCTCTTCCTCCCTGGGTCACGTCTCTTCTCTCTTCTCTAAGAGGAAGATCCTTAAGCCTCTCATAATCGACAAGGAATTCTGGACCCAAGAGCTGGCAGAAGAAGATGAGGAAATGTTTGGAGAGGCCCTAAACGAGCTCCATTCTCTGCTACAGTTTCAAGGCTGGGACGAGATGTTGACTAAGCCCTTCTCTGCTTCTGATGAGGTCGTCCGCCTATTTTACCAGTCCATGGAGTTTGTGCCCGCAAAGGAGAACTGTCCCTGTAATGAAGCCATTCTCATATGGAAGGGAACCAGCTATCCCCTGTCCGCCAACCTAATTGCCTCTGCTCTAGGGATTGAGTCAAGGTCTGGGTTTGGCATTCTCCCTTAGAAAAAGGGATGGCCCAAGGGAAAGGGCTACAAATCCAAGGGAGCAGTGGTCAAGAAAATCTACGACGGCGCCTCCCCTTCATCTTTGGAGACAAAGGATCTCTCCATCGCAAACAGGCTGTTACACTTCTGGATCACCCGCAATCTAGTTCCCAGACAAGAGCACAGGAACGATGTTCTCATCACAGACGCCATTTATATGGACAAAGTACTCTCTGGTGTTCAATTGGATCTCCCTCGTATTGTGTTGGCTCACATGCAGTTTTGTGCATCTCATGACTCCCATGCTTTACCCTTCCCCCATATCATCAAGAATATCCTCTCTAACCTTCACCAGTACCCAGACGATCTGTCTGAGACAGTCTACAACAAGTGTCTTACCATGGACACAGTTCGGAAGTTGAATACTAAGGAACAACTTCCCAACCCTTCTGAAGCTCAAGAAATTCCGCCTAAGGAAAAGGCGAGTTCCCAGGACACTTCTAGTTCCCGACCACAGCTCAACCCCTCTTTAGACTCCTCTGCGATCCTTGCTGCTCTGAATCGTATTGAAAAGGCAATCATGGAAGGCTTGACTGCCATACCGGTCGCCCTCCATGATGAAGTAAAAAAGTTGGGGCGCATAAGTTCTGCTGTTGTGGATCTGGTAGAAGTCCTTCAGAAGGATTGGCAAGGTGCAATCAGTGCTCATCAGGCCACAGGCCAAAATGTAGGAACTGACGACAAAGCTGAAGACGAGGAGGCCGCTGCTCTGCCATAGGAATGCTTGTTCTGGTTCCCAGTGCTGTACCACCACAGCATGCTAGTAGTTTCCCTTAGGATCCTACTCCCCTCGTCTATCCACTTGTTGTCCCTCCTAAGATTGCTTTTGTTGTTATCTTTGTCGTTTGTTGTCCTGTTGTTGGTTGTTGTTTATGTTGTTTTGCGGTTGGTCTTACCCGTCTTTGAACAATGTTCAGTTTAAGCTCTAATGATTATCTTTTGGTTTCGTTCCAATGATCAATCTGTTTTTTGCCTTAAAGTTTCCATTATGTTTCTGCTATGGGTTTGATGCAATTGTATATTCACTTGGACATCCTGCTCTTAACTAGTACTTAATCTTTTTGATGATGTCAAAAGGGGGAAGAAAAGGATAGGAACCTTGAACTTTGGAGACTACTGAACTAATAGGAACCCTGAACTAGTTATACTTCTAAGGGGGAACTTGAAATAAACTCGTTCATTTGCTTAGGGGGAATTTGCAACCATTGAATGTTCTATCATTAATTTGTAATGTTGTAACTCCCTTAATCTCAACTGGTCTCATGAAATTCAAAGTCCTATTATGTTGCCAGGTTCCTTGTATTTGTCATCATCAAAAAGGGGGAAATTGTTAGGAAACGGAACTCTGGAACTTAGGTTCCCCTGAGAGTTCCTTTCCTCAGTTTCTCTACTTTTGACGATGACAAATATTATGATACTAATGTTTTATCTCAAAGATGTGTTTTAAGGAACCACAGGAATATACCGAAGGCAAGAAAGCCAAACAGGACAAGGGAACCAAAGGAACAAAACAGATGAAGGAAACCAGAGGAACCCAGGTGTGCCCAGAAACCAAGAAATCTGGGGACACACAACCTCGGACAAAAGGTGTTAAAATCGACTTGTCCGAAGCTTCCAAAAGACTGCCAATACCCAGAGCAAAACAACAACATACCCAGAAATGCTCAACCTCGGACAAAGAAGGTGAAAGCGACAGGACATAGTGTAGGATCGTGATTGTTAGATAATAACTTAAGGAACTCAGAATATCGATTCTAAGTTCCCTTTGCAGCGGAAATAAACAATCAAACAAATGACAAGTTCCTTATAGTGGAAACCTTTGATTGCCAACTAGCAATCCAGGATAAAAACCACTACCTTTCCTTCGAAAGGATTTCAAGGTCTACTTCTTGATTTCTTATCTCTTTTGGTTACAGCTTATCCTAGGAACAAACACACAGTTTTTTGCCTTACACACAGTTAGACAATCCTAGATAACTTAACACAATCAATAATCAATCCAAGAAACAGACTTTCGCACCTAGGAACTATCACTTACAGTCACAGGAACTTAGCACTCAGCTCTTCTTTTCCTTGACTGGTTCCTCTTGATCTCGGTTTGCTTTGATGATCTTGTTTGAAGCTTCACACTTTGATGTTTGCTATAGAGTGTGATTCTATTATGAATGCTTGAAGATAACCCTTGAGTTAGTCTTCCTTTTATAGAGGATTCTTCGCAGCTTAATCTTCTCTGGGTTCCCACCGATTGAGCTTGCCCTAGGATAAGTGGTTCTCCTTGGTCCACGTTGTTCTTGGCATGTACAAACAACCTAGGCAGCTCAGAATCCTTCTAGGTTAGTCAACCTCTTCAGCCAAGTCATTCTCCAGCTTCCTTCTTCCGAGGTTCAACAATCTGGGCACTTGGGAACTGTCTTCTGGACAGCGACAAGTTCCATGTCCTGTCGCTTTCACCTTTCTTGTCCGAGGTTCAGTGTTCTAGGTGTCTTGGAGTCTTGCTCTTGGATGGTGGCAGGCTTTTGGAAGCTTCTCTCAAGTCGCTTTCGACTTCCTTTTGTCCGAGGTTGGTATTCCCAAATTTCTCGGGAATCGCAATCTTGCGTGCTTCATTTCTGGGCACACCTGGGTTCCTCTGGGTTCCTTCCTTTGTCTTGTTCCTTTGGTTCTCTTGTCCTGTTTGGCTTTCTTGCCTTCGGTATATTCCTGTGGTTCCTTAAAGCACATCTTTGAGATAAAACATTAGTATCATAATATTTGTCATCCTCAAAAGTAGAGAAACTGAGGAAAGGAACTCTCAGGGGAACTGAGGTTCCAGAGTTCCGTTTCCTAACAATTTCCCCCTTTTTGATGATGACAAATATAAGGAACCTGACAACATAATAAGGACATGAAATTCATGAGAACAGTTGAGCTAAGAGATTTACAACTTTATTAAATAATGATAGAACATTCAATAGTTGTAAATTCCCCCTAAGCAAATGAACTAAGTTATTCAAGTTCCCCTCAGAAATAGAACGGGTTCAGATTTCCTATAAGTCCAGTAGTTCCAATAATTCAAGGTTCCTATCCATTCTTCCCCCTTTTGACATCATCGAAAAGATCAACTTACTTATCAAGTATAGGATATAAATGTGAAATAAACAATTTGCGTTAAACCCATGACAGTGACCATAATAGAAACTTAAGGCAAAGACAAATGATGCATTAGAAACATTACCATAAGAGTTCATTAATCATTAAAATCAAGTACATTTCCCAGAGATGCATAGTGGAAAGAGAAACACAAGAGCACAACCAACTTGACATTACACAAAATAAGGATAGAAGAGGGGAGTAGGACCCTAGGGAACTACTAGCACACTGTGATGTTATAGCACTGGGAACTAGGAGAGACGTTCCTATGGCAGCGTAGTGGCCTCCTCTTCAGTTTCCTTCTTTTCTGCAGTTCCATCATCTTGGCATGTTGTCATCTTATCGGCCTGATTACCTCCAATTGAGCAAGGTTAAGATTGAGGTTTTTCTTGGCCATTTGAGGAGCTTTGTGTTTTGAGAGAGACAGGTGAACATGAGATTGAGAGAAGGCGTGAGAGAACAGAGTGCTCGGCTCAATCAAACAGGAAACCTTAAATAACCCTTGAGCAATTTTGGAGCCGTTGAGAATCAAGCCATTGGAGATACTTCTGGGAACTCTGAAGAGTTAAAACGGCTAATTTTCTTGAAGCTTTTGCGCCTTTGCAACGGTCACAAATTCAAAGATTAGATGCTCAAAAATGGCAATTGTTTAAGGCTGAGAAGACGTCTCTGACGCTGTGAGATTTGCCATAAATACTGTCTTGGGAGGAGCAATTCTCTTACTAGCCGTTTAAGGGGTAGCCCATCCTAGTTCCTTTCTGGCAAAATTTTCAGTGTGCTAGAGGGATATATGGGAACCTTTGATGTGGGTTTTAAAACATAGGACCTGAAAGTACGTTCCCATAAAACAAATCGGGGAAGGCCATTTATCGCATCATACACTAATTCCCAGAGAGGGTTAAGAAGAGGATCATAGGGAAATAGATTGTGTAATGAGGCAAGGGAGGGTTATAGTACACAATCATCATTTCGGCTTGTATTGTTGGGTTAGAATATGATCAGATTGTGACTTTTGGGCCAACAAAGAAACTTGAACAATGATTGAATTTTAATAAGAGATGAACAACCAAGGAGAAGAACTAGAAAAATTTGTCAAAGCCTTTTGAGAAACCATTATGAATATGAGGGTCTAACGCAAGAGAAATGACACAAAGATTCCAAGATAAAGACAAGTAAAAAGATCAGAACTAGTCAATCAAGGGAACTGGAAAGAAACCTTTAAGCTAAAGTCACTGCTAGGTTATAGGAATCATTCCCAGTTCTAATCTAAGGTTCTCGAAGGGAACTCTATTCAACGCTTTGGTGAATATATCTGCAACCTGATCTTCAGTTCTACAAATTTTCATAATGATGTTTCCCTTCTCAACATGATCTCTAAGAAAATGATGTCTTATGTCTATATGCTTGGTCCTAGTATGATGCACAGGATTCTTAGAAATGTTTATGGCACTAGTGTTATCACAAAGAATAGTAAGAGGGCCATAAGACATACCAAAGTCCGCGAGTTGTTGCTTTAGCCAGAGAAGTTGGGAACAACAGGAGGCAGCCGTAATGTACTCGGATTCTGTGGTGGAGAGGGAGACTGGAACTTGTTTCTTTGATCCCCATGACACAAGGCAAGGGCCTAGGAACTGTGCCATTCCAGAAGTGCTCTTTCTATCCACCAAATATCCAGCATAATCAGCATCAGTGAAACCCATGAGCTCAAAGGGACATTCTTTGGGGTACCAAATGCAGAGATCGTTAGTTCCCTTGAGATATCGAAGTATTCTCTTCACAGCAGCCAAGTGGGTTTCTCTCGGACAAGATTGGAACCTAGCACACAAGCCAACAGCAAAAACAATGTCTGGTCGACTAGCGGTTAGGTACATGAGTGAGTCTATCATACCTCTATAGAGCCTCTCCTCCACTAGAGGACTCGAGTGGTCCTTATCCAGATGGGCAATGGTGGATATGGGAGTGGAGAGAGGCTTGCATGAATCCATTTTGAACTTCTTCAGTAGTTCCCGAACATACTTCTGTTGGTGGATTTGAATACCATCTTCCTTTTGAGTGATTTGTAATCTGAGGAAGAATGTGAGTTCCCCAATTAAACTCATTTCAAATTCACTACTCATCAAGTCTTTGAACTTGTCTACAAGGGACAGGTTAGTGGAACCAAAAATGATATCATCAACATAGATTTGAACCACTAAGATGTTACCTTCTTCTTCTAGGATGAAGAGAGTCTTATCAATAACTCCACGCCTGTAGCCATTTGAGAGTAGGAACTGGGCAAGACAATCATACCAAGCTCTGGGAGCTTGCTTGAGGCCATAGTGTTCCTTGTCTAGAAAGTAGACATGATCTGGATGATCATCGTCTTCAAAACCTGGAGGTTGCTTCACATAGACTTCTTCTTGAAGAATTCCATTGAGGAAGGCTGTCTTCACATCCATTTGGAACAACTTGAACCCTTTGTGAGATGCAAAGGCAATTAACAACCTTATTGCTTCGATCCTTGCCACTGGAGCATAGGTTTCATCATAGTCAATTCCTTCTTGTTGATTGTATCCTTGAGCCACAAGTCTTGCATTATTCCTTATCATAGCTCCTGTATCATCTAGCTTGTTTCTGAAAACCCATCTGGTTCCTATGATGTGCTTATCCTTGGGGCGAGGAACCAGATGCCAGACTTTGTTCCTTTCAAATTGATGAAGCTCTTCTTGCATGGCTTGGATCCAGTCCGCATCCTTCAGTGCCTCACCTATGTTCTTTGGTTCCACAATAGACAAAAAGGCATTAAAGGCAAAGAAAGTTAGATGTTCATACCTGACTGGAGGCTTGACGACTCTTCTTTCTTTGTTGGAAGCCAGAGTATTTGATGTGGAGACATTCTGAGTTGAGCATTCAGCTTCCTGGTTGGGGTCACCTTCTCCATTGAAGAACATGTGGGAAGATGAATCATTGAGGTCTCCACAGATGTTGTCATCATGCTCATGGTTCCCAGAAATGGATTGTTGTTCATTAACCATTGGAACTGGTGGGGGAGCCATTGGAGGGTTCCGATCAGCAGGATAGGAACTGGGAGGAGTGACATTTTCATCTGGATCTTCTTGAGATGGCTTGGGAAATGGATCTTCAAAGGAACTAGTGGTATTCTGCATAATCTTTCCAAGTGATTTTTCATTAAAAATAACATGAATACTTTCTTCTACCTTTTTAGTCCTTTTGTTGAAGACCTTGTATGCCTTACTGCCTGAGGCATAACCAATAAAGATTCCTTCATCACTTCTTGGGTCGAACTTGTCAAGATTGTCCTTCCCATTGTTGTGCACAAATCATTTGCATCCGAACACCCTCAGATGTGAAATGTTGGGAACTCTTCCTCTTAGTAGTTCATAGGGTGTCTGCTCTGTGATTGGGCGAAGCATGGCTCTATTGATGATGTAGCACGCTGTGTTGATCACCTCAGCCCAAAATGATTGGGAGAGTCCACTTGAGATCAGCATAGTTCGAGCCATGTCCTCCAAGGTCCTGTTCTTCCTTTCTACTACTCCATTCTGTTGAGGAGTGTATGGTGCAGAGAAGTTGTGATCGATGCCATGCTCACTGCAAAAGGTTAGAAATTCTCCATTTTCGAATTCGGTACCATGGTCAGACCGAATAGCATTTAGTGAACAATCAAGAGATTTTTCTAACAAGGGAACCAGATCTTTAAAGCGGTCAATAGCTTCACTTTTAGATTTAATGAAAATAGTCCAAGTAAAACGAGAGAAGTCATCGACAATAACAAAGATATACCTGTTCCCTCCTAGGCTTTGAACTCTCATGGGTCCACAAAGATCCATGTGGATGAGTTCAAGAGGCCTTGAGGTGCTTACCACGTTTTTGGATTTGAAGGAACTATGAGCCTGTTTTCCTTTTACACAGTCAGAGCACAGTTCCTTAGATGTGCCACTCAGCTTTGGCAGTCCTCTGACTAGTTCCTTTGAGTGTAGCTTTTGAATCAGCTTGGTGATGGCATGACCGAGGCATTGATGCCACAACTCAGCTTGGTCATTCACCGTTGAGAGACACAGTTTCTCCTTGGGGACAAAGAATGGATCAACAATATAAACATTGTTGAACCTTTTTCCTTTTAGGATGATTTGTCCCGAGGAGTCAAGAACTGAGCATTCGTTTGATCTGAATCTGACTTCATTGTCTCCTTGATCACACAGCTGTGACACACTTATTAGATCAAAACCAAGACTATCAACAAGGTGAACTTTGTTTACTTGAATGTGATCGTTGAGTTTCACAGTTCCTATTCCACAGATTTTCCCTTTGCTTTTGTCTCCAAAGGATATGTTCCCTCCTTGGAGAGGTTGAAGAGATGTCATTTGATTTCTTTTTCCGGTCATATGGCATGAGCAACCATTGTCAATGTACCATAGTTGGGGTTGTCTCTCTTCTTTCTGCACACAAGGGAACTAAGATTTCTGAACCCAGCGAAGCTTGGCTTTACTGGGGGGATTAGCATTTCGAGTTTGTGAATAATCAGGGAATTGGTTCCTTTCCTGGTGATAAGCATTTTTCTCCCTTTCAAAGTTCCTTTTATTAGCACAATCAGTGTTGTAATGACCATTCTTACCGCAGTAGGTACACAAACGATTATAAACAACATGACCATACTTTCCTTTTCCTGGCCTAAAAGGTTTTTCAGTTTTCCTTTTGTTGAAGTCAACATTGTCTTTAACCTTACTATGGGCCATGTCAACATATCTTTTGTGAGCAAAGGAATTGGTGAACCATTCGTTTTCAGGAACCATCTTTTCTTTTCCCTTAGGTTCCTTCTTAGGACTTTGAGAATTCTCATTGAGACGTTTGGCAACCTCAGCCTTGTTCTCAAGGACCATGATCTTCTCTTATAGGAATTGATTCCTATCGCGAGAAGTGGCAAGAGCAGTACTGAGGTTTTCATTCATCTCAACAAGTTCTCGCCTAGCCTTTTCATCCTCAGCATCATTGTTCCCTTTGTTTTTAACATATCCTATTCCATGACGTTGTCTCATAAAAACAGTTTGATTTATTGTCTTTTCATTAATAGAATCAGTGAGGATGTCCAATCTATCAATTATGGATTGAAGCAAGTCTTTTCCAGGTAAATTAGCATGCAAGGGAACTATGACAGAATCTATGCTAGTTTCATCACAAGATTTGCAGATTTTAAGGTGACTAGCATGCACGTTTCTAATTTCAATCAGTTTGGAGTGAGTTTCAGCTAGGTCTTTCTCAGTTTCATCAAGTTTCTTACTCCAAACAGAATTCTCAACAGTTAAGCATGAAATTTCATCTTCACAATCATCAAGTTTCTGTTGAAGGGAACTGGTTTTATTTCCTAGTTTCGTTATGATCTTAAGAAGTTATTTCTTATCACAATCAACTAGGGATTTTAAGAGATCATCAGAAGTTACCTCAAGGTCTTCTGAGTCGCTTGAGTCTCCTTTTACCATGAGACATCTTCCTCCAGAGAAGCCGCTCAGATCTAGTTCCTCATCTGAGTCTTCTCCCCATGAGGCTACGAGAGCCTTCTTTCTCTGAGGTTTTTCTTCTTCCTTGGAGTCTTCCTTGTTGGGACAGTTCTTGGCATAGTGCCCTTCTCTTTGCACTCGTAACAAGAGACTTCCTTAAGATCCCTTATGGGTCCATTGTAGGAGGAACTGCCCTTTTGGAACCTTCCCTTCACAAAGAATTTTTGATATTCTTTGAGAAGAGGGCTGTTAGCTCGTCCTCCTCTTCTTCCAGGTCTGAGTTCTCTTGCTCCATCTCGAGCCTTGAGAAGGCTTTGGAGATCTTAAGGGCGATTCCTTTCTCCAGTTTCTTATCGGCATTGGCTTTAGTGTGCTCTTCTTCTTCAACTTCCAGTTTCCCTATGACTTGGGTCAAGGGAAGGGATTGGATGCCTGGAGTGTTCTTCATGATTCCCTTGAGAAGGGTGAACTTGGAGTTGAGTCCATTGATAATCACCAAGGACTTGGAGACTTCATCAAGATCAACTCCCGCCGCCGTCAACTTTCCAATTAATCTGTTGAAGCGAGAGTAGTACTCTGAGATGGTCTCAGTTTCCATCATTTTGAAGGTGTGGTATTCTCCTTCCAAAGCAAACTTTCTGCTTTGCTTTAGTTCCTCACTTCCTTCATGCATCTCCTTGAGAGCTTTCCACATCTCCTTGGCCGTCTTGATGCCTATGACTTTGTCCATGTCCTCTTTGTCCAATCCATTGAGGATGAACTGTCTTGCCTTGGCATTCTTCTCCATGATGACATAATGTTCTGGTTTCCAGTCTTCTTCCTTCATGGTAAGATCGACGTGGCCATCTCCATTTTCGACTATCCTCCAACATTGGTAGTCGTTGGTCTTGATGTGGCTTTCCATGCACTTTTCCCACCATTTTTCTTCTCCTTTCTTGCGAAGGTGTGGCTTGTTGGTGGAGATTCCTAGCTCAAACTTGCTTGGTTGAGACATGATCTGCAAACTTAACAAAGATCTAGAGTTTTTTCTGCTCTGATACCAATTGTAGGATCGTGATTGTTAGATAATAACTTAAGAAACTCAGAATATCGATTCTAAGTTCCCTTCGCAGCGGAAATAAACAATCAAACAAATGACAAGTTCCTTATAGTGGAAACCTTTGATTGCCAACTAGCAATCCAGGATAAAAACCACTACCTTTCCTTCGAAAGGATTTCAAGGTCTACTTCTTGATTTCTTATCTCTTTTGGTTACAGCTTATCCTAGGAACAAACACACAGTTTCTTTGCCTTACACACAGTTAGACAATCCTAGATAACTTAACACAATCAATACTCAATCCAAGAAACAGACTTTCGCACCTAGGAACTATCACTTACAGTCACAGGAACTTAGCACTCAGCTCTTCTTTTCCTTGACTGGTTCCACTTGATCTCGATTTGCTTTGATGATCTTGTTTGAAGCTTCACACTTTGATGTTTGCTATGGAGTGTGATTCTATTATGAATGCTTGAAGATAACCCTTGAGTTAGTCTTCCTTTTATAGAGGATTCTTCGCAACTTAATCTTCTCTGGGTTCCCACCGATTGAGCTTGCCCTAGGATAAGTGGTTCTCCTTGGTCCACGTTGTTCTTGGCATGTACAAACAACCTAGGAAGCTCAGAATCCTTCTAGGTTAGTCAACCTCTTCAGCCAAGTCGTTCTCCAGCTTCCTTCTTCCGAGGTTCAACAATCTGGGCACTTGAGAACTGTCTTCTGGACAGCGACAGGTTCCATGTCCTGTCGTTTTCACCTTTCTCTGTCCGAGGTTCGGCGTTCTAGGTGTCTTGGAGTCTTGCTCTTGGATGGTGGCAGGCTTTTGGAAGCTTCTCTCAAGTCGCTTTCGACTTCCTTTTGTCCAAGGTTGGTGTTCCCAGATTTCTCGGGAATCGCAATCTTGCGTGCTTCGTTTCTGGGCACACCTGGGTTCCCCTGGGTTCCTTCCTTTGTCTTGTTCCTTTGGTTCTCTTGTCCTGTTTGGCTTTCTTGCCTTCGGTATATTCTTGTGGTTCCTTAAAGCACATCTTTGAGATAAAACATTAGTATCATAATATTTGTCATCTTCAAAAGTAGAGAAACTGAGGAAAGGAACTCTCAGGGGAACTGAGGTTCCAGAGTTTCGTTTCCTAACACATAGAGACGTCGCTGTCCAGAAGACAGTTCCCAAGCGGCCAACTTGTTCAACCTCGGACGAAAGTATTTGAACAATGACATAGCAAGGCTTGTCTGAGGTAGTTGACCAACCAAGAGAGATTCTAAGCTACCTAGGTTGTTTGCACATGCCAAGAACAACGTGGATCAAGGAGAACCACTCATCCTAGGGCAAGCTCAATCTGTGGGAACCCAGAGAGGATCGAGCTGCGAAGAATCCTCTATAAAAGGAAGACTAACCCAAGGGTTATCTTCAAACACTGAAACACGACTCACACTCATTAGCAAATATCTAGTGTGAACCTCCAAACAAGATCATCAAAGCAAACCGAGATCAAGAGGAACCAGTCAAGGAAGAAGAGCTGAGTGCTAAGTTCCTGTGACTGTAAGTGATAGTTCCTAGGTGCGAATGTATGTTTCTTGGATTGATTATTGATTGTGTTAAGTTATCTAGGATTGTCTAACTGTGTGTAAGGCAAATGAACTTTGTGTTCGTTCCTAGGATAAGCTGTAACCAAAAGAGATAAGAAATCAAGAAGTAGACTTTGAAATCCTTTCGAAAGAAAGGTAGTGGTTTTTATCCTGGATTGCTAGTTGGCAATCAAAGGTTTCCACTATAAGGAATTGGTCATTTGTTTGATTGCTTATTTCCGCTGCGAAAGGAACTGAGAATTGATATTCTGAGTTCCTTAAGTTTTTATCTAACAATCACGATCCTACAAAATCCTTGGCCGAAAGACGAGCGCTAGATCTTTCACTCCGGGATAAGGCTGCATTCAACAAAAACAGAATCAAAGATAGTAGATAAGAGAAACAAGGCAAGGCATACTTGGTAGGAACCCACGTTTAGAAGAAGACGACATCGGTGAATTTGCTTTGACTGGGAGAGTTTGAGTGGTTACAAAGATGTTGATGTTCGCAAAGGACCTTTCGATCTGGGAAAACTTCAGAACTGCCTGCCTCCTCGAATCTAGAACAGGATCCTCCTCCGGATCTTCGATCTCAGGGTCTGCAAAAAGTTACATGTAATCCAAAGTTAAAAGCCACGCGACCTACTTCAAGCACGGGAAAGAACACAAACCTTTCCACATCCATTCGGTCAACAAGAACGGACAATCGCCCCCCAAGCCCAACGACGCAACGTTCACGAAAAAGAACTGCTTTTTCCATCCACGATCGTTCACATTCAACCTCAAAGCCAAGGGTTGGCGGTCAGAGCGGTTTCGAAGGTTATACTGGTACGATCGCTTGGACCCCAGACAATAGTTATAATCTAAAACCCTAAAATCTATGCCAACAACAAAATCTTTGTTCAGACGGTCCAAGACCTTAAGCAAACGCCACGCATGAGGCATTATTTGGCAATGGGCTAAGGAGAAAGAAGAGAGCACAGACTGAACTAGTTCAGAGAAAGGAAAGGTATGACCTATTTTGAAAGGATATTCATAGAAGCAAACCCAACCCGGACATCTCGAGTCGGCCCGTTCGTCTAGATAGGGGAGGCGAGAGATGGCATCCTTAGGAAAACCTCCAACCTGCAAGGCCCTGTCGAGCTCGGGCTGAGTCATGACGTTCACGACGCTTTCCTGCTCGCTGAGAAGAAAAAGGGGGGGGGGGGGGGGGCGATCTTCAGAACTTGACTCCGAATTGGAAGCGGCCATGAATGAGATGGTGAAAAGATTCAAACTTGGAAGGAGAAAAATTACCTAGGGAAGGAGAAGTTACAGACGATGAAGATGAGAAGAAAGGGCAGAAGTCAAATCAATTTATTGGCAAAGGATGGGATCCAATTCTGCAGCAGAGATGTCTGATCCAGTGCACGTGTTCGTGATCCATGAAGGAAAGAAAACCGCCCAAGTACAACTTGTTACTCATCCGGTTTCCTTTGTGGCAATTGTTGGGCCACGTTTTTATCAGAATTGGATCGGCCCATGAAGCAAGTAAAGATCACGGCCCAGCATGCGGAAGAGGAAGATTCATCTGTTGATGCAACCAACGGCTCCATTCGTAATGTCCAGAGCAGAAATCGTGGATAGAATCGTGGAATTAAGTAACCGAGTTGATGCGTGAGGATCGGGATGCAGCCTTCGGTGCGAGGAAGTCCACAAGAGCCAAAGGAATTAGGCGAGACAACACCAAACCGGCAAGGGGAATCTTCTGTATTCAGATGGATCGTTCTCTCTGGTCCGGGCTCCGAATTGAGTGATTCCAAATCCCAGTGGTAGATCGGGGAGTCTAGCTTGTTTCCTGAAACTCTGAGCGCGAACTGATCTAGGAGTCGGAAGATATGGCGAATCTACTGAGGTGTCGCAGATGGTTCCGCAAGGAACTTGGCACCGGCGAGAGGGAGATTTGAGGGCAGTTTGGGGGCACGCCTTGGGCTGGTTCTTTGGATGATCTTGGGGTGATTCAAGGGTGGATTGAGGACAGGATGGAATGCGGAGAGATAGGGCTAGATCGAAGGGATATGGACTTACAAAGGTTGGATATGACGCACCTCGCCTTGTAAGAACTAGTGAAGAACTCGCTTTGGATATGATGCACCAAAGGAGGCCCTTGCACGGAGGTTGATATGACTCACAACCTGGGATTTGAAGCTATCTAAATGATGGAAGAAACACTAAAATTCTGCAGAAAACTCCATTGAAAAACGAGAGAGAAAACAAAGTTTTTGGTTCAAGTTTGCATAATGAAAACAAGGGCCGGCTATCCCTTATATACCCAACTTTTAATGCTGAAATTTATCCATCACATAGCCAATAACTAAGGTAGAAAATGTCATGAAGACCCACACAAAATCGGCATTAAATACCTCTTCAAATCAAGCTCCACATGGCTTAAAGAAACCTTGCGCCTAGCCCGGTTGTTGCACCAAGGCACACATGGCCTTCTCTTCCATTTGGCTCGGCTCTCCCATGGTCATCAAGCCAGCCTGGAGTCCCTCTTGCAATGCTCGAGCCCGAGCCCGAGTGATTCGCCCCGGAAAGACCCGAGCGCCGGCCTCCCTTGTGCCTACCATAGGTGTGCGGCACTTCCTTGCTTCCACGCCAGTTTCATAGGCATTCTTGTGCTCAATATCTCCTAGAGGACCAGTGGAGTCATCCCCCAAAAGATGGCTCAGAGAGTTGTGAGAATCGTCGGGCCAACTTCCATGCCGTAGCTTAGATGCCCTAGGCGCGGCGGCGACGGCGCTTGACTCTTCATGGCTTGAATGGCTTGAGTCTTGTTCATGATGCGACGTAGTCACATCATCCTTCCCTTCTTGAAAAGGATTCGCCTACGAATCCAAGTGCACTTCAAGAAAAGCTTTAGAGCACACAACACTGCACAAAGAAAAACAAGGAAATGAGGGACCAATACGTCGTCAGGGAAAGCAGGGTATGTGTAAGCGACCATGATTAGTTTCATTGAGTATCCATGGATGAATTTCCATGCACAAGTATTTCCCCACTTCAGCCTAAAGATGTGCTTAAGTATAGAACATGATATGTACATGACATACTTTGCAACAAATGCAACGCATAGGACCATTTTTTTATCATGAAACAAGAATTGCGAATGAGAACAATGATGCACACATGAATGTCTAGTTCTACATGCAAAAACTGAATGCAAGGACTTGTAGACATGTTGATCACAAACTAAAGGTATCCAACAAGTCATGAATAGAACAAGAGAACTATGATGTATGCATGAATATCTAGTTTCACCTACAAAAACATATTCATGAACTAGGTATTCTCTAACCCTTGAAAAGAATTCAGTTTGAAGCAAAGGGAAAAGAATAAATTGAGTAGAGTCAAGTGATACTCCCCTAGAATGAGCCTTGGATTGAACATCCTTCTTCTCATGGTCACAAGTGCTCTTGAGTTCAGAAGGCTTATCATCCTTGTCGTCAACCTCTTCTTGGAATAGGAACGACAAACATGAAGGAACCATAGATGTTGCATCCATCCATGGAGTAGCCAAAGAGTTGAGTGAACTACGGGCAATGATGGGTACGTGTTCCTTTTGTAGATGAAAGAGACGGTTCTTCAACTTCCTTCTCCTTTTCTTTTGGCTTTAGCTCATCTTCAATGAGCATAGAAGGCTGACATGATGCGGTTATAAGTGGAGGTTCTTCCTTGAGCTCTCTTTCACCAAAGGATCGCTTCACAACTTGTAAGGGTTCAAAGCAACGATTCGGCTGAACCATAGGTGTGGGTGGAGCAACTTGCTTCCTTTGAGGTTGGTTCTTGTTGACATGATTCGTGTAGTGTAGAACCTCCTCAATACTTGTACCACGGACGAAATCCTGCATGTTAACAATAGCACGAATATCAGAATTCAAGCCATTGATAAACTTAGAGATAACATACCCGTCGGGAAAGCGAAGGCCGGATCGGAAGATGAGAGTCTGAAGCTCCTTGAAGTACTCATCGGGAGTACGACTTCCTTGGCGCACTTGCTCCAGCTTGGCGTGCACCCTCTCGGTATAGTCTCTTGGCACAAAACGCTCCGAAAGAGCATCCTTGAGCTCTTGCCAAGTCCTAATGGGATCATATCGCATGCGGCGCCGCTCCGCCTGGTCCTCTTGCCACTAATGGTAGGCGAAGTCGGTGAAGTGAATTGCGGCGATGGCGACCCTCCTAGTATCATCATATCCATAGAACTCGAAGATGGACTCAGTTTTGGCCATCCAATCCAAGCACTCATCCCCGTTGGAAGATCCCGCAAATGTTTGCACATAGAGCTTAACACCGTGGTGTTGCTCCCTTCCTTGTGGCCTTTCTTCATGGTAGGCCGGGGGAACATGTCGTTGGGGAGGCATTGGAGGCCGCATAGTTGCACGAACTTGAGGTCCCCTCATCGCCATTTGTGGAGGGAAAAGATTGGTGGTGGGTGTAGGTGTAGCTTGAGATCGCCCATAAGAGTCATAGCCTTCAACTCCATAACCTGGAAGGTTAGTAGCACCAATAGGGATATTATTAGGAAATGTAGCAAAATCATTAAACATACTTACCCCCGAGGTTGCTACAAATGGTGGCGCTTCGTACGCCGCATATCCCCCTTGTGGCACCAAAGACACCCTCGGCGCGTGAGAAGAAGACGCTTCCTCCCGAAATTGCACATGGTCCACATTATTAGGGGTGGACCCAATGACTTCTCTTTGAACTTGTGGCACCACATGACCACAACTTGGAGGACGGTTGACACTCAATTGTTGCAATTTCTCGGCGGTATCCTCTTGTTTGCGCTCCACACTTTCCAGTCGTGCATTGATAGATAGCAAGGTTTGTCGAAGGTCTTGCAAGGCCTCTTCCAGGGCTAGAGATACATTCCCTTGTGAAGACATGGCTAGCACCTTCCCGGGTTGGTTATCATCCACCATCCCTAGACAATTGCAAACAACCAAGCACCAAAGCAACAACACAAAACCAAGCAAGATGTAGTATACCAAGCCAAACAAGATAGCCTCAAAACTGACCTAGAACTCAAATCACAACAAGATGCAAGTGAAAGTAGGTCACGGCTAGGAAAGGTTTGGCTAGGGGAACAAAGACTAGCTAGCTTGCCCGGACCTATGTCTAGGAAGCTATTAAGTACGCACTTGATTTTGAAAACTCTTTTTTTTTTCACTTAAAAACTGAATTAGCTCTTAGGTTGGCTCACTTTTTTCTATGGCCTCTCCTATTTAGGCCGGGTTTTTCTTGAGCACCTTTTTTTTTTCAAGAGCAAACACAAGCCGGATGAGCTCACTTTTTTCTATGGTCTCTCCTGTTTAGACCGGGTTTTTCTTGAGCAATTTTTTTTAAACAAGTATAGACAAGCAAAGGCAAGTCACAATGAGCATGCAACAAAACAAAACAAAGAGAATCAACCAAGGCAACCGTTCCCGTATCCTAAACACAAGACTAGGCAAGCATTACTAGTCAAGATTGCATAAAATGCAAGGGTGGTCCAGGGGATACAAGGCTCGGTTTATGGGCTCAAAATGTTCTGTTTTAATGTGTTTTAAAGCAGCCAAAGGTCAGTCACAAATGCACTAAATTCGGGCAAGTGAAAGTGCACAAGGAAACCGAACAATTCAATGCACAAGACCTTTCATCAAACCACAACTCCTAATCTTTTATGGCTGCATTAACCCTTCATCTCCACTCAGAAATATGCAGAAATCGAACCCAAAAATTTGCAGAAAAATGTCCAAGAACAAGACACAAAACGCATGGACAACAAGGACAACAACAATTCGGCTAGAACTTCACTTGCACTATTGTAACTTGAAATTCTAAGCCAAGTTTAGGACATACCTCGCATGGCTCTGATACCACATGATGCGTGAGGATCGGGATGCAGCCTTCGGTGCGAGTAAGTCCACAAGAGCCAAAGGAATTAGACGAGACAACACCAAACCGGCAAGGGGAATCTTCTGTATTCAGATGGATCGTTCTCTCTGGTCCGGGCTCCGAATTGAGTGAGTCCAAATCCCAGTGGTAGATCCGAGAGTCTATCTTGTTACCTGAAAATCTGAGCGCGAACTGATATAGGAGTCGGAAGATATGGTGAATCTACTGAGGTGTCGCAGATGGTTCCGCAAGGAACTTGGCACCGGCGAGAGGGAGATTTGAGGGCAGTTTGGGGGCACGCCTTGGGCTGGTTCTTTGGATGATCTTGGGGTGATTCAAGGGTGGATTGAGGACAGGATGGAAGGCGGAGAGATAGGGCTAGATCGAAGGGATATGGACTTACAAAGGTTGGATATGACGCACCTCGCCTTGTAAGAACTAGTGAAGAACTCGCTTTGGATATGACGCACCAAAGGAGGCCCTTGCACGGAGGTTGATATGACTCACAACCTGGGATTTGAAGCTATCTAAATGATGGAAGAAACACTAAAATTCTGCAGAAAACTCCATTGAAAAACGAGAGAGAAAACAAAGTTTTTGGTTCAAGTTTGCATAATGAAAACAAGGGCCGGCTATCCCTTATATACCCAACTTTTAATGCTGAAAAATTTAGCCATCACATAGCCAATAACTAAGGTAGAAAATGTCATGAAGACCCACACAAAATCGGCATTAAATGCCTCTTCAAATCAAGCCCCACATGGCTTAAGGAAACCTTGCGCCTAGCCCGGTTGTTGCACCAAGGCACACATGGCCTTCTCTTCCATTTGGCTCGGTGCTCCCATGGTCATAAGCCAGCCTGGAGTCCCTCTTGCAATGCTCGAGCCCGAGCCCGAGTGATTCGCCCTGAAAAGACCCGAGCGCCGGCCTCCCTTGTGCCTACCATAGGTGTGCGGCACTTCCTTGCTTCCATGCCAGTTTCATAGGCATTCTTGTGCTCAATATCTTCTAGAGGACCAGTGGAGTCATCCCCCAAAAGATGGCTCAGAGAGTTGTGAGAATCGCCGAGCCAACTTCCATGCCCTAGCTCAGATGCCCTAGGCGCAGCGGCGATGGCGCTTGACTCTTCATGGCTTGAGTCTTGTTCATGATGCGGCGTAGTCACATCACGAGTGATCCTCTCAAATCTGGCATTAAATCCTTACATTTTAAATAAATTAGGATCGATCTATTGTACACACACCTCTACGGATGCAACTGGCTAGCATTCTCGAACTCTCATTGTAATTCGGCACACAGTTTTCTTAAGGAAGAGATCATTCGATCGTTCTACGTGTTCGTCTGACATTACACAATCTCACTCGATTCATTGCGATCCGTCTCAGCTAAGCTTTACTATTCCCATTTTGTTTCATCATTCTTGGTTTGCTATTTTGTTTGAAGTTATAAATTGATTCGTTCGACTAATAGCACCACATCGAAGGCAATTTAGGTTTGATATCTTTTTGCCCAAAACAGCTAACACGTACGATCCTACAAATATTACAATGAACTTTCTCACTATTGCTACGAGATGAACTATTCGAATAGGTTCCAGTGAGAACATCATCCCCCGTAATAATTTATTCCTTTCAATCTTGCAATTCTATGCTTATGTTAGGTTTTTCATTTTTCATGCTAGTGATTGGAGTTGTAAAATTTCTTCATTTACTTTGAATTGGACGTTCCTAAATAAGCCTTTTGATTTCCCCGAGTCAAGTAAATAAAGGAATTTGGTGTCATAATCACGAGGTATCGGAGCAATTTTTGGATTTGTATCATTCCGCTTTTGTTAATTTCAGAACGTAGAGGAGAAATTAAGGGGGAAATTTATAACAATTAAACTTATAGTGATAAACATCATAACCCCAGTGAATGCATATTATAAAATATTTAGTATTGAAAATATACCAATGAGTTATAGTCTTATAGATGTGGTCTAGCTAAATATGATTGAAAAACTTTGTATATTATTGATTATCATTGCCTCTTCCCTGCAATCGATTTCTCATTGGTATGTATCTTGAGATTTGGTACTTCAATTTAAGTTTGTAGAGCTATAAAAACAGCTGTTTCACCTGGTTGCAGATAGAAAGTGATGAAGATGTTCTATGGAAGGCTGGTGTAAGGGAGACGAAAGAAGAACTTGCAGCCCGTGGGATGGTATTTTTGAACTAGTAAGTTTCAAATAGTTGGTGATATTGATGGTACTAGCTTAAGCAGCTAGCACTAATCTGTCATTTGATAGTCGCTTTCAGATACTCAAGCAATACTCAGGCCGTTTAAGTGCATCTTCCTGTAAGGGTTTAGGGAAGGCAATAGAAAATTTATAATTACTTTTTTCACAATTGCTTGTCTATAATTTGTCATTGTTCGACACATGACAAAACAAGTATTCTCCAATTAACTGAAGATGTGGGTGAACTTGTCTATTTAAAAGAATTGCTTACATTTCAATCTAGGAATTTGATTCTTTTTTCCAGTACAGTTAGATAATAGACACAAATATGATGTTTGTCTCATGCTTATAGTAAAAAGGATTTTGACTATAACAACAATTTTGCATTTCTAGACATATTATAGATATATCTAAAGAAACATTCCTTAGACCCTACTATTTGCGTAACTCTGGAACATGTTATGGACTTGGAAGGAGAGGGAAATAGCTATCGTTACCCACAACTAGACTTGGAAATCGGGTCGGGCGGGCGGGTTCGGGTCTGAGTACTGCCGGGTTCTGGTTATTTCGGGTCGGGTCATTTCGGGTCTAAAATTTATCGGGTCAAATCAGGTCGGGTTATTACGGGTTTATTGCCAGTTCGGGTCAACTCAATGGGTCGAGTTATGCAATTTTTTCTTGCTTTTTTTGTTAATTTAATTTGCTTTAATTTACGAAATATTTATATTAAGTTTTTTTTCCGCATAACTATCTATCGTTCAATTTTAATCCCGGCAAAAATAATATTATCATAATGCCTTAACTCTTAATTTTAACATCTTAGTTCTATTTTATTAAAACTATCTTATAAATTTATACAGTTATACAACTTATACATTAATAACTACGCAATAGAGCTTCGACATAAGATTTAGGTTTGTACTAGCTTATATTTATAATATATTCCAAGATTTATTCTCCTAAACAAACACTTGAGCTATCTCATATTAGACAAGTGGGCAACCACATGCTTATTAATGATTACAAGTTTACAACTTAACTGGTTGAGCTACCTTATATAGTCATATTACTCATATAGTGATATAGTCATATATATAATGAATTAATGATGATGCTGAATCAGTGAATCCTCTAGTATTTTTGTCGTCTTATTATTCCTGCATCAAAAAAGGAACAAACAAACATGTAAAAAAAGTAGTGTTGAATCATGTTATACTATCACTCAGCTGGGTGCCTGGATCAATGCTTTCTAGATACCAGTTATTTCCAATGTTCCTCATCTGTAGAGAATGCTAAAAAGTCAAAACACAACACCCTAAACAAAACCATAATTAAGCCATCATCCAACGACGTTTCAAGTTCGATAAAGTAGCAAATTAGTAACAAACTAACAACTTAGTCACAATTCAAAACACAACAAAATAAATAATCTCATAACTAAGAAAATATCCAAAACAATTAAACAAGTCCTTAATAGTTATGTCAATCCTCCATCTCCACTGTTTCATCACCATTGTCAACGTGCAACCTCGTAAATTGGACTTTTAATCCTTCTTCTAGATTCTCCTCTGGGCCTGGACAATTAAACTTTCAACATAAGCCTTAATAGGTCCACTACCGCAATACTTACAAATAACTCGTGGCACAAGATCATCAAACTCATTCTCGTCATGTGTTTCATAATGTTGCCAAATTGGAGCATTCCAACTTCTTTTCTGAGTTTGAGTTTCTATAGAAGGGGATGAACTCCCTAAATAAAAGAAAAAAAACATCATTATAAAAAGAATATTGAGATACATATTAATAAAAATTATGATGTCAAAATATGAGACTAGATACCCAAATTTGGAGCGGGTGATGATGCTGATGCTGATGCTGATGCTGATGGGGCTATGGATGTAGATTCAGATGCGGATCCTGATGCAGATGCGGATGCAGAACTTCCAGTATGAAATGGAAACGGAGGTCGATCTCCTCTTTTGGATTTTCGAGTTGCATGAATATCTTTTCGTGGCAGCATGTTCTACCCTAATAGAAAAAAATAAGTTAATAACCTTAAATTTAGATTTTAATTAGCAGTAGAGTTCTAAGTTGATATAACTTTTGATTCAAAGTGAAAAAAAAGAAGAGGATCCCTCTCCCTATGAAGACAAGAAATCTTACATTTCAGAACAAGATTTTGCAGTTCTAATTCAGCCTTTGAGCTTTTTGAACATATATACATGTCTTCTTCCACTACAATCACTCTCTCACACAAAAATCCACATCATTCACTGCACCCACCCTACTGATTCATCATATATATATATATATATATATATATTTCATCAATTCAAGAACTAGAAACAAGATTAATCATTCAATCATTTTCATCAAATATTAGGAGTGAAAATCATAACCATAAGTAACCCAAATCCTCATATAAACCAAAATTCAAATGTAACAAACAAAAAAATCTAACTATGACTCATTACAAATCAAGCTATTCCATACCATCCACATAAAGTAAACACAGAAAGAAAGGAATTGAAGAGTTGATGATAGCAATATTCCTAATGCCATATATAATCTGAAATGACGAAGGTAACTGCAAATCTACGTTGTACTAAAATGACATTCCAGACGAAGCCATGAAACAATTCAACGGGAAATCTCAAGATTACAAAACTACGAAATCTCAAGATAACAGTCTTCATGAACCCTAGAACAGGAATTCGGCAACCAATAATTCGATTCCAGTAGGAGAGAATTGAACAAAGAGAAATAGGAAGATGACGAGAGGTATAAGAAAGATGAAGAATTGATCCAATGGGAATATGACGAGATGAAGGAGATAATTGAGAATCAAAGTACCTAGGCGAGGCGAGGCGACTGAAGAGGTTGGAAGAGATCAACAGATTGGACGAGGCAAGGTGCCGCCGCCGGCGAGGCGAGGCGAAGAGCTGTGCAGCCTGCGTTAAACTTGTGAAAGAATGGAGGCAAGCCGTCGGCGAGGCGAGGTTGGAGGATGCGAGGTCCCAGGAGCTACATATACCCTAAGCAGCTGAACGTGTGAAAGAAAAGAATGGAAAAGAATAAACCCTAAAATTTGGGAAATTTTAGGGTAGAATTTTAGAATGAGCGCCTGATTTTTATTTTTATTTTCATTTTCCCGCCTTTTTTTTATCCATCGGGTTGACCCGACCCAACCCGTATTTGACCTAAAAAATTTCATGGTCATCGGGTTTGATTGAAAATGGGTTTCGGGTTCATCTTTACGAGTTATGACCCAAAAAATTTGGGTCGGATCAGGTCGGGTTACCGGGTCGGGTCATATTTTGCCAGGTCTGCCCACAGCGGTTTTCTGTTTCACACCCTGAGTCAATTTGGAAATGACTGCAACCTGTCTATGAAGGATGAGATCTGCAAACAGTAAGTTGTCATCTGCCTCTTCTCTTTTCGATTGAAACACTTGGTTTATTGATTTGTATTCTGGAACTTCCATGTCTATCATATCATCCCATCTCTACATTATACAGCTTTGTAAAATATGAGTTGTGCTCTATGGTCATTGCTGATAGAAGGTGAGCATGCTGCAACTATTGATTCTATATCTAAGGCCTGATTTTTGCAGCATGATATCTTGACTTTGAGTTTTATCTTCTTAGTATGCTAGGCTCTGATCCACCTACTACTAATTATCTCAGAAATATTGCACGTGGTCCTGATGATCCTTGTGGGGCCACCGACGGAAAGGAGATGGGGAATTCGTATATGGTACATTGGTACATTTACGAGACACATAGGACAATTACACATCTACTTTGAGATACAAGTCCATATCTTCTGCAGTTGTTCTTGAACTAGATGTAGAAAAATCATTAGTGAATTGCATATTCCCCCTTAACATCAAACCAGGTTCCTTAATTTCCCCCTTAAGGAGATAATCAGTGCAAAGTTCCTTTCATCGTATTAGTTCTAGATTGCCAAGTTCATTCCCCCTTTGGACATCATCGAAAAGAGTCAGTTAAATGAAGGACAAAGAGAATTTAGAGTGACAAATAAGCTAATGCTGAACTCTAGAGAAATGGCACTATAATTAAAGTTGAAAGCAAATCAGAACAATTGCAAGGAACACATAAATTTCATTAAACATAAGGAGAACATAGATAACATAGACAAAAGGAAATAAAGCACTCAGAGACACACAAAAGGGGATCAATATATGGAAGTGAGATCCTAGGGAACTAAGGTTCCGTGTCAACTGAGTAGAGAACCGATCACTGCACCAAACTACTTCTTCGCCTTGTCTTCAGCAAGTTTGCAGTTCACCAACTTAGCAATTTCTTCCACAAGGGCTGCATAAGTCTTCCACAACTCCACCACCATTTCATTGGTGAAGTTGCTGCCTTTCTCAACAGTGGCAGCCACCTTGTTAAAACCCTCAACTAGGGCAACTTCAATGTGTCCCAAGCTGTTCAGAATAACATGGGTGTCGGGAACTAGGCGGGGGTCAGATTGGCCAGGCTGGGACTCGTCCTTTTCCTTCTCTTCCTCAGATACTTCATCCACATGGGCTTTGCTCAGCAGACGCCTTACTGTAGTCATTGTGAGGAGGCGAGAGAACTGGGTCTCCTCAATTCTAGTGGGGTATAGACCAAGGCGGCTCAGAATCTTCTTGATGACATGTGGGTAGGGAAGGGCATGGGTAGAGTGGCCCTTACAGAACTGCATGTGGGCTAGGATGATGCGGGGCAAGTCGATAGGAACTCCCAGAATGAGCTTCTCCATAAGCACAACGTCACTGACCAACACTGTGTCCCTCTTCTCCTGACGAGGGATGATGTTCTTGATGAGAAAGGTATGGAGAATCTTCTTATCAAGACTTAAATACTTAGTGAGCAAGGGGCCCTTAGATGGAAAGTTACCATCGAAAACAGTGTTGAGGATGGCCTACTTGCGCTTTGATGGCCAGTTCCTCTTGATGATGACCCCAAAGCCTTCACAAGTGTCGAGCTCCAGCACAGACCCAATCACAGCAACAAAGAGGGGAATTAGATTACCTCCCCAGGTGAGAATGGCGTCGTGCGCAGGCTGATCATCCTTAGCCCCGACAAATTGCATATTCTAGTAGAAGAGATGCACCAGATCCTCGTTGATGGAAAATGGCTCCGGCACTAGCTTATCCCACCCTTGAAGTTGAGAGTTTGGCGTGGGCGGCGGAGACACTTTCATCGTCAGTAGTGTGCCAGAATTCCTCGCCGACAATGAGGGGCTCTAGAATGTGGCGAGTGGCGAGAGCCGGTGCCACTGGGAAGGGAACTTTGGACGGTGGAGAGGCTTGCTGAGATTGAGGTTGCTTGCCTTTGGCAGCCTTGGTGAGCTTCGCCTTCTTGGCCGAAGGGGCATCCTCTAGATGAAGAGAGGGGATGCCATGACCACCTTTAGCGGCACGGCGTTTGACACGGCCGGCCACCGACTGGGAGTCGCCAGGTTGCCTCAGAGATGTCGTCGGTGTGGGAAGCAGGTCCACATCAATTGGGGCGGCCTCCGGGGAAGGAGAAGATTGGTGAGAATCCTCCTTTGTCGGTGTAGGGAGAGTGAGTCTTTTGGGAACCCAGAAATATCTCAAACGGCCACAGGTGTGAGAACCAAAGATGTGGTCTTGGCCGGTGAAGCCGCCTGAGAGGAGAAGGGTGTGACTTTCTGCTTCCTGTAAGCCTCCAGAATGGCGAGCTCATCGGCATAGAGGTTTGGTAGACCGGAATCCATAGAGATAGTTGAAAGGTGAGAGTTGTAGAGATTTTGAGGGGATGGCAGAGTGTGAGATTAGAGCAAGGAGAGTATGAGATCGGTACCGCTTTAGGGTTATACTTGTTTCCTTATATAATCTCTGGGCGAAATTCTATCCAGAATAGTCGTTGCTGAATCTTTGCAAATAAGGGAACCCAAAAATATCTCAAACGGCCACACAATCTTCTGCAACTGAAGGGAACTAATAACTCTCCCAATAAAATTTCCTTCAGAGCAATCAAATCAATCGGATCCCAAAATCATCATAAATCGCAGAGTATCAAACGACTATACATGCATTTACTGTCCTCGGTAAGTGGTCGCAGGCAGAGCTTGAATTTGAAATCTGGCCGTTGACGGGCAGTTCTGAGTTCCTTTCCTCAGTGTATGACATATAACCGGGTATATATGGGTATATTTTATGTAGGGAACCAAGAAACACTCAAGAAAAGTACATACCCATATAAATAAAATTAGGAAGGCAATTTTGACACTACAAAGACAATTCCCAGTGTGGACTAAAGAGGGATCATAAAGAATCATACAATGTAGTCAGGCATAGGACGATTTATAGTCAATTATGATTTCGGCTTATAATAGTGGATAGATGTGATCAAATTGACTATATGGAGGCCAACAAAGAGATGCAATCAAGATCAAATTATATCATAAAATCATGTGATCAAGCAAGAAGGTTAAGAACATGCTTTAGAACAAATATTACAGGACATGTGAGGGCAGCACAAGAGCACATATCAACAATATTGTCAATGAAATCATAGAAAAGATCAAATCTAGGCAAAGAAAGGGAACTAGTAAGGGCAATCAGAACTACTAGTTTATGGATATCATTCCCAGAAGTAACCTAAAGGACTCATAAGGTTCTCGATTTAATGCTTTGGTGAATATATCGGCAATTTGATCTTCAGTCCTACAATGTTCTAGTAGAATGTTCCATTTTTCAACATGATCACGCAAGAAGTGATGCCTAATATCAATATGCTTAGTCCTAGTATGATGCACATGATTCTTGGAGATGTTGATTGCACTAGTATTGTCACAGAGAATCTTTAAAGGGCCAAAAGACATACCAAAGTCTGCAAGTTATTGTTTGAGCCAGAGGAGTTGGGAACAGCACGCGGCAGTTGCAATGTACTCAGCTTCGGTTGTTGATAGAGCCACTGAGTTTTGTTTCTTCGATCCCCAAGAGACGAGGCATGGACCAAGGAACTGGGCCATTCCAGATGTGCTCTTCCAATCAACCAAGTAGCCTGCATAATCCGCATCTGTGTATCCAAGAAGATTGAAGTGGCAATCCTTGGGGTACCAAAGACATAAGTCGTCAGTTCCATTGAGATAGCAAAATATGCGCTTCACTTCAGATAAGTGAGATTCTCTTAGATCCGCTTGAAACCTGGCACAAAGACAAACAACAAACACAATATATGGCCTACTAGCAGTTAGATACATCAATGAACCAATCATGCCACGATAAAGCTTCTCTTCCACTTTATGTCCAGTATGATCGGCGGTGAGGCGAGTTATAGGGGAGATGGGGGTGGAGATGGCTTTGCTTGAATCCATTTTGAACTTCTTCAAGAGTTCCTTAAGATATTTCTGTTGATGGATTTGAATGCCATCGGCCTTTTGAGTAACTTGCAATCCCAAGAAGAAGGATAGTTCTCCAATCATACTCATTTCAAACTCGCTGCTCATGAGATTTTTGAACTTCTCTACAAGAGCCAAGTTAGTGGAACCAAAAATAATATCATCAACATATACTTGGACCACTAAAATTTCACCTTTGACTTCTAGAATGAAGAGAGTCTTGTCGATCACACCACGGCGATAGCCATTGGCCGTTAGGAACTGGGCAAGGCGATCATAACAAGCGCGAGAGGCTTGCTTTAGACCATAGAGAGCCTTGTCCAAGAAATATACGTGGTCAGGGTGATCATCATCCTCAAATCCTGGAGGTTGCTTGACGTAGACTTCCTCTTGAAGAATGCCATTGAGAAATGCAGTCTTCACGTCCATTTGATACAGCTTGAACCCTTTGTGTGAAGCATAGGCGATGAGTAGCCATATAGCTTCCAGTCTGGCTACAGGGGCAAATGTTTCATCATAATCGATCCCTTCTTGTTGATTATAGCCTTGAGCGACCAAACGAGCCTTGTTTCTTGATACATCACCAGAATCATCCAACTTGTTGCGAAAAACCCACCGAGTTCCTATGATGTGTCTGTTCTGAGGGCGAGGAACTAGTCTCCAGACTTTGTTCCTCTCGAACTGGTAAAGTTCCTCTTGTATGGCAATGATCCAATCAGCATCCTTCAATGCCTCTGTGATGTTCTTGGGTTCTATAAGAGACAGAAAAGCATTGAACGTACAATAGGACATATCCTCAAATTCATACCGGACTGGGTGCTTGGTAGTTCTTTTGTCTCTGTTAGGAACAAGAAGTTCAGTTCCCGGAGCCTCAACGTTTGTGGGAGCCTTAGCTAAGGAAGAAGTTGCAGTAGGGTCGGCTTCAGGAGCATGTTCCGTTCTCGGAGTTATAGCATCGACTTCATGTGATGGGTTGGAGGGAATTGGGGCCATGACAACAGCGTTTTGTTGATTGGAGGGAACTGGGGAGCTGTCTGAGGATGTTGATTCCTTGGGCTAAACCAGAGTTGAGGGAACTGTGGGTGAGGGAGAGCCAGAGAGATTAGGATAGGAGTTGCGCTTGGGAGGAGCTTCATCATCAGAATCTTCACTTGGTGGTTGAAACGGATCTTCCGAGGGAACTGAGGGATTCTGCACAGACTTTGAATGCAATTTTTCATTGAAAATGACATGAATACTTTCCTCTACCTTTTTAGTCCGTTTGTTGAAGACCTTGTATGCTTTGCTACTAGAAGCATATCCGATGAAGATCCCTTCATCACTCCGTGGATCAAACTTCTCTAGATTGTCTTTCCCATTGTTGTGAACAAAACATTTGCAGCCAAAGACTCGTAGATGAGCAATGTTGGGGACTCTGCCTCGTAGTAGCTCATAGGAAGTCTTCTCTAGCATGGGGCGTAGCATGGCCCGATTTAAGATGTAGCATGCTGCATTAACCGCTTCTGCCCAGAAGGATTGAGGGAGGCCGCTCAAGATGAGCATGGTTCGAGCCATATCTTCCAAAGTTCTGTTCTTTCTTTCAACAACTCCATTTTGTTGTGGGGTGTAGGGAGCTGAGAAATTATGATCAACTCCATGTTCACTGCAAAATGTTAGAAAATCTCCATTCTCGAACTCAGTTCCATGATCGGAACGAATGGCACGAAGAGATACATTCAAAGATTTTTCAAGTAAGGGAACTAGCTCACTAAATCTATCAAAGACTTCACTTTTAGATTTTATAAATAGTGTCCAAGTGAATATAGAGTAATCATCAACAAGTACCAGAATATACCTGTTACCACCAATGCTTTGAACTCACATAGGACCACAAAGGTCTATGTGAATGAGTTCCAAAGGTTTAGAGGAGCTCACCATTGTTTTGGATTTGAAGGAACTACGAACTTGTTTCCCTTGAACACAGTCAGAACAGATTTCTGACTTTTCAGCATTGATTTTAAGAAGACCATGAACGAGTTCCTTTTGATGTAGCTTGTGGATAAGCTTAATGCTAGCATGACCAAGTCGCTGATGCCATAGATTCGTCTGATCTTCAATTAACGAGAGACATAGCTTGTCTTTGGGAACGAATTTTGGATCAATAACATAGACGTTGTTGAACCTCTTCCCTTTTAAGATCACAGTTCCCTTGCTATCTTCCACAGTACATTCCTTAGAGGTAAAGCGAACCTCATTTCCTCTTTGATTGCACAGCTATGACACACTAATTAGATCAAAACCTAAATTTTCAACAAGGTTGACGTTACTTACCTTAATGTGATCTGTGAGATTCACATTTCCAGTTCCACAGATTGCTCCCTTTTTCTTGTCTCCGAAAGATATAGTACCTCCTTGGTGTTTCTGAAGTGATGACATTTTGTTTCTGTTTCCGGTCATGTGACACGAGCATCCACTGTCTATGTACCACCTGTCCTGTTGTCGCACTTTGTCATCAGAATCATCATATTCAGTTGAATCTTCCTTAGCCATCAAGCATCTTCCTCCGGAGGTTCCATTCGTATCCAGTTCCCCTTCAGAGTCTTCTGACTCGTCTCCAAAGGTAGCGAAGAGAGCTTTCTTCTGCATAGGCTTGTCATCTTCATTTGAGTTCTTAGGGCAGTTCCTAGCGAGATGTCCTCTTTCCTTGCATTGATAGCAAGAATATTCAGAGAGATCTCTCTTTTGGAAGTTTTTCTTGAACTTTCTTTTGATGAAGTGCTTCTTGATGTGCTTAGTAACCAGGGCTATCATCTCATCCTCTTCTTCTTCAAGATTTGAGTTTTCTTCCTCCATCTCCAATCTGGAAAAGGCCTTTGAAATTTTTAAGGCTATTCCCTTTTCCATCTTCTTGGCAGAGCTTGCTTTGAGGGCCTCCCTTTCTTCAACTTCAAGTTTCCCTATGATTTGAGTTAAGGGAAGACCTTGAAAGCCAGGAGGGATCTTTAACACTCTTTTGATGAGATTGAACTTGGAGTTGAGTCCATTGATGACGACGAGGGATTTGGACCATTCATCAAGTGTGACTTCAGCATTGACGAGTTTGGTAACAAGTCTAGTGAATCGCGAGTGATACTGGGAGATGTTCTTTGTTTCCAACATTTCGAAGGTGTGATATTCTCCTTCTAGAGCAAACTTTCTGCTTTGTTGGAGTTCCTCACTTCCTTCATGCATTTCCTTGAGAGCTTTCCATATGCCCTTAGCAGTTGCAATTCCTATCACCTTGTCCATGTCCTCCCTTGTTAACCCATTAAGAATGAGTTGACGAGCTTTAGCATTCTTCTCTTTGATGGTATAGTACTCAGGCTTACAGTCCGCTTCAGTCAAATCCGCAGGGATAACTCCATCACCATTTTCAATCATGCGCCAGCACTGATAGTCCATGGTTTGGATGTAGTTGGTCATGCACTTCTCCCACCATTCTTCTTCTCCTTTCTTTCGCATGTGGGGCTTGTTGATGGAGATACCCAAACTGAATTCGCTTGAACTAGTCATCTTGAAATCTGTAAACTAACACAAATCTAGAGCGCCTGCTCTGATACCAATTGTAGGATCGTACGTATTAACAATCAAAGGGAACTGAGAGTTCAGTTCCTTAGCAGCGGACTAAGTAAACAATAACAGAATCAAGTCCAGTTCCTTATAGTGGGAACCTTTGATAACCAACTAGTTATCCAGGATAAAACCCACTACCTCTCTTTTAAGAGGATTTGAAAGTCTACTTCTTTTATTAATGCTTCGATTACAATCAACTAGGATAGAACACACAGATTGAAGTCTTATACACACTAAGGACTCTCTACCTAGTTCGACCAAATCAAGCACACAAACAAGCAAGCGACTTATAGTTCTTCTTCAAAGAACTAAGCTCTGTTTTCTTCTTCTTCGTAAGCAATGTGAGTGAATGCCTAATTGTGACAGAGTTTAATTACTCTATTTATGTAACTTAATTGATGGAAGAACCAAATCTCCAACAACTGAATTACACAAATAAAATAATCAAAAAATAATCGGAAAGATAACATTTGTTACCAAATATAATCTTCCACGATTTTACACTTTTCCGTTTCCATAAAAGATATACTTTTAACCCCAAAGATAATATGGAAACAGTATAATCTTTAACTTCTCTCTCCAAGTAAAGATCTACCCTAATCGGATCGCCGCCACCCTTCATCTCTTGTTTCAAGCTCTTTCAGCGTCAGCGTCCTTCAGTTCCTTACGCCAGTTCCCAAATTTGTCATCTTGGTCTCTGTCTCGTACTTCCAATTCCTGAGTTCCTTGTTCATCAACACTTATGGAAATATTAATAGCAAAAGTGTTTATCATTATCAAAACTAGAAAAACTGAGGAAGGAAACTAGGTAGAGAACTGGAGTTTCCAAAAGTTCACTTCCTAACATAGGTGCTTGCTCTTACCCAACTATCATTGACTAAGTAAATTTACACGACTCATCGACATCATAATTGGTTAAAAGGTGGCTATATTACTTTATTGGAATAAAGTTATTATATAATGTAGCCATATGAAACATAGGTAAGTGGTGAAAGTACAAATGGACTCATCACGCTCTAATACTTGTGATAATTACTGAGTGTGCAGTCGTGCAGAGGTAGTTTTTAGTTATCTGATTATAATTTTATGTAATGAATGGGTTGAGATCCGTCGGATGGGAAGCAAACAGAGTGTCCAGATCGTTTTTCAAAAATTCGGCAAAAAATTGGCACGGCCGAATTATTCGCGAAAAAGACGGATTCACGTGCACGCGAAGTACAGATTTGTGTGCATGCCAAATACACTGTTGTGTGCATGTCAAATACATTACGGTGTGCACGTGGAATTCATTTTTGTGTGCATGAATAAAACGCATGCGTTCATATGGAATGAACAAAACGTGTGCACATGAAATTACGAATGTGTGCATGCGAAGTATACTATCGTTTGAATGCGAAGTAAACTACTGTATGCATGTGAAAATAGCATGTTTGTTCATACGAAATGCACTACGTGCTATGTGTGCATGTGAAACAACGTAGGTGTGCACATGAAAATAACATATGCGTATATGAGAAAATGACTCAAAGCGCATACGAAATAACATGTGTGCATACGTATAAAAACCAACGAAAATAACCTGCATGTGCATACGGAAATGACCTATGTGTGCACATGAAAGAACGTGTGTGTGCATGCAAAACAATGTATGTGTGCATACAGACTAAAATGCGTGCACACGCAGGATGCATTTTTTTGCAAACAATTCGGTCGTGTCGAATTATATTCGAATTTTTTCCTTGGCTAATCTGGGCGCTCTTTTTCTTGATCCCACAATCTTGGAGGTTCCTCACTCCTCTCCTAAGCCCCCATCCTCAAATTATCTTTTCCCGTAATGAATTTAGTGAAAACGTCCCCTCATATACACAAAAACTTGTGAAATTTATTTTACATAATATGTGCATGATATATTCTGCATCTTTTCCAAAAAAGAAAGAGAGGCGAGGAGGATCAATTGATCTCTATTCCTCCCTCTGAGCTTGATGTCCACCTGCTACTTGGCCTCAACCTGTCTTAGTTACATGCATCTCTTCTTCATTACCCGCCCTCGCCTCCTCAGTCTCCCACTCTCTACGTCGGCGATGTCATATCACCCAAACTACTAAGGCAGCCGTAGAGGGGGAGGTCGAGGCGGCGGCGACTGCGGTAGAGGTTGTCGCGGCGGCGCCAGTGAGCAGCGATGGTGGGATCCTGTTTGGCGACCCGAGCGCCTTAGACAACAAGCCGATGAGGTGATAATTCTTGAGCGCTATCACTTTCCTCTTTCGATTGCTTGCAAAATGCATTGTCCGTGTGCTTTCTAGGGCTTTTCTGGAGGCTAGGTTTTCCAATTTTCTATTATTATTTCAGTTGTGGTGTTGTGATTCTTTGTGGATTTTGTTTCAATTAGCTGGAGGTGTTGGACGAGAATGAATGGTGGGGTACAATGGAGCAAATGAAGAGGGGAGCGAAGTAGGAGATGGTAATTAAGCGCAGTTTTGGCCGTCGAGACCAGCATACTCTTTCTGATATAGCTGCTCAGTGGGGCCTTCATTTGTAAGTTCCATGTGATTACTTAGTGTTAGGAAGTGAACTTTTGGGAACTTCAGTTCCCTACTATAGTTCCCTTCCTCAGTTTTCCTAGTTTTGATAATGACAAACATCTTTGCTATTAATGTTTCTATTAGTGTGATAAACAGGGAACTTAGGACTCGGAAAGCAAGGAACAGAGATGCTGTCGCCAGACTTGGGAACTGGCGAAAGGAACCCATGCTAGTCGACGCCAGAAACACTTGAAGAATTATGTGAAGGCGGCGGCGAGCTGTTTTAGGGTAGATCTTAGTTAGAGAGAGAACTAAAGATTCTATCCGGTTTCCATATATAATAGGAGCATAAAAGGTTATCTTTTATGGAAACAAAGTTGTAAAAGTCGGTAAAGATAATATTTGGTAACAAATGTTATCTTTAAAGATTTCCTTTGATTATTTTATTTATATGATTCGGTTATTGAAGATTCACTATCTCATTAACTAAATCATATAAGTAAAGTGGTCAAACCACTCTCACCTCTCACGCATTAACGAGTAGAAACTTTCTGAAGTGCAGAAGAAGAATTGTGTCGTGCTCTTTGAAGAAGAACGAAGTAAGTCACTTGCTTGTTACTTGGTTAGGTTGAACTAGGTAGAGAGTCTTTAGTGTGTCTAAGACTTTAATCTGTGTGTTCTATTCTAGTTGATTGTAACCGAAGTATTAATACAAGAAGTAGACTTTGAAATCCTCTTGCAAAAGGGGTAGTGGGTTTTATCCTGGATAACTAGTTGGTTATCAAAGGTTCCCACTCTAAGGAACTTGTCTTGAATCTGTTCGTGTTTACTTATTCCGCTGCTTAGGGAACTGAACTATCAGTTCCCTCGATAACTAACAACGTACGATCCTACAATTGGTATCAGAGCAGGCGCTCTAGATTTGTGTTAGTTTACAGATTTCAAGATGTCTACCTCAAGTGAATTTAGTCTGGGAATCTCCATCAACAAGCCTCACATCCGCAAGAAAGGAGAAGAAGAATGGTGGGAGAAAAGCATGGAAAACCACATTCAAACCATAGACTATCAGTGCTGGCGCGTGATAGAAAATGGCGATTGAACTATTCCTAAGGACTTAACTGAAGACCAATGGAAGTCGGAGTACTATGTCATCAAGGAGAAAAATGCTAAGGCTCGTCAACTCATTCTCAATGGGCTGAACAGAGAAGATATGGACAAAGTGATGGGAATCCCAACTGCTAAAGGGGTCTGGACTGCTCTGAAGGAAATGCACGAAGGCAGTGAGGAACTGAAACAGAGTAGGAAGTTTGCTCTAGAAGGAGAGTACCACACTTTTGAGATGCTTGACACTGAAGACATCTCTCAGTATTACTCTCGCTTCACAAGGCTCGTGACGAAACTCACCACTGCTGGAGTAAAACTCGACGAATGGTCAAAATCCCTTGTCATCATCAACGGTTTCAACTCAAAATTTAACCTCATCAAAAGAGTTTTGAAGACTACCCCTGGAATTCTGGCCCTCCCCTTAACTCAAATCATAGGGAAACTTGAAGTTGACGAAAGAGAGGCACAAAAATCCAGTTCTTCCAAGAAAGTGGAGAAGGGAATCGCCTTAAAAATCTCAAAGGCTTTTTCCAGACTAGAAATGGAAGAGGAAAATTCTGATCTCGAGGAAGAAGAAGACGAGATAACAGCCTTGATTACGAAGCACGTCAGAAAGCAATTCACCAAAGGAAAGTTCAAGAAGAATTTCCAAAAGAAGGACCTCTCTGAATATCAATGCTACCAATGCAAGGAAAGGGGACATCTGGCAAGGAACTGTCGTAAGAACACTGACGACGATGACAAATCTCAGCACAAGAAGGCTCTCTTCGCAACCTTTGGAGATGACTCAGAAGACTCTGAAGGGGAACCAGAGACGAAGGGAACTACCAGAGGAAGATGTCTAATGGCCGAAGAAGATTCAACTGAATCAGACGACTCTGAGGTATCTTCTTCTGACTTCACTAAGTCTCTTCTAGAATATGACAAAAAGCAACTAGTCAAAATTATTAAGAAACTTGGAAAGGAAACTAGTTCCCTACAAGAGAAACTGGAGGAATATGAAGATGAAATTTCTTGCTTAACCACTGAAAACTCCGTCTGGGGTAAGAAATTAGATGAAGCTGAGAAACTATTAGCCAACTCTAAAAAAATGTGTGAGTCCTGCAAAAATGTTAAAACTGAACTCATGCATGCTGTCATTCCCCAAGTTCCCTCAACAGACTCTGAAAAGAAGAATTCCATCCTGCTTAATGAAATCGTGCATAAACTTGATCTTCTCACTCACTCTATAAATGAGAAAACTGTGAATCAAACTGTTTTTGTTAAGCAACGACATGGTCTTGGTTATACTAGTAAAAAGGATTCTGAGGAAACATGCTCCGCTAAAAATGAGAAAATAAGAAAGGAACTGGCCGAGAAAAATGAGTTCCTCAGTGGTGCACTGCAAAACTCTCGTGATAAAGCTCAGTTCCTAGAGGAAAAGGTAAAGGTGCTTGAACAAAAGCCCACAGAAAACCAAACCTGGTTTAATGGTCAAAATGCTCATAAGATGTATGTTTCCCAAGCTCAGGGAACTAAAGGTAAAAACATCAATTTTGAGCAAAGAAAACAGGAAAGACCCTTCCGACCGGGTAAAGGTAAGTATGGTCATGTGGTTTATAATCGTGTATGCTGGCATTGTGGTACAAATGGTCACACTTATCATGATTGCATCCATAAAAAGAAACAAATGGAAGAAAATGCTAAGAAAAGGAACCAGAAAATAAACAACAAGAAAAGGACGCATACTATTACTGATTTGAATGATCCCTACTATTTTGTTCCTGCTTCTAACCCACAGACAAGATTTCAACCGCATTCACCCAGAAAAGCTACGCTTGGCTGGGTTCCAAAAGTATGAGTTCCCTTGTGCAGGACGAAGTGCGACAACAAGACAAATGGTACATCGACAGTGGATGATCGTGTCATATGACTGGAAACAGAAAGAAAATGTCGTCACTTCAGCAACACCGAGGAGGAACTATCTCCTTCGGAGACAAGAGAAAGGGAACAATCTGTGTAACTGGAAGCGTGAATCTCACTGATCACATTAAGGTAAGTAATGTAAACCTTATTGAAAATTTAGGTTTTGATCTAATAAGTGTGTCTCAGCTGTGCGATCAAGGGGGAAATGAGGTTCGCTTTACCTCAAAGGAATGTTTTATGGAAGATAGATAGGGAACTGTGATCCTAAAAGGCAAAAGGTTCAATAATGTTTATATCATTGACCCAAAGTTCGTTCCCAAGGAAAAGCTGTGTCTCTCTTCCATTGATGATCAAACAAACCTCTGGCATCAACGACTTGGTCATGCAAGCATCAAGCTAATCCATAAACTGCATCAAAAGGAACTTGTTCGTGGTCTCCCCAAAATCAACGCTGAAAAGTCAGAAATTTGTTCTGATTGTGTCAAAGGGAAACAGGTTCGTAGTTCCTTCAAGTCCAAAACTCAGGTAAGCTCATCCAAACCTCTTGAGCTTATTCACATGGATCTCTACGGTCCTATGCGCATTCAAAGCTTTGGCGGTAACAGGTAAATTCTCGTACTTGTTGATGACTTCTCAAGATTCACTTGGACTCTGTTTGGGTAATTTGGGTCATAATGGAAAGGACAATTTGGGTAAGTTCGACCCCCGTAGCGACGAAGACGTTTGCCCCTGTAGCAAGCTTTGGCGCGTTCTAGCAATTTGGGTAAGTTCAACAAGAAGGAATTGATTATGACGAGACGTTTGCCCCTGTAGCAAGATTGGAGGCCATTCGGTTGCTCATTGCTTATGCGTCTCACAAAGGCTTCAAACTTTTCCAAATGGACGTGAAAACTGCATTCCTCAATGGGATTCTTCAAGAAGAAGTCTATGTCAAACAACCTCCAGGATTTGAGGATGACGATCACCCTGACCACGTGTATTTCTTGGACAAAGCGCTCTATGGACTCAAACAAGCACCTCGTGCTTGGTATGATCGCCTTGCCCAGTTCCTAACTGCCAATGGCTATCGACGTGGTGTGATCGACAAAACTCTCTTCATCCTGGATGTAAAGGGTGATATTCTAGTGGTTCAGGTATATGTTGATGATATCATTTTTGGTTCCACTAACTTGTCTCTTGTAGATAAATTCAAGGAACTAATGAGCAGCGAGTTCGAAATGAGCATGATTGGGGAACTCACATTTTTTCTGGGACTACAAGTCACCTAGAAAGCAGATGGAATCCAAATCCATCAACAAAAGTATGTCAAGGAACTCCTAAAGAAGTTCAAGATGGACTCCAGCAAACCCATTTCCACTCCCATCTCCCCTGCAACGCATCTCACTACTGATCATTCTGGACAATGCGTTGAGGAGAAATTGTATCGCGGTATGATAGGCTCCTTGATGTATCTAACCGCCAGTAGGCCAGATATTGTGTTTGCTGTGTGTCTTTGTGCTAGGTTTCAAGTTGATCCACGGGAATCTCATCTCACTGAGGTGAAACGTATCTTTCGCTATCTCAAGGGAACTGACGACCTTTGTCTTTGGTACCCTAAAGATTGTCACTTCAACCTCCTTGGATACACGGATGCAGACTATGCTGGATTCTTAGTTGATCGAAAAAGCACTTCAGGAATGGCTCAGTTCCTTGGCCCCTGTCTCATCTCTTGGGGCTCCAAGAAACAAAATTCGGTCGCACTCTCCACTATGGAAGCTGAGTACATCGCAGTCACTGCTTGCTGTTCCCAACTTCTATGTCTTAAACAACAACTCGCAGACTTTGGTATGTCTTTCGGTCCCCTTAAGATCTTATGTGATAATACCAGTGCAATCAACATATCTAAGAATCCTGTGCATCATACTAGGACCAAGCATATCGATATAAGGCATCATTTTCTACGTGATCATGTTGAGAAAGGGAACATATTGCTAGAACATTGTAGGACAGAAGATCAAATTGCTGATATATTCACCAAGACACTCAATCGGGAACCTTACGAATCCTTTAGGCTACTTCTAGGAATGATTTCCCTAAACTAGTAGTTCCAGTTGCCATTACTAGTTCCCTTGTTGTGCCTAGATTTGATATGTTCTATGTTTTCATTGAAAATATTGATGATATTTGATCTTGTGCTGGCACTCGCATGTCCTGTAACATTGATTCTAAAGCATGTTCTAAATTATGGCATGATCGCATATTCTTTCATGATATTATTGTTCTTGCCTATATCTCTTTGATTAGCCTCAAAATAGTCAATTTGATCACATCTAACCTATATTACAAGCCGAAATGATAATTGACTATAAGCCGTCCCTAAGCCTGATTACATTGCATAATTCCTTATGATCCTTTGTTTAGTCCACACTGGGAATTATCTGTGTAATGTCAACTGAAATAGAGTAAGAAGTTTGCTCTAGAAGGAGAGTACCACACTTTTGAGATGCTTGACACTGAAGACATCTCTCAGTATTACTCTCGCTTCACAAGGCTCGTGTCGAAACTCACCACTGCTGGAGTAAAACTCGACGAATGGTCAAAATCCCTTGTCATCATCAACGGTCTCAACTGAAAATTTAACCTCATCAAAAGAGTTTTGAAGACTACCCCTGGAATTCAGGCCCTCCCCTTAACTCAAATCATAGGAAAACTTGAAGTTGACGAAAGAGAGGCACAAAAATCCAGTTCTTCCAAGAAAGTGGAGAAGGGAATCGCCTTAAAAATCTCAAAGGCTTTTTCCAGACTAGAAATAGAAGAGGAAAATTCCGATCTCGAGGAAGAAGAAGACGAGATAACTGCCTTGATTACGAAGCACGTTAGAAAGCAATTCACCAAAGGAAAGTTCAAGAAGAATTTCCAAAAGAAGGACCTCTCTGAATATCAATGCTACCAATGCAAGGAAAGGGGACATCTGGCAAGGAACTGTCCTAAGAACACTGACGACGATGACAAATCTCAGCACAAGAAGGCTCTCTTCGCAACCTTTGGAGATGACTCAGAACACTCTGAAGGGGAACCAGAGACGAAGGGAACTACCAGAGAAAGATGTCTAATGGCCGAAGAAGATTCAACTGAATTAGACGACTCTGAGGTATCTTCTTCTGACTTCACTAAGTCTCTTCTAGAATATGACAAAAAGCAACTAGTCAAAATTATTAAGAAACTTGGAAAGGAAACTAGTTCCCTACAAGAGAAACTGGAGGAATATGAAGATGAAATTTCTTGCTTAACCACTGAAAACTCCGTTTGGGGTAAGAAATTAGATGAAGCTGAGAAACTATTAGCCAACTCTCAAAAAATGTGTGAGTCCTGCAAAAATGTTAAAACTGAACTCATACATGTTGTCATTCCCCAAGTTCCCTCAACAGACTCTGAAAAGAAGAATTCCATCCTGCTTAATGAAATCATGCATAAACTTGATCTTCTCACTCACTCTATAAATGAGAAAACTGTGAATCAAACTGTTTTTGTTAAGCAACGACATGGTCTTGGTTATACTAGTAAAAATGATTCTGAGGAAACATGCTCCGCTGAAAATGAGAAAATAAGAAAGGAACTGGCCGAGAAAAATGAGTTCCTCAGTGGTGCACTGCAAAACTCTCGTGATAAAGCTTAGTTCCTAGAGGAAAAGGTAAAGGTGCTTGAACAAAAGCCCATAGAAAACCAAACCTGGTTTAATGGTCAAAATGCTCATAAGATGTATGTTTCCCAAGCTCAGGGAACTAAAGGTAAAAACATCAATTTTGAGCAAAGAAAACAGGAAAGACCCTTCCGATCGGGTAAAGGTAAGTATGGTCATGTGGCTTATAATCGTGTATGCTGGCATTGTGGTACAAATGGTCACACTTATCATGATTGCATCCATAAAAAGAAACAAATGGAAGAAAATGCTAAGAAAAGGAACCAGAAAATAAACAACAAGAAAAGGACGCATACTATTACTGATTTGAATGATCCCTACTATTTTGTTCCTGCTTCTAACCCACATACAAGATTTCAACCGCATTCACCCAGAAAAGCTACGCTTGGCTGGGTTCCAAAAGTATGAGTTCCCTTGTGCAGGACGAAGTGCGACAACAAGACAAATGGTACATCGACAGTGGATGCTCGTGCCATATGACTCGAAACAGAAAGAAAATGTCGTCACTTCTGCAACACCGAGGAGGAACTATCTCCTTCGGAGACAAGAGAAAGGGAACAATCTGTGGAACTGGAAGCGTGAATCTCACTGATCACATTAAGGTAAGTAATGTAAACCTTGTTGAAAATTTAGGTTTTGATCTAATAAGTGTGTCTCAGCTGTGCGATCAAGGGGGAAATGAGGTTCGCTTTACCTCAAAGGAATGTTTTATGGAAGATAGACAGGGAACTGTGATCCTAAAAGGCAAAAGGTTCAATAATGTTTATATCATTGACCCAAAGTTCGTTCCCAAGGAAAAGCTGTGTCTCTCTCCCATTGATGATCAAACAAACCTCTAGCATCAACGACTTGGTCATGCAAGCATCAAGCTAATCCATAAACTGCATCAAAAGGAACTTGTTCGTGGTCTCCCCAAAATCAACGCTGAAAAGTCAAAAATTTGTTCTGATTGTGTCAAAGGGAAACAAGTTCGTAGTTCCTTCAAGTCCAAAACTCAGGTAAGCTCATCCAAACCTCTTGAGCTCATTCACATGGATCTCTACGGTCCTATGCGCGTTCAAAGCTTTGGCGGTAACAGGTACATTCTCGCACTTGTTGATGACTTCTCAAGATTCACTTGGACTCTGTTTGGGTAATTTGGGTAATAATGGAAAGGACAATTTGGGTAAGTTCGACCCCCGTAGCGACGAAGACGTTTGCCCCTGTAGCAAGCTTTGGCGCGTTCTAGCAATTTGGGTAAGTTCAACAAGAAGGAATTGATTGTGACGAGACGTTTGCCCCTGTAGCAAGATTGGAGGCCATTCGGTTGCTCATTGCTTATGCGTCTCACAAAGGCTTCAAACTTTTCCAAATGGACGTGAAAACTGCATTCCTCAACGGGATTCTTCAAGAAGAAGTCTATGTCAAACAACCTCCAGGATTCGAGGATGAAGATCACCCTGACCACATGTATTTCTTGGACAAAGCGCTCTACGGACTCAAACAAGCACCTCGTGCTTGGTATGATCGCCTTGCCCAGTTCCTAACTGCCAATGGCTATCGACGTGGTGTGATAGACAAAACTCTCTTCATCCTGGATGTAAAGGGTGATATTCTAGTGGTTCAGGTATATGTTGATGATATCATTTTTGGTTCCACTAACTTGTCTCTTGTAGATAATTTCAAGGAACTAATGAGCAGCGAGTTCGAAATGAGCATGATTGGGGAACTCACATTTTTTCTGGGACTACAAGTCACCAAGAAAGCAGATGGAATCCAAATCCATCAACAAAAGTATGTCAAGGAACTCCTAAAGAAGTTCAAGATGGACTCCAGCAAACCCATTTCCACTCCCATCTCCCCTGCAACGCATCTCACTACTAATCATTCTGGACAACGCGTTGAGGAGAAACTGTATCGCGGTATGATAGGCTCCTTGATGTATCTAACCGCCAGTTGGCCAGATATTGTGTTTGCTGTGTGTCTTTGTGCTAGGTTTCAAGCTGATCCACGGGAATCTCATCTCATTGAGGTGAAACGTATCTTTTGCTATCTCAAGGGAACTGACGACCTTTGTCTTTGGTACCCTAAAGATTGTCACTTCAACCTCCTTGGATACACGGATGCAGACTATGCTGGATTCTTAGTTGATCGAAAAAGCACTTCAGGAATGGCTCAGTTCCTTGGCCCCTGTCTCATCTCTTGGGGCTCCAAGAAACAAAATTCGGTCGCACTCTCCACTATGGAAGCTGAGTACATCGCAGCCGCTGCTTGCTGTTCCCAACTTCTATGGCTTAAACAACAACTCGCAGACTTTGGTATGTCTTTCGGTCCCCTTAAGATCTTATGTGATAATACCAGTGCAATCAACATATCTAAGAATCCTGTGCATCATACTAGGACCAAGCATATCGATATAAGGCATCATTTTCTACGTGATCATGTTGAGAAAGGGAACATATTGCTAGAACATTGTAGGACAGAAGATCAAATTGCTGATATATTCACCAAGGCACTCAATCGGGAACCTTACGAATCCTTTAGGCTACTTCTAGGAATGATTTCCCTAAACTAGTAGTTCCAGTTGCCATTACTAGTTCCCTTGCTGTGCCTAGATTTGATACGTTCTATGGTTTCATTGAAAATATTGATGATATTTGATCTTGTGTTGGCACTCGCATGTCCTGTAACATTGATTCTAAAGCATGTTCTAAATTATGGCATGATCGCATATTCTTTCATGATATTATTGTTCTTGCCTACATCTCTTTGATTAGCCTCAAAATAGTCAATTTGATCACATCTAACCTATATTACAAGCCGAAATGATAATTGACTATAAGCCGTCCCTAAGCCTGATTACATTGCATAATTCCTTATGATCCTTTGTTTAGTCCACACTGGGAATTATCTGTGTAATGTCAAAATTGCCTTCCTAAATTTATTTATATGGGCATGTACTTTCTTGAGTGTTTGCTTGGTTCCCTACATCAAATGTGCCCATATTTCCCTAGTTCCGTGTCATTCGCTGAGGATAGGAACTGAGCTTGCCGCATCAACGGCCAGATTTTTTGAATCCTGCAACTCTGACAGTCTCCGCGTCCCGAGAAGAAGTTATTGTATTTCTAGCCGTTTCTCAGCCGATTTTGTAGCATAAGTTGATTGTGATTGATCCGTTGCTATCTCTATGAAGCTCATTATGGATATTCTCTTGGGTGAAGATCTTATGGCCGTTGGCGGATTTTTGTTCGGTTTCCTTCTTGATCAAGATTTGAAAAGATATTATTTACTCACAATTCAGAAAGATTTGGCCGTTGGGTGAGGATTATAAAAGGCACACAAAGCAGATCTCTTTCGACACCGCCTCTGATATTATCTCTGCTCTCCCAAAAGTTTATGCCTTCCTCTCCAGAATCCTCTCTCTCACCACCAAAATTCTCCATGGAACCCAAGGCATCCCAGTACACCGATGAGGAAATAGCCCTCATTGAGGAACTTCGCAAGAAGAAGGCCGCTTCATCATCCTCACAGGTGGCTTCACCGACAAAGGCACTCCCTATTTTGCCTCCACCTGTGGTGGTTCTCTCTGAGCCGGAAATCTCGCCGGAGAAGGCACCTAGTCAATCAGCATCCTCAGAGCATACGCTCTCTCGGCCGTCCTCCCGTACTCCGACAAAGGAGGACTCTCATCACTCCTATCTCTCTCAGAGGAGTCCCCCCATTGATGTGGATCTCATGCATACGCCGACCCCCTCTATTCGGAAACCTGGCGACTCGCAATCCGTCGTCGGTCGAGTCAAGCGCCGCGCTGCTAAGGGTGGTTCCGGCGTCCCCTCTCTCCAACTTGATGAGACGCCGCCGGCAAAAAGGGCCAAGATCTCCCCACCCTCCAAAGGAAAGAAGCCGATGTCATTCTCTCTGACTCGTTCCTCCACCAAGACGCCAAAGTTGGAGGCTTCTCTGGCCACCAGGAAAGTTCGGGAGCCCCTCATCGTTGGAAAGGAGTTCTGGACCTCCTCCGATGACGAAAGTGTCATTGCTGCTTACGCCAAGCTTCAACTTCAGGGTTGGGACTCTCTGGTTCCCTCTCCGTTCACAGCAAATGAGGATATGGTGCGCCTCTTCTATCAAAATCTGCAGTTTGTATCTGCCAAGGAGGACCAGCCTACTCATGATGCTCTCCTCACCTGGGGTGGTAAACTCTTCCCTATCTCTGCTGGTGTGATATGAACTATGCTTGGTTTGGAGACCGGTGAAGGTTTTGGGGTCATCATCAAGAGGAACTGGCCAGGGAAAAGAAAGGCAGCCATCCTCCGTACTGTGTTTGAAGGCAATGCCCCCGCCAAAGGTACCCTCTTCACCAAACAACTTGGCCTTGACCGCAAAATCCTCCACACCTTCCTCATTAAGAATATCACCCCCCGCCAAGAAAAGAGAGACACCGTGGCTGTCTCCGATGCTGTTCTGTTGGAGAAACTTCTCTTGGGAGAACCCATCGACCTTCCTCGCATCATCCTGGCCCATATGCAATTCTGCAAGGCCCACTCTACCCATGGTCTTCCCTACCCAAATGTGATTAAGTTTATTCTCTCCAGCCTTGGTCTCTACCCTGCTGACATCCAAGAGACCCACTTCTCCCACATCCTTACCATGACAACGGTGCAAAGCCTTGCTAAGAAGGCCCATATTGATGAAGTGTCTGAGGCTGAAGATTTTGAGGAGGAGCTGCTGCCTGGCCAATCTGATACGCGCCTGGTCCCAGATACCCATGTGATGCTCAACAGCTTGGCTCATATTGAGCATGCCTTGGTCAATGGCTTTGACAAGGTTGCTACTGCTGTGGCGAAGGGGAACCACGACACCCATGAGATGATGGTGGAACTATGGAAGTACACTGGTGACCTCGCCAAGGAAATTCGGCGACTGGTTAATGAAAGGATTGCAGAGGACAGGGCACACAGGGCCAAGGGCACGCAGTAGCTAGGGATAGTGTTCAGTTCTCTTCTCAGATGACATGGAACCTATAGTTCCCTCAGGATCCCACTTCCATATTATGATCCCTTTTTGTGTGTTTCTGAGTGCTTTTATTTTGCTTGTTGCATTGCTTATGTAGTCTCTGCCCTTTAAATATTTAATGAACTTATTTTGTGCTCCCTACTCCGTTTATTATCTGCTTTCCATCTTTATTACGGTGCCATTTCTCTAGAGTTCAGCATTAGTTTTCTTTTATCTCTCTAAATTCTCTGTGTTACTCATCTAACTGATTCTTTTCGATGATGTCCAAAGGGGGAATGAACCTGGCAATCTGGAACTAATAGGCTGAACGGAAATCTAATCTAGTTGTTTCATTAAGGGGGAACTAAGGAACTATATCTGGTGTTAAGGGGAATATGCAATTCACTAATGATTATTCTACATCTAGCCATTTTCTTTCCTTTCTCACATATCATTCATGCCTATTTTGATATGCCAGTTCTACATATTTGTCATCATCAAAAAGGGGAAATTGTTAGGAAGTGAACTTTTGGGAACTTCAGTTCCCTACTATAGTTCCCTTCCTCAGTTTTCCTAGTTTTGATAATGACAAACATCTTTGCTATTAATGTTTCTATTAGTGTGATAAACAGGGAACTTAGGACTCGGAAAGCAAGGAACAGAGATGCTGTCGCCAGACTTGGGAACTGGCAAAAGGAACCCATGCTAGTCGACGCCAGAAACACTTGAAGAATTATGTGAAGGCGGCGGCGAGCTGTTTTAGGGTAGATCTTAGTTAGAGAGAGAACTAAAGATTCTATCTGGTTTCCATATATAATAGGAGCATAAAAGGTTATCTTTTATGGAAACAAAGTTGTAAAAGTCGGTAAAGATACTATTTGGTAACAAATGTTATCTTTAAAGATTTCCTTTGATTATTTTATTTATATGATTCGGTTATTGAAGATTCACTATCTCATTAACTAAATCATATAAGTAAAGTGGTCAAACCTCTCTCACCTCTCACGCATTAACGAGTAGAAACTTTCTGAAGTGCAGAAGAAGAATTGTGTCGTGCTCTTTGAAGAAGAACGAAGTAAGTCACTTGCTTGTTACTTGGTTAGGTTGAACTAGGTAGAGAGTCTTTAGTGTGTCTAAAACTTTAATCTGTGTGTTCTATTCTAGTTGATTGTAACCGAAGTATTAATACAAGAAGTAGACTTTGAAATCCTCTTGCAAAAGGGGTAGTGGGTTTTATCCTGGATAACTAGTTGGTTATCAAAGGTTCCCACTCTAAGGAACTTGTCTTGAATCTGTTCGTGTTTACTTATTCCGCTGCTTAGGGAACTGAACTTTCAGTTCCCTCGATAACTAACAACGTACGATCCTACACTTAGCAGTTAGCATTATCTTCGGTTGAGTATCTTGTGTTTGATGCATCATGAAGCTGATGGTTGAAGAGATAGAAGTGATTGGATCCCTAATCTAATGTGTAGCTCTTAAGTAAAATTCAATGGTTCCACATGAACACTGTAATATAGTTGATTTTCTTGTTAATGCTTACATCTGATATTATGATTTTTTAGCTGATTAGTTATGATGTTTATAAGACAACTGATTTAAGGCGCTTTTATATTTAGTAAATCAGGAGTAAATGGTGGCAACAAACATAGTGTTATGTGTTTGTGACTATGTTGTTGTGACAGTGGATGAACAGTTTGAATTCTCTCCTAACCCGAAGAATATACATATACATGATAAAATGCAGGAGATCTGGAGATAGAGAAAGGATGATTTGATATTTTCTCATGGTGATTTGAGATGCTTTTTGTTCTTAACATTGTAGGTTAGGATGCTTTTATTAGATTAAGAGCATTGATTGACTCTATTCTCACCTTTTTAATATAGAGGAGTTAGTTGAGGGTGTATGTCTTTTAGTTGGTAGATGAATTTGCTTATTTCTCACTACATAGAGTCATGTAAATGTATATCATAGAGAATTTGGTCTGTTGATGCAATTGATTTTATCTTTTTATGCTATCGACTTTCACCTTGAAAGGTTAATGTTATGTTTTTGAATTTGGCTTGTCTATAGCCGTCCGGTATAGATTAGTGAACCTAAATATAACGAATTATATTGATGTTAATTAGCTATTGTTGTTTGAACTCAAGCTCTAATTGTGTCTGGGACTTTTTCCTTTCATGACCAATCGTTGTCACTAAATTTGTTTGTTTTGCAATGTCCCTTTGCAGAAAAAGTTGATTGTGACTTTAGTTAAAGACAAAAGGATGGAGTACTACAAGTTCATTTCGAAAGAAAGTTCCCCTTAGCATCATATATATTTGTTGGATTTTTAAGCCATTCAGAATGAACTAGCAGTTGTGAAGGATACTGGTGTGGACCTTAACAAATGTACTCCAAAGCTTAAAATTGTTATTTATGTGGATGACACAAGAGGAGAAGTACAAATATATCTAGTCATGGCAAAGAGATGTGAGCTCAAGTGCAGGTTTTTTGGAAGACTACATTTATATGAGCTTTTCTCTGGTGCTTTCATGTGATATGCCTTTCTTTGATGTTTTATCTTATCTCATCACTTCTCCATTTTTAACATGATTTGTTTTACTTTTAAAATTTGTTGTATCAACGTTTTCTTACTAAATAGTAAACATAATAAACATTGGCAATGGCTAAATACATGCGAAATAGCGTCTATATCAACGTTATTTTACACGCTTATCTTAAGCGTGTGATTTACACGTTTAATGTAGGCGCGCATGGGTATTGTGGATATTTTGAAAATACAGCCCACGGTTCTTACACGCCTAAGTTAAGCGTGTGCCTACACGCTTAAGTGCCATTTTTTTTTTGCAAGTTTAAAATCACACGCTTAACTTAGGCGCACCATACTAACTTTTTTTTTCAAAATTGCACTTTTTCCCCATAATCATGTAGAGAATTTCAATACGAGTCTGTACATATAAAATTCGTCCAAAACGGACATCGTTTGCCCCTCCAAAAGCCCAACAAACGAAGCCTTTTTACCCATTTTTTTTACAATTTGGTGTCCGACATATAGCGCATTGTAGTGAAACTTTTTGGTATTTTCTGCATTTTTCTACTATAATTTTGTATAAAATTTTAATACGAATCTGTACATATAAAATTAATCCAAAACGGATATTGTTTTCCCCTCCAAAAAAAAAAAAAAAACGAGAATAAAAACTTTAGCAACTATAGTATATAAGTAATAAGTTCGTAATACTTAACTATAATGCATAATTATACTTTATAAGTAATAATTACGTAATACTTAACCATAATGCATACCTATAGTATATAAGTAATAAGTTCATAATAATACTTAACCATAATGTGTAACTATAGTATATAAGTAATAAGTTCGTAATACTTAACTATAATACATAACTATAGTATATAAGTAATAAGTTCATAATACTTAACCATAATGTTTAACTATAGTATATAAGTAATAAGTTCGTAATACTTAACCATAATGTGTAACTATACTTTATAAGTAATAAGTTTATAATACTTAACCATAATGTGTAACTATAGTATATAAGTAATAAGTTCGAAATATTTAACTATAATACATAACTATATCATATAAGTAATAAATTCATAATACTTAACCATAATATGTAACTATAGTATATAAGTAATAAGTTCGTAATACTTAACTATAATGCATAACTATACTTTATAAGTAATAAGTTCGTAATACTTAACCATAATGTGTAACTATAGTATATAAGTAATAAGTTCGTAATACATAAGTAATAAGTTCGTACTTATTACTTAATACTTATCTATAGTATATAAGTAATAAGTACGTAATACTTAATTATAATGCATAACTATACTTTATAACTAATATATTTTGTAATACTTAACTATAATACGTAACTATAATATATAAGTAATAAGTTCATAATGTTTAACTATAGTATATAAGTAATAAGTTCGTAATACATAAGTAATAAGTTCGTACTTATTACTTAATACTTAACTATAGTATATAAGTAATAAGTACGTAATACTTAATTATAATGCATAACTATACTTTATAACTAATATATTTTGTAATACTTAACTATAATACGTAACTATAGTATATAAGTAATAAGTTCATAATACTTAACTATAGTATATAAGTAATAAGTTTGTAATACTTAACCATTATGTGTAACTATAGTATATAAGTAATAAGTATGTAATACTTAATTATAATGAATAACTATACTTTATAACTAATATATTTTGTAATACTTAACTATAATGCATAACTATAGTATATAAGTAATAAGTTCATAATGTTTAACTATAGTATATAAGTAATAAGTTCGTAATACATAAAAATAATAAGTTCGTACTTATTACTTAATACTTAACTATAGTATATAAGTAATAAGTTCATAATACTTAACTATAATACCTAAGTTCATAATACACATTATAGTTAAGTATTACAAAATATTTTACTTAAATACTATAGTTTCTAAAGTTTTTATTCTCGTTTTTTGGCTTTTTGGAGGGGAAAACGATATCCGTTTTGGATGAATTTTATATGTACGGACTCGTATTAAAATTTTATACAAAATTGTAATAGAAAAACGCAGAAAATACCAAAAATTTTCACTACAATGCGCTATATGTTGGGCACCAAATTGTAAACAAAATGGGTAGGAAGGCTTCGTTTTTTGGGCTTTTGGAGGGGAAAACGATATCCATTTTGGATGAATTTTCCATATACGGACTCGTAGTGAAATTCTCTACATGATTATGGAAAAAAAGTGCAATTTTGAAAGAAAGAAAAAATTAGTATGGTGCGCCTAAGTTAAGCGTGTAACTACACGCTTAAGTTAAGCGTGTAAATACACGCCTAAGATAGGCGTCTGGCTTGGCTGGGGCATGGGCTGGTTATTTGGGCCGGCCCAAATAACTAGCCCATGTACTACACGCTTAACGTAAGCGTGTAGTTACACGCTTAACGTAAGCGTGTAGTTACACGCTTAACGTAAGCGTGTAGTTACACGCTTAACGTAAGCGTGTAGTTACACGCTTAACGTAAGCGTGTAGTTACACGCTTAACGTAAGCGTGTAGTTACACGCTTAAGTTAAGCGTGTAATTCATTCATGTATTTTCAAAATGGCCACAATATCCCTGTACGCGTAGCTTAAGCGTGTAAATATAGCCGCTTACCTTAAGCGTGTAAAATAGCGTCCATTTAGACATATATTCGCGTGCATTTAGCTCTTCCGTAAACATAAGTTCACGTATATGAGCATTGTCAGAGTGCGGTGACCGCACGCGGAGCCCACTAGAGGGAGTATTTATTTGATTGAGTAGAGCCACATTGGAGTAGCCACCGCACACGCAGCCCACTAGAGGGAGTAGTATTTATTTGATTGAGTAGAACCACATTGGAGTGGCTATTGTCCCATTTCTCTTAATTCACTCTTAAAGCACATATATCATTAAGGGGTTGTTTGGTAATCGGGTTTAGGGGCTCATGAATCGGGTTGGGATTCCCAAACCTGATATGTAGTGTTTGGTTTGAGTGTGATTTTTGTATCATATCCATTCCTTATCTCTCTCCATACCCAAATTTTCATCCCCCTCATAATATTAAGCTTTGAAGAAGGTTAGATATATGAGTGGTGATAAGGGTGTAAAAAACACTATGAGAAAAAATCCCCTAGCAAGGACAAAAACCGGTTCCAAAATCAAAGCCACTAAAAATTGCTTAGATGATAATGTATCCTCTACCAAGGACAAAAATCAATCCCCTGAGAAAGCTATTGATGCCCAAGTGAGTTTACTCCATGTATAGTTGTGTTGACTGTTTCGATTTCTTCTCATTTTTGGTCTCACTTCTCCACAATGGGTATTCATGTGAAGTTTATTTGGTGCGGATGCTTACGACTTGAAAGTTAACTTGTATGGCTAATATGAATCGTATATGGTAATAATGATGTCGGGCCAAACAAATCCACCATTTTTACGTGCTTATGAGAAACATTTATCTACCATGAAAATAATATCAAGCACCGTGCATCAATATCTAATATAAAGTTAACCTTCTGAAAAAGATTTGAGACTTCAATTAAGTCTCTTCCTAATTCAAACCAATGTGGCTAATTTATAGGGGCACGTTACTATTTTCAGCCGTTATGAAATACAAGCATACAAGTAAATGCATATAATCCTCACTAGCCGTTAACAAAATAAATAATTAAGTCTTCTTCCTAATTCAAACCAATGTGGCTAATTCATAGGGGTACGTTACTATTTCCAGCCGTTATGAAATACAAGCATACAAGTAAATGCATATAATCCTCACCAACCGTTAACAAAATAAATAGGGTACAATTAAATTCAATACAAGTAAATGCATATAATCCTCACTAGCCGTTAAAAAAATAAATAGGGTACAATAAAATTCAATTACTATTTCAACCCACAGCTCTCTCCCATAACAGTCCACGTCACAATTCCAAAGCTGGCAGCCTCCCTATAAATGTGGGTGAAGTTGCATTAGAGCACGTTTTCCTGCCACATTGCCCCACATACACTCAAAAATGGCATCGTCTTCCTCCTCGAAAAAAAAGAACGCCTCGAGCTCCACCAAGAACCCACCGCAAAAGGGCATGTCAAAGGCCCTCGATGATTTCATAGCGGCGTCGTTACCGTCGTACACTCCCTTTTCCGATCTGGCCCTGGGCATGGAATGCACCGTCAAGGCAATGGTCATCCACAAGTGGGATGCCATCACCTTGCAAAAACATCATATAAGCTCAGACTATATCCTAGCCGACCATACGGTAATTAAAAAATGCACCTAGGGCGACCTCCACTTTTGAAATGCCTTAACGACTAACCTTTTTTGTCTTTTACCGCAGGGAGGCGCGATCCACTGCGTAGCGAGGGCCAACATCAGTCACTGTTTCGCGGGCAAACTCTTGGAAGGCGAGGTATACGCCATTAGCCGATTCACCGTTGCACCGCCGAAACCTTCTTATCGGGTCCGCAACGGTGACCCGTTCGTGATCCTACTCGAAGGCAGCACTGTTGTGAGGCATCTGGACTGTCCCCCGGAAGGCTTCGAAAGGTATCCACTCCACCTGGTTCCGATTCAAGATATCGCGTTCAACGGTTCCAAATTCCTTATAGGTCAGTCATGCTTCAATTATACCCTGCTCCCTATTATCCTTAACTAAACCAAAAAAACAGTACACAAATATCAGCAGTTGGTTAGAAAATAGCAACAAAGTAATAGGGGGAAGTCTTGATTCAAAACAAAAAAGCAAACTCAAAAACCTAGAACTTCCTTCCTTATACATACAAATTGTATTGTTCAGCTAATTAAGAGATTCCAATCTCGAGTAATGCCTTCTTCTATTGTCGTCAAGGCTTCACATTGGAAAGTATAGAAAGCACCAGTTAAACTCCCTTTCTTTTCCAGTAAATATAGAAATTTTATTAAGTTGAGCACCAAAATATGAATGATTTTTTCCCCTCTTAGACCATCACAAGATGTAAAATTTGATTGTACTAAATCCCTGATTTCTATTGGTAACAAACAAAAGCATTGATTTAAAACAGCAGATTGATCCAAAATTGAACCAAACGGGAAACAAAACATATCTAAATTATTGTAATAATGAACTGAACCACGAAATGAAAATTCATTAGATTCGTTACTACATATGCATACACATGCCAGTATTGCAGAAGGAAAGTTAAAATACAAACACCCAAATCAAATATTGTGGTGACTGTGACTGGGTTTATCTATGTCAAAGCAGAACTGGTCACCAGAAGATTCTACTTCAAACAAGCCTATAGTTCAACACTACATAAAAGGTCAGCACAAACATAGAGCAAAAAACAAGCATAGATAAATACCTTGTCCTCAGCGAGCAATGGAATGTACAGAAGGATCTCAAGAGGCCAAGTATCAGCAGACATGACTACAAATTCAGATATCCCTCTATTCAACGTCTTAGTGGCTACAAATTCAATCACCGATCAAAACCCTAGAATCCAAAAAACGATACACAAAACGAAATTTGGATACATAAATTATTACCTGCATTGACACCCTTTTTGAGTTGCTTGTAATTGGCGGCTTGCGAAACCAAATCCATTATCGTAACGGTCAACTGAGGTCTCGCGAGTCACTTCCGGTGGTCGCCCATCGGCGCCGGCCCCAGGCGGCTTCGACATAACGCGAGCAGACACACGGAGAGGAAACGCGGGATTTGAGAAGAACCCTACTGACTACGCCGAGCACTCCACAGGGAATAGGAGAGGAAGAAACAATTTTCATCGGTTCACTGAGCCGTATTGTTCTTCTCCTCCTTCATTCCTTCAATACCGACCAAATTTGTGAAACAATTATATCAAATTTAATCCTAAAAAACATTTTGGATGCCATGCATCACTTCACAGACAACTTATTAACTTCATACGAAAAAAAACCCAGTATAACTTCCCTTAAAATGCACTAATTCCCATCAAGCAAAATGAAGCAGCCAAAATAACAGCAAAATTCCTGAATAAAGTACATGGAAAGAAATCTTACCATCGTATTCCAATCTACATATCCAAAGAACCCTCCTACGCTGCCATCATCCTCGAAACACTGCATCTCCCTCCTCCGAAACCTCTTGACCAGACACTGCATCTCGAACTTTCTTCTTCGTCTCCCAATACACCGAAAACCTCCTCGCCGGGCCTCAATGCAACACAATCCCGCCTATATCGGAGGCCAGAAACAGGCTGGCAAGGAGATCCGCCTCCTCGCCCAAAATAACCCGCAAAATCAGTACTATACCGCCAGATCCGGCGCTGTCGGCCCCCTTAGTTCGCCTATCTCCTCCGTCCGTCCAGCTCCAGGAGTGCGGAGCCACCTCGAACATCAACCTCTCGCGTTGCGGCACAGGAAAGCCCGGCATGCGCTCGAACCCATATCCACAAAGCACACCGGCCAGGGTCGGCAGTGGTACAGGAAAACGTGACGCTCTCTGCTCCGGCTCTAGCAGAGCGGCGAGAATAGGGTCGAATGGATCTAAGAGGAATTGGGGATAGGGGTGAGTGGTGAAGTTTGGGATCTGGGTTGCCCATCTGCCATCGAAGGAGGAGAGAGACGGAAGATGTGCAATTTTGTGTCAAAAAACCCTAGGGCTGAATTTCTTAGAGTTATAGAAAAATCACTGACATAGTGCACTACCCCCGGTTTGGTTCATTATATAATTTTATTATATTACATAATTAAATAAGAGTAAAACTAAACCAAATTAAAAATATTACACTTTTGATTAACTTAATGAAACACATATGAACCTAAAAAAATGATACTCATAATTTATTTTCTCTTACGTAGTTTGTGTTTATGTAGCTGTATATTTATCTAGAAATTTAAAATTGTCGAAAGATATGTATATGAATGTATATAATATAATGAATAATTTAATTGTATTGTAATCATATAATAATATAAATTTATTAATATACTAATCACCAATAATAATTATAGAATAAATGTGTTATGGAACTTAGTTTATATTATCTAATATAAGAAAAATGATGTACTATATCGATATTCAACTTTGAGATGTAGAGATATGTATATGAATGTATATAATACAATGAATAATTCAATTGTATTATAATCATTTAATAATATAAATTTATTAATATACTAATCACCATTAGAATGATAGAATAAATGTGTTATGGAACTTAGTTTATATTATCTAATATAAGAAACAGGATGTACTATATCGATATTCAGCTTTGTCTTTTTCGATCCAAAACAAATATGTCCACAACGCATTTTATATTTGCACTATGGTGCGCATAAAAAAGTGATTTTTTTTAATTATATTCCATTTTATGCGTATATATTGACTTATTTCATGCCTTCTGAATGTAATGTAATTAGGTTTAGTAATAGACTGTTAATTACCTACCCGCTAATGTTTCTCCTCTCTGCCAGATGTTGTAGGTTGCCCTATTAATATTGGGACCGTGCGAACCACTCCTACAGGTGCTCAGCTACTGGAGTTCCACCTCATGAACGAAAGGTACAATTTACATGTCGCTCTTCATGCCATCTGTCGTATACATTGCGCATGTATTTCACTTACCCTGTGTTTGGCCTCTTGTGATACGCACAGGGGAAACATGATCAAGGTCTCCATGTGGGGCAGCATGGGCGAGGACTTCCTTCAGCGTAACAAGCGGGCCAAGACCCCATTCATTGTTGTTTTGGCCTCCATGAACGTGCGACATTGGAATGGTATTCTAACTCTTTTTCAATTATTGTTATTTTTGAAGCCTACACACCAAAAAACTTTAAGCCATTTGATTGATGCATGCGCAGGTGATGTCTATTTGTCCACCACCTCGGCCACGACGTTGTATGACACGGAGGACATACCTGCTATCAAGCAATTACAACTTGAAATGAGGTACATGTTTGGTCGACACGTATAGCTATATGCTCATGCATTTATAAATATGTTTCTAACCCATCGTATGCGCCATCACAGTACCGCCGGCCTGCCTATGACATTGCCCCCCCTCCCTACAATTATTGCTAGGCAAGGAACCCTCTCAGAGCTACTACTTCTAGGAAGGGAGCAGAAGGGTTTGCCCAGGAAGGTATCTGTAATATGAAATCTAATCAGTCTTCAATTTATGCTCATAAAAAAAAACACCCAGTGATATTTTTTTCCCTTTTGTAGGACTCCATCACATTCAACATTGAGGCTAAGATTGAAAGGGTACTTCCCGAGAACAGCTGGAACTATCTTTCGTGCGGTGGACGTAACTGTAGGAAGGGGTTGACCCCGATTGGAGGCCATTTCTATTGTGCTTCATGTTGTAAGACGGCGGAGTTCCCTCTGGTGAGGAATGTGGTGCCCCTTTGATTTCTCATTAAACCGCCCAAATCCATATCCACAAAGCACAATTGGGTGAGCATCTAATTTCGTGCAGGTACAGACTAAATCTTGAGGTTTCAGATCACACAGCAACCCTTTCGGTAACTGTGTTCGATGACCTTGTTGAAACCTTGCTCAAGAAGAAAGTTGTGACCCTGCTTAAAGAAGTGTCTGTAAGTTCACAATGGAACCTCACACAAAATGCGAATGAAAGTTTGCTTTATATAGCTGCTAAATTTTGCCCTTTGGCTTGTGTAGGACAACCCGGAAGAGTGTGTGCTCCCGCAAGAGATCAAGCAGTTAGCAAACACATATCATGTGTTTGAGGTCAAAACGCATACATACTTCGCCGCTTCTAACGACAGCGAAAAATTCACCGTGTCACGGATTGTGAGTAGTCGTCTTGTTCTTAAGGTGAGCATTGAACCAAGATTCATTTGATGTTATACTGCTTAATTCTAATTCCAAAAAAATACAATTTCTTATACAAAAACAACACACCATGTAGGAAAAAGATGGTGAAAGTGGGTTGCCGACTACGGAACTTATCGTAGATACTGAAGAGCAGCTTGTAGGAGACCGCGTTGTTGATGTTGATGGATCAGAGGAGAAAGACACGTGAGGATCATTTTTCTTGAATCTAGGCAAGCCGTTTGGTATTAAAATGTACATTCATGCTTTTCCTCTTTCTATTTCAGGCATGATGGCGCAAATGAAGCCACACCTATTATGAATACCCCAAACATAACCCTGTCGAAAAAAAGGAAAGCTGTCGTTTTATCATCCGACGATGATTTGGGTAGTGACGATGATTCCGTAGCGAGCGGGGAGCATGCAACGACCGGATGATCTACAATTTCGAACTGGTGGTTTGAAGTAAGCATGTTTTTATATTTCAAGCTCGACAAAACATTAGACCTAAAGTATTGGTAGTTTTTCCGAGACATATATTTTCTTTGACTCGCTTTTACAATGATAAGATTGTGTTTATCGTTAAACACATATAGGTAAATTTATTGCTTTACGAGCATATTTTCCTGGAGAAGTTCAGGGTTAGATTCCGAGTTTGGGGTTGCAAAGGAAGTGAAAATAGCCTTCTATAAAAAAAAAGGACCAATAACCGCACAGATATATTCAACACCTAAGCTTTTAGTGTATATGATCCAGAGGCCTAAGAATCAAGAGCAATTTTGCACTTACTGATTATTGTTTTAAAAATAAACAGAAGGCAAGGACAAGCATCAAATGTCCAACATTCCCTTTATATACGTGCAATTTCGTTGTACCATACTGTCCTGAAACAAAAAACTATTTTAAACTTCATATTCAAGTCCATAGGTCCTCATCCCTGTATCCACTGGGATAAGCTGATGAAAACTTAATAAGTATCAAAGATCAAAACTTCATATTCAACAATAGGTCGAGCAAGAAGAATCCACATTCAACTACAAGATATACCATCAACCTCAGATGATATGCGACCTTCATCAGCTTCACCCCGACATTCTTCTTCCTGTTGTCCATTTTGAAAAGGCCTATTTACAACGGCACCATTTGGTTTATGTTCCGCTTCTGCTCCAGCATCTCCATAGACAGCAAAGTTATCCTCCCCAAAGCCACCATTTGGTGATAATTAGCTTTCTTCCCTTTCAACTTTGGATTGTGCATCAGATCCTTCATGTTGTATATGATCCATACTTGCTTCTAGGCCCACACCATTAGACACAACTGGTCTTCTATGATCAGCAGCCTGAAAGGCATGATATATAATTAATCAGAATGTACAAATAGTTGATGAATTATTGATGGCACCAAACAAATCATTCTCAACCAACTGCAGCAGTGATGACAGCGGTACTCTTAGATGAAGATATCACACAAGTACACCTAGAAGGAGTCAACTATACTGCCCCAAAATTCCTACTGCAAATGCATACATTTAGGCGTGACCCAAGGCGATGATTCTTTGACTGCGTAGGAAAATCAACAAAAGGGAATAAATGGAAAGAGAACCATTATTAACGAGTACTGCTTCATTAATTTATCTAAATTAGTACTTAGATTGTACTAGGATTTCTATAACATAGGGGTGGTCTGTATGGTGAAATGTGTTATCCTCTTGTAAGGGAGATGAGATTGTTCTCTCTTCTTTCTTCTGCTCCAAGCTTCTAGCTGGACTATGAATTACAAGGCCTCTTGGTCTCTATCACATAAAGCTGTAGCAACAAATCTTATATGCAAGAACAAAGATGGCAAGGATTTTGGCAATGAGTAGTTTTATTTTCCACTCATGACCCAATAACCAGAGGTATTACAAAAAGTTGCTTTTTCAGCCGGATTTCATGCACCCTACTGCACGCCCATACCTATACAGCTGTGGTTCTCCAACCACCAATGGATACAACTACTGCTCAACATAGCTCAAGTGATCAGGAAAGGGTTTTAGCTCAAGTAAAGCTTGATTTTGCAATATTAGTTTCAACAATGACGGAAGCAGTTTACCCCCGGGTAATGATAAAATCGTAACCACCACATTAATAGTGCAATAAATTCCCAAAAAAAAACAGCAAAAGGTTTAACTAGCCAACTAGGTGTTCAATTTTAATTGCTGCTGTTACAAAGAAGCCCTCATTATCCGCCTTAAATAGTCATCCTAGCCAAGCTATACTTACACCAAATTTACATTACATACCTATTACCTCTGCTGCCTCCAACCTTTGACGTCGTCTTCATTCCACGTTCCGGTACGTCCAGGGCAACACTCCTATATGAATGGCCAGGGAAAAGAGCAACAAGAATGAAGGTCAGATTATCTATTCCTTTTCGTGTTGAACTATATCTTTTACTTGAAATGTTTATGTTTTTATATGCCTATTCTTAGAAAGATCGAATATGCTATTGACCCCCTACTTGAACAAATGAGCTTTGCCTATAATATAAAAAACATTTTGGATGCCATGCATCACTTCACAGACTACTTATTACCTTCTACTGCATATTACAGTTTTTACTCAAAAGGCTACAAGCATTAGTTTTTTCGATTTCCATTCCATTTTGGAAATCGAAATTTGGTATATAAGTCAAGTTAATATGCACCTTGTAAATCAATTGAGACCAACAGAGGCGTATAAGTAAGAATGGCCTGCAAATGAACCACGGAAAAGTAAGCCTGATGCACCTTATCTTTCCAGAATGTTTCACTCTCAAATTACTTTCAACGAATCCAATTATCTCAACCTAGGACTCAGAAATTCATAGCAGTGCCTACGAAGCAAATTGTTCAGGATCCTATCTACTACTAAGACTTACCTCCTGTGTTTCCCCAGTGCGGTAGAGCACATCCGTAGACAAGCAGTGATGCTTGAATATTGGATCACTGTTTGGATCATCTGCCAACCCAAGCAACTCATCCTATAAAAGTTGAAAACATTTGACAATCAACTTCGCCTTTAGAATCAAAACATAATCAAGACAATGAGCAAGTAACAACTCATTTTTCCTAACTAGAAATTGGAGCTTCAAAATTAAATATCAACCCAAACTAAAGCTGCTAGGTGCGAGTGTACGAGACAAGACACAAATGAATAAAAACAAGAATAAGAACAAAATCAAAGACAATATACGCGCTATACCTGGAAATTCCAAAAGTGAGACCCTATAAAATTCGCAAAACCTTCTACTTGGACGGTGACGACTTCCTTCATGCTACACTGCTACGCCAATGGTGCAAGATTCGCCTCAATCTTTTGAACCAAAACAAACAAGAATAAGAACAAAATCAAAGACAATATACGCGTGTTATTTACACTTCTAGCTGATTGTTAAGGAGTAAAACTTATACAACTCAAATTGAAGAGCCAAGTAGAGGAAATGAGGCAAATTCCATGAATATCAGAAATAGCAGCCTGCGAATGGAAGACGAAATGAAGACGCTAGGATGAAGTTGGAAAAATCAATTGAAAGCGCAAGAAGATGACTAAGCTCCACACCCGATCAAACGGTACTGAACGGCGCCCTATAACCCGACCCCGTAACTTTCGCAGACTTCCGGAGCGGAGGGAGGGAGAGAAAGGGGAGACTCCTAGGGGTGAGCATTCGGATCACCGACTCCGCAACTTTCACCTACTTATTTAATTATTAATCTAACACAAATATCGATCATCCGTAAATTTTTATTTAAAATAAAATTATAATTGCTAATTAGATTATAATATAGGATGACAAACAGACCCTTAGCTGACGGAGACATTAAGGTAGCTTTATATTTATATTTACGGTATTGCGTCATGAAGCAGAAAGATTGGACCGGTCTATAATTGTAAAAAAAATAGTACCAATTTCTATGACCAATCTTTTCTAATCAATTTTGAGGAAGTATAAATTAATAAATTATTAGTCCGCTTGAGTTATTTCGGAATAGAAAATCTGATTTTATTAAGAAAATCGTCGCTTTTGAGGACTCGAAAAGTAATGGCATACCAAGTATAGCTCGAAAGTGATCTATGCTTTACACATTTTGCTAGCACACTGCATACTCGCGTTTGGAGGAATGGACATCCCGTTACAGCTGATTACAAGAAATATCACACGACCAGACGGGAGGGTTGAGATTTTTTGCGGCTTGAGTGCCATGGACACAGGTATCACATAAAGCTCATTACTTGTGCGTTTTAAACACCTCAGAATGTCGAATTTCCTCCGTGTATACCTGCCATGAATTGTAAACACAAGTACCTTTTGCTATTGCCAAAGGAAACCGTGTTCCCAAATAATATTGTTAACAACAACACCCCCCATTTGTGCCTCTACATATGTCCATACCACACCCTCTAAGCACAAGCGTCGTTCACTTTTGTGGTTTTACCAGGCGAGCATGGGCGGACATCCACGCTGCATAACCCATGCGAAATTGAGGCCGATATTGTCGAACCTGCTGGCTGACATGCAGCACTTGATACCCCGAGTAAGAATTGTATGACAAAATTACGTTTATGCATGCAAGTCATCAGCTCTAACCACACACGTATTTGTTGTTGTCCACTGCACCAGGAAGGCGTGCCCGACCCCCCAAGCCAAAGAGCCTAGAGGACAGTGTGACCCGTGCTTCCCTACTTGATGCTCAACCCGCACAAGTGGAAACCACAAGTAAGAATTGCACAATACGAAAACTATGCCCAGTGCACTATTGCCACCCCTTATTGAACACAACACATGGCTGATTGTTTCTTGGAACAGAGCCACGTGGGCGCCCCCCTAAGGCGAGAGGGCCAAGTGCGGCCGTTGCGCGCCATTGAAATAGTAAGTACCTTCAGAATATAGCTGAGTACGCCAATATTTCAACGCCAATATCGTCCATTATGTATAACCGCAGATGTACAAGTGAGCTATGCAAAACTAAAGGCCCCGACAACCAGATGTTGTTTCTGTAGCGCACGGATGTGGCCAGAGGAAAAGGCTGATAAGGCAACTTTTGCCAATTTCACTACGTCAGTCTGTTGCCAGGAGGGCAAGGTTATCTTACCCAAGCTTAAGGAACCACATGCGCCGCTGAAGCACCTGTTGTGCAGTTCCGCCGCCGATGCTACTTTGTTCCGACGGAATAGTAGAGTCTATAACAGCCTATTTGCCTTTACATCCTTTGGTGCCATGATAGATGAACACATCAACCGTACTAAAGGCCCGTACACCTTCAGGATTTCTGGACAGAACTACCACCGATTGGGGGCATTGATGCCTGGTGAAGGGGCCCCGCCTAAATTTGCACAACTATACTTCTATGACACAGCAAACGAACTTCGAAATAGACTTGGATGCATGAACGTCGACAGCGACATAGATGCGAACACAGTTCAGAGTTTAGCTGACATGTTGGATGCCACGAGTGTGGTAGCCCAGGCGTTCAGGAAGGCAAGAGATTGGTCACATGCTCATGAATCTTTGGACTTCACGATCAAACTAATAGGAGAGAGAAAGCCCGATAAAAGGCAGTATAATTTACCCACTGCGCAAGAAGTAGCAGCACTCATTATAGGGGACTTTGGCCAGAGCAACGCGCCCAGAGATGTGTACGTCCAAACAAAAGCAGGTTGGCCTAGAAGAATATCCGAGCTGCACCCGTTGTACATGGCTCTTCAGTACCCTTTGTTGTTCCCTCACGGAGAGGACGGTTATCACTTACAAATCCCTTACAAGACAAACTCAGGGAGGCGAGGAACAAAAAGGGATAATGTAACAATGAGGGAATACTATTCATATATACTCCAACAAAGGGCAGACGAGGCTACCACATTAATACGCGGAGGCCCGCTATATCATCAGTACATAGTAGATGCCTACACCGCTATTGAAGAGGAAAGGTTACGTTGGATTAGGGACAACCAGGCGTAGCTACGGGCAGACCTCTACAACAACATTTGTGATGCTGTTACCAAGGGTGATACAGATGCCAGAATGGTCGGTAAACGAATAGTGCTCCTAGCTACCTACACAGGAAGCCCCCGATATATGATCCAGAATTACCAAGACGCAATGGCGCTTTGTAGAGCATTCGGGAACCCTTCGTTGTTCATAACATTCACTGCTAACCCTAAATGGTTTGAGTCGGCTGAAATGCTTGAAGAATTAGAGGTCCAACACTCAAATGACATGCCTGAAGTCATGAGCAGACTTTTTAGGCGCAAGGTGTGCCAGTTGATGAAAGATCTTAAAAAACACAAGATTTTTGGGCCCACAACGGCAGGTATGTCACCGCTAAAATGAAATGGTAGAAACCTTGCTTTTGGTTCATAACCGCAATTACCTGCATACGGATGATATTGAAGGAATATATCACATTATATTGACTTCCCTCTCTTTCTACCTGTGCAGCTATATACACTATTGAATTTCAGAAACGCGGCCTTCCTCACGCACATATACTCTTATGGTTGCTCGAAGGAGCCAAGGCCAAAACAGGAACGTACGTAGATGATTTCATCTCAGCTGAAATTCCATGCAAAGACACAGATCCGGAGGCGCACAAACTGGTGACTGAGCATATGTTACATGGCCCATGCGGGGATACAAACCCTAATGCACCGTGCATGCACGAAGAGAAATGTAACAAACGCTTTCCTAAGCCCTACTATGTAGAAACAACGCTTGATGAGGATGGCTTTCCAGTTTATTGGCGCAGAAAAAATGGAGCTACAGTGAAGAAAGGTCGAGTCACATTCACCAACAACCATGTTGTGCCATATAATCGGTACTTACTACTAAAATATGGTGCACACATCAACGTCGAGTGGTGTAATAGAACAAGAGCCATCAAGTACCTCTTCAAGTACATAACCAAGGGTCCAGACAAGACGAATGTCGTCTTCCTACAGAAAGATTCACAAGCACACGGAAGTGACGCTACCAAGATCGCCGACGTAAATGAGATCAAGAAATACCTAGATTGCCGGTACTTATCTGCCTGTGAGGCAGCTTGGCGTATTTATGGGTTTGACATTCATTACAGTTGGCCTGCTATAATACGCCTGACATTCCATCTCCCAGAGCAAAACTCAGTCACTGTGTCGGATGCTCAGAACCTGCCGGCTGTGATACACCGAGAAGGAGTGCAGTGTACGATGTTCACAGAGTGGATTACCCTCAACTGTAGAGATGATGACGCACGGAAATTGAAGTATGTAGAAATACCCAGTCATTACACATGGGATGCGTCACAGAGGGTATGGGGGCCAAGGCAAAATCTCAAACCGATTGGGAGAATTGTGTATGCCCATCCCACCTCCGGCGAAAGGTATTACCTACGCATGCTACTGAATGTTGTTGCAGGACCTCGAACCTTTGAAGAAATCCGGACAGTGAATGGGAAACAATATGCAACCTTCAAGCAAGCGTGCTATGCCCGTGGAATGCTCAAGGAAGATAATGAGTGGACCGACGCAATCAAAGAAGCACAAGTGTGGGCAACAGGGGTACAACTGCGAGATTTGTTTATCACAATCTTGCTTTTTTGTGAAGTGACCGATCTGGGAGAACTGTGGGACAGCAATTGGGTTGCTTTATCAGAAGACATACTGTACCGGAAAAGAAGAGACTTCAAATTCCCGGCCTTGGAGCTTAATGAAAACCAGCTAAAAAACTATTGCTTGCTAGACATTGAAGAGCTCCTTGCCAAAAATGGTAAAACATTAGCTGACTACCCGGGAATACCTATGCCAGATAAACAACTTCTCACAGCAATGGACAATCGCCTTATAAGGGAGGAACTCTCCTACAATGCAAAGAAAATAGGAGAGTTACACGCGGCCATGTTCGATTCACTGAATGCGGACCAACGAGCAATCTACGAGAAGGTAATGAATGCAGTGATTAACCAAACCGGAGAGTTCTTCTTCATTTATTGGGCGGCCGGAACAGGGAAAACTTATCTCTACAAGACAATAATGGCCCACATAAGATCACAAGGGAACATCGTTCTTGCCGTCGCATCGTCAAGTACGTACTCTACTACTGCCTTCATGCCCCCAAAAAATTACACCGCACATTCCATTACGCTCACATCTAACAATTTTTCTTCACACAGGTATTGCTTCCCTTCTATTACCAGGCGGCCGGACAGCCCACAGCAGGTTTCTAATCCCTATCGAGTTGCTAGATAATAACACATGTGGTATTAAACAAAACACTCAGTTAGCACACCTGATGCATGAAGTCAAGCTGATTATTTGGGATGAGGCTCCAATGACTCATAGAAATGCGTTCGAGGCATTGAACAGAACATTACAAGACATCCAAAGCATCAAACATGGCAACAACAAGCACAAGCTGTTTGGCGGCATAACAGTACTACTGGGCGGAGATTTCAGGCAAATATTACCAGTAATTACAAAAGGGAAACGACAAGACATCGTTCAGGCTTGCATCAGTAACTCACCTATTTGGAGCCATTGTCAGGTTCTCATGTTAAAAAAGAGCATGAGGGTGAATGACCAGCAAGCCAATGGGGAGATTGACATCCAAAAGCAACAATTCAACAAATGGATTCAAAAGATCGGAGATGGAAATGCTGAAGCAATCGCGCTAGACAATGAAGAGGAAGAAACATGGACTGAGATCCCACAAGAGTTCATCATCGGACCAGGGACAGATCCGATTGCGCAGCTAATTGCCAAAGTCTTTCCAGATTTCATGGCAAACGAAACCAATCCGTCATACCTCCAAGACAGAGCTATTCTAACCCCTTTAAATGAAGATGCCGATCAGATAAACCGCTACATGTTCAACCGTCTGCATGGGAAAATGAGGACATACAAAAGCGCTGATGAAGTTTGCAAGGCATCTACCGATGTGGCTGAACAAGAGCATTTGTACCCACCCGAATTCTTGAACAGCCAAGATTTCCCTGGTACAATTCCCTTACCTTTCCATACACTATGCCTACTCAGTGGTAAACTCATCAACTAAAGAAAATAACATGGACACAAAATTACAGGAATCCCACCCCATGCACTTGAATTGAAGGAAGGGTTGTCGGTGATGCTTCTAGGAAATGTAAACCCTTCACAAGGGTTGTGCAACGGCACCCGTCTCATCATTACACCTTTAGGGGAGTGGGTTGCTGAGGCTGAGATTATTACTGGCACGTGCGTAGGAAACAAAGTCCTAATTCCTAGGATAACACTAAACGCCACTCAATCTAAATGGCCATTCGTCATGAAACGTTGTCCATTCCCACTAAAAGCTTGCTATGCTATGACTATCAATAAAAGTCAGGGGCAATCACTCAAGCATGTGGGGTTGTATTTACCACGGCCAGTTTTCTGTCACGACCAGCTCTATGTGGCAGTCTCTCGAGTTATACACCCACAAGGACTTAGTGTTCTGTTACTACCAACGGGAAAAGAGCCAGCGAACTACACACGAAATATAGTGTTCAAGGAGGCATTCAATCACTTGGCCACCGAAATGAATGTAAGTACTACAACCCATTACATAAAATACGTCCGGACCCACTAGACTATATAAACCTGGCGTAAATGATCATCACATGTGATTATAATGTTACACAACACATAATTGATGCACACTATATCTATCATGATATCACGCGTTCACCATAGGTGTCTCTGATGTATTTTCTCATGTCTCAGGTCTAGCATCGTATGATACAACACATTGGTCACCATTGGATAGCATGGACCGCATATCAACTAATCCGACAAACATGAGGTACGTGAATGCAATGTTTAATAAAAATATGCGCGTTGAGAATCTTTAGGAGCTCAAACATTTAAATAGCTTTAGCATAATAAATCCACTATGCTTACCAGATGATCTTTTGTTATCGCAGGTTTGGGCCATCATATACTCCTCAATTGCTTCATTTGTAAGCTCACACGCTGAGGGGCGTGCTCATTCAACAGGATGTATTGTTGCATAGCAACCAACTTTTAGGTATCAGGCATACAACTTATCCCGCTGTCCCGAACATGGAAATTTTAATCCACGCAAAGTTTGACACAAGACAACGCCTTTTAGTCTCTCCAACCAAATACAGATAATCAAGCATCATACCGCTACGCGTACAAACAAACTTTAAACATTCAATTGCAAAAACAAACAAATCCCCCGACATAAACTCAATAATACATTAGTTTCGGTCGATCTACATACCCCCTAACGACAACGCTTCACCACACACCCAACCACTAGATCAATACGTCATCAACAAAAGTAAAAAATGGCCCCGTGTGTAGCACGGGGCTCTGCTTTCTAGTATGTAGAAAAATTACAGGGTCTTTCACAGATGAAGCATCATGGAGCATTCAATTTGAGGGACAATGAAGTGTAACAAAACATGAAAAGGGAATGAGATTAGGGAGGAAAAGTGTGATGAAGGTACTTGATTGCCACTATCTGCTACATATCTTTCACCTATTCTATACCAATTTTACTGTCCAAAGTTCGCTACGCAGGGAAGTCAACTAGCGAAGCTCAAGCCAATGAAGCGTATCCATCAGCATCAAGACTGGAATGAGTAGGCTCTAGTTCTGGAAGAATGGCCCAGGTTTAGAGAAATGAACCTTCAAGTTGTAGGAATATGGATGACATGCCCAATGAGGAACTCAACGAACATATGAGGAAAGCCATTGACTTGATTGGTATTATAAATAATCAACACGAGTGTACCCGATAACAATTCACTGCAAACTGTGAAATGCATAATTCCAGTGCAACTCAGCTTGAACTATCCTTCAGCAGATCCAGTGACCACGATGAACGAAAAACTGATGGAAACATAAACTAAACCACTCAAATGCCTTCGGATTTTCAAGGTGAGCCACTGTAAACTACTGCGATACTGATTATTTTTTAGGATCAAGGTTTAATTAAGGCACTTCTACTGTTCTACATTAAGTTGTATAGACAAATTGAACACAGTTTTTTTATCTTTTGAAGAGTCTGAACATATTGACCTTACCCTGGTTTAGGTATAGCAGTAGCAAGAATTTGAGGACCCTTTTCCCATCATTGGTCAATAGTCCTATTAAAGCCGAGGGAGGAGACAAATTCCATGAAGATTTGCTTGCTTTTCCAAAACTAGCATATGCTTTCAGAATTGATGAAGAAAACAAGAGCACTACCATGACTGGCCAAGCTGCACTTGGTGGATTGATTACAAGCATTTGTTAAACTAAGCGGGAATCCATGAAGAAATTCCCACCTGGGTACACATTTGTTACAAACATTGTAGGACTCTTAAGGTGTAATTTGGAAGTCTAATTCCCAGCTTCTAATTGAAAGATAAATGGAACAAAAGGTCATATACATTGTTGTCAAGAAGAGTGATGTGAACCTGCCTCCCATGACGGCCCAAGACGAGGACGAAGCCATGACCGTGGGCTTAGAAGAGCCAAGTATGAAGACCGCGTTCTTCGTCATACTCCTCGCATCTAGAACAGAGTCCGCGATCTCATTCAAGCATCTCTATCCAAGACCAAAGATCGCGTGCCTCAACGCGTCTTCCTTCAAGTGACTCAATGTTGAACGCGGTCTCTTTCAAGCGACTCAACCTCCTTCAATGCTGATCGCGTTCTATCTAAAGATTCTCGCATTCAATGCCTTTAATGCGTTATTTTGAGACATTTTCTATATTTGGTATTTCCCGCTTTGTTTTAGATAGTTTTCTTTTATAGTCTTTCTATCTTTTAGGGTTTGTGCCTTTTGCATGCTTGCATGGGCTAGCCCTTAAGCTCGTTTCGGCCCAAGCCCATTAGGTCTTGGCCGAGATACATTGGCTATTTAAAGCCTCCCTTGTTATTGTTATTTCTCACGTTCAAGTTTAATCAAGGTTTCAAGTAGAGTGTTTATCCTCCTTCCCTTGATCAGACGTCACCCTCTATCTTCGCATCCCCTTCCCTCCGCCGCCGACGCTACGGCAATTGCTTGAACCTTCAAGCCAGTCTTCCTTCGCATCTCCCTTCATCCGCAGTCGACGCTACGACACCCGAAGTCGACGCTACAACACCAACGACTTGTCTCTTCAAGTCGCTTATCCCTCATCAAACCGCTTCCGCCAACGCTATCCCCATGCTCCACCAATCGCCACCAGTCGCGTTCACCACCACCTTCATTGCCGACACGTTCCGCGCGTGACTTCTCAACCAAGACTAGATCCCAAGGCGTCACCTTTGACAATTGGCTCGTCATCGGAGGCAAGAACACATCAAAGAGCAAAAAGCTAATACCGAGCAAGAAGGGGGCCAATAAATTTTGTACTGCAAGAGAACATATGTAATGCAAAACCATAACAGCAATTTTGACAGGAGGCTAAAGCCATGTTTATAAGACACTAGAAATCGAAGCCCGTGCTTCGCACGGGCCTTTTGTGTATATGTAGTGTCGCGGTTTAAATGTGAGTTTGTAATATATGGATTATTGCTGTATGTTTTATCTTAGACGATATATTATTTGATATGTATTTAAATGTAATATCTAAGTATTTCAGGTATAAAATGTTATGATTGTACGAAATACAATATTATTTATTTATTTAGGTCAGAAATTCATTTTAAATTTTGAATTGGGTGGTAGTTGTTTTTTGTAGGGATGCGTTTTTTTTCTTTGAAAATATTTGGGGAATATTTTAGAAATGCATATCTAATTATATGTCATGCTTGAACTGGAGTATTTGTAAGAAACTTGCTACAACAACTCTCATTTCTTACATGCTCCACTACCCTCCACATTTCTAATTTTTTGCCTTTATCTTACAAATTTATTGCATTTTACTAATGTTTTTTTGTTATGCTTTAGTTATTAATATTGATTAATACATCGTTTTATTTTTTTGGTCTAGAATATATATCGTTTTATTAGTCACATTGACTTTACATATTCTTGGATGTTGTTAGGTCTATGCTGGAGCAGGAGACCGAAGGCTCCTCCAACCTACAAATATGTAAGAACATGTTCCAATTCAATGATTCCTAACCTCCTTTTCAAAAAGAGCTTGCAAATCCACTGCAGAGCCCCCTTTTAAAAACCCCTCTCCTATCTCAAAGCAAATGATTTTTTCTGTTTTCAAGTCCTCCAATTAAAGAATCCCCTTTTCTTGATTTCCGGGTTCATTCGATCTTTGAAGGTTGGATTTCAGATTTGGGGGCAGGAGCAGAGAGAGCTTCTATTGTTATTTTGGCAGTTTTTTTTGTTCTTGATTGCCCTTCTGTTTGTGGTAGATTTGTGTTTTCTGATGGATCTATTGGCAATCTTCTTGTTTCTGGGTTTTATTTATTTTTATTGTGATTTTTTACTTGTGTGCTAAATTGTTTTGGTTTTTCCTTTATTATGTTGCAAATTTGCAATGGAAGATGGAATTAGGGTACTGGAACTTACTAATGCTTGGTTTAATGCTTTGAAATATGCAATCTCATGCTTAAAACCCTTAGGAATTGGATTATCATACCTTATACCAAACCTCCGTTTGGCTAATTCCAAACCATAAGAAAGCATGGGAAAAAAAAATCAATCCTAGAGCTAATTAAACACTATGATATGCATTATGGAGTTCCAAGTACCTGATGGCGAAATATAAGCCAAATTTCACATAATATATTTTGCTTGTCTCATGATAACTTGGATGTTATTTGGAGGTTGTTATACTTGTTGCATTGCCTTCTTTCACTCTACTCGGGTTTTGTTGACTGAATTAAGGTATCTTTTATCATGGATGCCTTGAAAGATGGGTTTTTGGTGTATGCACTTTGCTAATTTGCTTATGTAAGGGAGAAAAGGAAATTGGTTCGTGTCGTAGTGGAGGTTCAATTCCGTGCAAAGTGGTAATTGCTTGATGGATGAGGTATGGTGATCCTCGAATAAATGTGGTTATAGTGGTTTGCTCCATGCTTCATTTTACATCTCATTTTCTACTTCTCTATTCACTGTTTTTTCAAGTGGTGGGGAGATTATATTCTATGTTGTTAACTATTAGTATATACATGAAATAAGGTGTATATGTGATAGGGGGAATAGTCGTCGTATCACCTAATCAAATAAATCCTAGCAAACCTAAACAAGTAGTTAGGGCAAGCAAGTGTCGAATCCACAGGGAGGAAGAGATTAATCTATGTGTTGTTCGCATGCAATAGTAACAAGAGGGGGGTTTTGTAGGTTGGTTGGTCACAAGCAAAACAAACAAAACAAAGTAGAATGGATGAAATATCAATAGAGAAAAACACTTAGCCAAGTAATGTCCACATAAGTCATTCAAAGGTTGTTCATAGATTAAGTCTTATCTTCCTATTCGGTTATTCCTATCCCGATCTTATGTAAATTCAGAGGGAAACCTTCCACAAAGAACCCTTACCAATGAATAACCCTAGTACCACTAAAGGTTCAACCCAAAGGCAGCAATGCATATAAGAATTAACCAGGATACACAGAACGCTCGCTTAGATGCATTTACCATGTAATTATATCTCCCTACAATAGAACAGTTTCAACCAGAGCATGTAAATTGTAGTTGCTACAGCAGAATAGGACGTTAGCCCAACAGTTTCCTAATCCTAGTAATATGAAAATCACCAATAACAACTAGTTGCACGGGCTAGTGCAATTAATGAAATCCAATGGAATAAGCTTAGAAGAGATAATATAACTCAATAGGAATAAATAGATAGGAACAAAACCTCACAGCCAGATGAATAAACCCATGCTTCCATTACCGGACTAAGCCAAAGAGGCTTAGCTCCTCATAGACATGGTGAAAACTTCAAAGGAAAAGAAAACAACGATGAATGAAAATTGCAACTAAAGTGTGGAAGATTTCAACCCTAATGCTAAAAGAAAGTATTTATAGGGCTCTAACAAAATGACCTAGCCCATTAAGAAACTAACTAAATTAAAAATAAGAAAAAGGGAAAAAGAAATCTGAAAAGATAAGCTCAGGAAAATACGCAGCTTTCGGCGCTGATGACCCGCGATCGCGGCCCAAGACCCGCGATCGCGGTTAATGCTCGATTTTCAGCTTCTGCACCACTTTCGTAAAAACTTAATCACTTTTGATTCCCAACTAGGATTGCGCTCATATTTTGGGGACTTGTAGTAGACTTCAAGATCTAACTCCTCGAATTGGAATCACTGCAGTTGGACATCTGAGTAGAGAGAAAGAATCAATTGAATTCAGCACATTGTTCTTCTATTCTCGTGTGGACTCTCTCCTTGGTTCTTCTTCGTCTCCTCAGTGGTCAACTTCTCTTCCTCTGGATATCTTCAATTTGCTTCTCCAGACCACCAAATCCACACTTCTCCTCTCTAACTCCATACTCCTTGGTGGCTCCATATCCCGAATCTTCAAATGTATTCCAATAAGCTCAAAACACCACCAAAACACCAATCTTCGCCCCCAAACACCATGCACATGAATGTGTCTAAATCTACCTGAATGGCACCAATAAAACCCTCTAATAACTCTTAGTTAAGCCCTACAAAGTAGTGCTTATCAATATGTTAAAGTCCAATATTATCATTTGTGTATATTAAATTGATTATAGTTTATTATGTTGAATTATCATTTGAGTCTTTTTTTGGCTGGAGAAAAGAAATAACAAAGTATTGGTTGCATACCTTGTGATCGCCAACAATGTATTCGCTGCCGATGTATTTCCCAAATGAGTTTGGTGCATCCCATTTCCAACACTCCATGACTTACATTGTGGCCACAACCCCTTCACACAATTGATCGAGATATAAATATGTTTCTTCCTTTGCATTGTCTTTTGGCTTCAAATTGAGTCGGTGGATTCTGTTAAATCCATGATGGCCTTCCCCTTGCTTATGTTTGTGGATTATGTGTTTTTGGATTATGTTGTGGGTGCTGGGAATCTGGTTTTAAATTTTTGTAAGAGGTATTGCATGAAGGGTTCATTGCTTGATGCTTGTGCCTAGCTATATTTGCTTCATTGCTTGTTGTTTGTTTGTTTTATTGGTTGATTGTCTTCAGTTAAGTGTAGATTGAAAGCCATGGATTGTTAGTTTGAAATGATTGCACACATAACTTCAAATTACCTTTCGTTTATAAGGTGGCATTCTACGAATTGAGATCCATCCTTGGTGGGCCTAATCTTCTCGTCATTGATTGCACAACCTATGCCATCTTTCAAATGAAATTGGGGTAAGTTGGCATGAATTTCTGTTTTCACGGTAATAGCAAGTTTGGGAGCTAGGTAAGTTTCTACTTCTTGTGAACTCATGCCATCAGATGTCTTTTTGGCTTGTTTGGAATTACATGAATTGACTGGGCCTGCTATGGGTGTCTTTCAGTCCTTGTTTTTTGTGCAAAGGCGACTACGGAGCGGGTTGTACGAAAGCACATGAATCCATTTTATCTGTGGGTGGTAATTTGTTGTGGAAGCTGGTATGCGGTTATACATGTGAGTTCAATATGAAGGGCTATTTAAATGGGTATGTGGGGTCTTCCCAATTGATTTGCAGTTAAGGTGAGGGCAACCCAAAGGATAAGGAGTTGAGGCTGAGAAATTAAACTGTAACAACCGTTTTGATGTTGTACATCATTTGAACTTCTTTCGATTTAAATATAGGTGTAGTGTTGTGCAGCTTTTGATGTTGTACAACCGTTTGACTTGACTCTCTTTCTTTTTTTCTTTTTTTTGTTAAAAAGTTTAATTGTTTTTTTTGAAAAAAAAAGAGTTTAATTATTGCATGGACATTAATGTCTAATTTTTTTATAGACCTAAAATTGGGTTCAATTTCTTTCAGCAAACACATTCACACGTACAGTATGAGTCCGCACATGCATGTATGGCCCAATATCTGATTGCAATTTTTTTTTCTTCTCAAATCATTTGTTGGCCCAATATGTGAGGGTAAAACATATTGTTCAGCTCTATTGTGAAGCAGAACAACTGTAGAAATTGAAGTGCAACATTAATGAGAGTAAAAAAACTCATAACAAAATAATTGTAGAAAATTAAAATGGAGTATTAATGAGGGCAAGAAAGCCAACTTTTAAGTAGATATAGATGAGGGCTTTCTGTGCACCTTGGGAGCATTCAAGAGCTATGAGTCTATGACAGACCTTGTGCCGAGGGTATAGCACTACTGACTCTTTAGATAAGGTATAATCCAACGGGCTTAGTTTAATAATAATCTTAGGGCTTAGTTTAACAATAATCTTGGAACAAAAGGATTAAACATCGTATATCAGATAAATCTGCACACAGGGTAATTTCTCAATCTACTCAAGAAAATTTACAAGTAGGAGCTTGATTGTAAGGGATAATGGAAGGCCCAAATAATTGAAATTTATGATGGTGTTAATTGTTAATATGTTCAGATCCTTTGTAGTTATTTTATTTTTAATGTGTTTTGACAAACTAAGATAAATGACTTTCTAATCCTTCTAAATCCAAGAGTAAGTAGCAATCAAGCTCCTACTTGTCAATTTTCTTGATCTTCAAAAGTTTTTTCCCCTTTTTGTGTAAAATTTTATGCGATAAGCTAACATAATTTAAAATATTTAGTACAATCTTTCTAACTTATATTCTTATGGCATACGTTAAGACTTCATTCCCTAAAAATGCTTAAATCCGTTAAAAAAATCTTGAAGTGTATAATATACAACACATTTTATATAAAGCAAGTATTTGTACTTATATCCTTAGGATATAGATTAAAAAACTTGTATTGAATAGTACAATTTCATTATTCAGATATAGGTAAAAAATTCGTATTGAATAAACAATTTCAATGTTGCACGCGTCACTCAACTACTTAGCTAAAATGTGCACTTTTGATATACATGTTAAACATGCACATTTACATATTACACTTGCACTTTATCATATTAAAGATGCACTCTATATAAGCATTAGAAAATGTGCTAATATATGCACTTTGAATTAATTATAGATGCACTTCTGGTGCTTATTTATGTATTTGATGTACAATACAATTAAATAAATAATTTTCAAAAAAAAAAAAAAAATTCTAAAAAAATAATTTTTTTAATAAAGAATATTATGAAAACTATGATATTTACAATTTTACCACTCCAATCATATCCCTTCATCTTTTAGATCTTGTGGTCTCAATTACTTTTTACACCCTAAGACCACTATGCACTTGAGCCCTACTCTATTATATATACTAGGATAATTTAAATATTGCTTTAATATATTATATTCAAATATATCTAAAAATTTAAGTAGATAATTATTGTTCGTGAAACAACATTATTTCAAAATTAATTTAGATAGTGTTAATGGACTACGTATTATCATATATTTTTTATATTGCTAAATTTACAAGGTTATCCATTTATAAGATTGGTTTGAGGATTTGATTTTTAATCTACTTTATAATACTAAAGTAATACTTAGGTAAGAGCACTTGTCATTTTGACACTGCAATAGGTCATTTTTTTGTCACATGTCTACTTTACATCGTGTCACATTACTAGATTATCCTTTTTCCTATTATTAATATTATATAAAATATTTTAGATATGATCCTGGTTTCTTTTTTATATATAGATTATACACATTTGATTAGGGGTGTTCAAATCTCGATCGGACCGGACCGGAAATGACCGGACCGGATCGGTGAAAATACGGTCCGGTCTCCGGTTCAGATAATTTCCTTAATCCGGTCTGGTCCAAACCCGGAAAAAAACCGGTCCGGACCGGTGGACTGGATTTTTTTTAAATTTATATATTTTTTTGGAGATTTATATGTTTTTATTTATAGATAATATATGTGCAAACTAATAAACAAAAGTGCAATCAGAAAACATAAAGTGCAAGCATATAAGAAAAAAGTGCAAGCAAAACAACACAAAGTGCAAGCAAACATAAAGTGCAAGCATATAAACATAAGGTGCATTCGAATATACACAATGTGCAAGCAGAATAAACAAATGTACAATGAAAACATAAAGTGTAAGCATATAAGAAAAAAGTGCAAGAAAAAAATACAAAGTGCAAACGAATAAACACAAGGTGCATTCGAATATACACAATGTGCAAGCGAATAAACAACAGAAAACATAAAGTGCAAGAAAATAAACACAAAGTGCAAGTAAACATAAGGTGCATTCGAATATACCCAATGTGCAAGCAAAATAAACAAATGTGCAATGAAAACATAAAGTGCAATCATATAAGAAAAAAGTGCAAGCAAAACAAAACAAAGTGCAAGAAAATAAACACAAAGTGCAAGCAAACATAATAAAGCGCGTGTAATGACACACTCCATAGCGCGTATATATTTAATCGAATCAATAAAGCGTATTTTTCCTATGCTCCCCAGCCATAAATCTGGCCACGGTGGACGGCTGAAGATCTTTCGTATTTTGTATCTTAACAGGCTTTCGCACCCGAACCGCGTCCAAATGGAAATATGAAATTAACTAACTAATGTACTCAAATTTTGGGATAGGTACGTCAATAGTTAATTAACTGTTAAATAAAATAATGAAAGCTTGGAAAACAAGATCTATTGAAAGCAAAATTTCACCTTAGACGTTATTGTTGAATGGGCAAAGTATGGGGTTCAATATTGAAGGTGCAGAATTCCGATTTAGACGTCACGTGACAGACGAGCAGTTAATTAACGAACAGCCAAGAATGTGATCTCTCCTTCGTTCCTTCCTCACAAGGGGACTTCACGAATAGCTAAGGATCTAGACGTGACAGACGGTGTTTTCTGCTACAGACGGTGTTTTCTGCTTCTTCTTCGATGGGATCCTGAAAAACTCTGAGAAATAACTTTCCTAGGAGAAGGTTCTCCGACGCCCAAGTAAGAATCGGCTTCAGTCAAAATCAAGAAGGAAAACAAGTCAAAGAGACCGTCGATCGTTAAGAAGGGTCAATGGGTTCAAAGAGAAAACGAGCTGACATGCGAGAGAATGGAACTTTTCTTCATCACGCCGCCACTTCCTCTTTCTGGTATAATCGGGATCGGTGAGGAAAAAAAGCCAAAGGAAAAAGATCCCCTTTCCTCTTTTGGGAGGGGTCTTTATACCCCTTATTTCTTGTTGGGTAGTATAGGGTTCCTAGTGGGCCAATGATTTTGATGGGCCCTTCACAAACGGTCCCATTTCGGATCCTACAGCTAGCCCCCCAAGTTCTTCGCTTCGCGGAGCCTTAAGCGAAGACTTGGCTTCGTAATGATGCATCTTTCTTCTTTTCCTTGATTCTACGTGAACGTTCTTTGATGTTTTCCTCCGCGAATGAGCGTTTCATCATCCGCAAAGAGTAGACATGTTCGACGTTCGAATTTCTTTCTTGGTTTCAAATTTAAAACCGTACTTTTCTCAACTGTTGGCGCCTTTTTGTTACGTTTTCGTTTTCTTCTCTTCTTTTTCTTAGTGCGGCGTTTCAACTTCCCGCATGTGTTAAATCTTGTTATAAAAGGCACCACCTTTTTCGTCCTCTTTATCCCTTTCATAGTTCTTCCTTGTGAAAATTTTCTTTTCGATGCTTCAGGAGCCTGTCGTCGACAAACTTCGTCATTGCTACGGTAAACTCTCTTATTTTTTACTGTTTTTCCGCCATTTTTCCTCTTCTCTCTGGGTCTTGTTTTTGTCATTTCAATTCGTCTTCGTTGGAGTGCATTCTCTGTTTGCCACGGCTATTTCCCAAGGATTCTGGCTATTCAAGTATTGCCTCTATCCTTTTTTTTTTTTACAGGTTACAGTTGATCCGACTTCCATTCCTCCGTTCTTTAGTCTGCCTCCTTTTTAAGTTCGATTGAGAATTCCGGGTCTTGTTCCACTTAATAATCCTTCATTTTCTCTTGTTTTCTTTTAGGGGTTTGTGTTGGATTTGGACTTGCATTGTTTCCCTTCTAAGCGTGTGAATGAATGAACGATTTTCTATCATGAGTGATGCAAAGCAGTCAGACGGAGTTTCTTCTTCTGCCCCTCTGGCTGAACTTCATACAAAGCTTTTACATGATAAAAACCCTATGAGTATCCCCGCTGGGGACGGAGCTGGCACTTCTTCGAAAAGCGAATCGGCTCGAGTGCGAGAAACACTTGTGCGGAGATTACTCGAGAAGATGAGACCAAAGATTGTGAAGAAGCCCGTGGAGCGACTCTCCTTTGAAAAGGACGCTACTTTTAGGGAGAATCATGGTGAAGAATCGTGTTTAACCCTCACGGATTTGCGTTGGATAGCCAGCGAATTTCCCTTTCATGAGAAGACCTACCAGGCCCTCCCAGCCGAGAAATCTCACTCCTTCCATTCCTATCCTAATTTCATGGCTGTGAGCCTTCCAACTTTGCAAGCGGGATTTCAGATACAGATACCCTTTGTTTAGAGAACTCTTGAATGCACTTGGAGTAAGCCCCATACAGGTTCATCCCAACGCGTGGAGGGGTTTAACTTGCTTCTATATTCAGTGTTCAGAGATGGGGATTACTCCTACCTTCGACCCCGTGATTACCCTGTTTTCTTCACGGGGGTTATCGGGGGGTACTGGTCCATGAAAGTGTCGTATAAGCAGAAAATTGCCAAACCTTCCCATTTGGACAAGTGGAAAAACATGTGGTTTTTGCTCAGGCTCTACGAAGATTGTGGAGTGGAAATTCATCCTCGTACCAGACGCCCTTGTCAAGTAAACGCTTGGGAAGAAGAAGTTGGCCGAGAAAAAGGGTCTCGCGGCTAAGTTTAGGCGAAGTGATATCTTTGATTTTGATGCCTATATGACCCACGCGAAGCTTGAGGCAGCGGGGGTCTAGCTCACTCGCCTGGTGGTGAGGTCCCTTCTTAGAGTTTGTATAGAATTGTCCGAGCATTGTTCGACTTTGCTTTGCATAGTCTCTCTATTCTTCGCGGAACCCGTGGCTTTAACGACATAAAATAATAATTTTTATCTTACCTTTATAAGTTTTTGCAAGCCTAACTGATTCATTTTCTTCTTTTTGCTTTTTCTAACTTAGAGGTATGAGTTTCTGCAAATTTACAAGCACTCTACCAGATCTCAAGAGCTTGTCACCTATTCAAGACGAATTCCCGGAGAGCGAGGGTGACCATGAGGTTGATCAAACAGAACCAGAAGGGCAAACCAATGTTTACTTGGGGGAGAAGGGTGAGGATATGACTCTTGTTGATCCCAATGAGGGAGGAGATTGCGTGAATCAAGTGGTGGAGTCGGTGTCTCGGGTACCTACTCATCGCGAAGAGGCGTTACCTTTTAATCTCTCCGTAGAGAAAATTTGCGGCTCAACCTCGAGTCCTAAAGAGTTGGTGTCTTCTTTAGGAGACGTTAAGGGAAGCTTAGGAGAAGCTCAACGTTTTATTGACTCGGTATTTTCTTTCATCATTTTTTTTATTACGTGTTTCTTTTATATTCTTTATTGACATCTCTCATTGGTGTTTTAACTCTATCTTTTTTGTTGTTTCACAGGCTTCTAGCATCTTTCAGAATGTTCGTGCTTCGGTTAAGGCTCAACTGGCCGAAGTCGACAAAAACATGCTGAGATCGCTAGGCTCCGCGAGGAAGTGAAAACGGTTGAGGCTGTGAAGAGCCAAGAGCTGAAGGAAATGTCAGAGCTATATAACAAGATTCTCACGGATAAGGAGAGACTGGAGTCATCTTTCTCGATCTCGGGAGGAGGTGAAGAATTTGCAGGAATCGCGTGAGAAGGCTAGGCAGGAGGCTGTTAGTGAGTACGCGGCTGGCTATCGTTAGAAGGCCAGAGTGAACTAATTCGCGAGGGATAATTTTGTTCTGGGAGGCTATATTGGAATCAAGCAAATGGCGGAGTACTACAAAGTTCAGTGGATTAAATTCGACCCAAACCGTACTTATAGGCTTCTTCCCACTTCGTTGATATCATTCCCGGTGCCGAAGATGGGCGAAGTTGTCAGTGATCATGAAGGAGTTCTTGAAGCTTAGGATGTTATTGCGCTGAAAGATGGTGAGCCCCTTGTCTCGGCCCCGGCTGCCTCGACCCTTCCTGGTGGAACCAAGAGGGCTCGGCTTACAAAATAGACTGGCTTTTCCTGCTGCCTTACCAACACAACACTGATCACTGTAGAACTGGTTGATATATAGAGCTGCAGATCTTCGCTTATGACCGGCGACGTCAGGATAGGCAGTTTGGCCAAGTGATCTTTGAGTTCCGTAAAAGCTTTGTCGCAATCCGGGGTCCATTAAAAGCTTTCAGGTTTTTGCAAAGTGTTGAAGAAGGGCATGCTTCTTTCTGCAAGCTTCAAGCAGAAGCGTCCCAAGTAGTTGACTGACCCAACAAACTTCTGAACTTCTTTCTTGCTTCGCGGAGCCGACATCGTGAGCACGACTTCTACTTTCTTCGGGTTACGTCAATCCCCCTAGAGCTGATGAGGAAACCCAAGCATTTTCCTGCTTTCACGCCGAATACACATTTCTCCAGATTCAAACTCATTCCATTCCTTCTAAGTGTGTCAAACACTTCGCGAAGATTAGCTGGATGGTCTGCTTCTCTTTTGCTCTTGACGACAATGTCGTCCATATAGGACTCTACTATCTTCCCCAACTATTCACGGAAAACTGCATCGACTAGTCTTTGAAACGTTGCCCCCGCATTTTTCAAGTCGAACAACATCACTTTATAGCAATATGTCCCCCTTTCTGTAATAAAAGTTGTGTGTTCCTCGTCTCCCGAATTCATTTTTACTTGGTTGTAGCCGGAATATGCATCTAGAAAGCTAAGTGCTTCATGGCCCGCGGTGGAGTCCACCAGCTAGTCTATGGAAGGCAAAGGGTAACTGTCTTTTGGGCACACCTTGTTTAGATCTGTGAAATCCACGCACATTCTCCACTTGCCGTTGTACTTGCAAACCATAACCACGTTCGCGAGCCACTTCGGATATTGTACTTCTATGACGAAACCCGCCTTCAGGAGCTTCTCCAATTCTTCTCTGGCCCCATGTGCCCTATCATGAGCTTGCTTTCGCTTTTTATGTCGAATTGGCTTAGCATCCCGGGTTATATTTAATGAATGTGTCATAAGGTCTACAAGAATACCATTGAGATTGTGAGGTGCCCACGCGAAGACATCGCGGGATTGAGCTAGCAATCTTTCTATCTCTTCTTGAACTTGGACTCCTAAAGCTTTTCCCATGTACAGTCTTTCTTCCTCGCGAGCAAAGGAGATAATACACCTTCCGTCTTCCTCCCCGATCACTTTTTCTGACCGATCCTTCACCTCCAAGTCTGCTTTTTTTTTGTCGTTTCTGGTTTTTCAAGGAGGTTTGGAGCGGCTGCTTCTTGCAAGATCAGCACACGACCTCCGTTGCCCCTGAGGGCTGTGAGATAGCACATGTGGCTTTCGACTGGATGGTTCCGCAAAACACCCGTTCCTATGAGCGCAGGGAACTTGACTGATGAATGGTATATCGACACTATAGCTTGAAACTTGTTGAGGGACTTCCTTCCTAAAATGGCGTTATATGTTGAGGGTGCTTTTAACACCACAAAGTCGATTTTCTCGGACCTCCTCCGACCTTCTTTGTCGCCTAGGATCAAGTTGACTGTCATGGAGCCAATGGCTCGCACACGCTCGCCCGCGAATCCTACTAAGGTGCATTCAGATGACTTAAGCTGGGTCGGGTTCATCCCCAATTACTAGTACGCGTCCCAAGACAAAATGTTGGCTGAGCTACTAGTATCTACTAACACACGCTTCACGATCTTCGTTTCCATCTGTACGTGGACTAGCAGTGTGCTCCTGTATCCATCGCATCTTGTTTTGTGAATATCAGTTGGTGATGATTGTGTAACTTTTTGTCAAGGCTCAGCACATGTCGTCCTTCGAATAGTGGAGGAGCGTTAGCAATTCTACGTGCTTCGCTTCGACTTGGGATTTCTTGTGAATGACCCCCAACAATTGTTCCTACATGGCCATCTGGCCTAGGAAAGTTCGGTGCTCCCCCTGCTGGGGCCCCTTGTGGATTTTGCGCTCTCGGCGTTGGAGTAGACTTATTCCGCGGAGACCCGTACCCTAGGCATTCCCTTGCATCATGGCCTGACGATTGGTGATAGGAGCAAAACTTCCCGCCACCTCTTCATGGGCCTCGAGGAGGGAGGTTAGCTCGCGAAGCTGGTGGTCTTGGCTGGGACCAACCCTGGGCTCGTGGTGGCCCTACACTTTTTTACTTCGCGGGTGTTCATCTCGATAACTCCTTGTGCATTCATGGGAGCCTTTCCCCTGTCGTTGTTCTAATGCCTACGGGGTTCCCAACTCGGAGCTTCTCCTTTGTGCTAGTCTTGCTTCCCCCTTCCTCCGGGAACCAGAGGGGGAAAACCTCGCGATAACTCTTTCGCACGAATATGAGTGTTTGCCTTTTCTAGCAGTTTCGTGTAGGACTCTGGTGCTTTCTTGCTTACTGTGAACTTGAACGCAAAATTGGCCAAACCCTAGATGAATTCCATCTGCGTAATCTTTTCGTCGAAGTCATGGACCTGGACTACCTCTGTTGTGAACCTCCCCACGTATGCGGCGAGTGTCTCGCCTTCGCGTTGCTTCATATTTAGAATCTCCTACATTCCATTCTTTGTCCTCTGCACACTTCTAAAGTGTGCTACAAACAAAACCTCCAACTACTTCAAAGACTCGATGCAACCCGGGGGTAGGCTAACCATCCATGTTAATGCAAGGCCTGCCAGTGTGTTCGGGAAGAGTTTGCACATTGTGGCCCATCCGTTTGGCTCACCAGCATCGCGTAGCGATACATAGAGAGGTGATTGCCCGGATCTTCGTCGCCTGTATAGTCTTTGATCAACGGCAGTTGGAAATCAAATGGCAGCAATATATGTTCTGCAAAAGTTATGGCCCCATAGAGTGTGAAGGGAGAGTTTAGAGTCGGGGGTCTTCTATGTACTATGGGATACCCTCACGAACCATCTGTTCGCGTGTAATAACGCGGGTGTTCTGGAGCCATCGACACTCGATCTGCGAAATAGGCGTTTCCTTCTTGTTCTTCAGGGTAGCACCCTCGATGTTGTGGCCTCTCCGGCTCTTCGCGAGGCGGTTGCTCCTGGTAATTTTGTTGCTGAGCATATTTCTGCCAATCTTGGAACTGGCGGAAATTTCGAGCTCCTCTCCCTTTATCACATATCCCCACGCATGCGGCGACTGCGAACTTCTTGATGAGGGAGAAGTATTCGCTCTCTGAGCTTACGATTGAGCTTCGTTGGACTTTTGGCCTTGCATTTCTTCACCACCCATCTTCTAGACCCTTTTCTTAGCCGCGTGAGAACGTCCCCATGGTCGGCACCAGTGCAGAATTCCAATTTACAAGGGAGCTTTGGTCAACACTCTAAAAGCCCTCGGATGTGATCTCTCATTTGTTCCTTCCTCACAAGGGGACTTCACGAACAACCAAGGATCTAGACGTGACAGACGGTGACTTCTGCTTCTTCTCCGATGGGATCCTGGAAAACCCCGGGAAAGAACTTTTCCGGGAGAAGGTTCTCCGACGCCCAAGTTTGAATCGGCTTTAGTCAAAATCAAGAAGGAAAACAAGTAGGATCATCAATCGTTAAGAAGGGTCAATTGGTTCAAAGAAAAAACGAGATGACATGCGAGAGAATGGAACTTTTCTCCATCACGCCGCCACTTCCTCTTTCTGGTATACTCGGGATCGGTGAGGAAGAAAAACCAAAGAAAAAATCCCCTTTCCTCTTTTGGGAGGGGTCTTTATACCCCTTATTTTTTACTGGGCAGTATAGAGTTTCTTACTGGGCATTCTTTGGTGAAAGGAGCTTCCTAGACGGTGAATCGAGTTGTAGTTCCGGGTTAGATCAAGGATGTTCATCCTTCCGGCGGTACAGATTTCGTCTGTGCTTTACTCACCTCTCCTATGGGTTCTTTTGCTTTCTTCTTCTAGTGTGTTTCTCTTGTTGTTGTTTGTCTTTTTTCTATTTGTTGGTGTTTTGTGTTTGTTTGTTGTTTTGTCAATCTTCCTCACTGCCGTTGTTTTCGGTCTCTCAAAGTTTGTAACTTTGAATTGTTACCTTATCAAAAAAAAAAGAGTTCTTAGTGGGCCGATGATTTTGATGGGCTTCGATGGGCCCTTCACATACGGTTCAATTTCGGATCCTACAGAAGGTGGTTGCTAGGGAATATTTAGATATTTCAAAACATTTTGTTATTTACGTTACATTCAAGTATAGGTACATCAATACACGTTGAGAAAAGAGAAACCAAAACCCCCAAAAAAGCTCCCTTTGGGAGTCGGCCCTAGAAAGCCAACCAAACCCCCATTCACACCCTTATGTTTAACCCAACCACTGTCCATCGGCGCTTAGTCATGGTCGGACCACTTGACCAATTCTTGAACCCATCCCCAACCCGACTCCTTCTGGGGACGCGGTTGCGCTGCCCTAGTGGCGAGAAGCCCTCGTTGCCGGCGACTGAGGTGTCCCTTAAGCCTGCACCGTCGACGACGGAGGCCGACGAGGACCACTTGATCGCTGACCGCGTGCTTCTTGAGAAGTCTGTGGAGGAGGTCTTCTCTGAAGAGGCGGTCGTGGTGGTGGAAGATATGGTTGCTGTTCAGGTGGAGGATGTGTCCCCCGCCACCGTCGTCGTTGAAGAGGAGTCCGTTGAAGCAATCGACGGCGTTCCCGCAGCCGGTCTCCTTCGCATCCCACCCCCAACCTCCTCCAGATCCGCCGGACTCCTTCACCTCCCACCCGGTCCTCCCCGCCGAGAGGCTCCCCCCCTTCAGCCTCCAGATCTGCCATCTCCTTCGCCACCTACCCCGACCCCCTCTCCTTCTGACCCCCTTCCTCCTCTGCCTCTCCCTTGTGTTCTTCGAGCTCTTTTGCTTGTCTCCTTTTCTTTTGTTTTTGTTCTATTTTGTTTCCGGTTTTGTTGGGAGACACTCTTTGGATGATGAAGCTTGCATTGATGATGAATCGAGTTGTAGTTCCGGGTTGATAGAGGATGACCATCCTTCCGGCGGTGCTGCATCTTGTTTGTGTTTTACTCACCTCATTTCTGGGCTTTTTGCTTTATCATGCTTTAGTTTGTTTCGCTTGTTGTTTATTGTTTTGTTCCTTTTGGTTGTTGTTGTTTTGCCGGTTAGGTCGGTTGCCAGTTTCTGGCCTCTCGAAGTTTCACTTCGAATTCTTACTGTATTAAAAAAAAAATGTATAGGTACATCAATAGTAATTAGCTTTTAAAATATTCTAACTTATAAGTAGCGAGGTTTGTTCTATTTATTTACATAGGGCATCGTTTATTTATCTAATGTCACTTTAGTTATACGATGAGGTTTAATTTGAAGAGTTTTACTTGGGGGATTTATGATATTATTGTATGGAAATATTACACTTACAAAAGAGAAGTATGTGTCGTATATTACACTTACTAATATCTCTATATTTTGATATGATTATACGTTGATCAAAACCAACTCAAAGCATTAGTTAGATTAATCATATCTTACATGTACATTGTGTCTATTTCATTTATATATGTTCTTTTATGTTATATTTTTGTATTAATTAAAATCTTACGTTTATGTTATAATCTCGTTTTAATTTAATTAGTATGATGCTATATATATACGTTTATGTCATTCGAAATTAGTATGATGTTATATATGTACGTTTATGCCATTTAAAATTAGTTAAATGTTATACATGTACGTTTAAATAGTACTTCATTTATATATTTACGTGTCTGCTATATATGTATGTTTATGTCATTCGAAATCAAAAAGTTATATTACTCCTCTTTTTAATATGGGACGGTGACAAATTTGTAAATACTCATACTTTTTACTTCGTTTTCCGCTTTTGCACCTCCTTCTCCAACCCTCCCTATGTGTCTTCCTCTCGAACAGGAAACACGAAGTCCCCATATCCAATCTGATGTGTTTGCATCGTTGCTTCACTCTCGGTAGGGGTGAGCAAACAGATATATCCAATCTGGTCCGGTATGTCGGATATCCGGTAAAAAAAATACAAAACTCTTATCCGTATCAGGTTTGTTTCAGATCGGATATCTGGTAAATATTATCCGGATCGGATCGGATATTCGACTCGGATATCCAAATTATCCGGTTACTAGAAAACCTATTAAAAATTAAATCAAAATGTTAATTTTTCTAATTCAATCAAAACAACAATCCGCAAAGTCCAAACTAAATGTCAAACATCAACACCGTTTGCATGTCCTTGTTAATTTCTTCAAACAATTAAACTTGCCAACATTTTCAAATAGAGAACCATAAACGTATATAACAAGAGAAATATAAAATTACATAGAAAGTTGTAACTTTAACTTAAATAATCAAAATTAAATTCAATGATGAACACTTAATCTTGACAAAAAAACATTATTACTCTATTTAGGGAGGCGACAATCAGTACGTGAATTATTGATTTAGGGTTTTAATTTTATAAGAACAGTAATTAAGGTTGTTTTTTTATTAAAAAGAATAAAATAAGGAATGTTGAATTGAAGAATTGAAGCGAGATCAATTGCGTAAAAATAAACAAGCACCATTTTGAGATCATCTAAACTAATTAAATATCGTATATTAATTCTAAAACATATATATTATATATTTATAGTATCGGATTCCCGGATATCCGGTAAACAAAATATTTTGATTCGTATTCGAAAAAAACACCCGGATCGGAAACGGATAAAAATTAAACATATATCTTCGGATACAGACTTTTAGGATACAGATCGACGGATAAACACATCATATGAACTAGATGGGTCTTCAGAAACAAGCTAGATGATACAGGAGTTGTGATAAGGAACACAGCAAGACTTGTTGCTCAAGGATACAATCAACAAGAAGGCATTGACTATGATGAAACCTATGCTCCAGTGGCAAGGATTGAAGCAATAAGGTTGTTGATTGCTTTCGCATCACACAAAGGGTTCAAGTTGTTCCAAATGGATGTAAAGACGGCCACTAAATGGAATTCTTCAAGAAGAAGTCTATGTCAAGCAACCACCTGGTTTTGAAGACGATGTTCATCCAGACCATGTCTACTTCTTAGACAAAGCACTGTACAGCCTCAAGCAAGCTCCCAAAGCTTGGTATGATCGACTTGCCCAGTTCCTACTCTCAAATGGCTACAGGCGTAGAGTTATTGACAAAACTCTCTTCATCCTAGAAGAAAAAGGTAACATCTTAGTGGTTCAAATTTATGTAGATGATATTATTTTTGGTTCCACTGACCCGTCCCTTGTAGACAAGTTCAAAGACTTGATGAGTAGTGAATTCGAAATGAGCTTAATTGGGGAACTCACCTTCTTCCTCGGATTACAAATCACTCAAAAGGAAGATGGTATTCAAATTCACCAACAGAAGTATGTTAGGGAACTACTAAAGAAGTTCAAAATGGATTCAAGCAAGCCTCTCTCCACTCCCATCTCCACCATTGCTCATTTGGACAAGGACCACTCAAGTCCTCTAGTGGAAGAGAAACTCTATAGAGGTATGATAGGCTCACTCATGTACCTAACTGCTAGTCGCCCAGACATTGTTTTTGATGTTGGCTTGTGTGCCAGGTTCCAATCTTGTCCAAGAGAGACCCACTTGGCTGCTGTGAAGAGAATACTCTGATATCTCAAGGGAACTGATTCACTCTGTATTTGGTACCCCAAAGAATGTCCCTTTGAGCTGATGGATTTCACTGATGCGGATTATGTTGGATACTTGGTGGATAGAAAGAGCACCTCTGGAATGGCACAGTTCCTAGGCACTTGCCTTGTGTCATGGGGTTCAAAGAAACAAGTCTCAGTCTCTCTCTCCACCACAGAATCCGAGTATATAGCTGCTGCCTCATGCTGTTCCCAACTTCTCTGGCTAAAGCAACAACTCGCGGACTTTGGTATGTCTTATGGTCCCCTCTCTATTTTTTGTGATAACACGAGTGCTATAACCATTTCAAAGAATCCTGTGCATCGTACTAGGACCAAGCATATAGATATAAGACATCATTTTCTTAGAGATCATGTTGAGAAATGAAACATCATTATGAAATTTTATAGAACTGAAGATCAGGTTGCAGATATATTCACCAAAGCCTTGAATAGAGTTCCCTTCGAGAACCTTAGATTGGAACTGGGAATGATTCTTATAACCTAGTAGTGACCTTAGTTTAAAGGCTCCTTTCCAGTTCCCCTGATTGACTAGTTTAAGATTTTTCACTTGTTGAGTCTTGATATCTATGTGTTATATTTTTTTGCTACAAACCCTCTTTTCCATAATGGTTTCTTAAAAAGGCTTAGATAATTTTTTCTAGTTCGTATCTTTTGGTCTTCATTATTCTTTCAACTCTGTCTTTGTTCAAGTTTCTTTGTTGGCCCAAAAGTCACAATCTGATCATATTCTAACCCAACAATACAAGCCGAAATGATGATTGTGTACTATGACCCTCACTTGCCTCATTACACAATCTATTTCCCTATGATCCTCGTCTTTACCCTCTCTGGGAATTAGTGTGTGATGCGATAAATGGCCTTCCCCGATTTATTTAATGGGAATGTACTTTCTGGTCCTATGTTTTAAAACCCACATCAAAGGTTCCCATATATCCCTCTAGCACACTGAAAATATCGCCAGAAAGGAACTAGGATGGGCTACCCCTTAAACGGCTAGTAAGAGAATTGCTCCTCCCAAGACAGTATTTATGGCAAATCTCACAGCGTCAGAGACGTCTTCTCAGCCTTGAACAGTTGCCATTTTGAGCATCTAATCTTTGAATTTGTGACCATTGTAAAGGCGCAAAAGCTTCAAGAAAATTAGCCGTTTCAACTCTTCAGAGTTCCCAGAAATATCTCCAACGGCTTGATTCTCAACGGCTCCAAAATTGCTCAAGGGTTATTTAAGGTTTCCTGTTTGATTGAGCCGAGCACTTTGTTCTCTCACGCCTTCTCTCAATCTCATGTTCACCTGTCTCTCTCAAAACACAAAGCTCCTCAAATGGACAAGAAAAACCTCAATCTTAACCTTGCTCAATTGGAGGTAATCAGGCCGATAAGATGACAACATGCCAAGATGAAGGAACTGCATAAAAGAAGGAAACTAAAGAGGAGGCCACTATGCTGCCATAGGGACGTCTCTCCTAGTTCCCAATGCTATAACATCACAGTGTGCTAGTAGTTCCCTAGGGTCCTACTCCCCTCTTCTATCCTTATTTTGTCTAATGTCAAGTTGGTTGTGCTCTTTTGTTTCTCTTTCCACTATGCATCTCTGGGCAATGTACTTGATTTTAATGATTAATGAACTCTTATGGTAATGTTTCTAATGCATCATTTGTCTTTGCCTTAAGTTTCTATTATGGTCACTATCATGGGTTTAACGCAAATTGTTTATTTCACATTGATATCCTATACTTGATAAGTAACTTGATCTTTTCTATGATGTCAAAAGGGGGAAGAATGGATAGGAACCTTGAATTATTGGAACTACTGGACTTATAGGAAATCTGAACCCGTTCTATTTCTGAGGGGGAATTCGAATAAACTCGTTCATTTGCTTAGGGGGAATTTGCAACCATTTGAATGTTCTCGCATTAGTTTATAATGTTGTAAATCCCTTAAACTCAATATGGTCTCATGAAATTCAAGTCCTATTATGTTGCCAGGTTCCTTGTATTTGTCATCATCAAAAAAGGGGAAATTGTTAGAAAACGGAACTCTGGAACTTCAGTTCCCCTAAGAGTTCCTTTCCTCAGTTTCTCTACTTTTGAAGATGACAAATATTATGATACTAATGTTTTATCTCAAAGATGTGCTTTAAGGAACCACAGGAATATACCAAAGGCAAGAAAGCCAAACAGGACAAGAGAACCAAAGGAACAAGACAAAGGAAGGAACCCAGGTGTGCCCAGAAACGTAGCATGCGAGGTTGCGATTCTCGAGAAATCTGGGAACACCAACCTCGGACAAAAGGAAGTCAAAAATGACTTGTGAGAAGCTTCCAAAAGCCTTCCACCATCCAAGAGCAAGACTCCAAGATGCCTAGAACAATGAACCTCGGACAGAGAAAGGTGAAAGCGACAGGACATGGAACCTGTCGCTGTCCAGAAGACAGTTCCCAAGTGCCCAGATTGTTGAACCTCGGAAGAAGGAAGCTGGAGAACGAATTGGCTGAAGTAGTTGACTAACCTAGAAGGATTCTAAGCTGCCTAGGTTGTTTGCACATGCCAAGAACAACGTGGACCAAGGAGAACCACTTATCCTAGGGCAAGCTAAATCTGTGGGAACCCAGAGAAGATTAAGCTGCGAAGAATCCTCTATAAAAGGAAGACTAACTCAAGGGTTATCTTCAAGCGCTGAAATACGACTCACACACATTAGCAAATATCCAGTGTGAACCTTCAAAACAAGATCATCAAAGCAAACCGAGATCAAGAGGAACCAGTCAAGGAATAGAAGAGCTGAGTGCTAAGTTCTTGTGACTGTAAGTGATAGTTCCTAGATGCGAAGGTCTATTTCTTGGATTGATTATTGATTGTGTTAAGTTATCTAGGATTGCCTAACTGTGTGTAAGGCAAAGAAATTGTGTGTTTGTTCCTAGGATAAGCTGTAACCAAAAGAGATAAGAAATCAAGAAGTAGACCTTGAAATCCTTTCGAAAGAAAGGTAGTGGTTTTTATCCTGGATTGCTAGTTGGCAATCAAAGGTTTCCACTATAAGGAACTTGTCATTTGTTTGATTGTTTATTTCCGCTGCGAAGGAAACTTAGAATCGATATTCTGAGTTCCTTAAGTTATTATCTAACAATCACGATCCTACAGTTCCCAACGAGGACTATGTATTACCTTTTGTAAACTTAAACTGGTAAGCTAAGCCGTAAGAAAGGAAGATTCGTTTGTCTAATAACTAAGAAAATAAGAAAACAAGAAACAGAATTGCAAAAGATGGTTGTAAACAATTAGGGAGAAGATCCTAGGACCAGGGATCCCCACAACAATGTCTTGGTAAACTTACAGATATCTGCATGAAATTAGTCTGAACTTGTCTGAAGGTAAGCTATCTAATGTCTCTACTAACTCCTTTTAGACGATAATAGATGTGCCTAAATTGTAAATAACAATCGCTGTCGCGTAGAGCTAATAAAATCTAGACCCTTTGGATACTTAGAATCTAGGATCAAACTGGGTTAACATTCGATGTCGCGCTCCGCTAAGTCGAGGTAAACCTAGGGTTTCTATGATAGCTTAGGATTCCACAAGAGTAGTTAGGTTGTTGTCGCACAAATAACACTCAGGTTCAATACCTAGTAATCTGATAAAGTAATCTCCTTTCAGACTCATACCCTATCTGAGTTATCTATTAAGGTTATTTCCTTTCAGAATCAAACCTAATAGAAACCTAATCAACATTCATCAATTGCATTAAGAACTCTAGGATTGAATCAGAAAAGGTTCCAGATTTTAATTCAGGCAAATACCATACACAAGTCTACCAATCCATCGTTGGGATCACCCCAATCCTAGAATTAAGAGATTTAGCTAGACATGCTTGGAGAAACAATAAAAAATATCATCTGAACAATAGAAATCATTCAACTAAATTAGAAGAAGAGAAATAATTGATCAAATCCAGGGAAACAATCTCCAATCTTCAGAAATCTTCAAAGGAACTCCAAAAACACCTAGGGCTAGAGAGAGTGGAAAAAAGAGGCAGAAGAGACGTGCCAAAAAACCCTAGAAAGTATTTATACTGTCCTAAAATAAACGGGGTTGGAAAAAATAATGTTTCGGGTCCGCGGGAGAAGCGCACGGTTTGTGAAAAAACCCGCACGGTTTGTCACAAATCGTGCAAGTTTACAGAACATGAGGGGAAGGTGGCACGGTTTGTCACAAACCGTGCCTCTTTATAAAATGTGTTTTCCTTTGCTCTAGAGGCCCCCACGGTTAGCAGCATCCGACACGGTTTGTCACAAACCATGCCAAGCTGCAAAATGCTCCTCTTTGTCTTCGTTCACCTTCAAATTTGCCCGTGTACTTCTCCCATGAAGTCCATGCCTCGTTTTGCACCTAGAAGTCCACCAATGTACCTGAAATCACACAGAAACCCGTGTAGACATCTAAACTAAAGAAAACGATGCAACTAGCTAAAAATGTAAGATAATAAACGTGAAAATGCCTAAACTATAGCCTAAATGCATGTCCTATATGTGTATAAAATGGATGTCATCAAATACCCCAAGCTTAACCCTTGCTTGTCCTCAAGCAAGTTCATAATCTATAAATCCACAAAATATGTCAAGGTTGTTTCTACCCAAGAGACAAGTGAGCAATGACCATGAAAGTTCAAACAATGAGACAAGTGCAATCATAGCATGCTTTGCAACCAATGATATCAATGCAGTTAGTTCTTCAACTCTAGACCTCACAAGGACAAAGAAATGAAGTCACTCTACTCATGTGTCTAGGGTCGTGTGTCGCTCAGTTCTCCACTTTGAATGCTAAACTACCATAGGCTTGCAACATTGTCCTAAATCTCCACTACAGAAGACCATGTACATAACAAATATCATGAGGACTTTCCAGGGTTGTAATGGGGCCAGGGTATAGGAATTAGGTAAGGATAATTTTGTAATACCACTCAATTTTAGTAAGGGTATTTGGGTAATTTCCCAAACCCTCGTCTATTATTCGGGACGCGTTAGGCGGAAGTCGGAATTTCTGTAACTCGTATAATCTCTGTATTATTCCCTGAGTGATTTAAAATACATTCGGCATATTTTTCGGGGCTTAGAATATTTGTTTGGGTACAAATATATTTATTTCGGGGTTTAATCCCATGCCAAGCTCGTTCTCTGGCAAAAAGACGCAAAAAGGGGAAAACCGCGACCGCAACAATACCCACCGCGATCGCGGAAAATCCCTGGCATCAGAGGTTGCGTGTTCAGCCGAGCCTCATTGAAGACGCCACCGTCGATCTTCTGACCTCCTCTCTTCACCGTCGATCTGGGCGGGGGTTGATCTTCTCCTTGGGCTATAAAAGGGGATCGATCTGGGGTTGTTTTAGAGCACTCCAAGCTGATCAAATCTCTCTCCCTCTCAAAATCTCTCAGTTTTCTTGCTCGCTAGAAGTTGGAGCCTCGCCGGATGTTCGAGGAGTCGTCGGAGCTTGCGCCATTGGTTGTAGAAGCCCCGGAGTTGTGCTTGGGAGGTGCAAGGCAGCCCTCGTCCGAGCTGTCATCGCCATCATCGTGGGGAGTCGAAGCCTTCACCGTTGGGGCCTCGTCGTGTCGTCGCCGGAGCTTGCGAGCCTTTCTGGATTTCTGGGTCGCCGCCGTGTGCAGCCAAGAGGAGTGTGGTGCTACGCAGGTGTCCGGGAGCGAGAACCCGAGCTCGTCGCCGCCATCGCCGGTCTCCGCCATCGGGGTCGAGCTTGATGCCGCTCGCGGTTGTGGTCTGCTGTTCGTGGGAGGAAGAAGGAGGGGGGCCCCCTTGCTAGCTTGTATGTTGGGCCGAAAAGCCCATTAGCCATTTCTGTCCAAATTTAACCCGAGATCAATCGAGCGGTATAATTTCGACCCACTTTTATCTGTATCTGTCTTTAGGAAAATTCAATCAATATTTTTTATGATTTAAAATCATAAAAATTTATTGAATTTAATTACTTGAGTTCGTCAGATACATTAATTGATATTGATTAAATTGTCAGTTATACCATTATTTGTCGGGTTGCGTGTGGACTCGTAGCCTTGCTAGAGCTATCTGAAGCATAGGCCATTCTCCCGGAAAGGATATCAACAGTAGTCATCTCGTCTAGATTCATCGTCGAATCTACCTAAGGCAAGTGGCGGTTCGCTCTTGCTTATCATTCCATGTTTCCATTAATTATCAATTGTTTAATTGTTAATTAAATTGGGATGAACTATTGTTTTCGTTTGGGAACAGATTTGATAAATGATACGATTAAAACATGATATTATGATAGGTTGTATATATTGCTAGAAACAACCCTATTTTATCTGTTATTACCATGATGGTATTGGTGTGGATTTTTATGTGAACTTGAAATATAGTTAGAACGAGTATTCGTAGGAACGCTATGTACCATGTGAGGTCTAGTTGTTTCTTTATAACTGGTGTTAGGATGATTTTTCCCTAGTACTCTCTCTGGTCATGACCTTGCCCTTACTCAGGGTAGGTGCACACAGCTGGTGCCAACACTCGGGATTTATTCCCTTCAATATCTCTCGCGATGAGATGATATCTTAAAAGCTTATAACGTAAATGTACGCTTTGTCACTAAGATAAGATAAGTGCCACTATGCACATAATTAATGAACCTTCGGGCGAGAAGTACAACTTGGAACCTCGCTCGGACTTCGACTAAAGTAAGTCCTCCTTCCATATCTTAATTCGCATTGTGCGGTGAGGTTGGTCGTAGACCCAAATGGTCAAGTCTTTGAAACGCTTGTGTGAAATTATTATGTTCCCAAACAGTTGTCATATTTTCCGATAAGACTCAATCTCTTGGAGTCTTCTCTTCATACGTTTCCTTTAGACTCGATCTTTAGGAGTCTTCTCTTGATCATTCTGTTGTGTATCTTTCCGTATACGAGAAGCGATGGGTCTAACCTAATACGACTATTTCTTTAAATCATTCCGTGAAAGTTTCGGGTTATATATCGTTCCTTCGGTTGTTATTCGAGGGACAATGATAGTAAACGGTTACGATCACTAGAACCATTCTGTTTTCTACCCTTGCATAGTCTTTCATTAGACTAACCAACCGGGTTTTATTCCTTGCATGGTTGGCTGGTGTCATCCATCCTATACGGCACATCAGTGGTTGGTTCTCGAAGACTTGAAGTAACCAATTGAAGAAGAGACTTGCAGTTGCAGATTTAAGTGTCGATATTTCAAGGTCGTTAAGTATTACTTTAATATGTACTTTTATAACCTAGTCATGTACTAGGTTTATTCTTAAAAGTCTTCCGCTGTGTAATTTAAAAATCTTCCGCTGTAATTTCACTCTGTTGTAAAAACACTTCTCTCGTTTGATGAGAGTTCTTTTAATATAAATGGTTGAGTTTCATTTAAAAATATATTCGGATGTTTAACCTTTCGTTATTTATTATGTTTATTTAAGATTAATTGTTCCGATTAAAGCCTTGGGTGACATCGGACATCAACGTCTGAGGTCACTGGCGTGTGGCATTTTCGACAATAAGTTGGGGGTGTTACAATTATGGTATTAGAGCCAGGTTTTAAAATTCTTCGCCTATTGTTAGGTTTGAGAATTTTCAAAAACTAATTTCGAAACGATTTTCAAACTATTTTCTATTAAAAAGGAATTTTGAGAATTTAAATGTTAAAAGTAAAAGTTTTAATTATTTCTTGGAATTTAATTTAAATGATTTAGCTATTTGAACTTCAAAAGCTATTTATAATTGGTTTATAAAATGTCGTGTTATAAGCGATTAAAATAAGTTTCTGATTGTAACTTTAAAAGTGTGATTTTGGTCTTGGTACAAGTTTTGTGATAATCGTATCACTAGTTTGCAAAACTAAACTGTATAAATAATTATTTTTAGGGTTTAACGGTATAAAGTATGAAGTTTGAAAGCACCGGGTTTTAAAATAAGTGGTTTTCAAACTTCTGCAAGATTCAAGTTGTTACTCATTCCTTAGATCCATTCTTAGGAATATCGTTCCTCCTTAGGCGAATGTCATCTGAAGGTTGACGTTCTCCTAGAGTTTCCAATTTCCAAGTAAGTCAGAGAGGAAGGTCGTTTCTGCGGATAATGGTGGTGGGCCAGTCAGACTGATATAGAGTTATTAGTTTGAACCCTTATAAATCGCATCATAACATAATTGACTCAATGTCATGCACAAGTTGGAAAAGTTCTAAACTAACGTTATGGTTCATCAACGGATAATGGACACCTGGTCCACCAACCAAGCGGCTAATGAAAAGTCCTAGCAACGATTCTCGAATTCGGCTGAGAAGTGCTACTCCACAAGGGGAAGACGCGAGACTTGGATCACGTAGTAGTGACCCGACCCTGCGACAGGATGTTCATCAGGGACAAGCGGACCCCCAAGCTGCAAGGGGAGTTCCACCTCCTGCCCCGATTGTGCTAAATGCGACGATCCTTGGACAAATAATGGGGCTAATGGTCGTAGTATTAACGGCCCAGATGATACCGCAAGCCCAAGCGGCCCTCATACCCCAAGTCGCAACTGGTGTGGAGGCACTGATTAAGGCAAAGAGTGGGCAACAGAATCGCAGGGCTGGTTCGTTCAAGCGGCCGGCGTCGCCCATCAAGATCGAGAAGTTTGGTCGTACTAGGACCAGGATAGCTCCATCTAATTCCTCCAAGGGATCAGGCTGGAATAGCGGCGGGATTCAATGCCACAACTGTGGTAAGGCTGGGCACAAGAGCCCTAGTTGCCAAAAGATAAAGTGGGTATGTTACAGTTGTGGAAGGGAAGGCCACATGAAGGCATACTGTAGGAAGAAGGGCCTAAAGCCATCACAGACACATCATGCCTCAATGGCTGGCTGTGGACAGAACCCAAGGGCGGAAGTATCTGTTCCGGAGCAATCAGTTGCTCGTGATAAAGGCAAGGCACCTATGGAATTTTCGGGTCAAGAGCAGCGACTCTTTGTAATACGTCACCCCGATGGGAGGGAAGCTTTGTACAAGTGGTAGTATTTTGTAAGACTTTTTAGAATAAGGAGCGATGACTCGTGTCGATAGTCTCCATAGTTTAGTAATCTATCTATTCGACTTTCTATCAGTTGCTTTATGTAATGTTTCGAATAATAAAGAAGTATTTCCTTGTTTCGGAAATTACTAAATTCGTTACTATTGCAAATTGTTCGTTTATACGAGACTCCGTGAGTGCCAAAAATAGATATGTCCCGTATGGATAAAGGCTGCCAGGACTCATAAAGGAGGAGTAACGTATGGAGCAAAGGTGTTCGTTCCCTACATGGTTAACACCAGGGGCGACTCCATTACTGAATTACTAGATCCATTATTAGGAATCTCTCTTTGTTCCTGGAGTAATGTCACAACGGTATGACATTAATTACTCCCTTCGTTGAGCGAACGAGCGTTATCTCATAAGTTGAGTTTTACCAAGATTCCCTGTTGTAAAGGAAACAAATATATGTGGTTAATGCTCTATGGGATGATTTTTTTTCCCTCTCATATGTGTACCCTGAACATTTGTTTTGATAGAAGTACATAGGAATGAACTATATGAAGTTCGCAATACCTCGTTGTGAGGTCATGCTGTAGTCGTCTACATGGATAGACTGCTGAGAAGAGGAAATATTTATAAGAGATAGTCCGTAAGGGATTCGTTGCTCTAGAAGGACCGTACTCTATTACGATCCCGAGTAGAACTTTAGAACCCAAGGGTTATGGTTATGGAGTTTGTAAGTGAGCTTGTGGTCATTATGGACTTAGAGGATCAAACTTTCGGAAAGGCTAAGGGTGTGAAGTCATAGGTATTATTTTGGAAGATTTATCTGAAGTTTCGTTGTGAGACTTTCTTAGATGAAATGACATAAGAATTGGATGGAGAGTGATTAATGTCTGTTAAGGCAACTTGATGTCACGTTTTGGGGGAAAATCAAGTGATTAGTTATAATTGTGCTAATGGATTTATCACGGCATTGTTTTGAGGAAACTATAGATTTTGAGTTGGAAGTAAGCTTTTGGGCCAATTTTAATGGGGCCAAAGAACTGAATCAGAGAGTTATGATACTTGGGAATTTTCAAGGTCTAATATGTGGATTGTTAGAGAGTGTGACGTCCATAAGGCCAAGGATATAGCACTTTTTGGAAGAATTAAGTTGTGAACGATTGTATTGGGAGAAAGCCCACTTGAAAGTGAAAGATTATGGTGTAGGGCCTAGTTATTCGGAAGATATCGATACCAAAGGATGTAGCATGGAAAAATTGTCGTATGTGCGTTTAAGGAGTAAAGTAACAAAGGTTACTCGTATGTACCCATTAAAGGATTTAGGATGTGAAGTGATTGATTTTGATGGCAAGGCATCATCCATCAGTATGATATTTATGAGTAAATGGAATTGAGGAACCTTAAAGGGGTAAGTTAGAGATTGAATAATGGAATACGTTAGATTAATCTTGGATATATAGTATATCAGTAAAGCAAAAGGATGCTTGATTTGGGATAATAAATCGTATGAGGACAACTGGTTGTTTAAGGATTTATGGATGAATAACAAACTCAATCGGTAAAAGTTTGTTATGATTTTTGAAGATCAATAGTGTGACATACAGTAGGTATGTGGATGATACCAAGTGAACTTGAGGAAGATGTGACCCATGTCTATTAAGGTGATCGTATGAAACGTTTGGATAAAACGAGAGTGTAATCTTGTGGAATGGATTATTAGATCATGATTGAGATAATCGGATATAGGTGTGATGTGATTAAGTCTTGGAGAGATAGTAAGTATCCGTAATGCAAAAGGGTTGCTTTAATTGGGATAGTAGTTTGTGTGAGGAGTATAAGGATCTTAAGTTAGAGATGAGTTATTTGGGTCAGTTAAACAGACCTTTGGGATGTGAGTCAGGAAAAGGGAGGTTGAGCCAAATCTAAGAGGACCAAATGATGGTAATTGGTAGGTTGTACGATCAGGGAATAAGGAGTTATGATATTTGTACGGTTGTAAGGTTTGATGTTTGGATTTTATGTGAGTTGTCAGTTAGAAGGCTTATGGTGCAATTCTTTGGAGAAGACTAAGTTGTGAAGTTACTGTGTTAGAAAGAGGCTACTTAAATGGAAAGATTACAGTTTAAGGATAGGTTATATTGGTGATTCCGATATATTAAAGGATTTAGTGGAGAGAATTGTCTATGTGCGCCTAAGGAGTAAGATAGAAAGCGTTAATCGTATAAAACTATTAGAGGATTCTGATAGAAGTGATTGATGCAGTTGTTAATGAATCATTTATCAGGATGATACCTTAAGGAAATGGGATTCGTTTTGAGGAACGTAGGAATAAAGGTGTTGTGTTTATGATTGGAGAAAGTTGGGAATCTTAAAAGTTTCGGTCACAGAATGATTTAAGGGATAGACTAAATCATTACCGAAAGGATACCAAGTTAGATATGGCACAAGGTCCAAATGTAATCAAGGTAGCCATTGAAGTAGGTGAGCCGTGTATATTAGAAGTAAGGTCTATATGACAAGGGGAAGTACTAAGTTGAAGTATAGTATAATTCTATGTATGTACTTGAGGATTGGATTGTCGAAGGAAAGTTGGTAGAAAAATGTCGTAGTCTTCTGTTTGAAGACATCAAGGTCTTTATGAGGAATGGGGCAATATAGCGAGGTTATATTGGAGAGTATAATGGATACTCTCATTAAGGAAATGGTAATCTTGTGGATGACCACATCTGTTCTAGCCAAGAGTAAGGAATGCAAGCGGTATGTCGTGAGAAGGATCATGATCGAGTAAACAGATCGATTTTTGGTGATATAGGTTTCGAAGACCAAATTTGTTTAAAGATACCAACCTAAGGAAATTTGGGTATATACTTTAAGAGAAGTTTAAAGAAAAGTGAAAGAAAAATATGTGTATTCTTATGCTTAAGGTATAGCGAGTCTATTGCGATGATTTTTAGAGACTATTATCCTAAGATAATATTGACTTTGAGGATGGTCACGAGTTAGTACAAGGATAGCACGTGGAAGTAAGATATGCGAGTTAGTGCTATGATTGAGGAAGCGGATCGTTTTCCTAGGAGCAAGTACAAGGATGAAGTGATTAAGAATATTAAGTTCAAATAGTAAGATTATGGTGAAACCGGTCCCTTTAGTTTAGCGATACTAGTTCGGGATCGAAACTGTTTTAAGAGGGTAGTATTGTGATTTCCCTTATATTTCATAGGGGTAATGTGATGGAATGCATGTCTGGTGAAAGCAAGTGTTAGAATTCTTTTGAGTGTGAAGGGTCTTAATTATGGTTAACCTGACGGTAACTGTAATTTGAACCAACTTATAGATTTTAACCTAGAAATGCCTGAACCAGTATACAAAGTGTTAAAAGGGTTAGGCATGGTTAAAATTGTAGGGTTGGATAGCTTAGGATGAGGTCACTTCTCTGAGCTGTTATCGGCCAAGTTTCGGGGTCGAAACTTTTCGTAAGGGGGTAGTGATGTAATACCCCTCAATTTTAGTAAGGGTATTCGGGTAATTTCCCAAACCCTCGTCTATTATTCGGGATGCGTTAGGCGGAAGTTGGAATTTCTGTAACTCGTATAATCTCTGTATTATTCCCTGAGTGATTTCAAATACATTCGACGTGTTTTTCGGGTCTTAGAATATTTGTTTGGGTACAAATATATTTATTTCGGGGTTTAATCCCATGCTAAGCTCGTTCCCGGGCAAAAAGACTCGAAAAGGACAAAACCGCGACCGCGTCAATACCCACCGCGATCGCGGAAAATCCATGGCGTCAGAGGTTGCGTGTTCAGCCGAGCCTCGTTGAAGACGCCACCGTCGATCTTCTGACCTCCTCTCTTCGCCGTCGATCTGGGAGGGGGTTGATCTTCTCCTTGGGCTATAAAAGGGGATCGATCTGGGGTTGTTTTAGAGCACTCCAAGCTGATCAAATCTCTCTCCCTCTCAAAATCTCTCAGTTTTCTTGCTCGCCGGAAGTTGGAGCCTCGCCGGATTTTCGAGGAGTCGCCGGAGCTTCCGCCATTGGTTGTAGCAGCCCCGGAGTTGTGCTTGGGAGGTGCAAGGCAGCCCTCGTCCGAGCTGTCGTCGCCATCGTCATGAGGAGTCGAAGCCTTCGTCGTTGGGGCCTCGTCGTGTCGTCGCCGGAGCTTGCGAGCCTTGCCGGATTTCTGGGTCGCCACCGTGTGCAGCCAAGAGGAGTGTGGTGCTGCGTCCGGGAGCGAGAACCCGAGCTCGTCGCCACCATCGCCGGTCTCCGCCATCGGGGTCGAGCTCGATGCCGCTCGCGGTTGTGGTCTGCTGTTCGTGGGAGGAAGAAGGAGGGGGGGCCCCCTTGCCAGCTTGTATGTTGGGCCGAAAAGCCCATTAGCCATTTTTGTCCAAATTTAACCCAAGATCAATCGAGCGGTATAATTTCGACCCACTTTTATCCGTATCTGTCTTTAGGAAAATTCAATCAATATTTTTATGATTTAAAATCATAAAAATTTATTGAATTTAATTACTTGGGTTCGTCAGATAAATTAATTGATATTAATTAAATTGTCAGTTATACCGTTATTTGTCGGGTCGCGTGTGGACTCGTAGCCTTGCTAGAGCTATCTGAAGCATAGGCCATTCTACCGGAAAGGATATCAACAGTAGTCATCTCGTCTAGATTCATCGTCGAATCTACCTAAGGTAAGTGGCGGTTCGCTCTTGCTTATCATTCCATGTTTCCATTAATTATCAATTGTTTAATTGTTAATTAAATTGGGATGAACTATTGTTTTCGTTTGGGAACAGATTTGATAAATGATACGATTAAAACATGATATTATGATAGGTTGTATATATTGCTAGAAACAACGCTATTATATCTGTTATTACCATGATGGTATTGGTGTGGATTTTTATGTGAACTTGAAATATAGTTAGAACGAGTATTCGTAGGAACGCTATGTACCTTGCGAGGTCTAGTTGTTTCTTTATAACTGGTGCTAGGATGATTTTTCCCTAGTACTCTCTCTGGTCATGACCTTGCCCTTACTCAGGGTAGGTGCACACAGCTGGTGCCAACACTCGGGATTTATTCCCTTCAATATCTCTCGCGATGAGATGATATCTTAAAAGCTTATAACGTAAATGTACGCTTTGTCACTAAGATAAGATAAGTGCCGCTATGCACATAATTAATGAACCTTCGGGCGAGAAGTACAACTTGGAACCTCGCTCGGACTTCGACTAAAGTAAGTCGTCCTTCCATATCTGAATTCGCATTGTGCGGTGAGGTTGGTCATGGACCCAAATGGTCAAGTCTTTTAAACGCTTGTGTGAAATTATTATGTTCCCAAACAGTTGTCATATTTTCCGATAAGACTCAATCTCTTGAAGTCTTCTCTTTATACGTTTCCTTTAGACTCGATCTTTAGGAGTCTTCTCTTGATCATTCTGTTGTGTATCTTTCCGTAGAGGTATTGAGGGTTACTATCGTCATCGGCTTTCATTCGAGAAACGATGGGTCTAACCTAATACGACTATTTCTTTAAATCATTCCGTGAAAGTTCCGGGTTATATATCATTCCTTCGGTTGTTATTCGAGGGACAATGATAGTAAACGGTTACGATCACTAGAACCATTCTATTTTCTACCCTTGCATAGTCTTTCATTAGACTAACAAACCGGGTTTTATTCCTTGCATGGTTGGCTGGTGTCATCCGTCCTATACGGCACATCAGTGGTTGGTTCCCGAAGACTTGAAGTAACCAATTGAAGAAGAGACTTGCAGTTGCAGATTTAAGTGTCGGTATTTCAAGGTCGTTAAGTATTACTTTAATATGTACTTTTATAACCTAGTCATGTATTAGGTTTATGATTAAAGTCTTCCGCTGTGTAATTTAAAAATCTTTCGCTGTAATTTCACTCTGTTGTAAAAACACTTCTCTCGTTTGATGAGAGTTCTTTTAATATAAATGGTTGAGTTTCATTTAAAAATATCTTCGGATGTTTAACCTTTCGTTATTTATTATGTTTATTTAAGATTAATTGTTTCGATTAAAGCCTTGGGTGACATCGGACAGCAACGTCTGAGGTCACTGGCGTGTGGCATTTCCGACAATAAGTTGGGGGTGTTACAAATTTTAGGCCATGTGGTGTAAATCCGGGGAATAGAATTACCAGGATGACACCAAGCTTGAAACGATCCCACAAATCCAATTGTATTCTTCAAACCAATACAACAAACCCCTTTTGATGATAATTTGTCTCCTTTCTTTGCTCATTCTTCCTTGCCTTATTTATCTTTCTTTTTTCGTTTTTCTATTCTTCTTTTTTTTTGGATAAGGAAGAAAGAGAGGAGAACATTAAAAATCTTAATTAAATCCAACCACTACTATATGCAACCTCCCTCAAGCTTGGCTCAAGTCCACACTAGCAAGACAAATAAAGTATCATAATCCCCGGATGTGTAATACCCCATATTTTTAATAAGGGTATTTGGATAATTTTCCAACCCTCATTCTGTAATCGTTTCGCATTTGGCGAAGTTGGGAATTTCTGTAACGCATATTATCTCTGTAATAATTCCCTGAGCATTATAATATACATTCGATGTATTTTGGAGGCTTAAAATATTTGTTTGGATACAAATATTAATTATTTCGAGATTTTATCACGTGTTCAATTGTTTCCCGGACAACAGGACGCGAATAGGCCTTTTTCGTGACCGCGGCAGATTTCCGCGACCGTGGAAAATGAAGCGTCGTTAGCCTCGCGAACAGGCATTTTTCCGCGACCGCGGAAAACGCTTCGAGCATCGTCTTCAATGGCTCGCCGATTGGTTGGCCGTCAATTCGTTGGGGGGGGATCTAGAGCGGTTCGCCTGGCCTCCTCGATGGCTATAAAATGTGGATCGATGGGGGAGGTTCGGCATCCAAATCTCAAGCTCTCAATCTCTCTCTCGTGCTCTCGTTTGCTTGCCAAAATTTCTCGTCGTCGACGGAGCTCTCGCCGGTGGTTTTCGTGGTCGAGTGGTGGTGCGTTGGAAGCGGCGTGGCATAGGGAGTCGAAGCCCTCTCGTTCGGAGCCTCGTCGTGTCCTCGCCGGTGAGGATTTAGTTCGCTAGGGTTGTCGGATTCATGGCCGCCACCGCGGACATGAACATCCACGACCGCTGACGATGTCCAGACATCCGTGACTGCGGAATCCAAGCCGCGACCGCGGTTTGCCTTAGCAAAAGCGATCGTGGCCTTGGACAATCCGGTCACAGATGGGACCCTCGTTCTTTCGTTTCCTTAGATTCGTATTATTTAATTATCGAATCTAACCTAGGGTTTCGTTGTGGGTTCGTTGTCGAAGGAATCTGTATTCCGATTCCGTTCCCAGTTCCGGACCCAAGAACCCGTCGTCATTCGTTCGTTTGTCTCGATCAAGGCAAGTGACGGTTCGCTCTTGCTCATCATTCCGTGTTTCCGTTAATTATCAATTGCTTTTAATTGTTAATTAAAATGGGATGAATGTTGTTTTCGTTTGGGAACAGTTTTTATAAACGTATGTGATTAAAATGTGACATTATAATAGGTTGTATATACTGCTAGAAACAACGCTATTATATCTGTAATTACCATGATGGTATTGGTGTGGACTATTGTGTGGTTTTAACTGTTTAATTAGAACGAGTATTCGTAGGGACACTATGTACCTCGCGAGGTCTAGTCGTTTCTTTATAACTGGTATTAGGAGGATTTTTCCCTAGTACTCTCTCTGGTCATGACTGTACCCTTACTCAGGGTAGGTGCACACAGCTGGTGCCGACATTCGGAATTTATTCCCTCTAATATCTCTCGCGATGAGATGATATATCTTAAAAACTTGTAACGTAAATGTACATTTTGGAATTTAATAAGATAAGTGCGATTATGCACATAATTAATATACCCTCGGGCGAGGAGTATAACGTGGAAACCGCCCGGACTTCGATTAGAGTAAGTCCTCCTTCCAAATCTGAATTCGCATTGCACGGTGAGGTTGGTCGTGGACCCAAATGGTCAAGTCTTTTTAAAAGCTTGTGTGAAATTATAACGTTCTCAAACATTTGTCATATTTTCCGATAAGACTCAATCTTTTGGAGTCTTCTCTTTATACGTTTCCCTAAGACTCGATCTTTTGGAGTCTTCTCTTGATCATTCTGTTTCGTATCTTTTCGTAGAAGTATTGAGGTTCACTATCGTCATCGGCTTTCATTCGAGAAGCGATGGGTGTAACCTAATACGACTACTTAGAACCTTTATGGTTTACCCTTGCATAGTCTTTCATTAGACTAACCAACCGGTTATTTCCCTTGCATGGTTGGCTGGTGTCATCCGTCTCATACGGCACATCAGGAAAACTTCCCTTCCGTGAAGGCTAGTACGTGACGATGAAGGCAGATGGAGTTTTTAAAAGTTTTCTCAAGGTTGAAGATCTTAGGCGTGAGATCGCTCCGATCAAGACCCTTATGTTATTTATCAAAAGACTTCCGTTGTATTGAAATGAATTCTGTATTTCAGATTGTATTTGGGATTTTTACAGATGTAATCCGAGACTTTGGTTGAATAAAATGTTATGATATTTAATATTATCGGTGTGTTTTATGGTTGATATAAAATGGTTAAGCCTTGGTTGACTTCAGATGTGAAATCTGAGGTCACTGGTGGTAATACTTTCAAGGTAATATTTGGGGGTGTTACAGATTTGGTATCAGAGCCAAACATTTTTTTAAAACGGGTTGGGTTTCAAAATTTTTTACTGGACACAAAGATTTTGGGAAACCGTTTACCCGTTTGAACTGAGAAAGTTGTTTAAATTCGAAAGACTTAAAATTCTGAATAAAACCTTACTTGACTAAAAACGTGTTGTTTTGAAATCTCTGCCATTCTAGTCGTGCCTTCTTTCTAGTCTGATATAGTAAGTTCGCTTCTATATTTAGAAAGACTAATTCTTTTCTCGTCGCCTCGCAGGATATGGGCGCAATCATCTCTCAACTGAGGAACCCGAAGGAAGCCAAGGTGGCCATGCCATCTCCACTTAGGCTCGAGTTCCCGGTTCCCCCGCCGTGCTTTGAGGTCGGGGAGCCCAGTTGTCCACCCGAGGAGGTGAAGACCGTACTCCCTGAGTCGGTAGTGTTGGTGTCCGACAGGGCCGAGGTTCCCGAGGCGGAGCCTGAAGCAGACCCGAGGGAGGATACCGAGGAAGAGGAGGAGCCGACGCAGTACCTTGGAGGGTACTACGACGACGACTTCGAAATTGAGGAGGATCCTGAGGAGGACCCGGAAGATGATCTGGAGGAGGACCTCGAGGAATACGGCTATGACTTGGAGCGCTTGTTGGAGGACAGTGAGGATCCGGGAATGCAATTCATTTTCCCGAGTCCGGTGCCACCACCTGAGGAGGAGTATACGCCGTTATCCCCTGCCGCTTGAGAGGCGCTTGGTATTTCTGGTACCGTCAGGAGAAGGAGTGGGCCGCTGGATGCACTAGAGGACCCATAAGTGATCCCTACTCTGAGGAGGCCAATTGTGAGTCCTGACTCGCGACATGTGCTTCGCCTGAGTCGGATGGTTTCCCCTGAAGAGCGTCGCCAGGTGGACGAGGCAGTTGAGCGTGCTCGTTTGAGGGCAAGGCCGTGGGAGTCATTGGGTACACCAAGGGTGGTCCCGACTCAGCAGGCCAGGCCAAGGCCCCGAGTATTGGAGGAGTGACTGGAAGAGTGGTCGAACGCCCTATACGACATGGATGAGAGGATGTACGAGACAGAGTTCGGTCTCTCCCGAATGCTTGGGGACGTCCATGAGCTCCAAGAGTATATCCGCCAAGCAAGGTTGCTACTCAACCCCCAATACGAGGTGAACAGGGCAGACTTCCAACCAGGGTTTCTGGAGGAGTTTTGCTACCCACCGGGATTCGACGGGGCTGGACCAAGTGTTCCCGTGCCTAGAGAAAGGCCGAGGGCACCGAGGCCGAGGGATGAGCCATGTGCTCCGGGGCCGAGTAAGGCAAGGAGTCCGACGCCAGACCCCGATGATAGACCCCGTTTGAAGAAGTTGTGCATGAAGGCTCCTGATTATAGGAATCTTTTCAGGGCACCATGATGGGGGCCGGCGTTGAGCGTCTAGCATTTTCTTTCTAGTGCTTGTTTTGTTTCGTTTTGGTAGAATTGTAGCCTTTTGGCAATTTTTTCTTATCGCTTGGAAGAGCTTTTCTATGTAGATCCTATCAAACTCAGTTTCAATTCATCAATAAAAGTTTACCAGTTTGATTTATTCCGAGTCAATTTTATACGTTGTGCATATTGAAATGATATTAATGTCGTGAAATACTTGGAATTTGATCGGTAAACAGATGGTGAACATAAGGAACACCATTCGTGCTGGTGCTGGGCCAAGCAACAACCCCATACTAAATTTGGGGAATGCCGCGAACCCAGTGGATGAGAACGAGTCAGTTTCTTACAACAATCCTGTGGGCAGTGACCAAGTTCCGGTCAACGCCCCAGTTATATTCGATGTTGCAGCAATTGAGGCAATTTGGGGGATTGTGATGCAAGCAGTCACCGATATTATGCGACCGATCGTGCCTCAGGCACAAGGTGTGCCAATTCCTCCTGTGGTTCCTAGGTTCGAGGAGCCAGATGTCCATGTACCTCATGAGGATGCGGTCAGGAATAGAGGCAATTATGACCGAGCATTGAAGGCCATTAGCTCTATGAGGCCTGGCAGTTATAATGGGAAGGGAGAGCCAGTCAAAGTGGCATATTGGTTCTCACACATGGAACGATTGTTCAGAAACGTCGAGTGCACTGAAGCTGAAAAGGTGCACATTGCTTCCCTTCAACTGAAGGAGGTGGCTAGTGAATGGTGGGAAAGCACCGGTCTAGCTGATCACCCTGGGTTGAACTGGGGAATGTTTAAGACGAAGATGACTGATCGATTCTTTTCCCGAGCTATGAGGGAAGAGAAGCATAAGGAGTTTCTGTAGGATCGTGATTGTTAGATAATGATTAAGGATCTAAGAATGTCAACTCTCAGTTCCTTTCGCAGCGGAAATAAAAACACTCAAGTGCAAATGGACAAGTTCCTTATAGTGGAAACCTTTGATTGCCAACTAGCAATCCAGGATAAAAACCACTACCTTTCCTTCGAAAGGATTTCAAGGTCTACTTCTTGATTTCTTATCTCTTTGGTTACAGTTTATCCTAGGAACAAACACACAGTTTCTTTGCCTTACACACAGTTAGGCAATCCTAGATAACATAACTCAAATTACAATCAATCCAAGAAACAGACCTTCGCACTTAAGGAACTATCTCACTTACAGTCACAGGAACTAGCACTCAGCTCTTCGATTCCTTGATTGGTTCCTTTTGATCTCAGTTTGCTTTGATGATCTTGTTTGAAGGTTTACACTTGATGTTTGCTATTGTGTGTGATTCGTATTTCAGTGCTTGAAGATAACCTTTGAGTTAGTCTTCCTTTTATAGTGGATTCTTCGCAGCTTGATCTTCTCTTGGTTCCCACAGATCGAGCTTGCCCTAGGATGTGTGGTGATCCGTGATCCATGTTGTCTTTGACATGTACCAACAACCTAGGTAGCTCAGAATCCATCTTTGTTGGTCAACTGCTTCAGCCAAGTTGTTCTCCAGCTTCCTTCTTTAGAGGTTCGACAACCTGGGTACTTTGGAACTGTCCTCTGGACAGCGACATGTTCCATGACAAGTCGCTTTCACCTTTCTCTGTCCGAGGTTATGTGTTCTAGGCGTCTTGTTGTTTTGCTCTGGACAATGGCAAACTTTGGAAGCTTCGCACAAGTCATTTTCAACTTTCTCTTGTCCAAGGTTGGTGTTCCCAGATTTCTCGAGAAGCGCAACATCACATGTTGCATTTCTGGGCACACCTGGGTTCCTTCCTTTGGCTTGCTGCTTGGTTCTCTTGTCTTGTTTGGCTTTCATGCCTTCGATGTTTGTCATGTGGTTCCTTAAGACACATCTTTGAGATAAAACATTAGTATCAAAATATTTGTCATCTTCAAAAGTAGAGAAACCGAGGAAATGAACTCTCAGGGGAACTAAGGTTCCAGAGTTCCATTTCCTAACAATTTCCCCCTTTTTGATGATGACAAATACAAGGAACCTGGCAACATAATAGGACTTTGAATTTCATGAGACCAGTTGAATTTAAGGGATTTACAACGTTGTAAAATAATGAGAGAACATTCAATGGTTGCAAATCCCCCCTAAGCAGATGAACGAGTTTATTCAAATTCCCCCTTAGAAGTAGAACGAGTTCAGAGTTCCTATTAGCCCAGTAGTTTCCAAAGTTCAAGGTTTCTATCCTTCTTCCCCCTTTTGACATCATCGAAAAGATCAGTTGACATGTTAAGAACAGAATATCAAAGGAAATAAACAATTGCATCAAACCCATAACAGAAACCATAATAGAAATTTGAGGCAAAGACAAATCATTCATAGAGACGTAGCCAAAAGTAGTCATTAAACGTAATAAGATCTTAACATTGTTCAGAGGAAGACAAACCACAAAGCATCACAAAACAACCTATAAAGACAACAATATAAGCAACCTTTAAAGAGGACAACAAAAGGATAGAAGGGGGTAGTAGGATCCTAGGGAAGCTACTAGCACACTGTGAGGTTACAACACTGGGAACCAGGAGAAGCGTTCCTATGGCAGAGCAGTGGCCTCCTCTTCGTCAGCCTTGTTGTCGTCAGTTCCTTCATTTTGGCCCGTGGCCTGATTTGCGCCGGTTGCATCTTCCCATGTTTTCTGTAGTACCTCCACCAGACTTGAGACTACAGTGCTCATCTTTCCCAACTGATTTACTTGATCACGGAGAGCGACCGTGAGGACAGTCGAGCCTTCCGTGATGGCCTTTTCAATACGATCCAGAGCAGATAGGATCGCAGAGGAGTCTTGAGAGGGGTTGAGCAGTGGTAGGGAACTTAAAGGGGCCTGGGAACTGGCCTTGGCTTTGGGCGGTTCTTCCTGAGGTTCAGAGAGAGGGACTTGGGGATCTTTTGTCTTGAGTTTCTGGACAGTGGTCATGGTGAGAAGCTTGCTGTAGACAGTTTCAGGCAAATCATTTGGGTACTGGTGAAGCAGGGAGAGAAGATTTTTGATGAGATGGGGAAAGGGCAGGGCATGAGATTCATGGAACTTGCAGAACTGCATGTGAGCCAATACTATGCGGGGGAGATCAACTTGTGCACCAGACAACACTTTATCCATGAGGATAGCATCCGTGATGAGAACTGTATTCCGGTTCTCTTGCTTGGGAACTAGGTTTCGGATAATCCAGAAATGCAGAAGCTTATTGGCGATGGAGAGATCCTTAGTTTGCAGGGTTGAGGGGTAGTCGCCGTCGTAGAGTTTCATCACCACTTCACCCTTGGGCTTATAACCATTTCCTTTGGGCCACGTCTTTTTCTGATGCAGTATGTCAAAACCAGATCTGGACTCGATCCCAAGAGCAGACGCGATAAGGTTGGGGAACAGGGGATATATGGTTCCCTTCCACTGGAATATGGCGTCATTGCAGGGAGAGTTATCTTTGGCGGGCACAAAGGTGAGAGACTGATAGAACGGACGGACTACTTCATCAGAGGCGGAGAAGGGCTCGACCAAGAGGTCATCCCATCCTTGGTATTGCAGCAGAGAATGAAACTCACTGAGGGCTTCGCTGAACAGTTCCTCATCTTCTTCTTCGAGAGTTTGGGTCCAGAACTCCTTGCCGATGATGAGTGGCTTAAGAATCTTCCTCTTGGAGAAGGAGGAGGAGACTTGCCCGAGCGAGGAAGAGGAGAGGGTGAGAGATATGGTTCTTTTTGAGGGTTTCTGCTCTTTGGAGGGAGGGTCATAGGGAACCAAAGCTTGGGAACTTCGTTTCCGTTGTTTCAGCCTTGTGGTAACAGAGGGACCAGGTTTGGAGATGGGTTTAGACTTGAGGCTAGCAGGTGAGGGCTCTGGGCTGAGGATCTCCTGGGTGGTCTTATCTGGGGAGGAGTCATGGGATCCTCCTTCCGAGACAGATTTTTTGTAGCCGATGCCGATACAGGAGTGATTTCCTTCACTTTCTCCTCAGCTTTTGCCTCAGTTTTCTCCTCAATTTTCTTCTCAGGTTGGGGATTTTGAGAGGTGGTGACAGAGATAGGCTGGGTAGACGAGGCTGCCTTCTTTTCTCTGTGGGCTCTGAGAAGGCTAGCTTCCTCTTCGTCTTGGATCAAGTTAGGGTTAGGGTTCTTGTCAGCCATTTTTGAGGAGCTAGGTTTATGTGTTTGAGAAGGAGAAAGAGAGAGACAAAGAATCAAAAAGATGGAAATGGCAAGTGTGGGAATAGCTTGGATCAACAGGACATCTTTTAAAAACGGATTGAGGGCTGAAGGGACCATTGGGAGAAATATGGTCGTTGAGGAGATTAGGGAAGATCTGGAGCATTGAAGGCGGTTACAGCTTTTCCGAACGGTCAAGAGCAATTCAAAAATCAACCCAATTGGAGAGGGTGCTTTGTCACTGAGGAGACGTGACTGACCTTTTTAATTTTGCCATAAATATTGTCTTGGGAGGATCAGGCGCCGAACTAGCCATTTGAAGATCGTTTCATCCTGGTTCCTTTCTGGCGATATATTCAGTGTGCTAGAGGGATGTATGGGAACTTTGATGTGGGTTAAAAACAGGGAACCAAAAAGTATGTTCCCATACAAGGAATCAGGGAGGCCATTTATCGCATTACTCAATAATTCCCAGAGAGGGTTAAGAGATGGATCATAGGGAATTAAATTGAGCAATGAGGCAAGGAAGGTCATAGTACACAATCATCATTTCGGCTTGTATTATTGGGTTAGAATATGATCAGATTGTGACTTTTGGGCCAACAAAGAAACTTGAACAATGAAAGAGTTGAAAGAATAATGAGGACCAAAGGACACGAACTAAGAAAATTTTATCAAAGCCTTTTTTAAGAAACCATTATGGAAAAGAGGGTTTGTAGCAAAAGATATAACACAGAGATACCAAGACTTAACAAGTAAAGGATCTTATACTAGTTAATCAAGGGAACTGGAGAAGAGCCTTTAAGCTAAGGTCACTGCTAGGTTATAGGAATCATTCCCAGTTCTAATCTAAGGTTCTCAAAGGGAACTCTATTCAAAGCTTTGGTGAATATGTCTGCAACCTGATCTTCAGTTCTACAAAATTTCATAATGATGTTCCCTTTTTCAACATGATCTCTAAGAAAATGATATCTTATGTCTATATGCTTGGTCCTAGTATGATGCACAGGATTCTTAGAGATGTTTATAGCACTGGTGTTATCACAAAGAATAGTGAGAGAACCATAAGACATACCGAAATCCGTGAGTTGTTGCTTTAGCCAGAGGAGTTGGGAACAACAAGAAGCGGGCGCGATGTACTCGGATTATGTGGTGGAGAGAGAGACTGAGACTTGTTTCTTTGAGCCCCATGACACAAGGCAGGGGCCTAGGAACTGTGCCATTCCAGAGGTGCTCTTCCTATCCACCAGGTATCGAGCGTAGTCCGCATCGGTGTAACCCATCAGCTCAAAGGGACATTATTTGGGGTACCAAATGCAGAGTGAGTCGGTTCCCTTGAGATATCGGAGTATCCTTTTTACATCAGCCAAGTGGGTTTCTCTTGGACAAGATTGGAACCTAGCACACAAGCCAACAGCAAAAACAATGTCTGGGCGACTAGCGGTTAGATACATGAGTGAGCCTATCATACCTCTATAGAGTTTCTCTTCCACTAGAGGACTTGAGTGGTCCTTGTCCAAGTGAGCAATGGTGGAAATAGGAGTGGAAAGAGGCTTGCATGACTCCATTTTGAACTTTTTCAGTAGTTTCCTGACATACTTTTGTTGATGAATTTGTATACCATCTTCCTTTTGAGTGATTTGCAATCCGAGGAAGAATGTGAGTTCCCCAATTAGGCTCATTTCAAATTCACTGCTCATCAAGTCTTTGAACTTGTCTACAAGGGACAGGTTAGTGGAACCAAAAATGATATCATCGACATAAATTTGAACCACTAAGATGTTACCTTCTTCTTCTAGGATGAAGAGAGTCTTGTCAATAATCCCACGCCTGTAGCCATTTGAGAGTAGGAACTGGGCAAGACGATCATACCAAGCTCTGGGAGCTTGCTTGAGGCCATACAGTGCTTTGTCTAGAAAGTAGACATGGTCTGGATAATCATCGTCTTCAAAACCAGGTTGTTGCTTGACATAGACTTCTTCTTGAAGAATTCCATTGAGGAAGGCCGTCTTTACATCCATTTGGAACAGCTTGAACCCTTTGTGTGATGCGAAAGCAATCAACAGCCTTATCGCTTCAATCCTTGCCACTGGAGCATAGGTTTCATCATAGTTGATGCCTTCTTGTTGATTGTATCCTTGAGCAACAAGCCTTGCTTTGTTCCTTATTACAGCTCATGTATCATCTAGCTTGTTTCTGAAAACCCATCTAGTTCCTATGATATGTTTGTCCTTGGGGCGGGAAACTAGATGCCATACTTTGTTCCTTTCAAACTGATGAAGCTCTTCTTGCATAGCTTGGATCCAGTCTGCATCCTTCAGTGCCTCACCTATGTTCTTTGGTTCCACAATAGACAGAAAGGCATTGAAGGCAAAGAAGGATAGATGTTTGAACCTGACTGGAGGCTTGATGGTTCTTCTTTCTCTGTTGGGAGCTAGAGCATTTGATATGGAGACATTTTGAGTTGAGCATTCAGCTTCAGCTTCCTGGTTGGGATCACTTTCTCCATTGAAGATCATGTGAGAGGATGAATCGTTGATGTCTCCACAGATATTGTCGTCATGTTCATGGTTCCCAGAAATGGATTGTTGTTCATTATCCATGGGAACTGGTGGAGGAGCCAGTGGGGGATTTTGTGCAGCAGGGTAGGAACTGGGTGGAGTGACATCTTCATCTGGATCTTCTTGAGGTGACTTGGGGAATGGATCTTCAAAGGGAGTGGTAGTGTTCTGCACAATTCTTCCAAGTGATTTTTCATTAAAAATAACATGAACACTTTCTTCTACCTTTTTAGTCCTGTTGTTGAAGACTTTGTATGCCTTGTTGCCTGAGGCATATCCAATGAAGATTCCTTCATCACTTCTTGGGTCGAATTTGCCAAAATTGTCCTTCCCATTGTTGTGCACAAAGCACTTGCATCCGAACACCCTCAGATGTGAGATGTTGGGAACTCTTCCTCTAAGGAGTTGATAGGGTGTCTTCTCTATGATTGAGCAAAGCATGGCTCGATTGATGATGTAGCAAGCTGTGTTGATTGCCTCAGCCCAGAATGATTGAGGGAGTCCACTTGAGATGAGCATAGTTCGAGCCATGTCTTCTAAAGTTCTGTTCTTCCTTTCTACTACTCCATTCTGTTGAGGAGTGTATGATGCAGAGAAGTTGTGATCAATACCATGCTCACTGTAAAAGGTTAGAAATTCTCCATTTTCGAATTCGGTACCATGGTCAGACCGAATAGAATTGAGTGAGCAATCGAGAGATTTTTCTAACAAAGGAACCAGATCTTTAAAGTGGTCAATGACTTCACTCTTAGATTTTATGAAGATAGTCCAAGTGAAGCGAGAGAAATCATCGACAAGAACAACGATATACCTGTTTCCTCCTAGGCTTTGAACTCTCATGGGTCCACAGAGATCCATGTGGATAAGTTCAAGGGGCCTTGAGGAATTTACCATGTTTTTGGACTTGAAGGAACTCCTTGCTTGTTTCCCTTTAACGCAATCTGAGTATGGTTCCGAAGATATACTACTTATCTTTGGAAGGCCTCGGACTAGTTCCTTTGAGTGCAGCTTGTGGATCAGTTTGGTGCTAGCATAACCAAGGCGTTGATGCCACAGTTCTGTTTGATCATTCACGGTTGAAAGGCAGAGTTTCTCCTTGGGAGCATATGATGGGTCAACAACGTGCACATTGTTGAATCTTTTGCCTTTTAAGATGATTTGTCCCGAGGGGTCTAGGACAGTGCATTCACTTGACTTGAATCTAACTTCATTGTCTCCTTGATCACACAGCTGTGACACACTAATTAGATCAAAGCCAAGATTATCAACAAGGTGAACTTTATTTACCTTAATGTGGTCATTTAGATTCACAGTTCCTATTCCATAAATTTTCCCTTTGATTTTGTCTCCAAAGGAGATGTTTCCTCCTTGGATGGGTTGAAGAGAGGTCATTTGATTTCTTCTTCCGGTCATATGGCATGAGCAACCACTGTCAATGTACCATAGTCGAGGTTGCCTCTCTTCTTTCTGCACACAAGGGAACTAAGACTTTTGAACCCAGCGAAGCTTGGCTTTACTGGGGGGATTAGCATTGCGAGTCTGTGAATGACCAGGGAACTGGTTCCTTTCGTGGTAATAAGCTATTTTCTCATTTTTAAAGTTCCTTTTCTTAGGACAATCAGTGTTGTAATGACCATTTTTACCACAGTAATAGCATAAGCGATTGTAAACAACATGTCCATACTTTCCTTTTCCTGGCCTAAAAGGTTTTTCAGTTTTTCTTTTGTTAAAATCAACATTGTTTCTAACCTTATCATGAGCCATATCAACATACCTTTTGTTAGCAAAGGAATTAGTGAACCATTGGTCTTCAGGAACCATCTTTTCTTTTCCCTTAGGTTCCCTCTTAGGACTTTGAGAGCTTTCATTAAGACGTTTGGAAACCTCAGCCTTGTTCTCAAGAACCATGATCTTCTCTGATAGGAATTGATTCCTATCACGAGAAGTGGCAAGAGCAGTACTGAGGTTCTCATTCATCTCAACAAGTTCTCGCCTAGCTTTTTCATTTTCAGCATCATTGTTCCATTTGTTATTGACATATCCTATTCCATGACGTTGTCTCACAAAAACAGTTTGATTTATCATTTTTTCATTTATGGAGTCAGTGAGAATGTCTAACCTGTCAATTATAGATTGAAACATGTCATTTCCAGGTAGGTTATCATGCAAGGGAAATTTGACAGAATCTATGCTAGTTTCATCACAAGATTTGCAGATTTTAAGGTGACTAGCATGCACATTTCTAATATCAATGAGTTTGGAATGGGTTTCAGCTAGATCTTTCTCAGTTTCATCAAGTTTCTTACTCCAAACAGAATTCTCAACAGTCAAGCAAGCAATTTCATCTTCACAATCATCAAGTTTTTGTTGAAGGGAACTGGTTTCCTTTCCTAGTTTCTTTATGATCTTAAGAAGTTGTTTCTTATCACAATCAACTAGAGTTTTTAGGAAATCGTCAGAAGTTACCTCAAGGTCTTCTGAGTCGCTTGAATCTTCTTTTGCCATGAGATATCTTCCTCTAGAGAAACCACTCAGATCCAGTTCTTCATTTGAGTCTTCTCCCCATGAGGCTACGAGAGCCTTCTTTCTCTAAGGTCTTTCATCTTCCTTGGAATCTTCCTTGTTAGGACAGTTCTTAGCGTAGTGTCCCTTTTCTTTACACTCGTAACAGGAGACTTCCTTGAGATCTCTTCTTGGTCCATTGTGGGAGGAACTACCCTTTTGGAACCTTCCATTCACAAAGAATTTTTTGATGTTCTTTGTGAAGAGGGCTGTTAGTTCGTCCTCCTCTTCTTCTAGGTCTGAGTTCTCTTGCTCCATTTCAAGCCTTGAGAAGGCTTTGGAGATCTTGAGAGCAATTCCTTTCTCCAGTTTCTTGTCGGTATTGGCTTTGGTATGCTCTCCTTCTTCAACCTCCAGTTTCCCTATGACTTGAGTCAAGGGAAGAGATTGGATGCCTGGAGTGTTCTTCATGATTCCCTTGAGAAGGGTAAATTTGGAGTTGAGTCCATTGATGACCACCAGGGACTTGGAAACTTCATCAAGGTCGACTCCCGCCGCTGTTAGCTTTCCAACTAGTCTGTTGAATCGGGAGTAATACTCTGAGATGGTCTCAGTTTCCATCATTTTGAAGGTGTGGTATTCTCCTTCCAAAGCAAACTTTCTGCTTTGCTTTAGTTCGTCACTTCCTTCATGCATATCCTTGAGTGCCTTCCACATCTCCTTTGCCATCTTGATGCCTATGACCTTGTCCATGTCTTCTCTGTCCAGTCCATTGAGGATGAACTGCCTGGCTTTGGCATTCTTTTCCATGGTGACATAGTGCTCAGGTTTCCTGTCTTCTTCCTTCATTGTGAGATCGACATATCCATCTCCATTTTCGACTATCCTCCAACATTGGTAGTCGTTGGTCTTGATGTGGCTTTCCATGCACTTTTCCCACCATGTTTCTTCTCCCTTCTTTCGGAGATGTGGTTTGTTGGTGGAGATTTCGAGCTCAAACTTGCTTGGTTGAGACATGATCTGCAAACTTTAACAAAGATCTAGAGCTTTTCCTGCTCTGATACCAATTGTAGAATCGTGATTGTTAGATAATGATTAAGGAACTAAGAATGTCAACTCTCAGTTCCTTTTGCAGCGGAAATAAAAACAATCAAATGCAAATGGACAAGTTCCTTATAGTGGAAACCTTTGATTGCCAACTAGCAATCCAGGATAAAAACCACTACCTTTCCTTCGAAAGGATTTCAAGGTCTACTTCTTGATTTCTTATCTCTTTGGTTACAGCTTATCCTAGGAACAAACACACAGTTTCTTTGCCTTACACATAGTTAGGCAATCCTAGATAACTTAACTCAAATTATAATCAATCCAAGAAACAGACCTTAGTACTTAAGGAACTATCTCTGGTGGGACATGGCAATACCTCAAGGTATATTCAGTGGCCTGCACCCATTCAAGAAAAATAGCAGGATCATATTCACCAAGAAAGTGTCCGATCTTTACCTTCACTTCATGGCGTTGGTAGCGAGGCGCGAGTGGCGCTTGCTAGGGCGCATTGTGTGGCGCGGCTGCAAAGAGGGGGTTTTGGTAGGCGCGCAACACTGGAGGAGGGGCACGTCCAAGCAGTCGTCGATCGCGTCCTCTATGGGCATCATCGTGGGCGAACTCGTCATTGGGCGCATGGCCTTCGTCGCGGCGGCGCTGTCGCAGCTGGGCATCGGTGTCGGTGCGACAAAGAAAGTCACGTGGCATGTCTTCACGGCGCTAGCCACAAGTGTCACGATCCATGGCGCCCTGGGCTTGTAGGCGCGGCGGGGGAATTCAGTCTGCGGGTCTGTCCTGCAACTCAATAGGATCACCAAGAGGAGGGTGATAAGAGCCAGGATTGATCATACCTGAGTCCTCAATTTCTTCATCGTCGAACTCCTCAAATTCATCTTGGATCGTCGGCGTTGTGGAGCCATAGCCGTCGGAGCCGTAGTGCGGGGTTCGCGCACTCTGGTGGCCAAGATGCTCAGTGACGTCGAATGGAACGGGTGTCGGAGCAGGTTCCCTCAAACGTGTGTCTTCGCGTTGCGGGTGTCGACTGGGTCGTCGCGGCGCGCCGGTGTCATCGGCGGTGTGGCGGGCTCGGCTGTCACGCGGCGTAGAGGAAGTCTCACGTCTGTGGGGGTGCCGAGAGGCATACCTGTCATCAAAATCAAAGGGCTCAGAAAACTCACCTTGGGAGTCGTCGGCGCGGTCAAATCTGGTGTCGTAGCCGACTGCTGTGACGCGCAGCGCGTAGCGGTCTCGCTGCGACACATAGCCTTGGCGACTCTCAATCACTCATTGGATCCTTTGGAGACATGGTTGAAGGGCCGAGGTTGATGGCATCAACCCTTTCCCTTTGTCCAAGCGAGGTTGGTTGGGTTTGTCGTCGGTGTGGCGCGGCGCAGCCGGTGCATCCATGGGGATCATCGGTGTCGGTGTGGGCACGATAGGTGGCATGCGCTGCATGGCTTGTAGGTGAGCCACTTGTTGTCGAAGATCTTGGATTTCCCTTTGCTCTGCCGAGAGCTCTAAGATGGGGTCATCTTGTGGAGGATCTTGTGGTGGAACCAAAACGGGGTTCGGTGGGTTGTTGTTGGCGCCGTTGCCATCTCCACTGGAATGTGTAGGGGCCGTCATGCTACTATAACAATATGGCCAGACATAGGATTAAAAACGAACAAAAGACACAAGCAACAACGATCAAGCAATCACTAGTCAAGCAAACAATGTTCACGTAAGGGAGGGCTAATCGGCTTGCCGTGAGGGCGGCTTAGGCTAAGACACAAGTTGTGGTGTGAGAAGCAAGCACGTCAATCAAACAAGATCAAGCAATTAAACCCTAATCCAAACGTAAACAAGTAACCAAACTAGCAAGACTTACTTCTAGGGTTAACCTAGACGGCAGAGAGATTGAGAGGATGAGCCTAGGCCGCGGCGGTGGGTGTGTAGGGTTGCCTTATTTTGGCTTTCCCTACACTCGGTTGCCTTTTGTGTTATCTTTTTTTTATTTTGGAATAACCGAATGGCTTTTTTTTTATATATATATAGAATCCAAATATCTAGTCTTTGACTTTTTATAGATATCGGATAAGAAAAAATAAAAGGAAAATGGCCTAAGTAACAAGAAAGAGATCAAGCGAGATCTTAGATATTGGAGAGAGAAAAGAAGATAAGATTTGATTTTTATAGATGGAGATTTCGGCTAACAACCTAAAAGCAAATCAAGCAAAGATATGGAAACAAAATCAACGCAAGAAATAAGGAAATAATCACACAAGCATGCAAGATATCCGAAGTTACCAAACACACCAATACTTGGAGGGCAAGAGAAAAAAAATCGGCCAAGGGCTTGCCCTGCGAAACCAAAGAGGACAAGGAAAGTTTTGACGTTTTTTTCTTTTGAGGACCAGTTGATGCGTTCTTGCCTCCGAATGATGGTCAAGTGTCGAAGGAGGTGTTGGATCTAGTCTTGGTTGGGACGTCACGTGTCTCGTTGTCAAACCTGCCGTGGAAACCCTGGGTTTAACCCTTGTTGAATTGCACGAAAGGTTGACAAAGGGATGTGCGAACATGAACAGTAACTATAGAGGTTTACTGACACGGTGGTGGAGCAAACCCGGTGGCGGTGGAGTGGGTGTCACGGCGAGTGTCACGACAGCGATGAGGATGACGAGGGAGATGGCGCGAGCGATGGAGTGGGTGCGATGGTGGGTGCGATAACGAAGGTGAAGTCGATGACGCGAGCGATGAAGCTAGCGACGGCGACGGTGGACTGGGTGCGATGGTGGGGAAGAAAAACTTTGTGAACAAATTGAAGACTTGAGATAGTGACTTACAAGACCGTTGGGCTCTGATGCCAGTTGATGCATTATTGCCTCCGATGATGGTCAATCGATGAAGGCGGCGATGGATCTAGTCTTGGTTGGGAAGTCACGTGTCTCGTTGTCAAGCCTGCCGTGGAAACCATGGGTTTAACCCTTGTTGAATTGCATGAAAGGTTGAAAATGATATCCGCGTACATGAACAGTAACTTTAGAGGTTTACTGACACGGTGGGTATGTGAACGCAGTGGCGGTGGAGTGGGTGACACGACACGCGACGATGGCATCGAGGGGAGTGTCACGGATGCGATGGCGAGAGCGATGACGCGAGCGGTGGAGTGGGTGCGATAGCGAAGGCGAAGTCGATGACGCGAGCGGTGACACTAGCGACGACGACGGTGGAGTGGGTGCGATAGCGGGTTCGATAAGCGACGCGAGCGGATGCGAAGCGAAGCGATTGGTGGTTCGCGGCCTCAGGACTAGGCGCGATGGTTTGGATAGGTTACTCGACGGGTTGAGCGTTGCCGTAGCGTTGGCGGCGGAGTGAAGGGAGATGCGAAGATAGAATTAGGGTTGACGTCCGATCAAAGGAAAGAGGCAATTGGCACTCAAACTTAAGCTTTGATTAATTTAGACGTAGAGAAATACAAGAGGCCGAGTTGGCCTTAAATAAGGGACGCGAGACTCGGATGGGTTGAGTCTCGGCTAATGGGCTAGCCCACGCGACACACGTGGAGCACACACCCAAAAATAAAAATAACCAAATATGGAAACTACTAAAAATAGAGAATGCCAAAACTAGAAATGCCAAAATTAGAAATGTCTAATACTTAGCAAAATAACCTCTAAATGCTAAAGATAGGTGCCGTTAACGCGGCGAGGCATGGGGCGCGAACACAGGGGGCAACTGCCACGTCTAGTCTTGACTGGGTTCGACGGTGGGCGCGCTAGTGTCTGAGTATAATGGGTCTGCTTTTGCGATGCCGATGGTGGTGAGGAGCTTGAGCACGGGCTTTGTCTCGGGTGCGCCTTGGCCAGCGATGACGCGTGCGATGAGTGATTGCACGGCGGCGGCGATGGCCTTGGCACGCGATCGTGTGACTGGACCTTCTGAGCATAGGCTCATGGCTTCTTCTTCTTCTGTGGCCGTCATGGAGGGCAGGGTCGCATCAATATGGCCAAGGACTACCCCTCTAAGAGGCAAGTTCTTCTTAACACTCTAGGGGACTATGCGTCCGAGGATGAGTGCCAAGAAGAAGTTGTTGAGGAGGAGGAAAGGGTCGAAAAGCTCCACGTGGTGGCATCCGAGGGAGAGTGCTTTGTGGTAAAGAAAGCATTGATCGCCTCAGAGAGTCCTAGTGTGCCTAACCAGCGTGAAACGATCTTTCACACGAGATGCACCATTAAGGGAAAGGTGTGTAGTGTTATAGTTGATGGTGGGTCGTGTTGCAATATCATCGACTAAGAGGTGGTAAGTAGATTCAATCTATCTACCACTCCCCACCCTAAACCCTATACACTTTGTTGGATGAATTCCAACACTCCCCTTAAAGTCAAGGACCAAGCCACAATTCAGTTTGCCATAGGGGGATATGTGGATGAAGTGGTGTGTGACGTGTTGCCCATGACTGCATGTCATCTCCTCCTAGGAAGGCCTTGGCAATATGATCGGGATGTCGTCCATCAAGGAGTGTCCAATGAGTACTCTTTCTTGATGAATGGCAAGAGGATTACCCTACATCCCTTGGCTCCCCACGAGATTATGGATGATCATATGGCTAGGGAGCAAAGGAAGGATAGTGAGCAAGCTAAGGTCAAAAAGCTAGTCATTGGAAGCAATCAAGGTGCTTCTAATCATATGCTCTTAGCTAAGCCTAAGGAAGTTGTTCAAGCTCTAAACGAGGGTAAGGTGTGCTTCTTACTCATTTGTAAGGACACCGTATTTGCCTCTTCGGACCTTGAAGGACTGCCTAAGGCCATTGCTCAACTCTTGAAGGAGTTTGATGATCTCTTCCAAGATGAAGTCCCAAGTGGGTTGCCACCGGTAAGAGGTATTGAGCATCAAATTGACTTTATATCAGGGGCAACACTACCTAATCGGGCTACCTATAGGGCCAATCCCGAGGAGACTAAAGAGTTGCAACGTCAAGTACAAGACTTGCTTGACAAGGGCTATGTGAGGGAAAGCTTTAGCCCTTGTGCAGTCCCGGTCATCCTAATCCCTAAAAAGGATGACACTTGGAGGATCAAGACGAGCCTCCTCTCGGGGCTATCACTAGAGCTTGAGCTATGCATCTTTAAGAAGAGCTGAGCAAGGGTCTTTTATGCATGGAGGCCCTCACAAGCCTTGGAGGCCTCAGACACCTCATTTCCTTGCTGGCCATGACACTCCTTGAGGCGCGTCTGAGCACATGATTGGCTTTTATGATTTTCGTTGGTTTTATGACATTTGAGACATGGTTTATGATTGTTTTTACCCTCCTCAGGTTAAGTAACCCCTTTATATGATTGAAATCAAACTAATACATCCAAACAAGTTGAGTTTGTCTGTGTGACCCCCTAAATAACTAACTAACGCGTGCTGACAGAAAGCCCAAAGAAAACCTAAAGTAAATGCATGCCGTAGAGCTGAAGACATCTTCAATGGCGTCTAGTTTCGCAAGAAGAAACTCAATCAACTATAAGAAAGTAATTAACTAAGGAAGATGACAATAAACAACGTGGAAGACGACAATAAGCAATCGATCGAAATCAAAACAAAATTCATCGAGAACTGTCACCGTAGAATACAATCGATCAAGGTATTTATCTAACACTGTGAGAGAACTATTTTAATGCTTATCTGCTGCAAATCCGTATGCGACTATCGAGTTCAAAGCAAATGACAATAGGTTCGAGTCATTTCAAATAGAAATCAAAGCATAAAACAGTAAGTTTTTCTCTGTTTCAACATTGATGACATCTCGTATTTTGCGTTGTTCAATATAGACGGCGGCAAATGCTTAATGCAGAGTTGATGACAATAGAAATATTAAACAAATCGAACATGATAACAATTCATATGTTGACAACAAAGTATTCCATAATATTTGATGACAAATGAGTTAGAATTTGATAAATTACGTGTTTGTGATGACAGTTCATCTACCTTAGAATAATTTGATGACACTAAATAAATTTTAAGATTTTTGTGATGACAGTTCATCTCACTGTCACAAATACTACATTGGTTGATGGCAGTTGTAAACTGTCATTAACCAATGAATTGATGGTGACAGTGAGAAACTATCACAAACACTGCATTGGTTGATGGCAGTTGTAAATTGTCATCAATCAATGCATCTATGGTGACAGTTTCTCACTGTCACAAATACTGCATTGGTTGATGGTAGTTTACAACTGCCATTAACCAATGAATTGATGGTGACAATGAGAAACTGTCACAAGCACTGCATTGGTTGATGGCAGTTGTAAACTGTCATCAATCAATGCATCTATGGTGACAGTCTCTCACTGTCACAAAGACTGCATTCAACCAAAGAATTGATGGTAACAGTGAGAAACTGTCACAAACACTACATTGGTTGATGTCAATAGATAATTGTCATCAATCAATAGAATGTTTGTGACAGATTATGATCTTAGTGATAAAATGTCGCAAGCACTGCATTTGTTGATGACAGTTGTAAACTGTCATCAACCAATAAATTGTGAAGTTATTCACTGTCACAAACACTGCATTGGTTCATGACAGTTATTTACTGTCACAAACACTACATTGGTTCATGACAGTTCAAAACTGCCATCAACCAATAAATTTATGCATCACATTAGCCATTAAGTTGACAATATAATGAATAAATTCTTATTTGCTACTTCAATTGACAACTTTTTGGTATTGTGCAGATGGAACTCAAAATTCTAACTGTATGCTATGGATGAGAGTGGAAGATCAAAGATGGATTTTATGCATATGTTGAAAATATGATCTTAAAGGCAATCTTATTTGATGACAATATGCAGCTGCAAGCTGTCAAGCAACTGATTATTGAGAGATTTTAGATCGATTCAACACCAGCTGAAATTACACTCACACATTTGAATCCATTCCAGAAACTCATAAATCCATACATGGTTGACACAGAGGATGATTTCAGGTCTTTCTTAGATATTAATGAGGCACCTCAAGGCTCAAGTTTCATGGACTTTACCATTGTACATGTCATCAACTAAGACGATGAGTGGGAGTCAACACACTCGTGATAGTGTACGCTACAGTCTACTCTCTCTGCAATCTGATTATAATTTTCAAGGAAATAGTGACAGTGTTGAAAATGGTGACAAAAGCAATCTAGAAATTGTGCAAAGATCAGATGAAGATGAAATAAGTCATACTGAAGTAGCTACTGATTTTCTTCACGTAGGGCAGATTTTTGGGTCAAAACAAGAGCTAAAGGATGCGGTGAAGAACATGGCAATTCGTGACAACTTTGGATTCAGAGTAAGGAAATCAACACCTCATAAGGAAATCAACACCTCATCTATATAAAGTCCTATGTGTAGATGCTGAGTGCAAGTGGAGAATACGAGCTAATGTATTGAAGGGAACTGAATTCTTCGAGATAAGAAGATTCAAAGAAGAACATACTTGCTCCTTTGACGTCAGATGCGCAAACCAATGTAAACCTACATACAAGATGGTGGGAGAGAAGATAAAGACAAGGTAACATTAAAAACTTAGAAGCATATGATATACTGCATATTTTGTAAAATAAATTCTCAATTTACATCTCTTGTCTTGAACAAAGGTATGAAGGTGTCAAAAAGGGACCAAACCCTAAAATGATATGAGATGTGAGTTCTATCAGGATGTAAGCTACTGGAAAGCTTGGAAAGCACAAGAATAGGCACAAAACTTGATAAGAGGAACACCAGAACAAAATTATGCAATGCTTCCCGTATACTGTCACATGATAAAACAGGTCAACAATGGGACATACACATGCCTTGAGATTGAAAGTAATAATTGTTTCAAGTATGTGTTTATTTCAATTGGAGCATCGATTAGAGGGTTTCAAGTAAAGCGAAAAGTACAAACCAAAAATTCAATGATGATTACAGTTCAACCAATGCATCTATGGTGACAGTGAAAAACTGTCACAACAACTGCATTGGTTGATGGCAGTTTTCAACTTCCATCAAACAATAAATTGTGGCAGTTTTTCACTGTTATAAACAAATCATTGGTGATAGAAGTAGATAACCGTCATCAACCAATGCAAGTATGGAGACAGTGAAATACTATCACCATGCTTGCATTGGTTGATGACATATGTAAACTGACATCAACCAATTCATTGGTAATGTCAGTAGATAACTGTCATCAACCAATTGATTGGTTGATAATAGTTGTAAACTGGTATCAACCAATTCATTGGTAATGTCAATAGATAACTGTCATCAACAAATGCATCTATGGTGACAGTATAACACTGTCACAATACTTGCATTGGTGATGACAATTGTATGAACAAATAAATTATGTCACTATAGAACTGTCACAAACAATGCATTAGTGATGGCAATAGTTAACTGTCATCAACGAATGCAAGTATCATGACAGTGAAATATTGTGACCATACTTGCATTGGTTGATGACAGTTGTAAACTGGCATCAACCAATTCATTGGTGACGTCAGTAGATAATTGTCATCAACCAATTGATTGGTTGATGAAAGTTGTAAACTTGCATCAACCAATTCATTGGTGATGTCAATAGAAAATTGTCATTAACCAATTGCATTGGTTGATGACAATGTTTTGGTTATGGTAGTAAATAATTGTCATCAGCAAAAATATTGTGACGGTTGTTCACTGTCATCGTATATACATTGCTTGATGGCAGTTTGATGTCACAAACAATTCATTAGATGACAGCATACACATATAAATAAATTGAATTTCCATTACACTTAATTTTGAAGGTCATCATGGTAGATGAAACACACCTACATGGAAAGTATGGGGGCATCTCTTGATTGCAACTGTACAAGACAAGAACCAACAGATTTACCCTATTGCTTACGTTGTGGTGGACTCTGAGAATGACAACTCTTGGACATGTTTTTTCTAGCAATTACACAATGTCATCCCTTCTTCAACAGAGATAGTATTTGTCTCTGATAGACACTTGAGCATCGGCAAAGCTATGGAGTTTGTGTACACTACTCAAAACATGTGATATGTACACGACACCTAAAGAAAAATTTGAAAGCAAGGTTCAAGGAGCATGGGGTACACATGTTGTTTACAAAGGTTGCTGACAGTTACACCATGAGGGAATTTGAGGAAAATTTTCAGAAAATTTGCAACATCAATAAAGAGATGAGAAGGTACCTACGCGAAACAAATTTTGAGAAATGGTCTAGAGCACATTGCAAGGGAGACATATACAATATTATGACTATGAATAATTCAGAAACATTAAATGCAGTACTTAAATAGGCTCGGTCGTACCAGATTATTGCCCTCGTAGAGTACATCATAGATTTGCTATCGAAATGGTTTAATGAGCGGCGGGACAACACAGAAAAAGGTGTGAACAAATTACCACCAAATGTGGAAAAAATACTAGAGGAGAGATATACGCAGTCAAAGAGATATGAGGTAAAAATGCTGAACTCAGTTCAGTTTCAAGTACTTGGTGGCAACTTCTACGGTGTCGTTGATTTGTAGACAAAAAAATGTAGCTGGAAAGTGTTTGATGTGGATCACATGGCATGTGCACATGCAATCGCGGCAATTCAAAAGAAAAAGTGGAAGATAACTGATTTTGTTAGCAAGTACTATCAATATCAGTCTTGGTATACAATATACAAAGAAACCATATATCCGATGCCTAGAGAACCAGACTATATTATCCTTGAGGATGTACTTGACATAGAATCATTTCCATCATTTGTGAGGGGGAAGACTGGAAGGCCAAGAAAATGGAGGTTGCCTTCCATAGGTGAATTCACAAATACTGCCCGCAAAAAATCATTTAAGAAGCCAATCAAGTGCAATAATTGTGGACAAACTGGACACAACAAGACTTCATACAAACACAACTCAGCAAGCACAAGCTGTGATGTATTGCAAGTGGAATAGCTTTCAACTTAGTAGAGTGAAACAATACATAATACTTATTAAATACTTAATTTCCATATGCTTTTTACAGACATAAAAGTATTATTTACTTTTGATTTTCATTTAACTTTACAATGGACAAATGCTTGGATCACTTTTGATATGATTTCATATATATTAATTCTCATAGACAAGGAAGTGTCATATATATATATTAATTCTCATCATCCAGACTATAATAACAGTGTCAACAGAAACAAAATTCATATTTTGTCATCGATAATTTAAAATATTGTTGACAGTTATAATGGAATCAAGAACAATGTAATCATGACAGATCTACATATGTTTTTTGTATATTGGTTATCAAATTGTCATCTAATAAATAGAACATATGGAAGTAACGATGACAGCGATCAAACAGTCATACACAGTTTAGAGTAGGTTGTCAACATTAATAACACTGTCATCAACAAAAAAAGATTGTGTCATCAAACAAAATATTGATGCCATTTAACAATTAGAAAATGACCACCCTAACAAAAAGAAAATGAATATTGTTGACAGTTATCAAAATGATCACAATAAGAAGTCATCGAGATGTTAAACTGTCAACAAAATATTAAACTGTCATCACACTTGCCAAAAATTGTCATCACATTACACTAAGGACAAAAATCAAAAGAAGGTAGAAAGTTATGAATGTAAATTAAAAAAGTCATCGAAAAAATGAATGTTGTTGACAAAATATAAAACTGACATCACACTTGCCAAAAAATGTCATCACATTACACTAAGGACAAAAAGGCAAAAGAAGCTAGAAAGTTATGAATGTAAATTAGACAATGATCACACTAACAAAAAGAAAATGAATTTTGTTGACAGTTATCAAAACATGAAAAAAAAAATGAAACTGCAAGTTGATGACAGAAAGCAAACTGCCATCAAGCAAACTGTCATCCATAAGACAAATGTTTTGATGACAATTTTGAATGTTTCATGTACTAGTGTTATTAAAGTGATATACTGTCATCAAATTGTACAAAGTGTAATCAGCATTATAAAAGAGTTGTAAACTATTACAAAAGTTTACATTAACATCAAACATACACAAAGAAGCTAAACTATCATCAGCATAATATCATTACAAATCAACTATATAAACTGTCATCAAAATGTAAAAACACGGTCACAATGATCCAAAGGTTTACACATAAACGATAATTTGTTCAACAGTAACATCAACACAAAAAGGTAATTGACTAAATGTTTTACATAACATAGAATCCCAAAGACACAATCACAATTACAAATTATTCCTTCGTCTTTGTAGGAGGCAATGTTTTGAAAACCCAAGTATGCTTGAACAAGTCAATGCTCATTTTTTCTCTATGCGCCTTGATACACTGATCATCCAAATCATTGAAATTACCACCAAATGCAAAAGCTTCAATATATTTGATGGTATAAACTCCACAATTGCGTCTGTCAAAATAAACGAGAAAAAATGTAATGACAAAATGCATGTCAATTGCATCCATAATTCATATCAATAATAACCATAAACAAAAAATCAGAAAACATGTAATACAAAATGAAAAGATAAGACAAAAACTTTACCCTGGAGTATCTTGGGGAACAGTTCCATCTCTACTCACGGTAAAATCCTCATCAAATGAGCCAAAGGTGTGAAAATCGGTTTGATTTCTTCATCAAAATAGGGAGCATGGCACATAAAGGTCGTAATAATTCTGCAACCTTGGCATCACTGACTATGTTGATGTTTGAGTCCAGTACCCTCACATGATGTTTAGCCAAATCAATCTCTAAACCCACCCAATGCTTCTCAAGAAAGTTAAACGGGTTGTATACCTTGGTAACACCATCAAACTATGACTTTCCGTATTGTTTAGGATACATACCAGCGAAATACTCAAGGTAGGAGTTTAAATATTCATCACCACCATCTTTAAAGCGTTGTAGCATGGCATCATTGAATTTACTAAACCAAATCCAATCCATAATGGCTATTCCCTTGAAAGCTTCAGGTTCTTGGGCAACACGCTTCCTCATATGATATAAAGCTTTTGAAATATGTTGGTTTACATAATAAAAAATTGTAATCATATTCAAAAATTAAAAATATGTTTTAGAAAAGCAAAAAATAAATACTTACGACATCGTCAAGCCAATTATTCGTGTACACAAGTTTTTTGAAGAAGTCCTTGTCCAGAGGAATATCACAGCCGGGGACGGTAGCCTTGATATCACTAAAACAATAAAAAAACTGTCAGCAACATTCAAAAATAAAGTTAAAAAATAAGAAACATGATAAAACTGTCATCATTCAAATATATACAATTGAAATTGTACAAAAACAAAGAAGTAGCAAGTTCAAATCATCACCAACTGTCACCACTACCATAACAATAACAAAAAACCAAAGAAACCAGAAAGTAATGAATGCAAATTAAAAAATTCATCAAGATGTTAAACTGTCAACAAAAGATCAAACTGTCATCACACTTGCAAAACAATGTCATCACATAACACTAAAAGACAAAAAAAGCAAGGAATCTAGAAAGTTATGAATGTAAATTAAAAAGTCATCGAGATGTTAAATTGTCAACAAAATATAAAATTGTCATCACAATTGCCAAAAACTGTCATCACGTTACACTAAGGACAAAACAGCAAAAGAAGGAAGAAAGTTATGAATGTAAATTAAAAATGTCATCAAGATGTCAAACAGTCAACAAAAGATAAAATTGTCATCACACTTGCAAAATACTATCATCAGTTTACAATAAGAGACAAAACAAATCCCAGATAATAAAGAAAGTTATGAAAGTTCAAACTGTCACCAACTATTAACATTATACTAAAACAAAACTACAAATAAAGCAAAGAATGTAACACTGTCAGCAAGTAAAAAACTGTCAACAAAAAGTTAAAGTGGCAAGGAAAAATACAATATCAACATACCTGTTACGAAACCAATCATAGAACTCTCTACGACACCATACTCGTAGAAGGAATAAGCTGGTCTTGGAGGCAACACTTGTTTCTTCTTCCCAGCGGTAAATGGTGAGGTCAAATGAGCATTGATTGTTATCGCCCTTGTGGACTTCCTTAGTTTTTCATTGTCATCATATGCTTCTTCATTTTCGCTCAATCCTCCTATAACTATTTCTCCTTGGGAGTCAACAGTGTCAGCATTTAGAACAATAGGCTCAACTGCTTCCTCTCCTAATTTTGCTTGAACAATACTATCATCAACTGAAGTATCTTTAACTTCAGGATTCAAACTGTCATCAATTACTCCTTATGTAGCTTCCTTCACATTGGCATTACCACCATCTGCCTCATTTGCCTCCACACTTACTTCTTCTGCAGCTTCAGTCATATCGACATTAGCACCATGTGCCTCATGTACCTCCTCTTTTGAATCATCATTCAAATATCATCTTTCACCTCAAATGCTTCTTGTGCAGCTTTGCCATCTAGGACATCAGTGTCAGCTGCCTCAGGGGTTTCATCATTATGAGACTTATCCTCTATAATGTCAACAACTTTCTTCTCGATGACATACATCAACACACAAGCCTTCTCCAAAACTTTCAAATTGGAAACAAGTGGTTCATCAACATCATTCATCTAATTTCCAATGTATGTTTGAGAATCACTGATGCCACCACGATGTACACCTTCCTCAAACTCCTTATCTTTATTTTCATCATTCAATGGAGATGAATGCCTAGCTTTGATCACATTATCGATGTCATACAGCCTCTTGGAGAAACCATACATTTGCAGACAATTATTATCAACCTTACACTCAAGCTCTTTAATAATACCAAAGATAACAACTAATTGCTCCTTTATCTCTTTTGCCCACTGTGGCTCGTCATTTGCTCCCTTGGACAATTCTGGCATATTATTCACATTCTCATTCCCAACTTCAGACTCACCTCCAGCCTCGTTGCTTGTTGTAGGCATATCCATATCAGCACTGACAGTTTTTTCACTGTCAGAATCAACCACATCACCATCCTTCTCAAACACAACCTCCGCCTGTTTTTCAACCTCAAATGACTTATGCAAATCCTCAATGATAACCATTGACGAAACACCATCATTTTTATTGTACACAACCAGCGCCTTATCATTGTCGGTGACATCCTTCACAACCTTTGAAGCTTCTTTGTCTTTTGGTACATCCTTCACAACCTTTGAAGCTTCTTTGTCTTTTGGTACATGCTTCACAACGACCTTAGCAGTTGGCCGCCTTTGGTACACCTTTTTATCCTTCTCCTGGACAACCTTCTTGACCTCACCCTTGCAAGCCCTTGTTCTTGGAGCACACTTAATCTCAGCAACAACAGCTTTCTTCCTCTTCGAGCCAACTTGTTGCTCTTTTTTCTTGGAGCCACAACAACATCATCTTCTTTCCCCTGCTGCTCTTTTGAAATAGAAATCATGCGTTCAGACAACTCATCGTAAAAGGCATATTCACTTTCATCTTTGAAACACAAGCTGTGAAACCTTTCATGCTCTTCATATGGAGAATATTTACAAATCTGCAAACACATCAAATAAAATGAAAACAATAAGAATAAAAATATCATCATTTTTATCTTTGAGACCCGTGACAACTGTCACCAGCAACTGTCATCGACCAAGATTGATGACAGTTACATAAAGATAAGGAAACTATCATCAAAAATAGCTAAAAACATTTCGATGACATTTACATGAAAGTAATAAAATGTCCAATTGATGACATTTTATAACTTCTTGATACTTAATAAAACTTTGATGGCATTTACATGAAAGTAAGAAACTGTCACCAATTCATGACAAGCAATAAACTCTTGATACTTGCCAGTATTATTGATGACAATCAATAACTTCTAGATACTTACCAGTTGTCATCAATAATAATTGATGACAACCCAAAACTTCTTCATACTTACAAGTTGTCATCAATAATAATTGATGACAACCCATAACTTATTGATACTTAGCAGTTGTCATCAATAATAATTGTTGACAATAAGAAACTAACATAAAAAATGCATTGGTGACAATTTAAAACTGTCATTGAATGACTTAATGACAGTTACAAACTGTCATCAATAAAAACATGATGGTAATTAGGTGAGAGTTATAAACTGTCACACATAATAACTTAATTAATATTTGTTGACAGTTAGAAACGGTGACCAATCATATCTTAATTGAGAAACAAAAAAAAAGCATACTAATTTATTTTCTTTGATGAAGATACAAATGGAATGATACCACACATTCTTCGGATTTGAACTGTGCCACTATGTACAGTACGGAATGTTTTTATGACCAGAACTCGCACAACCCACAACATGGCGAAGTTGTGGGAATAACTCTAAAATCCATACTTGTCATCAACGAAATATAAACAATTAATAGAATAGTAAATATAAACAAGACAAAAACCATGTAAAAATAACATAAGACTATACCTGGAAAGCAATAGGAAACCCATACAAACTGTAACCAATCCTTTCATCAAACTTTACTACGCTCTTTTGGTCACGTATTGTCCTACTAACCTTCCTAAGGTACTCTAGGGTCAACAAATACGCTACCCTACCCCAAGGGTATCTAGAAAACTGCTCCAAATCAGTTGAGAGTTTGAAGTACTCATCTGTGACAGTAATATGGCGTTGAGGCAACAAAATAGTCTCAACAACGAGCAAATGTGCAAGATTCATCTTCTTCTCACGATCAGTCTCAATAGCAAACTGAGCAATCAGCTCATTTATTGAACATGGATCTGACCCAAGTTACTCCTCCATGTCAGCATCAGGAAGCTCATAATCTGACATTTCACCATAATCCAACCCAGTGATTGTAGCAAATTCAGCGATGGAGAAGCGACATATGTTACCGTCAACGTTAAACCACATTTCATGGGTCTTTTCAGTTTCTACCTCATGGAGAAGAAAGTAATGGACCAACTGAGCACAGAACTTCAAACTATCTCCCCATGTAAAAATAGCGCCAAGAGGGTCATCACAAAGAAGTATAAAATCAGACGCGGGCAAAATGTCCTCAATTTTTTTAATGACTTCCATACGCGTGAAATATTTGCATTTGCATGGAGCATGAAGCTCTTCTCGAACAATAAACCTACATTGGCTTGCATCCTTGCCCTGTCAACATATAAAAAGAAAATATAAGTTGTCATCAAACAAATTAGTGTGTAATCACACTTGAATAACATTGTCGCCACACTACTCCTACTGTCATCACACATATTTCCCATAACCTACAGGGGTGAGTTCCTATGAATTTGATGCTGCCATGTACGAAGTTTATCACGGGGAGCAACCAACAGAGTTTCCCATACCCTTGACCAATGTTGATAGGATTTATGCACCATTGAATATTAAAGAAGTGCATTGGGTTGCAATTGAGATTGATTTCCATTTATGGAATATAAATATATATATATGATTCAGATTTATCTGTCACAACAGATATTGAGTTTGAAGCTGCCATTCAACCAATCTGCGTAATGTTTCCTCATTTCTTGAAGACGGTGGGAGGATCTACATGATTTGGTGATTTAGTACTCAAACCCTTTTCTTATAAGCGAGTACTCGGATTGAATAGAAATATAATAAGGTAAACATGCATAGATAAGTTTTAATATTTATACAATATTGTTACATTCTCACTAACACGTTTATAATTTATATTGCAGTGGCAATTGTGGCATTTATGTTGTGAAGTACATTGAGTTGTTATCTTTCGGCTGTACAGACTTGTCTTCCATTTGTGATGCATATATCCCTGCTTATAGAGAGCAAATAGCATATAATATTTTTCGTAGGCAATGGCGTTGGTCATTCAAGAAGAAAGATGATAATTGAACAATGTGGGTTGTTCGTGTTTAGGACTTGATATTGTGGAATGATATAATAAATGTTTTTTTATGAAAGTTTATTTAGGAGGATTTAATACTCATTATTGGAGAAGTGGTACAAGAAACGCATACAAGAATAAACAAGTGTCTACAAGTGATACAAGAAACACTTACAAGAATAAACAAGTACGTAACACTTACAAGAATATATAAGAAATACAAGACATAAAAGACCATATAAGAATATACAAGAAAATGAGGTACAAGAAACGCATACAAGAATAAACAAGTACGTAAAACGTACAAGAAGATATAAGAGATACCAGACATGAAAGACCATACAAGAATAGACAAGAAAGACTTACAACACCATATAAGAAACAATTATAATAATAGACAAGAAACACATACAAGAAGACTAGACAAGAAACACTTGAAAGAATAAATGAGAAACAGATACAAGAATAGACAAGAAACACTTACAAAAATAGTCAAGAAAGACTTACAAGAATAGACAAGAAATACTGCCAATACTACACAAAATACACTATCCATGACCATACAAGAAATACTTGTAAGACTATGGAAGAAACGCTTTGCGGGAATTTTAACATATTCCAAACTTTTTTTTTCTTTCTAAATTTCTATTTTATAATGTAAGGAATATAAATTTTATTAAATTCTTGATTTACGTAAGCATTCATTAAATGCATACACAAATGAAGGACCTACGAAAGTGTCTACAATAATATTCTTTTTTATGATGTAAGGTAATACGTATATATTCATGAGGAATCACACATATTAAAACCCATAAAGTTGAATAAATATAAAATTATAATAGTTTAATATCAAGATATCACAAAAGTTTGTAAAAGTTCAATCCAATGAAATCCAACAAATACCATAAATTGACTACTAGAAGGCACCAAACTCATTCGTTGCATTTACTACGATCCATTCTTGCAGGCCGATTGGTTCATGTTTTCTTATTGTGACCAGATTTACCACATCTACCACATTTCCTTCTTTTGAATTCTCCAATTGAGGGGATTCTGACTTTTCTTGGCCTTCCAATTCGTCTACACTTGATCGGGGGTTTGCATGTAAAATCCTGATATTGTTGTGGAACATTCCACTCTGACCTGTCTGGAATAGGATATACAATCATCTCATATCCTCTTCACCAATACTCGATTGTAAAGTATTGACCAACAAGTGAATCAACATCTATGCCAATATGAATAGCAGCCGCTATAGCATGGACACATGGTATTTCTTCCATATCAAACTCCATACAAGTGCAAGATTTCTCTAGCAAATGTACAACCACATCAAAATCACCACTTGTTACTTCAAACTCCAATGTTGCTGCATTTAGGGTACTACAAGAATACCTCATGGCTTGATCATACTTAAATTGTATGATCTTTTGCACATTGGGTGGCGCATGTTCTTGACTATTCGCTGCCAGCTGGCGTCTTTCATTGAACCATTGACTCAGGCACACTCTAAGATCGTCAAACAATGCCAACAGTGGATACTCTCTAGCATCACTAAATTTGGAGTTCATAGACTCTGCATTATTACTTGTGATGGTGTACCTTTTTCCTGGAAAAAATGATCTAAACCATGTCTCAATGCCAGCTTCTTGTAGATAAGCTCCTATCTTAGGGTTCGCCTAGTGTTAGAAAAAAAATTGTAAGTGAAAAGAGTAATATCAATAATGGGAAATATGTCATGAATTCGATATGTACCTGACTTATATCATTAAAGATACGTATGAAATCTGTTTGCCTATAGCTCTTAGCTGCCATTGAAACCATATACAAAATCTTTTTCACCTTGCACCTTGTTATGACATTTTGTTCAAGATGAAACAAGCAAATTCCATGCTTTCCTTGGGAGTAATTTGCTGAAATTGCCTTCTTGATTGACTGGTGGCGATCAGATACAAATATTTGTTCATCACAATTATGGAGAAACTTTTTCAAATTCTTGAAAAAGAAATCCCATGAAGAATCATTTTCACCATCTACAACAGCAAAAGCAAGTGGGAATATTTGTTGGTTTGCATCTTGTGCAGTCGCAACTAATAACACACCACCATACTTTCCTTTTAGAGATGCTCCATCCACGGTTATAACCTATGTTATGAATTGACATAAAAAGCAATGCATAAAAAGCAATGTATATATAGAGTGGGGATCAAATGAGTATGTCTCTTATTATAAGCAGAGGGTACACATATGCACCGTCCATCTCCCATAATCGTGCGACTCATGTTTTATTTGTATTTGAGGCTTTTAAAATTAGAGAAGGACAGTTTTGTCATTTCCTCTCATATCCTTCATTCTCGGCACTACAGGGTTCTTCACAGATTCCATTGAGCCATTTTCGTATCCGAGATCGATGCGCTGGAATCCTATTGGACTGGATCTCGGCACTACAGGGTTCTCTTTTCGTCTTCTCCTTTTGATTCCGATCTGAGTTGATACATGTTAGGCTGGGATTCGTTTCCGTGGTTGCGATCTTAAAATTTACATAAATGTGTTCAAATCTATTAATTTTGTTGCAAATTTGCTATGTAATGCTGACATTGGTTCCCTTGCTTCTCAAACTTCTTAAACTTGTTTTTGTTTGAATTGACGATGTGAAATGGGAGTTAGTGTGGATCAATTTGTGATTCTATTGAGCTTAAGCAAATTTATGGCTTTGTATACTTGTTTTGGGTGTCAAGACTTATGTTGTTAAGAAGACAAAAACCTGGATCTCCGGACCTATACACACTCGGAATCTCAAACCGAATAGAGAATGCTTAATTTAGTTGATTTCCTTAACCTAATTGAACATAATTGTTTAAGAGAAGGAAACTCGGGATTAAAAATAGCCCGAGAGGAGCTAACGAGCCTGTACCGATCGGCCTGAGGCACGTAAAACTTCACTACATTCGTGTACATGGTAGGAAGATCACAACATGATAGCTTGTGATGCTTGTGTGTCCTTATTTATTGATTTCTTTTCCTTTTTTTCCTTTTTGTGTTTCTTGTGTTCTGACTGACTTGAGAGCCAGATTTTAGGAAGCATGAATTGGTTTAGAAGGGAGAGATTTGGATCAACACAAGTTCAATGTAACTGTACATAAGGGTTAAAACTTGTATCAAAGTTCATGCTTGTATTGGGTTGTTTCTATGTAGTGGGTCCTTTCCTCATGCTCAAACCAGATATTTGAAGAAGGGTAAAAATTGGCAAGATTAAAAAAAAAATCATTTTATTGTCTTTTCATATATGGTCATGGACAAACAATTGAACTGCGCATGTGGATAGACCATATCACTACACAATACTACAATAGTGCAGAGCAGTAGAAATTAGACCTGTCAACTGGGTCGGGTTGGTCGGGTTCGGGTTCGGGTCAAATCGGGTCGATCGGGTTGGTAAAATTTTCGGGTCGGGCGGGTTAGGGTTGACCCGGCGGGTCGAACATGTCCGTTTTTTATGATTATTGTTATGATTTTTAACTTTAATAAAATAATTATAATAATATAATTAATATTATATTATTATTTAATAAAGTATATTAAAATATTTAATATAAATGAAATAAAATATACAAAATAAAGGGGACCCGCGAGCTCGAATTTGCGTTCGGGTCGAGTCGGGTTCGGGTTCGGGTCCTTCTTGACCCAGTGACGTTCGGGTTGGGTCGGTTTGTTTATTTTTTTGCTTTTTGCAGGGTTATTGTGTTTGGTTTTGTCATGTAAAGTAGTGAAAGGAAAGCGTATCTAATGGTAGTGGGGCTTCTACTTGTTTTAAAAATTTATTCTCTTTTCTCACCAAAGTGGAGTTTAATTGAAACAACTCATTTTTTTACCAGTATATATTGCTTGGGGTAAAGAAAGAAAAAGCCAAAAACACATTGCAGGAGACAGAAGGCCATGTTTGGTTGCTATTGCATTGTGTAATAATTGGGTTACACTGATGATTGTGTTTCATGTGTTTGATGTTTGTTGACAATATGTTATAACCTGGTACATTCAAAATTCTTAACAAAAGATTCAGCACTTATATTAATAGTCTAAGAGTTCTCCAAGCTTTTCAACTTAGTAGCAGATCAGTGAACTAACATACCATAAAACACAACCAGCTACCAAAATGAAAATGTCCAACATGCTTGCTATGCTAAATCCATAACTGGCAGCATTTAGATCACTAGAGTTTACTGCCATCCATACAAAATGATACTACTTTCCTGAGATCATTCGACGTCCCTTATCGGTGATGATGGCTCATCCATCTGCAGGCTGGGCGGGTGGACGGGTTCTCGTTGCAGCCCTCCTCTGAAAACGCTAACATCGAGCATAATTGCATCGTCTTTTCGGGTTGCAATGTTGAATAGGCAAACATCATATAGTTTCAACTGATTCTCAAGAACAACCTGCTTCCATCCGCTACAGATCTGTCCAGTGGTTTTTTGGGGGCAGTAGCTGAACCTAGTCATAAATTTTTGATCTTCAACCTGCTTAACACAGATACAAAGAACAAAAGAACCACACCATTCTTGAAAAAGTTCGCAAGTAACATAGATACAGAGCATGATATGAAAACTAGTAACTCCACTCCAATGTGCCTATAGAATATACAACTAATATTGAGCAAGCAACCCAAAAGAAAAATCCATTATCAATGGAACGGATGATAAAGATTTTCCAATACTAAAGTTCGGAGAAGCAATATCATTTTTTAAACAAAAATGTACAAAGTTGCAACCAATCGAAAAAAGGGGCAAACGTGTTGCTTGACTACAAATGAATTGGAACACAGATGGATACTACATAATGTTGATTTAGACTATATTACCCGGAAACGCAAACGGGTTTCGGAAACGGAGACTTTTCCGAAACGGGGAAACGACAATCTCAAATTCAATAAAAAAGGAAACGACGGGGAAACGGCAACATAAATTATATGTTCTTTAAAGGTAAGGAGTAAAATAAATTTATCACCAAAGGATGCATAAAATGGACTATTATCAAGCTATTTAAATCACTTATAAAAGGATTATGATAAATTAACATCATGAGAAATGTGCAATTCAACAATATCTTTCAGGTTGTGAAAATGGACTATCATGCTTGTGAAAATACAATGATATTTTGCAGGTTCATGAGTTTTCTCTTGCAGGTTCATGAGTAAACTCTTGCAGGTTCATGAGTAAACTCTTGTAGGTTCATGAATTTATTCTTGTAGGTTCATAAATTTTTTTGCAGGTTCATAACATTTTTTGCAGGTCCATAAATTTATCATGCATGTTCATGAGTTTACTCTTGCAGTTTACCAGGTTCATGAATTTTTTAATGTAGGTTCATAAGTTTACACTTGCAGGTTCATGCGTTTACACTTGTAGGTTCAAGAGTTTTTTCTTACAGGTTTATTAATTTTTTTTGCATGTTCATGAATTTTATCTTGTAAGTTTATGAGTTTATCAGGTTTATGAATTTTATATTGCAGGTTCATGAGTTTACAATTGAAGATTCATGAATTTACACTTGTAGGTTCAAGAGTTGTTTCTTGTAGGTTCATTAATTTCAGCCTATAAGATAAAACTCATGAACCTGCTAGTTAAAACTCATGAACCTATAAGATAAAACTTATTAAACTATAAGATAAAAAACTCATGAACCTGCAAGATAAAAAAACTCAAGAACCTCAGAAAAAACTCATGAACCTGTAAAACAAAACTAATGAACCTGTAAGACAAAACTCATGAACCTGCTAGTTAAAACTCATGAACCTTAGAAAAATCTCATAAACTTGTAAAAAAAACTCATGAACCTATACGCCATAACTCATGAACCTATAAGTTAAAACTCATGAACCTACAAGTTCAAATGCATGAACCTGCAAGGAAAAACTCATGAACATGCAAGATTATCGGCTTAAACTTCTCTTATAGGGTTTATCAACCTCTAAAATGTAGCCTATGAGGGATTTGAACTCACATCTATGTGAATAAACACATTGCTCTACCATTTGAGCTAATAGGCTATGACAACCAATACACAATTTCAGCCTTTTGTCATTCAAATTCAGCACATGAACGATGAACTGCACAAACCCAAAATCAAAGCTTTACATTCAAGTCCAAGAGTATAAATAACCTAGGTTTTATTAAAAACTAGCTAGGTTCATGATAATTAATCAAATGATTCAAACACTTTGTCTAACAAATAGACATCTCAAGGCCTATAAAACAGTTGTCTATCCAGCATTCTGCACAGAAAACTAATAAATCCGGAAAGAAAATTCATGAATCTGCAAGTTAAAACTCATGAACCCGTAAGTTAAAACTCATGAACCTGCAACAAAAACTCATGAACCTGCAAGATAAAGCTTATGAATCTATAGCTACATAAAAAACTCATGAACATGAAAGATAAAACTCATGAACCTGCAAAACAAAACTAATGAACTATAAGACAAAACTCATGAACTTGCAAAAAAAAATCATGAACCTTTATTGTAAGGTTTATGAACCTCGAAATAGTAGTAGGCTCAAATGGTAGAGTGCCCAGATGCATGAACACTTTCCATATTAGGACACTTGAGAAGTAACTTATCTATAAAACAGAGATGTCAGGACATATCGAATAAACCCACTAGTATTAACCTAACTTACAAAGTGAACCAAGAAGCATACCTGGGTGCAAATTAGTACAGGAGTTCAAGTTCAGTTCATTTAGCTCTGCACAGTTCAAGTATAGAGCCTTTAAACAATATCATTATACAATTCAGAAACAGGAGGGAGAGGCTATTGTGTACATTGCAGAAGAACAGAAATACCAGGTTTAAAACTAGATTGGAATTTCAGAACAACGTCAAATTAGTACAGGTGTAGTTTGCTATTAGGTGTACTTTGAATTTCATAACCAATTAAGTTATCATCAGGTAATGATTCAGAATCAGGGTCACATATGGTCATTCCACAATCCATAAGCTCTAGGAGAGGCAATTGAGCTGTGACAAACTGAATTCCACCTGAAGAACAGAAATACCTGGTTTAAAACTAGATTGCAATAATAGAAAAAACCCAAGCATTAATTAATAAAACCAGAGAGAGCCAGGACAGAGTATGAGACTTACTAGAGGAGACATTTGGGCAGAGAGCAAGGAGTAGCCTTGAGAGAGTCTGAGGTAATACATTGCAGATAATCCCATGTCCACTGTCAGTAACACTTTACTTGAATCCATCATAAAGGAATTTGAGATTTTGAAGACTGACCAAGAAAATTTTGCATGATGTAAGATAAACTAGAAGAGATACATAAATTTGTTACATACCCACTTAAATCAAGAAGCTCTAACTTTGAAAAGCTAGAGGTGATGGCAGCAACCGATGCATCAGTAATCCCATCACCCATCACTAGTGATAGCATCTGCAGTGCCATGAATGTATAAATTTTGATAGAAAAAACAATCATTTGTCAGCCAAGTCCAACTTATTCCATATTCTGCAGGCTCTAAAATTGCCTAAATCAATCATTGATGCAATTGAATATTGCAATTACATGTTCTTTTCTTGTACAAACTTCATGTTTTTCCTACCAAGAAATTAGATCATACAGATCAAGGGTAGTCACTCCTAAGCAGAAGATCAACAAACCTTAAGTTTGCAACAGTAAGAGCAAGAACAGTAGAGTGGGATAGTCTTGTAGATGCAATGTGAATGTTCTGCAACCTCAGGCAGCTTCTTCCCAGGTTGTCCATCATGGTAGTAAGATCAGTAGTATCATTTTCTTGACAGGAAAACCCAAGAGAAATTTCCCTTAAATTTGGGCAATTAAACACCTGTAACAAAGGAAAGAATAAGAAATATGGAACTTGGAAACAGAAAAAACGGAAAGCTATAAGAAGCTTAGAATTCTAAACTAGAACTCAGGGAAGTGTAAATTAGTAAACAACTCAGGAGAACATGTGAACCCTAAACCACTGTCAAACAAGCCCTAAACCACTGTCAAACAAGCATGAACTTGTAAACAATGTACCTTGAACATGCAACCATACTAGCATGAACCTAATTTAACTTGGTATGCAAAATCAATCTACTATGAACCTTTACTTAAAACATCATGAACCTGGATTAATTCTATCATGAACCTCTATGAAAACCATCATGAACCTGTAGTAATTCTACCATGAACCTAAGGCAAACAAGCATGAACTTGTAAACAGTTTACCATGAACCTAAACCACTGTCAAACAAGCATGAACTTGTAAACAATTTACCTTGAACCTGTAAACATACTAGCATGAACCTAATTTAACTTTGTTTACAAAATCATGAACCTGTTAACCTTTACTTAAAATATCATGAACCTACAATCATTCTTTCATGAACCTCTGTTTAAACAATCATGAACCTAAGGCAACCAACAAACCAGAAAATGTTTTTCATGAACCTGCTACCATAGTACTCTGAACCTCTATAAAGACCACCATGAACCTAGACTCGTTCTACCACGAACCTAAGGCAACCAGTTACTTACCAACATGAAACAAAACTAACATGAACCTGCAACAAAACTAACATGAACGTACAAACAAATCATGAATTTTTATCTAAGCTTTAATGTATGCTTGAATCACAGTAGGAGCCTAACTTCCAACCACAGTAGGATCCTTCATGCTTGAATCAGAGTAGAAACTTAAAAAGCTCAAAAACTCGTAATCAGCTCTGCAAAGTTCAAAACCCTAACTTACAGATCTATAGCATCAAATGCTTCAACATCACTAGAAACATTAAATCTCCACCAAAATTAACCCTAAATCGAAGTATGTACTTGTTTTTGTCAAATCGAAACCCTAATATCTCCGTACCTTCATCGTATTCGTCGATGTATGCTCTTGTGTTCTTCATCTCGTCGGACGACGACATCTTTAAGCTTCTTGCTTTGTTTTCTTCAAAAGGAATTGATTCTTCACAGGATTCGTCGGACGATTCGAGCGAGAAGTTGAGGGTTCGGTTGAGTTTCTTTGAGAGTGTTTTGAGAGCGCGTTGTGCAGATTGTGTGAGCAAATGAGCGCGTTCTTGTCTTTTGGCCTGTTTTAAACGGAAGGGTATTTTCGTCTTTCACTAGCCTTTTGCCTTAAATTGCAAAAAAATGCCACCGTGCAACTACTTCTTAGGAGCTTGCTTTTTTTTTGGCTAATTCTCTTAGATTCAATCTGGGTCGTTGATCTCCTTCATCCAAGGGTTGTTATTAGTGCTTAGTTTTTATCTTAAGGGGGTTATGTGTGTGAGCGGTCCTCTGTATATATATATATGTAAAAAAACATGTAAAAAGCGTGAAGAAAATAGTATGATAATATATACCTTTCTCATCACTTGATAACCTCTTATAGATGCTCCAAAAGCGACAAAAGCATATTTGAAATGTTTTTCAGCATCAACCTCAAGGTTTGCAATTGTCCCAGGATTTACTAGTTGAAGCATGTATAGATATGAAGGCAAGCTTGTATAATTGTCTTCTTCTTTTCCTCTTATAATATTGTGTGCAGCTTCTTATGCTTTCCAACATTTCCAATAGCTGGCCTTCATCTTGAAGGCATTCTGCAACACAACATTGATCTGTTTTGGTGTGGGACCTTTGTTAAGACCATGATACCTGAAATATGATGTTGATCGGCACTATTTTGTAGTGCATTTCTAGGGGTTGTTACCAGGTTTGAGGTGCCATTTGGATGGATTTAGTGCACAATTGTGGATTATGGAGTTACCCAAGAAGTGTGGATTTGGTGGTCTGGAGAAGCAAATTGAAGATATCCAGAGGAAGAAGAGTTGACCACTGAGGAGACGAAGAAGAACCAAGGAGAGAGTCCACACGAGAGTAGAAGAACAATGTGCTGAATTCAATTCGTTCGTTCTCTCTACTCAGATGTCCAAATGGAGTGATTCCAATTCGAGGAGTTAGATCTTGAAGTCTACTACAAGTCCTAAAAATATGAGTACAGTCCGAGTTGGGAATCAAAAGTTATGGCATTTTTACGGAAGTGTCGCAGGAGCTGAACCGAAGAAATCTCAGCGGCGACCGCCGCCAGGTTTACGGCGACCGCCGCCGCCGTCAGAAGTGACCCGGGCTTTTATTTCCTTATTTCGTTATTTTATTATTATTAAGTATTTTTAGTATTTCATTTTAATTTATCTTTATAGATCTTATTATCTTTAGTATTTAAGGGTAGAGGGAAGGCTTGTTTCCTATCTAACCCTACTTTCATCTTTTCTACTTTCTACGTATTTTGCTATGAAGAACTAAGCCACTCTTGCTTAGTCAGACGCTGAAGCTTTCGTTTTGATAAAGTTGTGAGATTTCCGTTCCTTATCTATCGCATGGATTTTATCTATTCTCTTGCTTGAATTGTTTATGATTAATATTGATAATCTCTAGCCTGTGCAACTAGGGTTTGTCTCTATTGATTGATTGCTAGATCTAGATTGTTACTGGTTGAGCATATATTCATCGTATTAGCAACTGCATCGTACTAGTAACTGGTTGTGCTAGTCTTATGTAGAAGAGAACTGATTTACATTCTAGTATAAAAGCTGGTTGTTTTATGCTAGATTGTATCCTATCTATATTCATATCCTTAATGCTGTTGTTAAACTGAATCTTGATGGTTTCATGGTTGTTTAATTAGTTAGTGCTATAAGTATCTGGTTGTGCTTGTAGTTACTTTAGAAAAGGAATAGGAATTTCCATTGCATGAGATATTGAATGATTATCTATGATCAACTTATCATACGAATAGTGGATGTTTGTTTGGCTGAGCTATTTCCCCAGTTACTAAATTCATCATCTTTCATTTGTTTGCTTTTGCATGCTTAGTGATTCTAAAACATACAAAAACCCCCCTCTGGTTACTTTAAGATTGACATAGAAATTATACATAAAGATAGAATTTGTCTCCATGTGGACTCGACCCTTACTTGCCTAAGACTACGTATTAGGTTTGTTTGGATTACTTGCATAGCAGTAATTAGCACGACAAATTGTTGTTATTAGATGTGAATGTTGAAATTATATTTAATGAAATAATGATATATATAGAAAATTCAGTAAATAAAAAATGATCAATAAAGAAAAAAAGCACGTACATTTATCTTATTTCTTGAGCAGTCACTTGATACGAAGCTTTCCTGTGATGAGCATGCCTTGTTTGAAGAGAACATGTGTGTTTATCAATGTACTTGCTAACAAAAAACAACTCTGAATTCTTCAATTTTGATGCACATACTCTCCAATTGCATCGCTCATCAATACAAACTGCTAGGACAAGTGATATGTTGGATTTCTTGATCTTATATTGAAAACACTGTGAAATTGCAAGTAGACATAGTGCAATCTTCAACTCTTCCTTTGTTCTAAATGACTGACCCTTTTTTATATGCCTATTAGCAATCAATGGCTCTTTATGACATTTTGTAGCCATTCTAGCAGGTTTATCCAACTCACGTTCAATAGCATGCTCATTCATCCCATCAATATGCTCAAAATCAGGTATTTGTGACATTTTATGAATGGTGGTGGTGGAAAATAATCCACTATCATTAGATGCAACCACATTTTCAAAACATTTCTTGATCAGTGAAACACATAATGGCACCCGCCCAGCGATATGTGGCATTTTGTTGATGGCAACATATGCTTCAATGTCCTCAGTGCAATCTATGTCACATGGCTTTAGAGATGGATGAGTAGCATTCACATGTGTCAACATTACATTATAGACAAGTGTATTCACTTTAAATCTATCAATAATCATTCCACAAAGCTCAATGTAACTCGTATTCTCCTTTATCATAATAGCTTTACATGCTTTCTCTCCAATAAATTTCCAATGATCATCAACAACTTGCCATTCTCCATCAAAATATACCGTAAGAGCAATGGAATTCATATCTAGATATACAATATATAGAGGGGGGCTCTTGTGGGTAATCCTCTTAAGATAAGCACAAAGTACAATTATCTACCGTAGGTAGATAATATAGAGGGTCTAGATAGAACAATATATGGAGGGAAAAAAATAAGTCAGCTCGCTGTATAATAAAAAACGGTGGAAATTTTGAAATTTTTATAAAAATTAAAACATAAAGACGTTTATACCCCTACAATTAAAACACCCAAAAACAATCAAACCCTAGAAGCGACTCTCATTTATATTTCTTCTCTTTGGAGCCATCCATGGCGAACCCACCCTGCCTCCGCTGCCGAGAAGCTCCTGCTTGACGAAGAAGAAGAGAAGAAAAAGGAGGAGCTTCGATATTCATTGACGACGTCATTTCGTGGACAAGAAAGTATCGACAAATTGGGAGGAGACTCCGGAGAATCCACCGAGCTTGGACGAGGCATTTTGGTTCGCACTGCTTGCCTGAATTTTGGGCGGGATAGGGTCTATCTTATTAGGTAAATGCGATTATGTTTTATGAGGAGGCAGAGGTTCAAACATGGATGAATTTACTTGCCTGAAAACTTTGTTGATGAACTTGTTCAGCTCCACAAAGAGTTGCGGGGTGCCGATTCTGAGCGTATGAGTAAGAAGCATCGATCTGGAATCCGTGATGAAGTTGAGGAGCCAGTCAATTCGGTCTAAAATTACGGCGAAGATGATGAAATCAAGGCAAATGGCGTCGGAATTGGAAAGAAGGATGTAAAGGAGAATAAATCTGGAACAGATGCGAAGAAGACGAAAAGCACGAGGGACGAAAATGTTGAGCGGAGAAGCCATGGGAACTCAGATGCAGTTGAAAACTGGTATGTAGAGTCTCAATATTGTGCTTAGTTGATTATGCCAAGGACTTAGCTGTTGATTGTTATAAGAATTTTATCATTTGTAGGTTGTTTTATGCGTCAAGTGCTTGCATTTATCCTGAGTTTAAGCAACTGGAAACTACGAATGTGAGCCTGAAGGATGCCCGGCCTGCAGAGGTTGGTGTGGTTTTGTTTAACAACCTGACGTTTGCTAGTTAGTGTGCCCCCCTGTCCTTTTTAGAGTGCTTCTAAATCGATTAAGGATAAAATTGACAGGAAGATTGTACAAAGTGTGCTAGCAATGTATTATTCTAATCCTGTAGATAGAAGGGTTGTCTGAATCATTTCCTTAGTCCGGTCAACTTCTAATCACTGGAATGGAACCAAGGAGCACCAATGCACCATTCAAGTTAAAGACTTGTAGTCTTTGATCAACATTTGTCCTTTGCCTCTTTGCCCCATTAATAGTAGGGGAAATGCTTAAATTTGAATCCATGTGAATCTCAACTATTTGCATTGTTACATGTGAACCTTTGTGCTTTGGATGATTTAACACCTTGAGTCGAGTGTGAACTTCTTAATGATGTAGAGATTGTTTTAAGTTTTTGAATTGCTATTGTTTGTCATAGCCTATTAGCTCAAATGGTAGAGCAATGTGTTTATTCACATGGATGTGGGTTCAAATCCCTCATAGGCTACATTTTAGAGGTTGATAAACCCTACAAGAGAAGTTTAAGCCGATAATCTTGCAGGTTCATGAGTTTTTCCTTGCAGGTTCATGCATTTGAACTTGTAGGTTCATGAGTTTTAACTTGTAGGTTCATGAGTTATGGCGTATAGGTTCATGAGTTTTATTTTACAAGTTTATGAGATTTTTCTAAGGTTCATGAGTTTGAACTAGCAGGTTCATTACTTTTGTCTTACAGGTTCATTACTTTTGTCTCACAGGTTCATTACTTTTTCTGAGGTTTTACTTGCAGGTTCATACATTTGAACTTGTAGGTTCATGAGTTTTAACTTGTAGGTTCATGAGTTATGGCATATAGGTTCATTAGTTTTATTTTACAAGTTTATGAGATTTTTCTAAAGTTCATGAGTTTTAACTAGCAGGTTCATTACTTTTGTCTTACAGGTTCATTACTTTTGTCTTACAGGTTCATTACTTTTTCTGAGATTCATTACTTTTGTCTTACAGGTTCATTACTTTTGTCTTACAGGTTTATTACTTTTGTCTTACAGGTTCATTACTTTTTATGAGGTTCATTACTTTTGTCTTATGGGTTCATTACTTTTTCTGAGGTTCATTACTTTTGTCTTACAGGTTCATTACTTTTGTCTTACAGGTTCATTACTTTTTCTGAGGTTTTTGAGTTTTTCCTTGCATGAGTTTTAACTTGTAGGTTCATGAGTTATGGCGTATAGGTTCATTAGTTTTATTTTACAAGTTTATGAGATTTTTCTAAGGTTCATGAGTTTTAACTAGCAGGTTCATTACTTTTGTCTTACAGGTTCATTACTTTTGTCTTACATGTTCATTACTTTTTCTGAGGTTCATTACTTTTGTCTTACAGGTTCATTACTTTTTCTGAGGTTCATTATTTTTGTCTTACATGTTCATTACTTTTGTCTTACAGGTTCATTACTTTTTCTGAGGTTTTTGAGTTTTTCCTTACAGGTTCATACATTTGAACTTGTAGGTTCATGAGTTTTAACTTGTAGGTTCATGAGTTATGGCGTATAGGTTCATGAGTTTTGTCTTACAAGTTCATTAGTTTTAACTAGCAGGTTCATGAGTTTTGTCTTATAAGTTCATTAGTTTTAACTAGCAGGTTCATGTTGTTGCTGCAGAGTTTTGTATTACAGGTTCATGAGTTTTGTCTTACAGGTTCATGAGTTATGACGTATAGGTTCATGAGCTTTATTTTACAAGTTTATGAGATTTTTCTAAGGTTCATGAGTTTTAACTAGCAGGTTCATGAGTTTTGTCTTACAGGTTCATTAGTTTTAACTAGCAGGTTCATGTTGTTGCTGCAGAGTTTTGTATTACAGGTTCATGAGTTTTGTCTTACAGGTTTATTAGTTTTAACTAGCAGGTTCATGATGTTGTTGCAGAGTTTTTCCTTGCAGGTTCATGCTGTAGTGTATTCTTTTCTTTGATCAAGGTGAGGTTGGTTCATGAGTTTTTCCTTGCAGGTTCATGCATTTGAACTTGTAGCTTCATGAGTTTTAACTTGTAGGTTAATGAGTTATAGCGTATAGGTTCATTAGTTTTATTTTACAAGTTTATGAGATTTTTCTAAGGTTCATGAGTTTTAACTAGCAAGTTCATGAGTTTTGTCTTACAGGTTCATTACTTTTGTCTTACAGGTTCATTACTTTTGTTTTACATGTTCATTACTTTTTCTGAGATTTTTGAGTTTTTTTTATCTTGCAGGTTCATGAGTTTTTTAACTTGTAGTTTAATAAGTTTTATCTTATAGGTTCATGAGGTTTAACTTGAAAGTTCATGAGTTTTAACTAGCAGGTTCATGAGTTTTGTCTTATAGGTTCATTAGTTTTGTTTTATAGGTTCATGGATTTTTTCTGAGATTTTTGATTTTTTTTTATCTTGCAGGTTCATAAGTTTTTTGGTGGGTTCATGTCGATAGCCTTACAGGTTCATAAATTTTTCCTTTTAGGTTCATGATAATAGCTTTGTAGGTTCATGGATTCGACACAATAAAATTTACATATGCAAGTGAAATTTAACCATGACAACATCCAATTATATTAGCAATGGAGCAATCCATTACCTTCAAAGTACTGAAAAAATACAGCCACTACAGAATATTTCCCTATGCAGATTACTTTACATAACATAAATTTCCTTACAGCTATGGCGTTAACTTCAATTGCCCCCATCACCCCTTAGATGGAGTGAGTCATTAACAAAGGAATTGATAGAAAAGAAGAAGTAGATGTTGCTTCAGGAATCAGGACTACTAAACCCCTTTGGCTTCACTTTTGGCTTCAGTTGAAGAATTGTGCTATTGCAATTGTGGGGCCGTATGGGACACATCTCCACGTGAAGAGCACACCAAATTGGAAGAATTTCCAATTTATACTTGAACACACCAATTGCAACTTGTCCACTGAACTTCTCTTGTAATTGAAATCACCAGTAGCTTATTCAGCAAAGGGAAAAAAAAATCAGCACTCTCATTTCCACTTGTAGCACATCACTTCCCATTTGCAGCACATCATGTCTCATCAGTAGCTTTTGCTCAGCAACCTTGGCCTAGACAGTAGTTATAAGCACCCCAAAATTCCAGCACAAATTCACCTCCATATCAACATAATGTTTAGCACTCCTAGCAAAAAAATTCAGCAATTGTGCTGAATCCAACACAAGTAAACACAAGGAACATCAGATTTCATCAAACTCCTGCTGCTGCAACCTCTGAAGTTCGCTTTGCCAAAATCTCCTCTTCAGATTGCAATAATATATGCTGCAAACTGTGAAACATGAACACACAAGTAAACATAAGGAAAAGTATCACGCAATAGCATGCAAATAATTGTATGCAACTGTTATACTGTTACAATAACATATGAATAAATAAATAAACTGCAGCAGTAGTTATACAGCTTGTGTATACAACTCAACAAGAGCAATGAACTCAATTAACATGGTCTAGTTCATCCATCTTCAATATATAGTTCATTTCAAGTCCAAAAACTACAGCGCTGATAAATAGAATAAAAATCTAAAGCTGTTTGTGAGTGGCTGAGTGCAAATCAGAGAGGTTAAACCCACCCAAATGCATTTCTCAGCAAAACACATTCATTTTCCAGAAATACTGGAGCTGTCATGCAACCCCTAGCCCAAGCATTAAGGCACAGTCGGACACAGGCATCATATGAAAGAACAGAATGCCAAGGGCCCTGCATACTGCATTTGATTTACAGAAGTCAATTCAAACAAAAACAAGTTTGAGAAGTTTGTCCATCCTGGCCTCCTCGGCGGGGTGGATGTACCCTTCCGAGCTGAAGTCGCGGATCTCCCTGGCGAACTTCACCGGCAGGTCCATCACCTCGAACCCCTCGATAAGCTTCACCCCGCTCTCCCCCGCCAGCAGCTTCTCGTAAAACACGTCCACATCAGACCCCAACACCGACACCACTCCCATCCCCGTGATCACCACTCGCTTCCTCGGATCCTTCTCCCGCCTCAGAGCTTGTTGTGTCGTTGTTTTCCGTCCGCCTGCTCCATGAGTTTGTCTTCAAGAACGGCGAGCTTGAGCTCAATCTGCCGCTTTCTGTCATGCTCCAGTATATCATCTCCAAGTCCGTCTGGAAAACTGTAAGGTGTCAATATCTTCTTGAGAGGAGGGTGCAGGGAGGTAGATAATATAAAAGAAGGTCCAGTAGCATCAATACTTACAACAAATGTGTTTTCCCAGACCCAGATTGCATGCGAAAAGCATCTTCCTTAGATTACGAAGTGAGACATTGATTTCAGGATATCAAAACTGAGACAACAATCAAAACTTTCATTGAGGCATTCCATCAAACAGGTTGAGTGCATGAATAAAATCACAAGTAACAAGATTGTTCTCCTTCTCAGCCACCATTCAAATCATGTATGGAATTATTTGCTACACAATCACAAGTAAAAAGATTGTTCTCCTTCTCAGCATATCAAAATTCCCGAATCTCTAAACACAGACAAAATCGCAACCACGAAAACGAATCCCAACCGCATATGTATCAACTCAGATCGAAATCAAAAGGAGAAGACGAAGAAAAGCTTACCAAAGACGGTGTTGATAGGGTTTCATGGCGACCTTGAGTGCCGAGATCCAGTCGATGAGAGGCAGATGGCGAAGAATCGGCGAGGGACGACCAGCGACAAGCAAGTGAGAAGAAGGCGGTGGATCAAGGGAGAAACTCCATTCCGATAGAGCTTCGGAGCGACGGAGAACTCCATTCCGGTAGAGCTTCGGAGAACTCCATTCCGGTAGAGCTTCGGAGAACGCCAAGAGAGACGGAGAACGCCAAGAGAGACAAGTGACCACAGACAGATGAAGGTCAAAAGGACGAAAATGTCCCTCCGTATATGATTTTATTGTTAAATTATGAAACACTTTTAGCCGTTGGATGGTGACATATGAACGGTTATAATAAATACTCCATACTTATCTTAAAGATTATGCTCATTTGATCCTCTCTCACAATATATATGAAAAAATATATTAATGTTAAATAATATCATCAACAATAAATCAATATATACAACACATGTTATTTAGCAAACCATCTATAAGTTAAAATATAATAAAACTACCCCTTAACACCAACGTAAAACTACCCCTAATTATTGTTACTGTTGTACCAATTTAAAAAATAAGGTTTTCAAAGTCTTGATACACATACAATCACACTATAGGTTTCTATCTATTTTAATGTTATATGTTTGTACTAAGCACGTGCCCTGATTTGTGAAAGAATAGATCATGTACGTTGCAAGTGTCATTCAATTCTACCCATAATTAGGTTTATGAAGAGAAAAAACACTCCTTTTTATTCGATCATTTATTTGGTTGTTCAATGAGGCGAAAAAATAATATATATGTTTTTGTACACTAAAGCAGACAATTGCCTCTACCAAAAAAAAGCAGACAATATAATGAAATATGAAAGACACCTATAAGACATCTACAAGATATTTATGAGACACCTACAAGACATCTACAAGATACTTGCAAGACACCTACATGACACCTACAAGACACCTACAAGATACTTACAAGACACCTACAAGATACCTATAAGACACCTACAAGACAGAGATACCAATAAGCTTAATTTAGATACAATATACCTACAAGATAAAGGCTATCAACAAGAATATATATAGACCCGTATACAACAAATACCTACAAGAAAGATACAAGAAGATTGTACCGTTGGTGGGACGAGCAAATGCGGTGGTACGAACAAGAATTTGGGACGAAGAAAACCACAATTGGGCACAATCTTGGCGCCGCTAGAAACGAGGAAAACCGTCGGTGAAACCGCCACTTGATACGATCTTGGCGATGGGAACCGCCGGGGTGGTGTTCTTAACCGCCGGATTGTCTTGACGGTGGTTTGGTGGCCTCGCCGATGGTGTTCGGTGTATTGACGGTGGTAGTGGAAAGAAAGTGGGATTTGTGTAATCCTGTAGTATGGTGGTGATTAGGATTACTGTGTGTTGGGATTACGATTATTGTGTGGTAGATTAGTTCGCCGATGGTGTTCGGTATATTAGTCCGTCCATTAGATATTGTTCGTGGAGTGTGATTTGATGATGCTACAAAATCTCCTATTTGATAGAATTAGTTAGGGGTATATTAGTCCATTCATTATATTAGGGTATATTTAATTAGTAAAAATAGGAAGGGGAGTAGTTACTAGAAGCATATTATGTAATTGGTACACAAAACCAATTACCTCTAGAAAGAAAAGTGGTGTAGCTAGTGCATGCATTTTTGCTTATTATTTGGATCTAGGAGATAGGTTGCATATTCAGAAGGGGAGTCCGCTCAATTTTTTACTTGTTAATTCTAGGAGAGATCATCAAGTCATAGCTAGGACAAGAGGGTTTGTTTACTTAGGAATTGTTGAAAGTCCATGCTATTACTTGCTCTTTGGTTTAGTCTATGCAGATTTGAGGACGAATCATTTTCAAGAAGGGGAGGATGATGTGATATTGGTTCACATCAAGCTTCAAGATCTGCCAAGACATAGCTCGAAGCTGCACCAAGACAAGTTGAGGCCACCGAAACCGCCAACAAGCCCTAAGCTAGGGTTTTACAAGATGCCCAAGCCATTCACTTCCAAAGTAGGCTACGACCATGGTGGGCTGCATAAAGGATCAAAGCAGGAGCTTGTACAAGGGAGTGCCCCAGATGAAGAAAGATGGCCTGGAAGAATAGAACACATGACTTTGCAAAGACGTCGGCGTCGGGGACGAACTAGGGCAGAAAGGAGAAAGGAGTTCACAGAGGGTTGATCCAATTGGTATGAACTTTAGACATGTTGTAGTTCTCGGGCCTATCTTGATAGTGTCCAAAGTTGAGGCCCAACGGAGCCGAGAACAAAGAGATATGGACGCTGTATTATCTCGGAATGAATCTGACCGTATTCGCGAACCATTTATCCGTTTGAGCTCATTTTTTATATGTTCTTATTGATGGGCTTAACGGAAAGATATTTAAATTTCAGGTCAAATGGACTTCGTAGAAGAAAGATATCGCATCCAAAAGATCTATATTTTAAGGAAGTTCTATCTTTAAGAGTAAATCTTATCAATGACCGTTCTCTCAATTGGCTTGGTGCATTTGGCTGATGTGTTGATATGATGTTGTTAGTTGGTGTATCTTGGACGTATCAAAAAATCAGGCCCATTGGAGTTACGAGTTGGAAGATCCACAGATCACAAAATCAGGATTTTTTATTGCTTTTCTTGCAAGATAAGTTTTTTGACATTTTGAGACTATAAGCAGGGCATTAACATTTCATTTTTACTTTAAGCTTTGATTAATTTGAATACAGAACATTGAGTTCCTCAATTAACTCTGAGCTTCTTGGTCTTCTGAGTGTTTGAATCTTGGTGAGTAATATCCAAGCTTTCTTTCACTTGTGTGTTTTGGTGAGTAATATCCGAAACATGTTGATTAGGCTTTGGTGAGTAAAATCCTTAGCTTGAATCTTCATCTTCTCGAATCCCTTGGTGAGTCATATCCAAGAGAGGAGAGTTGTTTATCCCTTTATCTTTTTTACATCTCAAAACCCAAAAATCCTACTAAAAGAACCAATCTTGTCGCCCAAGCAAGAACATTCAAGAACGCAACTTTGGACGTGACTTTTCCTCGAACCAGAGCACAAATCCTTATGGGAAACGCATCACTAAGAGCACCCCTTATGGGGGGGGCTTAAAGAGGGGGTTAAATGGGGGCTTTTTGAGTTTAAGCCTCAACTCAAAAGAGCATTTTAATGGAGGGGCTTTTCGAGGGGCTTTTGGTCCTAATTTATATTTATATTAAATTACAATTATGCCATTATATTAAATTACCAAAATATCATTTATATTAAATTACTAATATATCCTTTATATTAAATTATAAAAATATTGATTTTATTAAAATTTATTAATTAAAATTTAATTCAAGTGTTTAATTATATGAAAATATCAGATTTGAAAAGAGAGATATCAGATTTTGAGAAAAGATAGGAATGAGTGGAGAATGTGTGAGTTTTGCAATGAACACTACATCTTATTTATAGGCAAATAAAAAATCATTTATAATTTTTCTATTTTGTGAAAATCTTAATTATATATAAATAATTTTAGTTATAACTACCCTAAATTCATACATAAAATATATGACTACCCTATACATACATAAACAATATAACTACCCTAAATTCATACATAAAATTTATAAAAAATTTCCACAATGTCATTTTAATGTAAAGAAAGGAAAATAGTATATATTTATATTTTAAACCACCATAGATAATATTAAAATGATTAATTTCAATTAATGATATACAATATACAATAAAAAAATTTAAAATATACCAAATATATTCAAAATGGGTGTCTATGGATAGAGAAAAATGAAACTAGAATTATGGTGTTTTTTTTATTTTGATTTTAATTTTTTTTAAAAAAGCATTTTTTAAAAGCCACGCGTCGCTCAACGAACGAGCGACGCGGCTCCAGTAATGGAGCGATGCGTGGCGCTCGCTTTAGTAAGCAGCCGTTTAGCTGCTTACTAAAGACGCGGCGTTTTAATGGCATGGGGGCAATTTTTTTTAGCCCCAACCAAACGGGCCTTAAACTAACTTTAGTTTAAGCCCGTCCGGTTAGGGCTTAAAAATTGCACTTTATTTGAGCCCCAAGGGGAAGGCTTTTGGGACTTATAGAATATTTTAATAAAAAATATTCCATAAGCCCATGAATAAGCCTCCCATAAGGGATGCTCTAACCAACCTTTCATTTTTCTTGCATGGTTGGTTGACGTCATCCGTCCCATACGGCACATCAGTCGTTGGTCTCAGGCAATCTGAAGTAACAAATCGAAGACGAAGGCTTGCAGTTGAAGTTGTGATTCAAAGTAATATTTTGAAGTTGTTTAGTATTGATTTAATTTTTTTAATAAATATAATAAGTTATAATATATAGATCATCTAGTCATGTATATAGGGTTAATATGAAGTCTCCCGTTGTAATTTTATATTGTTTTGTAAAACTAACCTTCTCAATTTACGAGAGGAGTTTTAATAATGATGGAGTATTTATTTCACAAGCCTTCCGTTGTTTATTCTTTGTTATCAATGTATTTAAGCATAAATTGTTTAGATTAAAGCCTATGGTGGCTTTGGACTTAAAGTCTGAGGTCATTGGTGTGTGACACTACCGACATAAGTCGGGAGTGTTAGAAATTTAATTTGTATAAACGTTTCTTTCACACTTAATGGTACAATATTCTTATATATCACTAACAACTTTGAAGCTTTGTTACAACAAATAATAATATCAAAGTGACTCAAATAGTTTATTTTCATCATATTTGACGAGGCTAAAGTCGTTATGTCTTAAAAAAGTAAACCTTAAAAAGCTAATTAAGTATAGTAGGCAAGCAAGAGTCGAATCCCACGGGGAGGTAGTAATCTTTCAAAGTGCAAAAGTGTATGCCAAAGGTAACAAAGGGGGGTTTTTGGTTTGTTTGTCAAATAACAAAGTAAACAAAAGAAAATGATGTAATCAATTGGGAAAAATAACTTAGCCAGACAAATATCCACCATTCATTTGATTGATTGATCCTAGATTATCTCTATTCCTTCCTATGAATATTCCTGTCCCTATTCTGAAATAGTTATCAGTCCAACTAGTCCTGGTAACCCTAACTATCGAACGCAAAAGAAACTATCAAGATTTAGAACAATAGCAGCAGGAAGCATAGGAATTAACCAAGATACATGCAACACCACAACTCGCAGCATTTAACACATAATCAATTCTCTTCACAATAAACTAGTCCAACTAGTCCTAGAATATCATGTTTGCTACACAAGATAAGGGATTTCAACTCGAAATATCCAAACCCTAGCAATAGACAATTACTAATATCAACTAGATGATCAGGCTAGTCAAATCAGTAAGAATCAATAGGAATAAGCACAAAGAGAAGAGATATAATCAAAGGAAATAGAGTTATAATCTCACAATCAAATCAAACGAAGGCTTCAATCGTCGGACTAAGCAAAAGTTGCTTAGTTCTTCATAGTCTTGAAACACAAAAACCCAAAGGGAAAAACTGAACGTAAACTGAATAATCTAGATTCTGAAAAGAGGCTGCTAGGAAACTAGCTTATAAAACCCTAGCAAAACCTAAAACTAAAGATATGAAATAATATCTTTCCAAAAGAAAATAAAACGGAATAAGAGAAATAAAAATAAACTTTGGACGAAAGGAAAATCCCGGACCCGCGTCTGTCAACAGTATCCGCAATCGCAGAGAGATTTCCGCGATCACGGAAAACTTTCTGTTGAATTCGCTTCTTCAGTTTTGCTCTTCTCGCTTCGTCTTCATTCCGCGATCGCGGCGGTGATTTTCGCGACCGCGGAAAAGCTCCTATAGCTTCTTCCAGCTCCTTCTTCGGTCTTCTCACGTGATTTTCTCCTCCATCTTCTTAATCCTTCATTTTAGCTCTTCAAAACCACCAAAATCATCTTCTTTCTCCTCAACTCCATTCTCCACAATTATGCTCTAAACCCATCCGAATGGTACCTAAAACTCCGATAATAACTCCTAGTTAAACCCTACAAAGTAACGCTGATCAAATTCCCCCATGCTTAAACCTTGCTCGTCCTCGAGTAATCTAATAGAAACCTACTCCTCTAATGAATTACCCAAGGTCTCAGGAAGCACAGCAAAACTATCTCCACTAAGAACTGCACCTAATCATGATTCTCCAAGGCACCAACACAATAAGCACAACACACAACACACAAGCTTAAAGGAAAGCAGAGTACTTTCCCCAAGCTTAACCCGAACACCATAGAGTGAATAAAATATCTATTCCTAGCCTCCATCTATCTTCTTATAACTCCCAGAGTAACCTACCCGAATCCTCCTTATATCACCTCTTCTTATGTCACCACGCCGGGAAAAATGAGGAATCCTAATAATCACTCTTCTTCTTTTCACTCATTTTGCCAAGGTGCCCTTTCGGGTTTTCACCAACCCACTCATTTCATTTTTCAATAGATGGGCTCACAATAACTCACATCACTCTTGACCTCATATTACCCCAGCCTATTGCTGGTCTAAGCCACCTGCTTATTACCTAAGCCGTCCTTTTGGGTTTTCGACTTATTCCAGGATTTATTTTTGTCTTTTTTCAATTTTTTGACTTTTTCTTTTTCAATTTTTTTTTCTTCCTCAGACGACTAGCAAGTATAGAACACTCCCCCATGCTTAAACATTGCATTGTCCTCAATGTAATGAAAGACAAAAAGATGAAGCACAGGGAAAAGCAAAAAAGTACTCACAACCGTCGCCGAGGTGGCCTAGATGTGGATGTTGGGGCTGGCGGTAAAACAATGAAAGCACATGTCGCTGGTGTTGCACGGTCCTCCTCAATCAACTCCACGTGCAACCAAATCGATCCACTGTAAGGTGTAGTGGTACATCAAAGACACGGGGTTGCACGAGCCTTCAACGAACACCGAATGGGAGCCCGAATGTAATCGTGGTGTGGGCTCTGGTGTTCCTCCTCGTCAGCTGTCGAATGTCGGGCCATCATTAGTGCCAAATAAAAATGTGGTCTAATGTCTCCTCCTTGGCAGCATGATGCGCACCATTTCTCGAAATAAACGTCGGACAGTTGGGCCGCGATCGCGAAAATAAGGTCGCGGTCGCGGAAAATTGCCGAATTTTTTTTTCCCGATTTTTCTTTATTTAGATAGGGAGACTTACAGTGGTATTTCCGCACCCGCGGAAAAGTTTCTGGCGTGTATTGAACACCGTCTTCAATTTAGGCTTCGGGTCTCCTACCTGCAGGTTAGTCTAGAAACAAAAATGAAACGAAACAAAACAATAACAATAACAATAATCAACTAGAAAGGAAAAAGATAAGAAAAGAAATTCATACCTCGGGTTGCCTCCCGAGCAGTGCCTTAGTTATTGTCGTGGCTCGACTTGGTGCTCTCCCACTCAACTTGGGTTGCTCACATCAATCGAACAATCGGGGATTCCATCAGGAGGGTGTCTCTTTGCATCGCCTATGTTGAAACCGACCCTCATCCCGTCAAACTCCATTGTGAGCGAACCACTACTCACATCAATCTTGGTATTTGCCGTGTTTATGAACGGCCTTCCTAGCATCACAGGGGCTGCGTTTTTGTCTTGCCTCGTATCCATCACAAAGAAGTCCGCAGGGAAGAGAAATTTATCAACCTCTACCAGCACATCCTGCACTACTCCCTTGGGATACACATAGGAATTGTCCGCCAATTGGATCACTATCCCAGTCTTCTGTAATGGCCCAATCTCTAAAGATTCATACAGTGAAAGAGGCAACACATTGATAGATGCACCCAAATCCAGCATGGCTTTGTCGAACGTGGTGCCACCTATCTTGCAGGGAATGGTGAACATGCCTGGGTCACTGCACTTCTTTGGTAACTGCTTTTGCAGCATAGCGGAGACATTCTCATTGACCTGGACCTTCTTCTTTTCTTTCACCGCTTTCTTTCTTTTTATCTTGCACAACTCCTTTAAAAATTTTGCATAGCGAGGTATGCTCTTAACCAGTTTAATCAAAGGAATGTTTACCTCGCAGTTGCTGAAGGTCTCGAATAATTCCTTGTCATTCTCCAGCCTTCTGGTGTCCTTCAGTGCCTCGGGAAAGGGTACGGGTGGTTTCGGTGAGCTGAGCGGAGGGAAAAAAGGATGCATATAATCATCATGAACATCCGAGACAAAACCGTGATCGCGGTTTGGGACCCGCGGTCGCGGTTCTTCATCTGGGTAAAATAGGTCTCCAGGGAGTTTTCCGCGGTCGCGGATTTCTGTCCGCGATCGCGGATTTTCGTTGAAATTTTTTCCTTCCCCAAGAACTTTTCCGCGATCGCGAAAATCTGTCCGCGGTCGCGGAAATTCGCCGATTTTCTTCTTGTCTTCTTCCCCGCGGTCGCGGAATTCTTTCTGTTGGCCACGAGCTTCATCTACTTGTGTTTCGCTCCTCAGCGTCATGGCACATACGTTCTCCCTCGGGTTCACTACCGTTTGAGATGGTAGTTTTCCCGAGTCCCGGGCTTCCAGCTTGCTCACTGCGACGGAGATCTGCCCCACTTGCTTCTCCAAGTTCTAAATACTTGACCGCGCCTCTTGATTTTGTTGGACCATAGTATTGGCCAACGTTGTTACATTCTGAGCTAGAGACTTCTGTTGCTGGACCACCGCTTGAATTTGTGACCCCATCGAGGTCACAGTGCTAGCCAACGTCGATACGCTTTGGGTGAGAGAATTGATCATGTCATCACCGGACATAGATGAACTTGAGCTATGGCCTTGAGGTCTTGGGTCATATTGAGCTCTAAATTGTTGTTGTTGACCCCCAGACTGCTGAAATTGTTGTGGGCGCAGTAGGAACTGTGGTGGCCTCTGGTGATACTCTTGATTATCTTGGCCTTGAGGAGGGTTCTGCTGATTCCCGTATCTCAAATTGGGGTGATCCATCCACCCTGGATTGTAAGTGTTGGAGTACGGGTCATATCTTGGTCTAGGAGGACCAAATCCTCCAATAGCATTTACTTCAGCAGTGGGTTCCTGCAGCGTAGGACATGCATCAGTAGGGTGCATCGTGTCATAGCATATCCCACAAGACTTGACTTGCTGCTGGCCACCCTTCATCATGTATCTCCTCATCGTCTCTTTCATCTCAGCCATCTCAGAAAGTAGTGACGATGATGGCTGAGAGTCTGCAGCCTTGACTGATTGGGCACTCGCCCTCTTGCTGAACTGTCTTGAGCCTTCAGATAGCTCAAAGAATATCTCGAATGTTACAGCAGGCGTCTTGTTCAAAATATTTCCTCCACAGGATGCATTCACCATCTGACGCTCGTCGTCAAGAAGGTGATAACAGGTTTTCGTCGTGTAAAAACTGCTATGCAAAATATCTAAATAAACCCTAAACCGTAGTCCTAGGTAAGTAAAGGTCGAATCCACAGGGAGGCGAATTCTATCTAAATATGCAATTCGTATGTCAAACCAAAGTAACCAAAAAGGGGGGTTTTGATTGTTTTAAATAACTAAGCATGCAAAAGTAAACAACTAGATGTGATGAAATCAGTAATGGGGAAAATCACTTAGTCAAACAACATCCACTATTCGTATGACAAGTTGATCATAGATATTCATTCAAAATCTCATGCAATGGAAATTCCAATTCATTTTCAGATATAACTAATAGCACAACCAGATACTATTAGCACTAACTAATCAAACAACCCTGAAACTATCAAGATTCAGTTTAATAGCAGCGTTACGGATAGGAATATAGTTGGATACAATTCTAGCATAAAACAACCAGCTTTTATCATAGAATGTAAATCAATTCTCTTCTGCATAAGATTAGCACAACCAGATACTAATACGACGCAGTTGCTACTCAGAAATAGATATGCCCAATCAGTAACAATCTAAATCTAGCAATCAATCAATACCAATAAACCATAGTTGCGTCCAAATAGAGATTATCAATATCAATCATAAACAACTTAAGCAAGAGAAAGATAAAAACCATGCAATAGATTAAGAACAAGAATCTCACAACTTAATCCAAACGAAAGCTTCAGCGTCTGACTAAGCCAGGGAGGCTTAGTTCTTCATAACGTAGAAAAGGGAATTAGGGTTTCAGAGAGATGATTCAAGATTGGCCAAGATAGGCAAACAAGCCTTTTCTCAACCCTAATATACTAAAGGAAATAAAATCTAAATTAACCTAAAACGAATTAATAAAATAATAATAAAATAATAAACAAACAAAAGCAAGGAAATTAATCCCGTAATCGGACTCTTCGTTTGGCAGCTGCTCTGCATCACGTGATGGCACAGCACATCAATTTCGGCAGACATCTCGGCTTCAACAAAGCACCAGCGAAGCATCACGTGATAGCCCACTCCAATTCATGCAAGCAGCAACGGCGTCCCACACCATCTCGGCCCAATTCCAATTTGCAATTCACATGCATGCCAACATCATCATGACATCATCTTCCAATTCTTCAGCTCACTTCACGCGGAGGCTTCACTTTGGGCCTTTCTTCCTGTTCACGTGGGCTTCTCCCTCCAATTGGGCCTTCCTCATCCAATTCGGCCCATCAATCACGTGGCTTTTAATTAATTATCAAATTTCTCCCCCACACGCCATACACATGAATGTGTCTAAATCCATCCGAATGACACCAATAAAACCTCTAATGACTCTTACTTAAGCCCTACAAAGTAGTGCTTATCAAACCACCCCATGCTTAGACCTTTGCTCGTCCTCGAGTAAACTAATAAAGAGCCCACTCCTCCAATTCAGCATCCAAGGTCTTAGGAAGCATATCCTCCAACTAAGAGTCACCTAACCCATGCTAAGCTCCTAGCACCAATCTCATTTACAACACATCCACAACTCAACAAGCTTAAGAGGCAAGCAGAGTATTTCCCCAAAGCTAACCCGGACATCCAAAAGTGTGAGTAACCTCTAATCCTAGCCTCCATCTATTGCTCCTTATGTCTCCCAGAGTGACCTACCCGACAATCCTTCTTTGACTCCTCTTCTTATGACGCCTCGCCAAGAATAATGAGAAATCCTAAAATCACTCTTCTTCTTTTTCACTCATTTTGCCAAGGCGCCCTTTCGGGTTTTCACCAAGCCACTCATTTCATTTTTCAATAGATGTGCTCACATAAGCTCACGTCACTCTTGACCTCATATTACCCCAGCCTAATGCTGGTCCAAGCCACCTGCTTATTACCTAGGCCGCCCTTTCGGGTTTTCGACCTATCCCAGGATTTCAATGATAGCCTTTTTTCAATTTTTTGCCTTTTTCTCTTTATATTTATTTTTCTCCTCAGCAACGTATCAAGTATAAAACCCCACCCCATGCTTAAACATTGCATTGTCCTCAATGTAATGAAAGACAAAAGAATAAAGCACAGGGAAAAGCAAAAAATAACTCACAATGTTGCCGAGTTGGCTTGGACACTTCCTTGTTGCTGGCGGTGTACTCATGAAAGTTCATGTCCTGGATGTCTGGCATCAATGCCATTATCTTCATCTACCATGCAACCATAGGAAACCACTATGAAGTGCGGTGGTTGTTCAGGAACTCAGGGCGGCACGGCCTTTAACTCCATCAACTCCTACCATGCAACCATAAGGAACCACTCTGGTGAAGTAGTGGTCAGACAGGGGGATGGGGTTGCATGGCTTTCAAAAATGGGCCCAGATGTCATCGTGGTTGGGCCCTGGTGTACCTCCTCTCCAGCTGTCGACTGTAGGGTCATCATCGTTGCCAAGTAAAAGTAGGGTGAATGTAATCTTCCGTTAGCAACATGATGCGCACCTCTCCGTGGAGAATCTGGACAGCTGGGTAAATTTTTTTTAATTTTTTTTTTACTTTTTCTCCCCGTTTAAGGTCTTTTCGGGTTATCTTATTTTCGTCTTTTGCTTCCCGTTTAAGGTTTTTTCGGGGCCCATTTTTTTTGATTTTTTTTTTTACCTGAGAAAGTGCGGCGGTCGCCGTGAAGGGTGCGGCGGTCGCCGTAATTGCGGCGGGCGCCGTAATTAAACGGCGGTCGCCGTAATTGCGGCGGGCGCCGTAATTAAACGGCGGTCGCCGTAATTAAACGGCGGTCGCCGTAATTGCGGCGGGCGCCGTAATTAAACGGCGGTCGCCGTTTTTAGGTCGTAGCCAACTTTCTTGGCGAGGCAATTGCGGCGGTCGCCGTAAGGTTGGCGGCGGGCGCCGTGAACTCCATCTAACATTGGGTTGCCTCCCGAACAGCGCCTTAGTTAATGTCGTGGCTCGACATACTACTCAAACAACCTCAATCCATATCGTAAGGTTCCTTGGGAACCTTCTTAATCCATACCTCATTTCTAAACCAGTCATGGAAAGGTTTGAACCTTAGACCATGCTTCTTCTTCCTTGGCTTCTCCATCTTGACCTTCTTGGTCGCGTCTACCCCATGCTTAGATCGATCCGGGGGGTGTTTAACCTTAACTTCAGGGACCTGTACCAAAGAGGGAGCGAGCTTCTCGCTCGGAGTTAGCAGCAAAGGTGATTTACCTGGAAGCTCCGGAGGGCGCTTATAGCAAGCGTCCCACTCAGTAACACCTTCCTGCAAGTCAGTAGATATAGCAATATCCAAGCTAGAATCAACAATAAGTGGTGGGTCATCTAGGTGGTCCTCATCAAAAACATATTTCACCACAGGCTCAAGGGTATCAATTGCACACAAAGAAAGATCATTAGAAGGAAATTTTCTGGCTTCATAGATGTTATAATTAATAGTCTGGCCATCAAATTCCATAGTTAGGGAACCAGTGCTCACATTAATCTTGGTATTATCATTTTTGAGGAAGGGTCTCCCTAACAGAATAGGGGCTGCATGCTTGTCATGTTCCATATTAAGCACATAGAAATCAGCAGGAAACGTAAGATCACCAACCATAACCAAGACATCCTCTACAATCCCTATAGGACGCACACTAGATCCATCAACTAACTGAATGGAAATATTAGTTGCATGCAAAGGTCCCAATTGCAAGGATTCACAGAGAGATGAAGGTAAAACATTGATGGAAGCACCTAAATCGAGCATAGCCTTATTGAACTTGGTGCCTCCAATAGTGATAGGGATAGTGAACATACCTGGGTCACCACACTTCTTGGGTAAGCGCTTCTGAAACACAGCAGAGACATGTTCGCTTACCTTGACCTTTTTCTTGCTGTTCCGATCTTGATTCCTCTTTGTGGTGCACATCTGCTTCAAGAACTTGGCATAACGAGGGACAGACTTGATCAAATTTAGGAGAGGCATGTTGACCTCAACGTTTCTGAACATCTCAAACATGTCCTTGTCATGCGCAAGTGGCTTGGTACGCTTCAATGCAGATGGGAATGGTGCTACGGGCTTCCACTCAGGAAAAATTGGAGTTTCAGACTCCTTCTCAGCTTCAACTTCGCAATCGGAGGGGCGGCGGGCGCCGTGTGTGTCGCGGCGATCGCCGTTTTCGTTCTCATGATTTCCGAGAAAATTATCACCGTCACGGCGGTCGTCGTAATTTTTGCGGCGGTCGCCGTTATTCTTTTCTTCCAGGTCGAGAGCAGCCTCCATTTTACAGCGGTCGCCGTGTGTCTCACGGCGGTCGCTGTTTTCACGGTGGTCGCCGTGGTCTTGACGGCTATCGCTGTTCTGCTCTAAATCTGTACTTTCTTCTTCGTTGCCCTCAGACCTATCTTCCTCAAGCTTCTTCCCACTTCTCAAAGTCACAGCACTGACATTCCGAATATTCGGGTTCACTTCAGTTTGAGACGGGAGTTTACCGGAATCCTTTGCATCCAGTTTATTTACCACTTGAGAAATCTGACCAAATTGCCTCTCCAGGTTCTGAATGCTAGCTTGTGTACTTTTCTGGAACTGTATGTGGCTCTTGGTCAACTTAGCAACATTAAGGTTCACGTTGGTAACACTCTCATTAAGGTTCACGTTGCTCTGCATCAGCATCTTCATCATATCCTCCAAAGAAGGTGAAGGATTACCCTGTTGTTGGTTTGGTTCTGGGTAGAACTCCTGGTAGTCATGATCATATGAAGGGTATTGCAGGTTTCCATAACTCGAATTGGAGTGATATCCCCACCCTGGAGTATATGCGTAGGAGTATGGGTCATATCGCGGCTCCTGCTGGAATTGGGGAAATCTATCCATCTCTGTAACAAAATCAAAAAGGAAAAACAAAAATCAATAGCACGGGTGTGGACCGTAAGATAGGTCCACACAAAAGTTGACGCACAAATCGCACACAAAATAGATTATTGCCTCCCCGGCAACGACACCAATTTGATAACAGGTTTTCGTCGTGTAAAAACTGTTATGCAAAATATCTAACCAAACATTAAACCGTAGTCCTAGGTAAGTAAAGGTCGAATCCACAGGGAGGCGAATTCTATCTAAATATGCAATTCGTATGTCAAACCAAAGTAACCAAAAAGGGGGGTTTTGATTGTTTTAAATAACTAAGCATGCAAAAGTAAACAACTAGATGTGATGAAATCAGTAATGGGGAAAAGCACTTAGTCAAACAACATCCACTATTCGTATGACAAGTTGATCATAGATACTCATTCAAAATCTCATGTAATGGAAATTCCAATTCATTTTCAGATATAACTAATAGCACAACCAGATACTATTAGCACTAACTAATCAAACAACCCTGAAACTATCAAGATTCAGTTTAATAGCAGCGTTACGGATAGGAATATAGTTGGATACAATTCTAGCATAAAACAACCAGCTTTTATCCTAGAATGTAAATCAATTCTCTTCTGCATAAGATTAGCACAACCAGATACTAATACGACGCAGTTGCTACTCAGAAATAGATATGCCCAACCAGTAACAATCTAAATCTAGCAATCAATCAATACCAATAAACCATAGTTGCGTCCAAATAGAGATTATCAATATCAATCATAAACAACTTAAGCAAGAGAAAGATAAAAACCATGCAATAGATTAAGAACAAGAATCTCACAACTTAATCCAAACGAAAGCTTCAGCGTCTGACTAAGCCAGGGAGGCTTAGTTCTTCATAACGTAGAAAAGGGAATTAGGGTTTCAGAGAGATGATTCAAGATTGGCCAAGATAGGCAAACAAGCCTTTTCTCAACCCTAATATACTAAAGGAAATAAAATCTAAATTAACCTAAAACGAATTAATAAAATAATAAACAAACAAAAGCAAGGAAATTAATCCCGTAATCGGCCTCTTCGTTTGGCAGCTGCTCCGCATCACGTGATGGCACAGCACATCAATTTTGGCAGACATCTCGGCTTCAACAAAGCACCAGCAAAGCATCACGTGATGGCCTACTCCAATTCATGCAAGCAGCAACGGCGGCCCACACCATCTCGATCCAATTCCAATTTGCAATTCACCTGCACGCCAACATCATCATGACGTCATCTTCCAATTCTTCAGCTCACTTCACGCGGAGGCTTCACTTTGGGCCTTTCTTCCTGTTCACGTGGGCTTCTCCCTCCAATTGGGCCTTCCTCATCCAATTCGGCCCATCAATCACGTGGCTTTTAATTAATTATCAAACTTTGCCCCCACACACCATACACATGAATGTGTCTAAATCTACCCGAATGGCACCAATAAAACCTCTAATGACTCTTACTTAAGCCCTACAAAGTAGTGCTTATCAAACCACCCCATGCTTAGACCTTTGCTCGTCCTCGAGTAAACTAATAAAGAGCCCACTCCTCCAATTCAGCATCCAAGGTCTCAGAAAGCATACCCTCCAACTAAGAGTCACCTAACCCATGCCAAGCTCCTAGCACCAATCTCATTTACAACACATCCACAACTCAACAAGCTTAAGGGGCAAGAAGAGTAAAGCTAACCCGGACATCCAAAAGTGTGAGTAACCTCTAATCCTAGCCTCCATCTATTTCTCCTTATGTCTCCCAGAGTGACCTATCCGACAATCCTTCTTTGACTCCTCTTCTTATGACGCCTCACCAAGAATAATGAGAAATCCTAAAATCACTCTTCTTCTTTTTCACTCATTTTGCCAAGGCGCCCTTTCGGGTTTTCACCAAGCCACTCATTTCATTTTTCAATAGATGTGCTCACATAAGCTCACATCACTCTTGACCTCATATTACCCTAGCCTAATGCTGGTCCAAGCCACTTGCTTATTACCTAGGCCGTCTTTTCGGGTTTTCGACCTATCCCAAGATTTCAATGATAGCCTTTTTTCAAATTTTTGGCTTTTTGGTTTGATAAGCACTACTTTATAGGGCTTAAGTAAGAGTCATTAGAGGTTTTATTGGTGCCATTCAGGTAGATTTAGACACATTCATGTGTATGACGTGTGGGGGCGAAGTTTGATAATTAATTAAAAGCCACGTGATTGATGGGCCGAATTGGATGAGGAAGGCCCAATTGGAGGGAGAAGCCCACGTGAACAGGAAGAAAGGCCCAAAGTGAAGCCTCCGCGTGAAGTGAGCTGAAGAATTGGAAGATGACATCATGATGATGTTGGCGTGCAGGCCACCGTACAAATAAAGTACGAGGTCTTGGTCAGAATACCCATGATAGGGACAGGTAGAAATCAGCCTCTTAAACCTCTCGTAGTACTCGTACAACGTCTCAACAGCCTGCTGTTCGATATTGTTGATGCTCCTCTTCAGGCTGTTGAGCTTGGTCACAGGGAAGTACTTCTTCAGGAAGGCTTTCTTCATCTTAGCCCATGTGTCTATGCTTCCTGGGGCCAAATAATAGAACCAGTCATTGGCCGCATCCTTTAGAGAGAAAGGAAAGGCCTCAGCTTGATCTGGTCCTCAGTAACGCCTTGTGGCTTCATGCTGGTGCAGACAGCGTGGAATTCTAAGAGGTGTTTGTTGGGGTCTTCTCCACTCATCCCATGAAAGTGGGGTAGTAAGTGAATTAACCTAGATTTCAGCTCAAAGTTTACGCCATCAGCCAATTCAGGGAACTGCACAGCAAGCGATTGTTGCTGCAGATTTCGGGACAGTCAGCTGCCTCAAAGTCGGTTGTTCCTCATCCATCTCGAAACACGGATTATCAAAACACAATGCTTTGTTTATCCTGCGATTCCTAGAAAGTGTTCGTTCGATCTCTGTATCACAATCTAACAATGGGGAGTCAGTAGCACGGGTGTGGACCTGTCTTAAAAATTGGCACACAAACACACACAAAGAAAAATTAAAACTTGCCTCCCCGGCAACGGCGCCAAATTTGACGAGGCTAAAGTCGTTATGCCCTATCAAAGTAAACCTTAAAAACCTAACTAAGTATAGTAGGCAAGAAAGGGTCGAATTCCACAGGAAGGTAGTAATCTTTCAAAGTGCAAAAGTGTATGCCAAAGGTAACAAAGGGGGGTTTTTGGTTTGTTTGTCAAATAACAAAGTAAACAAAAGCAAAGGATGTAATCAATTGGGAAAAATAACTTAGCCAGACAAATATCCACCATTCATTTGATTGATTGATCCTAGATTATCTCTATTTCTTCCTATGAATATTCGTGTCGCTATTCTGAACTAGTTATCAGTCCAACTAGTCCTGGTAACCCTAACTATCAAACACACAAGAAAATATCAAGATTTAGAACAATAGGAGCAGGAAGCATAGGAATTAACCAGGATACATGCAACACCACAACTCGCATCATTTAACACATAATCAATTCTCTTCACAATAAACTAGTCCAACTAGTCCTAGAATATCATGTTTGCTACACAAGATAAGGGATTTCAACTTGAAATATCCAAACCATAGCAATAGACAATTACTAATATCAACTAGATGATCAGGCCAGTCAAATCAGCAAGAATCAATAGGAATAAGCACAAAGAGAAGATATATAATCAAAGGAAAGGAAATAGAGTTATAATCTCACAATTAAATTAAACGAAGGCTTCAATCGTCAGACTAAGCAAAAGTTGCTTAGTTCTTCATAGTCTTGAAACACAAAAACTCAAAGGGAAAAACTGAACGTAAACTGAATAATCTAGATTCTGAAAAGAGGCTGCTAAGAAACTAGCTTATAAAACCCTAGCAAAACCTAAAACTAAAGATAGGAAATAATATCTTTCCAAAAGGAAATAAAACGGAATTAAAAAAAAAGGAAATAAAAATAAACTTCGGACGAAAGGAAAATCTCGGACCCGCGTCTGTCAACAGTATCCGCGACCGCGGAAAACTTTCTGTTGAATTCGCGTCTTCAGTGTTGCTTTTCTCGCTTCGTCTTCGTTCCGCGACCGCGGAAAAGCTCATGTAGCTTCTTCTAGCTCCTTCTTCGGTCTTCTCACGTGGTTTTCTCCTCCATCTTCTTAATCCTTCATTTTAGCTCTTCAAAACCACCAAAATCATATTCCTTCTCCTCAACTCCATTCTCCACAATTATGCTCTAAACTCATCCGAATAGTACCTAAAACTCCGATAACAACTCCTAGTTAAACCCTACAAAGTAGCGCTGATCAATATTCTTAAAAGTGATGTCTACGGGAGTTGGATCACATCACATGTGAATGGCTGATCCCATGCATAATGTGAATGATGTGAATGACTGAAATAGTTTATTTTTATCATAATGTGAATGACTGAAAAAACCTCTAGCCCATTGGAATAAATTGAATTTTGATGGGTCACGTAGAATTGACGGAACTTGCCATATTGGTCATTTGATCCGTAACTCCCAAGGTAAGTGAATTTCGTTCCACCGAGAAAATATCCCACCAACTACAGTTCTGCGAACTGAGGCCCTTGCTGCTCTTTCTGGCATTCAGCAGGCGGCTAGAATGAATTTCACTCATCGAATTGTTGAGGGTGATAACTTAGTTATTATCAACTCCATCCGAGGCATTTGGAAAATTCATACAATTATATTGGATATTGTCACGCTGTTGTCTTCTTTCGTGTCTTTTCATGTACAACACTGCTTCCGCGAAGCAAATCGTGCTGCGGATCTACTTGCCGGTCATAGTCTTTCTCCACCTGCCCTCCACAGCTTCCAACGCATTCTTCTCTCTACGTTTAACCTCTCATCCCAATCCCCCATACTCAACACCAGATATGAGTTCACCAATCGGAACTCTGATTTTGATTCTTTTGATATCAAGTTTGTAAAGATTATCCACTCAGATGATTTAGGATTGTCATCTGATTAGATGGGTCCTAGAGTTTGCTGTAATAAAAAAAAAAATAACAAAGTGTTGAAGACTACCTGTAATACAAATTACACACCAAGCAAAATTTTCAAAAATGAAGGTATCAAACGAAATTTCCAGCTAAAAGAAATTAATGAAGGACGAAAGCCACAACCGGTGGGCGGTGACATTGTGAGCCTTGGTGGCTGTCCTGTGCGTGGCCCCCTCTTCCCGACCTCCTGTTCTGTATTCGCAACTTCACTTTCATATTTTATAACCCAATAATTGTGATTTGGGTGTTAATTACATATATTTTCTTCCCTGGCAGAGATTAAGATGATTGATATGTTTTAGGGCTAACTAACTAAAATGGGGTGTACATGAATGATCTAAATCCTTCGAATGGAATCTAATTGATTGTTGATGGGACCACTAAATGATGATGAGAAACTATTTTGGGTGTATTTGAAATTCCATATAGCAGACAAAATTATAATCTATCTGTTGGCGCGCAAAAACGAAGAGGATAGGTACCTTCCTTGCTTCCGCGCTGGCACCAGCTTCATTTGCATATATATATGCAATCCAGTTACACATTTTTCATCAACCCAAAACTTGTACGAAATAAATCGGTTCATTTTTAAAAAAGAAAATGAAACTTGTGAGTGATCATGCGTATCAACATACAGCATATATATATAAATAGCCAGCACCTCCAAGCTTAGAGCCATCAAACGCACATACCACATCTACAACGTACACTAAACCTCCCTTTCACTGCTTGAATCAACTGGGTGTTGTTGGCTGCTACTTGCAATGGCATGGGGCTCCAAGACTTTGAGCCCACGTTTGGCTACCACCGCGTCAAGAGGTATGATGGCGGCCAGCTTCTCTCCCTCACCCTCGACAAGGCTTCCGGTTCCGGTTTCGGTTTCAAGTCCAAGAAAGAGTATTTGTTCGAGAACTTCTGGCCGATGAGCATGCATCTAGTTAAAGCTTCACATTCAAGTAGTCATGTGTGTATTTCTTCACGAAATAATTGACACCATAAAATGAAATTTAAATATATTACTACCAAGTATAGCAACATACATTGTAACCCCCCACGCAGTGGCGGATCTAGGATTACTCGGAAGGGGAGCGAACGTACGAGTATCGAAAACGCTCTCTTATATTTAATGCTTTATATACTTATGTTATTATTAATATATTGACTCATTATGATTATTTAAAGCTAAATATTTGAAATTATGACCTTTTTGAACAATTAATTTCTCCATAAATAAAATGAATTTAATTAATACATAATTAATTTAATTATAAATAAAATTAGACAAGTTTTACTTTAAAAAAATAATAACAAACTAAATTAGGTGTTTTGGAAAAATAGAAAATCGAAAAAGCGCTTTTGATAAAAAAATGTTGTCTGAAGGGACTTTGAAAATGCTGAAACTAGGAAAGCGATTTTTATGAAAAGTGCTGTAAATAGTGTTATTTAAAGTGTTGTAACAAGAATATGGACAGCGCTTTTTTTCAAATAACCGTTGTCCCATTTAATTTTTTCCAACTAATTTTTTTTCTTTTGAACTATACTAGGCTCGGCGGATCCTAGCGGGGGCGGCCGCCCCCTCCCCCCTAGATCCGCCACTGCCCCCATGTATACATAAACACAAAAGACCACAAAAACACACAAGATGTTCCTTTAAGCTTTGTGCTATCGCGTACAAAGCTTCCCTATATTCATATGTGTTGTAATTCGTAAGAGATATATAAGCTTTTGAAGACTTTATAAATATTATTGAGGGTTGTGAAGACTATAGTTAGTTAAGGCACAACTGAGCTGGCAAGTTAGTTTTATCTGTGTGTAATGAATAACAGAATAGCTCAATTGAGATGGTTGTACGTTTCAGTGATCTTTCTGATCTCTCTTCTCTCTTGTAAAAAGAATTCATCCTGGTGAAAATGCGTTTTTATTGAAGCCCTTTTCTGCTCAAGATGTCCTTCACGCTTTAAATCATATGCATTCAACTAAATCTCCTGGATCTGATGGTTTGCCTGTTCTATTTTTCAAACACCACTGGGATTTCATTTGGTCACTTCTTCTGTTCTTAATATCTTGAATGGTGATGCTCTCCCTCATCAGTTCAACTTTACTTTTCTATCTCTTATCTCTAAAGTCTCCAACCCTGCTAGTATGGCAGATCTTCGTCCTATTAGTCTCTGCAATGTTGTCTATAAACTTATCTCAAAGGGCATTGCTAATAGGCTTAAGACTAGGGGTGGAAATGGGTCGGGTGATGGATGGGTGGAGCCATTTTATCACCCGACCCGTGAAATAAATTCTCCACCCGACCCACCCGTCACCCACGAGACCTTTCACCCACATTCGTTCATCCATCATCCAACGGGTGGGTCGGGTCATCCGCATAATATTTTATAATTATTTAAATATAATTAATTACATGATTAAGTGCAAAAAGTAATTAATTTTCTTCAATATATGAAAATAGTTGTTCTAAATATAGGATTTGATACATGTTCATATAAAATATTCTTAGAATATTCAACTTTTAAACATTAAAAAAAACTAAAATTGAAGTCATACATTTTAATAAAATAGAATTAGAACTATAATCGTCGACGGGTGAACGGATGGGTGGGTGAAGTGCGGGTGATGGATCGGGTGATGGGTGAGATTTACATCACCCATCCGTCATCCGTTTCACCCGACCCACCAACCATCCATCACCCGGTTTACTTCGGATGATCATCCATATATTCGGGTCGGGTTTTCCGGATGGGTCGGTCACCAACGGGTGATTTCCAGCCCTACTTAAGACCTTGCTTAATGATTCCATTAGCCAGAATCATAGTGCTTTTATTTCTGGTAGCATGATTACTGACAATGCTTTAGCTGTTGTTGAATGCTTCCACTACTTTAAAAAAAAAAGGACTGGCAAGCGTGGTTACTTGGCCATTAAGCTTGATATGGCTAAGGCCTTTGATAGGGTTGATTGGGACTTCCTGAAGAATATAATGCTTCATATGGGCTTTCATTCTGCTTGGGTTGCTCTAATTATGAAGTGTATTAGCAGTGTATCATATTATGTTCTTCTCAATGACACTCATTCTCCTCCTTTTGCTCCCCAACGAGGTCTACAATAGGGAGATCCTTTGTCTCCTTACCTTTTCCTTTTTGTCATGGAGGGTTTATCCAGTTTATTCAAAGTCTATCAAGCTAGGGGTGATCTTCATGGAATACAAGTTTCTTCATATGCCCCTCATGTTTCTCATTTGCTCTTTGCTAATGATTGTTTTATTTTTGCAAGAGCTAATTTAGTTGAGGGACAACATATCAAGGACATCCTTTCTCTCTTTGGGGTTGCCACAGGTCAGCTTGTTAATTTAAAAAAATCAAAAATATCTTTCAGTCCAAATGTTTTGAAACCCCTTCGTGATGGCCTGCTGCAGTTGTTTGGTTTCAGTGAAGTGGGTTCTCATGACAAGTATCTTGGTTTGCCTACTGTAATTGGGAGATCTAAGAAAATTATTTACAACCAGGTTGTTGATAGAGTTAGAAAAAAGGCAAAGTTGTGGAAATGCTCTTCTCTTTCCCAGGCTACTAGGGGTGTTCTGTTGCTGGTCTAATTTTTAAAGCACGTTATTTTCCAAATTCTGATGTTTTACATCCTTCTCTGGGTAGCAATCCTAGTTATGTTTGGAGAAGCATTCACCAAGCCATATGGGTTATTCGGAGGGGCTTCTACTGGGAAATTGGGAATGGTCAGAGTGTCAAATTTTGGAATGATCGTTGGATTCCACGACCACTTAATTTCTCCCTAGTCTCAACTCATATCCCTGCTGAATCTAACCTTTATGCGACTGACTTCATTGATTGGAGTGCTTCTAATTCTCAGTCTTCCTCGTTATGGAGGAAAGTGTGGCATTTGAATGTCATTCCCAAGGTTAAAATTTTACTCTAGCGTGCTAACCATCAGTTTCTTCCTTGCCTTGAAATTTTGAAACTTCGGAAGATCCTGCAATCTGATCTTTGCTCTTTGTGCCTTGGTAAGCCATAATCTATTCTTCATGTCTTGAACAATTGTCCTTTTGCTAAAGACTTTTGGCTTCAAGTTCCTCAACTTCAACTTGCCATTGCTATCAAGTATCATAGTTTCTGGGATTGGTGGTGCTCCCTTAATGATCTGCTTTCTTCTCGGGAACTTGAGTTTTTGGGTGTATCTGTTTGGGTTCTCTGGAAGAACAAAAACTCTAGAATCTTTGAAGACTCTGATCAAGGACATGTTTCTTTGCTGTATTATGTTTCCCTTATGTTGCTTGATCCTGGGTCCTCTGTTGTTGCCGTTCTAGTTATGGTCTCTTCTCCTTCCTCTTCTTTACCTATGCTACTTCCTTATTGTTGTCATGTTGCTTGTGACGCTAGTCTTGCTCAAGATGGCACTGCTGCTATTGCCTTTGCTCTTTTTTATTCCAATGGTTCTATGGTTATTCTTGGGAGTAAGTCTTCAAAACCAAGTCTCTCCATTGAACTATTGGAAGCACAAGCAATTATTTGGGGTTTGGAGATAGCTTCTTCCTACGACATTAGCTATGTTCATATTCTCTCGAACTTTAAAAGTGTTGTTTCCTCTTTTTCGTCATCTGCCTTTGCTAGAACTTCTACTGGTTTGTTCATGCACGCTCTCCAACAGTTGATGGATAGTTTTGTCTTCTGTAAATTAGATTTTGTTCCTAGGAAGCATAATCTTATGCCTCATAGTTTGGCTCAGTATGATCTTTCCTTGCCTTATAAGGCGATGGTATACTTTACTCATGTCTCCCAGCTGCCAATGAATTTGGCTTGTGACTTGTTTTCTCATCCTCCTTAGTATATTTGGGCTATTTCCATAAAAATAAACACGAAATTTGCCTCCATGAATGAATCATTATATATCGTCGTTTTCTCCTCATTTTGATTCGGTGTGAACAATTGGATAGTTTCACATGATATCAGAGCAAAATCGTTATCTAATTGTTTGATTTCACAGTCTTGTTCTTCATTCATTTTCGATTTCTGAGCAATGGAAGACACAGGAGATCTCAATCCTCTGCCTCATTTTGTTTGAGCTAGTGATCTCAATTCGCAAGGATTAACATTGAGTGATCCTCTTGTGTTGTCTAATTTCGATCATCCGGGGGCGCAACTTTCTTTGCTTCTAAATGGAACTGATTTCTTGAATTGGAGCCAGAATATGTAGATGGCACTCGGGGCAAAGTGGAAGTTGGGGTTTATTTATGGATCTTGTTCGAGACCTACCTATGGTTCACTTGATTGTGCGCGATCAGGGGCGGACCCACATAGGGACTTGTGGGGGCATGGCCCCCTACTAAAAAAAAAGAAATTTTTTTTTTATAATAATTTTCGAACCCTTAACTCAATAGCCCTCCGTCACTTTACCAGTTCACCTTCCCATCTATTTCTCCTTGACCATCGACCTCTGAGTCTCCAACCTTCATTCTTCACCGGCAACGAGCAACGACGACCTCCGACCTCGACACCGACTTCGTGGGTGCTTGCGAGTTGCGACTCCAGGGGCGGACCGCGGACGACTCTGCTTTCGAAGGGTCCCTGATCTCCTCCACCTCCGTCAGAGCAGTCCTTGCCTCCGCCGCCGCCGGCTCAGCATTCCCTGCCTCCTCCGCCGCCGGCAGGAATCTCTCCTACACCGCCCGCCGCGGTTGCACCTCCGACGAATCTGCTGCTGACCCAAAATCCGCCGCGGCTGCGCAGGGGCGGACGGACCTGTACAAGGTTGGACTTGGACCTAGTTGAAGAATTGATCGGTAATTGTAATTTGTAAACAAGGTTCAAGGTTGGACGGTTGGACCTGTATGTTTAATTAATCGGTTTTTCTAGTGTGTGACCATGAGCACATGCTAACAAACTTAAATAGGAAATTTATCTTCAAAATATTCCCTAATAGAGAATTGATAAACCCTTAGCAAACAAGATTAAACTAATGGCTAACCAAATAATTGTCAAAAAATGAGTTCTTAGAGTGTGTCCATGGGCACACACTAGAAAAAACCTCAATTAATTAGTTGGACTCTTCATTTGCTTTTTTATTGTTGTTTTCTTCAATAGATTTGGTCATTGCAGTTTATTCCTTATTTTTGATTTATAATCTTAATGCAGTACAACATTATCTTGATCGGTAAACACTGTTAATTCGTCTTATTTTTGTCTTGATCGGTAAACAATATACAATAGTTGAAACACTAGGTTGTGGGTAACAAAATATCTTGGGAAGAAGCAATTTCTAGTTTATTACCAATTTGACTTGTTTTAATTCAATGCACATCAGCACATGTGATAATATTTTGGTTGGTGGTTGTGACTGAGTTGCTTGTAGGAGCTATTTGAAATGGTGGCTAATGGTGAGTTCTTCAATTATGTGTGTAGTTCCCAAGTCCCACATTGATGATGAGTATGCTAATGCAGTTGAAAGTGATCCTAAAATTTTTCTTACAACACCTAAGGATCCAAGTCAACCTCTGATATAGTTTATAAAGGTTTGTTGTGTATAGTTTTGTTTCAGTATGATTTAATTTTTGTATGTTCTAGCCTTCTAGGTTGTCTTTCATCTCATTCTGACCCTTGGGATGCTTTACATTACAGGAACTGAAGTTCGTTTTTCCTAATGCTCAGAGAGTGAATCGTGGTACTCAGGTAACTACACCATCCTCATTGGTTTTATATTCAATTTAGGTAAAGAATGTAGAAAATGATTGATTATTCATGTTATATACATATGTTGATTTAGCTATATAATTTGATTTAACTTCATTATTACTAATAATGAAGTTAAATATAACTTTTAGTATTTTATGTATTTTATTTATTGTAATTAAATTTAAGTTTAGCTAAGCATAATTGTGCCCCACAACGCGGAAATCTTATGTCCGCCCCTGTGCGCGATGGATGCGGGCAAACTATATGATTGGGTGTTGGATCATAAATTGAATGGAAGGGAAAATTGCCATCTTGGTTGCATGATGTATTTATGTGTTCCATTATACATTTCTTGAATTGGAGTTGTAATGCACGATTTCCATATTTAAACAAGAAACCATCATCTAAGCAATAGGTGTTCCATTATACTTTAGCTAAGCAATGATTAAACATGTGTTCCAAGGATCTTAGTGTAACACCCACGATTTATGTCGGTAGTGCCACACGTCGGCAGTGACCTCAGACTTTAATGTCCAAATCCACTCTAGCTTAATTCGAACAATTTACGCATAAAATAAATAAATATTCAATTATAAAAGAGTAGCAGAAGACTTTTGAAATAAATATTCAATCTTTATTAATAGCCCCCTCGTAAATTGAGGAGATAAGTTTTACAAACGATATTGAAATTACAGCGGAAGATTTTAAATAAATCATAATTACATGACTATGTTATCTAACACTTTCACCTATTACATTAATTAGGAAAATTAAACCTTAATTTCAAACAACATTGAAAATACTTCAAAACTTCAACCGCAAGCCTTCGTCTCTGTCTAGTTACTTCTAGACAACTTGAGGCGAGTCGACTGATGTGTCGTATGGGACGATGGACACCAGTCAACCATGTAAGGAAAAATAGTGGTGGGTTAGTCTAATGAAAGATTAAGCAAGAGTATTTTATGTGAAGTTCTATGTGATCATATCTAGTTACTATCATTGTCTTTCGAATAAAAGCATAAACGATATATAACTAAAATACTTCCGCTGAAACGAAAGATGGACAAAAGAAATATGCATCAAGAGAATACGTGAATGATTTTGGGTATTTTGGGAAGAAAATATGATTTGTTTGTGAACGTTTTAAGTCGAACACACAACATATATAAACTCCATTGAATAATTGGGTGCGACCAACCTCATTGCATAATGTGAATTCAGATTGGAAAGATGACCTAGTTAAAATGTAGCACGAGCAGTTTCCAAGTTGTACTTATCGCTCGAAGTTTATTAATTATGTGATCGCAACACTTATCTTCTTTAATTTCAGCAAACCACATTATCTTAAAGCGTTTAATACATTCTCGAAAAAAACCGAGACCAAAACAAGTGACTCATTGTCAACTCATACACTGCACTAGCTAGGTGCCCCCAGACACTTCTTATTCCATGATGAATAAGAAGAAGCATGGTCATGACTGAACAAGTATTAGGGAATTAAGCCTCCTAATACCAAATTATAAAGAGATCATTACGCCTCGAAAGACCATAATATCTCGGACACACATGACTATTGAAGTCCACAATCACTGATTATAACGTCCACACATAACATACAATGTCCACGACCAATATCGACATTAAGACGATAACAACCTTAATCATATATAGTAACTATATATATCGATAATAACTAGCAACTTAGACATGAAATTCATATAAGTCACACAAGTGTTCTCATACATTTAATCAGATTTTAGAAATTACCCAATTAATTACCAATTAATTAACAATTAATTTCAATATTAATGTCGGTCAAATATCGAACTGAAATGACAAGAGCGAATCACCACTTACCTAAATTAGATTCGGCGATGAATCTAGACGAAACGATTATCATTGATTTGCTTTTGGAGAGCTTGTCCTCTGTTTCATGACAACTCTATCAAGGTTTTCGATCTACACGCTATCCGACGAATATCGATACGAAGCGACAAAATAATTAATATCAATTAATTTATTTTGACGAATTCAATTAATTAAATTCAATATATTTTTATATGAATTTAGTCATAAAAATAATTCTTTAATTTTTTCTAAGGACATATACGAGTAAAAACGGGTTGAAGTTATACCAGTTGATCGATCTCGGGTCGAAATTGGAGTGAATATGCTACTGGGCTTTTGGGCCCAACATATATATACCTATCTAGGTGGACCCACCTGCTTCTTCCTCAAATTTAAAGCAATGCACAGGAGCCAAAAATGGCGGAAGACAACGCGTCGACCTCGTCTTGATCTTGGCGGCGACTGCCTCGGGCAGCTCGAGGCGCGGCACAGGGACAGAAGCAACGCTGCGGCTGGGTGGTGGCACTAGACCGAGGCGGCGAGCGGGTGGCGCGGCTTCGTTCAGCAGAACAGAGAACGAACCGGGCCGACTTTGAAGGGCTCGTCTGGGCTTAATACTTGTCCAAAATGGAGCAAGGCCGGTGGATATGGACTCGTGTTGTTGCAGGCTACCTCCGGGGATGGGTCAAGGTGGTTGGGTACCCTCACCGGAGTCGGAAAATGTCTTCGAAAGTCCGCGAAAAACATAGGAGGGCGAATAGTTTTCGATCGATTTTTGGACGAATTGGATGCCGATATCTGTCGACATAATCGCGTGATTTCACTCCCAATGGATATGGATTCATCCGAACTTATGAACTTTCCATTCGAACAAGCTCAAACGCGCTAGTTAATTTTGGAGATAAATTAGGCCGATTATGGGGATTAATCAGGGCGGAATTTTGTGGATTCGATTGCCAATTGATTGAATTAAATCACGAACTTGACGGATTGTAAATCCATTCACAAACGAGCTCGAATTTCACGTTTGAAATCGAAATTGAAATGAAGAAAAAACAGGGCAATTGGGTTCGAAGAACATCAGCCCACTTTTCCATTATACTAAAGTTCCCAAACGTAATTTTAAAATTTATATAAATTATTTTATATCTCGTTAACTATATTAGTGTAACATTTTAATAATAAACTCTCACAACTTTATTTTCTAAACTAGTTAAGTTTATTATATAAACTTAACTTTGTACAAAAATCATTCAAAAATAATTTTTAGACTTAAGTTAATGAAAATTTCAAAATTACTCTTCCATAAAAGGATTAAAAATAAATTTTCTAATTTTTATTATTATCAAAATTAAATTACAATAATGCCCTTCTAATTTAAGGTGAGTTAGTATAATACTATCCCTTTAAAATAATTTCGACCCCAAAACTAGCACTACCAAGATAGAAAGACGAGTTTTGACATTAATCTCATCACTTGAGGTTAGTATACTTAAATTATTTCGTTCTCGAAATTAATCCTAGAAAAGTTGATCCGTTTTCTCAATCATGATTTTATCTCGTATATGTCGTCTCCATGTAATAACTCATAAATATTTCCACAAGATTATGACTACTTTAGAATAATAATCTCATAGATTATCTCTCTATTATTCGCTACTCACTTTTTTCTTCCAATTTCCTTTCTATGATCGGATCTCAAAGTACATAATAACTTCCTTATAATCCAAAAATCAAATCTTAGTAACTCCCAAGTATTATATATTTTTATTCCTTAAGTGTACACCTCACAAATACCAGTCTTTATCTTATTTAAATTTGGCACGTATGTCATCTCTAACTTAAAATCTTCCCAAGAACAATTTAACACATTCCATTAATCAATCTCTAACATAAGCTTTAGGATTTCTTATTTTTTCCCAAAAAGAATCACATAAGAAATTACTCTTATTTTCCTAACAAATATCTTTTTGATAATTGATTTATCACCAACAAAATCAATCACTTTCTTCGTAACTCAATCCATAGATATACATGAGTGCATTTCTTATGTTATTCCTTAAGTGAATATAAGACAAATCCATTTCATCTACATTCATTTAGTAACTTCTTTTAATTTATCGAATTCCTCATAATAACTTATCCTTATAATATAACCTATAAATTTAATTGAGATTTCTCCCGATAACAATAGTTTTACACACTTAATCCTTCAAAAAATTGTTATACAACAAGTCTTACAAGGAACATACTCACTTGTAATCACCATATTTAAATCCTTAAATGTTTAATTTTAAATCATGAATCGTGATAAGTTACGATCTTTTTAGAGAAAGTCAACCCCTTATGATATACTTCTTTTAAAAATTTATTCACTTAATTAAATAAATTTTAAACCTCACTTTTAAGCATTTTAAGCTTTATAATATCTCCCCACACATAATTGACCACAACTAATGCTCGGAGTATACATATGAGAAATAAAATCTCGAACTCCATAGAGCATTAACTACACATGTTTAATTCCTTATAACAAGGAATCCTTACAAGTTACAAGACTAAACTCACGAGACAACGCTCGTCAACTCGAAGAGAACAAATAATGTTAATATCCAACTTGACATTATTCTAAGAATGTGAAGAGATTCTCATGAATGGATCTACGGAATAAGTAATTGAATCAAAACTTGCAGAAGTTTCAAAACCACACTTTTAAATTCGTTAAACGAATATATTAACGTTAATTTCTTGAAATTTAATATCAATGCTTTTATTTTCAAAACTCTTAAACATTTCCAAACTCACTTTTTAAAATCACTAAATGTATTTCAAATTCAATCATTTACACCATAATTGCTATATAAAGAAAACTATATAACATATATTAGTTTCTTAATAATTAATCCACTTTCAATTATAAAAACTAGATCATTTTCAATTCTTTTGAATTTAATACTTGGCGATTTAAATTCTTAAAAATTTAATTTAAAAATATATAAAATAATTGATTGTATTAATTTAAAATAAATTAATTTGGAAATAATTTTGTAAATTATCAAACCTAAAAATAGGCCAAGAATCTTAAAACTTTTGCTCTGATACCATATTTGTAACACACCCGACTTGTGTCAGTAGTGTCATACGCCAGTGACCTTAGACTTTAATGTCCAAAGTCACCCTAGGCTTAATCCAGGAGCAGACGCAGGATTTCGCCCCAGTGGGGGCTAAAATCTTGCATGGCTATATTCAACTTTAATGTAACATATAAAATATTAAGAATCAAATTAATTTTTTAAATTCTTATTAAATTTATAACTCATCAAGACCAATCTCAACCTCATAATTAGACAAATTCAAAAAACTTAGTGAATTATCTGGGTTGGATAAGAACTTAATCCTGAATTTAGTGTTTTAGAATTTTGTAAAATGCTAATACATACAACATATTTCTCCATTTATGTAGTAACTACATTTTAATGATACGATATAGTAAAAAATATATTATTTAATCTCTCTTTCAATAATAGAATTAAAAACAGTAAAAAATCATCTAATAAATATAAAGAATCCACACTAACAATACTATATAACATACAAGAAATAAATAAAAGGAAGTAATCATTTAATTAAAATAAAGGGAACACTAACAATACCATACATGAAAGAAAAAAAATGAAAAAAAAAATGAGGGGAGTGGGCGGCAAGATTTGAAACACGGACCCTTTGATATACTTAAAGCTAAGATGTGATAGTTTACCACTAGGCTATAAGGCTTTCTTAAATATACTTAGACTTTTATATATATATTTCAGAGGGGGATACAGCCCCCATTAGGCACAATGTAGCTCCGCCCCTAGCTTAATCCGAACAATTTATGCGTAAAATAAATAAATATTCAATTATAAATGAGTAGCAGAAGACTTTTGAAATAAATATTCAATCTTTTTTAATATGCCCATCATAAATTGAGGAGATACGTTTTACAAACGGTATTGAAATTACAATGGAAGACTTTAAATAAATCCTAATTACATGACTAGGTTATCTAACACTTTCACCTATTACATGAATTAGGAAAATTAAATCTTATATTCAAACAACCTTGAAAATTCTTCAAAACTAAACTTCAACCGTAAGTCTTCTTCTTTGTCTTGTTACTTCTAGACATCCTAAGGCAAGTTGACTGATGTGTCGTATGGGACGGATGACACCAGTCAACCATGCGAGGAAAAATAATGGTTGATTAGTCTAATGAAAGACTACGCAAGGGTATTTTATGTGAGGTTCTGTGTAGTCATATCTAGTTACTATTATTGTCTATCGAATAATAGCCGATAGACTATACAACAACAACAACAACAACAACAATCGACCCAGTATAGTCCCACCAACGGCGGGGTCTGGGGGATCCAGATGTACGCACCCATACCCCGAAGCAATTTGAGAGGATGTTTCCTGATAGACCCAAAAGAGACTGACACACAAGCAAAAAAAATAACCAAAACCAAACCAAAGGATTGCTTCATGTCCAAATCAATCCTCTACCCTAATTTTTTCCCTCCAAAGATTTATGTCCTGAGCCATGTCCTCTGTCAGTGTCAGGAGAGTCAGATCATGCTTGACTACCTCTTTCCAACTCTTTTTCAGTCTACCTCTACCTCGACGAAACTCGCTGAACAATAACGCTTCACATCTACGCACTGGTACATCAGGCTGCCTCCTCTGCACATGCCCAAACCATCGGAGTCTAGATTCACGCAATAGCCGATATATTATATATAACTAAAATACTTTCACTTAAACGAAGGATGGGCAAAAGAGATACCAAAAAGAATGTGGGTGTTATGGCAAGAAGATATGATTTGTTTGGGAACGGTTTACAATCAACACACAACCTATATAAACTTCATTGAATAATTGGATCTGACTAACCTCACCACATAATGCGAATTCAGATTGGAAAGACGGCCCGCTTAAACTGGAGCACGAGCGGTTTCCAAGTTATACGTCTCGCTCGAAGTTTATTAATTATGTGTTTGCAGCACTTATCTTATTTAAATTCACCCCACCATAATTATTCTTACAGCTTTTAACATAGTCTCGAATAAAACGAGAACAACACGTGGCGACATTACGTCCAACCCAATTGCACTAGCAAGGTGCTTAAACACCTCTTGTCCTTATCGAGTGGATAAGAAGCAATGGTCATGACCTTAAAAGTATTAGGGGATTATTCTGACTAATCCCGAGTTATAAAGCGACCATTATGCCTGTCAAGGCCATAATATACCGAGTTTTTAAAGTCCATACTTAATGACTATGAAGTCCACACTTAACACACGGAGTCTACACACCATGTTGTCATTAAGACGATACAACATTAATAATGGACACCTATATAACTATATATATCGATAATAACTATCAGCCTAGATACGAAGTGGATATAAGCACACAAGTGTCCCCAGATATTAATTAGGTGTAAAAATTATCCAATTAATTTCAATATTAATTGTCGGTCAAAGGAATAATTGAAATGACAAAAGCAAAACACCACTTGCCTTAAATTCGTTTTGTCGATAAACGACGTAAGAATGAGCGTCTCTTTAATCAACATGCTCGACCTCTGTTCCATATATTCTGATCTAAGAGTGGCTTTGAGATATATGTAGATTACATAAAGGGCCCGTTCGACACGGTTGAAGATGCGGTTGAAGCTAGATAAAGCTCCAACATCATCTCACTTCATCTCTCTTGTGCGTGTTCGGCATCAATCTGTCCACAAAATTGAATAAGCTAGTTGAAGCAGTAAGGAAGATAAAATTAAGAGATTTGGGTAATGATGGGGGGTGATGGGAAGCATTATTCAGTGGTTGAAGCTTGTAAGATTACTGAAGTTGCCCTTGGATTGTTTAATTTTGCGAGAAGCCAGCTCCCAGGTTTTGTGAGAAGTTGCCCCTTTAACCGACCTTTCATCAGAGGTTTTGCGAGGAGAAGCCAGCTCCCAGGTTCGTACTCGTCTTTCTCCATTGCCCCTAATCCATTGTTGCTCCTCTGTGACTCATTTTTTTGTTCCTCTATTGGCTTCGTGAATAACCCAGGTAAATTACTGAATTTTACGATCGTCTTCTCCTGATGAAGAACCGAAAATGTTCATCTAGGGTGTTGTTTTTATGGTTCAAGCTTCAATTTTGTAGTCGTTAGGTTTTTTTTATCTATCTTTACTCCAGATTTGATAAGAATGATTGAAAACCGTACATTTCTATGACTTCTGAAGAACCCTAATTTCAGTGTGTAACCCTAATTTTATTGCTTCCACACTCTAATTCCAAATTCAACTGGTTTTGTTTGTCAATTTGAAGTTGGTGCATAGATCTTTCCTAATAATTGAAAACCGCTAAATTTTGTCTCTTGTTAGTAACCCTAAGTTCATATTTATTAATCCTAAACCCCCCATTTCTATAAATTGTGAATAACATAGGCTGTAAAATGTATAAATAATCGTGTATATGTCTTCATCTGCATATCAGTTTCTTCTGTGGTTGTCGTTTAGCTCAATGAAGAAAGTAGCTCAATGCAGAAATTTGTAAATGCTATGAGAAATTTATTCTTTCTTCAATGAAAGAAATCCAATAATTATATTTATCTGCTAACTATCGTGTAGATGTCACATCCTTTCTTCAATGAAAGCCAAAGTAGCTCAATGAAGAAATTTATTCTTTTAACATGCCGACAGTAATTTTATTTATCTGCTAACTACATGTGGATGTATAACATATGAAATTAGATGTGGTAGAAGTGTAAGTCCTATGAGAAATTTGGTTTTTTGCATTAGGATATACGATGATGTCTAAGGTCACTTATTTTTCTATCTAGATAAATTAATGTATAGATCTTTGGTGGAAGTGTAGTCGAATTAGATTTTGGAACCCCTTTTCTGCTTAGAAACTCTATTGATCTTTGCCAGGATGGTTTTCTATCATTGCATTTTGTGTAATTTAAAGTTTGCTTGATAATATTTGTTCCTGTCCTGACCAACAACAAGGCTGAGGGAATGACTGTTTTCTGTTTACTCATGTGTTTGTTGCTTGATAATATATGTTGTTTTGTGTTGTTGTGTGACAAGCATTTGATTGGACCTGAATTATGAATGAATGATGCTGGGCTAAGATGAGCAAAGCAAAGCATGAGTATTCTAGATTGAGGTGTTAAGTGTACTGGTTTGAATATATTCCAACAACAACAACAACAACAACAACAACAACAACAACAACAACAACAACAACAACAACAACAACAACAACAACAACAACAACAACAACAACAACAACAACAACAACAACAACAACAACAACAACAACAACAACAACAACAACAACAACAACAACAACAACAACAACAACAACAACAACAACAACAACAACAACAACAACAACAACAACAACAACAACAACAACAACAACAACAACAACAACAACAACAACAACAACAACAACAACAACAACAACAACAACAACAACAACAACAACAACAACAACAACAACAACAACAACAACAACAACAACAACAACAACAACAACAACAACAACAACAACAACAACAACAACAACAACAACAACAACAACAACAACAACAACAACAACAACAACAACAACAACAACAACAACAACAACAACAACAACAACAACAACAACAACAACAACAACAACAACAACAACAACAACAACAACAACAACAACAACAACAACAACAACAACAACAACAACAACAACAACAACAACAACAACAACAACAACAACAACAACAACAACAACAACAACAACAACAACAACACAACAACAACAACAACAACAACAACAACAACAACAACAACAACAACAACAACAACAACAACAACAACAACAACAACAACAACAACAACAACAACAACAACAACAACAACAACAACAACAACAACAACAACAACAACAACAACAACAACAACAACAACAACAACAACCACCACCTAGTGGATTGACCCATCTGCGACGGATGTTTGGGGGAGTCAAGATGGTTCCATCCGAACCCCGAGACTAGTCGGGTGGATGTATCCTCGAACGACCCACTAAAAAGAGCGAGAGTGGAAAAATGAGTATAAAGGGAACCGAAATAGAGAAAAAGAGAAAAATATGTAGAAGAGATTCAGAGCGCCACATGGATCCCCTGTCCGACTAACCCTCCGTAATGCAAATCATATCCCTCCAAAAAGACCTGTCCTGAGCCATAGACGCTGTAAGAGACAAAAAGGCGAGGTCTTTTCTAATGACCTCCATCCAATTTTTATTAGGTCTCCCTCTGCCCCGACGAAACTGTACTGCCGCTAACTCCTCACATTTGCGCACAGGCGCATTAGTAGGCCTCCTTTGCACGTGCCCAAACCAACGTAGTCTAGATTCTCGCAATTTATCCTGAAAAGTAGCCACTCCAACTTTTCCCCGGATAACTTCATTTCGGATTCTATCTAGCCTCGTGTAGCCACACATCTAGCGTAACATCCTCATCTCTGCTACCATCAACCTCTGCTCCTGCGCCTTAGTTATCGGCCAACATTCTGCACCATCAAATAACGACAAATTTGTTTTATTTCAATATATCTTCCATTTCTTTTTGGCTTTTTTTACCCTTGTAAATTTATTTGACAGCCAGTATCCCACAAGTGTAGTGAGTTGATTACTCATGTAAATCTCCTCAGAGATATACAGTAACAAATTTGCCATGATGATGCTCATTTAATAATTAACCCATTCAATTTCTGAGTAGTGAGTAGTTGATTGAGAGCAAGGAATTCAGAGGAAATCTTTGCATGGATTAATTTCATGATTGCCTTACAAGTTTTCTTGGATTTCATCATTTTGCAGTACAACAAGCCTCTTGATTTCAAGAGACCACCTACACTTAATTGCTAGTATATGCATCATGTTGCTTGATTAAACTCTATGGTACCAAGTGCATTATTCTTTTGAAGTGTATAATAGTGGTAGAATAATATGGAAAATATATTTCTAATTGTTGTGGCTTGGTTGTGCTTAGACTATTATTTACTTGTTTGGTTGTTTATACTTTCTTTAAACTGATTTTTTTGTACTGCAATTATAGGTAATACGACTGCCTAACAATGTCATCGTCCTCTAGTGATGGAGAGAGCGGTGTGTATCCAGATGAATATGTACCGTTGCCAAGCGATGTAAGAGAATGATTATCCGACTACAGCTCGGATAGCCCACCCATTGACCCCTTGTGGGAGGTAATGAATTGTCTGACTAACTCAAAATTGTATTGTCACCAAGTTGCATTTTGTTGAATTATTTTTCTGTTTTCGGGCAATTGTATAAGATTTTAGGTGTATTGTTCTGATTTTACTATTGGCATGTGGTTGATGAGGATAAAGATATTTTATGCATTGTTGATTTCAGCTACTACTTTCAGGCACTTATACAGGGTTATTTTGGCATGTCATTGATGAGGATAAATATATTTTGTGCATTGTTGATTTCAGCTACTGCTTTCGGGTTATATTATGCATTGTTCTAATTTTATAGGGTTATTTTTGGTGTATTGTTCTGATTTTACTATTGGCATGTGATTGATGAGGATATATATATTTTGTGCATTGTTGATTTCAATGTGTGGTTGCCTATTCACTCCTTTGATAAAAGCTATATGTAATTACGATGTGTGGTGTGGTTGCCTATTCAATCCTCTGATGGTTATTGTTGGCATGTGTGGTTCCAACCTATTGCATTTTCTACATTATTTGGATGCCCAATTAAGTTTGTAATATTATGCATCTCCACTTTTTTCTATTATCTGATAATTAATTTCATTCATAGGAATTTGACACTTCAAGGTTTGATGACCTCATTAACGGGGTCGAAACCTCTCCGCGTGTACGGTTGATGCAAGAGGCTACTAGGGGGATGTGTCAACATGTCGTGGAGCTTGAAAATGATATCAGCTGGGGCATAGACAAAATTGAAGATCTTACCGATGAAGTTCAACAAGAGCTTGAGAATGTTGGTTACTTGGACGATATGAACTAACTATTGGCTGAGCAAGTGTCTGCACTAGCCACTTCAAACATCCAGTTGGCGTTGGACCGTGACAACCTCCTCACTGCAAACATTCGTCTTCTAGATGTTTCAAAGGGGAGGTTATATTACAGTTGGGTGGTTACCGTTCTCCTTGCCTTAGTTAAAATAATGTTTGTTATCTTCCGTTAGGCCATATATAACTGATTAATATGGTTACACTTTTGATCATTTTGTATGATAATTAGGGTATCTATCGTGTTGAGTTATGTGGCTATTTTGGTACGACGCTATGTATTTTAAGCCCGACTAGTTGGATGACCATTGTACTGTAAAAAATACTAATGTTTGTTGTTTAAGACAATATTATCACGTATTTTGCATTATCTTCATATATATAGAGAGAGTTGGGTTCTGGTGAGGATACTTCCTATAGTAAATAGTAGGGAGTTATATAGAGCGTTGATGTTTTTGATCCTACGATTAATATATTAGCGTCCATGGAAATTACTATCCAACTTGTTCATAGGAAAATACTATCACAAAATTAAAAGAAAATCATATTAGGAAATTATCCAACTCATTTCCTAAAATCTCTCCCTTTAAAAGATTTTGATTGTGTTGGCAGTTTCTAAAAGTAATAAGTCGTTTCCTTTTAAAAAAAAGAAGCAAACTCTTCGTTTTTTTTGTTCCACAAAAAATATGGTCCAACCTCGATTCTGACATTGAAAGTGAGATGAACTTTTTCAACCTAGAGAAACTTGCGCCTTTATGTACTGTATTTGATTCTCTTAGTTGGGAGATTGAGAAAAGAGATGTCATAGGTTTAGATGGAGGTACAAAATTAGTGGCCTGAGGTGAATTGTGTTACCCATGTAACTGTGTGCTTCTTTGTTGTTCGAATGAACAATTGTGCATTGTTGTTCGATTGAACAATTGTGCATTGTAACTTCACGGGTTCGAATGAGCTATAAGCTTCTTTGTTGTTTGAATGAACAACAAATAAGCCCACAGTGACATGGGTTAAAATGTTTCTTTGTTGTTCGAATGAACTATTGTGCATTGTAACTTCTCGAGTTCGAATGAATTGTGTGCTTCTCGAATGAACAACGAAGTCCACAGTGACATGGGTTAAAATGTTTCTTTGTTGTTTGAATGAACAATTTGTGCATTGTAACTTTTGTGTTGTTCATATGTGTTATAATCGATTGGGAGTTGTTGTTCTTTGAATACTGTGTGCTTCTTTGTTGTTCAAATGAACACTTGTTCATTGTAACCTTTTGTTGTTCATATGTGTTGTTCATTTATGTTGTTTATTGTTCATATGAAAAATTGTACATATAATGGTCGATAATATGGTGTTCATTCTTAAGTTTAGAAGGTTTTACTGATTTTGGGGAAGCTTAAGAAATGACATTTTGTTCATCTGTATAGTTGTTCATGCAATTAGGATATGTTATTCATTTGTAATGATTTGTTGTTCATCTATGTTGTTCACACTAAATTGGTTTAAAAGATTGTTATCTTATTGTTTATTGTCTTTTGCATATGTCAAAGTAGGTGTAAATGCCTTCGAAAAGAAAGAAGACCAATGATTCTGGAAATGATCCCATGCGTCTGGTGACAAGTGCATGCTATGGCGAATCTCAATCCCACTAGCTTCTGCATACTTCACATAGAAAGATATGCCATCTTGTATTGTATTGAATATCAACCCAACATGTGGTTTGCTCTCTTCAGCAACTTGGGGTATCCAAAACTTCATCTTGTTCGGAGCCACAATGAGAGAACAATCATTATCATCAGTACAATCCTCAACATTAATATCGGAAAGGCTTGTAAAAAAAAAAACTAATGAACAATATGAACAACTACAAAATCCATTATTTTGTAAAAGTTGTGCATCGCATATGAACAATGTTATATAATGAACAACGTCAAAGTTCAAATTCGTCTTAATGAACAAGAAAACCAAAGAAACACTAAAAATTTATCGTATGTTTTATAACCGAATGAACAACTAAGCCTAATGAACAACAAAGAAAAAGGTGGTGAACAAGATGAACAATTCAATTTATGAACAACTTTATATAATGAACAACTTTAAATTCGACTTAATGAACAAGAAGTAAAGTAAACAGTGATGTCATCTAGGGCAAGATGAATGAACCTTAGTCGTATATATTGTAACCTAATGAACAACTATACAATTCGAGATGAACAAGAAGACTTCAGCGTAAAAGTAGCAGATTGCAGATTATAGTATATATTGTGCCCTAATGAACAACAATAACTTTCAAGATGAACAAGAAGAACATTAACATAGAAGTTGCGGTTCTAAGATCTGAACGACGTCATATACTGAATAACTTCAAATTCGACTTAATGAACAAGAAAACAAAGAAAAATCTAATGAAATTGAAAGAAAACATAAACAATGTGAACAAACCTTTATCCTTTGCAATTACAGGCGTTGAAACACCCTCATCTTGTTGTTCATGATTGTATAATCACCATTGGTGTCTTCTGAAACTTGAATTTCTGTTTCCATATCAAAATCACCACACAAACCCAAACCATTAAGATTTTGAAAATCACTCATGAAGGTTTGTAAGAGGTGGAAGAAAACGATGAAGCAAACGATATTGAAGGAAACGTCTAAATGCAAATTAGCATAACCATAATATCCAAAAAAAATGATAATTAAGGAAGTTGAGTGTGGTGTGAGTTGTGATTCCCTACTTCACAAAATATGTTAATTTATTTGGTTAAATCTCTACCCTTGGATTAGTTTAATCTAATGGATAATAACACTCCCCACTATTTGCCCTATCACTTATATGCCCTTGAACCTACTTCTCTCTCTATATATATATGTATTATGATCTAGCTATTATAAGATCGTATTATCATATTTCTATTTTCCTACGAAATATGTGAATAGTGGACATTGAGTACGTCAACTATTTACCTATTTATTTCATTTTGTAAGATTACTAGAAGGTCCTTTACTTTTTAGGGTATTATATATAGCATATCCGACCTTTGTCTTCCATCAAACACAAAGCAAGACACAATTCTTCTTAAGGGAAGACAACTACACAAGCAGAAGAAGGGAAAAGGTTAGGCACTTTACTTTTCTATTGAATGATAAGTATGTTTACATATGTGGTTAACTCCTTTCTTCATTGTATTAATATTGGCTCTATGGTTGCCAAAAGGAGCATTGAAGATGTCTTGGACTTCGAATAATGAGGACAAACAAGCTTTTCTCGAGGTGTGCATACAATATCAGGTTAAACATGGGATAATCGTGGCTCTTGATTAGGGTACCATAAAAGATTAGTTCCGTCGTGCTACTGGCAGAGAGGCTACTAATAGTATGTTGAAGAACCGGTTTAACTTCTTGAAGAAGAAATGGACGATATGAAAGACTCTTGAACGGTCGGGCGATGTTCAATCTGACCCCATAACGGGTGCTATCACAGTGGATGACGATTGGTGGGAGAACAAATCGATGGTGAGTTACCGCATTTGAGATTTATATTATTGATGTGTTCAAGAAAGAATTGCAATTTGTGCTTATACGGTGTTGTGAATACATTTTATGTAGGTGGACCAAAGTTTCACTCAGTTTCATAACAAGCCGTTGAATCTGGCCATCAAGTTTCTGTGTGCTCGACTATTTTTCCCATAAGGATCCCTTCCTGAAGTGATGAATAAATGTGAAATGCTTTGTCGTTGTTTTCGTACGCTATGAGGACGCGTTTTTAAGTTTACATGTGTTATGTATCTACCTTGCTTTAGTGGACACTAAAGCACAATTGTGTCATTGTGTTAATAAATGCATTGTAAATCTCCACTACTTGTAATTGTTATTTTGCAATTGAACCCTATGTTATGATCCTTATTATGTATAATTATGTTGAGTATCGTAATTGTGGTTTTGCAATTGAACCATAGGGTCGTAACTGAACATCGTTGAGTGCAAAACTTGCACCAAAAATAAAAGGCCAAACTCACCATCAAAACCAGATCAAGTGCCCACAAAAAGGTATTAGAGATTTAGAGACAACACAAGCTACTCTTTCATTTGATGGCATCTGACATCTGAAACCCAAATTCGTCATTTGATTAGCATATCCATTACATTTACAGCAAAATCCTACATTTGATCATAATCGGCAGAAACAGACAGGATTAGCATGTCCTAATTTATGAGTTTCTCAGCTGAGACCAATATAACACACTGCTACAAACAGACAGGATTAGCATGTCCTAATTTATGAGTTTTTCCCTTGATCCTCTTGCAGTCGTCTTTTGTTTCCCAAGACGAAAGATCGAATGACTCCATTCTAGTCATAGTTCAACACCCGAGCTCCACGGCCTACTGCCAAACCTCATCTAGCGTTACGCCTTGAGAGGGTAATATCAGTTGCAGAGCTTCAACATCAACCTATCAATCAGATTCTTCCATCGTTTGATCGACGTCTGATACGCCGTATTTTGTATGGCGTAGTTAGGGATTATTAGCACATTTTAGGAGACTTTGACAGGGTTTTGGAAAATGGAGGTAGGGTTTAGAGGAAGAAGGGGGTGAATGTGGGGATTTGGGGGTATTGTGACCGAAATTATCCTTCTTCTTTTTTTCTTTTTTCTTTTTCTTTCTTTCTTTTTTTTTTTTTTTGAAATGAAGGAATGACTTACAGGGGGCAAAACCGCGGGCGGCCGCGATCGCGGGTGGTCGCGGTTTTGGCTGCAGACTGCAGCTGAACCTGCGCTTCGGGCATCCTTCCCTAACCACAAAACACACTAAAAATGGCAGTTAAAATGAACAAAAATATAACAAGAATTAAAGCATCACAAACCTCGGGTTGCCTCCCGAGAAGCGTCTTTTTTAACGTCGTGGCTCGACTCAATGCTGCTCAACTCAAACCTCGGTATTGGGCACCTCCAAACGTGCCTCCTCAAGAATTCCATTGTCGAATCCCTCATGATACGGCTTCAGACGCTGTCCGTTCACCTTGAAAACCTTGTACGTCTCCCCATCAAATAAATCCACCGCTCCGTGGGGGAAAACTTGGGCAACGACATATGGTCCCGTCCATCTAGACCGGAGCTTTCCTGGAAAGAGCTTCAAACGTGACTGAAATAAAAGAACTTTATCTCCGACTTTGAAGTTCTTCCTAAGAATATTCTTGTCATGCCATGCCTTAGTCTTCTCCTTGTAGATGACGGCGTTGTCATAAGCCTCAAGACGCAGCTCTTCCAACTCATGCAGCTGTAACTTCCGAAATTCTGCAACTTCATCAACCTGCATATTGCACCTTTTCACGGCCCAAAAGGCTTTGTGCTCAAGCTCCACTGGAAGGTGACAACCTTTCCCAAAGACCAATCTATATGGAGACATCCCAATGGGAGTTTTGTAGGCTGTTCGATAAGCCCACAATGCATCGTCCAACCTCAAACTCCAATCTTTTCTACAAGGCCCGACAGTTTTCTCCAAGATTGTCTTGATCTCTCTATTGGATACTTCAGCTTGTCCATTTGTCTGCGGGTGATAGGCTATAGAGATTCTCTGGGTGACATGGTATTTCCTCAACAGAGCACTCATGGTCTTGTTACAAAAGTGAGTGCCCCTATCACTTATTATGGCCTTCGGGATACCAAAACGAGCAAAAATGTTTGCCTTCAAGAAACCTGCTACAACTCGTGAATCATCAGTTTTGGTGGCCTTCGCTTCCACCCATTTGGAAACGTAGTCCACCGCAAGCAAAATGTATAGGTTCCCGTATGAACTAGGAAACGGTCCCATGAAGTCGATACCCCAAACATCGAAAATCTCACAAAAGATGATTGGTGCTTGTGGCATCTCATTCCTCCGGGACACATTCCCAAGTCGCTGGCATCTATCACAGGTCTTACAAAAGGCGTATGCATCCCGGAAGATGTACGGCCAATAAAAACCTGCCTCTAGCACTTTCCTAGCTGTTTTGTTAGCCCCGAAATGTCCCCCACATGCATAGGAATGACAAAAAGTTAAGACCGAGTGTACCTCATTATCGGGGAGACAACGTCGTATGACTTGATCGTTACAGTGCCTCCAAAGATAAGGGTCATCCCACACATAGAATCTAGCATCACTTCGCAACTTGTCCCTTTGGGCCTTGGAATAGTTAGGTGGAAACTCTCCCGTGACGAGAAAGTTCACCAAATGAGCATACCATGGCTTGAAGGCTTTAAGCGCAAGAAGCATCTCCTCTTGAGCAACATCTGAATTCCTATTGGTCTGGAAACCGCGAGTGACAGCGGGCCACGGCGATCGCGTTTTTGTTTCTGTCGTAGAGATGGAATCTGTCTGACTTTCTGGAGGATAACCGCGGGCAACGGCGATCACGGGTGGTCGCGGTTTGGCTGCTGCAGTAACTCCAAATAGAGTGTCGTGAGGGAAATTTCCCTGAATCTGCATTTGCATCTCAGGCTTGTCATCTCCTCCTATCAATCTGCTCAAGTGGTCAGCCACCAAATTTTCGGCTCCCTTTTTATCTCTAATCTCAATGTCAAACTCACTCAACAACAAGATCCACCGAATCAGCCTTGGCTTGGCATCCTTCTTTGTCAACAAGTAGCGAAGCGCTGCGTGGTCGGTGTAGACGATCACTTTGGTCCCAAGAAGGTACTGCCTAAACTTTTCCAAGGCAAACACAATTGCTAGCATCTCCTTTTCGGTAGTAGTGTAGTTCCTTTGTGCTCCGTTCAAAGTCATGGAAGCATAATGAATCACATGGGACACCCTTGCTTCCTTCTGTCCAAGAACTGCACCTACAGCAAAATCACTTGCATCACACATGATCTCAAAAGGGCGAGACCAATCCGGTGCCTGAATGATAGGGGCGCTAGTAAGACGTGCTTTCAACTCATCAAAGGCCGCTTTGCAAGCATCGCTCATCACGAAATCAACCTCCTTCTTCAGCAACTCACACAAGGGAGATGAAATCTTTGAAAAGTCCTTAATAAAACTGCGATAAAAACCCGTATGGCCTAAAAAGGAGCGCACTTCCCTCACGTTAGTAGGATAAGGCAATGTCTCAATCACATCAATTTTGGCCTTATCTACCTCAATACCTTTAGCCGACACAATATGTCCTAGCACAATTCCCTGTTCAACCATGAATTGGCACTTTTCTGAGTTAAGAACCAAGTTGGTTTCAATGCACCTTTTGAGCACTAGAGACAAATGATTCAAGCACGCATCAAAGCTGTCACCATGCACAGTGAAATCATCCATAAACACCTCAATGAAGTTTTCCACATACTCAGAGAAAATACTCATCATGCACCGCTGAAATGTCCCGGGGGCGTTACACAACCCAAATGGCATCCTTCGATATGCAAAGGTACCAAAAGGGCATGTGAACGTCGTCTTTTCTTGGTCCTCCGGTGCTATAGCAATCTGAAAATACCCTGAGTACCCATCAAGAAAACAATAGAAAGAGCGTCCGGCAAGTCGCTCAAGCATCTGGTCAATAAAGGGTAAGGGGAAGTGATCCTTTCTTGTTACCGCATTCAGCTTACGGTAATCTATACATACTCGCCATCCTGTTTGTAACCGGGTGGGGACCAACTCTCCTTGTTGATTCTCCACAAGCGAAATACCTCCCTTCTTGGGCACAACTTGTGTAGGACTCACCCACTTGCTATCAGAAATGGGGAAAATCATACCAGCTTATAGGAGCTTCAACACCTCCTTCTTCACCACCTCAGTCATTGGTGGGTTAAGTCGTCTCTGAGGCTGCCTGATTGGTTTGGGATCTCCTTCTAGTAGAATTTTGTGCATACAAGTTGAGGGACTTATCCCTTTGATATCTGCAATCGTCCATCCCAAAGCTATCTTATGCTCCTTAAGCACCGCTACCAACTTCTCCTCGTGTTCTTTGGAAAGACTATTAGAGATGATGACCAGCAACGAGTCCTCTTTCCCAAGAAATATGTACTTAAGATGCTTGGGCAGCTGCTTCAATTCAACTTCCGGTGCCTGCACAATAGAAGGTAGGAGCTTCTTGCTCGGCACTATTAGTTCCATGGGGCCACTGCCCAAATGAGTATGAGAATGCTTACCTTCAACATTCAAATGAGCCAAGACTACCTGCATGTTAGTGGACAAAGACAATTCTACATGTGGATCCACTACATCATTCTCTATAATAGATCGCAACTCATCACAGCAAGTAATATCAAACACATCTTGAACTAAAGGCTCAATCACATCAATAGAACACAAGGAATGATCATCAATGGGATATTTCATAGCATCATAAATGTTGTATTGCACTTTCTCCCCATCAAATTCCATTGTAAGTGTTCCACTATTCACATCAATTTTTGTTTGTGCTGTTTTCATGAAAGGCCTACCTAACAGTATAGGTGTCGCATACTTGTCATGTTCCATATCCAACACAAAAAAATCAGCAGGAAATATCAAATCACCTACCATGACAAGAACATCTTCAACTACTCCCTTCGGATACACAGTGGACCTATCAGCAAGTTGAACAACAATTTCGGTCTCATGCAAGGGTCCTAATCCTAGGGATTCATACAAGGAGAAAGGCAAAACATTGATAGATGCACCAAGATCAAGCATACATCTTTCAATTTTTGTATCACCTATCACACATGTAATGCTAAACATGCCTGGATCACCACACTTTTTAGGCATTCGCCTTTGAAACACCGTAGATACATGCTCACTAACTTTGACCTTTTGTTTCCCTTTCAATTTTTGGTTCCTTTTAATAGTGCAGATTTCTTTCAAGAACTTAGCAAACCTAGGAATACTCTTAACCAGTTTAAGCAAAGGAATGTTTACCTCACACTTACTGAAGGTCTCGAATATCTCCTTGTCATTCTCCGGTCTTCTAGTCTCCTTCAACGCCTCAGGGAAAGGCGGGACCGGCTTCTGAGAGCATAGAGGTGGAAAGCTCGGACGAACATAATCATCAGAAGGATCTTGGTCCAAACCGCGAGTGAGGGCGGGTGACGGCGATCGCGGTTCTGAAGCTGAAGTTTCTGGGACGTTTGGCAAATAACCGCGGGCGGCCGCGGGCGCGGGTGGTCGCGGTTTTTCTTGCAGACTCCCGTCCAGATCTTCTGCAGAATCCAGTGGTTCTTCATTGTCAAAACAGCGATCGCAGTAGGTCGCGGTGGATCACGGTTTTCTATTTTCAGACTCTGCAGAACTGTCTTGCAATTCACCATGTTCAGCAATAGGGCTTATATTCAGCTGTTTTCCACTCCTCAAAGTCACTGCACTCACATTCTCCCTCGGGTTGACTACCGTTTGTGATGGTAATTTTCCCGAATCACGGGCCTCTAGATTACTCACAGCTTGAGCAATTTGTGCCACTTGCTTCTCAAGATTCTGGATGGATGACTTTGTTTCAGCATCCTTCTGCATGACCGATTGAGCCAATGACTTGATCATGTCTTCAGCTGACATGGTTTGTCTAGGATTGTATTGTGGCCTCGGTTGCTGTTGTGGTTGCAAGAGGTGAGGATTCTGAACATTTTGCTGGTTACTCCACCTGAGATTTGGATGATCTCTATATCCTGGGTTGTAGGTGTTAGAGAATGGATCATACTTTGGTCTTGGTTGCCATCCTCCTACAGCGTTCACCTCAGCATTTGACTCCTGAAGTGTTGGGCATAGATCATTTGGATGTCCCACTTCATTACAAATTCCACATGGTCTGACTTGAGATGGAGTGCCATTCAGCATAAAGCACTTCATCATTTCCTTAAGCTCATTCACATCGGATTCAATCTTGGACGAGGAACCCACAGCCTTGAGACTCTCTCTCTTGCTAAATTGCCTTGAGCCTTCAGATAGCTCTTGAAACATCTCAAAAGCTTGGGGAGGAGTTTTGTTCAGAATATTACCTCCACAAGCGGCATTCACCATTCTACGCTCCTCATCCGAGAGACCATTGAACAAGTAGAGGATGAGATCCTGATCACTGTACCCATGATATGGGCAACTTGCACATAACCGCTTGAATCTCTCGTAGTACTCATATAAGCTTTCACCTCCTTGTTGTTCAATAGTAGCAATGGCTCTCTTTAAACTATTCAGCTTTGTGGCCGGGAAGTATTTCTCAAGAAAAGCTTTCTTCATTTCGGCCCATGTCGTGATACTTCCCGGGGCAAGGTAGTAGAGCCAATCGTTTGCAGAATCCTTCAAAGTGAATCCAAATGCTCTCAACATGATGGTGTCAGTAGTGACACCTCTTGGCTTTATGCTAGAACAGACCGCATGAAATTGCGCTAAGTGCTTGTTCGGGTCTTCTCCAGCAAGTCCATGGAAATGAGGTAACTCATGGATCAATCCTGCTTTCAGCTCAAAATTCACTCCTTCAGCTAACTCAGGAATGGTTATAGCCAAAGGTTGTTGCTCCAAGTTCGGGGCGGTTAGCTGTCTCAAAGTTCTATCAGCCATCTCTGTTTGGTTCAGAAGTTCACGGGTTGCTCTTCGATTCCTAAAAAATGTCCGCTCAATTTCTGGATCACAATCAAGAATAGGAGAATCAATAGCACGGGTGTGAACCATACAAATGGTTCACACCAAAAGTTGATAAACAAACAATTACAAAGAGAAAGAACGATTATCAACTCCCCGACAACGACGCCAAATTTGATAGCGTTTTTCAGTCATGCGCGCTATCAAAGTAATCCTAAATTACAACTAGAGTATAGCATGCAAGTAAGGAGTCGAACCCAAGGGAGTTAACACGTCAATTTCAATGCAATTACTAATTTATCAACTTAAAAGGACAAATGGGGGGGGGGGGGGGGGATTTGGTTTTCTACTAAAACTACTCAAATAAAACAACACCGAATCAAGTTTAAGCAAATATGAAGAAAGGGAGCTTCACCTAGCAAGTTTCCACACAAAGGTTAACCAAGTTGATCATAGATTCTTCTCATGTTCATATTTATCCTATGGATTTGTTCCAATTCTGATCTTGTTTATATTAGCAAGCCAACCGGTCTTGCTAACACTTACTAATTGATAACCTAGAAGACCTCCTAAGTTGGTTCAATCAATAGCATAGAGTATAAGATTAATGGATTGCAAACAAGACTCAACACCGCAAATATGTCATGCAAATCAATTTCCTTTTCACAATTGAACTCAATTTACCAATTTCATGCAATTGTGGTTGCTACCTATGATTAGGGATTCCACCGTCTATCCCAAATCTAGCACCTAAATTACTATAGATTTAGACTAGGTGATCAATCTAGCAAAATAGATAGTAATAGATATATGCTCAAGGAAATCAATACCGAATCCAAAGGGATGAACAAGAGAAATAAACCTTACAACCAAGTCAACCTTGTGCTTCCACGCTAGGCAAAACAAGGGTTTAGTTCTGGTTCATGTTCTTCAGCAACAAATCAAATCCAAAAGAGATAAAAACAACTAAAATGTTCTTGAGAGGAAAGAAAGGGAGATCGAAAAATGCTGCTCAGTCTGGACGTGCCCCTTTCTAAACCTAATCCGAGCCCATTTAATTACCAATTAACTCAGCAAAACGAAACGGCCAAGTAGAAAGGAAAATCGGGAGTTGTTCAGTCGCGCGGCAAAACCGCGACCAACCGCGATCGCCATGGCTCGCGGTTTGTGCTCCAGCAGCTTCTGTTGGACTGGAGAATAACGGCGATTGCGGTACATCGCCCCACCTCGCGGTCTTCACTCCAGAAGCTTTTGTCTTCTGATCACCAGCTCTCCTACATAGCTTCGAGCTTCGTCTTCAACGCGTAAGTGCTTCCAAATCATCCACAATGTAGCTCCGCACCACAACCATCAACTTAGCTCCAAAACCCTGTCAAAGTCTCCTAAAATGTGCTAATAATCCCTAACTACGCCATACAGAATACGGCGTATCAACGTCCCTCTGGCATAATGCATCTTTCCAGGACTTGTTTTTTCCTGCTAAGTTTTGTTCAGATCATATATCATGCACACATGTAAGTGTTTACAGATCATGGAAAATATGCCAGTTATTGGTACATCAATAACAAGCAACAACCCATTGATTCATGTAAGTGGTACTCATTGTTGTCCATATATAAATAACAATCAACAATATCTCCATAAAAAAAAGGCTTGCATAAAGCAATAGACAAGGATAAGAACCAATTGGACTAAGGCTTTGGCTTTTCCTTTGAAGTATTAGCTTTGAGTTGTGGCTACTTATATAAGTTGATCTTCAGAGAAGGTTGAGTACCATTCACAAGTGTTGGACCATTGCTTGACGCCGTGCAAAGCACATTGCGCCGTGTATACTGCAGCTGTCGCCAAGAGAGATGGCTGAAACTTGAGCATCTCCTGCTAAGGATGAAACTGCAGCTCCCAATCAAGAATGACTACATAATGACAATAAAGAATGAAACTGCCGCCAGGAGAGATGGCTGAAACTGCAGCTCACAGTCAAGAATGACAAGATATTTTGGATATCAAAACATAAGTATCAAACAACACCATAAACAAAAGCTTATGCTAACTGCTAAGGATGATGTATAAGTTCAGCATATAAAATAGAAGTCATAGATTCAGTCCATATAGCAGCTAGACAGAATGACAAAGTATTGTTCTGGGTTCTAGAAGTAATTAGAGATCAAATAACATAAAAAACTGATGCAGTTTTTTCAGTCGAGCAAATCACAAGTAAATGCAAGGGTTGGCATCAATCTGTCCAAAAAACAAGTTTAGCTGGCTACGTAGAACTACATTGTCCCCAAATATCTCCTTTTGTTGTCCCATATCTGTTTTGCTATGGCATCTCGGAGGGTACCCATGCCTTTGGGATTGTTATCTTCGCCTTCATCTTCGGGTCCAAATCTCTGACATTCTTCTTCCTCGTCATCATCAAGGATTGCATCGCTATGCTTGTGCTCAAGAATGTAATTGTGCAGCGCAAAACAAGCCATAATTATGTCAATTTGCGTCTCAACTGAGTAGGTTGGCATGCTTTTTAAGATCTTCCATCTCTTCTTAAGAACCCTGAAGCATCGTTCTATTTTCATCCTCAGCGAAGAATGCACTCGGTTGAATCCTTTGCGAATATTTTTCGGGCCGCTCGCTAGAACTGGGATTGATGGTATTTGACTTTAGAGTAGGGCACCATGTATCCGAGTCTGTCAGGGTATCCCTTGTCAACTAAATAGTATCTACCTACAAACAAATAGTTATAACAAATGTAAGTATTCATTCATTCTTAGTAAGTTAATGAATGAATATAGCCAAACAAAACCGCGTGTTGACCATTGACATCACAACTACAACCGGTCTAGTTTTGCTCCCTTAAATGCCAGTTCCAAACATAATAACGTGGTGGAAAAAATTCCAGTAATTCAAATACGAAAAATCCAAGTACATGGTATTTAATGATTTTCATCCCCCGTTTTTTATAACTTTGAGAAAACAAAGTTCCTATTATAAAATATCTTATACAATTACAAGTTTTTTAAGTGAAACAGTCTAGTTTTGCTCCCTTAAATTTATGTGATCTGCTTTGGCAGGTTCCAAATTTAATCTAACTTGAGCATTGTTATAGATTGAGTGCTTGTAAGTATTCATTCATTCTTAATAAGTTAATGAATGAATTCATGTTATAGATTACCTTTCGGGGGACGGGGAAAGTTCATATGCAAAGTGTTTAGAGCGTGGTCCAACACCCTAGTGTCATGGGCACTTCCTTCCCACCCAACGAAAATGAATGTGAAATACATATCGAAGTCGTACACCTCTATTACGTTAAACGACGTGAATCCCTTACAACCTCGATATGGGAATTGATCTTCCTCAGGTATTGAACATTCCATGTGCACCCCATCAATGCATTCAATAGCACCCTATTTTAGTAACAATAGTTAACTTGGAAACCACATGTATGCTTGTAAGATAAAACAGAATCAATAAAAACTAATACCTTAAAAAGGCTATATTTGTTCTTGCTTAAAACTTTGTTTGGAATGTTTTTGAAATTTCGGTCACGGGGTTGTACAACTTTATGTACAAGCCCGTTGAACCCGATTTTCCTCCCAACCAACGCATCTAGTACCTGGTGAATCACACGACTGATTGTGTCTCCTGATCGTTGGAACCTCTCACATGTAGCTCTGTTGGAGCTCCCTAATGCAATCGTGTGTAGGAAAATTCCAACCTTCTCTAAAACCGTCATATTGCGCGAAGCTTTAAGCTCGTAGTTGGACTCTAACTCGTCACACAGATTTTGTAGGACATGTCTCTCCATCCGAAATGCAATCATACATCTGACATCTGATTCAGAGTTTAGAATCTGTCGCATCCACAAATAACCTGTCAATTCTGAATCAAAACAAGGTACCTTGTGGATAAATCTCTAATGATATGCCGTCGACATATGTGCACATGAGGCCAATCACATTTGGCATCTAGGGATCCACTTCTTTCTTTTCTCATGTCTTCTCTTTCGTCTAGCATCTAGAGACCGAGAACGATCCATTAGAGCAACCTTCCATTCCGATATATAAACAACACTATTAGAACATGCTGGACTACATAAATGCTAAATGAAATCATACATACAAGCACACCCAAATATAAAACCATTAAACTGTAGCTCACACCATAAGTTATTACAAATTAATGTCACGTATCTTCAAACTACATAAACCCTTAAATCCAACTTGCCAACCGAGAAAAACACAACATAAGTTCTTATCATTCTGCAAACAGTATGAAACAGAAGCAAAGGTGAAATACAAATCTCTACGGTTGATATAGGTTGTACACCAGATCGTACTCGTACTGGAGCCACTTCATCCTGTTGGAATCTTTTGGCAGGGACATAAACACCTCACGTTTGTGTTCCAACGCAAGCTGACATAAACACCTCACATCTGGTGCAAAGCACTAGATCTTAGACTCCTCTTCCAGCAGCTCAGCACGTACCATTCATTCCAGCACAACAAGAATATCTATGAATTCAAACCCGTTGGCTTCTTGTGCATCAGTTGTACTACCAAGATCACCTTCCATCAATGATAGCATCTTCTTACTAGTCTCCCCACCAAATCCATGTGTTCGTTGAATGCAGTAGTTGTTGGTGCTTGCTTCCTCCTGCGCTTGGTACTAACTGCTTGGGATGATGCTGTTATCCTTGTGCTCTTTCCCTTCGATTGTGATGCCCTAATAGATTTTTGAGAAGGAGTAGGAGTAGTTAATGTGTTGTGTATACTTGCTAGGCATTGTTCATAGGGTAGCTCCAGATTAACCCTAGCGATAATTTCCTGAAGGCTTTATTCGTCTTCCTCGCGATCATTGTCCATTTCGCGCTCAAGAGAATCCTTACTTGTTGAGTCCCTTTCATTGCCATCATCATCATCACCAATGCTAATATGAACTGAATTGGGGTACATACTCGGTGAAACGACATGCTTTCCAGTTGCAACAATTTGGTTGTAGACGTCGTCCCATAAATCACTTAACTCTGGCGCGACACCTTTCTTTCTGAATTAGTTGTACTTGTCATCTTTTTCCTATGTACAAAATAATTTATAAGAGATCAAAAAACTGAACATTGTATAACTGGACATTGTATAACTGAACATTGTCCAATACAACAAATTAAATAAAAAAACTGAACATTATATAACTGAACATTGTCCAATACAGCAAATTAAATAAAAACTGAACATTGTATAACTGAACATTGTCCAATACAACACCTTAAATAAAAAAAATGAACATTGTATAACTGAACATTGTCCAATACAACACCTTCAATAAAAAAAAACTAAACATTGTATAATTGAATAAAAACATGCTACAACTAGCCTCAACAACAACAACAACAAACAATAACAAACAACAACTCATAAGACTTTATTTTGATAGGAAAAATACCTTCTTCTGTCTTTCCTACCATTCATCATCTAGGGTGACCATTCCAGTCTTTGAATCCCACCCAGCACCCGTCACCTTGTACCGTAGGTCGCACCATGACCTCCATCGTTTTTTCATATGCTCGATTTTTTTTTTGCACAGTTTTTCGCAAGGTTTATACCCATTTTTTTTTCTCAAATTCGTCATTAATTTCAGGCCAATCAAATGTTTGGCCATAGTCGTGGCCCCTTTGATACTCTTTGTAGACCTTTAGTAATGTAATAGCCAGAGATTCAGTCCACGCGATGCCCTTGTCCTTTCCCTTTCCCTTAACTTTTTCTGCCATCTACTTTTTCAAATGGAGACTTGTTCTAATTCAAACAACAAATACGAACTTCCACACAATGCAGTAAATAATAATTAAGGTTTGTGGATATACCTTTCAGATTCACTAGCCAACTACTGTTAAGCAACCTTGATGCCCTAATATCAAAGACATATATACGTATACATATTAGGAATGTAGAAGCTTTTATTTTCAGCTACAAATTAATTGTTTCATAATATGCACTAGAATTTGATACCTGGAGTCTTGTGAAAAACTAATCAGATGGAAATTTCGAATAAGCAAGGTTGCATTCAATAACCCTGCCACTACATAAGAAAAGAAAGTCTTGTGAAAAAAATAATCATATGCATTATAATAACAACGAGTTGACATGAATAACAACATCTACTGATTAAGTCTCCATTATGAGCACTAATTTCATGTCATTATAGCAGCTCACTAAGTAACAAATTGTGAGAAATGCTGCAAGAGTAACAACAACGATAAGTAAACTTTACTAACAAATTGTGAAGAGAATAATTGGTACAGAAGAGTCCTCCAAACATGTATTTCATGAAGCAAGCTATTCCAAACTTGTAAAGTCAAACAGTTATAAGAAGATATGCTCAACAAAAAATACACTAGCCATTCATGAAAGCATACTTGCATACTCTGCATTCGAGCCATGTCCAAAATGCATTGTTTATTTTGGTGATGCAGTGTCTGCATTATCATCCTTATAACACCAAAAAGGTTGAAAAAATGTAAAAGAAGTTAGTATTGATCTCAAATTTTGGTAGTAAGTTTAATACATATACACGAAGAGCACAATTAAAGCCAAAAACAGAAAGAAGGGAGAAAGGGAGAGCTGTATATTTGATGGCTTAGATTGGAGTGTGATAAGCACTACTTTGTAGGGCTTAACTAAGAGTTATTAGAGGATTTTATTGGTGTCATTCGGGTAGATTTAGACACATTCATGTGCATGGTGTTTGGGGGCGAAGATTGGTGTTTTGGTGGTGTTTTGAGCTTATTGGAGTACATTTGAAGATTCGGGATATGGAGCCACCAAGGAGTATGGAGTTAGAGAGGAGAAGTGTGGATTTGGTGGTCTGGAGAATCAAATTGAAGATATCCAGAGGAAGAGAAGTTGACCACTGAGGAGACGAAGAAGAACCAAGGAGAGAGTCCACACGAGAGTAGAAGAACAATGTGCTGAATTCAATTGATTCGTTATCTCTACTCAGATGTCCAAATGCAGTGATTCCAATTCGAGGAGTTAGATCTTGAAGTCTACTACACGTCCTCAAAATTTGAGCGCAATCCGAGTTGGGAATCAAAAGTTATGATGTTTTTACGAAAGTGTCACAGATGCTGAAAATCGAGAAGTAGCCGCGATCGCGGGTACTGTTCACCCGCGATCGCGGGTCATCAGCGCCGAAAGCTGCGTCTTTTCCTGAGCTTATCTTTTCATATTTCTTTTTCCCCTTTTTCTCATTTTAATTTGGTTATTTTCTTAATGGGCTAGGTCATTTGTTAGAGCCCTATAAATAGTTTCTTTTAGCATTAGGTTTAGGAGTCCACACTCTTATTCCACTTTAGTTGCAATTTTCATCGTTGTTTACTTTTCCTTTGAAGTTTCACCATGACTATGAGGAGCTAAGCCTCTTTGGCTTAGTCTGGCAATGGAAGCTTAAGTTTTGATTATTGGTTGTGAGGTTATGTTCCCTTTCTTAATTCCTATTGGATTATATTATCTCTTCTAAGCTTATTTCATTGGATTTCATTGATTGCACTAGCCCGCGCAACTAGTTGTTGTTGGTGATTTTCATATTGCTAGGATTAGCAAACTGTTGGGCTAACGTCCTATTCCGCTGTAGCAACTACAATTTACATGCTCTGGTTGAAATTGTTCTATTGTAGGGAGAGATAATTACATGGTAAATGCATCTAAGCGAGCGTTCTGTGTATCCTGGTTAATTCTTATTTATATTGCTGCCTTTGGGTTGAACCTTTAGTGGTACTAGGATTATTCATTGGTAAGGGTTCTTTGTGGAAGGTTTCCCTCTGAATCTACACAAGATCGGGACAGGAATAATCATAGGAAGGAATTGGAAGTAATCTAGGATCAACCAACCAAAACTTAAGTGGAAATTGCCTGGCTAAGTGTTTTCTCACATTTGATTGTATATTATTTATTCTGTTTTATTTCTTACTTGATTTAAACCTCACAAACCCCCCTTGTTACTGCTATTCGATTGGTATTCGATTTGTGATAAGAAAATAGACGCTTGTGATTCTCTTGGGATTTCGACCCTTGCTTGCTTACTATACTAGTTTGAAAGTTGAGGTTTACTTTGATTTGGCATAACGACCTTAGGCCACGTCAAATTTGGCGCCATTGTCGGGGAATCACTGTCTGTTTTCTTGTATATAAATTGAATATTGATCTTTCTAGGGAACCTATCTTACAGTTCTCTCTAACATTACTAACTTTTCATTGACGAAGTGTGACTCAGAGTAGATAATTCTGTTGGAGAACTCTAGCTATGGCGCAAGAGAGCATGCTGCTGGCTCTCACCCAGACGCTTCAAGCACTCACACAAGCGGTGATTCAGGCAAGTGCCAACAATGCACAAGCGATGAGAGAGGGATTCTCTCAGCTCTCTCAGCAAAATCTTGCTCAGCACCAATCATATCATCAAACTTTGTTGAGTTTGGGTGCATCAATGGAGCGGCTGACGCAAGGGATACCTGCTATAGGAAAACTTCAACCCAAGGGCAATGCTGCCCAGCGGCATGTTGAGGAGAAGGCAGAATATGGAGAGCCCCCCGCAGAAGAGAAACCGCGACCGCGGGAGGAATGCTGCAACCACGGTATGCTGGGTGAAATAGGGCATTGTGCTGAATTTGATGATGAGGTTGAGGAGGACCTTGAGGAGGAAATCCAAAACTTCAAGAACAGTATGCTACCTGACGCGGTATGTTCTCCTGAATTTGAAGAGGAGATGGACGAGGACTGGGACTATGAGCCTCAAAACTACACTCAACATGAATGTCCCCTGCTGGAGTCCCAGATTCCCATCGCACCTCCCCCTGAGGCTCTCAATGGAAGCAAGCCAGAAGCTTCTTTGGTCACACTGGCCAACATCATCCCCCGTTGTGCAGATTCTGTGAAGGCGAGGCGGAAGATAGGAAAGAAGCCGAAGGTGAAGCAAAAGAGTGAGGTTGCAGGCCAGGTGTCGGATTACCTCATACTAGACACGGGGCAGGATAGGTGTACAACCTCTGCAATGCTGGGAAGAGAGTTCTTGAAGATGACAACTGCGGTCATGGATACGAAGGGTGATCCACTCATAATGAAAGGCAGAAGGAAGGGGGTACAGTCGTACCTGAAGAGGCACCCCCCAGATTTGGAACCAAGAAGGGTGGTCGCTGTAAGCGACCCGGGATGAATAGAGAGCACCATGTCGAGCCACGACAGTAACCAAGGCGCTGCTCGGGAGGCAACCCGAGGTAAGACTTAGTTTTTTTCCTTGTTTTTGAAGTTTTTGCTCTGTTTTTTCGACTAAACCACGCAGGAAAGCCGAGAAGAAACCGCGACCGCGGCATGAAACCCGTGATCGCGGCCGGAGAAAGTCGAGCAAAAACCGCGATCGCGGCACAACACCCGCGATCGCGGGTGCAAGGCGCGCCGCGAATTAGGGTTTAGTCCGGAAAAAAAAAAAAATCGTACGTTACCCGCGATCGCGGCTTTCACTGCCGCGATCACGGGTCCTCCACGGTGTTCCTTCCATGGCGATTCTTCCACGACGATTCCCTCCTTTATGGCGGTAATTTCCACGACGGTTCATTCATGGCGGTTCTGAGGCGGTCTTTCTTCATCATGTTCGCGAGCAACAACCGGTGTACCCTTGATCCATCCATTGTTGTTGTTCCTTGCGGTACGTCTTCACCTGTGCGTCACCACCAGTGCATACTGAGTTCGGAGTTCCAGCATTCCATGATCCATCTCTTGGGAAGTTCGACTGTTGAAGTGGTGATGAATTTTATGGGGATCCCTACATCCCTGAGTACCTTCCTGGCGTTATTGACGAAGACTACCACCCCGGCGTACGCTCAGTGAGTTCTTTCTTTCTTCCCCTCATATTTTTCTTTGTCTTCCATACATTGAGGACAACGCATGATTCAAGCATGGGGGAGTAGAAAGTACTTGCTATCTATCTTGTAACTTAGTTTCGATTTTAGCATTGTTATTTCCATTCAGCATTATCCATTGTTCGTATTCCCTTTTGAAGAAGAAGAAAAAAAAAATTAGAAAAAGTCAAAAAGCAAAAAAAAAAAAAGACATACATGAAAATCCTGAAATAAGTCGAAAACCCGAAAGGGCGGCTTGGGTAATAAGCAGGTGGCCCGGACCAGCGCTAGGCTGGGGTAAAAAGGTGTCTGAGTGACGTGAGCATATGTGAGCACATCTATGAAAAAATATGAGCGGCTAGGATGAAAATCCGAAAGGGCTCCTAGGCAAAATGAGTGAAAAGAAGAGAAGTGATTTTAGGATCTCATTTTACCTGGAGGGGCGACATAAGAAGAGGAGACAAAGAAGGATTGTCGGGTAGGTCACTCTGGGAGGCATAAGGAGTCATAGATGGAGGCTAGGATTAGAGGTCACTTTACACCATTGGATGTCCGGGTTGAGCTTGGGGGAAGTACTCTGCTTGCCCTCAAGCTTGTTGAGTTGTGGATGTGTTGTAGATGAGATTGGTGTCAGGAGCTTGGCATGGGTTAGGTAACTCTTAGTTGGAGGATATGCTTCCTGAGACCTTGGGTGTTGCATTGGAGGAGTAGACTTTCTTTTAGTTTACTCGAGGACGAGCAAAGGTCTAAGCATGGGGGAGTTTGATAAGCACTACTTTGTAGGGCTTAACTAAGAGTTATTAGAGGGTTTTATTGGTGCCATTCGGGTAGATTTAGACACATTCATGTGCATGGTGTTTGGGGGCGAAGATTGGTGTTTTGGTGGTGTTTTGAGCTTATTGGAGTACATTTGAAGATTCGGGATATGGAGCCACCAAGGAGTATGGAGTTAGAGAGGAGAAGTGTGGATTTGGTGGTCTGGAGAAGCAAATTGAAGATATCCAGAGGAAGAGAAGTTGACCACTGAGGAGACGAAGAAGAACCAAGGAGAGAGTCCACACGAGAGTAGAAGAACAATGTTCTGAATTCAATTGATTCGTTATCTCTACTCAGATGTCCAAATGCAGTGATTCCAATTCGAGGAGTTAGATCTTGAAGTCTACTACAACTCCTCAAAATTTGACCGCAATCCGAATTGGGAATCAAAAGTTATAACGTTTTTACGAAAGTGTCGCAGATGCTGAAAATCGAGAAGTAGCCGCGATCGCGGGTACTGTTCACCCGCGATCGCGGGTCATCAGCGCCGAAAGCTGCGTCTTTTCCTGAGCTTATCTTTTCATATTTCTTTTTCCCCTTTTTCTCATTTTAATTTAGTTATTTTCTTAATGGGCTAGGTCATTTGTTAGAGCCATATAAATACTTTCTTTTAGCATTAGATTTAGGAGTCCACACTCTTATTCCACTTTAGTTGCAATTTTCATCGTTGTTTACTTTTCCTTTGAAGTTTCACCATGACTATGAGGAGCTAAGCCTCTTTGTCTTAGTCTGGCAATGGAAGCTTAAGTTTTGATTATTAGTTGTGAGGTTATGTTCCCTTTCTTAATTCCTATTGGATTATATTATCTCTTCTAAGCTTATTCCATTGGATTTCATTGATTGCACTAGCCCGCGCAACTAGTTGTTGTTGGTGATTTTCATATTGCTAGGATTAGGAAACTGTTGGGCTAACGTCCTATTCCGCTGTAGCAACTACAATTTACATGCTCTGGTTGAAATTGTTCTATTGTAGGGAGAGATAATTACATGGTAAATGCATCTGAGCGAGCGTTCTGTGTATCCTGGTTAATTCTTATTTGTATTGCTGCCTTTGGGTTGAACCTTTAGTGATACTAGGGTTATTCATTGGTAAGGGTTCTTTGTGGAAGGTTTCCCTCTGAATCTACACAAGATCGGGACAAGAATAATCATTGGAAGGAATTGGAAGTAATCTAGGATCAACCAACCAAAACTTAAGTGGAAATTGCCTGGCTAAGTGTTTTCTCACATTTGATTGCATATTATTTATTCTATTTTATTTCTTACTTGATTTAAACCTCACAAACCCCCCTTGTTACTGCTATTCGATTGGTATTCGATTTGTGATAAGAAAATAGACGCTTGTGATTCTCTTGGGATTTCGACCCTTGCTTGCTTACTATACTAGTTTGAAAGTTGAGGTTTACTTTGATTTGGCATAACGACCTTAGGCCACGTCAGAGTGTAGCAAAAGCAAAGAGCATTTGCCAAAACTATATAAAACCACAATGAGGGAGCTAAGACAATTTTATAAGGAACAAATTAACTGAAACATCATTATTTATAACCACAATGAGGCAAGTTACAGAAATAGAGGGCATCACCGCATCAATGCAGAAATGATACTTGGCATAAACGACACTGGTTTATGGTTTAGGTAAATCAAATAGAGGGCATCAACGCAGAAACGATACTTGGAGAAGAGGAGCAGAGGAGAAGAAGGAGATGAGGAGAAGAAGGAGAGGAAGCTACCTTGGAAGCCATGGAGGAGGAAGGAAAAGCTCGTTTGCGAGAACCCTAGCAATGTCGGGGTCGAACCAGCCAAGCTTCTCTTCAATTTGGGATTAAAATCAACATGTGAGGGGCATGTGGTCAATGTCACGTGATTGGAACGTGCTCTCAATCCCCAATATATCATATCCCTTTTAGTAATTTTACACCCCAATTTTACTACTTCAACTCTCATAAATTTTGCTTACTAAACACCCCAAATTTCACTTCAGCTACCTTACTTCAGCTTCAACTACTACTTCAGCTTTAGCTTCCTTCAACTCACTTCAGCTACTACTTACCGAACAGGCCCAAAATTAGTTATTCTTAGTAAAGTTATTGTAACCAATTACAAACACAAATTCTACCAAGCCTTATAAACAAAGTTTATAAATCTCATCTTATGAAATTTGCTATGGTAAAATAAGGTATGAACTATCATTAATTATATATAAGTCATAATATATATATTATGACTTATTTGTCAAACATTCATTTAAGTTTATCTTGCTTGCAACTAATATCAAAACGAAAAATCAAAATACACGCGATTCTATGTCTATATACACGCTATTCTGTGCGCTTAAGTTAGCGGTACGGTTTTATGCATTTAAGTTAAGCGTATAGGGGTATTGTGGGTATTTTCAAAAAACATCTCTGAAAGCTACACGCTTAAGTTAAGCGTATGTATTGTATGAGCTATTTTGGGCCGTCCCAAAATATCCCAAAACTCATACGCTTAGCTTAAGCGTATGGGTCATGCTGCTTAAGAAGACGCATCATTTTCTTCTTCCTCCCGCAGCTGCGACCCTAAACCCTAAAAAAAGCCCAAAATCGCTGTTTTCGTTAAATCTCTTCCCCTTTGCTACGATTGTTGAAATTGGTAATGGATTCAAGTTTTAGTGGTGATTGCGACCCGATTAACGCCGGAAATGGGCGGAATCGTGCTGAAAATGAGGGAGGCAAAGTTGAGGTTGTGGTGGTTCCGGTTTCTCCGGTGGCTGAGCAGTCGGCGGCGGCACGGTCAGGGTCGGCGACGGAGGTTGCCCATGGAGGAGGGAGGAGTCCTTGGCTGGCAGTGGAGGCGGAAAGCGAAGAGGAGGAGGAGGAGGAGGTGGAAATGGCGGTTATGGGTGGAGGTCGAGCTAGGACCCGAGCTCAAGCGAGGGCGACTCCGATTGAGTCAGAAACGACTCCGATAGCGCCTGAATCGACTTTGATTAGCCTCAGAGCGGTATTTTTTTCTAAATCTTAAATTTAAATTTGTTTCTGTAATTGTTAAGATTTGATTTAAAATAAAAATTGAATTGTTAATATGATTAAAATGCATTATCGTTTAGATTATGAATTAATTTAGATTAGAATAATATAGTTATGGATTAGTTATGGATTCGAATTAGTTATTAATTATTGTATTAGTTAACATATATTTAGATTTTAATGTAATTAGATATTAATAACTAACTACAAAATAGTTTTTAATATTTAAATATAAAGTCGAATTAGTTATTAATAACTAATTGTAAAGTAGAATAAGTTAATAATATGGAATTATAAAGTACAATTAGTTATTAATAATTATACAGTAGAATTAGTTATTAATAACTAATTATAAACTAGTTATTAATAATAACTAATTATAAAGTAGAATTAGTTATTAATAATGTTTTAGAATTAGTTAATAATAACTAATTCTAAATTAAAAGTAGTTAAAGTATGTTAGTAATTACTTACTAAGTAAAAAGTTTATTAAAATTAAAAAAGTCAAAGTAGATAGTTATGAATTGTTCATAGCTAAAAATAGTTATGAATTGTAAATAAGAAAGTACTAAACAGTTTATTAATATAAGGAATTTTGAATGTTTATATAAGCAATTAATCTAATAATGTTCCAAAAAATTAGAGTATACTGGCGGCCCTCACCCCTACGGGGCGTACAGAGCTGACACCAGTAGTGGTCGATCGCACACGGCGTGTTGGTGTTTCAAATTCTATACGTCGCCGCGCCGGTCTTATTAGTGTCAATATATTGTCGGATTGTGGGATATCTTCTCCTCCGCCTATGACTATTGATGATGAGTACATGTAGGACGCCGAGGACACGTCAGCTCAGCATATGGAGGTTGATGTACAGTCTGTTGAGGAGCCGCATCAGGATGATGAGGCAAATTATGTGGAGTCTTTGGAGCCTACATTACCGACGCAGGATTTGAGTACGGACGACATTCCCTTTTGTTGTTCCCCTATTTTTTCTAAGTCGGTCCCCACTCCTATCCCCTCTCCACCTCCTGCCGGTCCTTCTTCTACACCTTTAGTTGGTACTGCTTCTCCACATCTAGGCCATCCTTCTACTCCAGAGCATCAGGATGATGAGGCAGATGATGTGGAGCCGCATCAGGATGCAGGACCCGTAGATACTTACCATCCTTGGATGCTTGGAGGCCCAAGGTGTCCTTTTCTTCTCCTTAGTAATGAGACACACATTGCTCGGGCTATTTATGACCTCTCCGTACCCGACCCCGCTCCTGAGGCTATTGCCCAGATGCCACCTCCCGTACAGCAGAGGAGACAGAGACGTAGAGAAGAAGCTGCAACTATTGAGGATGCTCTTCCAGAGCCTGTTGTTCTCGTTGCTCCTGAGATTGCTGATCAGCAGCAGCCACCTCTTAGCGGGATAGCCCGTCGTCGGGCGGAGCAGGATTTGGTATGTTTAACTTTGTAGTTTATGTGTTAAATCTTCTAAATAGTATTTATTAGAAAATGTGTACTAATCTTAAATTCTGTACATTCAGAGTCGTAAGACTCTGAGAATCCATTTCTGCTCTGCCCATTGTTCTGCCCACGAGGATTATATTAGCCCTGAGCCACATACGTGGTTTAGGCTGGCTGAGCAGAGCGGTCTTACAGATCTATGCACACTTGGCATCGCCTCCAGCATCAATTCTGCATTTGTGGAGAGATGGCATCTTGAGACGAACACATTTCATTTGCCCTTCGGAGAGATGACCATCACCCTTGCCGATATTCTCCAGATCTTGCGGGTTCGCATACATGGGAGGAGTTGTAGTTCAGACCTTAGTGATGCGGTAGTGAGACAACGCATATGTACTCATCTAGGAGTTGATCAGGATCAGATGAAGAAGTGGTACAAAGGTAGCGGTATTCCTTTGGGCTATTTAGAGAGTAGACTGATGTAGATGATGAACAGTGACGATCGTAACGAGGGTGTTATTGCTATGTACTACCTCTTGTTGCTTCTCGGGTCGACTGTCCTGGTGGACAAGTCGACTACAGTCGTGAAGCACAAGTGGGTGGCGCTTTTGTTTGACCACGACGCTATTGGAGACACTGCATGGGGAGCTGGCATTCTAGCCTATGTGTACCGCAACTTGGGAGAGGCGTCTAGGCGTGGAGCGCAGGGGATTGCTTCTTGTGGGATTCTGATTAGGGTAAGATATTGGATGGATTAGTGAAGTATTAAGTTATGTTTTAATACTTCGGTCATTAATAGCGTTATTTCTTCATTTATAGTGCTGGGTTTGGGCATATTTTCCACATTTTTGTGAACAATATGTTACCAACCCCCAGGCTTTTGGAGCAGCTGTTCTTGGTGCCTCAGAGGTGCCTAACAGTAGAGATTCCGGCCGTTTGATCGCTATACGCCGCATACTGGACGCCATGAGTTATGTGGAGGTAGAAAAGTTTAGGTTTATTTTGATATCTTAGTCTTTAATTAAAAAATACGTATTGAATATGGAAGTTTGACTTTACAGGTTACTTGGACCCCTTGGATAGGGTTGGACTTTCAGGCTCCTGAGGTAGCTCCTTCTAGGCTTCGCGGTGTACTGCGCATTATAGATGTTGAGGAGCCGTACCACCCAGACTGAGTCCTCAGGCAGTTTGGGCTAATGCAGTCAGTCCCAGATTTGCCCATTCAGTCGTACAAGGCCGTCAGAAATGCAGAGTTGAAGGGATACGAGGTCAGGTTTGATGATGAGCTTCTAGTAGGATGGGATGCAGATCCGAGACCGTTGATTGATCTGCATGGACCGGATGCGACTCACTTTTGGGACATGTCTGGCGACTATTTAGATTGGTATGACGAGTGGTCTCATCCCTTAGTCGATCCTGGTTCCGTCAGACGTGATCGTCTGATCGGCCCTAGCCATGTCTCTCCAGATGTTGACGCAGTCGCAGTACGCTTATTTTTGTTGAATTGTTTGAACGTTTTCTCTCTTATTTTGTATATTGCAGTAGTTTGACAAATTTTACTTATTTTGTATACAGCGCATTCAGGTGGTTGCTGCTGATATCCGCACTTACTTACGCACTCCCGAGGCTTCGACATGGACATTCGAGGGACTTGCGAGATTATGGCTTGAGATGATGATTGGGCATCCTCCACCCATGGCCCCACCTCCACCTCGCCAGTCCCATATGTTTCATGATTTCGTCACGGAACCTGGTGAAGGGAGTGGATCGCAGCCACATTAGTTTTTATGTTTGGATTAGACACGCTTCGTTTGTATTAAGTGTTTCTGTAAATGTTATGTACTTTGTGTTTTGGGTTTAGTATGTTTGTTCATTTTTATTATGTCGTTTGATACTTTACCTCAAAGTACGAAATAACAACATAACTTACAAAACTTTACCGAGCGATAAAAGGATGTATAATTTGATCGAAAAACGAATAAGTAAGAAAAATGACAAAGTACGAAATGATTAACATCGAAAAACGAATAAGTACAAAATGGAAAGTTAATAGTCCACTGATGTATACTTCAATCGAAAAACGAATACGTTCGAAACAAAGAAGTATGAACAAGAAGTATGAACAACTATAAAACTGCAGTTTGCTGTAGTGCTTCTGGCCAAACTGTCTGTTTGGCCAGGATTACACTAATATGATAACATTGCAGTTTCCTGCAGTGTAATCCTGGTACGCTTAAGTTAAGCGTACATATACACGCTTAACTTAAGCGTATGTCTATACGCTTAAATTAAGCATACATGGTATGTCCACTATTTCTGGGTTTCGCTAAACCTTATAGGGTTAGCATACACTTAACTTAAGCGCGCCATACCCTATAGGGTTAGGAAACTTTTTATACATTACGATAAAGTAATATGAAGTATACTTATGCAATACATGTTAGTATATGCAATACGAGAAAGTAATATGAACTTAGTACATGTTAGTATACTTATGTAATACGAGAAAGTAATATGAACTTAGTACAATTCGATGAATTAATATGAACTACGAGAAAGTATTTGAATTTTTTACATGTTAGTATACTTATGCAATATGAGAAAGTAAAATGAACTTGGTACAATACGAAGAAGTAATATGAACGTAGTATGTGTTAGTATACTTATGCAATACATGTTAGTATACTTATGAACTTAGTACAATACGATAAAGTATTTGAACTAAATATATGTTAGTTTGGGCCTATTGGGTCTATTATAACTCGAAGTAGTATGAACTAGTTTTTTATCTCGATTTATTGCTAGTTTTGGCGGATTAGGCCTTTAATGGGCCGATTTAGTAGAAAGTCGTTTTTTTGTCGATATGTTGCTAGTTTGGGTCTATTGGGCCTATAATGGCGCGAAGTAGTACAAACTCATTTTTTTAATTCCGCTTTATTGTTAGTTTGGGCCTATAATGGCGCGAAGTAGTACAAACTCGTTTTTTATCTCGATTTCTTGCTAGTTTTGGCGGATTGGGCCTTTAATGGGCCGAAGTAGTACAAACTCGTTACCCTGGAAAGTGAATAGCTTACGATGCATCACATCATGCCTCTCTTTCGCTAATTATGCTTCATCCCTACAAAACATAACAAATGGTTACTTCTAAACATTGTCTTTCTAACACCTACGATGTATATCTGTTATTGCCCTTAAACAATACCTACAAAGACCCTCATTCAGCTTTAGAAGTTGGTTTTTTTCCTTCCACAACCCCATAATGACCTCGTGTGCCCTCTCGTCGTATGGTGGATCAAACCACGCAAAGAAATCACATCCGTCTTTATTACCCGGTTTGTGGACATTGTATGCACCCCAATTCAGGGCATCCCCAATACCTTCTTCCGTACTGCCACTATCGGTCACAAGTGTGTATGACCGTCTTCGAATTACAAAAGCAAATTCTCTCTCCCGTTGTTGAACTCGAACTCGACGAAGAGGCCATACTAACTTTTGGAGAATTAAAACACAATAAGAGAAGGGTGAATAAGGCTGTGATGACATTTTTTGTATTTATAGGGTGAAATAGAGTCGTTGAAAAAATGATCGTTACCTAAATGGTCATTTTTGCCAAAAATATGACCGTTATGATATGCGCTTAGGATAAGCATATGCTTCAACGCTATTCTTAAGCGCATAATCATACGCTTAAGAAAAGCGTTCATGCATACGCTTATCCTAAGCGTACCATTTCACAGAGAGGACCTCACATTCAGTAAATCGGCACGGTTTACAGTAAACTGTGCCGAATTACTGAATGTGAGCCATTTTGCAATGTGGTACTCTCGATACATCTTCAAAGTCGTTGGAAAGCCTGAATTAATTGAAGAACGTCTAAATATTACATTACATACTCGTAACATCAATACATAATGTAACATCAATCAATTACATGAACGGATCCCGCATGCATAAAAGGATCTGGTGCCTGACCATTTGCAATGCGGTACTCTCGATACATCTTCAAATTACCCTCAAACTTTGTTGTCCACCACAAAATGTTTCGATCTGCGTTTCTACGCCACGAACCAGGAGTGTGCGGTATTGGCGACCCTTCCTTAAGCACCACCTATATATACACACACAAACTATTTGAGTAGTGAAAACAATATAACCTAATTTCATAAATATTTTATTATAAGAAACCTTTATTGATATGAAGTGATCATGATTGCCTACGTGTGACATGGAAAAAATCTTTTCTAGAGGACCTATGCTTGATGTCCTATTCCTCAACGGTAAGCAAAACGTCGGAACTTCCCAAGTTAATAAGACGAGACCAACCTGATATAGTGTGGCAAACACTAAACCCATCAATGGCATATGAAGCCAGTATACTTCTGAGCAAGGGCTTCTGCAATGGTTCACTTGAAAGATAAGATCATCCCAGGACCCTTGTCGAAGACGACAGCGTATCGGCTCGTATAGCTCTCGGTTGTCAAGCAACTTTGCTACCATCTCGCGTCGGATGTTAGGATATTCCTTCTCTTGCCTTCCCAACAATACATCCATCGACCGATATCCACAATGTATGTCGGGGCATACATCTCTAACATTCTTGATGTACGGAATCCAAAAGTCATCCACATTGTCAATCCCAAAGTTCACCCACATATGAACAATGGGAAGACTAGGTTCTTCAGGCCACTGCAAATCTTATGGTTGTGATTCTTCTGATATGGGTTGGGATTGCAAGTCGTCAAAGTCCATCACCACTGCACTAGATGCACTTGCTTGCTTTTTAGGATGACATGGGCCTTTACCAGAGCTCGCACTTGCCTTCCCCTTCGCCTTTGTCTTCGGCCCCACCTTCTTCTCATTCTCATGGAGCTCATCCCGTCTATGCTCAAACAAGCACTTATCCCTCTTCTCCGTCTTCTCATCCACCTTCTCCTTGTTCCTAGCACCACTTGGCCTTCCTTTTGCCTTGATCCTCGTCGGCTCCAACAAAGTACTCTCTTACGGATGCTCCAAGTCGTGGTACAACTCACCTTGTAGGAAGGTCGTGCCTTTCTTCAATGTCCCAACATCCAACCTGGAAAACATTTCACGAAGTCTCATCTTTGTAATGTCCATTCGAACGTAGACAGAAGGGCCAGGAGTTGTTGTTGGAGTATCTTCCCATTCCAAGTCCCTCCAGAACTCGTGAACGTCTAACGGAATGAGAGGTGTTCTTGAAACGATGGCTCTTGCAATGGTGTGCACGCAAGGCAACCCAAGGCAATCTCTCATCCAATGGTCGGTGCATTCTTCTGAGAACTCCCCCTTCTTCAAGATATCGTAATAGCCCAACAACATATCAAAGCACCTATCCGACACTTGATAGAAGAGCCTAGAAAAAGTAGCTCGTACAACTGGCGGCATCCATACATCATCGAAATCCATTGGTCGTTTGGAAAGTGAAAGGTTCATGCTCCCCCTAATCTGATCTATTTGAAGGATGATGGCATGGTGGATCCTCACGATCACTCTGTTGAAGCCCCCTCTGCTAGAGCCAATAATATCTTTCAAAACCTTGTGCATCCCCTCAACCCTGTCAAATCACATAACGTTAGTACGACATTAACAACTATGAGTTAAAAAAATAACATATTGTAAACGTCATACATGTTTGAAGTCCTTGTGAAGAAGTGAAGATGATGATCCGTCCATGCCCTTACTATGCTCGTATTGTACGGAGTAAGCCATGTGTCCTCCATGTATCCGACAAGGCCACTCTTCCACGATGTCCGTAATACGACAAGCCTCTCTTCATAGTTTTCTTCACTGGTTGAGCAAAAAAGTGCCCAACATTGGTTTGCAAAGGCATCCACGCTTTCCTTCTTCTTCAAGATGGATGAGGCACGTGCCTCGATGTTGTGCTTTATATGCACCCAACACAAGAGGTGTTGAACTTTAGTGCCAAAAACACTGTGGATAGAAGTTATGAGGGCCTTCTCACAATATGTCATTATTGCAGTCGGCATCACTCCCAAATCCAAACACAATGCCCCAACCTTTTCTCATTATCCACGTGTAATGGTAAATCCTTTACGTCCGGGTGAATGCATAAGCAATGTTGAACGTCTTATGAGTGTTGGTGAAACCAACAATCTCCACAAGTGGCATTCCATATCTATGGAAAACATTTCATAATACCGAACACATTTTTAAATGAAATACCTTAAAAGTTTATGTCATAAACTACATATTATTAAAATTTAGGACTTACTTGTTTGTCTTGTATGTCGCGTCAATGATTATCACGTACGAGAACTTCTTCAACAACCACAACGACTCCAGATTAGCAAAAAATAAGATTACATACTCATCAGTCTTCGCATCCCTCAAAGGATGAACTACGTATTTCTGCTCAACCATAAATCTTAGGGACCACTATGTAACCGTTAACTCTCCATGATCCTCGTACTGCAGCTTCTGCAAGAAGTTGGCCACTTGCTTCCTGGAAGTCACATTTCCCGGGAAGTTTTGCCTCAATTTTGAAACAATTTGATTCGGCGTCTTGCGACCGTCTCCCCACCTCCTAGCGCACAGCTGCTCCGCCTCGGTCATTCGACCCATGAATGCATGGCCTTTAAAGCTAGTTCGTAGCTTATGGTCCGACCTTCAATCACACACAAGACCCACTTTTCATCAACCGTCCATGCCTCTTTCTTCATGCGAACACCCATTATCTCAAACTTACACCCACCCTTTTTGGATTTCGACTTTCGGATGTTAACAACCGGCAACTCTGGATTCTCTTTGTTCACCTTCGGCCTCCCCGATCTCCAAGGCCCAAACCTATCGCACACTATACTAATTTGGTACGGACTTGAATTACGCTTCACCAAAGCTATCACAAGTTCCTTTCCTATTTCTTTCGCCCATTCGTACAATTCTTCCTTACTATCCCATACTAGGTCGGTAATAAAATGCTCTGTATAGTCTTTCCCCTATAAATGTAGCGGTTTATGTTAACTAAAAGTCATCATAACTACATCACTATGTTACACTACATATGATTTCCAATTATATAGCTACAAATTCATGATAAAGATTGGTTACCTAAATAAGTGCGATATTTACGATACTAATTACGTATTAAAATACTGATAAAGGAAACAACAAAACTATTTCAACACTAACCACAAATACTCCGCTAGGGTCCCAAACGCTAGTCGCTTTGTCATCTTCGACATCTACGAAAAAATTCGACTCCATCCATTTGTCGTCCTCCTTCTCTTCTTCTTCACTTTGAACCCATTCATTTTCGTCGTCACTACTATCCTCACCACTATGATACATTGATGCGAAAACCCCTCTGAAATGGCTTTGCCTGGGACGGATCTAGGCAGGATGTGGATAAAGATCGACTCTCGTGTGATGAACGAAGGATGATACCAATAATTAATTAGCAAGAATGGACTGCTAATTAATTATGGAGTATAACTTGTGACTTCTTGATCGAACAACAACGAACAGGGGCGGCACTAACAAATTAGCAAAGGTTGTGCTGCTAATTAATTGTTAGCATGTAGCGGTGATACCTTGGTTGCTCAGCAACGTACAGGATGAAGACACAAATAATTAGCAAGGGATGAGTGCTAAATAATTAAGGCCTCAGTGGGCGATTTCGTTGAACAACAGCAAGTGGGACTCGGCCACGAAATATCGCACAGGGAAGACGGCGCAGGACAACTCGGACAGGGCAACATTCAACACGATCAGTGGAGAGAATTCGAACAGTAGGGATTACGGGGGTGCAATTCGGTGGACTAGGGTTAGGGTTGACGTTGAGAAAGGGGTGGAGAAATTCTCACAACAAGGCTTGCTTCAATTCAACGTACTAAAATTAGGGTTCCAAGTTTCAATATAAAGGATCCTAAGTTACCGAATATAGTAACTTTCCTAATGCCCAAAAATAGTAATAATGCAAAATACGAGAGTAAACAAATAAAAACAATTCTCAAGATGTCTAATAATGTTTATGACTACTCCTCTTGATAAGTGGCCACCGAACACATAACAACGGTAGGTGTGGAAGTTGAAGTCGCTCCATTCCTTGCAAATGCTTTAGCGACAATGCTCATAGTCGCATGGGCAATGGCTCTAGCACGAGCTCTCGTAATTGGTCCGTTTGACCGAACGCTAAGCGACTCTTCCTCCTCGGCCTCCGTCAATGTCAAGGGCTGTCCCGCATCATTCTCCCCTTCTTGGCCTCGAATCGTCCCCGATTCGTCAATGTCAAGGTCTGGCGGTGTGTAGGGGGAGAGGTCTCCAATGTTGAAGGTGCTGTGAACTCCATATTTTGCGGGAAGCTCAAGCTTGTAGGCATTGGGGCCGTAAGCTTCCAAAACCTTGAACGGGCCATCACCTCTCTGGTCGAGCTTGGATCGTCTCCTTGACGGAAACCGATCCTTCCTCAAATGCAACCAAACAAGGTCCCCGGGCGCGAAAGTGACGCGACGCCGGCCCTTGTTGGCCTTCTGCTCTAGCTGCCGGGCTCTCCTCTCCAGCTGCTCCTTTGTCCTAGCATGTAGCTCCTGTATCATCTCCGCCCGAGCAGCGCCACGTACATGATCACCATCCTTCAGCGGGTGTGGCACCAAGTCCAGCGGCGATAGCGGGTTCTTGCCGCACACCACCTCAAATGGCGACATGTTCATCGCAGAATGGACAGACCTATTATAAGAGAACTCAACAAAAGGTAGTAAGTCCTCCCAACGGCGCGGGTTGGTCCTAAGCAAAGTCCCTAAGGTCCGGTTGGTCACCTCGGTCTGGCCATCAGTCTGCGGGTGGTAGCTAGTAGAGAATAAGAGTTTGGTACCTAGCTTACCCCACAAGGTCCTCCAAAAATGGCTAACAAATTTCACGTCCCTATCGCTAACAATAGAACGCGGTATACCATGTAAACGCACAACATTGTCGAAGAAAAGTGAAGCACAATCCACAGCATTGTTAGTGCCCTTACATGGTATAAAATGGGCCATCTTCGAGAACCTATCAACCATGACAAAAATAGAGTCCCTCCCCTTCTTAGACCTAGGCAACCCCATCACAAAATCCATAGATATGTCCTCCCAAGGACGGTCAGGTATAGGTAAAGGGGTGTATAGTGAGGGACTGGATCTAGACTTGGCCCTATGGCAAGTGACACAAGCATTGCAAAACCTAGTGACCTGGTTAGTCATGTTGGGCCAATAAAAGTGCTCCTTAAGGGCTGCTACGGTTTTGGCTATACCGAAATGTTCCCTACTCTCATGTGCCTCTTTAACTAAGAGTTCCCTAATAGAAGAAGATGGTATGCATAGCTTTCCACTCTTATAAAGGTACCCTTGGTCAAGGAAGTAGGAATCTAAGGAACCCTGAGATGCGCAAATCTCATAAATAGATTTAAAGAAAGTATCATACGAATACAATTCCTTAATCAATGAAAAAACAAAGACTGAAGCATCAAGGGAAGACAAGAGGACGTACCTGCGAGAAAGGGCATCGGCGACCACATTCTCCTTACCTTTCTTATGCATCACCACATAGGGAAAGGTCTCCATGAATTCTACCCACCTCGCATGCCGACGTCCGAGTGTGGTTTGATGCTTAAGGTACTTCAAGGCCTCATGATCGGTATGGATAATGAACTCCTTTGGCCACAAGTAATGCTGCCACGTCTTCAACACCCTGATAAGAGCATACAGTTCTTTATCAAAAGTAGAATAGTTAAGTGTAGCACCTGACAATTTCTCACTGAAGTACGCGATGGGTTGGCGCTCCTGGAGAAGCACCCCACCGATTCCAATGTTGGAGGCGTCGCACTCAACCTCAAAGGCCTTGTTGAAGTCCGGCAGCTGTAGTAATGGTGCGTGGCATAGGCGGTCTTTTAGCACTCTGAATGCTACATCATGCTTTGGTTCCCAAGTAATGGTGGTGCCTTTCTTTGTCAACTCATGTAGAGGCGCGGAAATGGAGCTGAAATCGCGCACAAAACGTCTATAGAAGCCAGCCAACCCCAAGAAAGATCGAACCATGGTCGGTGTAGTTGGGGTAGGCCACTCCTTGATGACGCGGACCTTTTCTTCATCAACCCGTAACCCATCCTTAGAAACAACAAATCCTAGGAAAATCGTTGTGTCTGAGCAAAACACACATTTTGCCAAGTTGGCATATAATTGCTCGTTCCGAAGGCATTCTAGAACCTGTCTAAGGTGTAAAACATGCTCATGCAACGACCGACTGTACACTAAAATATCATCAAAATAAACAACCACAAACTTTCCCAAAAAATGACAAAGGACGTGATTCATTAACCTCATAAAAGTGCTCGGTGCGTTGGTGAGTCCGAACGGCATGACTAGCCACTCATAAAGGCCATGCTTCGTCTTGAATGCCGTCTTCCATTCGTCGCCTTCCTTCATGCGGATTTGGTGGTAGCCACTCCTAAGATCGATCTTTGAAAATAATGTGGCCCCATGCAACTCGTCCAGCATATCATTAAGGCAAGGGATTGGATGACGGTACTTCACCGTGATTTGATTGATGGCCCTGCAGTCCATGCACATTCCCCATGAGCCCTCCTTCTTTGGTACGAGGATTACCGGGACACCGCAAGGACTTAGGCTTTCACGAATGTAGCCCTTGTCCAAGAGGTCGGTAACTTGTCGTTGAAGTTCTTTAGTCTCCTTCGGGCTCGCCCTGTATGCCGCCCGGTTGGGTAAGGAGGCGCCCGACACCAAATCAATCTGGTGCTCAATCCCACGTATAGGAGGTAGACCGTCCGGCAACTCATCGGGCATGACGTCCGTGAAGTCCTGCAAAAGAGAAATCACAGAAGCGGGTAGCTCATCGACATTCTTTAAAACCGAAAAACACGCATTTGGAACCAATAAAATACAAGGAGAACGTCCCTGAATAATTGGAGAGAGATCCCGCGAGCGTGCCATAAGCAAACGTCGTTCACATCGACCCTGGATCGCACTCGAAGGATCGCCAGAAGAAGGTGGAGGAGCAGCCCCTGACTCGGTCCAGAACTCGGCCGAGTTCTGGGCCGAGTTAGGCTCGACATGGTTTCGACTTTGCTGACTCGGCCGAGTTTCTGTTGGTCCGAGGCCGAGTTATTCACTGGTGCGGGAACTCGGTCCAGAACTCGGTCGAGTTCTGGGCCGAGTTGGTTTCTGTTGTGGAGACTCGGTCCAGAACTCGGTCGAGTTCTGGGCCGAGTTGTGGCCTGGCGTCTTTGCCCCTTTCGCCGGGTTGGGCACGGGCGGTGTCGGCTTTGGTGTCGTCGACTTGGCCTTCTCCAATGCCTTGATCTGGTCTCTCTCGACTTGATCATGAATGATTTCTTGTGGCGTCATGGGTAAAAGTGTTGCCCGACGTCCTTTGTTGTGGAAAGTGTACGTATTCAAGAAACCATCATGTACCGCTTTCTTGTCGAATTGCCATGGGCGACCTAAAAGGAGGTGAGTCGCATCCATAACAACAACATCACAAGTAACGGAATCAACATATTGACCAATAGAGAATGTAATGTGGCATTGCCTGGTTACCACATCACCTTTACCTTCCGAGATCCATTGCAAACTATATGGTTGAGGATGTGCAATCGTAGGCAAATTGAGCGCGTGAACGACCTTTTCATTCAAAATGTTACAGCACGATCCGCTATCCACAATCACACTCAACGAAGAAGTGCCCACAATGCAGCGAGTGTGGAACAAATTCTCGCGTTGGTCCACTAGAGACGCGTCCTTCACCGTCAAAGTACGGCGAGCAACAAGAGAGAGAGGCGTACCTTCATTCAAATCCGGTGGTCCACATTCATACGGCTCCTCATCTTCGCAATCGTCGTACACCGGTGGTGGTGCGTCCCCGGTCTCCTCTTCGTCCTCAAATGACTCATAACCCGTGGCTTGAGAGAACAACACGCGTCTCGAGTTCGAGCAATCGCGCATGAAATGACCACGGCCGCCACATTTATAGCAAATTCGGTCGCTCGTCTTTTCCGAACGGGTGTCCTGCTTCGGGGGAGCGCGCGTCGTGGACGGTTTGGGTGCTTCGAGACGAGGCGGGGCCCGGTTGTAGGGGGCTTGTGGCCGAGGCTGCGTACTCACAACGGGGTTAGGAGAAAAAGATGAAGGATTCGGTTTAGAATCATACCTGCGGGAGGAAGATCCCGATAGCCATGGATAAACCTTCTTACGCACCAAACATTGATGAACCTTTTGAGCTGTGTGCGCAAGAGCGGTCAAATCATTGATAGGTAACACATCGACCTCCTCTCGCAGATCGACATGCATCCCTTGGAGGAACTTCATCTTGAACGTGCCAGGAGTGACGCTTATGTCCGCCTTGAAGTACAAATCCTCGAGATGAGCAAAGAACTCGAGAGGAGTGCTCGTACCTTGGCATGCTAGAGCAATCTTCAAATGCATTTCTTGCTTGTACTCCGGGGGCACATACTTCTGAGTCATGACATAGACAAGTTGATGCCATTGCTCAATGGGGTCGTATCCCATACGAACCCGGTTCTTTTGGTCCCTATGCCACCATGAACGAGCGGCTCCTTGAAATTGTAACGTGGCGATTTCCACCTTGTCTTCCTCGTTGTAGTGGCAATGTGCAAGAGCATGTTCTGTGCCTTGCAACCAGTCCAAAAAGACAGCGGCATCATAATCACCAAGAAAGGGTTCGATTTTTACCTTAATTTCTCTTCGAGCGCCGTAGTTAGGTTGCACTTGTCGTCTATCTTCATAGGGGCGCTCTCCTTGGTAGCCACGACCAGCACCCCGTCCTCCATTGTGTCCCCTACGACGCCGTGGTGGCGCTTGCTCATACTCATCATAGTCGTCGGGGTGAGGATCAAAAACAGGAGGGGGAGGAAGCTTACGCGGTATCCATCCTTCCGGGTGCACTTGATGCTCAATTGGCTCAACTAGGGGCGGATGGAAGTTACCCGGGTTCACTTGGCCAGCCAAGTGCATGTCCTCCTCATCATATTCAGCAAAGGGACGTTGGGGATACGTTCTAGAAGGGGCTTGGGGCACCGGATGCGAACGTCCATGCGGTGTTCGGGTAGTGCGGTCTGCAAAAGTGGCATGATTGTTATCATAATAAGGGTCAGGGGCGTAGGAATCATACCTGGGCCTCTCATGAGAATGATGGTGCCGACGTGGGGTGTCGACATGGTCGGAGTAGTGGCCATTGTCATCTAGGTCCTTGGAGTTGGAGCGAGGTTGCCATCGATCGTCAATGGGCGGACCCGTGGGCTTCACCACGACCGAGCGCAGCTGGCCGGCGTGCTGAGTGGTGTCACCTGGATGGTGTAAAGAGGACGCGATGTGCTTCCCTTTGTCAAGGCGAGAGTCATGACGGATGAGTCTCCCGTCACGTGCGTCCCAGTGGTCTTCCTCAAGCACCGAAGTCGGGCCCAATTGAGCTTCTACGAGCCGGTATTGTTGAAGTTGTTTCTCCGCGGTGTGTAGCCGCTCGATCACCTCAAGTCGTTCCGCCTCGGATTGAGCAAGGCGATCCTTTGCAGCCACTAGTTCAGCGGCTTGAGCCTCGGATTCATCACCATGCAACGACATAGCAAAGAAGGTTAAACAACAGCAGGAACCAACAAACAAAGATACTCAACGCAATAAACTCAACTCAAGAATCAAAGTCTCCCGGTATCTAGTTTTGGCAATCCGTGAGGGAGGTCAAGGCAAGGAAGTGAACTCGTATGCAATAACCATCTCAAGCTAATCAAGCATGTAATAGAGTCAAACAATGAATAAATCAAAGCAAAGATCATGCAAGATAAGCTCTTTTATAGATTGCTACTAGAGATATGGAAGACAAGAAATGGAATTGCTGAATGAGTGCGGGATTTCCCGTTGCAAGTGCTAATATTAATGTTTGTGTTGGAAGCGTAGCACCTTAAAAAAAAATCAGCAACTTGTTGTAATTTTTGTTTTGTTTGTTTGTTTTTTTGAAGAAAGAAAGCAAGGTAGCAACACAAATTTCAGCGTATTCGTGGAATGCATCCAAGCTCAAGAGGTAGAAGATTTGTTGTAGACTTTGTGTAACAAACGTGAACTTACCATTCATGCAATGACAACTTAATGCAGCGAAATAATCAAAGAAGACAATACGCCACACAATAATATAGCAAGATAAACTATTACACACAAGGAGGTTCGGTTTCTCACAAACAAGAAAAAGAAACGCTCGGTTCGATTCAACTTGCGTTGCAAGCAAATCACCTAGGGTTTGGCACTCAATTTTTTTTTTATATATAAAATCAGAATATGCAGAAGACAATGAAATGGAAGAATAAGCTATGGGAAACCGAACCCCTCTGAAATGGCTTCGCCTGGAACGGATCTAGGCAGGACGTGGATAAAGATCGACTCTCGTGTGATGAACGAAGGATGATACCAATAATTAATTAGCAAGAATGGACTGCTAATTAATTATGGAGTATAACTTGTGACTTCTTGATCGAACAACAACGAACAGGGGCGGCACTAACAAATTAGCAAAGGTTGTGCTGCTAATTAATTGTTAGCATGTAGCGGTGATACCTTGGTTGCTCAGCAACGTACAAGATGAAGACACAAATAATTAGCAAGGGATGAGTGCTAATTAATTAAGGCCTCAGTGGGCGATTTCGTTGAACAACAGCAAGTGGGACTCGGCCACGAAATATCGCACAGGGAAGACGGCGCAGGACAACTCGGACAGGGCAACAGTGAACACGATCAGTGGAGAGAATTCGAACAGTAGGGATTACGGGGGTGCAATTCGGTGGATTAGGATTAGGGTTGACGTTGAGCAAGGGGTGGAGAAATTCTCACAACAAGGCTTGCTTCAATTCAACGTACTAAAATTAGGGTTTCAAGTTTCAATATAAAGGATCCTAAGTTACCGAAGATAGTAACTTTCCTAATGCCCAAAAATAGTAATAATGCAAAATACGAGAGTAAACAAATAAAAACAATTCCCAAGATGTCTAATAATGTTTATGACTACTCCTCTTGATAAGTGGCCACCGAACACATAACAACGGTAGGTGTGGAAGTTGAAGTCGCTCCATTCCTTGCAAATGCTTTAGCGACAATGCTCGTAGTCGCATGGGCAATGACTCTAGCACGAGATCTCGTAATTGGTCCGTTTGACCGAACGCTAAGCGACTCTTCCTCCTCGGCCTCCGTCAATGTCAAGGGCTGTCCCACATCATACATCTTTAAAATTGGAGAAGAATAATTTTGGTTTCTTGAAAGAGCTTCGGGTACTAATAGGAAGAAATAGTTCCGTTAGAATGTTACCGTTTGGTACGCTTAACTTAAGCTAAGCGCACCAAAGATAATATTCAAACGGATCTTTCCAACGGCTATTAAACTTACACGCTTAACTAGATTTAATAGCCGTTGGAACCCAATTAGATTTACACGTGTAAATCTAACAAAGACAGTTACGACCACCAATTAATTGGGCCGGCCCAATACACATGTGCGTTTAACTTAAGCGTATGCATGTGCGTTTAACTTAAGCTGTCTTTCTAAAATACCCACTAAACCCATATGCGCTTAACATAAGCGCACAAAACCGTGATGCTATGTTAAGCGCACAGAATAGCATGTATATAGATATTATTTCGCGTGTATTTAGCCATTGCCTATCAAAATAACTAACACCTTTTTGTACCCATGTGATCAAGTAATAGATGCCTCATCCGATCGGAAGGTTGCTCGGCTGGTGGCGACCATTTGACGGCGGCGGTGGAACCAGGCAAGGCGGAGGCCAAGGAGGAAGCGGCATCACGATCAGGTTGGTGGCGGTGCTGCACTACGGCAGCGATTGGAGGTGGTGGCGACACGGTTCATGGACAACAGCGAACAAAGCTCTACGAGGCTGTCTTTGGATGGCTCGCCTGGGCTCAAACGACAACCAATTTGGACGAGACCAATTGGGTTGGGACCGCAGCTTCAAGGAGTATCACCGGTGAGGTTGAGAGGCGGAGTACGGTGGCTATCGGTGCCTGAAAAACACCAGAACAGAACGTACAACGAAAATAGAGCACTTCTTTAATTCGACCAGTTTAGACCAAAATTGGATGACGAAAACTTATAGATTTGCTTGGTATTTATAGGGCTTTCATAGTGTTGATTGACACGCACACAATCCTGTAATTTCCTCGCTTGAATTGATTCGAATCGCATCCAATTTCAAAGTTTCCGGATCGAATGTGCTCCGACGCGCCATCTGCTTCCAAGGGAAAAATAGGACTGATTTGGGAATCAATCAACACTGAAATCAAGGGATTTTGATTACCAACACATTGATCTCAATATTGGATTTTACGGATTGCAATTCCGTTCACAAACGCATATGAATGCCACATTTGAAATTGAAATCGGGATTGGGGAAGAACATGGTGGTTTGATTCAAATGCACATCAGCCATATTACTCATATTTACACACGGCTACCCCAAAATTTGGGTTAATTATGTTACTTTTCCCAAGTTTCTCCATTTGTGGCACTTATGCCCTTATTCCTATACAAAATTATATTAAAGTTCTCAAACTTTATTTTATAACCATAATCCACTTATTTACTTGTTTAATAGCCCCTTAAGTATATTAATGTAACATTTTGATTATAAAGTCTCACAACCTTATATAATTTACTAGTTAAGTTTGTTTTATAAGTTATAACTTAACTCAACTTTATCTATACAAAAATCAATCTAACATATATTTTGAACTTAAGTTAACGATAATTTAAATTACTCTTTTATAAAAGAAATAAAAGAAATATCATAACTTTAATTATTATCAAAAGTAAAGTTACATTAATATCATTCTAATTTAAGTTTGGTTATTACAATTATCAACCAACTTGTATCTAAATCAGAAAACCGTCTTTTGAGGTGAGCTAAGCCGGATCAAATTTCATGAAGCTCCCACGTGAAGTAGAACTTTCCATTCTGTTAAGAAAGATCAGTGCAAAATTATATGCACAACTTGAGGATGGATATCTCAACAATCACCAAGGAATGACCGAAATAGAGTTTGAAACTCGAAACAACATCAACATAGTTTACTAGCTAAAGCAAACACCTTTAAGACGCATAGCTTCTCGATCAATCGAGAATCATGAAAATCATATTCTACATAATACTAGTACCAGTCCAATAAATCGTCCTTCTCAATAATCAATAATACAATAAAAATAAAAATATCAACTAAATCTTTTAATTGGAGTCTAGACTTGCATAATTCTTTCCCCACAAGAACAAAGCAAAACCCAGCTTAAACATACCCATATTCTCTTCGTGACATGGTGTTCTACCAAAAAACTTGACCATAAGAAAAAGAAGCACAAGTCTTGTAGAAGTCACAAAAGAATTTTACCAGTCCAGAGATCAACAACTCAAATTGCAAGAGCATTCAGTCTAGAACCCAAAACTTGATCACTCAAAATCAAACCATATTATAAAATTGCCCCCCTTTATCAGCAATGCATGGATTATAGAAGAAACCCTCTTTTTAGGTTTCAAGCACCACAGGCTCTTCCTGATCACATAGATTGAGACTCTGAATCATCTCGTCTTCGGGCAAAACCGACCAATTGGGCGATGGCACAGCTCTCAACCACTTGAAGTCATCCACATTGGCCCAGTTTCCAGTCTCCTCATCAAGATTTGACTCTTTCAGATCCTCCTCAATCCCTTCATACTTGAAGCAGTATGGGGCGAATCTCACGCCACTGCAATCCTCAATTATAGGACGGCTACGCACCCTCAGGTAGAAATCACAGTTCTTTGCATTATGAATCCTAATTTGGTGGGAAGCCAGCACGAAAACACAACCCTCAGCACCATCAATCAATATTGATCCCAGCACAGGCCCAGCATAAACCCTAGAATCCCTCAATTTGTGGATGAAGACCGTTCTCGCCCTACCAATCAACCTAACATCACATGAGTTTAGATCCGAAACAGTAAATTCCCCCGCTTCCTTACCCTTGAATCTCTCCACCAGAACCTCTCCTTCCTTATTTCTCAACCCAGGCGAATCAGAATTCCTAACTGAAGAACCTGTTCTCTCTCCCGACTCCGACCTGGATTTTCCGTTCTTCTCGACTGTGCTAGGGAGGTTCTGCTTCGTTGGTCGATTCTTGAACGCAAATTTCTTCCTCGGAAAGAGATGGATCGAGAGCTGGTCGAGCAAATCCTTCAAATCCGACACCGTTTTCAGGGAAGCACGGACCTCATAGGAGGGCAGGTAATACGAGTTTTCTGCTAGGAGCTTTTCGAGGTCGGCGATGGAGAAACCAATCGAGTCAAGATCGGTCTTGGAGAAGGATTCTGGCGACTGTTGAATGAAAGAGATTTTGGAGGAGATCGACGCTTTAAGGTTGGAGAATCGGGACAAGAAAGAGCTGGTAGATTCCAGGGAGGAGTCTACAGACTCATGATCCTGCTGGCGGGCTTGGTGGCGGTTGGAGAGGCGTTCGAGCATGGTTTGGTGTTTCCTGTGGATTGAAGAGTCGCTGCTTGACTCATCCATAATGTTTGTGCCTGGTGCTAGTGAATGGTGGGTGCCTGGATTGGACAGCTAAAAATGCAGAACCAGAGAAGCAGACTGCAAGTATGCCAATTTTATATTAGTGTAACCTTTATACTTTCTCGTTCAGCATAAAAAATCATTCAACACAAAATTCCAGCAATGCCGTTATATCCAAAACAGAATGTATTAATCAAACATCAGAGCAATAATCGGAACACATTTCAGTGAGTTCTGGCAATTATCAAGCCAATAAATTGAACTGAAATAAAATCAAAACAAGTAAGGGTATGATAGAAAAACTAAAGCCGACAGTAATAAGTTACTTTGTTGCACTTGCCATGAATGTGTTGCGTGACTCCAAAACTGTGCAGTATTTTACTAACTTCTTTGTGCAGTGAGGCAGTGACTTATTCAGTGTATTCTATATTCTAGTATATAAACCCTAACAATAAAAATTCACAGCAAAATCACATTTAAGAGCAAATCCATAGCAAGTGTATCACGACTCTGAGCAAAATCACAAATGTATATTACAACAAGTATATATACAACAAAACTACAAAAGCGTATTCAAAGCAAGAGGCTATCCTAATATTGATGGAAACATTTGAAATTCACAGCGAATAAGAAAAAACCAAGCATTCGACACTACAAGTCTATAACCAATGCAAGCGATTCAAACCACAACCCACAAAGCTGAGTCACAATCCCATGTCAATTGATTCAACTATGTTCAGATCTCCAAAATATGAAAACAAGAGAGGGAGGGAAATAATCTAAATCTGTAGATAAAGAGCAACATTGACACACCACAACCATCCAGTACTCATCTTCAATCCTAAACTACTAGATCATGTAAGAGACAGCTGACCAAATAACTCTAGATTGTATACATTTCAAAACAATCAACACCTTGTACAATGTTGTCAATACTTGATTAAAATTCCACAATGAAACTGACTTGTACAAATCAAGTAATAAAAATATTCAACATTATCAAGCCACGACATCAAAATAGAGATCGTCAAATCAAGTGATCAACAATTCAACAGAGCAAAGAGTAAATAAGCAATGAAGAATGAAAAGGCAAGAAGGTTATCAAACAGCCAGCTAGTCTAACACCAAACTAGAAAAGAATATGACAAGAAGATTCAAATTTCTGTTTTAGATTTCATTGGGACCAACAAAGGAAACCCACAATTACTCATCCTACCTCTTTCAGATTTCAGATTTCATTTAGTCACAGCCAAATAATCGCACACCAAACACATGACAAAGCAAACGTCGAATTAGACTCGAACCACATAGCTCAGTTAGACAGTCACCAATTTAGCAAAAATCTAACCACCAACAACCGAAATCAGCACATTCGCACAGAGTCGAAAGGGATAATTCACCGTACACGAAATCGAAATGGAGGCAGGCCGGTGGCGGATCTAGAGGCTTATGCTCGGCAGAGCGGTGGCGATTTGGAGAGAAAAATCTAAAGGCAAAGAGGTTGACGCGACAGTGGTGGTTCCCCTCCGGGATTGGGAGGGAACAGGGTAGAGATGGAGAGAGAACGGATTTTCTTGTATTTTTAAACGAGGAAGAGGCTGGTGCGAATTTTCTTATATAGAGACGGTTCCCCTCTTGGAGAGAGAAACCTACCGTCGAGCTCAGCGGAAGAAGCGGTTGACGGCTACGGCGACGACGCTGGAGGTGCAAGGGGCGGCTTGCGTCAACCAGAGGTGATTAGCGAGTGGTGTAGAGCATAAAGAAGATCGCTTCACATAAAAAATAGGAATGAGAAATTTCGACTAATCACACCTTATTTTATAAAATTTTCAATTAACCATCCCTGATTTTCAACTTTTGTAAAAACTACCCCTAATTCCTATTTCGTTCACTTAACTTACCCTTTCAACATCTTTTAATCCCAATTACTATGAGGAGTTGGCTAAAGAATTTTCTTGTATTTTTATATGAGAAAGGAGTTAGCTTTTGCAAAGTTGAAAAAAGTAAAGGGTGGCTAAGTAAAACATCTAGAAAATAATATGTGGCTGGTTAATTTTAAAAATGAGAAAATAAATGGTGATTAAATGAAAAAAGTATCGAAATTAGTGGTGATTTTGAAAATAAGCGATTGTTGACAACTGTATAAAATAAAGAGAAATTCTTGTTGGTGCCCCTGAGTTTAGGGTTATTCATGTTGGTGTCCCACGATTAAGTTTTTTCCTATTGGTATCCCTAAGGTTTTGGTTTGTTCGCTTTGTAACCGAAATTTTTCATATCCGTATCATTTCGGTTCAAATTGATCAAATCTAAGCTCATTATTATGTTTATTGACATCAACTTAGTGAGATTCGACTCCTAAAACAATCAAATCCATACCCGAACCATTCTGATTTGAATTCTTAAAGTCGAAACGGGTTATTGCTTCGAAATTCAAATCGACATGGTTCGGACATGAATTTGGGTATTTTAGGAGTCAAATCTTACTAATTTGAGGGCGAGGAACACAATGGTAGACTTGAATTTAATCAATTTGAACTAGAATGGTACAAACATGAAAAAGTTTGGTTACGAAGCAAACAAACCCAAACCTTAGGGATATCAACAAGAAAAAACTTAATCGTGTGACACCAATAGGAATAACCCTAAATTCAGGGATACCAACAAGAATTTCCCTAAAATAAATGATGGTTGCAATTCATCCTAGTAGAAATTTAATTAACTCATCAAAAGTTGCACATTAACTACTTTCGCGGATCAAACTCCTCTCAAAGCTTTGAAAGCATATGCAGTACTTTAATCAACCAAAAAACTCCATGAGAGGAAGATCGACTTTGATACCATGTAGATTTAGAGAGAACTAGAGATTTATAATATAAATATTAGATAGTAAGATAATACACAACTGAGAGTTTATAACTATGGCAATCAAATAGAGATAGCAAAAAGACTAAACTATACTTAATAATAATAATATAATAATAATAATAATAAAGGTGTGGATTCGATGAGAATGAATATTAGGGTGAGAAATGAGAATAGCTCTTAGCCTTTAAATTTAAAGGCTATGATTAGACGGCACATGACCATTTAAGTGGATAATTAACCGGTCATCAGCCGGTCAACGCCGGAGATCAAAGTTTTTTTTTTTTCGGACCAGTTTTTTTTTCTTTTTTTGGGGGCCACTTTTTGACTTAAGATGGTATGTGCATACATTTTGGCTTGTGTGTGCATATTGTCCTATATGTGCATCAAAATTTTATAAGGCGTTGTCCAGTCTAAGTTTTTTTCTTCGGCCCTTTTTTTTCCGGGTCCACTTTTTGCTTGTGCTGTCATGTGCACCATTTTTTACTTGTGTGTGCATCAATAATGACTTGTATGTGCATCAATAATGACTTGTATGTGCTTAAAATTTTATAAGGTGTTGACCGACCATTTTTTCGATTCAATTTTTCGCAGCCTAACTTTTTTCCAAAACTATTTTTTTGCTTGAGATGTCATGTACATACATTTTAGCTTGTATGTGCATCAATATTGACATGTATGTGTAGGGATGTTCATCCGGTCCAGACCAGACCGATTCCGGTCCGGTCCGGTCTAAGACCGGATTGGACCGGATTTTATTTAAAAAAAAAATATTATTTAAAATCTATAAAAAAATATCTAAAAAAATATCTATAAAACATATATACTCCTAACTTATTAAATTAAAAAAAATATCTATAAAAAAATACATATAAATCTCTAAAAAAACATATAAATTTAAAAAAAAATTTAAAAATCCGGTCCACCCGTCCGGACCAGTTAAAATCCGGGTTTGGACTGGACTGGACCCGGATTAATAGGAAAACATGGACCGGAGACCAGACCGTATTTTCACCGGTCCGGTCATTTCCGGTCCGGTCTGGTCCGAAAATCCGGTCCGTGGATGAACACCCCTATGTATGTGCATCTACAGATTGTAAAAAATATGCATTGTTTTCTAGAGAAAATATGCATAAGTTGTACATTGTATGTACATAAGTTTTAACATGTGCACATTCAAGCAAAAAGACATGTGTTTCAAATGATATGCACATACAAGTCAAAAACTCATGCACATATCAAGCCAAGAAAACGATGCATACAAGTAAAATTTATATGCACAGACAAATCAAAATTCATGCACTTACAAGACAAAACATATACACAATATGTAAAGTGTATAAGATTTTACATGTGTGTGCATAAGTTTCCACTTACAAAAAGTCACACATATAGTCAAACCAAATACACGGCTAGTTTAATTTACATGCACATGCAAGCAAAAAGACATGCACTTTAAGGGTATGCACATACAAGCCAAAACTCATGCACAATTCAACCCATAAAAACAACGCACACAAGTAGAATTTAGATGCACATACATGTCAAAATTTATGCACACACATGCCAAAACATATGCACATTCTGTGAAATGCATGCATAAGTTTTTACATGTATGTGCATGAGTTTCCACATACACAAAGTCACACATATAATCAAAACCCTATACAGAATTTATGGAATTTAGATGTACATACAACAAAAAAGACATGCACTTCAAAATGTATGCACATACAAGCCAAAACTCATGGACATTTCAACCCAAAAAAAAATACACACAAGTAGAATTTAGATGCAAATATATGTCAAAATCTATGCACACACAAGCTAAAACATATGTACATGCTGAGAAGTGCATGAGTTTTCACATATATAAAGTCACACATATAGTAAAAAATTCTATACAGATTTTATGCAATATCAATGCACATACAAGTCAATATTGATGCACATACAAGCAAAAATCAATGCACATGCAATCACAAGTCAAAAATTGTGCCTGAAAAAAAAATAACTTTGACCGGTCAACGCCGGAGCTCTGGCATTGACCGCCGGTGACTGGTTTGACCAGTCATGTTGACCGGTCAAACTCCCAAAAATCAGGTCATGTGCATGGTACATAACCTTTTAATGAAAGTTTAATCCTAATATTTGGTTTATTTATCATCCAAAGACTAGAATTTATTCTCATTTCTCACCCTATTATATATTCTCACATGACATTTACCCTAATAATAATAATAATAATAATAATATAGGCTAATACCCTCATCAATCACCTATACGCTCATCAATCACCTATAAGCACATGGTTCTACCGGTTAGAAACTTAGAATAGAACAAAAAGTTGATGATTTCTAAAAAGGAAGAAAACATAGAACGGTTTTTCTAGTGTGTGTCCATAGGCACATGCTAACAAGCTTAAATAAGAAATTTATCTTTAAAATATTCCCTAATAGAGAATTGATAAACCCTTAGCAAACAAAATTAAACTAGTGGCTAACTAAATAATTGCAAAAAAAAGAGTTCTGAGAGTGTACCCATGGACACACACTAGAAAAAAAAATTTGGTAGGCAGGAGTAGTTCAATGTCAAACTGACGACCATCAAGCACCAATAAACCAACAACATTGAACAAACTTACAAAAGAAACCAAATCACTTAGTTTCTCTTCTCTCTTATATATTATTTCTGAAGTAAAGGTGTGTGATTTCATAATTGAAAAGGCATGAAGACCTTTATCCCATCATAAAGGCAGTGGAGGATAGGAGGTTACGAAACAGCGAAAGTGTATCTACGGCTAGGAAAGAGCATACAACTCTACTCAATTGATCCATATGCAAATTGCGAAGATAGAGAGCAGGATTTTTGTGCTACAAGGGTTAGAGAAAGCTGTAAATGGGAAAAGAGCTAGAGAAAGTTGTAAATGCACAGTTTGAGAAGCTGGAATTGAACCCGATGACCCGTTTCCACAGAGATCAATCTGTTTCAAGCTCTAGAGAGTGGCGAGATAAGGAATAATGGCGCCGATGAAGTTGTTGTTGGAAAGGGATAGTATTTTGAAGAACTTAAGTCGGAGAAGGCCGCAGCTGATTTTGCGGGAGAGAGTCCGTCAAGGGAGAGTTTCGTGACCCGGTTTGTATTCGGGTCGCATTAGACGCCGACCCATTTGCAAGGGTTGTCGTTAGAGTTAGTCTAGGAAGTCCATTTGGAGTGTGGGTATTTGAGATTCGCCTTGAAGACTATAAGCCCTAAACAGAAGTTGAAGATGTCAAAACAGAAAATAAGAGGAAACTAAAATTAATTAGCAGAAGATGAAGGATCAGTAGCCATGGAAAAGATTTTTGGGCCATTTTTTGGTGGGTTTCAGAAAACGGAGGGTTGCAACATCCAGACGAGGATCCATTTGAGGAGGATATATGTTTCTGACCCATCTTCTAAGAGAAGACAATTTTTCAGAGGGAGATGAAACGGTTGAAGAGAAAGTGGGTATTGAACGAAATGTCACTCAAGAGAAGTTTTGGGGATTGAAATATAGGAAGTGGAGGAGAAATAATCAGTCCAGATCGTCTATGACCAGATATAATATCAATCCTGTGTTTGTGAGCAAAAAAAAAACAATCTTGTGCCTCCAATCATACATGCACACGTATCTCTCTAATTAATTATTTATAATTTATTAAAATGTACATATTTTATAAATAATCTTTAAAAAAAGATTAGTAACTTACCCTCTCGATCGTCTTCTTTTTTACCATGGTTTCCTCTTCCCCATATCTCAATTTTTTTACAAGACCTTCACCTTGTTTGGAGCCATGGTATTATCGAGACCTAGCATGGCTCCAATTTGGCCCCAGATCTCTCTAATTAATTATATATAATTTATTAAAACGAAAGTTATTAACTTTCCTCTTCTTTTCTAACATAGATCTTCACCGCAGATCTCAATTTGGCGATTGGCCATTTTATTCTTCTACTAAAATAACTCATTAGGTGAAAAAGGAATCACAATTAAGATTGAAAGTTTACTGAAGTTGAAGCTTTGAAAATAATATTCAAACCTTGCAAGAGCTAGCCGGTGAATGAGCCTGCAATCATGATTTTGATGAAAATTTATGAGTTTAATGAAAATTTATCCTATTGGACGAAGTAGAGAGCCAGTCAGTGCAATTAGGAGTCCAGGTATGTTCATCGGTGAGATACAACGGAAAGTCAATTATTCTTTTTTCTTCTTTATATTCAATATTTGTGCAGTTAAAATTAGTTGTATATTGTTTAATTAGGGTGCCACATGGCCTAATATGATTGGTGGACCAGTATTAGTTGTATATTTTGCTATAGAGGATCTGAACCGATAATATAATGGGTTTAAGAGAAGATCTTGTTTCTTATTTATTTTTAGAGGAAAACAAATATCCTGATTTTTGAGATTCTCCAATTTGATCTCTTTCATAAGTTAACTGTCGAGTTCCCTTGTTCTAAGTAGTGGAATAATAACTTTGTAGGAGAATTGTGTTGTGATATTTAATCATGTATCCAGCAGGTTGGCTTCTTGTGTTTTGGCTAATCAGAACATATAATGAACATTAGACTGACACAATTAAATCTGTTAAGTCCTCGATTTCCAAAGGCCATGCAAATACTTCAATCAAGTCATATTCGTGTCGAGTTCTTGAGTTGTTATGAAATTTTCTATTTGAAATGATCAAGGTAGAACTAGAATGTATTTATTTTCTTTCTTTATTTTTGTTATTATTAAGTGTGAACATGATTGTGCTATTTCCGTAACAAAAATCCTATGATCAGGCAATCATTAGACTATATCGTGCTCTAAGAAGGGTTTCAAATCATGTGATAAGGAGTATAAAATACAAGAAAGATCATATCAGATCATATCAAAAGGTTTAAGGGCCGAGTCCAAGCCAATTCTCAACAAACTTTTAGCTTTTGGTCTCACCTTCTTTATAAATAGCATTACATTCATGCCATTTATAAAGAAGAATCACTAAAAGAAATTCAATATAGCATTGGATTCAAATCCATTGGCATTAAATCCAATCTAACAATAGTGATAAAATGTGCATTGGATTTTTTTATTACTAAATTTGCATTGGATTTAATGTATTTTCTTGGTTTTCCTGTGATATATATAGTCCAAAGAAATCCAATGCAACAATAGTGATATATAAAATAGTTCACCTACTACGATATATATAGTTTTGGATATGATATTCTCTCAGGTATACATCCATGATTTCCACCTTGTGAGCTTTATACTGAGCCATTTGAATCTGTTTCAGTAACTTTGATACTAGCTTCATTATATAGACATGTACGTCATAGTTGTTGGAAACGAAGGACACATGCTTTATGTGCTTATACTGAGCCATCTTACTCTCCATAGTAGAAGTTAATTTTTTTGAAACCTGGAATAAAAATTGAATACAAAGGGAAAGATTGAAAGAACAATATTAAAACTATACATAGAGGGAGAAGGATGCAAGAATAACCTGGATGTATACCTGAGGGAATATCCTATCCACAATCCTATATGTAAGAGCATGGTTCTCATATCTTATTAGGTTCTCTTTGTCAATCAAAAAATCATGGTCCTTATCCAGCCCCTAGAACTTGCATGTAGTATATGACATAAAAGTGCTCGTAGGAGAAATATCTGTTTGAGAAACAATACACAAGATATAAAGACAAATATTTCATATCATGAAAAAGAAGATGATATTTAAACCCTCTTCATTGAGTATAGCAGTTTGCCTAACTTGTGTGATGAATTTTTTTTAGACATAAGAAGAGATGTACAATAGATCTTCAAGATGACTCCACATGATAAGCAAAGATTCATAAGAGTAGTTATTTGCTAAGTTTTTGAATCCATTTGTAAGATATTTTATTTTCCTTCTCCTTAATTCTAAGGATTAATGTTATTCCTGGACCTTGATTGCCAACCATCAATTTCCATGATTTTGCGTATAATCAGTGGGTTGTCCATCTTGCTTAGCTAAAATAAAGGTCGATTTGTTATTCATAATATATACTTGCTTTCTAGAGGTCATGTTTTGTGCATTTTTTCCCGACATGTTTTTACACATTTGATAATTTCATTTTACCCTTCTTTTGTTTCAGTGGGAGTAAAGATCTTGAGCATTTCAATGAAGATCATGTTTGACATGGTGAGTCATACTATGGTTTATGATCAACATAATAGAGCTTGTGAATGTTGCTAAAGAGAAAAACTGAGGTAAATAGCATGAATTTAAGCTCTACTGTGGTCTATTTGGGGATCAAAATCATGGTAGATGGTTCTTGTTTGATTGTGGTTGACAATATGGGTTTAGTATTCGATCCTGGAGGTGTTGGCGATCATGGGAGATATCGTTTTGATTCCTCTTATGCAGCGGGATTGATCCATATATGGAGTGAATTAGTTTGGGTTTTTGATCCGGGAAGAGGCCTTACCTCAATTGATTAATGTGCTGCTGAGTTGAGAATGTGCTGGGAATTTTGTGATAACCTACAAGTCTTCCTGGTGTCCACGTTTTGGTGATAAATCGCAAGAAACATGCAATATCAATTGCGAATTTGCTGCTGAATTTTGTTGCTGCATTTTGTTGCTTCCTACTGAATTTGCTGAATTTGTGTGTTGCATATCCTCATGAGGTGTTGTTTGGCTACTGAAATTTTGATGCTGCTAATTTGGGTATGCTGAAATTTGTGTTGCAAATTGTACCTGAGACCCCACGAAATCCTTGCTACTGAAGCAAATGGATGAAGAAGGTGGAGTCATGGAATGGCTCATCCAGTGGGCGAATTTTGACAGCACTGAGGCCACTTGGGAGACAGCTAGTCATGTTATTAGACAATTTCCGGATTTTAATCCTAAGTCTTGAGGACAAGACTTCTTGGGGGGGGGGGGGGGGGGGGGGGGGGGGGGAAGTAATGTCATATACTGTGAGAAAGATATAAATAGCGGGAAATGTAACTGAAATCGACATGGAAATAACATAAGGCTTTTCACAGTAAACTTTCTGTTTTCTCTCTCTCTCTTCTGTCTCTCTTGAATCCGGGATATGACACATACATCAACGAATACGATGAAGGTACAGAGATATTAGGGTTGTTTAATGCCGCAAGTCTCCTGCGATTTAGAATAATTTTTCTTATTTAATCTTCCTGCATGTAGCTCAGCTCATTTTTCTTTGGCTCTTCTTCCAGCTTAACAAGGCCCAAAGTGCTCAGAAAGGATTAAATCTGTAACACCCCCAAATATATCCTTGAAAGGTATCATCGCCAGTGACCTCAGATTCCACATCCGAAGCCACCCAAGGCTTAACCAGTTTATACAAATCATAAAACAACATTTATAATACGAAATGTCATAGTATTGGATTAAATCAAAGTTTCGGAATTACATACATAATCCAAATACAACCAAAATATATTACAACGGAAGTCTTTTTTAAAATAAATGACACAAAAGTCTTGATCTAGCGATCACACGCCTAGGATCTCAACCTGATAAAACTCATTAAAAATTCCATCTGCCTTCCTTGTCATTTCTAGCCTTCATGGAACTGCAGTTTATCTGATGTGCCGTATGAGACGGATGACACCAACCAACCATGCAAGGGAATATAACCGGTTGGTTAGTCTAATGAAAGACTATGCAAGGGTAAAACAGAAAGGTTCTAAGTAGTCGTATTAGGTTAGTCCCATCGCTTCTCGAATGAAAGCCGATGACGATAGTAAACCTCAATACTTCTATAGAAAATATACGAAACAATATGATCAAGAGAAGACTCTGAAAGATTGAGTCTTAAGGAAACATATGAAGAGAAGACTCCAACGAATTGAGTCTTATCGGAAAGTATGACAATGTTTGGGAACATTATAATTCACACAAGCGTTTTAAAAAGACTTGGTGTTTCGGTTCACGACCAACCTCACCGTACAATGCGAATTCAGATTGGAAAGAGAACTTTACTCTGACCAAAGTCTAGACGAGTTTTCCTAGCTGTACTACTTCCTAGCTGCACTACTCGCCTGAGGGTATATTAATTATGTGCATAGCGGCACTTATCTTATTTACTTCCAAAATGTATATTCACGTTATAAGCTTTTATCATAATCATCTCATCCCTCAGGATATAGAGATATATAGTCGGGAATAAATCCCTAAAGGTTTGACGCCAGCTAAGCGCACCTCCCCTATATTCGGATAAGGGGATAGTCATGACCAGAGAAACGGTGTTAGGGCTTGGACATCCTATCCACCGGGTTATAAAGAAACGGCTACCTCTCAAGGTAAGCAGTGTTCCTACGAATACTCGTGCTAACTATATCTCAAGTGCACATAAAATCCACTGCTAACTATATTTCAAGTTCGCATAAAAATCCACAATAATATCATCACGGTAATAACAGATATAATAGCGTTGTTTCTAGCAGTATATACAACCTATTATAATATTCCTTTTAATCATATCATTTATAAAATCTGCTCCCAACGAAGACAGTAATTCATCCCAATTTAATTAACAATTAAACAATTGATAATTAATAGAAATATGGAATGATAAGCAAGAGCGAACCGCCACTTGCCTTAGATTTAGACAAAGCTCAACGAAGCTCAAAGACAACGGGTTTCCGAGTCCGGAACGAGGATAGAACTCGGATTTCAGATCCCGGTGAAGACGATGGGGGTTCGACTCGTGGTGGCTCCGACTTCTGGATTCCCTGGACTTCCAAAGGACCACCTTGAGAGCACCTCCTCCTCCTATGAGAGCTCCCACGACAACTCCGGCGAAAGCTTGCAAATCCGGCGACAATGGAACGAGAGAGAGATTTGAGAGAGAGAGAGAGATTGGGATGTTTCCTCCTCCAAGTCCCCTCCTTTTATAAGCCAAGCAAGGAGGTCAAGCAGGCATCTCCCCCACCGCCTCACCGCCTCGGCTCCGACAAAGGCAAAGCAGCTCAGGCTTCGCCTGAGCTGCCATCAACGTCAAGCACACAGATCCGGCCTCCTTCATCACCAACTGGCGAAGGCCATCAACGTCAAGCACACAGATCCGGTCCTGAAACCAGAGTGATCCATCCTCCTGAATCACGAAACTGGGAGCTTTCCCGTCCATCACTTTACTGCTTAGCTTCACAATGACTACATCATCAACCTACTTCTCCCTGATTTGATCAAGTAGCGTAGCCTGAATATCAAGCATACTCAGGTATCCTCGACGTTGATCGTACAAGACTTCAATCTTGCACAACCCTTGGTTCAACTTGGTCTGAGCAGTAAGTAGAGCCACTACAGTCTCGTGCGGCGTCTTCCGACTCAATGCATCAGCTACTACATTAGCCTTGCCCGGATGATACATCAACTCGATGTCGTAGTCTTTGAGTAGCTCTAACCAGCGATGTTGTCTCATATTCAGCTCCTTCTGAGTGAACACGTACTTAAGACTCTTGTGATCAGTGAAGACTTGGCACCTCACACCATAGAGATAGTGCCTCCAAATCTTCAGTGCAAAAATAACGGCTGCTAGTTCCAGATCATGCGTCAGATAGTTTACTTCATATATCTTCAACTGTCGGGATACGTATGCAATAACTTTGCCTTTCTGCATCAGTACGCATCCTAACCCATGCTTCGAAGCATCACTATAGACCACATAACCATCATTTCATTTCGGTAGCGCTAACACTGGTACAGAGGTCAGACACTGCTTCAACTTCTGAAAACTGGCCTCGCACTTGTCATCCCAGACAAACTTCTTGTGGACTTTGTGGAGCAGACTGGTCATAGGTAGAGCGATCTTAGAAAATCCCTCCACGAACCGTCTATAATATCCAGCAAGTCCAAGAAAACTGCGCACCTCTTTCATATTTTGAGGTCGCTTCCAATTTGCTACCGCTTCAATCTTCTGGGGATCAACCATAACCCCATTCTCATTGATCACATGGCCTAATAAAGCCACTTCCTTGATCCAAAAGTCACACTTAGACAACTTTGCATATAGCTGATTCTGTCTAAGGACTAACAAAGTAATCCGAAGATGTTCCTCGTGAGCTTCCTCGCTCGGGGAATAGATTAAAATGTCGTCGATGAAGACCACTATGAACTTATCCAAGTATTGGTGGAAACATCGATGCATTAGATCCATGAAAACTGCTGGAGCATTGGTAAGTCCAAATGGAATGACTACGAACTCGTAGTGACCATATCTCGTCCGGAAAGTAGTCCTCGGAATATCCTCCTCACGAATTCTGAGCTGATGGTAACCAGATCTCAGATTGATTTTGGAAAAGACTTTAGCTCCTTACAGTTGATCCAACAGATCATAAATCCTCGGCAACAGATACTTGTTCTTGATCGTGACTTTATTCAACTCTCGATAGTCGATACAAAGTCGAAACAATCCATCCTTCTTCTTGACGAACAAAACCGGAGCGCCCCAAGGTGATGCGCTCGGCCTTATATAGCCCTTCTCAAGAAGATCTTCGAGTTCCTTCTTCAACTCTTGCATCTCAGCAGGAGCCATCCGGTACGGTGCCTTAGAGATCGGCGCGGTACCAGGCTCGAGATCAATGGTAAACTCCATGTCACGATACAAGGGTAAACCAGGAATTTCCTCCGGAAAGACGTCTGGAAACTCACAAACGACCGGAATATCAAGAACTGATGGCTCATCTTTCTTGGGCTCGTCCAGATAGCACAAGTACCCGACACAACCTTGTCGAAGTAGCTTAAACGCAGCCATCGCATTGATGAGCCTGCCGTTATCAGCGTCATTACGACCCTTGAATTTGCATACAAACTGGCCCCCAGATGACACCATCACAGTCCTTGAGCTAAAATCGGTTACCGTCCCATGACGCGTCAGCCAATCCATACCGAGAATAATGTCGTATGGAGCCATGGCTATACAGATCAAATCTGCTTTGAACTTCTTACCTTGGATGGTAATCGGATATTCTGACAGACGCTTGGTGCCCACTAAATGTTCACCATTTGGAAGATTCACAACGAAAGGTTCACAAACCTCGTTGCATACTAGCCCTAACTTACTGACACAACTCTCCGAAATAAAGGAATGAGTAGCACCCGAATCAAACAACATACATACAGAAGTAGAATGGAGGTATAGAGTACCTTGAGCAATCAGAGCATTTGGTCTATCAGCCTCACACATCTCGTAAAGGCGTTGACCCTGACTTCCAGAAGCAGTTGGGGCTTTCCCCTTGTTCTGTGCAGCTGTCTGTGTCGAAGGACTAGGAGCTTCCACTGGTCTGAACCTGGGTCGATTGTTCTGATTAACAGACCCTTGATGTGATTCAGCTCCTTTCTGCCTTCTCTACGGACAGAACGTATGCACATGTCCCTCCTTTCCACAGCCATAGCATATCTTCTTTTCCTTCGGACACGCATTGCTCTTGTGCCCGGGTGTACCACAATTGTAGCACTGGATCAGATTCTTGTCTTGACCCGACTGTTGCGTAGACCCTCCATGAGTCATATCCGTTTTTGCTTTGCCAGACTTGGTAAAATTAGACGGTGGCGCGGGACGCTTGAATCCACTCGCCTGAGACTGGTTCTACATTGACCTCTGGCGATTGCGCTTCTTCGTTGACTCCTCCAGAGTCACTTCCAGTTTGTAGGCAGCGTCCATGTACTGCTCCAAAGTAGAGCATCCGTGATGTACCATCAACGGCTTAATATCTGGATTCATCCACTCATGGAAATGCCAGATCTTTTGCTCTTCGCTGGACACCTCCAGCCCAGCATATTGTAGCAGGTGATTGAACTTGGCCACAAGCTCAGTCACTTTCAATCCATCCATCTTTGGATAGAAGAACTCCTTGTGTTTTTCTTCCCTCATAGCTCGGGAGAAGAAACGATCTGTCATCTTGGCCTTGAACATCCCCCAGTTCAAACCAGGGTGATTAGCTAGACCAATACTGTAGGATCGAGATTGTTAGACAAATAACTAAGGAACTAAGAATAGCAATTCCCAGTTCCCTTCGCAGCGGAATTTAAACAATCAAGCACAAATGAACAAGTTCCTTATAGTGGAAACCTTTGATTGCCAACTAGCAATCCAGGATAAAAACCACTACCTTTCTTTTGAAAGGATTTCAAGGTCTACTTCTTGATTTCTTATCTCTTTTGGTTACAGCTTATCCTAGGAACAAACACACAGTTTCTTTACCTTACACACAGTTAGGCAATCCTAGATAACTTAACACAATCAATAATCAATCCAAGAAACAGACCTTAGCACCTAGGAACTATCTCACTTACAATCACAAGAACTTAGCACTCAGCTCTTCGATTCCTTGACTGGTTCCTCTTGATCTCGGTTTGCTTTGATGATCTTGTTTGAAGGTTCACACTTTGATGTTTGCTATTGAGTGTGATTCGTGTGTTTGTGCTTGAAGATAACCTTTGAGTTAGTCTTCCTTTTATAGTGGATTCTTCGCAGCTTGATCTTCTCTTGGTTCCCACAGATCGAGCTTGCCCTAGGATGTGTGGTGATCCTTGATCCACGCTGTCTTTGACATGTACCAATAACCTAGGCAGCTCAGAATCCTTTTTTAGTTGGTCAACTGCTTCAGCCAAGTCGTTCTCCAACTTCCTTCTTCCGAGGTTCGACAAGCTGGGCACTTTGGAACTGTCTTCTGGACAGCGACAGGTTCCATGACAAGTCACTTTCACCTTTCTCTGTCCGAGGTTATGTGTTCTAGGCGTCTTGTTGTTTTTCTCTGGACAATGGCCGACTTTGGAAGCTTCGCACAAGTCGTTTTCAACTTTCTCTTGTCCGAGGTTGGTGTTCCCAGATTTCTCGGAAAGCGCAACATCACATGTTGTATTTCTGGGCACACCTGGGTTCCTTCATTTGGCTTGCTCCTTGGTTTTCTTGTCCTGTTTTGCTTTCATGCCTTCGATGTTTGTCCTGTGGTTCCTTAAGGCACATCTTTGAGATAAAACATTAGTATCAAAATATTTGTCATCTTCAAAAGTAGAGAAACTAAGGAAAGGAACTCTCAGGGGAACCGAAGTTCCAGAGTTCCGTTTCCTAACAATTTCCCCCTTTTTGATGATGACAAATATAAGAAACCTGGCAGTATAATAAGGACATGAAATTCATGAGAACAGTTGAGCTAAGAGATTTACAACTTTATAAAATAATGATAGAACATTCAATAGTTGAAAATTCCCCCTAAGCAGATGAACTAAGTTATTCAAGTTCCCCCTCATAAATAGAATGGGTTCAGATTTCCTATAGGTCCAGTAGTTCCAATAGTTCAAGGTTCCTATCCATTCTTCCCCCTTTTGACATCATCGAAAAGATCAACCAATTTATCAAGTAAAGGATATCAAAGGGAAACAAACAATTGCGCTAAACCCATGACAGAAACCATAATAGAAACTTAAGGCAGAGACAAATAATGCATTAGAAACGTAGCCAAAGGAGTTCATTAGTCATTAAAGCTTAATACATTGTCCAGACACATAGTAGAAAGAGACACAAAAGATCACAAATAAACTTGAAGACAGACAAAAGAGAGGATAGGAGAGGGGAGTAGGATCCTAGGGAACTACTAGCACACTGTGGCGTTATAGCACTGGGAACTAGGAGAGACGTTCCTATGGCAAGTCAGTGGCCTCCTCTTCATCATCCTTCTTGTCGTCAGTTCCTTCATCATGGCCTGTTGCCTGATTAGCTCCAGTTGCATCCTCCCAGGTTTTCTGAAGCACCTCCACCAGACTAGAAACAACAGCTCTGGTTTTCCCCAGTTCATTCACTTGATCACGGAGGACAACTGATATTGCATGGGATCCATCCGTGATAGCTTTTTCAATACGACCCAGAGAGGTTAGGATCGCAGAGGAGTCTTGGGTGGGGTAGAGCGGTGACAGAGAGCTTGGAGAGGCTTGGGAACTTGTCTTTTCCTTAGGCGGTTCCGTTTGAGTTGCAGAGGGAGCATCCAGGTGATCTTTGGTTTTCAGTTTCTTCACAGAGGCCATGGTAAGGAACTTACAGTAGGGTGTTTCCTTGAGGTTGTCTGGGTACAACTTGAGGGTCGAGAGAAGTTTCTTGATAATGTGAGGAATGGGCAAGGCATGGGATTCATGGTTTTGGCAAAATTGCATATGGGCTAACACCAGCTTGGGTAAATCAACTTGTTCACCAGTCAAGATCTTATCCATGAGAATTGCATCAGTGATGAGAACCGTGGCGCGGTGCTCTTGCCTGGGAACCAGATTCCTGATGATCCAGAAGTATAGCAGTCGAAAATGGAGATGAATATGTCGATCTCACAATGAAGGAAGAAGACTGGAAACCTGAGCACTATGTCACCATGGAAAAGAATGCCAAAGCCAGGCAGTTCATCCTCAATGGACTGGACATAGAAGACACAGACAATGTCATAGGGATCCAGACGGCAAAGGAGATGTGGAAGGCACTCAAGGAAATGCATAAAGGAAGTGATGAACTAAAGCAAAGCAGAAAGTTTGCTTTGGAAGGAGAATACCACACCTTCAAAATGATGGAAACTGAGACCATCTCAGAGTACTACTCCCGCTTCAACAGACTGATTGGAAAGCTAACAGTGGCGGGAGTCAACCTTGATGAGGTTTCCAAGTCCCTGGTGGTCATCAATGGACTCAATTCCAAGTTCACTCTTCTCAAAGGAATCATGAAGAACACTCCAGGCATCCAATCTCTTCCCTTGACTCAAGTCATAGGGAAACTAGAGGTTGAAGAAGGAGAGCACACCAAAGCCAATACCGACAAGAAACTGGAGAAAGGAATTGCTCTCAAGATCTCCAAAGCCTTCTCAAGGATTGAGATGGAGCAAGAGAACTCAGACCTAGAAGAAGAGGAGGACGAACTGACAGCCCTCTTCACGAAGAATATCAAAAAGTTCTTTGTGAAGGGAAGGTTCCAAAAGGGCAGTTCCTCCCACAATGGACCAAGAAGATATCTCAAGGAAGTCTCCTGTTACGAGTGCAAAGAAAAGGGGCACTACGCTAAGAACTGTCCCAACAAGGAAGACTCCAAAGAAGATGAAAGACCTCAGAGAAAGAAGGCTCTCGTGGCCTCATGGGGAGAAGACTCAGATGAGGAACTGGATCTGAGCGGTTTCTCTGGAGGAAGATGTCTCATGGCAAAAGGAGACTCAAGCGACTCAGAAGACCTTGAGAAAGAAGAGAGGCAACCTCGACTATGGTACATTGACAATGGTTGCTCATGCCATATGACCGGAATAAGAAATCAAATGACCTCTCTTCAACCCATCCAAGGAGGAAACATCTCTTTTGGAGACAAAAGCAAAGGAAAAATTTGTGGAATAGGAACCGTAAATCTCAATGACCACACTAAGGTAAATAAAGTTCACCTTGTTGATAACCTTGATTTTGATCTAATTAGTGTGTCACAACTGTGCGATCAAGGAGACAATGAAGTTAGATTCAAGTCAAGTGAATGCACTGTCCTAGACTCCTCGGGACAAATCATCTTAAAAGGCAAAAGATTCAACAATGTGTATGTTGTTGACCCATCATTTGTTCCCAAGGAGAAACTCTGCCTCTCAACAGTGAATGATCAAACGGAGCTGTGGCATCAACGTCTTGGTCACGCCAGCACCAAACTGATCCACAAGCTACACTCAAAGGAACTAGTTCGAGGCCTTCCAAAGATAAGTGGCACATCTTCGGAACCATGCTCAGACTGCATAAAGGGGAAACAAGCAAGGAGTTCCTTCAAATCCAAGAATATGGTAAGCTCCTCTAGGCCCCTTGAACTCATCCACATGGACCTTTGTGGACCTATGAGAATTCAAAGCCTAGGAGGAAACATGTATATCTTTGTCCTTGTCGATGATTTCTCTCGCTTCATGACAAGGCCGGAAACCGTTGTCGTTTTCCTGTCAAAGAAATCCTAATTCACCTACTAAAGAGTATAGCAAGCAAGTCAGGGTCGATCCCACAGGGAGTCGGTTATCTGTATGCAATAACGTGTGACTAACAAGTAACAGCGGGGTTTTGGAATAATCGCAGGATAACCAAAGATGCAAGTAATAACAGAAGAAGAAATATAATGAGAGAAAGTATTCCACCAGACAAATATCCACACCACAAATGCAATAGGTTGATCACTGAAAACTATCTTTCCAAGTTCTTTTACTATCTTATAATTGTTCCCATCCTGATCATGAATACTATCGATTCTCACAGTTGTCGATAGACTTATTACTATGCCAATGATAAAATACCTCCGATTCTCACAGTTGTCGGTGTACTTTAGCACTAACACAGCAATAGCAATACACACAAGGATATAGGATACATGCAAGTAGAAAGACGTACAAGTACTCACTCCCCTACTCACATGCAACTGATTCTCACTCACAATTGTACGCTCGGAACCCCTATACGCACAATTGTGTTTACCACTAGATATGCACTCGGAACCCCTATATGCAATCCTAGCAATATGATAGATGTCGAAAAACCTAGTTAGCTACGCTAGAAGAATCAACATAAATCAATAAACAATTTAACCAAGAGAATCAATCCAACTTAATAAGATATAGAACACGGAATAGAAATCTCACAACCAATTCATTATCGTGCTTCAATTGTCTAGCGAAACAAAAGTGTTTAGCTATCCATTGTTCAAAAACCTAGAAGTTGAATAGACAAAAGAGAGAGGACCGAACTCCTCTCAAAATTAACAAAAGAGATCTTATATAGGTTCTTGGAAAATTAACCTAGCAAACAAAATAAGGAAATAAAATATAATAAGACATAAAATCCAAATATACTAAAATAGAAACAAATGACACGTTGGCCGCACAATCTTCTCTTCCACCGCGAGGCGGTAATATCCCACCGCGAGGCGGTGACTTCTGGCGCGTTGTACTTCTCTGAGGATCACCGCCGGGCCGCGGTGGCTTCTGGCGCGGGGCGGTATTGGCCAACTTCTTCATCCTTGCGTCTGCTCTCCTATACTACCACTTGAGGTAGCTTTCTTCATTAGTTCTGGGCAGAACTTCTCCTTCATCTTCTATCCTCTTCACTAAGCTGTAAAACCTTCATATCTGTACTGCTTCAACTCTTCCCCTGGATTACAGACTTAGCCTAATTCTACACCAAAACTTCATCTAAATTGTGTCAATAATCACTAGTTAAGGTGCATGAAATGACACCTATCAAATATCCCCACACTTAGACCTTTAATCGTCCCGAGTAAATCAAATCAATCATACTCCACTCATCAAATATCAAGGCCTCAGGAAGTGTGACAACAGATGATACCAATGACTATAACAGCTCAACAATCAGCCCCAGACAACCAAAACACATGATGCGAGATGAATCTATTCCTAACTCCTGCCTAGCTTCTTATTGCTCCAAAGTGACCTACCCAAACTCCTTATACCGCCTCTTCTTATGACGCCTCGACAATAGGTAGAGAGAAATCCTAGAATCACTCTTCTTCTTTTTCGCTCATCTTGCCGAGGTGCCCTTTCGGGTTTTCACCAAGCCACTCATTTCATTTTACTAGACGTCTCACATGTGCTCACATCACTCCAGTCCACTTTTGTCCTGGTCTATACCAGTCGGACTACCTGCTTTTTACCTGAGCCGCCCTTGCGGGTTTTCGGCTCATCCCAGGATTTTGATTGCCTTTTCAAATATTTTTGGCTTTTTTTTTTTGAATAGAAATACGAAATGCAATAATAAAATCTGTACACTAGCTATGATAAACAGTGAGTCTAAATCCCTCCCCACACTTGAAACACACATTGTCCTCAATGTAAAGACGAAAACAAAACAAAATAGGGAGAAAAGAACAAAGACTCACTGGAAAGGTGGATACGGTGGAAAGCTCGGTGGAGGTGGATGCCGCCCAAAGTACTGCTTCTGCATGAAGGCCTCAGCTGCACTCAGCTGGTCCGTGATATCGCGTGCAATGTCAGCCTGTATAGTGTGCAGCCGAGCCAGCGTCGCCTCGATCGCAGCCTCCTGACGCAGCGTGAAGGCATCAAAACGGATGAACATCTCGTCCTAAGAAAACTCAGAAGGCGATGCAGATGTGGAGGCAACGTCAGAAGCAGGGGAATCGACATCCATAATCATGGGAATAGCAGCCGACGGATCAGCCTCATTGTCGGAAAAAATAATCTCAGCGTCAGACGGGATGTACCAGCCTGTGAAATCTCATGGGTAGGCCAAAGGACGAGGGAGGCGCAACAGGTGACCTCCGTAGGAGAACCACAGATACTGCCCCTGAGATATGGTCAGCATACCACACCGTCGCAGATATGGGATGTCGTAGCGAATAGGCATGAGCGGCGGAGGAATGGTGTCCATCGAAATCCTGGCCGTAGCAACCAAGGTGATCAGTCCACCCTGAACAATGTCTCGTGCGGCGCCCTCGCGAATCTGCTTTAGCTCATGCAGCCATATGACAACCCATCCAGGGGTCACCTCATCCAAAGGATCAATCATCGGGGAGAAAAGACCAAGGCGCTTCAGAGAAACCTTTCTCTCCTCCATACACCCACAAAATGTCCGAAGCAACACAGTGTAGACCAAGCGGAAGCAGGGGTGGACAATCTTGTTACTATTCTCCTTCCTCTTTTGATATTCAGCCATTCCCGTTGCGGTGGTCCAGAATTCCTTAATGTCCGCCTTGTCGGGACCCTGCCTCCACTTCTCAGTAGCTGGCGAGACTGCAATGCGAGGCGGTCACTGTTCGATTCCTCCTCTAACACCACCGAATAACCGGAAGAACACCCAGATTGCACCGATCACACCACCAGAACAAAGTGTCACCCCCTTCAACTACTAACCACCACGGGGAAGTTCAGAAATCGTTACAAAGGGAGGTTTGGGTAGAGGAGATCAAAGTTGGGAGGTTGCCACTACCAAGGCTAGGAACAAGGGAGATTGGGGCAGGTAAAGCTTTGGGTTAAGGGTTTGAGAGCTTGGAATGGGGGTGCGGCAGAGAGAGAGACGGGGAAGAGAAAGAAAAAGGGGATTAGGGTTTGGCGGGAGAGTTTATGGGGTGATAAGTGTAAAAGTAGGTACCGGACCGCGGGGCGATCCAACTGACACCGTCAAATCCTTCGTATCCAACTCAAGAAATAACAATATTACTCACCCGTTTAAGGTTTTTTCGGGACCCTTTATTTCTTGTCTTTTTTTTTTCTTTTTTTTTCTGAGTTGAGAAATCATACCAGACCTCCACCGCAGGGTGGTGAGATCCACCGCGGGGCGGTGGGACGAGCTGGGTACCACGTCTCTTCTCGGATTTACTTTCGTACCTGAAATGTGAGTAACAGGTGGACGAAACAAAGCAAAAATAAACTACGAAAATAATCTAATGAAAAGAAAATATCAAATAACTAACCCGGGTTGCCTCCCGGACAGCGCCTTGGTTAACGTCGTTGGCTCGACGTAGGCTGTGGCTCACCATGTTTCAGCTTCAGGGCTTTCGAAACTTATTGCATCAACATGGGTTGGATCGAAGCCTTCATAATAGGGTTTCAGCCTATGGCCATTCACTTTGAAGATGTTGCCTGTCTTAGGGTTTGTCAGTCCGATGGCACCATGGGGGTGAACTTCAGCAACTTCATAAGGACCCGTCCATTTGGACCTCAGTTTCCCAGCAAAGAGCTTGAGCCGGGATTGAAATAGGAGGACCTTATCTCCTGGCTTAAAATTCTTTCGCAGAATATGCTCGTCATGCCACTGCTTGGTCTTCGCCTTGTAGTTAACAGAGTTCTCATAGGCTTCAAGGCGTAATTCCTCCAGTTCTTACAGCTGCAGCTTACGGAAATCCCCCACTTCATCCAGTTGCATGTTGCATTTCTTTATTGCCCACCACGCTTTATGCTCAAGCTCTACGGGGAGGTGGCAAACTTTTCCAAATATCAGCCGGAAAGGGGACATTCCTATCGGAGTTTTGAAAGCTGTACGGTATGCCCACAGCGCATCATTGAGCTTGGTGCTCCAATCCCTCCGATTAGCTTCTATTGTCTTCTCCAGTATAGATTTAATCACTATGTTGGAGTTCTCGGCTTGCCCATTAGTTTGAGGATGGTAGGCCGTAGAGATTCTCTGGGTGACGTGATACTTCTTCAGTAGGACAGTCACTGTCTTGTTGCAGAAATGGGTTCCCCTATCACTAATTAAAGCTTTGGGTATTCCAAATCTTGAGAAAATATTTTCCTTGAGAAAACCTGCCACAACTTTAGAATCATCAGTCCTGGTGTCCTTCGCTTCTACCCACTTGGAAACATAGTCCACCGCAAGCAATATATATAGATTCCCATGAGAGCTAGGAAAGGGTCCCATAAAATCCATGCCCTAAACATCAAAGACCTCACAAAAGATTAATGATGATTGCGGCCTTTAATTCCTCCTAGTGATGTTTCCAACCCATTGGCATCGATCGCAGGATTTGCAGAAGGCGTAAGCATCCCTAAAGATGTGTGGCCAATAAAATCCTGCCTCCAATATTTTCCTAGCAGTCCTATTCGCTCCAAAATGACCCCCATATGCTTCAGAGTGACAAAAGTTAAGGACAGATTGTACCTCATTGTCTGGGAGGCATCGGCGCACTACCTGATCGACACAATGCTTCCACAGGTAAGGATCATCCCACACATAGTGGCGAGCTTCTCTCCGTATCTTCGCCTTTTGAGCTCTGGTGTAATCTGGGGGTATTTCCTCTCGAACCAGATAGTTGACGATATCTGCGTACCAAGGTCTGAAAGAACGGATTCCGAAGACGTCCATGGCTATGTGAGAGGGAGGGTCAAAGGTGTCTCTAGACCAAAGTGTGACTCCAGAGATGTGACCGTGGGGCGGTGCTATTGCTGCGGGTCGCGGTGAGCCTTCCTGGTTCTCACATAAATCTACCGCCGGGTCGCGGTGGTCACCACTGCGGGGCGGTGACATCTCCAACTTCATACTGGCTACGACTCGCCGGGTTGCGGCGGTGGGGACCGCGGGGCGGTGTTTGTTTTCTGAACTTCCCTCGATTATAAAAAGTGTGTCATCTGGGAAGGTGTCATGAATGGGGCTCTATTCTCCGGGCTTATCTTCCTCATGGACGAGCCTACTCAGGTGATCTGCTACTAGGTTCTCTGCTCCCTTCTTATCACGGATCTCCATATCAAATTCAGTGAGAAGGAGAACCCATCGGATTAGTCTTGGCTTTGCTTCTTTCTTCGTCATCAGGTAACGAAGAGCAGCATGATCTGTATAGATAATCACCTTGATTCCCAAAAGATATTGCCTAAACTTTTCCAAGGCAAAGACAACCGCCAGCATTTCCTTCTCAGTGGTGGAGTAGTTCCTCTGGGCTCCACTCAGAGTCATGGAGGCATAATGAATCACATGGGATGCCCGTCCCACTTTCTGTCCTAGAACCGCTCCAACTGCATAATCGCTGGCGTCACACATGATCTCAAATGGGAGAGACCAATCAGGTGCCTGAATGATAGGTGCACTTGTCAGACGTTCTCTCAGGCAATCAAACGCTTTCTTGCACTCATCAGTGAATGCGTAGGTCACTTCCTTCTTCAGTAGCTCGCATAGGGGTGAAGAGATTTTTGAGAAGTCCTTGATAAATCTTGGGTAGAAACCTGCATGACCTAAAAAGGAACGCACTTCATGCATATTAGTAGGACAAGGCAAAGACTGAATTACATCAATCTTTGCCTTATCGACCTCAATACCCCTAGCAGAGACAATATGACCCAGTACTATCCCCTGTTCTACCATAAAATGACACTTTTCATAATTTAAAACCAAATTGGTATCAACACATCGTTTTAGTACGAGGGCCAAATGGGTTAAACATGAATCAAAGCTAGTCCCATGCACTGTAAAGTCATCCATAAATACCTCAATGAATTTCTCAACATATTCAGAGAAGATACTAACCATACATCGTTGAAATATACCGGGTGCGTTACACAATCCGAATGGCATTCTGTGGTATGCAAAGGTGCCAAAGGGACATGTAAAAGTGGTTTTCTCTTGGTCTTCTGGCACAATGGCCACCTGGAAGTATCCTGAATATCCGTCGAGAAAACAGTAGTAGGGGCGCCCAGCAAGGCGTTCTAGCATTTGATCAATAAAGGGCAGGGGGAAATGGTCTTTCCAAGTTACCGCATTCAGCTTACGGTAATCGATGCACACTCTCCATCCTATGGTGGTCCTGGTGGGAACTAACTCTCCTTGTTGATTCTCCACTATAGTAATACCTCCTTTCTTAGGGACCACCTAGGTTGGACTTACCCATTGGCTATCCGAAATAGGGAAGATCATATCAGCCTTGAGGAGTTTTAGCACTTCTTTCTTCACCACTTCCATCATCAGAGGATTGAGCCTTCTCTATGGCTGCCTGGATGGTCTAGCTCCGTCTTCAAGTAGAATCCGATGCATACAAGTCGAGGGACTTATCCCTTTTATGTCTGCAATGGTCCATCCAATCGCGGTTTTATGATCCCTTAGCACGCCTAATAGCTTCATTTCCTGGTCCGCAGATAGCTTGCTAGACACAATGACCGGCAGGGTGTCGTTGGCTCCAAGAAAAGCGTACTTGAGATGGTCTAGCAGCGGCTTCAATTCGATCTCGGGAGCCTGTTCAACAGAAGGAACGAGCCTTTCGCTCGGGCTTAGTAAAATGGGGCCAACGCCCAAAGGATCTGCAGAGTACTTACCATGGGCATCCAGCTGAGCGATGACTTCCTGCATGTTAGAGGGTAAAGAGTATTCCTCATAGGACAAGTCCAAATTATTTTCAACAATGGTCATCAACTCATCAGGACCAGAAATATCAAAGACATCCTGTGCAATAGAATCGATCACATCAATGGAGCATAGAGAATGGTCTTCAGCGGGGTGTTTCATGGCTTCATAAATTTTATATTCCACCTTCTCCCCGTCAAATTCCATCGAAAGTGTCCCACTTTGCAAATCAAGTTTAGTCTTAGCAGTTTTTCAAAATGGCCTACCTAACAGTATAGGAGTTGCCTTCGTATTTGTTTCCATATCTAAGACATAAAAATCTGCAGGGAATATCAATTTATCAACCATAATAAGGACATCCTCTATTACTCCCCTAGGGTAGACACTAGACCTATCAGCCAATTGAATTACAATTCCTGTTTCCTGCAGAGGTCCAAGTCCAAGAGATTCGTAGAGAGAATAGGGTAACACATTAATGGAGGCACCAATATCAAGCATAGCTTTTTCAAACTTAGTGTCTCCAATAATACAAGGAATGCTCCACATACCTGGGTCTCCGCACTTCTTTGGCATACGCCTCTGGAATACAGCAGATACGCGTTCGCTAACCTTGACTTTTTCCTTGCCCTTCAGCTTCTGGTTTCTTTTTATAGTGCACAACTCCTTTAGAAACTTAGCGTACCTCGGTACACTCTTGACGAGCTTGAGGAGTGGGATGTTCACCTCACACTTACTGAAAGTGTCGAAGAGATCCTTGTCATCAATGATTCTCCTTTCCTTTAGTGCCTCCGGGAAGGGGGCAGGTGGCTTCTCAGATCCAAGGGGAGGGAAGTTGGGACGTACATAGGGATCCTCTTCTTCCTCAGGTAAATCTACGAGCTCTGGGCTTTCACCGCGAGGTGGTGGACTCACCGCGGGGCGGTATGGATCACCGCAGGGCGGTATGGATCACCGCGGGGCGGTGGCAATGGCGTAGGATTACTGGGGGCTACCGCCGGGGCGCGGTGGGAGTCGCCGCGGGGCGGTGACGTTGGCTCATTGTCAATTTCGATTTCAGCATTGTCGTCCTTTTCAGTCGTAGGGCTGACTTGTAATTCCTTGCCACTTCGTAGGGTTAATGCCTTTGAAGCCTCTTTTATGCCCTCTTTTCTCCACCCAGCAACCTCATCGGATAATTGGAACACGGCCTCTTTTATGCTCTTTATGTTGGCCTCAGTAGTTTGCACATGCGTTGTAAAGTGCATTGTTAGGGCCTTGAGCATTTCTTCGGTTGAAGAGGGGCTGCTAGTAGTTGGTGGATCATCAAAGCGAGGTTGTTGTGGTGGCTGTTGATCATATTGAGATTTAACAGGCCCGTAACCTTCAGCAGCGTACACTTCAGCAATAGTGGTATCCTATAGTTGGGGGCAGGCGTTGGTGTTGTGAAATGGACCAGCGCAAATTCCACAGCCAGCGTGCTGTTGAGGCTCTTCTTGCTTGCCCATCCCCACAATGACCTCCTTCAAAGAGGCAATTTCTTGCGATACATGTGAATCGTTGGAGATGACAGCACCAACTAATCTGGTCCTTGGGGGTTCGTCAAAATCCCTTGCACCCTCAGCCATATCACGAAGTTTGGTCATGGCTGCGTCGGGGGTCATATTCAGGATACTACCACCACATGTAGCATCAATAATTCTTCTTTCATCATCCATCAGCCCGTTGTAAACATAGAGCACCAGAGATTTCTTATCAAAACCATGGAACGGGCAACTAGCGCAGAGTCGCTCGAACCGTTCACAATAGTCATAGAGGGTCTCCTCCTCACCTTGTTCAATGCTGGTAATTCCCCTTTTCAAGGCGTTTGCCATCTTGGTTGGAAAATAGCGTGTGAGGAAACCCTTATGCAGCTTAGCCCATGAATCTATGCTTCCGCCAGGCAGATGATAATACCAGTCTTCAGCATCGTCTTTAAGAGTGAACCCGAAGGCTCTCATTTTAATCTGATCCTCAGTGACGTTGGCTGGTTTGATGCTCATAATGACGTTGTGGAATTTATTCAAATGAAGAATGGGGTCCTCTCCACTTCGTCCATAATATCTCGGGAGTAATCGTATCACTCCTGTTCTGAGCTCAAATGTTACACCATTAGTAAGGGGTGGAATGATTACAGCCAAAGGCTGCTGTATCAGATCTGGTACAGTCAATTTTCGGAGTGTCTGAGCCATTCGTACCTGTCTCTATATGAACTTCAACAAGTAGCGAATCAGTAGCAAAGGTGCGGATCGTAAGATAGATCCACACCGCAGTCAATCACAAATAATCACAAACAGAGTATTTGACTCCCTGGCAACGGCGCCAAATTTGACAAGGCCGGAAACCGGTGTCGTTTTCCTGTCAAAGAAATCCTAATTCACCTACTAAATAGTATAGCAAGCAAGTCAGGGTCGATCCTACAGGGAGTCGGTTATCTATATGCAATAACGTGTGACTAACAAGTAACAGGGGGGTTTTGGAATAATCGCAGGATAACCAAAGATGCAAGTAATAACAGAAGAAGAAATATAATGAGAGAAAGTATTCCACCAAACAAATATCCACACCACAAATGCAATAGGTTGATCACTGAAAACTATCTTTCCAAGTTCTTTTACTATCTTATAATTGTTCCCTTCCTGATCATGAATACTATCGATTCTCACAGTTGTCGATAGACTTATTACTATGCCAATGATAAAATACCTCCGATTCTCACAGTTGTCGGTGTACTTTAGCACTAACACGGCAATAGCAATGCACACAAGGATATAGGATACATGCAAGTAGAAAGACGTACAAGTACTCACTCCCCTACTCACATGCAACTGATTCTCACTCACAATTGTACGCTCGGAACCCCTATACGCACAATTGTGTTTACCACTAGATATGCACTCGGAACCCCTATATGCAATCCTAGCAATATGATAGATGTCGAAAAACCTAGTTAGCTACGCTAGAAGAATCAACATAAATCAATAAACAATTTAACCAAGAGAATCAATCCAACTTAATAAGATATAGAACACGGAATAGAAATCTCACAACCAATTCATTGTCGTGCTTCAATTGTCTAGCGAAACAAAAGTGTTTAGCTATCCATTGTTCAAAAACCTAGAAGTTGAATAGACAAAAGAGAGAGGACCGAACTCCTCTCAAAATTAACAAAAGAGATCTTATATAGGTTCTTGGAAAATTAACCTAGCAAACAAAATAAGGAAATAAAATATAATAAGACATAAAATCCAAATATACTAAAATAGAAACAAATGACACGCTGGCCGCACAATCTTCTCTTCCACCGCGAGGCGGTAATATCCCACCGCGAGGCGGTGGCTTCTGGCGCGTTGTACTTCTCTGAGGATCACCGCCGGGCCGCGGTGGCTTCTGGCGCGGGGCGGTATTGGCCAGCTTCTTCATCCTTGCGTCTGCTCTCCTGTACTACCACTTGAGGTAGCTTTCTTCATTAGTTCTGGGCAGAACTTCTCCTTCATCTTCTATCCTCTTCACTAAGCTGTAAAACCTTCATATCTGTACTGTTTCAACTCTTCCCTAGGATTACAGACTTAGCCTAATTCTACACCAAAACTTCATCTAAATTGTGTCAATAATCACTAGTTAAGGTGCGTGAAATGACACCTATCACTTCACCTGGACTATCTTCATAAAATCTAAGAGTAAAGTCATTAATCACTTTAAAGATCTGGTTCCCTTAATAGAAAAATCTCTCGATTGTTCCATCAATTCTATTCGGTCTGACCATGGTACCGAATTCGAAAATGGAGAATTTCTAACCTTTTGCAGTGAGCATGGAATTGATCACAACTTCTCTGCACCATACACTCCTCAACAAAATGGAGTAGTAGAAAGGAAGAATAGAACCCTAGAAGACATGGCTCGAACTATGCTCATCTCAAGTGGACTCTCCCAATCATTCTGGGCTGAGGCAATCAACACAACTTGCTATATCATCAATCGAGCCATGCTTCGCCCAATCACAGAGAAAACACCCTATGAACTCCTAAGAGAAAGAGTTCCCAACATCTCACATCTGAGGGTGTTCGGATGCCAGTGCTTTGTGCACAACAATGGGAAGGACAATCTTGGCAAGTTCGATCCAAGGAGTGATGAAGGGATCTTTATTGGATATGCCTCCGGAAGCAAGGCATACAAAGTCTTCAACAAAAGGACCAAAAAGGTAGAAGAAAGTGTTCATGTTATTTTTGATGAGAAATCACTTGGTAGAATTGTGCAGAACACTACCACTCCCTTTGAAGACCCATTTCCCAAGTCATCTCAAGAAGATCCAGATGAAGATATCACTCCACCCAGTTCCTACCATGCTGCACAAAATCTCCCACTAGTTCCTCCACCAGTTCCCATGGATAATCAACAACAATCCATTTCTGGGAACCATGAACATGAAGACAACATATGTGGAGACATCAACGATTCATCCTCTCACATGATCTTCAATGGAGAAGGTGTTCCCAACCAGGAAGCTAAAGCTGAATGCTCAACCCAAAATGTCTCCACATCAAATGCTCTAGCTCCCAATAGAGAAAGAAGAACCATCAAGCCTCCAGTAAGGTTCGAACATCTAACCTTCTTTGCCTTTAATGCCTTCTTATCTGTTATGGAACCAAAGAACATAGGTGAAGCACTGAAGGATGTAGACTGGATCCAAGCCATGCAAGAAGAACTTCATTAGTTTGAAAGGAACAAAGTATGACATCTAGTTCCCCGCCCCAAGGATAAGCACATCATAGGAACTAGATGGGTTTTCAGAAACAAACTAGATGATACATGAGCTGTGATAAGGAATAAAGCAAGACTCGTTGCTCAAGGATACAATCAACAAGAAGGCATCGACTATGATGAAACCTATGCTCCAGTGGCAAGGATTGAAGCAATAAGATTGTTGATTGCTTTCGCATCACACAAAGGGTTCAAACTGTTCCAAATGGATGTAAAGACTGCCTTCCTCAACGGAATCCTTCAAGAGAAAGTCTATGTCAAGCAACCTCCTGGCTTTGAAGACGATGATCATCCCGATCATGTCTACTTTCTAGATAAAGCATTGTATGGCCTCAAGCAAGCTCCCAGAGCTTGGTATGATCGTCTTGCCCAGTTCCTACTCTCAAATGGCTACAGGCATGGAGTCATTGATAAGACTCTCTTCATCCTAGAACAAGAAGGTAACATTTTAGTGGTTCAAATTTATGTCGATGATATCATTTTTGGTTCCACTAACCTGTCCCTTGTAGACAAGTTCAAAGACTTGATGAGCAGTGAATTTGAAATGAGCCTAATTGGGGAACTCACTTTCTTCCTCGGATTGCAAATCACTCAAAAGAAAGATGGTATACAAATTCACCAACAAAAGTATGTCAGGGAACTACTGAAGAAGTTCAAAATGGATTCATGCAAGCCTCTCTCCACTCCCATCTCCACCATTGCTCATTTGGACAAGGACCATTCGAGTCCTCTAGTAGAAGAGAAACTCTATAGAGGTATGATAGGTGATAGGTGTTATTTCATACACCTTTACTAGCAACTATTAGCATAATTTGGAGGAGTTTTGGATGAGTTTTGGTGCTAAGTCTGCAATTCAGATGTTATGGAGAGAAGTGAAAAAATCCAAGGATTTGCAGCTTAGATGGAGCTGCTGGAGCATTTATGGAGAAGGCTACCAACACTTGGTAGTATTGGAGAGCAGTAGAAGAAGAAAAGAAGAAGAGAGCTGGAGGACTGGAGTTCACCGCCCCGCGACGATCCTCGCCGCGACCCGACGATGACTCTCAGTGAAGAATGGAGCCCGCGCCAGAGGAAGCCACCGCCCAGCGGTGGAGAGTTCGACGCCCCGCGGTGGATCTTTACCGCCCCGCGGTGGTTGCGCTTAATGACCTCGCGGCCAGAGTTATTTTATTTTATTTTATTTCCTTTTATGCATTAGTCGGATTTCCTTTGTTTTATTATTTTATTTCCTTGTTTGATATGGTTTGTGATCTTGGGCTTTAGGTTAACTCTATTTAACCTAATTCCCACAGCCTCCAAATCAGAATTAGAATCATCATCAATAACATCGCGTCTGTTGTTTTCATCGTTAATTTCTAATTAGAGTTTTTCATCCCCTTTGATGGAGAACTAATTTCCCTTTGTTCTGCTAGACGATTGAAGCAGTACAGTTGATGTGTTTGTGAGATTTCTATTCCTTGTTCTTATCCTTATTTATATCGGATTGATTCTCTTGGTTATATTGATATTGATTTCTTGTTGTTCTTCTTAGCCTGATCAACTAGGTTGAATGCTTTTTATCAATTGCTAGGATTGCATATAGGGGTTCCGAGTGCATATCTAGTGGCAAACACAATTGTGCGTATAGGGGTTCCGAGCGTACAATTGTGTGTGAGAATCAATTGCATGTTAAGTAGGGGAGTGAGTACTTGTACGTCTTTCTACTTGCATGTATCCTATATCCTTGTGTGCATTGCTATTGCTGTGTTGGTGATAAAGTACGCTGACAACTGTGAGAATCAGTTGTGCTTTATCATTGGCATAGTAATAAGTCTATTGACAACTGTGAGAATCAATAGTACTTACGATCAGGGTGGGAACAACTATAAGGATAAATAAACGAACTTGGAAGAAATAGATTTCAGTGATCAAACTCTACCTCTGTACTGTGGATTTCGGTCTAGTGGAACTACTTTCCCTCATAATATTCTATCAACTCAATCTACTTGCTTTGTTTGCTTAGTATTCTTTTGATTACAAAACCCCCCAATTACTTGTTACTTGTTACTCGTCATTCACGTTTGCATACTACATCATACCTTCTCTGTGGGATCGACCCTTACTTGTCTGCTATACTCTGTTTAGTAGGTTGGTTAGGATAATTTACTTTGATAAGGCTAATCAACGACATTTGCTTGTGCATCTTTAGCCGCGTCAAATTTGGCGCCGTTGCCGGGGAAGGTTTTTGTTTGTTGTGTGTTTTCGTGATTGATTGTTGGTGGAGACCTATCTTATGGTCGACACCCGTAGTACTGACTCTCTCCTTCTAGCTTTGGATCCAGAGATTGACAGATCTTTCCTTAGGGACCTGCGCAATCAAGGAGAAGACGGAGAAGAAGGAGTAGATACAGTTGGAACCGTTGAGACTGCTACTACCCCAGCTATTGCAATGGCTGGAACTGGAACTCTGAGAGAGCTTACTGAGCCGAATATTGGGGCTCAACCCCTAGCTGTCATCATCCCTGCACTAAGAGAAGGGGTGAACTTTGAATTGAAGTCGGGAGTTGTTGCTTACCTCCCTAAATTCCACGGTCTGAGTGGAGAGGATCCGATTTCTCACTTGGGCAAGTTCCACAATGTCTGCATGACCATGAAGCCCAGGAATGTGACCGAAGATCAAATCAAGATGAGAGCTTTTGGTTTTTCTCTACTCGATTCTGCGAGCAATTTGTATTATCACCTGCCGCCAAGAACCATAGATACATGGACGAAGCTTCACAAAGCGTTCCTGGACAAATATTTTCCCACGAAGAAGGCGAATGCTTTGAAAAAGGCAATTGCCAACATCGAGCAGGCTGGTGATGAAACACTTTATGATTATTTGGAGAGGTACAAGAGGCTTTGTTCCAGCTGCCCATTCCACGGGTATGCCAAGCAAGATCTTGTTCTCTATTTGCACAATGGTCTGCTGGACCAAGAAAGAAGAATGGTTGATGCTGCATGCGGTGGAAGTATTCTGAACCTGACACCGGATGACGCTATGAATAGACTCCAGGAGATGAGTGAGAGCACCCGGAATTTCGGGAAGACATACCAGAGGAAGGCGGTCAATGCTGTGACCCCTGCAGGACCAAGCCCGGTGTTGACTGAGTTGGCCGAGCTGAAGGAGATAGTTATGAAGATAGCAAATCAGAATGCCCCTCAACACGCCAGATCATGCGGTCTTTGCTCTAATCGGGCCCACCACACCGATGCTTGTCCTCAACTGCAAGAGGACGGTATTGTCGAAGTCAATGCTGTAGGAGGCTACGGCGCTCCTAGACAACAATATGGTGGACAACCTAATTACAACCAGAGAGGCCGTGATCACCCAGGATTCAGATGGAGTGACCCTCAGGGCGGTCAGCAACCGGTACAACAGCAATACTAGCCGGCTCAGCAACAACAGTACCAACAAAGAGCTCAGTACCAACAGAGACCTCACGGTCAAACTTCTGGAGCTTCGACTGAGGATTTGCTGAAGACGTTGACTCATCACTTTGCCACACATGTGCAAGCCACTGAGTCGAGTATCAAGAACATGGAGAGGCAGATTGGCCAGTTAGCCGATGAGGTGACCAAGATTAACCAAAGGGCCTCAAACTCCCTGCCATCCCAGACCACTGTGAACCCCAGAGAAAACGTGAGTGCTATCACGCTAAGAAGTGGTAAGACGGTCGTTGCTCCTATTGCTAAAGAGGAGAGCGAGAATCCGAAGAAAGAAGTCATTGAGCGCCCCGCGGTCGATGTCACCGCGACCTCACCGCCCCGCGGCGACCCTCGCCGCGACCCGGTGCCTGTGCTCAGGAAAGACACCGCGACCTCACCGCCCCACGGCGATCACTTACGCCCGGCGGTGGGCTCGCCGCGACCTGATCCTCGAAAATCTGTTCCTGCTGAAGACACCTATGTTGATAATTACGTTCGGCCCGTGTTCCCTCCTCTAGGTTCAGAGAAGCCCCTAGCACCTTTTCCTGAGGCTCTAAAGGCTAGAAGAGTCGTCGACGATAGGGATCTGTTCAAGACATTTCAGAACTGTGAGGTGAACATCCCCCTGCTGAAGCTTATTAAGGCTATCCCGCGATACGCCAAGTTCTTAAAGGACCTATGCACGGTGAAGAGGGCTCAGAAAAAAAAGACCCAGAAGAACAGTCCAGTGGGTGAACAAGTGTCAGCGGTAGTTCAGAAACGTCTGCCTGAGAAATGCAAGGATCCAGGTACTTTTACAATTCCTATCACTATAGGTGGGCATCTTTTTGAGAAAGCACTACTAGACTTGGGTGCCTCAATTAATGTCCTACCCTATTCATTGATTGAAAAATTGGAATTAGGACCCTTGCATGATACTAATATTGTTATACAGCTTGCTAATGGTTCTTGTGTGCCCCCTAAGGGTATTGTAGAAGATGTCCTTGTTAGGATAGGTCCCCTTATATTCCCTGTTGATTTCTTTGTTATGGATATGGATTATGATGAGCAAGTTGCCCCTGTTATGCTAGGGCGACCTTTTATGAAAACTTCCATGACTAAGATTGATGTTGATAGTGGTACCTTGACTATGGAATTTAATGGAATAGTTTTCAGACATGATATTCATAATGCCACTTCCATTGAATTACCCGCTCCTCTCTGCATTAATGATATTGATGATTCTGTGCATGGAAATGCTAAAATTGATGCAGTACAGACCGTAGTTGAGTGTCCCACTCCTGATGGACCTATTGAGTTGCGTGATTTGCATGAATTGCATATCGATGATGTCTTGCTAGATGATATAGGAGACCCCATTTCCTCTGCTTTGGGCACTTGCCCCCCTGCACTAACCATACAAGGCTATAAGCCTTCATCTAGTGACGTGCAACATATTCAGATTGAGCCGTATCGGCCCTCACATCGTTCTAAGTATGGGGGAGACACTCCAAAGAGAATGAACATGGAGTGGATGGCAAGGCAGGAACATGGTCTAAGGTTCAACCATTTCCATGAGAGGTCTCCACAGTAAGAGACGAGTTGGAGGATTCCGAAGGGATCCTATTCGAGATGGTAGTTGATTTGCAGTACATCGAGCCAACGACGATAACCAAGGCGCTGTCCGGGAGGCAACCCATGTTAGTTTTTCCCTGATTTTTCTCTTTTATTAGATTATTTTCGTAGTTTAGTTTGCTTTGTTTCATTCGCCTGTTACTCACATTACATGTGCGAAAGTAAAATCGAGAAGAGATGTGGTACCCAGCCATTCTCACCGTCCCGCGGTGACCCTTTCCGCCCCGCGGTGAAGGTCAAGTATAACTTCTCAACTTTAAAAAAAAAAAAAAAGCAAGAATAATGGGCCCCGAAAAAACCTTAAACGGGTGAGTAAAAGCTTATTTCTTAAGTGGTCACTAAGGTTTTGACGGATTAGGCCTCTTTATGGGCTAAGATTTCTCTTTTGGGCCATGGTACATGACCGGCCCAACATCCATTTTCCTTTCCCTTTTCCTGACCTAACCCACTATCTAACCCCCATTCCAACGCCTCCCTTTAGCCCCATATCTATTTCCCCTCTCTCTCCCTGAATCCCCTTTCGACCTTGAGCATAATCTAGCCCCCAATCCCCAAATTGGAGTCTAGCCTCACAACCAAGCCCAAACACAACTCCACCGCGCCGCCGTAGTTCCGCCTCACATTGCTCCCGCTTCACGTCACTGTTGCTACCGCCCCGCGCTGACTTCGCCGCAACCCGATGCCTGTTCTCAGCTTCTCGCCGCGACCCTGCCGCCCCGCGCTGAGTCTCTCCCGGATCCATGTTTGCTTGTTTGTGAGTTTTCCTTGTCTGTCTTTTGATTTGAGCATTTCAATTCTCTATTATGGCATCGAGAGGCAAGAAGAAAGTGTCGACTAGGGATGAGAGTGAGGTGTACAACATTATGAAGGAGAGGAAGGTGTTGGCTTCGAAGTTCTTCCACAAACAGACTCTGGAGCAGATGGGTTTGCTCGCTTGTGTGACAATGTGTTTGACACAGTGTGGGTTAGGAAACTTTCTGGACAAGACTGCCCCCGCGTACCCCGAGCTATGCTATCAGTTTATTGCTTCCTTCGAGAAGATCACCAATAACTCGGGGGACAGGCACTTGCGCAAGATTCATTTCAAATACAATGGGCACGAGTATTCCTTGTCCAAGAAGGTGGTGAATGAAGCCCTGGGTATTACGAAGGACCCAACTGATGGGTGGTCTGGTGGGCTTCATGAGTCCGAGATGATGGACTTCTGGCGTGCGGCCACAGGAAGGAGTTTCAGGAAGGGTCAGGAAGTGAATTCCAAATTGGTGAATCCGTGTCTGCGGTTGATCCACAAGGTGATGATGAGAGATTTTTTCGGCCATGCGGATGATGAGAAGGTCCCCATGAAGGAATTCCAGTGGTTTATGAGCATCCTGGGGACTGTAGAGTACACACCGTGTTGGGCTACACTTTTCTTGGGTTCCCTGATGAGGATTCGTGATGGCGAGGCGCGTGATATTTGTGGGGGTGGTCTTATTACACTCCTCTGTGCCAAGGTGATTGCCTGCGATCAGATTCCTCGGCCGGTCCCCTGCGCAGTATATGATTTAGCACACATGAAGGTGTGCTCTATGATGAAGCCACTGGGGCAGGATGGCGATTTGGTCTGGGCATCTTATGAGGGCCATATTTTGACTGTGCCGCGGGAGTTCACTTACTCGCCTTCATATGCGGGTTGGTGGATTCAGAGCGATAGCCGGATGCCGGCCGATGATGCCCCTGTCGTTGCTCCTTCAGGTCCGTTTGGAGAGGGCCCTAGTGGTGGATATGCTACCGCTGATCCTGTAGAGGGGGACGGCCCCGGTTCTTCACAGTTCGAGGAGCATTCGTCTTTATACGGACCTGTCGCACCATGGCAGGAGATGTACTCTAGATGGGACGCTTTCTCCACGCGCCAGGATCGGTGGACTTCCCGAGTAGAGACTAGTCTGCAGACGTGGCAGACCCAGCTCCATGCGGAGATAGATGAGCGTCTGGACACTATGGACGCTCATATGAGGGACTACTTTGGGATGTACCCACCACCACCTTCCGGTCCATAGTGAGTTTATTTCTTCTTTCCCCTATCATTTGATGTTCTCTTTTCTACATTGAGGACAATGTTCAGTTTAAGTATGGGGGAGGGATATAGACTTGCTTTCTTGCTAGCTAGTGTACATAGCTTATTTCTGCATTCGTTTTCTGCATTGTCATTTCCGTTTCTGTTTTCGGATTAAAAAAAATCGAAAAAGCCAAAAAGAAATAAAAAGGCAATCAAAATCCTGGGATGGACTGAAAACCCGAAAGGGCGGTCCAGGTAAAAAGCAGTCCGACTGGTATAGACCAGGGCAAAAGTGGACTGGAGTGATGTGAGTATTGGTGAGATATCTAGCAAAATGAAATGAGTGGCTAGGTGAAAACCCGAAAGGGCGCCTAGGCAAGATGAGCGTAAAAGAATAAGAGTGATTCTAGGATTCCTCTTCATATCTTGGTGGAGGCGTCATAAGAAGGGAGTCAAAGAAGGACTGTCGGGTAGGCCACTCATGGAGCGATAAGGAGCTAGATTGGAGTTAGGATTAGACTATATTTGCATCACTTGTTTTGGTTGTCTAGAGCTTATTGTTGATATGTTGTAGTTGCTAGTGTCACGTTTTCTTGTACATCCTGAGGCCTTGGTGTCGATTGAGAGGGTGAGCTTTTCTTTAGTTTACTCGGGACGAGTAAAGGTCTAAGTATGGGGAAATTTGATAGGTGTTATTTCATACACCTTTACTAGCAACTATTAGCATAATTTGGAGGAGTTTTGGATGAGTTTTGGTGCTAAGTCTGCAATTCAGATGTTATGGAGAGAAGTGCAGAAATCCAAGGATTTACAGCTTAGATGGAGCTGCTGGAGCATTTATGGAGAAGGCTACCAACACTTGGTAGTATTGGAGAGCAGCAGAAGAAGAAAAGAAGAAGAGAGCTGGAGGACTGGAGTTCACCGCCCCGCGGCGATCCTCGCCGCGACCCGGTGATGACTCTCAGTGAATAATGGAGCCCGCGCCAGAGGAAGCCACCACCCAGCGGTGGAGAGTTCGACGCCCCGCGGTGGATCTTCACCGCCCCGCGGTGGTTGCGCTTAATGACCTCGCGGCCAGAGTTATTTTATTTTATTTTATTTCCTTTTATGCATTAGTCGGATTTCCTTTGTTTTATTATTTTATTTCCTTGTTTGATATGGTTTGTGATCTTGGGCTTTAGGTTAACTCTATTTAACCTAATTCCCACAGCCTCCAAATCAGAATTAGAATCATCATCAATAACATCACGTTTGTTGTTTTCATCGTTAATTTCTAATTAGAATTTTTCATCCCCTTTGATGGAGAACTAATTTCCCTTTGTTCTGCTAGACGATTGAAACAGTACAGTTGATGTGTTTGTGAGATTTCTATTCCTTGTTCTTATCCTTATTTATATCGGATTGATTCTCTTGGTTATATTGATATTGATTTTTTGTTGTTCTTCTTAGCCTGATCAACTAGGTTGAATGCTTTTTATCAATTGCTAGGATTGCATATAGGGGTTCCGAGTGCATATCTAGTGGCAAACACAATTGTGCGTATAGGGGTTCCGAGCGTACAATTGTGTGTGAGAATCAATTGCATGTTAAGTAGGGGAGTGAGTACTTGTACGTCTTTCTACTTGCATGTATCCTATATCCTTGTGTGCATTGCTATTGCTGTGTTGGTGATAAAGTATGCTGACAACTGTGAGAATCAATTGTGCTTTATCATTGGCATAGTAATAAGTCTATTGACAACTGTGAGAATCAATAGTACTTACGATCAGGGTGGGAACAACTATAAGGATAAATAAACGAACTTGGAAGAAATAGATTTCAGTGATCAAACTCTACCTTTGTACTGTGGATTTCGGTCTAGTGGAACTACTTTCCCTCATAATATTCTCTCAACTCAATCTACTTGCTTTGTTTGCTTAGTATTCTTTTGATTACAAAACCCCCCAATTACTTGTTACTTGTTACTCGTCATTCACGTTTGCATACTACATCATACCTTCTCTGTGGGATCGACCCTTACTTGTCTGCTATACTCTGTTTAGTAGGTTGGTTAGGATAATTTACTTTGATAAGGCTAATCAACGACATTTGCTTGTGCATCTTTAGCCGCGTCAATAGGCTCACTCATGTATCTAACCGCTAGTCGCCCAGACATTGTTTTTGTTGTTGGCTTCTGTGCTAGGTTCCAATCTTGTCCAAGAGAAACCCACTTGGCTGCTGTAAAAAGGATACTCCGATATCTTAAGGGAACTGATTCACTCTGCATTTGGTACCCCAAAGAATGTCCCTTTGAGCTGATGGGTTTCACTGATGCGGATTATGCTGGATACTTGGTGGATAGGAAGAGCACATCTGGAATGACACAGTTCCTAGGCCCTTGCCTCGTGTCATGGGACTCAAAGAAACAAGTCTCAGTCTCTCTCTCTACCACAGAATCCGAGTACATCGCTGCTACCTCCTGCTGTTCCCAACTCCTCTGGCTAAAGCAACAACTCGCGGATTTTGGTATGTCTTATGGTCCTCTCACTATTCTTTGTGATAACACCAGTGCTATAAACATTTCTAAGAATCCTGTGCATCATACTAGGACCAAGCATATAGACATAAGACATCATTTTCTTAGAGATCATGTTGAAAAAGGGAACATCATTATGAAATTTTGTAGAACTGAAGATCAGGTTGCAGACATATTCACCAAAGCTTTGAATAGAGTTCCCTTTGAGAACCATAGATTAGAACTGGGAATGATTCCTATAACCTAGCAGTGACCTTAGCTTAAAGGCTCTTCTCCAGTTCCCTTGATTAACTAGTATAAGATCCTTTACTTGTTAAGTCTTGGTATCTCTGTGTTATATCTTTTGCTACAAACCCTCTTTTCCATAATGGTTTCTTAAAAAGGCTTTGATAAAATTTTCTTAGTTCGTGTCCTTTGGTCCTCATTATTCTTTCAACTCTTTCATTGTTCAAGTTTCTTTGTTGGCCCAAAAGTCACAATCTGATCATATTCTAACCCAACAATACAAGCCGAAATGATGATTGTGTACTATGACCCTCATTGTCTCATTGCTCAATTTAATTCCCTAGGATCCATCTCTTAACCCTCTTTGGGAATTATTGTGCAATGCGATAAATGGCCTCCTTGATTCCTTGTATGGGAACGTACTTTTCGGTTCCATGTTTTTAAACCCACATCAAAGTTCCCATATATCCCTCTAGCACACTGAATATATCGCCAGAAAGGAACCATGATGAAATTGTCTCCAAACGGCTAGTTAGACGCTTGATCCTCCTAAGACGACATTTATGGCAAATTTGTAGAACTCAGACACGTCTCGTCAGTGGCAGTGCTTCCCTCTCTGAATGAGTAACTTTTGAATTTCTTTTGACCGTTCGGAAAAGCTGCAAGCCTCTTCAATGCTCCAGATCTTCCATGATCTCCTCAACGGCCAGATCTTTCCCAACGGTCCCTTCAGCTCTCAACCAATTTTAAAAGGAGTCCTGTTGATCCGATAAATCCTCACTCTTGCCTTCTCCATCTATACTAATTCCATATCTCTCTCTACCTCAAACACACAAAACCTAGCTCCTCAAAAATGGCTGACAAGAACCCTAACCCTAACTCTAACTTGATCCAAGACGAAGAAAAAACTGCCCTTCTCAAGGCCTTCAGAGAAAAGAAGGCCGCCTCGTCTACCCAGCCCATTATTGACACCACCTCCCAAAACCCACAAACTGAGGAGAAAGCCGAGGCAAAAGCTGAGGAGAAAGTGAAGGAAATCACTCCTGCATCGGCATCGGCTATAAAATCTGTCTCGAAAGGAGGATCCCACGACTCCTCCCCAGACAAGATCACCCAGGAGATCCTCAGCCCAGAGCCCTCGCCTGCCAGCCTCAAATCCAAACCCATCTCCAAACTTGGTCCCTCTGTAGCCACAAGGCTCCAACAACGGAAACGCAGTTCCCAAGCTTTGGTTCCCTATAACCCTCCCTCCAAAGAGCCCAAATCCTCCAAAAAGGCTAAATCTTCCACCCTTTCTTCCTCCTCTCTAGGTCAAGTGTCCTCCCTCTTCTCTAAGAGGAAGATACTCAAGCCGCTCATTATTGGCACCCAATTTTGGACCCAAACCCTCAAAGAAGAAGATGAGGAATTGTTCGATGAAGCCCTTAGTGAGTTTCACTCTCTGCTACAGTATCAAGGATGGGATGAGCTTTTGGTGGAACCTTTCTCCGCCTCTGATGAAGTAGTCCGCCTGTTATATCAGTCTTTAACCTTTATGTCAGCCAAGGATAACTCTCCCTGCAACGATGCCATATTCCAGTGGAAGGGAACCATGTATCCCCTGTCCCCCAACATCATCGCGTCTGCTCTCGGGATCGAGTCCAGATCCGGCTTCGACATTCTTCATCAGAAAAAGACTTGGCCCAAAGGAAAGGGTTACAAGACCAAGACTGACGTGGTGAAGAAACTCTACGACGACGACTACCCATCAAGCCTGCAGACCAATGATCTCTCCATCGCCAACAAGCTTCTACATTTCTGGATCATCCGAAACCTAGTTCCCAGGCAAGAGCACCGGGCTACAGTTCTCATCACGGATGCTATCCTCATGGATAAGGTGTTGTCTGGTGCACAGATTGATCTCCCCAGAATAGTGTTGGCTCACATGCAGTTCTGCAAATCCCATGAATCCCATGCCCTGCCCTTCCCTCATCTCATCAAGAATCTTCTCTCCCTGCTTCACCAGTACCCCGATGATCTCCCGGAAACTGTCTATAGTAAGTCCCTCACCATGGCCACCCTCCGAAAACTCAAGACAAAGGATCACCAGGCCACTCCCTCTGAAGTTCAAGCTAATCCGCCTAAGGAAAAGGCTAGTTCCCAGGCCCCTTCAAGTTCCCTACCACCGCTCAAAGACTCCTTTACGATCCTCTCTTCTCTGGGTCGTATTGAAAAAGCCATCACGGAAGGCTCGACTGTTATCACGGTCGCTCTCCGTGATCAAGTAAATGAGCTGGGGAAAATGAGCACTACTGTCTCAAGTTTGGTGGAAGTACTTCAGAAAACATGGGAGGATGCAACCGGCGCAAATCAGGCCACGGGCCAAAATGAAGGAACTGACGACAACAAGGCTGATGAAGAGGAGGCCACTGACTTGCCATAGGAACGCTTCTCCTGGTTCCCAGTGCTATAACATCACAGTGTGCTAGTAGTTCCCCTAGGATCCTACTCCCTCTTCTACCCTTCTTGTTATCTTTGTAGGTTGTTTTGTGATGTTTTGTGGTTTGTCTTACCCTGCTCCTGAACAATGTTAAGGTTTTATTAAGTTTAATGACTACTTTTGGCTACGTTTCTATGAATGATTTGTCTTTGCCTCAAGTTTCTACTATGGTTTCTGTTATGGGTTTGACGCAATTGTTTATTTCCTTGGATATCCTATTCTTAACATGTTAACTGATCTTTTCGATGATGTCAAAAGGGGGGAGAAGGATAGGAACCTTGAACTTTGAAAACTACTGGACTAATAGGAACTCTGAACTCGTTCTATTCTAAGGGGGAATTTGAATAACTTCGTTCATCTGCTTAGGGGGAATTTGCAACCATTGAATGTTCTCTCATTATTTTATAACGTTGTAAATCCCTTAAAATCAACTGGTCTCATGAAATTCACGTCCTATTATGTTGCCAGGTTCCTTGTATTTATCATCATCAAAAAGGGAGAAATTGTTAGGAAATGGAACTCTGGAACCTTAGTTCCCCTAAGAGTTCTTTTCCCCAGTTTCTCTACTTTTGAAGATGACAAATATTTTGATACTAATGTCTTATCTCAAAGATGTGTGTTAAGGAACCACAGGATAATTACCGAAAGCATGAAAGCCAAACATGACAAGAGAACCAAGCAGCAAGCCAAAGGAAGGAACCCAGGTGTGCCCAGAAATGCAACATGTGATGTTGCGCTTCCCAAGAAATCTAGGAACACCAAACTCGGACAAGAGAAATGTGAAAACAACATGTGCGAAGCTTCCAAAGGCTGTCACCATTCATAGCAAAACAACAAGATGCCTAGAACACATAACCTCGGACAGAGAAAGGTGACAGCGACATGTCATGGAACCTGTCGCTATCCAGAAGACAGTTCCAAAGTACCCAGGTTATCGAACCTCTGAAGAAGGAAGCTGGAGAACAACTTGGCTGAAGCAGTTGGCCAACAAAGAAGGATTCTGAGCTACCCAGGTTGTTGGTACATGTCAAAGACAGCGTGGATCACGGATCACCACACATCCTAGGGCAAGCTTGATCCGTGGGAACCAAGAGAAGATCAAACCGCAAAGAATCCACTATATAAGGAAGACTAACTCAGAGGTTATCTTTAAGCACAAAAACACGAATCACACTCAATAGCAAACATCAATGTGTGAACCTTCAAACAAGATCATCAAAGCAAACCGAGATCAAGAGGAACCAGTCAAGGAATCGAAGAGTTGAGTGCTAAGTTCCTGTGACTGTAAGTGAGATAGCTCCTAGGTGCTAAGGTCTGTTTCTTGGATTGATTATTGATTGTGTTAAGTTATCTAGGATTGCCTAACTGTGTATAAGGTAAAGAAACTGTGTGTTTGTTCCTAGGATAAGCTGTAACCAAAAGAGATAAGAAATCAAGAAGTAGACCTTGAAATCCTTTCAAAAGAAAGGTAGTGGTTTTTATCCTGGATTGCTAGTTGGCAATCAAAGGTTTCCACTATAAGGAACTTGTTCATTTGTGCTTGATTGTTTAAATTCCACTGCGAAGGGAACTGAGAATTGCTATTCTAAGTTCCTTAGGTATTTGTCTAACAATCTCTATCCTACCGGGGTACATGGATATCTGGCTCCTCGAATCTAGGAACCGTTGGAGGAACTGGCACGCCTTGTGCCTGAGGCGCAATTGGTCGCATGATATCGGTGAATCCTTGCATCACAATTCCCCGAATATCCTCTATTGCTGCAGCGTTAAATACTACTGGAGCGTTAGGCGGAACTTGGTCATTGCCCACTGGATTGTTATTAGAAGCAGACTCGTGTTCATCCATGGGGTTTGCAGTGTTCCTCACATTTGGTCTGGGGTCATTGCTTGGCCCAGCACCAGCACGAATGGTGTTCCTTGTGTTCACCATCTGTTTACCGATCAAATTCCAAGTATTTTATAACATTAATATCATTCCAATGTACTCAATGTAATAAAATCAACTTAGAATAGATCAAACTTGGTAAATTTTCATTGATAAACTCAAACTGAGTTACTAGGTTATACAAAAGGGATCTCCCGAGCGACAAGACAAAATTGCTCGGAGATTAAAGTTTCATAACAAAACGAACACTGAAAAACTAGAAAGGAAACTGCTAAAGTCAACACTGGCCCTAATCATGGCGCCCTGAAACATTTCCTGTAATCACAGCTCCTCATACATGCTTCTTCGAACGGGGTTTACCATCGGAATCTGGTGATGGACTTCTCACCCTGCTCGGTCCTGGAGCACATGGCTCATTCCTTGGCCTTGCCCTTCTTCGAGCATGCTCAACCGCCTCATCCATCTGACGACGCTCTTCAGGGGAAATCATTTGACTCAGGCGAAGTGCCTCTCGCGAGTCAGGGCTCAACCTCAGCCTCCTCTGAGCAGGAATAGGCTGTGAGTCCTCAGATGCATTTTGTGGATCACTACTTCTTCTGATGCCAAACTCAGCATAGAGTGTCTCCCAATCGGCCAGAGTCAATGGCGAGTACTCTCGCTCAAGCGGCAACTCCGGACTTGGATAGATAAACTCCATCCCCGGGTCCTCGCTGCCCACCAATAAGCGCTCTAAGCCATCAGACTCGTGGCCCTGATCCTCGAGGTCCTTTTCGGGGTCCTCCTCTGGATCCTCCTCTGGATCTTCTTTAGGATCCTCTTCGGGAATCGACTCGATCATAAAGTCATCGTCATAGTACCCTCTTGCGTACTCTGACGGATAACCCTCATCCTCAGTGTCCTACCTTGGCTCCTCTTCGGGCTCTGCCTCAAGAACCTCGGCATTATCGGACACTAATACTACCGACTCAGGGAGTACGGTCTTCACCTCCTCGGGTGGACTACTGGATTCCCCGATCTCAAAGCATCGAGGGGGAACCGGGAACTCAAGCCTCATTGGAGATGGCGGAGCCACCTCGGCTTCTTCCGAGTCCCTCTGAAGAGAAAAGCATGCACCCATAATCTGCGGGTGACGAGAAGAGAGTTTAGTCTTTCTAAATATAGAAGTGAACTTACTATATTACACTAAAATGAAGGCACGACTTGAACAACAGACACGTTTTAGTCAAGAAAATTTTATTTGGAAATTCCAATCCTTTGAAAACATTTTTCCGTCCAAAACGAGTAGACGGTTTACAAAAGTTTTTGAAATCCCTACCCGAATTTTTTTTCGGCTCTGATACCAAATCTGTAACACCCCCAAATATATCCTTGAAAGGTATCACCGCTAGTGACCTCAGATTCCACATTCGAAGCCACCCAAGGCTTAACCAGTTTATACAAATCATAAAACAACATTTATAATACGAAATGTCATAGTATTGGATTAAATCAAAGTTTCAGAATTACATCCATAATCCAAATACAACCAAAATATAATACAGCGGAAGTCTTTTTTAAAATAAATGACACAAAAGTCTTGATCTAGCGATCACACGCCTAGGATCTCAACCTGATAAAACTCTTTAAAATTCCATCTGCCTTCCTTGTCGTTTCTAGCCTTCATGGAACTGCAGTTTATCTGATGTGCCGTATGAGACGGATGACACCAGCCAACCATGCAAGGGAATATAACCGGTTGGTTAGTCTAATGAAAGACTATGCAAGGGTAAAATAGAAAGGTTCTAAGTAGTCGTATTAGGTTAGACCCATCGCTTCTCGAATGAAAGCGGATGACGATAGTAAACCTCAATACTTCTACAGAAAATATACGAAACAGTATGATCAAGAGAAGACTCTGAAAGATTGAGTCTTAAGGAAACATATGAAGAGAAGACTCCAACGAATTGAGTCTTATCGGAAAGTATGACAATGTTTGGGAACATTATAATTCACACAAGCGTTTTAAAATGACTTGGTGTTTCGGTTCACGACCAACCTCACCGCACAATGCGAATTCAGATTGGAAAGAGAACTTTACTCTGACCAAAGTCTAGACGAGTTTTCCTAGCTGCACTACTCGCCTGAGGGTATATTAATTATGTGCATAGCGGCACTTATCTTATTTACTTCCAAAACGTATATTCACGTTATAAGCTTTTATCATAATCATCTCATCCCTCAGGATATAGAGGTATATAGTCGGGAATAAATCCCTAAAGGTTTGACGCCAGCTAAGCGCACCTCCCCTATATTCGGATAAGGAATAGTGTAGGATCGTGATTGTTAGATAATAACTTAAGGAACTCAGAATATCGATTCTAAGTTCCCTTCGCAGTGGAAATAAACAATCAAACAAATGACAAGTTCCTTATAGTGGAAACCTTTGATTGCCAACTAGCAATCCAGGATAAAAACCACTACCTTTTCTTTCGAAAGGATTTCAAGGTCTACTTCTTGATTTCTTATCTCTTTTGGTTACAGCTTATCCTAGGAACAAACACACAGTTTCTTTGCCTTACACACAGTTAGGTAATCCTAGATAACTTAACACAATCAATAATCAATCCAAGAAATAGACCTTCGCACCTAGGAACTATCACTTACAGTCACAGGAACTTAGCACTCAACTCTTCTATTCCTTGACTGGTTCCTCTTGATCTCGATTTGCTTTGATGATCTTGTTTGAAGGTTCACACTGGATATTTGCTAATGTGTGTGAGTCATATTTCAGTGCTTGAAGATAACCCTTGAGTTAGTCTTCCTTTTATAGAGGATTCTTCGCAGCTTGATCTTCTTTTGGTTCCCACAGATCGAGCTTGCCCTAGGATGTGCGGTTGTCCTTGATCCACGCTGTCTTTGACATATACAAACAACCTAGGCAGCTCAGAATCCTTCTAGGTTAGTCAACCTCTTCAGCCAAGTCATTCTCCAGCTTCCTTTGTCCGAGGTTTGACACTCTGGGCGCTTGGGAACTGACTTCTAGACAACGACATCTCTATGAGCTGTCGCTTTCAGTGCCTTTGTCCGAGGTTCATTGTTCTAGGCATCTTGGAGTCTTGCTCTTGGATGGTGGTAGGCTTTTGGAAGCTTCTCTCAAGTCGCTTTCACCTCCTTTTGTCTGAGGTTTGGTGTTCCCAGATTTCTCGGGAAACGCAAAGTCACGTGTTGCATTTCTGGGCACACCTGGGTTCCTTTGGCTTGCTTGTTTGGTTTCTTTATCTTGTTTGGCTTCCATGGTTCCAACAACTGTCCCGCGGTTCCTCTAAACACATCTTTGAGATAAAACATTAGTATCAAAATATTTGTCATCTTCAAAAGTAGAGAAACTGAGGAAAGGAACTCTCAGGGGAACCGAAGTTCCAGAGTTCCGTTTCCTAACAATTTCCTCCTTTTTGATGATGACAAATATAAGGAACCTGGCAGTATAATAGGAACATGAAATTCATGAGAACAATTAAGCTAATGGATTTTCAACTTTAAAAAATATTGATAGCACATTCAATAGTTGCAAATTCCCCCTAAGTAAATGAACTAAGTTATTCAAGTTCCCCTTTAGAAGTAGAATGAGTTCAGAGTTCCTATAAGTCCAGTAGTTCCAATAATTCAAGGTTCCTATCCATTCTTTCCCCTTTTGACATCATCGAAAAGATCAAGTTACTTATCAAGTATAGGATATCAATGTGAAATAAACAATTTGCGTTAAACCCATGACAGTGACCATAATAGAAACTTAAGGCAAAGACAAATGATGCATTAGAAATATTACCATAAGAGTTCATTAATCATTAAAGTCAAGAACATTGCCCAAAGATGCATAGTGGAAAGAGAAATAAAAGAGCACAACCAACTTGACATTAGACAAAATAAGGATAGAAGAGGGGAGTAGGACCCTAGGGAACTACTAGCACACTGTGATGTTATAGCACTGGGAACTAGGAGAGACGTTCTTATGGCAGCGTAGTGGCCTCCTCTTCAGTTTCCTTCTTTTCTGCAGTTCCTTCATCTTGGCCTGTTGTTATCTTATCGGCCTAATTACCTCCAATTGAGCAAGGTTAAGATTGAAGTTTTTCTTGGCCATTTGAGGAGCTTTGTGTTTTGAGAGAGACGGGTGAACATGAGATTGAGAGAAGGCGTGAGAGAACAGAGTGCTCGGCTCAATCAAATAGGAAACCTTAAATAACCCTTGAGCAATTTTGGAGCCGTTGAGAATCAAGCCATTGGAGATATTTCTGGGAACTCTGAAGAGTTGAAACGGCTAATTTTCTTGAAGCTTTTGCGCCTTTGCAACGGTCACAAATTCAAAGATTAGATGCTAAAAAATGGCAACTGTTCAAGGCTGAGAAGACGTCTCTGACGCTGTGAGATTTGCCATAAATACTGTCTTAGGAGGAGCAATTCTCTTACTAGCCGTTTAAGGGGTAGCCCATCCTAGTTCCTTTCTGGCGATATTTTCAGTGTGCTAGAGGGATATATGAGAACCTTTGATGTGGGTTTTAAAACATAGGACCAGAAAGTACGTTCCCATTAAATAAATCGGGGAAGGCCATTTATTGCATCACACACTAATTCCCAGAGAGGGTAAAGACGAGGATCAAAGGGAAATAGATTGTGTAATGAGGCAAGGGAGGGTCATAGTACACAATCATCATTTCGGCTTGTATTGTTGTGTTAGAATATGATCAGATTGTGACTTTTGGGCCAACAAAGAAACTTGAACAAAGACAGAGTTGAAAGAATAATGAAGACCAAAAGATACGAACTAGAAAAATTTATCTAAGCCTTTTTAAGAAACCATTATGGAAAAGAGGGTTTGTAGCAAAAAATATAACACAGAGATATCAAGACTCAACAAGTTAAAGATCTTAAACTAGTCAATCAGGGGAACTGGAAGGGAGCCTTTAAACTAAGGTCACTGCTAGGTTATATGAATTATTCCTAGTTCCAATCTAAGGTTCTCGAAAGGAACTCTATTCAAGGTTTTGGTGAATATATCTGCAATCTGATCTTCAGTTCTACAAAATTTCATAATGATGTTTCCCTTCTCAACATGATCTCTAAGAAAATGATGTCTTATGTCTATATGCTTTGTCCTAGTATGATGCACAAGATTCTTAGAAATGTTTATAGCACTGGTGTTATCACAAAGAATGGTGAGGGGACCATAAGACATACCAAAATCCGCGAGTTGTTGCTTTAGCCAGAGAAGTTGGGAACAACAGGAGGCAGCAGCGATGTACTCGGATTCTATGGTAGAGAGAGAGACTGAGACTTGTTTCTTTGAGCCCCATGACACAAGGCAAGGGCCTAGGAACTGTGCCATTCCAGAGGTGCTCTTCCTATCCACCAAGTATCCAGCATAATCAGCATGAGTGAAACCTATCAGCTCAAAGAGACATTCTTTGGGGTACCAAATGCAGAGGGAGTCAGTTCCCTTGAGATATCGAAGTATTCTCTTCACAGCAGCCAAGTGAGTTTCTCTTGGACAAGATTGGAACCTAGCACACAAACCAACAGCAAAAACAATGTCTGGGCGACTAGCGGTTAGGTACATGAATGAGCCTATCATACCTCTATAGAGTTTCTCTTCCACTAGAGGACTTGAGTGGTCCTTGTCCAAATGAGCAATGGTGGAGATGGGAGTGGAGAGAGGCTTGCTTGAATCCATTTTGAACTTCTTTAGTAGTTCCCTAACATACTTCTATTGGTGAATTTGAATACCATCTTCCTTTTGAGTGATTTGTAATCCGAGGAAGAAGGTGAGTTCCCTAATTAAGCTCATTTCGAATTCACTGCTCATCAAGTCTTTGAACTTGTCTACAAGGGACAGGTCAGTGGAACCAAAAATAATATCATCTACATAAATTTGAACCACTAAGATGTTACCTTTTTCTTCTAGGATGAAGAGAGTTTTGTCAATAACTCCACGCCTGTAGCCATTTGAGAGTAGGAACTGGGCAAGTCGATCATACCAAGCTCTGGGAGCTTGCTTGAGACCGTACAGTGCCTTGTCTAAGAAGTAGACATGGTCTGGATGATCATCGTCTTCAAAACCAGGTGGTTGCTTGACATAGACTTCTTCTTGAAGAATTCCATTTAGGAAGGCCGTCTTTACATCCATTTGGAACAACTTGAACCCTTTGTGTGATGCGAAAACAATCAACAACCTTATTGCTTCAATCCTCGCCACTGGAGCATAAGTTTCATCATAGTCAATGCCTTCTTGTTGATTGTATCCTTGAGCAACAAGTCTTCCTTTGTTCCTTATCACCGCTCCTGTATCATCTAGCTTGTTTCTGAAAACCCATCTAGTTCCTATGATGTGCTTATCCTTGGGGCGGGGAACTAGATGCCATACTTTGTTCGTTTCAAACTGATGGAGCTCTTCTTGCATAGCTTGGATCCAGTCTGCATCCTTTAGTGTCTCACCTATGTTCTTTGGTTCCACAATAGACAGGAAGGCATTGAAGGCAAAGAAGGTTAGATGATCGAACCTGACTGGAGGCTTGATGACTCTTCTTTCTCTGTTAGGAACTAGAGCATTTGATGTGGAGACATTCTGAGTTGAACATTCAGCTTCCTAGTTGGAATCACCTTCTCCATTGAAGATCATGTGGGAAGATGAGTCATTGAAGTCTCCACAGATGTTGTCGTCATGCTCATGGTTCCCAGAAATGGATTGTTGTTCATTATTCATGGGAACTGGTGGAGGAGCCATTGGAGGGTTCCGAGCAGCAGGACAGGAACTGGGTGGAGTGACATCTTCATCTGGATCTTCTTGATATGACTTGGGAAACAAGTCTTCAAAGGAATTGGTGGTGTTCTGCACAATCTTTCCAAGTGATTTTTCATTAAAAATAACATGAACACTTTCTTCTACCTTTTTAGTCCTTTTGTTGAAGACTTTGTACGCCTTGCTACCCGAGGCGTATCCAATGAAGATTCTTCATCACTTCTTAGGTCGAATTTGCCAAGATTGTCCTTCCCATTGTTGTGCATAAAGCACTTGCATCCGAACACCCTCAGATGTGAGATGTTGGGAACTCTTCCTCTTAGGAGCTCATAGGGTGTCTTTTCTGTGATTGGGAGAAGCATGGCTCGATTGATGATGTAGCAAGCTGTGTTGATCGCCTCAGCCCAAAATGATTGAGAGAGTCCACTTGAGATCAGCATAGTCCGAGCCATGTCTTCCAAAGTTCTGTTCTTCCTTTCCACTACTCCATTTTGTTGAGGAGTGTATGGTGCAGAGAAGTTGTGATCAATTCCATGCTCACTGCAAAAGGTTAGAAATTCTCCATTTTCGAATTCGGTACCATGGTCAAACCGAATAGTATTGAGTGAACAATCAAGAGATTTTTCTAACAAGGGAACCAAATGTTTAAAGCGGTCAATAACTTCACTCTTAGATTTAATAAAGATGGTCGAAGTAAAGCGAGAGAAGTCATCGACAAGAACAAAGATATACCTGTTCTCTCCTAGGCTCTGAACTCTCATGGGTCCACACAGATCCATGTGGATGAGTTCAAGAGGCCTTGAGGTGCTTACCATGTTTTTGGACTTGAAGGAACTATGAGCCTGTTTCCCTTTTACACAGTCAGAGCACAGTTCCTTAGATGTGCCACTTAGCTTTGGCAGCCCTCTGACTAGCTCCTTTGAGTGTAGCTTTTGAATCAGCTTGGTGCTAGCATGACCGAGGCGTTGATGCCACAAATCAGCTTGGTCATTCACAGTTGAGAGACAAAGTTTCTCCTTGGGAACAAAGGATGGATCAATTATGTAGACATTGTTGAATCTTTTCACTTTTAGGATGATTTGTCCCGAGGAGTCAAGGACTGAACATTCGTTTGATCTGAATCTAACTTTATTGTCTCCTTGATCACACAGCTGTGACACACTTATTAGGTCAAAACCAAGATCATCAACAAGGTGAACTTTGTTTACCTGAATGTGATTGTTGAGTTTCACATTTCCTATTCCACAGATTTTCCTTTTTCTTTTGTCTCCAAAGGATATGTTCCCTCCTTGGAGAGGTTGAAGAGAGGTCATTTGATTTCTTCTTCCAGTCATATGGCATGAGCAACCACTGTCGATGTACCATAGTTGAGGTTGCCTCTCTTCTTTCTGCACATAAGGGAACTAAGATTTCTGAACCCAGCGAAGCTTGGCTTTACTGGGGGGATTAGCATTGCGAGTCTGTGAATAACCAGAAAACTGATTCCTTTCATGGTAATGAGTACTTTTCTCCTTTTCAAAGTTCCTTTTCTTAGCACAATCAGTGTTGTAATGACCATTCTTACCACAGTAGGTACACAAACGATTATAAACAACATGTCCATATTTTTCTTTTCCTGGCCTAAAAGGTTTTTCAGTTTTCCTTTTGTTAAAATCAACATTGTTTCTAACCTTGCTATGGGCCATGTCAATATATCTTTTGTGAGCAAAGGAATTGGTAAACCATTGGTTTTCAGGAACCATCTTTTCTTTTCCCTTAGGTTCCTTCTTAGGACTTTGAGAATTTTCATTTAGACGTTTGGCAACCTCAGCCTTGTTCTCAAGAACCATGATCTTCTCTGATAGGAATTGATTCATATCACGAGAAGTGACAAGAGCAGTACTGAGGTTCTCATTCATCTCAACAAGTTCTCGCCTAGCCTTTTCATTTTCAGCATCATTGTTCCCTTTGTTGTTGACATATCCTTTTCCATGACGTTGTCTCACAAAAACAGTTTGATTTATCGTTTTTTCATTAATAGAATCAGTGAGAATGTTCAATCTATCAATTATGGATTGAAGCACGTCATTTCCAGGTAAGTTAGCATGCAAGGGAACTTTGACAGAATCTATGCTAGTTTCATCACAAGATTTGCAAGTTTTAAGGTGACTAGCATGCACATTCCTAATATCAATGAGTTTGGAGTGAGTTTCAGCTAGGTCTTTCTCAGTTTCATCAAGTTTCTTACTCCAAACAAAATTCTCAACAGTCAAGCAAGCAATTTCATCTTCACAATCATCAAGTTTCTGTTGAAGGGAACTGGTTTCATTTCCTAGTTTCTTTATGATCTTAAGAAGTTGTTTCTTATCACAATTAGCTAGGGATTTTAAGAGATCGTCAGAAGTTACCTCAAGGTCTTCTGAGTCGCTTGAGTCTCCTTTTGCCATGAGACATCTTCCTCCAGAGAAGCCACTCAGATCCAGTTCCTCATCTGAGTCTTCTCCCCATGAGGCTACGAGAGCCTTCTTTTTCTGAGGTCTTTCTTCTTCCTTGGAGTCTTCCTTGTTGGGACAGTTCTTAGCATAGTGTCCCTTTTCTTTGCACTCGTAACAAGAGACTTCCTTGAGATCTCTTATGGGTTCATTGTGGGAGGAACTGCCCTTCTGGAACCTTCCCTTCACAAAGAATTTTTTGATGTTCTTTGTGAAGAGGGCTGTTAGTTCGTCCTCCTCTTCTTCTAAATCTGAGTTCTCTTCCTCCATTTCGATCCTAGAGAATGCTTTGGAGATCTTGAGGGCAATGCCTTTCTCCAGTTTCTTGTCGGCATTGGCTTTGGTGTGCTCTCCTTCTTCAACCTCCAGTTTCCCTATGACTTGGGTCAAGGGAAGGGATTGGATGCCTTTAGTGTTCTTCATGATTCCCTTGAGAAGGATGAACTTGGAGTTGAGTCCATTGATGACCACTAGGGATTTGGAAACTTCATCAAGATTGACTCCCGCCACTGTTAACTTTCCAATCAATCTGTTGAAGCGGGAGTAGTACTCTGAGATGGTCTCAGTTTCCATCATTTTGAAGGTGTGGTATTCTCCTTCTAAAGCAAACTTTCTGCTTTGCTTTAGTTCCTCACTTCCTTCATGCATCTCCTTGAGAGCTTTCCACATTTCCTTGGCCGTCTTGATGCCTATGACCTTGTCCATGTCCTCTCTGTCCAATCCATTGAGGATGAACTGCCTGGCCTTGGCATTCTTCTCCATGATAACATAGTGTTCTGGTTTCCAATCTTCTTCCTTCATGGTGAGGTCGACATAGCCATCTCCATTTTCGACTATCCTCCAGCATTGGTTGTCGTTGGTCTTGATGTGGCTTTCCATGCACTTTTCCCACCATGTTTCTTCTCCTTTCTTTCGGAGATGTGGCTTGTTGGTGGAGATTTTGAGCTCAAACTTGCTTGGTTGAGACATGATCTGCAAACTTATCAAAGATCTAGAGCTTTTCCTGCTCTGATACCAATTATAGGATCGTGATTGTTAGATAATAACTTAAGGAACTCAGAATATCGATTCTAAGTTCCCTTCGCAGCGGAAATAAACAATCAAACAAATGACAAGTTCCTTATAGTGGAAACCTTTGATTGCCAACTAGCAATCCAGGATAAAAACCACTACCTTTCTTTCGAAAGGATTTCAAGGTCTACTTCTTGATTTTTTATCTCTTTCGGTTACAGCTTATCCTAGGAACAAACACACAGTTTCTTTGCCTTACACACAGTTAGGCAATCCTAGATAACTTAACACAATCAATAATCAATCCAAGAAACAGACCTTCGCACCTAGGAACTATCACTTACAGTCACGGGAACTTAGCACTCAGCTCTTCTATTCCTTGACTGGTTCCTCTTGATCTCGGTTTGCTTTGATGATCTTATTTGAAGGTTCACACTGGATATTTGCTAATGTGTGTGAGTCGTATTTCAGTGCTTGAAGATAACCCTTGAGTTAGTCTTCCTTTTATAGAGGATTCTTCGCAGCTTGATCTTCTTTTGGTTCCCACAGATCGAGCTTGCCCTAGGATGTGCGGTTGTCCTTGATCCACGTTATCTTTGACAGATACAAACAACCTAGGCAGCTCAGAATCCTTCTAGGTTAGTCAACCTCTTCAGCCAAGTCATTCTCTAGCTTCCTTTGTCCGAGGTTTGATACTCTGGGCGCTTGGGAACTGACTTCTGGACAGCGACATCTCTATGAGCTGTCGCTTTCAGTGCCTTTGTCCGAGGTTCATTGTTCTAGGCATCTTGGAGTCTTGCTCTTGGATGGTGGCAGGCTTTTGGAAGCTTCTCTCAAGTCACTTTCACCTCCTTTTGTCCGAGGTTTGGTGTTCCCAGATTTCTCGGGAAACGCAAAGTCACGTGTTGCATTTCTGGGCACACCTGGGTTCCTTTGGCTTGCTTGTTTGGTTTCTTTATCTTGTTTGGCTTCCATGGTTCCAACAACTGTCCTGCGTTTCCTCTAAATACATCTTTGAGATAAAACATTAGTATCAAAATATTTGTCATCTTCAAAAGTAGAGAAACTAAGGAAAGGAACTCTCAGGGGAACCGAAGTTCCATAGTTCTGTTTCCTAACAGATAGCCATGACCAGAGAAACGGTATTAGGGATTGGACATCCTATCCACCGGGTTATAAAGAAACGGCTACCTCTCAAGGTAAGCAGTGTTCCTACGAATACTCGTGCTAACTATATCTCAAGTGCACATAAAATCCACTACTAACTATATTTCAAGTTCGCATAAAAATCCACAATAATATCATCACGGTAATAACATATATAATAGCGTTGTTTCTAGCAGTATATACAACCTATTATAATATTCCTTTTAATCATATCATTTATAAAATCTGCTCCCAACGAAGACAGTAATTCATCCCAATTTAATTAACAATTAAACAATTGATAATTAATAGAAATATGAAATGATAAGCAAGAGCGAACCGCCACTTGCCTTATATTTAGACGAAGCTCAAAGACAACGGGTTTCCGGGTCCGGAACGAGGACAAAACTCGGATTTCAGATCCCGGGGAAGACGACGGGGGTTCGACTCGTGGTGGATCCGACTTCTGGATTCCTTGGACTTCCAAAGGACCACCTTGAGAGCACCTCCTCCTCCTATGAGAGCTCCGGCGACAACTCCGGCGAAAGCTTGCAAATCCGGCGACAATGGAACGAGAGAGAGATTTGAGAGAGAGAGAGATTGGGATGTTTCCTCCTCCAAGTCCCCTCCTTTTATAAGCCAAACAAGGAGGTCAAGCAGGCACCTCCCCCACCGCCTCACCGCCTCGGCTCCGACAAAGGCGAAGCAGCTCAGGCGAAGCCGGTCAAAGTTCGGCGAAGCAGAAAAGCAATGATGACACCGCGGGGTGCGGTGGACTGACCGCGGGTGCGGTGGGTCTGACCGCGAGTGCGGTGGAGGCCAATTCTGTGCCTTTTTGTCCGGGAAAAGTATGGGCTTGGGTATTTAACCCCGGGTTAAATATATTTGTATCCGAACAAATATTCTAAGCCCCAAAAATACGTCGAATGTATTTTATTCCACTCAGGGAATTATTACAGAGATCAAGCATTTTACAGAATGTCTGAACTTCTCTGAAAATAATCCGACTACAGTACGAGAGTTTGGAAAATTACCAAAATACTCTTTACTAAAATGGGGGGTATTACAAAATCCTTCAAGAGCTAAAGATGCTAAAGGTTAATAATAAAACTTAATTTCCTCTCTCTTTTTTATTTTTTTTGGTGAGGTTGATCCTTCCCTAGTTCCATATCTTGGAAGTTTATAGATGTGTCATTTTCTGTGGTAGAATTTCAGTATACATGACTTAGTATATGTTCTGAAGTCCATCTGGATAGAGTAACCTGTATTTGTACTTGGTTTTTTTTTATTGTCGTGATATGATCCTGTGTGTTATCATTTGTCTTGAATCTGGTAGTGTCGAGGCAAAGCAGAAAACAAGTATTCCTTAAAGAGTTGAGCAAGTCTTCAGGGCAGTCAAGAGAAGGGGCTAACAAGGTTCGGCACAACTCAGTATATTGTTTGTATAGACCCGGCATTTGGAATCTGCATACTCTTATTCTATGGTCATATTGTTGGTCTGATGAGATCCATTCTGGAAAATCTGATAAAGAGATCTATAAGAAGCTGGAAAATCTGCATACTCTTATTCTATGGTCATATTGTTTTATGCTTTTTTTTCTTCTTTTCCCTTGGTTGTCATAGCCTATTAGCTCAAATGGTAGAGCAATGTGTTTATTCACATGGATGTGGGTTCAAATCCCTCATAGGCTACATTTTAGAGGTTGATAAACCCTACAAGAGAAGTTTAAGCCGATAATCTTGCAGGTTCATGAGCTTTTTCTTGCAGGTTCATGAGTTTTAACTTGTAGGTTCATGAGTTATGGCGTATAGGTTCATGAGTTTTATTTTACAAGTTTATTTTACCAGTTTATGAGATTTTTCTAAGGTTCATGAGTTTTAACTAGCAGGTTCATGAGTTTTGTCTTACATGTTCTATAGTTTTGTTTTACAGGTTCATTGTTTTTTTCTGAGGTTCTTGAGTTTTTTATCTTGCAGATTCATGAGTTTTTTATCTTGTAGTTTAATAAGTTTTATCTTATAGGTTCATGAGTTTTAACTTACAGGTTCATGAGTTTTAACTAGCAGGTTCATAAGTTATGTCTTACAGGTTCATTAGTTTTATTTTACAGGTTTATGGGTTTTTTCCTGAGGTTCTTGAGTTTTTTTATCTTGCAGGTTCATGAGTTTTTTATCTTGTAGTTTAATAAGTTTTATCTTATAGGTTCATGAGTTTTAACTTGAAAGTTCATGAGTTTTAACTAGCAGGTTTATGAGTTTTGTCTTATAGGTTCATTAGTTTTGTTTTATAGGTTCATGGGTTTTTTCTGAGGTTATTGAGTTTTTTTATCTTGCAGGTTCATGAGTTTTTTATCTTGTAGTTTAATAAGTTTTATCTTATAGGTTCATGAGTTTTAACTTGTAAGTTCATGAGTTTTAACTTGCAAGTTCATGAGTTTTAACTAGCAGGTTCATGAGTTTTGCCTTACATGTTCATGGGTTTTTCTGAGGTTCTTGAGTTTTTTTATCTTGCAAGTTCATGAGTGTTTTTATCTTGTAGTTTAATAAGTTTTATCTTATAGGTTCATGAGTTTTATCTTATAGGTTCATGAGTTTTAACTTACAAGTTCATGTCAATGATCATTCAGGTTCATGACTGTTCTTTTGTAGTTCATGACTGTTCTCTTTCAGGTTCATGATTTTTTTTTCGAGCCAATTTCCACATAACAATAACAATAACAAACTACACAATACCACAACGGGATGATTATGTCTTTAGACATTGACAAATAGAAGGTAAGTGTTATTCATTATCTGGATACCCTTCCAAATACATCTCCTAAGGTATTTATACTAAACCACATATACTCATATCTATCCCAATACACATACATGACAATACCCACCCCTTATAAAGCTTTGTCCTCAAAGCTTATTACAAAGAAATTGAGGTAAAGTATAGCTAAATTGACAACTAAATGGAACAATGAAACTAGCTTGGACAAAGTGAAAGTGGAAAACCAAATGAAGCATACTGATGTCTATGCTCAATAGGGGTCCACTCCAATGATGCCACGGTCAAACAAGCAGCAACCCTCAAGTGTCCATTCAAATGACAATGCATCATTATTCCAATGACACTCCAAGACATATTTTTTCTATGGAAGCCAAAAAACTAGGCAGTACTCCAAAGGGTGGAAACTGAATTTCCTTAACTTGTTCAGCAACCAGTGAATTAGCACCCAAGTGCCCATTTTGTATTGAAAACGCTTCCCACTACAGTAGCAAGTATCAACCACAACACACCCAAGAAGCACCCAAAATTCAGCACACAATCAGCCATTTACACAACTACTGACACCCGAAGCCACTGGGAAAGCAGAAAATTCAGCAACCAAAAATCCAGCTTTTAAAAAAAATCAGCAAGTATACATCATTCAACAAATCCAGCTTTTCAATTGGAAATTTGAGTGCCCATGTACAAGTAAGCCAAAATCTTGGACCTGAATAGTAGCTCATTCAGCAAAGAGAAAAATTTAGCCACCTTATGTGCCAACATTCAGCATATTTGGGTAAGAAGGGTGCAACATCAACACTCATATCTATCCCAATACACATACATGACACTATCTTCCTTCACTACTACTAACTATGCTAATTAACTAATTAAGCACTCCCTTTTTTCAACTCCCCTATCCTTGTTATCTAATTCTTGCAAACTAAATCTGGCCATTCATGGTAGGAGTAGTATTTTCAATAGGAGTCGAGCCACTACTCTACTCTCTGTATGTCCTTTCCAGTTGCAGTTGCAGATTGGATGATGTTTCCAATCACAGTTTTCAAAACAAATGGAGTGTCTAATTCGTTGTTGCACAAGAGCCTTCCAGATCAGATTCCAATCAAAATTGGGTTGAAGAACAACATGTGGATAAAGCAGCTTGTTAGGAAATGGAACTCTGGAACCTTAGTTCCCTTGCGAGTTCCTTTCCTCAGTTTCTCTACTTTTGAAGATGACAAATATTTTGATACTAAAGTTTTATCTCAAAGATGTGTGTTAAGGAACCACAAGACAATTACCGAAAGCATGGAAGCCAAACAGGACAAGAGAACCAAGCAGCAAGCCAAAGGAAGGAACCCATGTGTGCCCAGAAATGCAACATGTGATGTTGCGCTTCCCGAGAAATCTGGGAACACCAACCTCGGACAAGAGAAAGTTGAAAACGACTTGTGAGAAGCTTCCAAAGTCTGCCATTGTCCAGAGCAAAACAACAAGACGCCTAGAACACATAACCTCGGACAGAGAAAGGTGAAAGCGACTTGTCATGGAACATGTCGCTGTCCAGAAGACAGTTCCAAAGTGCCCAGATTGTCGAACCTAGGAAGAAGGAAGATGGAGAACGACTTGGCTGAAGTAGTTGACTAACCTAGAAGGATTCTGAGCTGCCTAGGTTGTTTGTATATGTCAAATACAGCGTGGATCAAGGACAACCGCACATCCTAGGGCAAGCTCGCTCTGTGGGAACCAAGAGAAGATCAAGCTGCGAAGAATCCACTATAAAAGGAAGACTAACTCAAAGGTTATCTTCAAGCACTGAAATACGAATCACACACAAGAGCAAACATCAAAGTGTGAATCTTCAAACAAGCTCATCAAAGCAAACCGAGATCAAGAGGAACCAGTCAAGGAATCGAAGAGTTGAGTGCTAAGTTCCTGTGACTGTAAGTGAGATAGTTCCTAGGTGCTAAGGTCTGTTTCTTGGATTGATTATTGATTGTCTTAAGCTATCTAGGATTACCTAACTGTGTGTAAGGTCAAGAAACTGTGTGTTTGTTCCTAGGATAAGTTGTAACCAAAAGAGATAAAAAATCAAGAAGTAGACCTTGAAATCCTTTCAAAAGAAAGGTAGTGGTTTTTATCCTGGATTGCTAGTTGGCAATCAAAGGTTTCCACTATAAGAAACTTGTTCATTTGTGCTTGATTGTTTAAATTCCGCTGCGAAGGGAACTGAGAATTGCTATTCTTAGTTCCTTAGTTATTTGTCTAACAATCTCGATCCTACAATTGGTATCAGAGCAGGAAAAGCTCTAGATCTTTGTTAAGTTTGCAGATCATGTCTCAACCAAGCAAGTTTGAGCTCAGAATCTCCACCAACAAGCCACATCTCCGAAAGAAAGGAGAAGAAATATGGTGGGAAAAGTGCATGGAAAGCCACATCAAGACCAATGACTACCAATGCTGGAGGATAGTCGAAAATGGAGATGGCTATGTCGATCTTACCATGAAGGAAGAAGACTGGAAACCAGAACACTATGTCATCATGGAAAAGAATGCCAAGGCCAGGCAGTTCATCCTCAATGGACTGGACAGAGAGGACATAGACAAGGTCATAGGCATCAAGACGGCAAAGGAGATGTGGAAGGCACTCAAGGATATGCATGAAGGAAGTGATGAACTAAAGCAAAGCAGAAAGTTTGCTTTGGAAGGAGAATACCACACCTTCAAAATGATGGAAACTGAGACCATCTCAGAGTATTACTCCCGCTTCAACAGACTGGTTGGAAAGCTAACAGCGGCGGGAGTCGACCTTGATGAAGTTTCCAAGTCCCTGGTGGTCATCAATGGACTCAACTCCAAATTCACCCTTCTCAAGGAAATCATGAAGAACACTCCAGGCATCCAATCTCTTCCCTTGACTCAAGTCATAGGGAAACTGGAGGTTGAAGAAGGAGAGCATACAAAAGCCAATACCGACAATAAACTAGAGAAAGGAATTGCTCTCAAGATCTCCAAAGCCTTCTCAAGGCTTGAAATGGAGCAAGAGAACTCAGACCTAGAAGAAGAGGAGGACGAACTAACAGCCCTCTTCACAAAGAACATCAAAAAATTCTTTATGAAGGGAAGGTTCCAAAAGGGTAGTTCCTCCCACAATGGACCAAGAAGAGATCTCAAGGAAGTCTCTTGTTACGAGTGTAAAGAAAAGGGACACTATGCTAAGAACTGTCCTAACAAGGAAGATTCCAAGGAAGATGAAAGACCTCAGAGAAAGAAGGCTCTCGTAGCCTCATGGGGAGAAGACTCAGATGAGGAACTGGATCTGAGTGGTTTCTCTGGAGGAAGATGTCTCATGGCAAAAGGAGATTCAAGCGACTCAGAAGACATTGAGGTAACTTCTGACGATTTCCTAAAAACTCTAGTTGATTGTGATAAGAAACAACTTCTTAAGATCATAAAAAAACTAGGAAAGGAAACCAGTTCCCTTCAACAAAAACTTGATGATTGTGAAGATGAAATTGCTTGCTTGACTATTGAGAATTCTGTTTGGAGTAAGAAACTTGATGAAACTGAGAAAGATCTAGCTGAAACCCATTCCAAACTCATTGATATTAGAAATGTGCATGCTAGTCACCTTAAAATCTGCAAATCTTGTGATGAAAGTTCCCTTGCATGATAACCTACCTGGAAATGATATGTTTCAATCTATAATTGATAGGTTAGACATTCTCACGGACTCCATAAATGAAAAAACGATAAATCAAACTGTTTTTGTGAGACAACGTCATGGAATAGGATATGTCAATAACAAAGGGAATAATGATGCTGAAAATGAAAAAGCTAGGCGAGAACTTGTTGAGATGAATGAGAACCTCAGTACTGCTCTTGCCACTTCTCGTGATAGGAATCAGTTCCTATCAGAGAAGATCATGGTTCTTGAGAACAAGGGTGAGGTTGCCAAACGTCTTAATGAAAGCTCTCAAAGTCCTAAGAGGGAACCTAAGGGAAAAGAAAAGATGGTTCCTGAAGACCAATGGTTCACTAATTCCTTTGCTCACAAAAGGTATGTTGATATGGCTCATAGTAAGGTTAGAAACAATGTTGATTTTAACAAAAGAAAAACTGAAAAACCTTTTAGGCCAGGAAAAGGAAAGTATGGACATGTTGTTTACAATCGCTTATGCTATTACTTTGGTAAAAATGGTCATTACAACACTGATTGTCCTAAGAAAAGGAACTTTGAAAATGAGAAAAGAGCTTATTACCACGAAAGGAACCAGTTCCCTGGTCATTCACAGACTCGCAATGCTAATCCCCCTAGTAAAGCCAAGCTTCGCTGGGTTCAAAAGTCTTAGTTCCCTTGAGTGCAGAAAGAAGAGAGGCAACCTCGACTATGGTACATTGACAGTGGTTGCTCATGCCATATGACCGGAAGAAGAAATCAAATGACCTCTCTTCAACCCATCCAAGGAGGAAACATCTCCTTTGGAGACAAAAGCAAAGGGAAAATTTGTGGAATAGGAACTGTGAATCTAAATGATCACATTAAGGTAAATAAAGTTCACCTTGTTGATAATCCTGGCTTTGATCTAATTAGTGTGTCACAGCTGTGTGATCAAGGAGACAATGAAGTTAGATTCAAGTCAAGTGAATGCACTGTCCTAGACCCCTCGGGACAAATCATCTTAAAAGACAAAAGATTCAACAATGTGTACGTTGTTGACCCATCATATGCTCCCAAGGAGAAACTCTGCCTTTCAACCGTGAATGATCAAACAGAACTGTGGGTCATGCTAGCACCAAACTGATCCACAAGCTGCACTCAAAGGAACTAGTCCGAGGCCTTCCAAAGATAAGTAGTATATCTTCGAAACCATGCTCAGATTGCGTTAAAGGGAAACAAGCAAGGAGTTCCTTCAAGTCTAAAAACATGGTAAGTTCCTCAAGGCCCCTTGAACTCATCCACATGGATCTCTGTGGACCCATGAGAGTTCAAAGCCTAGGAGGAAACAGGTATATCTTTATTCTTGTCGATGATTTCTCTCGCTTCACTTGGACTAATCTTCATAAAATCTAAGAGTGAAGTCATTGACCGCTTTAAAGATTTGGTTCCTTTGTTAGAAAAATCTCTCGATTGCTCACTCAATTCTATTCGGTCTGACCATGGTACCGAATTTGAAAATGGAGAATTTATAACCTTTTGCAGTGAGTATGGTATTGATCACAACTTCTCTGCACCATACACTCATCAACAGAATGGAGTAGTAGAAAGGAAGAACAGAACTTTAGAAGACATGGCTCGAACTATGCTCATCTCAAGTGGACTCCCTCAATCATTCTGGGCTGATGCAATCAACACAGCTTGCTACATCATCAATCGAGCCATGCTTCGCCCAATCACAGAGAAAACACCCTATGAACTCCTTAGAGGAAGAGTTCCCAACATCTCACATCTGAGGGTGTTCGGATGCAAGTGCTTTGTGCACAACAATGGAAAGGACAATCTTGGCAAATTCGACCCAAGAAGTGATGAAGGAATCTTCATTGGATATGCCTCAGGCAGCAAGGCATACAAAGTCTTCAACAAAAGGACTAAAAAGGTAGAAGAAAGTATTCATGTTATTTTTAATGAAAAATCACTTGGAAGAATTGTGCAGAACACTACCACTCCCTTTGAAGATCCGTTCCCCAAGTCACCTCAAGAAGATCCAGATGAAGATGTCACTCCACCCAGTTCCTGCCATGCTGCACAGAATCCCCCACTGGCTCCTCCACCAGTTCCCATGGATAATGAACAACAATCCATTTCTAGGAACCATGAACATGACGACAATATCTGTGGAGACATCAACGATTCATCCTCTCATATGATCTTCAATGGAGAAGGTGATCCCAACCAGGAAGCTGAAGCTGAATGCTCAACTTAAAATGTCTCCACATCAAATGCTCTAGCTCCCAACAGAGAAAGAAGAACCATCAAGCCTCCAGTCAGGTTCGAACATCTAACCTTCTTTGCCTTCAATGCCTTTATGTCTATTGTGGAACCAAAGAACATAGGTGAGGCACTGAAGGATGCAGACTAGATCCAAGCTATGCAAGAAGAGCTTTATCAGTTTGAAAGGAATAAAGTATGGCATCTAGTTCCCCGCCCCAAGGACAAACATATCATAGGAACTAGATGGGTTTTCAGAAACAAGCTAGATGATACAAGAGCTGTAATAAGGAACAAAGCAAGGCTTGTTGCTCAAGGATACAATCAACAAGAAGGCATCGACTATGATAAAACCTATGCTCCAGTGGCAAGGATTGAAGCAATAAGATTGTTGATTGCTTTTGCATCACACAAAGGGTTCAAACTGTTCCAAATGGATGTAAAGACTGCCTTCCTCAATGGAATCCTTCAAGAGAAAGTCTATGTCAAGCAACCACCTGGCTTTGAAGACGATGATCATCTTGACCATGTCTACTTTCTAGACAAAGCATTGTATGGTCTCAAGCAAGCTCCCAGAGCTTGGTATGATCGTCTTGCCCCGTTCCTACTCTCAAATGGCTACAGGCGTGGAGTCATTGATAAGACTCTCTTCATCCTAGAAGAATAAGGTAACATTTTAATGGTTCAAATTTATGTCGATGATATCATCTTTGGTTCCACTAACCTGTCCCTTGTAGACAAGTTCAAAGACTTGATGAGCAGTGAATTTGAAATGAGCCTAATAGGGGAACTCACTTTCTTCCTCGGATTACAAATCACTCAAAAGAAAGATGGCATACAAATTCACCAACAGAAGTATGTCAGGGAACTACTGAAGAAGTTCAAAATGGATTCATGCAAGCCTCTCTCCACTCCCATATCCACCATTACCCATTTGGATAAGGACCATTCGAGTCATCTAGTGGAGGAGAAGCTCTATAGAGGTATGATAGGCTCACTCATGTATCTAACCGCTACTCGCCCAGACATTGTTTTTGCTGTTGGATTGTGTGCCAGGTTCCAATCTTGTCCAAGAGAAACCCACTTGACTGTTGTGAAGAGAATACTCCGATATCTCAAGGGAACTGATTCACTCTGCATTTGGTACCCCAAAGAATGTCCCTTTGAGCTGATGGGTTTCACTGATGTTGATTATGCTAGATACTTGGTGGATAGGAAGAGCACCTCTGGAATGACACAATTCCTAGGCCCTTGCCTTGTGTCATGGGGCTCAAAGAAACAAGTCTCAGTCTCTCTCTCCACCACAGAATCCGAGTACATCGCTGCTGCCTCCTGTTGTTCCCAACTTCTCTGGCTAAAGCAACAACTCACGGATTTTGGTATGTCTTATGGTCCCCTCACCATTCTTTGTGATAACACCAGTGCTATAAACATTTCTAAGAATCTTGTGCATCATACTAGGACCAAGCATATAGACATAAGACATCATTTTCTTAGAGATCATGTTGAGAAGGGAAACATCATTATGAAATTTTGTAGAACTGAAGATCAGGTTACAGATATATTCACCAAAACCTTGAATAGAGTTCCCTTCGAGAACCTTAGATTGGAACTAGGAATGATTCCTATAACCTAGCAGTGACCTTAGTTTAAAGGCCCATTTCCAGTTCCCTTGATTGACTAGTTTAAAATCTTTCACTTGTTGAGTCTTGATAACTTTGTGTTATATCTTTTGCTACAAACCCTCTTTTCCATAATGGTTTCTTAAAAAGGCTTGGATAAGTTTTTATAGTTCGTATCCTTTGGTCCTCATTGCTCTTTCAACTCTTTCATTGTTCAAGTTTCTTTGTTGGCCCAAAAGTCACAATCTGATCATATTCTAACCCAACAATACAAGCCGAAATGATGATTGTGTACTATTGACCCTCCTTGCCTCATTGCTCAATTTAATTCCCTATGATCCATCTCTTAAACCCTCTCTGGGAATTATTGTGCAATACGATAAATGGCCTACCTGATTCCTTGTATGGGAACGTACTTCTCGGTTCCATGTTTTAAACCCACGTCAGAGTTCCCATATATCCCTCTAGCACACTGAATATATCGCCAGAAAGGAACCAGGATGAAATGCTCTTCCAACGGCTAGTTCGGCACCTCCCAAGATGATATTTATGGCAAATCTGCAGAAAATAGTCACGTCTCGTCAGTACAGAGCTTCCCTCTCTGAATGGGTAAATTTGTGAATTGCTTTTGACCGTTCGAAAAAGCTGCAACCGCCTTCAATGCCCCAGATCTTCCCTGATCTCCTCAACGGCCAGATTTCTCCCAACGGTCCCTTCAGCCCTCAATCCGTCTTTAAAGGGTGCCTTGTTGATCCAAGCTATTCCCACACTTGCCATTCTCATCTCTCTGATCCTCTGTTTCTCCCTCTCTCTCCAACACAAATTTCTAGCTCCTAAAAAATGGCTGACAAGAACCCTAACCCTAACTTGATCCAAGACGAAGAAGAAGCTGCCCTTCTTAAGGCCTTCAGAGAAAATAAGGCCACCTCGTCTACCCAGCCCATTATTCACACCACCTCTCAAAATTCCCAACCTGAGAAGAAAATTGAGGAGAAAACTAAGGCAAAAGCTAAGGAGAAAGTGAAGGAAATCACTCCTGCATCGACATCGACTACAAAATCTATCTCGGAAGGAGGATCCCATGACTCCTCCCCAGATAAGATCACCCAGGAGATCCTCAGTCCAGAGCCCTCACCTACTAGCCTCAAGTCTAAACCCATCTCCAAACCTGGTCCCTCTGTTGCCACAAGGCTGAAACAACGAAAAAGAAGTTCTCAAGCTTTGGTTCCCTATGACCCTCCATCCAAAGAGCAGAAACCCTCAAAAAGAACCAAATCCCTCACCCTCTCCTCTTCCTCGCTCGGGCAAGTCTCTTCCTCCTTCTCCAAGAGGAAGATTCTTAAGCCACTCATCATCGGCAAGGAATTCTGGACCCAAACTCTCGAAAAAGAAGATGAGGAACTGTTCAGCGAAGCCCTCAGTGAGTTTCATTCTCTGCTGCAATACCAAGGATGGGATGAGCTCTTAGTCGAGCCCTTCTCCGCCTCTGATGAAGTAGTCTGTTTGTTCTATCAGTCTCTCACCTTTGTGCCCTCCAAAGATAACTCTCCATGCAACGACGCTATATTCCAGTGGAAGGGAACCATGTATCCCCTGTCCCCCAACCTCATCGCGTCTGCTCTTGGGATCGAGTCCAGATCTGGTTTTGACATACTGCATCAGAAAAAGATGTGGCCCAAAGGAAAGGGTTACAAGCCCAAGGGTGAAGTGGTAAGGAAACTCTACGACGGCGACTACCCCTCAACCCTGCAAACTAAGGATCTCTCCATCGCCAACAAGCTTCTGCATTTCTGGATCATCCGAAACCTAGTTCCCAGGCAAGAGCACCGGAATACAGTTCTCATCACGGATGCTATCCTCATGGATAAAGTGTTATCTGGTGCACAAGTTGATCTCCCCCGAATAGTGTTGGCTCACATGCAGTTCTGCAAGTCCCATGAATCTCACGCCCTGCCCTTTCCCCATCTCATCAAAAATCTTCTCTCCCTACTTCACCAGTACCCAAATGATTTGCCTGACACTGTCTACAGCAAGCTTCTCACCTTGACCATTGTCCGGAAACTCAAGACAAAAGATCCCCAAGTCTCTCTCTCTGACCCTCAGGAAGAACCGCCCAAAGCCAAGGCTAGTTTCCAGGCCCCTTCAAGTTCCCTACCACCGCTCAACCCCTCTCAAGACTCCTCTGCGATCCTCTCTACTTTGGATCATATTGAAAAGGCCATCACGGGAGGCTCGACTGTCCTCACGGTCGCTCTCCATGATCAAGTAAATGAGTTGGGAAAGATGAGCACTGCAGTCTCAAGTTTGGTGGAGGTACTACAGAAAACATGGGAAGATGCAACCGGCGCAAATCAGGCCACGGGCCAAAATGAAGGAACTGACGACAACAAGGCTGACGAAAAGGAGGCCACTGCTCTGCCACAGGAACGCTTCTCCTGGTTCCCAGTGTTGTAACCTCACAGTGTGCTAGTAGCTTTCCTAGGATCCTACTACCCTCTTCTATCCTTTTGTTGTCCTCTTTAAAGGTTGCTTATATTGTTGTCTTTGTAGGTTGTTTTGTGATGCTTCGTGGTTTGTCTTCCTCTGAACAATGTTAAGAGTTTATTAAGTTTAATGACTACTTTTGGCTACGTCTCTATGAATGATTTGTCTTTGCCTCAAATTTCTATTATGGTTTCTGTTATGGGTTTGACGCAATTGTTTATTTCCTTTGATATTCTGTTCTTAACATGTCAACTGATCTTTTCGATGATGTCAAAAGGGGGAAGAAGGATAGGAACCTTGAACTTTGGAAACTACTGGGCCAATAGGAACTCTGAACTCGTTCTACTTCTAAGGGGGAATTCGAATAAACTCGTTCATCTGCTTAGGGGGAATTTACAACCATTGAATGTTCTCTCATTATTTTAAAACGTTGTAAATCCCTTAAATTCAACTGGTCTCATGAAATTCAAAGTCCTATTATGTTGCCAGGTTCCTTGTATTTGTCATCATCAAAAAGGGGGAAATTGTTAGGAAATGGAACTCTGGAACCTTAGTTCCCCTGCGAGTTCCTTTCCTCAGTTTCTCTACTTTTGAAGATGACAAATATTTTGATACTAATGTTTTATCTCAAAGATGTGTGTTAAGGAACCACATGACAATTACCGAAAGCATGGAAGCCAAACAGGACAAGAGAACCAAGCAGCAAACCAAAGGAAGGAACCCAGGTGTGCCCAGAAATGCAACATGTGATGTTGCGCTTCCCGAGAAATCTGGGAACACCAACCTCGGACAAGAGAAAGTTGAAAACGACTTGTGCGAAGCTTCCAAAGTCTGCCATTGTCCAGAGCAAAACAACAAGACGCCTAGAACACATAACCTCGGACAGAGAAAGGTGAAAGCGACTTGTCATGGAACATGTCGCTGTCCAGAAGACAGTTCCAAAGTGCCCAGATTATCGAACCTCTGAAGAAGGAAGATGGAGAATGACTTGGCTGAAGTAGTTGACTAACCTAGAAGGATTTTGAGCTGCCTAGGTTGTTTGTATATGTCAAATACAGTGTGGATCAAGGACAACCGCACATCCTAGGGCAAGCTCGCTCTGTGGGAACCAAGAGAAGATCAAGCTGCGAAGAATCCACTATAAAAGGAAGACTAACTCAAAGGTTATCTTCAAGCACTGAAATACGAATCACACACAATAGCAAACATCAAAGTGTGAATCTTCAAACAAGCTCATCAAAGCAAACCGAGATCAAGAGGAACCAGTCAAGGAATCGAAGAGTTGAGTGCTAAGTTCCTGTGACTGTAAGTGAGATAGTTCCTAGGTGCTAAGGTCTGTTTCTTGGATTGATTATTAATTGTCTTAAGTTATCTAGGATTACCTAACTGTGTGTAAGGTAAAGAAACTGTGTGTTTGTTCCTAGGATAAGTTGTAACCAAAAGAGATAAGAAATCAAGAAGTAGACCTTGAAATCCTTTCAAAAGAAAGGTAGTGGTTTTTATCTTGGATTGCTAGTTGGCAATCAAAGGTTTCCACTATAAGGAACTTGTTCATTTGTGCTTGATTGTTTAAATTCCGCTGCGAAGGGAACTGAGAATTGCTATTCTTAGTTCCTTAGTTATTTGTATAACAATCTCGATCCTACACAGCTCCATGGCTGATTTGGTAGAGAACAGACCAGAGGAGCTTGGAGCCCAACAAATTCTATCATTGGCAGCAGGGCGGTCTACCAACTTAATCGATCAGAGTTTTGCCTTCACCTCCAGCGGGAGCAGAGGGTCGAGGATATGCCAGTTCCAATCCAACCCGGTCCATAACTCAGCCACAGTGGCCCCCATTAAGTCTTCAGACACCTCCCCAATCACACAATCAATTAGGGGGCAATCCCCAATCCAACGATGCATCCAAAATAAAGTTCTTTGACCATTACCAACAGAAATGAACGTACCCTTTGTCAACAGAGAAGCACCATGAACGATCACTCTCCAAATGAAGGAGGATCTGTCTTTTTTCCCAATCATGTCAATATCCCGACGGTTGCTGTAATACTTTTCCCTGATAATTCAGGCCCAAAGAGTGTCAGGTTCAGTGAGCACCCTCCAACCGACGACGACGGAGATCGAGACACAAATACGACGGTTGACTGGCTGAGAGCGAACGTGGATGAATGACTGCTTGATACAAGGCTCTTCCGTCTTCAGATCCAGAGCAAACAAAAAATTCGACAAACATGAACTTTCTAGGGTTCAAATTCAAGCTAAAACAAAATCAGAAATTGGCTAATCTGAATTCAACTCGAAGCAAATTTCAACGGTGAATCGAAAACAACAATGTTGACGAGAAGATGAAGCTTGAGCAGATGGAGGGGAATCAATGGAGGATCACCCATGGCAACAACGACGGCGAGAGCGAATTCTCTAAGGTTTCGATGAGATTTGCGGCGTGGAGATGAGAGAGAAGAGTTTCAAATATAAAATTACATTTATACCCTTGAAAGCTTTTAAAATTTTTAAACACGCGTTTTATCACATCCATTAGATGGCGATGATCCAACGACCTACAGATGTACACATGGTTTACAATAAGTCATATGCGCATTTGATTCGGACTCTATATATATATATACATAAATATAGATATATAGATTAGTACACATGACAGAAAATTAACATGATCGAATAATGGAATAAAATAAACTGATGTTCTTTATCCGCAACGATCTTGGCAAACTCAATCGCATCTCGATGAGGCTTGATGTCGTACTTCATCTGAACCGACAAGTCCAGCAAATCCACCAAGCGGATCAACGTTGTTCGTTACATCAACCGATCATCAATTAGGCAGTACACTACAATTCAAGTATATCTATAATACACATCGCTTATAAGAACATTATACGTACATAAACATAATAATGACGTCGTGTCAAACAAATGCTGAAGGATGATAGAACGTACAAGAGCCGGTGGGTTCCCAGAGCTTGAGCTTCTTGCTTCCAACTGAGCCACTCCCACTCTCCTTTCTGTTGACATTCTCCTCGATCTGATCCTCTCTTTTTGTTTTGTTTTATATGGTAATGATCTAACATAACAAGGCAATGGTTTTTTTTTCGTTAGTCTGTTTTTTTTTTTTTTTCATAGGAGACATAGATAATTATAACGGAAGTGAGAGATTCAAATTGGTGACCACGTCTAGCTAGCTAGTCTGTTTAACAAGGCAGTTAGTTTTTTGGATACGGCGCAGACAATCTCATATGGGGTTGGATTGTGCACTTGCTACTTTTGGGTTTGATGTCCATTTGATTCATATTTATGCAAGTTTCAGGCATCTTAAATTTCGGTTGATTTCTATTCTATGAAAGACTACTTCTTCATGGTAAGTCCATATCGTGTTCAAAGTTATCTTAAAATGCACCAGAAAGGGGGAATTACCCAGAATCCTTCGAAGTTCCATACATAAACCATAATATATCAAAGACCTATGAAACTTTGCATCCCTTAAGAGTAACAAACTCAATTACTTTGGACTAAATTAACGGATAAACAAAACATATTATTACTTAAAACAACAAAGGACCGAAGTCGACAATTTTTATCTGTTAAAGGAGTCTAAACACATTGGCTGTTGTTACTCTAGCAATACAAAGCTCAAATGTTTTGAGTATGCTAATGACATTTGCAAAAAATATGCCTACATATGATTGTCATATGTTATAGTCGTGACCATGTCGCTTGCCCTACTCCAGCACACATCTTCATCAAGCCCCTCGGCTTATACTACTTGAATTGCATACGAGTTTAAATGATTTCACATAAAACTAACGTCTGAAAATGTTCCATTATAATATGATCTGTCCAATCTAAAGAAGCCCTAATCTAGAACTTCTATTAGGGCTTCTAATCTAGGGCTTGTAAGGGTGAAATTACATTCTTTATCGAGACTTTCACGTGAACTTGTAACACGAGTCAAGGCCAGCCCGTCATAGACTCTATTTCAGTAAAAAAGATTACATAAAGGATACTGCCATCTTATATATGGAAGATCTGCAGGGGAAAAAAGAAGAAGAAAGAAATGATAACCTGGAGTATCCTAAACATTTTCTTTTACATTTGAGTCCTTCTGTCGCCACGGATTCAAGGCTTCTTTCATAGCAAGAGCCTCGGGAGAGCTCTCCCAGGCCCGCTTTTCAGACTCCAGAACAGTTACCTTGTCATCTGTACAGCATAGATTATAAAACAAAAGATAAAAGAGAGGTATCAGTAATCAGAAGCCCTCTCCTCTTAACATGCACCACTAACTTTGTTTTCCTAAACAAAGAATGTATAAGCTAGATCCTGGGTACAACTGAATGTACTTGTCTGAAACATTTACTACTGCCCTAAACAAGCTAGAATTTGCAATTTTGTGTTGTACATGAGTCATGCAGTTAAGGAAAGAAGAAACCATAAAAAGTAGTAGATGCCAGTAACATCAAACAGGTGGGGGAAAAATTACAATCTTTAATTCTTTATTCATATTTCCCAAGTTCAGAGTTATTGATATATAAGAGCAAGGACATCAAGAAGAACTTTAGGCTGGTCTGCAATATTGAATTAGTCCAATATATTGCCCTGAAAAAAGGGAAATCGAAGAACTGAACTCTATGTAGAGGTAATCCACAAATAATATACATTGAGACAAATAAAAGTCTCACTCACAGGAAAAGTATGGCCCCTCTTATAACAGAGACCAGGAACCATAACAAAGCATCTTGAGTTCTTGACTATTGGCCACTGGCTTGAATGATAACAAGGACAATGCAAGTCACATGTCAAAGTTTCTATATGACAGCATTTTCTAGGATAGTCGCATGAAATTTAGTCTCAGTAATACAAAGCTTACAGTTGTGAGCTTGTGACACAGTACTAGCAGAAGCATCATATAATCCTATCTAATTTCCAGTTTCTCAAATCTGCAAGAAGCTAGAAGTTTGGTTAATTGTTTTAAGTCCATTCTGCAAAGTATCACAGTAACCTGAGAACCCAATCAGGATTTCATTTTAGTGCTTTGGCTGCGATGCATAACAGAGTTTTAGACAGAAAGCTTACAGTTACAAATCACCCTTAAGGGTCTTCTGCCATATGAAACAGTTTGAAATGTCAAAAACAAAAACATTTCTTCAGTCTGTAGAAACCGATGAAGAATGGGTAAATGGGGGTCAATTTATTAAGAAAGAAAAAGCATAAATGCATACTACGAAGGCACTTCTGACCTTGACCTTAATTGAGCAATCTATATTTTCCATCATATAAAATCCCAAATTCCACAAAATAGATAATGCAAGAAGATCATGAACCCAATTCTAAGTCATCTATTTTCACCTGAGAAAACGAAACCCTAACCAACGATTCCATTCAATGTTGACAAGAAGGGAATTTGACAGTGGGAACTGAAATGAATGAAATTATTCTGCAAATGGAAATGGGAAATTCTGGAAAGTTAATTAAATTGGAAGTTTGTCTTACAAAAGCCGGTTTTAATCATGAAAACCTCCATTGAGCCTCCGATCAGAGCTGAAACCAATCCAATCTTCAAGTACCAATCCAGAAACTTCATACTGTCCTGCAACAAGAGTAAAAATTGATCAATCAAAGATTACAGAAACCAGTCATTCACATCAAATCCAAAAAAAAACAAGAAATTGCACCGAAATTGAAAAAAGTTTACAAGCAGGTTACAACCCTACAATTTTCTAATCACCCGTGCTATCCTATATCGAACCGGAGAAGGCGAGAAGCAAAACAGATGCAGAGGACTGCAAATCAGGGAAGACCGGATATCGAAGACCGAGAAAGAGAGGATAGAGAAGCACGCACCTTGTGTTGGGTATAGTCCCTCCTTAGCCCAAGGAAGTGTGCCTAACTGTGGTCCAAACAAAAGCCCAAGATTAGAAAGACAAATCTAGAAATTGGAAGAATTAGCTTATGAATAAGTATGAACTAATCTAGAATTGTGTAGGAAAATATCTTCCTAGATTGTGATGAATGTCGGTGGGCAATTAGGCCAACTGACCGACCCTTCCACTAGTATAAATAGGTGAGAGTTGTTGGCAATTTGTACCAAGCAAATTTGGAAGCAAATTAAGAGTTTAAGCAAAGTGAGTTTCCTAACTATTTAAGTTTGTTCATAAAATTAATTAGTCTTATTCTAGTCTCTTTCCTAGTATACAAATATTAGCTTACAATTTTAATTGTCCTATTTTCCATCTTAATCATACGAAAGAGGGAAAATCTAGTTTTCCCAACAAGTGGTATTAGAGCAAAGGTTCGTTTACGATCGTAAATAGCTCGTGCGGTTCAAGATGGAGGGTAACGTCACTTACGACGGTGACATGTTCAAGCTTACGACGGACAACTACTCGTACTGGAAGTCGATGATGGAGGATCACTTGTACTGCAAGGATTTGCATGAGCTCATCACCACCAAGGACAAGCCCGAAAGAAAGAGCTCTAAGGAATGGGAACTCTTAAACCGGAAGTCAGTCGCCATGATCCGTAAGTACATCGACAAAACTCTCATTGAACACGTCTCTACTTATACAAGCGCGTTTGAATTATGGACGAAACTCGAGTCCATGATTCAAAAGAAAACGCCTCGTAACAAAGCCCTCCTTGTCCGACGCCTGGTATAGTTGGAGTATAAGGATGGCCAGAGCATGATGGAGCACTTGAACAATTTCAAGGGGCTCGTAAATCAGCTAACTAAGGCTGACATGAAGGTCGAAGATGAGATGCAAGCCCTTCTACTCCTTAGCTCCCTGCCGGAGAGTTGGGACACGTTGGTCGTCACTCTCAGCAACTCGGCACCAGAGGGAAAGCTTACCATGGATACCGTCAGTGATAGCCTTCTAAACGAAGAATCCATGAGGAAGGAACGAGGCAAGAATACCCACTCGGAGGCAAATGTCGTTGATAACCGAGGTAGAGACGAGACACGTGGGCGCACTAAAAACCGAGGTCGGGATCAATCTCGAGGACGATCCAAGTCACGCCCGAGGGTTACTTGTTATTACTGTGGCAAGGCGGGTCACAAGAAATCAGATTGTCGGTTTCTCAAGAAAGATCAGAAGGCAGGTAATGTCAAGCCGGACCAATTCAACCCAACGAAGAGGCAGGATGACAAGACCACCATTGCCGTGGCAGGCGAAGGTGAAGATTTATACCTCGTTGGAGAAGGTAATCTTATAAACATTGGCTCCAATGATAGTTCTTGGATTGTCGACTCTGGTGCTTCCTTCCACGTCACCCCTCATGAAAGCTTCTTCATAACCTACCAAAAGTGGCGACTTTGGTAACGTCCAAATGGGGAATCAAGAAAGAAGCAAAATTGTCGGAAAGGGGGATGTCATCCATACATCAAACACAGGATGTAAGGCATGTTCCCGACATGTGCCTCAATCTAATATCAACTGGAAAGCTTGATGATGCCGGTCTGGTGAACCACTTTGGTAATGGCAAGTGGAAGCTCACCAAAGGAAGCTTGGTCATGGCTCGAGGAAGGAAAGAAGGCTCACTGTACGTGACGCAAGCTAAACTTTGCAAGGGAGAGGTAAATCTTGCAAATCCTGACATGGAGATATGGCACCGAAGGCTCGGGCATATGAGCGAGAAGGGTCTACATATTCTCGCTCGAAAACAACTCCTCCTTGATATGAAAGGTACGTCCCTCGAACCATGTTCTGATTGTTTAGTTGGTAAACAACATAGAGTCGCTTTCCAGAGATCCTCTATACCTACAAGGAGAAAACACATCCTTGATCTCGTACACACCGACGTGTGCTCCATGTCCGAGAGATCCATTGGTGGTGCATCATATTTCGTAACCTTCATTGATGATCACTCAAGGAAGGTTTGGGTGCACCTGTTGAAATCCAAAGATCAAGTTCTCGATGCCTTCAAGGAGTTCGTAGCCAGAGTAGAACGAGAGACGGGATAAACACTCAAGTGTGTTCGATCCGACAAGGGTGGTGAGTATCAAGGTCCTTTCGAGGCATTCTGCAAATCTCATGGGATCAGGCTAGAGAAGACACCACCTAAGACGCCACATCTGAATGGGCTAGCCGAGAGGATGAACCGAACAATCGAAGAAAGGGTTCGGTGCATGCTCTCTCATGCTAAATTACCCAAGTCATTCTGGGGAGAAGCCGTGATGACCGCGATCGACATCATCAATCTCACACCATCAGTTCCTTTGAATGAAGATGTCCCAGAAGAGGTCTGGTCAAGAAAGAAGGTCTCCTACAACCATTTGAAAGTGTTTGGGTGCAGGGAGTGCATCCATATTCCCAAGGATGAACGGGCTAAGTTAGATTCCAAGACAAAGGAATGTATCTATCTTGGTTCACCTAGAGACGAGTTTGGTTATCGGCTTTGGGATCCGATCAACAGAAAGGTTGTTAGAAGCAAAGATGTTGTGTTCTTCGAGGACCAGACAATTGAAGACATCCAGAGATCGGAGAAGCCAAGGTCAAGAGCTAGTAGGAGCGGAGATTCTCATCCTACTCACGGACAACGTGACAACTCAGAAGAGGCGGTCGAGACCGATGATATTGACATTGAAGACGGTGCCCCTACTCAAGATCAAAATGATCAAGAGATGGACGAAGAAGAGCTGCTGGAGCCGGAAGAAGAGTCTAGCACCTAGTCGGAGCCTGAGGTGAGACGATCCTCCAGAGACAAGAGACCATCCACACGATATAGCCAAGATGAGTATGTGACCTTCACAGATGAGGGGGAGCCTCATAGCTACAAAGAGGCTATGGTCGACACTCACAAGGACGAGTGGATAAAAGCCATGCAAGATGAGATGCAATCCTTGCATGAGAACCACACTTATGAGTTGGTGGAGCTACCGAAAGGTAAGAGAGCGTTGAAGACCGAATGGGTGTATCAGATAAAGTCCGAGGAGAGTAGCTCGAAGCCCCGATACAAGGCCAAACTAGTCGTGAAAGGATTCAACCAGAAGAAAGGCATCGACTTTGAAGAAATATTCTCTCCAGTAGTGAAGATGTCCTCCATCCGAGTTGTACTTGGTCTAGCAGCTACTCTAAACTTGGAGATCGAACAACTCGATGTCAAGACGGCCTTCCTCCATGGTGACCTAGAGGAGGAGATCTACATGGTGCAACCTGAAGGATTCAAAGTCCCGGGAAAGGAGAACATGGTATGCCGACTAAAGAAGAGTCTTTATGGCTTGAAGTAAGCCCCAAGGCAGTGGTATAAGAAGTTCGATTCTTTCATGGCGGATCATGACTTCAAGAAAACCATGAATGACCATTGTGTCTTCATGAAGAGGTATGCTAGCGGTGAGTTCCTCATACTTCTGCTTTATGTCGATGACATGTTGATTATAGGTCATGATCGCAACAAGATAGCTGCTCTAAAGAAAGATTTGAGCAAGTGTTTTGCCATGAAAGACTTGGGACCGGTAAGACAAATTCTTGGGATGAAGATCACTCGTGATAGATCGAAGAAGTTGCTATGGCTATTCCAAGACCAATACATTGAGAAGGTGCTGGAGAGATTCAACATGCACAAAGCAAAGCCGGCGAGCACTCCACTTGCTGGACATTTCAAGCTAAGTTCGAAGCAAAGTCCAACAAGTGAGAAGGAGAAGCAAGAAATGAAGACTACCCCCTATGCATCAGCAGTAGGCAGTCTTATGTATGCCATGGTATGTATGAGGCCTGATATCGCCTATGCAGTTGGAGTTGTGAGTCACTTCCTAGCCAATCCGGGGAAGGAGCACTTGGCATCAGTCAAATGGATCCTCCGGTATCTACGAGGTACATCTAAAAGGTGCCTATGCTTTGGAAATGGGAAGCTTGAGTTGAAGGAATACACCGATGCAGACTGGGCCGACGATAGTGATTCCAGGAAATCAACGTCCGACTATGTAACGACCTTTGCAGGGGGAGCTGTTTCCTGGCAATCGAAGCTACAAAAGAGTGTTGCCTTGTCTACCACTGAAGCAGAGTACATCGCAGCTACTGAAGCTTGCAAGGAGATGTTGTGGATGAAGAACTTCTTGCGTGAGCTGGGAGTTGAACAAGATACGTACGTCCTGCTATGTGATAACCAGAGCGCTATTCACCTAGCAAAGAATTAAACATTGCACTCTCGCTCGAAGCACATCGATATACGACATCATTGGATCCGAGAAGTTCTTGAAGAGAAACTCCTATGTCTCGACAAGGTACACACATACGAGAATTGGTCAGGCATTATGACCAAGGTACTATCAACCAAGAAGTTCGAAGAATGTTGTCAAGGCATTGGCGTCGTGACACACCCGGGCTAAGTCAGGAAGGGGGAGATTTGTTGGGTATAGTCCCTCCTTAGCCCAAGGAAGTGGGCCTAACTGTGATCCAAACAAAAGCTCAAGATTAGAAAGACAATTCTAGAAATTGGAAGAATTAGCTTATGGATAAGTATGAACTAATCTATAATTGTGTAGGAAAATATCTTCCTAGATTGTGATGAATGTCGGTGGGCAATTAGGCCAAATGACCAACCCTTCCACTAGTATAAATAGGTGAAAGTTGTTGGCAATTTGTACCAAGCAAATTTGGAAGCAAATTAAGAGAGTTTAAGCAAGGTGAGTTCTCTAACTATTTAAGTTTATTCACAAAATTAATTAGTCTTGTTCTAGTCTCTTTCCAAGTATATAAATATTAGCTTGCAATTCTAGTTGTCCTATTTTCCATCTTAATCACATGAAAGAGGGAAAAGTCTAGTTTTCCCAACACCTTGATCTAACTACCAGTGGCTCGATTTTGCCGCCGGAGGAGCGAGATTGACGAGCGCCGCCGGAGGAGAATGCAAGATGTGACTGAAACGCGGGTGACTCTGCGTGGGTTGTTCACTCGTTTTGTTTTTCAAAAAATAATAAATATATAAAAAAACGCTTATTTTCCTAGAAAACTAATAAAATAAAATTTGATGGTTCCTCTCTCACATACGATTGTTCAATTCTTGTCAATTTTTCTGTAAACCAACCTACAATCTTCGATGTTTCTGTCTTTGAGGGAAATATTGCACCGTTTGTACTTGAGGTTTGATGTTTTTCGATTCAATTTGGTGGAAGCTCTTCTAATAAAGCCCCTTTTTGTTATCGTTTCAGTTGAAACCCTAGCCTGCAGTATTGGTTCGAGGATAATGCGAATGCGAATGCGAATGCGAATAAGTTGTCCTTTCCGGTGTACAAACATCATTGTTCGGCTCATAATGTATGCCGCCTTTAATAACTTCCAATCCACCGACGATGCATTCTTGACGGCCGAGTTGTTGTGCATGGAGGTCAAGAAGTTGGAATCTAGGGTTTATGTGCCATCAGATCAACTCAAGAAGAAGAAGAGTTGAAACGGACCAATGAAGAGGTATCTCTTACTAGATTTTTAACACTTGTGACCTGTTGCTTTTCTCCACCATTTCCATGTTAAGTGTTCCATCTATATGGAGATGTCATGCCCGATTGATAGCGGCGTAGAGCAATATATTTGTATAATCATCACTCTCCTTGTAGAACATTGGATTTGGAACTAACGTGGCCACGGGAGTAGGCCTTACGAAATAAGAATGCTTCATTTATGTCCTTCCAAGCTTCTTCTACTTCCTCTCTTCATACATTGCACGCTTCTTCATCCGACAAATTGTAATGCGATGTGTAGGACTCTATGGCAGATGGGGTGTCCGCAAACCCGAATCGACTCCACCCGAAAAGTATTGGGTCAAAAGTGACCCGACTCGTTCAATCCGAAAATTTCTGGATTGGGTCAATAGGAATGTGTTTATATTTTATATATTAAATATTATAATATATTTTATTATTAAAATATTATATAATAATATTTTTTTGATTTATTATTTTTTGTTTTAATCAAAATATTATTTTAATATTCATTTTATAAAATTTTGACAAGGCGCTCTCGACCCGTTGGGTCGACCCGAACTCGTACCTGACCCGCAACGACCCGACCCACAATCGACCCGCAAATTTTGACCCGCAATCGACCCGACCCGTAAATTACCCGACCCGATACGCTTAAACCCGAATCCGACTCGTTTGACCCGTTTGACACCTCTAGGTGTTTAGGACGGACGCAAGATTTTAAAATAAAAGTTAACATTTACCTTACGCAAACCCTAAATTTAAAGTCTATCATATATTTAAGTATTCCGCCTACCTTACTCAAACAACCCAAATTTCAAACAACAAACCATATAATCGAACTCCAAATGAAATTTTACTCAATTGATAATAAAAAATTACACAATGTAAACAAATTTCATTATTATATACTACTTTTACTGTATAATTTGAACAAATTTGTATAAAAAAATTGATTTCAAAATATGCAAATTCATAAACCATGAATTTTGGAAATTTAAACACAAATAAGAATAGATATAGAGAAAATATTGCATTTTTATTAAAAGATCTGTGCACAAATTTGAATAACTTATGTTTATTTTTTGTATTTTTAAGTATTATGGATAACAAAGTCTATATAAAAATTATTTTCAAAAATAATTTGAAAATTACATTATTTTTTTTACAAAAATTAAGAGAAAAAATAAAAAATTATATATATATATATATATATATATATATTTTTAAAAACATTCCAGTGATAGTTGTACATATGTTTTAGTATATATTAATAGAAACGATTCACATGGATCTTATATATTTTTTTAATTTAAACTAATCGATGCAACATTATGTTCATATGCGTGAGTATAAAAGCACACAAAAACGTATAATTAGCTAGAGAAAGCTGTTTAGGCGGGAAATGAGAAAGGTTACATTGGATGGTAAAAGAGATCAAATATTGAGAATAGGCTTTCATATATATAGGTAGGTGGTCATGTATTTGGAAAGTACTTGATTTTTTTTACCAAAAATTTTAAGATGAAGGGTTGGACCGGTTGGTGCCCTAGATCAAGGACAAGGAAGACTCAAACAGTATAACACACCTCTCTCATCTCTCTAAAAACTAAATCCAAAACTCCAATCCAACAATAACATGAACACCAACACTAGCACTAACCCTTGGAAATCAACCTACACCGCCATGACCACCCATAAATCTCGATAGTTGTCTCGATCTTTTGCTGGCATAAAGACTTTCATGTCTCGATCTTGCTCAGTGTGTTGGCATAAAGACCTTTATGGAAGAACCAAGATCAACAAAAAATAAAAGTATCCCTAGGGAGGAAACTTGTAACCATTCTTCCAAAGTATACAAGCAAAAACAATCATCATCTAGGGACTTAGAGAGAAGCATTCTTCTTTTTCTCTAAAACCCCCAAATTCACCACCTTAGGGGTAACATCCCACCATCAACACGAAGGACAAACCACCTATTAAGAATAATATAATTAGTTAGATTATTGTTTTAGGTTTATCGATTCTTATGTTTTGAATTAGTCATAATCCTTATATGGTATCAGGTTCTTAAACGATCCTCCTGTTCCAAAACTCATTTTTCTCCACATAATCAACAGCAATGGCCCCTCGACTTTGCAACTCACATAAGGAATCCTCACGATTCAGAAAACCCATTCACTCGTGTCCACCTCATCAACATCACAAAGCTAACCTCTACAAACTACCTCAATTGGAAGCTTCAGATTGAAGCAGCCCTCGAAGGGTACGATCTGCTCGGCTTCGTCGATGGCTCCCACTCTTCCCCTGACGAGCTCATCACTTCCGACACACCACCGCAATCCAGGCCCAATCCGGCCTACCTCTCATGGAAACGACAGGACCAGCTCATCTATAGTGCCCTCCTCGGTACTCTCTCCCCGTCGGTCTGCTCGCTCGTCACTCAGGCCAAAACTTCTCATCAGATCTGGACCCTCTTGCAGCAGACGTTCGACAAAGCCTCACGTGGGCATATCAAGCAATTAAAGGAGAAACTTCGCACAGCCGAGAAAGGTACCCAATCAATCTCTGATTACATCAATTCGATCAAGATCACGGCTGATTTGCTGGCTTCCCTTGGCGCCCCTGTTCACGCCGAGGACCTCACCGATCACGTCCTCCGTGGCCTCGACGACAGCTACCATCCGGTCATTGACGGAATCCATGCCCGAGACTCCCCGATTTCCTTCGAAGAACTTCACGAAAAGTTGATCCAGAGAGAGCTCGTCGTCAAGGCCGGTTCCAAATGCAACCCTGGCCCCGCCACCGCTCTTAACGCTCAGACTCGACCTGGTCGCTCTCGCCCTCGCTAACATTCTGGCTCAAACCCATCGTCTTCCGGCTCCTCTAGTCGCTCAAGCCAACCCACAACACCCAAGCCCTTCCTTGGTCACTGCCAGTGGTGTAAGCAGCAGGGCCATGTCCTCACACAATGCCCCAACTTCCGCACCCAACACCCCACTCTCGCCCCACCTTCGTCCAATCGATTCCCGGTGATACCGAGCCCCTCACCACCACCGCAGGCCCACGCCCTAACCACATACTCCAACACAAACCCATGGCTCATCGATTCCGGAGCTTCCCACTATGTCACCCAAGATCTCGGCAATCTAGCTCTACACTATCCATACAATGGTCATGATTCCCTCTTTATGGGTGATGGTAAGGGCTTACCAATTAAGCATACTAGTACTCTTACGCTTGGTAAATTTACCTTACAAAATGTCCTTTGTGTTCTTGCCATGACTAAAAATATCCTATCGGTCTCCCAATTCACAAAACAAAATAAATACTACATTGTGTTCTTATCTGATTGCTTTCTTGTGAAGGAGCTCCGAACCGGGACAACACTAATTAAGGGTCCATGTGTTGACGGTGTTTATGTGTGGCCTACATCATCTCCTCCTACCGCCCATCATCTTCGGCTCTCCTCCTCAAATAACTGGCATCATAAGCTAGGCCATCCGTCCGCCGCCATTTTCAAGCTTATTTCAAAGATTTCCAAGCTCGGATTATCTACTTCTCTACAAAATTGTTGTCATTCATGTCTTGAGAATAAAAGTCACAAATTGCCTTTTTTTAAATCCACTATATTATCTACTCTTCCTTTGGAAATAATATTTTCGGATGTATGGACATCCCCTATTACATCTTCCGATGGCCTTCGATATTATTGCATTTTTGTGGATCATTTTACTCTTTATGTGTGGTTTTATCCCATGAAGAAAAATTCAGACACAAAAACTATATTCATCAAATACAAATCCTTGGTTGAAAATTTCTTTAAACACAAAATCAAAATTCTCTATTCCGACAATGGCGGCGAATACATTGCACTACGTCCCTTCCTTGGTTCCGCAGGAATCGGCCACCACACTACCCCTCCTCACACCCCTGAACACAACGGTCTCTCCGAAAGACGACACCGTCATATCATCGAAACCGGCCTATCCCTCCTCTCCTATGCCGGCATGCCAAACACATTCTGGCCTCTTGCCTTTACCACTGCGGTCTATTTAATAAACCGCATGCCCACTCCAGTCCTACACAATGCGTCCCCATATTCCAAGCTCCTCAACAAAGACCCAAATTATACCAAGCTTAAGTGTTTCGGTTGCTTATGTTTTCCTTGGTTACGCCCTTACTCTAACCATAAGTTGGATCCCAGGTCTATTATGTGTATTTTTGTAGGTTATGCCGCGGGTCAACATGCTTACCAGTTCCTTGACCCACAGTCTGGTCGAATTTATACATCTCGACATGTTCGATTTTTAGAGAATGAGTTCCCATATCAAAAACTCTCAAAACAACCCATCCTACCTTCCCTAGCAATTGAAGAGTGGGCCACCATCACTATGCCCATTCTTCGGCCCACACCTGCTACCAGCCCACCACTATCTCAATCCACCACCACTCCGGATTCTCCATCTCTAAATCCTACTACATCCTCAAACTCACCAACCACCTCCACTACTAACGACGGCCCACCTCCACAATATTCGGCCCATCTTCACTCCAGCCCACACCCTCCTCTGCTCTCACAACACCAGAACTCCCTACAAACCAGCCCACCCACACAGGCTCCTTCTCCAACGGACCCCGCCTCACATCCACAACCTCCGGCTCAACCACAGCAGGCTCTCTCTTCCACTACAATACCTACCACCGATCACCATGCCCACAACCCTACCATTCAGCCGTCCAAACGACAGCGCACATGCATCGTCACTCACTCACAAAATAACATCACTAAACCAACGCACCGCCTCAACCTCCATGTTACGACCACTCCTCAACTTGAACCCAAAACCATCACCCAAGCCCTCAAACACCCCGAATGGCGAGCCGCGATGGAGACCGAGTTCGCGGCTTTGGAGCGCAACAACACTTGGGACCTCATTCCTCCCACCGCTGCACAGAATCTGATGGGCTGCAAATGGGTGTTCCGTGTAAAGTTCAAGCCCGACGGATCCATTGACCGATACAAAGCCCGACTCGTGGCAAAGGGTTTTCATCAGCGTCCTGGTTGGGATTACAACGAGACGTTCAGCCCGGTCGTGAAGCCTGTCACTGTTCGCATTGTCCTGACTCTCGCCATCCACCATGGCTGGCTGCTCAGACAACTTGACGTCAATAACGCGTTTCTTCAGGTGACTCTCAATGACGAAGTCTACATGTGCCAACCTCCCGGCTTCATTGATTCCACATTCCCTGATCATGTATGTCGCTTGAGGAAGGCACTCTACGGCCTCAAACAGGCGCCTCGTGCGTGGTACCATGAGTTGCGCGGATTCCTGTTATCCATTGGCTTCACAAACTCTGTTGCTGATGCTTCATTATTTATTTATCGTCATGGACTAACAACACTCTATTTGTTAGTTTATGTGGATGATATAATTATAACATGCCACCCCTCATCCTCTGTTGACAAGCTGATCAGTGTACTGGCTGCCAAATTCTCCATCAAAGACCTCGGTGCTCTGAGCTATTTTCTTGTGTTGAGGTTCTACCATCACCCGGAGGTATTTTCCTGAGTCAACGACGATATATCTCCGAGTTGCTTCATAAGGCCGGCATGGATGACTCCAAGGCTGCCCATACCCCTATGTATGCCTCTGTTCCGCTCCGCCGTGTTGAAGGTACCTTGCTTCCCTCTCCGACGGACTACAGAGCACTCGTCGGCAGCCTCCAGTACTTGAGTCTCACAAGACCAGATGTCGCCTTCAGTGTGAACCAGTTGTCCCAATTTATGCAGAAGCCGACATCCACTCACTGGACAGCTCTAAAACGAGTGCTCAGATATATGGCCGACTCTCTTGATCGGGGGATCACAATTTCTGCAACCTCTCCATTGGCGTTTCATGCTTTTTCAGACGCGGATTGGGCCGGTGATAAGGACGACTACGTGTCGACAACTGGCTACATTCTATATCTCGGCCAAACACCGGTCTCTTGGAGCTCTCGGAAGAAGAAATTTGTCTCTCGTTCGTCAACGGAATCTGAGTACAAGGCTCTTGCTGACACCGCAGCCGAGCTCATGTGGGTTCTATCTCTCTTCGGCGAACTTGGCTTCAAGCAGCAGCAGCCTCCTGTGGTGTACTATGACAATCTTGGCACAGCTAGTCTAAGCTCGAATCCGGTCTTTCACCCCCGTATGAAGCACATAGCTCTCGCTTTTCACTTCGTGCGAGAACAAGTTCAAAAAGGCATACTTCGAGTCTCATATGTATCTACCGACGATCAACTTGCGGATGTTCTCACCAAACCTCTTCATCGTCCTCGGTTCGATACTCTGATTTCCAAGCTGAATCTTTCCCAGAGGTCGTTCAGCTTGCGGAGGAATATTAAGAATAATATAATTAGTTAGATTATTGTTTTAGGTTTACCGATTCTTATTATTGAATTAGTCATAATCTGTTGTAACTAATCTCTCCCACTAGGGAGAGAATATCTCTAGGCTGGTAAACTCTCCTGTATATATTGTACTCTCAGTTAGTGGAAGAAGTAAGTAATCTTTTATTTCCTTATACCACCAACATCATCAACCCACTCAACCACCATCATAATCATCCTCATCACCGCCAACACCTTCGGGCAAACCCCCGTCAACACCTCCGAGGAAATCCAATATTAAAATAAATTCGGGACTACCCCCAAGCAAATTCTTCAAGATAATCTCGTGTTCAGCACCTCCTTCAACAACTCGGGATCCTCCATTACAAATACTCTCTCTGCAATGAATTTTTTTTCATCAAATTGATCTATCCAAACACAATAATGGAACAAATCCCTCACTCAATTTCATCAATTTCGTCCAAAACCTTCAAGACTAGATTTTGTTCATGCCAAATGGAGCAACCTGCAAAGGAAAAAAAAAAGTTAGCTGCTTGCGGTGCAAGCTAGAAATATAATTGAGAAGAAAAGTAAAAGAAATTTGACTAAATCTATAGAAAAAAGCATAAAGCAGTTTCTCTACTATTGTTTCTTTTTTTTTCTCTACTGTTGTGCAATCTTTTACAATTAGTAGGCTGCAATGAGCCTATCTAAGAAGAGACAAAAAAAAATTTTTAAAAAAATTATGCATGCTCGGCAAGCATGGTAGAGAAATCAAGTAAATTGTACGGAACCCCTCTCATTATGAGAAACCCCTGATAAATTCACCACCTAATTAAACCTCTTTCATCTCTTTTTGGTTGTGTGTGATGATGGATTTCTCAACCCTAAACCAGATTTATAACGGGAACCCTTAAGAAAAATGGGAAATGAAGGGAAGAAAAAAATAAAAATAAAAATAAAAATAACTTGTCCAGATTAAACCACCTTCGATCACGACCCACCTCTTTCCGGTCTGGGTTGGCCATCGCACCACTAGAACAATCGGAATTTCCCTCCACTCTATTGGTTTTCCATTGTGCTTCTTTAGCAAGTCATTGGAAATCAAAAGCAAAGTAAGAACACAAAATATCAAAACAAGTGACTCAGCTTGTTCTGCAAGAAAAATAATGATGCTTGCTGTACAAGATCAAAAAAACAAAGGAATTACTTGTTGGAAGAAAAACCAAGAAAAAAAGAAAGAAAAGAAACAAAAAACAAAAAAGAGTGGAAATACAACTTTAAAAAATTAAAACAAACAAGTACCCTTTGTTTGCTTTTCCAGCCAACCAACCCCGTATCAACAATATACACTTTCGTTTCTTGCATGAAGCTGTGTTCGGATTTGTTGGATTGAGATGTTTTTCTGGATGAGATTATGGTCATGGTTGTGTGGTTTGGATTGTCTTTTTGAGATGAATGATTGTATCGCACTTCAAAAGAATGATTGTTCTCTGCTCCTCGGCGACACAACGCCTTTGTTGGCCTTACTGCAACACGTGTTCGTGTCATTCTCTCTCCATTCTCGATGTTCTAAGCTTCATGTCTGATTTGTTAGTTTCTTATTTGACTTAATTTTTTTTTTTAAATTTCTTTCTCATGATGGTTTGTCCGTTTGCCAAGTGTTTCTCGGCCTCTCGATCTACCAGGTGTGTTTGGTACATCGAATTTTTTTCCTTACAAAAAAAGGACAAGGAAGGCCCAAGGGCTTAGAGAGCGCTTACAGGGGAATTTACATTTGCCTCATCTCAAGGAGACTAGTGAGGGCTCGAACCTGCGACCTATCAAACCGAGACCCTGTCATGCTCCACTAGACCAACCTCTTGAGGTTGGAAAGTACTTGATTAAAATGATTGTTCGGTTACCCATTTTACCAACCTGCAGTAACTGAACGGTCAATTAAGGAGTAATCAATATATATTTAAAAGTTGGATTCCTTGCCAATTTAATGCCCTCCTCCAAACACTTAAACTTAAAGCTTAAGCAGGCCTGACTTTGTAATTAGCATTTTGGGCCTTGGGCCCAGTTGAATTACAATATCTATTACGGTTGCACTTAAAAAATATTTTTTAATAGTATTTGGAACCCTAAAATCCCTTTTACAATTCCACTCAGTCGCCGCCGAGCCCTTCCTTCTATCTCTCCCTTGTCCCTTGCTTCGTTGGACACCGAGCACCGACGATATCTCCATTCAGTCATTCACGAAGGTCAGGAGACTCAGGCTGGACATCGGGGCAGCGATCTTCATTCTCCACCGACTTCAGGTGACTTCCAGATCACGAAGGTTAGGCGACTCGCACTGGAGGAAGCAGCCGTGCAACCAATTGAGACGAGCCGACGAGGATCAGACGACTCGCACCAGAGCGACTGAGCGAGCAGGCGAGCAATCGACTGAGACAAGGTCGATGCGACGATCTCCAATTGCTAATGGCCCGATGCGCTGCTTTGTCGTCTTCGTTGTTTGCTATGTCTTCTGAGTTCTGAGACCATTAGCAATCTGATGTGAACATGGAGATTTTGGGATTTGGGCTTGCAAGGGATTACTGAAGCCAGAAGGTGAGAAGGTCCAAAATTTCTTCTTTGATTCCCTTTTTCTTCTCAGATTTGCGTGATTGATTGCCTGATTTCAATCTTTTTGGGTTGATATGTGGTGTCCGACCTTCCTCTATATAAGTTTCATATTAGGTTTCTAATTTCTTCATGGCTTGAATGATTTATAAATAAAATGTCTTTGTCTAGGGCTTGTGTACCATCAAATGAGTCCCGTCTTCTCAAATTTTCTCATGTTTTTCACTACATAGAGAATTATGGCTGTGAAGTTGTGTTTTTCACTGCAGATGTTGGCCAAGTATGTTGTAATCTCTATCTTTTGATTGTTTCTTTGATTGGTGGCTTGGGATTTTATACTAAGGTGTTCTTTCTGAAAAAGAACAATGTGTTTGCAGATTCCTTATTCGTTATCTAATATTGCATTTGTTTTTTCCTTCTTACTTTGTGTTTTAAACTACAGCGATGCGACATTGTAAACGGTATAGTTGAAGTTGAAGGTGTTACTAATGAAGGGGCAAATGAGCAAGGAGATGATAATGCCACAGAAGGTACCTCAGAATGCTTCAAAATTGACCCTTCTACTAATCTATTATTAAACATTAATGTTTGTATATGGATTGGAGATGAAAAAATTGGCCAAGTCTGAATGTGTTTGGTACAGTATCATAAGTTTACAACTAAATCAATCTAAGGTATTCTTTTGGCATTGTGGTAATTAAAGCTTGCAATGTTGAAACATTATTGTTCACCCTTTCATGTTAATGGGACATAATTGTGAAAGCATACTTCAATAGTTTAATGTGCAATTTGGTTAATTGATCCATGTTAGTAAGTAGCTCTGGCAAGTGTGAGATTGTTGCTTGGTTCCTCACTTAATATGTTACTCTGTTTATTGGTAGGCCTCTTACCCTTGGATGTAGATAAAGGTGTTCCCAGCTTTTGGCTGAATGCAATGAAGACCCATGAAGTTTTGGCCGAAGAGGTGATTACTCTGCTTTATCTCCATCTAAATGTTGTTATGTCTCTGTTGATTATGCCCTGATATTTGAGTTTGGATTTCAGATTACGGAACGGGATAAAGGTGCTTTACAATATCTAAAAGATATCAAGTGGTGTAGGGTTGAGAATCCAAAGGGATTCAAGCTTGAATTCTTTTTTTACACAAATCATTACTTCACCAACACTCTTTTGACAAAAACGTATCACATGATTGATGAAGATGAACCTATTTTGGAGAAAGCAATTGGGTAAGCACCTACTCTTGGCTCTATAGTTTGCTAAATGTATGTGGAAAACTCATGTTTGTCACTACTTTGTAGGACATAGATTGAGTGGCATCCAGGGAAATGTTTAACTCAAAAAATACTGAAGAAGAAGCCCAAGAAGGGGGTCAAAGAATGCAAAGCCAATCACCAAGACTGAAACCTGTGAAAGCTTCTTCAACTTCTTCAGCCCTCCCCAGGTCCTTGAGGATGATGATGATATTGATGAAGATACTGTAAGTGATGCTTCTACATACAATGATTTGTCAAGATCCAATAAAGTAATTATGTGCTAAAATCTTTTGGTTACTAGGCCTGAATGAATTTTTTTTCAGTTACTGCCAACGTATTAGACGATCAGACTTTTGGGGAGGAGAACCAGAGTTGATTGTAAGTACTCTCTAATAATGTTAATGTTTTCACTGAACTGCTTATTGGATTGATTACAGATGACTTATCTTCAATTTTGTAGATCATTATTCCCAATCCTCAATTTTTTCTTGGATTGATAGAAGATGGCGTATCTTCTAGGTGATCATTCAAATTTTGTTTAAATTTGTTATGCTGAGTGAACTGCCTTCCAAATCTGTTTTCCAAAACAGTGAACTAACCCGAGATAATAGGAGCTTGGTTTCCTTTAAATTTTAGCGCTGTAAAAATGTGATAGTTCAACTTACCCTTCTATTTTGGTCAAAGTTATGATATTACTGATGATTTAATATCTGTTTTTCCCTAACAATATCCCATCACTTCTCCTCTATGCTACAACATAGGGGTAGTGTATCAGCTTCTGGTCTCATTCCCATTGCAGAGTATGGAGCTGAGTTTTGTAAAGGTTCAGGAAAGGGAAGCCCAAACAGCAGCTCAAATCATTATCATCTTCTCATTTGAGAGTAAGAAATAACCTCTAGCTGGTATAAGGGCGAGCTTAATGCAGTTTTGTGGCACTTTTTATAAGTTTTTCTTGGGGCTGGATCTCTTGTATTGTATTGAATCTCCTCTTTCCTGGTGCTGACAGTGTATGAATGTAGATGGAGCTCAATTGCTGAAGCTTCAAAAAATTTGGGCAGCGGAGAAGTCTTGACAGTAAGAGTCACATGCACATGATTATTCTTGCTGGTTTCAAAGTAATGTGGATAAGACTGGTAAACCGAAACAATTGGGGCTTTTTCCTTTTTCTTGAAATTGCATATTCCAGAGAATTTACTGTTTCTTCTTTGTTATTCATGTATAGGTTGTCTTATGGAAATGGATCACTCCTAAGTTGCTCGGACTGGTCACACAGACGTTAGTATATCATTGGTCAATTGAAGGTAAGGCACTAATGGTTCATGTCATTTCGTAAGTTAATTATTAACTTTTTGATGGGGTAATAATTAACTCTGGATTGCTTAATGTCTTGCCCTGTACCTATTGGCATTAGGTGAATCGAAGTCTATGAAGATGTTTGAAATGACAGCTAATCTTTCAAACAACCAGATTATTAACTATCACTGTGATCCATCAGAGAAGTGGTTAGTTTTGATTGGAATTGCTCCTGGTTCAGCAGAGGCATGTAGCTTGAATAGTTCATGGTGTCTTTTTATTAATTTTATGAGCAATTGTGAGATGAAAATATCTTGCAGACCTTACAGATCATTTGCACAGTATATATAATATTTATGTGTGTATATTTACTATCCAATACTATGTGTGTGTATATGTTTGTGATGAGAAAGCTTCAGTGGTGATTTTGAAGTATTAGGAACCAAGGTCGATGATCAATTATTATGTTAAAATCTTTAGATAGGTGACAAAGTTCATGGTCAGAAACTGTTGTCTTTTGCTTTTCTGCCTTCTAGGGGGTGGTTTGTTGATGAAGAGGAGTGCGGCATTTTGTTAGAACCTCAGTTGTGATTTGAGTGAGAAATCATTATTATCTTGAAGTCATAATGGCATTGCTTAATCTGTCCTGTGAAAATTTTCTAACATCTATCCTGTGAACCGTAAATGTTTCTTGGAATTGCTTGTCGTGAATTGAGAATTCTGAAAAGTAGAGAGATAAAATATGAGTATTTATTTTGTTTATTGCAGAGGCCGCAATTGGTGAAAGGGAGTATGCAGCTGTTCTCTGTGGAGCAGCAAAGGAGCCAAGCTCTTGAAGCTCATGCAGCATCATTTGCGCAATTTAAAGTATGACTTCAGTCTGAGCTCTAACTTGTGCATTTTCATTTGCCTCTTTTGTGGAGAGTGCTTCATTTAGGGGAAGAATATATATGTATATGTATTTTGTGGTGATCGGGTAGAAATTATTTTTTATGCCATGTACAGGTTCCAGGAAATGAAAACCCGTCAACTCTCATATGCTTTGCAACGAAGTCTTCCAATGCTGGACAAATTATATCGAAGTTGCATGTGATGCTCAAGTAGGTTTGTATACCATCTTCTTTGTTTTAATTTGTTTTCCTCTTCTCTTTTTCCCGTTGCAAATTTTTATAACTGACATCAGAGGCACTGAAGGGCAATGCAACTTGAAATACATACAACTCAATCATTTATACTTTGTTCACCATGATGAATGGGTGGTAGACTTCTTGCTAGAGTGTTTGAACTTTCTTAAGTTAAGTCATAAATGTTTGTGTATAGTAATTGAACACTCGTGCTCTGGTTGTTGATCTCTTAATAAAAAAAATAAACTTTAGCACTATTTGTATCTGCTAGAATTTTCCGGGTGTAGTTTTCGTTCACTGCAATTATACTTGGTAAATTTTCCTGTAGGAAAACCCGATTTTACTAACAAACAGATCTCTTCTTCCCTCCATATTTTGCTGATGACTTTCTTGTGTCAATGCAGGTAATTAGTTAATATCACACCTTGAAAGCTGAAACACATCCTTTCGGGAAAGAGAGTTGTTCAACTTTATTTTCAAAAATTATACAAACGGCCCGTGCGGAGCACGTGCTTCGATTGCTAGTTTACAATAAATAGTGAGGAGCATACGACTAAGCAAATAAATGAGAAGGGTTATAACCAGACAAGGAATGGAGACAAGGAATGGAGTGTTCACTTTGCTGAACATTGGTTACCATGGTTTAGCAAGGGAACCCGAGATAATCACAATGCTAGTTTATCAATTCAGAGCAATCCAAGTTATCATATATATATAGGATTAGATTATTAAGCAATTTCAAGCAAGCTTACCTCTTGTTTTGCACATTCTAATTCGTAGGACGACCTGCCTTGCTTGATTACTTCTTTTTTTTTGCGAAAAACCTCGAAGAGTTGTTGGCATCAGGCTTTCATGTAGTTTGGAAGATGAAAAATTGCAGTATAATCCCACCTTTTGGCTATTGCTTATGTGAATCGTGAAGACCTCAAGCTCATCTTTTGTACCATATGCGGCGTAAATGTCATCAACAATTGATATCATAGCCATGACTTGTGTTATAAATCTCCCATTAGCAATTTCACAACTTTTGCTTTCAAGGTTTTCGCCCTTTCCCTCCATTCAGTGGCAGACCCAAAAGATTTTTAAAGAGGGCACAAATTTAAAATTATATTATATTAGTATTAAATAAATTAATATAAAGATTCATCTCACATTTATTTTCACTTTGTTTTTTTTTTCTATGAAGTACCAACATCGATGTTCATCAACATTTTCATATTGATTAGGAATAGTCGAAGACTCAACACTTGAAACCGACAATCTCTTACTCCATACAACAAATTTGTCCATATTCCTGCTTAGAATAATTCAATTTAACACAAGTTCAATTGAACACGTCAATCAAATACAATTAAGTTTGATCTATAAACCAATTCAAGCAAATCTATACCTGACTTATCTCGATTTGAATTCATAAGATTGAAAATGGGTTGTTGTCTCGGAATTCTAATCGAGATGGTCCGGGTATGTCCGGATTTGGCGGTTTTAAAAGTCAAACATTACTAATTTGAGGACGAGGAACACAATTGTGAACTTGGATCGGAACCCATAAACTTAAGGATTCCCACCGGAAATTCCCTTAAAAAATTAATATAATGAGAAAAAATCTCGAAAAAGGGGGAGGGAGGGCGGCACAGGATCCCTTTCCCCATCAGTTTTGCCCCTGCCTCATCCTTCCCCCTCAGTTCCGCCCCTGCCTCCATTCATGGAGAATCTGTGCACAACAAATCGATATATAAAAAGAAACCTAATTCATATCAAGCTACATATAGGTAGAATTTGAAAAAAAAATAAAGTTAGTTAGTAAGTAGTACTATTTTGTAAGTGCACAAAATATATGTAAATTATATTAAATAGTTATGAATAAAATAATTAATTGATACTTGTTCATTGAAATTGTATGATATATAGCTTTTCCCCATATGCTAGGGTGAGCCAATTCAACATAAATTTTAATATTGTCATTATTATAAACTGAATGATATTATGAAAGTAGAGGTTTTAAAATTTTGAATTCGTAGGGAAAAGAAGGTCGTATTTGTATGTTTGATATAAAATAATATTAAGTATATTTGAATGTGCTATGAATATTAATAATTGAAATGTTATTATGCTTCTAGTGTAAAATGAATTTGATATGTAGTAGTTGATGCAAATTTTGTTTTTGCCATCCTTGTGGTTTGCACTTTTTTTTGGGCGTTATTTGTTATTATTATTATTGGCGGTGTTGTATATTAATGTTAAATTTTAATCAAATATTGGACACAATATTGGACACAATAACATACTAAAAACGGAGGCCCTAGCGGCATTAAAAGGAATACAAGTCGCAATCCAATATAATATAAAGAATATTATTCTAGAAGGCGATAATTTATCAGTCATTAATGCAATTAAGAGAGTTTGGAAAATTCCCTGGGAAATACGAACGATAATTGATGATATACAACATCTTCTCAACAAGTTCCATTCTTTTCAAGTATTTCACACTTTTCGGGAAGCCAACACTGCAGCCGACTTTCTAGCTTCCAATGAATTAAATTTAGATTGGATTCGGGCCGCGTTGCCTTACGTTCAAGGGTCTCTTATACCTGATGCTATTATCAGGACTTTTCAGCTTCAAGCTTTATACTCACCAGCCGGGAAGGCCGCGCTGGAGTTCTGTCGGATCATCCGTAAGGATGATCTGGGTCTGCCATCCACTTAGGATGGAGACCCAATTCTAGCCTGCTGCAAAAAAATAAAAAAATAATTAATCAAATAGTACGAAGTTGGTTAAGTTGTATAATGAAAATTCACCCCCCCCCCTAATTGTAATTTTTGAACTGTTTGTTTTATATAATGCAATGTTTGTTTTTCATTTTTGAGTGCTTAGTATTTGTTGTAAAAACTTTTGCTTTCATTTGGTTGGTGGATGTTAGATATGAGTTTGTTGTAAAAACTTTTAAGAAATTACCACATTTGTTGTTGTATAAGTTTGTTTTTCCTATATGGACTTGTATATTATTTTGTGTACAAAACTATGTGCAGCTTAAATGGGTATTTTATGTGTTAATGTTTGGTTTTTTAAATTTGAGTTAGTATTTTTTTGATGTAATGGGTGTTGTTAAAGAAACCGGTAATTTTTTTTAATAGGGATTCTTTTTTTTCTATTTTTTTTGGAATAAAAATGTTTAAAGAATGTATTGTCCGTGTGAATGTATAGTTGGTTTTTGTAATAGTTGTCATAAATGAACTGGTTAGTTCTCATGCATGCTTTGAATTGAACTTGTTTATTAATTTTTGTTGCCTCTTCGCGTTCAGTTAGCCGTGTGGGATAAACTTCTAACCCTAACCCTTTTTTGTCGTTGTCTTCTCTCGCTTTTGATCTCGTGTCTCTCTTTCACACTTTCCCTCTTTCACTTTTTGCCTCTCTTGTTCATTCGCTCTTGCGCAGTCGTCAGTATTGTTTCTTCCCTTTTTTCCTTGTTATTTTCCAAGCCCTTGTTCATGTCGTCTCTTATCTTTGTGTGTCGTTATCTTGGAACAGGTTTTGGGTGCCCTTCAGTTGCTTTAGGGTTTTTCGAAGGTTGGTTCAGAGTATTTTGGTTTTGTTTGTCCGGTGTTGGTGTGAGCGTGTTTGATTTGGTTGGGTGTGTTGGATCATCTGATTTTGGGCAATTTTGTGTTGATCAGTTTATGTCTTTTGTTGTATGTCCCCATATGCTCCTTTGTTTAGTAATGATTTTGGGGAGACCGTAAAATGAACGGATTTGTTGGATCACCAGTTTATTCTGTTTTTTTATATTATTGAGTTTTATCCTGGTTGATGGGGAAAGTGAATCATGTCTGGTTCCTTAGTTGTTGTAAGTTGTGTTTATTTTTGGTTTATTTTCGGCTGCGCATGGGATGTTTTGAATGATCGTAGTAGTTGTTGAGTATTATAGGTATATTGTAGGTTTTTTTCTATGGTTGAAGCTGTATGCATTTGTTGAGGAAATGTTTGTTTGGAGGGTGTGAAGTTGGTGTATTACATGCTAAAGCCATTTGTGCACATGTTGTTGTGGTTCTAATTTTGTGTAAAAATTTAGGAGCCTATTTGTAATTTATGTAAGAATGCTAATATAGTGTGAAATGTAGTATAGTGTAGTGTTTTTGGGTTGCCTTGTTTATTAATTTTGAGGGCAATTTTGATTAAGAAGTTGCACATTTCTTTTTATTAACTGTTTGAATGTTCTTATCTGGACTTGTATATTATAATTTCTATTATGTATGTGTGTAGCTGAGATGGAATCAGGTTTTTGATGACTTTTGTATGTTCCAATGGTTTGTTTTGTGTAGTGCATTTAGATTATGTTCCTTATCTTGGTTTATTATTTGTATTATAATATTGTAATACGTTTGGTATGTTAGTTTGCCTTTTTTTATGTTCTGTATTTGTGATTGCCTTGCGTTGGTTGTTTGGTTTCGTATTGATTTCCTTTTTTATAAAGATGGCATTGTGTAGTGTAAAGATGTGGCCTGTTTTAATGTTTTTCTTATTGTGTTTAAGGTTGTTCCCATGGAAATGCATTTTAGAGCAAGAATAGAATAATTCCATGAATTGTGGGACCTTTTGAAGAGAGCTAGACATACTTTGCTTCCTGGGGGAGGTTATGCATCTGTTTTTTCCTATCTAGTATTGGCTTCTATCCCTTTTTTGTACGTGTCTTTTTTTGTGGTTGCAGAGAAGATGATGAATGATGACATATGGATGGATTACATGGGAAAGACAATGTCTAGCAACTTGGAGTTGCATAAGCTGAGGGTCGATTTGCCTAGTCTGGCGAAGCGAGTCGAGGAATTGAGATCGGTTGTCCCTGAAAATCATGAGGAGCTATGGGAAAAGCAAGCTGAACTTAGAAGGGTGAGATGAATCTATTTATTTCCTTAATATACTTGATGTGTACCTGACTTTCCTGTTTCTTTTCAGATTGAGCTTGATGTGGACAGTAATGCGACAATGACGATGTTGCACGTTAAGCATGCACATTCCATGAAGTAAGCATTGTTGTTTTGCTTCATCGAGTGATTCTGTGGGCATGTGGAGTGCTTTGTTTTGTCTGCTAATTTGATGGTTTATGTTGTTATGTCTTTTGTAATGGATGTATTTAAGGTGAAGGCGTGCTTCTGTTATGCTATTCTGGGCTTTCGTTTTGGTATGAAGGGTTGTAGCGTGAATTTTTGCTGGTGGTGACAATTATGGAAGGGATATATATTATATTAGTATTTGAGCGTTTATAATGGTTTTTGTTCTGTGTAATACATTTAGATTATGTGGAATTGTTTTTTTTAAATACTTAGCAATATGATGTAATGTGTTTTGTCTTTGTTTATGGTAGTGCAACAATAATTCAGCTTAGTGTATTACAAATTGTAAGTGTATATGATTGTTATATTATTATGCCCCTTATTTTTTTGGCATTCAACAATGCGTAATTTTGATTTGGATGGTATAATTTATACAAATGCATATTTGTCATTGTGAATACCGTTCGAACTGGTACCAAGCTTTTTTTAAAGTAGTAGATACTTGTGGGGGAAAGAGTGCCAATTGGTATCATGGTAGAGCTCAGTTCCTGTTTCCATTCCTAATATGTGGAATTTTTCTCTCTGCAGGAATGTATTTTTTTCCCGGGTTACATGTGTATAAGGTCATATATTATTTTTTCGGCTTTTGGTTTTGGTACACGCATATAGTATAAATTATTTTTTTGTTAATTAATTTAACTCGACAGTGTTACTTGCATGTATCATTTTAATGGAGGAGTCTGTTGAACTGGGCATGTCACAGTAGTAATGAATGAAGCGTGATGTGACTATGCCTTGGGTCAATCATGAAGTGCTCGCCATTGCCGATGCCGCCACACCCGCGCCTAAGGCCACTTCCTCTTCTTCCTCGAGACTAAATCCACTTAGTCCAAGCTATACTTCGTCTACAACCTCCATTGATCCAATGCCAAGCTCTCAAGCCAAGAGTGCCGAGGGAAATTGACCGGCGCCCGATCCTCATCTCACTCGCTCAAGACCTGCTGACGCAACTAGGGTTTCATCTCCTAGTCACGGCGTTGAGCCACCTCCCGGTGTGATCACTCGAGCCCAAGCATCTAGACTCCAAACCAAGCTCATGGAGGGACTTATGACTCAGGGAGTGTCGAGATAAGTTCAAGTTGGCTCGGTGACTTTGCTTGTGGCTTTTTTGAGTGGTGAATGAAGGCGATCTTCCAATTGGTTCGTGCCTTTTGGTTGATATTTTAATGAGGACTTTATTATGTTGTTATTTAAGATCTGTAAAAAATTCAAGTCATTCCGAGTTGAATTACTTACTTTAATTGTAAAACTTTTCAGCTAGCCTATGGCACTTGAAGGGTTGATTTTGTGGGTTCGGTTTTGGTCCTATATATAGGGCCTTCTCATGCCATTGTAAGCATTTCAACTTGAATAAAAAACAATAAGAAAACTTGAGTTTTTCTCCAGAAAACGCAGCTTGCTTGTGAGTTATATCAAGCGTGATCAAGGTGCCCCGAGTGTGTCATATCTCGAGCCATCTTCATCTTGTTCTAGCCTTGTGTGGTGTGTCATATCCACTCCAGTCTAGCCTTGTGTGGTGTGTCATAGCCTTATCAAAATACTCCAGAAAACCCACCCAAAAAAGAACTCTCCATCATCAACATCCAGCCACCACTTCTTTCACCAAAAACCAACTCAAAGAAGGATAAACCGAGCCCTAATCTTGGAGACGCAAAGCTTGGACCATCTTGCCTTGAACTGAGCATCAAGAGGCACAATCCTTATCACGTTGTATCAGAACAACACAAGGTAAGACATTCAAACCAAGTTCCTTTTAAGTTGAAACCAAATCGGACTTGCTTTGCTCAAGTTTTCCTTGCTTTGTTGGCCTCGTTCTTGATCTGAATTTTTCTCCTTCCATTGCTGCATGTTGATCCTTTGAACCAAGGTTGAAGAAGACCTTTTGGAGTGCCTTAAATGGATATTGAAGTAACTAGCTTCATTGATTTAAACTCTCATATCATTAATCACTTGCATTCAACTCTTGTGAGCTACTAAAAACTCTTGACATAGCCGACCCTCACCTGACTTTAAACCATCTTTGCTGCAACGTTTTTAACTTTATTTTATGCATTTTATGCTTATTGTAAGGTTAAAAAATAAGGACATAAAGATACAGGAAAAGTAGCAAGGTTTAACGCAAGAAAAGTGGTGAAACTCAAGTGTAAATTGCTCTCGGTTACAAGCAAAGTTGTTGACAATTTGTGAGTTGTAATTCAGTTCAAAGCCTTAAAAAATCAAAATTGAAGAGAAAAAAAGGTTGGTACCAGAAATACCCGGTCTAAGTAACAAAAGGGAAGGCCATAGAAGCATTGGTCCAACCAAAAAAAGGCTTCGAAGGCAAATCAAAGTTGTTGGAAAATTTTCTTCTTTTATGCATTACTTGTTGTACAAACTGAGGTGCCTAGTAGCTTCTTGTGTCCTTGTTTGAAACTTGCAATACTTAAAAGCACAAGGTCAAGTTGAATTGGTTGTTTCTTCACTTGCCAAAACACAAAACTTAGCCGTTACCCTAATTTCTTGAGCATAACATTTCTGAATTTTGGGGTAAACTTCTAAGAATTGGCTCTTATGTTGTGAAAGACCATTGTATTAGGTAGCCCTCTAATGTTTTAGTTCTTGGTTGTCGATTTCTTTCTTTGCTAACCTTGCAAGGGGAGCGAATGGAGATGTCTAACTTGGGCCGTATGTCACAAAGGGGTTTCCTTTTCTTTCGGTCTTATGGTGCTTCATATAGAGGGGCTCAACAAAGTATCTAACCTGACTCCAACACTCATACGAGCACCTACAAGGATTTTCATGGCCAAGGTAACAAACCTTATGGGGACTATGGCTATGACTATGGCTATAGAGAGGAAGAAAGATGGCGTACCCCAACAAGGTAACAAACCATCCCTTCTTTTGAACCTTATTATCATTCTTTGTCTAACCCTTCCGTGCAGACTAAGGGAGTCTATGACTCACCTAACTCATCTCTTAGCACGTCTAAGGGCAGAGAGAGAGTGAGCCCACAGCCGCGGTTTAGGACACATGACATCCAATGTGTCATGTGTGAAGGGAGAGGTCACTTGGCTGGCATTTTCCCTAACCAAAACTATACTTACGAGGATGAAGGATCCTTAGTGAGTGAAGTCGAGGTTGCTGCATGTGAGGATGAGAAGGTCAAGAATAGGACTGCCTCTAGCCACACCCCACTAGCCGTAGTGGGTAAAGAAGAGCCACATTGAGGTATTGATGCCGAGGAGGATCAACTTCCCATAATTGACAAGAACCAGCCAAGGAAGGTAGCACACCACCACCTCCTAGGAAAGAAGGAGAGACCGATGCAGAAGCTTGTGAGCCTCCTATGACCAAGCTCTTTGAAGAGAAGTTAGATCCTACGCAAAAGGAGGAGGAAGTTGTGCAACCATCTCCTTCTTCTACAAGAAACAAAGTTTGCCCGACCATCATGCATAGCTCCATAAATTCTTTGGCTTCTCCATGGATGGATGCAACACCTATGGTTCCTTCATTCTTTCCAATTTCACTCCAAGAAGAGGTCGATGCCATAGATGTTGAGCATTCCGAGAAACCAACTTTTGACCATGAAGAGAAAGACGTTCCAATGAAGCCTAATCTCAGGGACGTAACACTTGTCCCTACTTTTTCAATTCCTTTCTCTTTGAATGAAAATGAGAATATAGAAAAGGGTAGAGGATTGCATGTGCAGACATTCGTTTTTGCATGTAGAAGCCGAACTAGATACTCTTGTATGCACTATAGTTCTATTTCTCAAAACATGTTTTACAGAATGTATATTGTTCATAATATTCTCATCATGTCTCGGCATATGGGCTATGTTGGTAGTTGCATTACTAAGCATGTACATAGGACTGGGAGGAAGAGAGGAATAGTTCGTGCATGCCTCCTTACATATCATGTAGTGATTGGAATTTTTGTTCTTACATTCTCAATTTTTATTAGTGGAGTTCGAGAGCCTTATTATTCTGATTTTCTTGTAGGTCACTTGGATTCCATGACGAATCCCTTTCAAGGGAGGGAGGATGATGTGACCATGCCTAGGATCAATCATGAAGTGTTCGCCATTGCCGATGCCGCCGCACCCGTGCCTAGGGCCACTTCCTCGAGCCTAACTCCACTTAGTCCAAGTTATACTTCGTCTACAACCTCCATTGATCCAATGTCAAGATCTCAAGCCAAGAGTGCCGAGGGAAATGCACCGGCGCCCGATCCTCATCTCACTCGCTCAAGAGCTGCCGACACGACTAGGGTTTCATCTCCTAGTCACGGCGTTGAGCCACCTCCCGGTGTGATCACTTGAGCCCAAGCATCTAGACTCCAAACCAGGCTCATGAGGGACTTATGAATCAGGGAGTGCCGAGAGAAGTTCAAGTTGGCTCGGTGACTTTGCTTGTGGCTTTTTCGAGTGGTGAATGAAGGCTATATTCCAATTGGTTCGTGCCTTTTGGCTGATATTTTAATGAGGACTTCAATATGTTGTTATTTAAGAGCTGTAAAACATTCAAGTCATTCCAAGTTGAATTCCTTAGTTTAATTGTAAAACTCATCAGCTAGCCTATGGCACTTGAAGGGTTGGTTTTGTGGGTTCGGTTTTGGTCCTATATATAGGGCCTTCTCCTTCCATTGTAAGCACTTCAACTTGAATAAAAAACAATAAGAAAACTTGAGTTTTTCTCCAGAAAACGAAGCTTGCTTGTGAGTTACATCAAGCGTGATCAAGGTGCCCCGAGTGTGTCATATCTCGAGCCATCTTCATCTTGTTCTAGCCTTGTGTGGTGTGTCATATCCACTCCAGTATAGCCTTGTGTGGTGTGTCATTGCCTTATCAAAATACTCCAGAAAACCCACCCAAAAAAGAACTCTCCATCATCAACATACAGCCACCACTTCTTTCACCAAAAACCAACTCAAAGAAGGATAAACCGAGCCCTAATCTTGGAGACGCAAAGCTTGGATTATGATAACCCTCATTTTAGTAAAGAGTATTTTTGGTAAGTTTTCCAAACACTCGTATTGTAGTCGAATTATTTTCAGAGAAGTTCAGACTTTCTGTTAAATACTTGATCTCTGTAAAAATTCTTTGAGTGGAATAAAATACATTCGACGTATTTTGGGGCTTAGAATATTTGTTCGGATACGAATATGTTTAAACCGGGGTTAAAACCCATACCCATAATTCTTCCCGGACAAAAGTGGGCAAAAGGCACAGAATTTGCCTTGACCGCACCCGCGGTCATACCCACCGCACCCGCGGTTAGAATTGGTCGCCACCGCACCCCGCGGTGAGACCCACCGCACCCGCTCCATCATGATTTCTTTTCTGCTCCGCCGAACTTCGCCTGAGCTGCTTGCCGATCTTGTCGGAGCTTAAGCGGTGAGGCGGTAGGGGAGGTGCCAGCTGAGCTCCTTGCCTGACCTATAAAAGGAGGAGGCTTGGAGGAGGAAGACATCTCAATCTCTCTCTCTCCAATCTCTCTCTCTCTCTCTCTCTCTCGTTCCATTGTCGCCGGAGTTGCAAGTTTTCGTCGGAGTTCTTCAAGGTCGTCGCAGGAGCTACCATAGGAGGAGGAGGTGCCCTCAAGGTGGTGTTTGGTGGCCCAAGGAGTTTGGAAGTCGAAGCTAATCCAAATCGAGCCCAACGCATCGTCCCCGGTAAGATCTCGTCTTCGTCCCCGACGACTGCACTTGTGACCGCACCTGCGGCAGGGCCACCGCACCCGCGGTGTACCTAGGCGATTGTGGGTGTGGCCTTGGGTTTTGTGATTTCGATCGGGACTCCGTTCCTTCAATTTCATTCGCCTTTCTTTAGATTCGTACTAGTTATTGTCGAATCTAACTTTGGGTTTCGTTATGGGTCGTTACGTAGGAAATTAAAATCCGAGTTCTTCCTCGTTTCGGACCCGGAAACCCGTCGTCTTGAGCTTCGTTGAGCCTCGTCTAATCTAAGGCAAGTGGCGGTTCGCTCTTGCTTATCATTCCATATTTATATTGATTATCAATTGTTTAATTGTTAATTAATTTGGGATGAATATTGTTTTCGTCTGGGAACAATTTTGATAACTGTATGTGATTTAAAAAGAGATATTATAATAGGTTGTATATATTGCTAGAAAAACGCTATTATATATATATATATATACGATTGAAATACATATATTATAATAGGTTGTATATATTGTTAGAAACAACGCTATTATATCTGTTATTGGCCTCGATGGCTTTGATGTGAATTATTGCTCTTATTTTTTAACTGTTTAGTTAGAACGAGTATTCGTAGGAACACTATGTACCTTGCGAGGTTTAGTGGTTTCTTGATAATGGTGCTAGGAGGATTTTCCCTAGTATCTTCGGTCATGACCTTACCCTTACTCAGGGTATGTGCACACAGCTGGTGCCGCCATTTGGGATGTATTCCCTGTGATGTATTCCCTTTGATATCTCTTGTGAGGAGATCCGATATCTCTTGTGAAGAGATCTTAAAAACTTATAACGTAAAATGTACGTTTTGGAATTAAATAAGATAAGTGCTTTAGTGCACATAATTAATATACCCTCAGGCGAGTAGTGCAGCTAAGAGAGTAGTGCAGCTAGGAAACTCGTCTAGACTTTGGTCGGAGTAAAGTTCTCTTTCCAATCTGAATTCGCATTGTGCGGTGTGGTTGGTCGTGAACCGAAACACCAAGTCAGTTTTAAAACGCTTGTGTGAAATTGATGTTCCCAAGCACTTGTCATACTTTCCGATTGTAACACCCCTAAAACTTAACCCTTTTGGAAAGGTATTACCGCCAGTGACCCCAGTATTCCTTACCGAGATCACCCAAGGCTTTACCGTTTAAATACAAATCATGAAATACAATGATACAAAATGATAACCTTATTCATATAAAACACGAGTCCCGGGATTCCATCCCAATCCCGAATTGGACAAACACAGAGTTTAAATAAATTACAACGGAAATCTTAAACAAGGTACAACGAAAGTCTTATAAAATATATAACAGAGTAAATAAGTTACAGCGGAAGTCTTATAAAATATATAAACAAGGATCTTGACCGCAATGGTCATCTCCCAAGAATCTCAACCTGATTAAAAGAAATTATTAAAAACGTCGGAAAACCATCGTCGACTCCATAGTCCTTCTAGTCTTCTCATCAATACTCTAACTGATGTGCCGAATCGAACGGATGACACCAGCCCACATGCGGAGAACAAAGTTCGTGGGTTAGTCTACTTAAATAGACTAGCAAGGGTAAAAAGCAGAGTGGTTCGAGTGATCGTAACCGTTTACTATCATTGTCCCTCAAATAATAACCGAAGGGACGATACATAACCCGGCACTTTCACGGAATAACAACAAGAGGTATGCACAAGAGAAGATTCTGGAAGACTGAATCTTCACAGAAATCAACTCGAAAAGAAGACTCCAAAGGAAATGAGTCTTTAAGGAAATATGACAAATCTGGAATGTTTACAGAATCAAACAACATCGATTTTAAAAGTTGACTGAGATGCTTCAGTTCACGACCAACCTCATCGCATACAGCGAATCCAGATCGGAAAGAGAACGTACTATGATCAAAGTCGAGACGAGCTTTCCTAGCTGCACTATTTACTTAGCTGCACTACTCGCCATGGGTTTATTAATCATGTGCACTCGGGCACATATCTTATTTAATTACAAAACACACATTACTGAAACACGTTAATGTTATTAAGAGCGACAACAAGGCTTAAATCACAGGGTGACAATTATGTCAACCCAAATTAAAACACACACAACACACACGCAGGACTTAACATTATTATGCCGAGTAACAACAGCGTTATTATTACACCGGGTGACCTTACGTTCACCCTGATTGCACTATTACAGTGCTTACACTTTAATTATGCGCTTAACTGTACTTATCTTATTAAATTACAACACACACACAGACACACACACTGTTGAGGCTTTTAATATTATTCCGAGAACACGGAAGTTATTATTACACCGGGTGACCTTACGTTCACCCTGATTGCACTGCCACAGTGCTTACAATTTAATTTACAGGGTGACAGTTACGTCCACCCCAATGCACTAGCTAAGTGCTTAATACACAGGACTGCAATTAAGCTCATCCAATGGCGCTTGCAAGGCGCTTAAAACACTTCAGATCCTTACATGTGGATAAGAAGCATAGGTCATGACCCTTAAATTATTCGGAAATAATCCCGAGGAATATTATGATTTAAAGAAACGACAAATCCTTACTTGGATTAGCGTTCCCACGAATATTAAATTATAACGAAACGACTAATCCTTACTTGGATTAGCGTTCCTACGCACATTCGTGTTAACTAAATAGTCTAACACAGCAATTATTCACATTAAAGCCATCCAGGCAATTAACTTAAACATAGAGATAATAGAAACAGCTAATCCTTACTTGGATTAGTTTTCCTATTAACCCACATGCTATTCTAGCATTAAGATTAATTTCACAACAATACCATCACGGTAATTATCACATATGATAGCGTTGTTCTAACATATATACAACCTATGATAATGTCATTATTACAGTTTCCAAAACAGTTTATAAAACCATTTCCAGATAAACACAGTAATCATTCCAAATTAATTACTCAGATAAACAGCTGATAATTAATGTAAATATGGAACGATGAGCAAGAGCGAACCGCCACTTGCCTTAGTCCGCAGATCTGGAACAAAGCAGAGACAACGGGATTCCGGGCTCGACACAGGTATAGCTCCGACAGCACAACGACCTTCGAGTCGACCCATAAGGAAACCCTAAGTTAGATCCGACATAAACTAGTACGAATCTATGGAAAGACGAAAGAACCCGAAAGAAACGACGCCACAACGACAACCAACCAAGCCAAAGCCACGAAGGCATTCTGGGCACTGGCGGCGGTCGCCGTTCTTGGCGGCGGTCGCCGTTCTCATCACGGCGGGCGCCGTAAAGAACACGGCGGTCGCCGTGAAGAACTCCGACGACAGACGAGAGAAAAACTCACCCAAATGATGCGCGTTTCGTCCCCTTTTTGCCTTGCCTGGGTTCCAACCTCCAAAGGCAACCAAAAGGCTTCACAAGGGCTGCTGGAAACACCACTAAACGATATCGGCGAAAGCTTCAGAATTTCTGGCGAGGGCACCAAACTCCGGCGAGACAATTTTGAGGGATTGAAGCGTCTGATTTTGTGTGAAAACCGATCCCAAACCTTCTCTATTTATAGCCAAATGCCAGGGAGCATAATGATGGCTAGGAAGGCGACGTGGAGGACTACAACGGCGATCGTCAGACGACTCCGGCGACCATCGGGCAAAAACCTCCAGACAACAACGACGGTGGGCGCCGTAATAAATACGGCGGGCGCCGTCATCAATGCGGCGGGCGCCGTTACCAACGCGGCGGGCGCCGCCATAGACATGGCGTCCCCAACTAGGAGGAGACTTGTCGGCTCCTCGAGCCTTGCGACGGCGGGCGTCGTCATACCCACGGCGGTTGCCGTTCTTGGGTCCCGCGACGGCGGTCGCCGTGACTGTACGGCGGTCGCCGTGACCAGCTTTTCCCGCCCGTTCAACTTTGAACGATCATGACATTAACCCGGGATAAAAATTATCGTATGCGAACGAGTAATTAACATCCAAAGCACGTCGTCTGTATTTTATTTCACTGAGAAAAATATTACAGATACAGAGCGCATTACAGAATGCCTCCAACTTTCTGAATTAAATCCGACGTACTAAACGGGTGTTCGGGAAAATTCCAAAAATTCCCAAAATAATCCTTATAGAATTACGGGGTATCACATCACCTCCCCCTTAAAAGAAGTTTCGACCCCGAAACTTGCATTAAGCCAATGAGGATACTACCTCAACACCAATCTTACCACCTGGATCCAACATCCTTAATCACTTCATCCTTGAAATGGATCACATGAGATATTGTTCTTAATTCCTTAGGATATCATTCTGAAAATGATTCATCCGCCTTAATGCTCATGGCACAAACTTACGCATGAGAGATAGCTCCTGATCTCTCCGAACAAAACTCTACAAGTTCATTCCCTTTCCTTAAGAAATCTCGGAAGAACTCAGCGTATGAGATAACGCTTACCACAGTACTCCTTAGGTGTATATAGACAATTCTCCTTACTGAATCTTTAATACATCGGGATCATCAACATATCCTTAACTGCAACCTTTCCTCTCAACATGACCGCTTCACCACTTAATCTTCCTCAAAGAGCTGCATCCGATCTTATAGATGACATACTCTATGTATGAAGAAGAATCTTAGGAGTGGATTTAGATTTAAACAACAGAGTCGACCTTGGGATTAACCACAAGGGACGAACATCTAAGTTATCCACAAAACTCCACCACCATAAGTCCGACAGTCCTTATCCTTACTTGGCATAAGCTGTTCTCGACACTTACAGGGTTTCGTATGAACAACTAATTCGCAATGATAACACATTCTGAAATTTTCCAAAACACGGAAATACTTCATTAACATTCAAACATTACATGAATTGACAAAAGTCGATCAGGCAGATCTTAATACCACGGAGATTACCGACACACGTCGTTACTCCTTAATCTTAAAGAAAGTCCTAACACAAATACAACTTAATGGATCAGGGTTCTTCTCCGTTGGCTTGTGATAAGCACTACTTTGTAGGGCTTAAGTAAGAGTCATTAGAGGGTTTATTGGTGCCATTCGGGTAGATTTAGACACATTCATGTGTATGGCATTTGGGGGCGAAGTTGGTGTATTTGGAGGTGTTTGGGCAAAATTTGGTAATTAATTAAAATCCACGTGATTGATGGCCCAAATTGAAGGCGTGGCCCGCGTGAAGTAAAAGCAGCGTATTGAAGCTGAGCAAATTGGACCATGATGTCGGCGTGACATCAGCGAAGGCAAATTGTGGATTTGCTGCTCGAATTGAAGCCGCGCGAGCTGAAGCAAAATTGGAGTTAGGCCGTGATGGGCCGTGGGAGATTGAAGCTATTGGGCCGTGTCTGCTGCCTTGGACGAGCAACTAAACGAGTATTGGAAGGTGGGCCGCAGCTGCTTGCACTATTCGGCCGAGAACGAGAGGCTTTGCCGAGAATGCGGGATTAATTTTCTGTTTTAGTTTATTATTTTATTATTATATTATTATTTTATTAATTCGTTTTAGGTTAATTTAGATTTTATTCCCTTTAGTATTTTAGGGTAGAGAAAAGGCTTGTTTGCCTATCTTGGATAATCTTCATTTTTTTCTCTTGAACCCTAATTCCCTTTTCTACGTTATGAAGAACTAAGCCTCCCTGGCTTAGTTAGACGCTGAAGCTTTCGTTTGGATTAAGTTGTGAGATTCTTGTTCTTAATCTATTGCATGGTTTTTATCTTTCTCTTGCTTAAGTTGCTTATGATTGATATTGATAATCTCTATTTGGACGCATCTAGGGTTTGTTGTTATTGATTGATTGCTAGATTTAGATTGTTACTGGTTGAGCATATCTATTTCAGAGTAGCAACTGCATCGTATTAGTAACTGGTTGTGCTAGTCTTATGCAGAAGAGAACTGATTTACATTCTAGGATAAAACCTGGTTGTTTTATGCTAGAATTGTATCCAACTATATTCCTATCCGTAAAGCTGCTGTTAAACTGAATCTTGATAGTTTCAGGGTTGTTTAATTAGTTAGTGCTAATAGTATCTGGTTGTGTTATTAGTTATATCTGAAAAGGAATTGGAATTTCCATTGCATGAGATTTGAATGAGTATCTATGATCAACTTGTCATACGAATAGTGGATGTTGTTTGACTAAGTGCTTTTTCCCATTACTGATTTCATCAACTATTACCTTGTTTACCCTTTTGCATGCTAGGATTACTAAAACTCACAAAACCCCCCTTTGGTTACTTTGATTGACATACGAATTGCATATTTAGATAGAATTCGCCTCCCTGTGGATTCGACCTTTACTTACCTAGGACTACGGTTTAGGGTTTGTTTGGATATTTTGCATAGCAGTTTTTACATGACGAAAACCTGTTATCAAATTGGCGCCATTGCCGGGGAGGCAATAATCTATTTTGTGTGCGATTTGTGTGTCAACTATTGTGTGGACCTATCTTACGGTCCACACCCGTGCTATTGATTTTTGTTTTTCCTTTTTGATTTTGTTACAGAGATGGATAGATTTCCCCACTTCCATCAGAAGCCGCAATATGACCCATACTAATACGCATACACTCCAGGGTGGAGAGATCACCCTAATTCGAGTTATGGGCACAATCCAAGTCCCTCCATGTCATTGGAGGACATTTTTCGATCTTTCAAACAGAACACGATCCAACTTGAACAATAAATAAAGTCCAATATCCAGATCATTGAGAGGCAGACGGCGCAAATGGTGCAAGCATTGAGCAGGGTGGAGTCCATGACGTCGGCAGAACCACTATCTCACCCAGTGGTGCACCAGGAAGAGAATGTCTTCTCGTTGACCCTACAAAGTACTGAGCAGTTGCATGTCGCCCCCTTAGCTGACAGGGAGGAACAAATTTGTGAGACGGGTGCAAAATACAGCGAGATATCTGCAGAAGAGAACCCAAGACCGCGGGAGGTATACCTCGACCTCGGTTCACCCACTGAGGAGATGGGTATTCCAGACGATATTTTGCACCGCGTTGTGCTTTCTGAAGAAGAGTATTTTTTGGGACTGGAGGAATTCAGCGATCAAGAGGAAGAGAGCCACGATCGCGAAAATGATCCTGTGACGCTCATTCCTTTCGAAAATGCCCCGGCAGCCCCCGACCCTCTCGAGGCTGCCTATGATAAGTATGTGCATCTCAACTCCTTTCCACTTGTCTCGCTGCACCCCGTCACGCCCCTCTATGAGGTATTCCAAGATACTCGAAGGCTGAAGGACGACAAAGAGCTATATGAAACCTTCAGTACTCGGGAGGCAACCATTCCCTTGATCGAACTGACAAGTTGTATCCCTCGCAGCACAAAATTTTTAAGGGCGCTGGGCAATATCAAGAAGAAACCAAAGGGGAAGCACAAGAAGGAGGACTTGATTCAGGTGGCGAATTTTTACATGCTGGATGCAGGGCATGACATACATGCATCCCCTGAGATGTTGGGTAGACCGTTCCTGAAGATGGCAAGTGCATTCATAGATATAAACAGCGGTCCAACCATCAACAAGTACACAAGCAAGGGGGAAAGGCTCAATATGGAGCACACAAAGCGGCATCCCCCTGATCGATCTAAGCATGGGGGAGACGAGGAGAAGAAGGTCAAGATGGAGAAGTCGTTGAAGAAGAAGAATGGTCTAAGGTTCAAACCTTTCCATGATTGGTTCAGGAAGGAGGTATGGATTAAGAAGGTTCCCAAAGAGCCTGACGATATGGATTGAGGATTTGTGAGAGTATGTCGAGCCAACGACATTAACCAAGGCGCTGCTCGGGAGGCAACCCGAGATTTGGTAGTTTATTTTCTTTCCCTTAGTCAATTTCTATTGTTTTTCTTTTAGTTTTTCCTTTCTGTGTTGAACTAACCTGCAGGAAACGAAAAAAAAAAAACGAAAATGGTGTTCACAGCGCCCGCCGCCAACCTTACGGCGACCGCCGCAATTGCCTCGCCAAGAAAGTTGGCCACGACCTAAAAACGACGACTGTCGTTTAATTACGGCGACCGCCGCACCCCTCACGGCGACCGCCGCATTTTTGCAGATAAAAAAATTAAAAAAAAAAAGTTTTACCCAACTGTCCAGAGTTCCCCACGGAGAGGTGCGCACCATGTTGCTAAACGGAGGAATACATTCACCCTATATTTATTTGGCAACGATGATGGCCCTGCAGTCGATAGTTGGAGAGGAGGTACACCAGGGCCCCACCACGATAACATCTGGGCCCATTTTTGAAGGCCATGCAACCCTGTTCCCTTGATTGACCACTATTCACCAGAGTGGTTCCTTATGGTTGCATGGTAGGAGTTGATGGAGTTGAAGGCCGTGCCGCCCTGAGTTCCTGAACAACCACCGCACTTTACAGTGGTTTCCTATGGTTGCACGGTATGTGAAGGTTATAGCGTTGATGCAGACATCCAGGACATGAACTTTTCTGACTACACTGCCAGCAACAAGGAAGTGTCCAAGCCAACTCGGCAACGTTGTGAGTTATTTTTTGCTTTTCCCTGTGCTTTATTCTTTTGTCCTTCATTACATTGAGGACAATGCAATGTTTAAGCATGGGGTGGGGTTTTATACTTGCTATGCTGCTGAGGAGAAAAATGAAAAAAATGAAAAGAGCCAAAAATGTGAAAAAAGGCTATCATTGAAATCCTGGGATAGGTCGAAAACCCGAAAGGGCGGCCTAGGTAATAAGCAGGTGGCTTGGACCGGCATTAGGCTGGGGTAATATGAGGTCAAGAGTGACGTGAGCTTATGTGAGCACATCTATTGGAAAATGAAATGAGTGGCTTGGTGAAAACCTGAAAGGGCGCCTTGGCAAAATGAGCGAAAAAGAAGAAGAGTGATTTTAGGATTTCTCACTATTCTGGGCGAGGCGTCATAAGAAGAGGAGACAAAGAAGGATTGTCGGGTAGGTCACTCTGGGAGACATAAGGAGCAATAGATGGAGGCTAGGATTAGAGGTTACTCACGCTATTGGATGTCCGGGTTTAGCTTGGGGGAAGTACTCTGCTTGCCCCTTAAGCTTGTTGAGTTGTGGATGTGTTGTGAATGAGATTGGTGCCAGGAGCTTGGCATGGGTTAGGTGACTCTTGGTTGGAGGATATGCTTCCTGAGATCTTGGATGCTGCATTGGAGGAGTAGACTCTTTATTAGTTTACTCGAGGACGAGCAAAGGTCTAAGCATGGGGTGGTTTGATAAGCACTACTTTGTAGGGCTTAAGTAAGAGTCATTAGAGGGTTTATTGGTGCCATTCGGGTAGATTTAGACACATTCATGTGTATGGCGTTTGGGGGCGAAGTTGGTGTATTTGGAGGTGTTTGGGCGAAGTTTGGTAATTAATTAAAAGCCACGTGATTGATGGCCCAAATTGAAGGCGTGGCCCGCGTGAAGTAAAAGCAGCGTATTGAAGCTGAGCAAATTGGACCATGATGTCGGCGTGACATCAGCGAAGGCAAATTGTGGATTTGCTGCTCGAATTGAAGCCGCGCGAGCTGAAGCGAAATTGGAGTTGGGCCGTGATGGGCCGTGGGAGATTGAAGCTATTGGGCCGTGTCTGCTGCCTTGGACGAGCTACTGAACGAGTATTGGAAGGTGGGCCGCAGCTGCTTGCACTATTCGGCCGAGAATGAGAGGCTTTGCCGAGAATGCAGGATTAATTTCCTGTTTTAGTTTATTATTTTATTATTATTTTATTAATTCATTTTAGGTTAATTTAGATTTTATTCCCTTTAGTATTTTAGGGTAGAGAAAAGGCTTGTTTGCCTATCTTGGATAATCTTCGTTTTTTCTCTTGAACCCTAATTCCCTTTTCTACGTTATGAAGAACTAAGCCTCCCTGGCTTAGTTAGACGCTGAAGCTTTCGTTTGGATTAAGTTATGAGATTCTTGTTCTTAATCTATTGCATGGTTTTTATCTTTCTCTTGCTTAAGTTGCTTATGATTGATATTGATAATCTCTATTTGGACGCATCTAGGGTTTGTTGTTATTGATTGATTGCTAGATTTAGATTGTTACTGGTTGAGCATATCTATTTCAGAGTAGCAACTGCATCGTATTAGTAACTGGTTGTGCTAGTCTTATACAGAAGAGAACTGATTTACATTCTAGGATAAAACCTGGTTGTTTCATGCTAGAATTGTATCCAACTATATTCCTATCTGTAAAGCTGCTGTTAAACTGAATCTTAATAGTTTCAGGGTTGTTTAATTAGTTAGTGCTAATAGTATCTGGTTGTGCTATTAGTTATATCTGAAAAGGAATTGGAATTTCCATTGCATGAGATTTGAATGAGTATCTATGATCAACTTGTCATACGAATAGTGGATGTTATTTGACTAAGTGCTTTTTCCCATTACTGATTTCATCAACTATTACCTTGTTTACCCTTTTGCATGCTAGGATTACTAAAACTCACAAAACCCCCCTTTGGTTACTTTGATTGACATACGAATTGCATATTTAGATAGAATCCGCCTCCCTGTGGATTCAACCTTTACTTACCTAGGACTACGATTTAGGGTTTGTTTTTATATTTTGCATAACAGTTTTTACATGACGAAAACCTGTTATCAGCTTGACTCATTAGGAAGAGTCGTTGCCCTTGGCCTGAAGACCCCATAGGCACTTTGCCTTTATTACGAGCCATAGACTGCTCAGGAGTGGATACCACCGGCCTTGGGTTCTGTCCACCTCCAACATTTGACGCCTGATAAGACTGCATTGGTCCCTGACCCTTCAGTCTGCAGTATGTTTTTATATGGCCTTCCCTTTCACAATTATGACACATCCTCTTGTCCTTTTGGCAAACAAAACTTTTATGCCCTACTTCACCACAATTGTGGCATTGAATTGCTCTGCCGCTCCAACCTGAGCCTCTGGCAGAGTCTGACTGAGTTGTCTCGGTCTTCGTGCGACCCGACTTCTCAAACTTGGTAGGCGATGCCGGTCGTTTGAATGAACCAACCTGGCGATCATGTTGCCCACCCTTTCCCTTAACTTGCTTCTCCCTCTTAAGGGCAGACTCCTCCAATGTGACTTCCGTCTTGTAGGCTGCATCGACATATTGTTCTAACGTAGAACAACCATGACGCAACATTAGAGGCTTGATCTCTGGATTCATCCATCCATGGAAGTACCAGATCTTTTGCTCTTCGGTTGACACCTCAGGTCCAGCGTACTGCATCAAGTGATTGAACTTAGCTGCGAGCTCAGTCACCTTTAACCCATCAGTCTGCGGGTACAGAAATTCCTTATGCTTCTCCTCCCTCATAGCTCGGGAAAAGAAACGATCGGTCATCTTGGTTTTGAACATGCTCCAATTCAGCTCGGGATGGTCAGCCAGACCGGTGCTCTCCCACCATTCGCTAGCCACATCCTTGAGTTGAAGAGAGGCGATGTGCACTTTCCCAGCCTCAGTGCAATTAATGTTCCGGAGCAAACGCTCCATATGCGAGAACCAATATTTCACCCTGACTGGTTCTCCAGTACAGTCATAGCTGTCAGGCCTCATTGAACTCACGGCTTTTAACGCTTGCCCGTAAGTTCCTCTATTTCTGACAACATTGATCTGAGATACTTGCTCCACTGACTCCTCAACTTCAGGAATAGCCTGAGGAACTGGACCACCTTGTGCTTGTGGTGCAACTGGTCGCATAACATCTGTGATTGCCTGCATGACAATTCCTCGAATTGCCTCCACTGCTGCAGTATCAAACAACATCGGAGCGTTGGCCTGAGCTTGGCCATTGCCTCCCTGGTTATTGTTAAAGATAGACTCACGCTCTCCTGTTGGGTCTGCAACATTCCTTGCATTTGGTCTGGGGTCATTACTCGGCCCAGCACCAGCACGGATAACGTTCCTTGTGTTCACCATCTGTTTACCGATCAAATTCCAAGGATTTTATTACATTAGTATCTTCTGATATACTTATTGTAATAAAATCAACTTAAAATAGATCAACTTGGTAATTTCTATTGATGAACTCAAACCGAGTTACTAGGTTCTACAACCTTAACTCAAAACGAGAGAACTGGGAATTCAAGCCATATTGGGTATAGCGAAACCACCTTGGCTTCTCCCGGTTCCTCTGAAGAGAATAGAATGCACCCATATCATACGGGGCAACGGGGAAGGAATTAGTCTTTCTAGATATAGAAGCAAACTTACTATATCAGACCATATAGAGGACATGACTATGAACGGTGTTTTCAAACTCTTTTCACTTTGAAAAATTCAGAGCCCTTCTTAAAGCATTTTCAAAAACGGATAAATGATTTATAAAAATCCAAACCGGTTTTAAAACAACCTTTGGCTCTGATACCACAACTGTAACACCCCCAAAACTTAACCCTTTTGGAAAGGTATTACCGCCAGTGACCCCAGTGTTCCTTACCGAGATCATCCAAGGCTTTACCGTTTAAATACAAATCATGAAATACAATGATACAAAATGATAGCCTTATTCATATAAAACACGAGTCCCGGGATTACATCCCAATCCCGAATAGGACAAACACAGAGTTTAAATAAATTACAACGGAAATCTTAAACAAGGTACAGCGGAAGTCTTATAATATATATAACAGAGTAAATAAGTTACAGCGGAAGTCTTATAAAATATATAAACAAGGATCTTGACCGCAATGGTCATCTCCCAAGAATCTCAACCTGATTAAAAGAAATTATTAAAAACGTCGGAAAACCACCGTCGACTCCATAGTCCTTCTAGTCTTCTCATCAATACTCTAACTGATGTGCCGAATCGAACGGATGACACCAGCCTACATGCGGAGAACAAAGTTCGTGGGTTAGTCTACTTAAATAGACTAGCAAGGGTAAAAAGCAGAGTGGTTCGAGTGATCGTAACCGTTTACTATCATTGTCCCTCGAATTATAACCGAAGGGATGATACATAACCCGACACTTTCACGGAATAACAACAAGAGGTATGCACAAGAGAAGATTCTGGAAGACTGAATCTTCACAGAAATCAACTCGAAAAGAAGACTCCAAAGGAAATGAGTCTTTAAGGAAATATGATAAATCTGGAATGTTTACAGAATCAAACAACAACGATTTTAAAAGTTGACTGAGATGCTTCAGTTCACGACCAACCTCATCGCATACAGCGAATCCAAATCGGAAAGAGAACGTACTATGATCAAAGTCGAGACGAGCTTTCCTAGCTACACTATTTACTTAGCTGCACTACTCGCCATGAGTTTATTAATCATGTGCACTCGGGCACATATCTTATTTAATTACAAAACACACATTACTGAAACACGTTAATGTTATTAAGAGCGACAACAAGGCTTAAATCACAGGGTGACAATTATGTCAACCCAAATTAAAACACACACAACACACACGCGAGACTTAACATTATTATGCCGAGTAACAACGACGTTATTATTACACCGGGTGACCTTACGTTCACCCTGATTGCACTATTACAGTGCTTACACTTTAATTATGCGCTTAACTGCACTTATCTTATTAAATTACAACACACACACAGACACACACACACTGTTGAGGCTTTTAATATTATTCCGAGAACACGGAAGTTATTATTACACCGGGTGACCTTACGTTCACCCTGATTACACTGCCACAGTGCTTACAATTTAATTTACAAGGTGACAGTTACGTCCACCCCAATGCAGTAGCTAAGTGCTTAATACACAGGACTGCAATTAAGCTCATCCAATGGCGCTTGCAAGGCGCTTAAAACACTTCAGATCTTTACATGTGGATAAGAAGCATAGGTCATGACCCAATTATTCGGAAATAATCCCGAGGAATATTATGATTTAAAGAAACTACAAATCCTTACTTGGATTAGCGTTCCCACGAATATTAAATTATAAAGAAACGACTAATCCTTACTTGGATTAGCATTCCTACGCACATTCGTGTTAACTAAACAGTCTAACACAACAATTATTCACATTAAAGCCATCCAGGCAATTAACTTAAACATAGAGATAATAGAAACAACTAATCCTTACTTGGATTAGTTTTCCTATTAACCCACATGCTATTCTAGCATTAAGATTAATTTCACAACAATACCATCACGGTAATTATCACATATGATAGCGTTGTGCTAACATATATACAACCTATGATAATGTCATTATTACAGTTTCCAAAACATTTTATAAAACCATTTCCAGATAAACACAGTAATCATTCCAAATTAATTACTCAGATAAACAGCTGATAATTAATGTAAATATGGAACGATGAGCAAGAGCGAACCGCCACTTGCCTTAGTCCGTAGATCTGGAACAAAGCAGAGACAACGGGATTTCGGGCTCGACACAGGTATAGCTCCGACAGCACAACGACCTTCGAGTCGACCCATAAGGAAACCCTAAGTTAGATCTGACATAAACTAGTACGAATCTATGGAAAGATGAAAGAACCCGAAAGAAACGATGCCACGACGACAACCAACCAAGCCACGAAGGCATTCTGGGCACTGGCGGCGGTCGCCGTTCTTGGCGGCGGTCGCCATTCTCATCACGGCGGGCGCCGTAAAGAACATGGCGGTCGCCGTGAAGAACTCCGACGACAGACGAGAGAAAAACTCACCCAAATGATGCGCGTTTCGTCCCCTTTTTGCCTTGCCTGGGTTCCAACCTCCAAAGGCAACCAAAAGGCTTCACAAGGGCTGCTGGAAACACCACTAAACGATATCGGCGAAAGCTTCAGAATTTCTGGCGAGGGCACCAAACTCCGGTGAGACAATTTTGAGGGATTGAAGCGTCTGATTTTGTGTGAAAATCGATCCCAAACCTTCTCTATTTATAGCCAAATGCCAGGGAGCATAATGATGGCTAGGAAGGCGACGTGGAGGGCTACAACGGCGATCGTCAGACGACTCCGACGACCATCGGGCAAAAACCTCCAGACAACAACGACGGCGGGCGCCGTAATAAATGCGGCGGGCGCCGTCATCAATGCGGCGGGCGCCGTTACCAACGCGGTGGGCGCCGCCATAGACCTGGCGTCCCCAGCTAGGAGGAGACTCGTCGGCTCCTCGAGCCTTGCGACGGCGGGTGCCGTCATACCCACGGCGGTCGCCGTTCTTGGGTCCCGTGACGGCGGTTGCCGTGACTGTACGGCGGTCGCCGTGACCAGCTTTTCCCGCCCGTTTAGCTTTGAACGATCATGACATTAACCCGGGATAAAAATTATCGTACGCGAACGAGTAATTAACATCCAAAGCACGTCGTCTGTATTTTATTTCACTGAGAAAAATATTACAGATATAGAGCGCATTACAGAATGCCTCCAACTTTCTGAATTAAATCCGACGTACTAAACGAGTGTTCGGGAAAATTCCAAAAATTCCCAAAATAATCCTTACAGAATTACGGGGTATCACACCGATAAGACTCAACCTTTGGAGTCTTCTCTTCATATGTTTCTGTAAGACTCATTCTTTCAGAGTCCTTTCTCTTGATCATGCATTTTCGTATATTTCAGTAGGAGTATGGTGGTTGACTATCGTCATCGACTTTTATTCGAGAAGCGATGAGTCTAACCTAATACGACTACTTAGAACCTTTCTGTTTTACCCTTGCATAGTCTTTCATTAGACTAACCAACCGGTTATATTCCCTTGCATGGTTGGCTGGTGTCATCCGTCTCATACAACACATCAGATAAACTGCAGTTCCGATGAAGGCTAGAAATGACAATGATGGCAGTTGGAATTTTGAAGAGTTTTACCAGGTTGAGATTCCTTGGCGGGTGATCGTTTAGATCAAGACCCTTGTGTCCTTTATGTATTAAGACTTCCGCTGTAATATATTTGATTATGTATTTTGAATCATGGATGTAATTCCGAAACGTTTGCTTTAATGAAAAGTTATGATATTTTGTATTATAACTGTTGTTTTATGATTTATATAAATGGGTTAAGCCTGGGGTGGCTTCGGATGTGAAATCCGAGGTCACTGGCGGTAATACCTTTCAAGGATATATATTTGGGGGTGTTACATGGACCATCATGCCTTGAACTGAGCATCAAGAGGCACAATCTTTATCACATTGTATCAGAACAACACAAGGTAAGACATTCAAACCAAGTTCCTTTTAAGTTGAAACCAAATCGGACTTGCTTTGCTCAAGTTTTCCTTGCTTTGTTGGCCTCGTTCTTGATCTGAATTTTTCTCCTTCCATTGCTGCATGTTGATCCTTTGAACCAAGGTTGAAGAAGACCTTTTGGAGTGCCTTAAATGGATATTGAAGTAACTAGCTTCATTGATTTAAACTCTCACATCATTAATCACTTGCATTCAACTCTTGTGAGCTACTAAAAACTCTTGACATAGCCGACTGATAAACACTACTTTGTAGAGCTTAACTAAGAGTCATTAGAGGATTTATTGGTGTCATTTGGGTAGTTTTAGACACATTCTTGTGCATGGAGTATGGAGGTGAAGTCTTGGTGTTTTGGAGATGTTTTGAGCTTACTTGAAGATTGTTGGAGACATTGAAGAAGAAGCAGCCACGAGAGAGCCTATGGAAGAGATAATTACATGGTAAATGCATCTGAGCGAGCGTTCTGTGTATCCTGGTTAATTCTTATATGCATTGCTGCCTTTGGGTTGAACTTTTAGTGGTACTAGGGTTATTCATTGGTAAGGGTTCTTAGTGGAAGGTTTCCCTTTGAATCTACATAAGATCGGGACAGGAACAACCATAGGAAGGAAGAAGAACTCGAGATAATCTATGATCAACCATATTCAGTGATTGTGGATATTTGTTAGGAGGAGCATTTTTCCTTTATTTGATTTATCCATAGATTTTGGCAAACCAAACCTCAAAACCCCCCTTTTGTTACACTGTTCGATTGGTATTTGATTGTTAACAAGAAAATAGACGCCTGTGATTCTCTTGGGATTTCGACCCTTGCTTACTCACTATTCTAGTTTGGAAGTTGAGGTTACTTTGATTTGGCACAACGACCTTAGGCCACGTCAAATTTGGCGCCGTTGTCGGGGAATCATTGTCTGTTTTCTTGTGAATTGATTAAATATTGATCTTGTAGGGAACCTATCTTACGGTTCCCTCTAACGTTACTAACCTTTGTTTTGTCAAGTGTGATTCACAGTTTAGTAGTTCGGTGAAAGAATTCAGCTATGGCACAAGAAAACCGAACACTGAGGCAATTGACAGCGCAATATCAAGAGCAACAACATCTAGCTGTTCAATTCCCGGAAATCCAGGAGGGCGTGAACTTTGAACTCAAATTGGGTTTGATCAGTTTATTGCCTCACTTTAGAGGAACCGATGAGGAAAATCCGAACAAACACCTCTAGGAATTCGATACTGTTTGTAATAGTATGCAACCCCGGGGAGTTACTGAAGATCAAATCAAACTGAGAGCCTTTCCCTTCTCTCTAAAGATGCGGCGAAGGAATGGTTCTATTACTTGGCCCCGGGCAGCATAGTCACGTGGGAAAAAATGAAGCAAGCTTTCCTGGAAAAATATTTTCCTACAACCAAGCTCAATAGCTTGAAAAGAAGCATCAATGACATTGAACAGTTCCAGAGCGAGCAGTTGTATGACTATTATGAGAGATTCAGGAGGCTAGTAATCAACTGCCCATTTCATGGTTACTGAGACCAGGATCTGGTACTGTATTTATTTGGAGGATTGCTAGAGGAAGACCGTAGGTTGGTAAATGCTACCTGCGGGGGAAACATCTTGAACAAAACCCCCGTGGAAGCCTTTGAGGTCTTCTCCGAGCTCTCTGAGAGTTCAAGGCAATACCGCTCAAGGAGTAAGGCAAGCACCATAGACACTCCCAGAGCAAGAGTGCATGATGTACAAGAAGTGAACATCACAGAAGTCCAGCCTCAACAAACACAACCATTAGCCGGTGAGAGTACATTACTAGCTCTCACCCAGACGCTTCAAGCACTCACACAAGCAATGATTCAAGCAAGTGCAAATAATACACAAGCAGTGATTCAAGATGGTGCAAATAATACACAAGTAGTGATTCAAGTTGGTGCAAACAATGCATTAGCAATGAAAGAGGGATTCTCTCAGCTCACCCAGCAAAATTACACTTTGCACCAGGACTCTCAGCAATCTATATTACAATTGGGTGCATCACTGGGATAGCTGATGCCTAGTACACCTACAATAACGGAGTCCCCAAGCGAGTACTGCGAAGACCAACTTGAAGCCAATGCAATCAAATTGAGAAGTGGAAAGAAGCTAAGTGACCCTTATGCTGTAGGAAGGGATGAAGAACCAACAAGAGGCGAATGCTGGGAAGAACCGCGATCGCGGGCTGAAAACCGCGATCACGGTTATTTCACGGAAAAAACAAGGGAAGTCATAGAGGAACCGCGATCGCGGGTCGAAAACCGCGATCGCGGGTCGAAAACCGCGATCGCGGGGCGTCGGATATGGAACCAAAACCAGTCAGCAGAGAACCACGACCGCGGGGTGAGAACCGCGATCGCGGGTCGACTACGGACGACTACCCAGATTATATCCAGCCAGAACTTCCCCCGCTCAACCCTGAAAAGCCACCGGCACCCTTTCCTAAGGCATTGAGGGAGAAGACCAAAAACCAATCAGGAGATCTTTGACGTCTTCAGCAAATGCGAGGTGAATATTCCTCTCCTGAAACTGGTGGAGTCCGTACCCAGCTATGCCAAATTCCTGAAGGAGTTGTGTACAAACAAAAGAAGGCAAAAGCTAAAGGGAAATCAAAAGATCCAAGTCAGTGAGAGAGTTTCTGCAGTGTTTCAGCAGCGAATGCCACCCAAATGTGGTGACCCTAGTATGTTTACTGTCCCTTGTACAATCGGTACCACCCATGTAGAAAAAGCTATGCTAGATCTAGGCGCCTCCATTAATGTGTTCCCTTATTCTATATACAAAACCATGGGGTTAGGACCACTTCAAGAAACTGGGATAGTAGTGCAATTAGCGGATAAGTCTAATGTCTACCCTAGAGGTGTGGTAGAAGACGTCTTAGTTATGGTAGACAGGTTAATTTTCCCAACTGATTTCTATGTGCTTGACATGGATGATGATCCTCATGGAGCCCCTATTCTACTAGGAAGACCTTTCTTGAAAACTGCATGTACTAAAATTGATGTGAGTACTGGGACACTCACTATGGAATTCGAAGGGGACGAGATAGAATTCAACATTAACGAAGCTATGAAGCACCCCAATGACGAACATTCTCTATGTTCTATTGATGTGATTGATCCTATTGCTCAAGATGTTTTTGATAATTCTTATTTAAAGGAACTATATGCTGATTTGGAGAATGACATAGTTAGTCCTTGTGCGAAAATTTCAGTATCGACTAACATGCAGGAGAAGGTAGCAGACATAGACACATTCGGGGATAACCCCGCCCATAGCAGATGGAGCGATGGCCCCATTCCACTAATTGTACCCAGCGAAAAGCTGCTTTCTTCTATTGTGCAGGCACCCCCAGTCGAACTCAAGCAACTACCAGACCACCTCAAGTATGCATTCCTTGGAGAGAATGACACACTACCAGTCATCATCTCAAACAAACTCTCCAAGGAGCAGGAGGACAAGATGGTCAAGGTACTCAAGGTGCACAAGATAGCCCTGGGATGGACCATTGCATACATTAAAGGGCTCAGTCCATCCACATGCATGCACAGGATTCTCCTTGAAGGGGAAGCAAAGCCATCCAGGCAACCCCAAAGAAGACTCAATCCACCAATGACGGAGGTAGTGAAGAAGGAGGTGTTAAAACTCCTACAAGCTGGAATAATCTACCCCATCTCAGACAGCAAATGGGTGAGCCCCACTCAGGTGGTGCCAAAGAAAGGCGGGATCACGGTAGTAGAAAACAAGGACGGCGAGCTAGTCCCCACCAGAATACAGACTGGGTAGAGGGTGTGCATAGACTACCGCAAGCTAAATGCGGTAACCAGAAAGGATCACTTCCCCCTTCCATTCATTGACCAGATGTTGGAGAGACTGGCAGGCCGACCATACTACTGTTTCCTAGATGGATATTCAAGGTACTTTCAAGTCCCCATTGCACCAGAAGACCAGGAAAAGACCACATTTACCTGTCCATTTGGCACATTTGCATACCGCAGAATGCCATTTGGCCTATGTAATGCACCCGACACATTTCAATGGTGTATGGTAAGTATTTTTTCTGAATTTGTCAAGGATTTTATTGAGGTTTTTATGGATGACTTCACAGTGCACGGAGACAGTTTTGACCTATGCCTAGATCACCTTTCCCGGGTTCTACAGAGATGTGTGGAAACCAATTTATGTCTTAATTCGGAAAAATGCCATTTCATGGTAGAACAGGGAATTGTTTTAGGTCATATTGTCTCCGCAAAGGGTATTGAGGTCGATAAGGCAAAGGTTGATGTCATTCAATCTCTGACTTATCCTACTAACGTGCGTGAAGTGAGGTCCTTTTTAGGCCATGCAGGATTCTATCGCAGGTTCATCAAGGACTTCTCCAAGGTCTCAGCACCTTTGTGCGAGCTGCTGAAGAAGGATGTGTACTTTGTTTGCACTGAGGAATGCAAGAAGGCATTTGACGAGCTGAAGACCCGCCTCACCAGTGCACCAATCATCCAAGCGCCAGACTGGACGCGGCCCTTTGAGATCATGTGCGATGCAAGTGACTATACGGTCGGTGCGGTTCTGGGACAGAAGGAGGGGAGAGCCTCTCATGTCATCCATTATGCATCTATGACCCTCAACGGAGCACAGAGGAACTACTCCACCACGGAAAATGAGTTTTTGGCCGTGGTGTTTGCACTGGAGAAATTCAGACCGTACCTCCTCGGAACTAAAGTGATTATCTACACCGATCATGCTGCACTTCGTTATCTCATGGTGAAGAAGGAGGCCAAACCCCGACTGATTCGATGGATTCTCCTACTCAGCGAATTTGATGTAGAGATTAAAGATAAGAAAGGAGCGGAAAATCTAGTCGCTGATCATCTAAGTCGATTGGTGCAGGGCGAGGACAAGTCCGAATATCAAGCACCCATTCGGGGCGAGTTTCCAGACGACACGCTATTCAGCGTCCAGGTCGAAGAGAAACCGTGATCGTGGGGTGATGACCGCGATCGCGGGGCGCCATTTTCGAAGCATGAATCCGTCTGCAGCATAAACTTGGTCGAGAAGGAACCGCGATCGCGGGGTGATGACCGTGATTGCGGCTCCCCATTTCAGCTCGAGGAAACCGTGTGGGCACTGAATGAACCTAAACCCTGGTATGCCAACATAGTCAATTTTCTCACCAGGGGTGAATTCCCCCCACACCTTACAAAAGCTCAAAGGGATAGGCTGCGCAGCGAGGCTAAAGATTTTGTCTGGGATGACCCATACCTGTGGAAGCATTGCGCCGACCAAGTAATTCGCAGATGCCTGCCAAATGATGAAATGCGCTCAGTCCTAGAGTTCTGCCACTCTCATGCCTGTGGCGGACACTTCGGGCCCCATAAAACAGCCTAGAAGGTGTTAGAGTCCGGTTTCTTCTGGCCCCACATATTCCGCGACGCACACACCTTCTGCAAGGCTTGCGATAGATGTCAGCGCATGGGAAACATATCCAGAAGAAATGAGATGCCACAGTCACTCGTGATCTTCTGCGAGATCTTTGACGTCTGGGGAATTGACTTCATGGGGCCATTCCCCAGTTCTTTCGGAAACATGTACATACTGCTGGCCGTAGACTACGTCTCAAAATGGGTAGAAGCGAAGGCCACCAGGATAGATGATTCTAAAGTTGTGGCTAACTTCCTCAAGGAGAACATCTTTGCCCGCTTTGGAATCCCACGGGCACTCATCAGTGACAGGGGTACTCATTTCTGCAACAAGACAGTCAGTGCACTACTCAGAAGGTACCATGTCACGCAGAAGATATCGACAACATATCACCCCCAGACAAATGGCCAAGTAGAGATATCAAACAGAGAGATAAAGACCATCCTAGAGAAGACAGTCTCGCCGAACCGAAAGGATTGGAGCTTGAGGCTGGACGACGCTCTATGGGCCTATCGCACAGCCTACAAAACACCCATTGGAATGTCTCCATACAGATTGGTGTTCGGAAAGGCATGTCATCTCCATGTGGAGCTAGAGCATAAGGCCCACTGGGCTGTGAGAAATTGCAATATGAAACTTGATGAGGTGGGAGAATTCTGGAAACTGCAGCTACAGGAATTAGAAGAGTTACGCCTGGAATCATACGATAATGCAGTCATCTACAAAGAAAAGACAAAGGCGTGGCATGATAAGCACATTCTCCGGAAAGAGTTCAAGGCTGGGGACAAGGTCCTCCTTTTTACATCACGTCTGAAGCTGTTTCCAGGAAAGCTCAGGTCTCGTTGGACGGGTCCCTACACGGTCGCCCATGCATACCCCCACGGAGCAGTAGACCTATATAACCCAACCAATGGCTCCACATTTAAGGTGAATGGTCAACGCCTGAAACCTTACCACGAAAGACCACACCCCTCAGAGCAGGAAGATCTCACCCTGGAAGATCTGCCTGATGCAGATTAAGAAGAAGGGAGTAACGTCAAGCCAGGACGTTAAACAAGGCGCTACTCGGGAGGCAACCCGAGGTGCATTTTTGTTTATCGTTTTCACTTTGAATTGTTGTACATTAATCTTTTTCTGCCACCATATTTTTTTTCCGTTCGAACTAACCTCATGCAGATAAGTCGAAAGCAAACCGCGATCGCGGTTTTCAACACGCGATCGCGGCCCCTCAGAAGCAGCAGGATTTCAGTTAGTTTGGAAAAAAAAATCGGAATATATGGCAGCAGAATCTTTTCTTTTCTTTTTTGTAAGTAAATCTTTTAGCCAACTCCTATCTTTCCAAACCCTCGTTTCACCTTTCCTAAACCACCCTTCCTCCACTTTTCCTTTCATTCTCTTTTCTCTCCCACACCCACCCGTCGCCGCACCAAACCCTACTCCCCGCGATCGCGCCCCTCTAACCGCGATCGCAGTGAACACCACCTATTGTCTCCCACCATCGAGAGCAACCCGCGACCGCGCCCTAAGCCCCGCGATCGCGGCCTTCCCAATACTGAACCCTGCCCTTGCCGAACAGAGCAGTAACCATGGCCCAATCCATGCCCCGGAAGATGTCCAAACCGCAGATCAAGATCTGAAAGGATCTACAGAGGAAGCAAGTGATCCCAACAAAGTTCTTCGATGTGGCAGCCCTAACAGTTCTCCAACTTTAGGACTGCACCAAGCAACTCCTCGATCATGGCGGACTGGGAGGATTCCTGTGGAAGAAGGTACCAACGTATGACTCTCTAGTCTATGAATTCGTTGCTACTTTTGAACCACAGGACAAGGGCAAGGCGTTCTCCTTCCAGTTGCGGGACAAGAAGCATACCCTAATCAAGGAAGAACTCAGAGAGATTTTTGGTGTGTCTGCCCAACCTACACCTGGGTGGGAGTCCACTAATGGCAAACACTTGGACTTCTGGCTGCAAGCTACAGGGGCAGAGTTCGACACTAGAGGAGAATACAACTACAAGATCACCCACCCTTGCCTACGTTTGATCCACAAAGTGCTTGCATTTGCATTCCTGGGTCAAGGGGAGGTGAACAAGATCTCATGTGTCGACTTGGCAATCCTATGGTGTCTCACCCCAGAGAGTGAGGCCGTTCCGGACTGGGTAGATATTTTCATGTATTCTGTCTAGAAGACGCAAAAGAAGGTCGTAGGAAGAATTGGTTTTGGGGGTATGATCACCCTCATCGCTTTGAAGTACTTTGATCCCGAAGAGACTACACTAGAGACGGTCCATGGTTCCTTCATCTACAACCTTGACCAATTGAGGAAGTCCAGACTCATCTATGGTGATCGTAGGGACGGATTCGTTTGGTTATCTCATGCAGTAGGGGACCACAGGATGAAGCTGCCGTGACCAATACCCTTTGGTCCAACAGCAAAAGATTTTGCCCTACCTTCGGATGAACCCGGCGCACGAGAAGCGCCTGCCCGACCACCCGTGCGAAAGGAGGCTCCATCGTCTGGTTCACTCAGCCAAATGTTGGACCGCCTAGATCGCCTTGCGGCCAGGCAGGCGGAGATCTACAACCAGTAGACCACCACGGCAGCAGTCGTGCATGCAATTGCGCTGGACTTGGATCGCTTACACCAGTATTCGGTAACGCGCTTTGATGATATTGAGGGACAAGTGGCCCTTCTACGCCACAGACAGGAGGAGTTCTTCAAGGGAAGTGGTCTAGCGGGACCTTCCACACCCCCAAAGTGAGTGTAGCTCTCCCCCCCCCCCCAATTTCTTTTCTCTGTCTTTTCTACATTGAGGACAATGTGATCTTTTAAGTGTGGGGGAGGAGTCTATATTCACTTTCTATCTTTGTATTCAGTTTTTGCATTTGTTTTAGCATATTTGATTTAGTATTTTCGTGTAGCATTCAAAAAAAAAAAATCTCTGAAAATCCTGTGACAAGTTGAAAACTCGAAAGGGCGGCTTGGATAAAAAGCAGGTGACCCGGACCAGCGCTAGGCTGGGGTAAAAAGGTGTTTGAGTGGCGTGAGCTTACGTGAGCACATCTATGACAAAAATATGAGTGGCTAGGATGAAAACCCCAAAAGGGCTCCTACGCAAAATGAGTGAAAAGAAGAAGAGTGTTTTTCTAGGATCTCATTTTACCGGCGGGGCGACATAAGTGGAGGCAAAGAAGGATTGTCGGGTAGGTCACTTTGGGAGTCATAAGGAGTCATAGATGAAGGCTAGGATTAGAGGCTACTCACACTATTGGATGTCCGAGTTAGGCTTAAGGGAAGTACTCTGCTTGCCCCTTTTGCTTGTTGATTGAGAATGTGTATGATGGTGGATTAACGCTAGGAGCTTGACATGGGTTAGGTGACTCTTAGTAGGAGGACACACTTCCTGAGACCTTGGGTGCTGCATTGGGGGAGTAGACTTTCTCTTAGTTTGCTCGAGGACGAGCAAAGGTCTAAGTGTGGGGGAGTTTGATAAGCACTACTTTGTAGAGCTTAACTAAGAGTCATTAGAGGATTTATTGGTGTCATTTGGGTAGTTTTAGACACATTCTTGTGCATGGAGTATGGAGGCGAAGTCTTGGTGTTTTGGAGATGTTTTGAGCTTACTTGAAGATTGTTGGAGACATTGAAGAAGAAGCAGCCATGAGAGAGCCTATGGAAGAATAGAAGAGGAGAATGCTGGTACAGCAGGTCGAGCATTAACCGCGATCGCGGGTGAGGTTGCCACGATCGCGGGACTTTGAGGCATTCGAGACACTTCTGCAGGTACGGAGGAGAGCAAGGAGCGCGGAACTACGTGGCCCACGATCAAGGTCCATCACCCGCGATCGCGGGTCAGCACGACAGAGTTATTTCGGATTTCCCGAACCTATCTTATTTGTTTTTCTTTATTTTCAGTTTATTTATTCCGTTTTCTATTTTCAGTGGGCTAGGTCATTTTGTTAAGCCCACATATATATACTCTCTTAGTTTTTAGGTTTTGAGAAGGAAGTTTTAGTTTGGAGAATTACTACGTTGTTGAATTATTCATTGATTCAGAGTTTTATGAAGAACATGAGGAGGAACTAACCTTCTTGGTTCCGCCTAACAATTGAAGCATTCATTGCACTAGCCCGCGCAACTAGTTGTTATTGGTGATTTTCATATTGCTAGGAGTAGGAAACTGTTGGGCTAACGTCCTATTCTGCTGTAGCAACTACAATTTACATGCTCTGGTTGAAATTGTTCTATTGTAGGGAGAGATAATTACATGGTAAATGCATCTGAGCGAGCGTTCTGTGTATCCTGGTTAATTCTTATATGCATTGCTGCCTTTGGGTTGAACTTTTAGTGGTACTAGGGTTATTTATTGGTAAGGGTTCTTAGTGGAAGGTTTCCCTTTGAATCTACATAAGATCGGGACAGGAACAACCATAGGAAGGAAGAAGAACTCGAGATAATCTATGATCAACCATATTCAGTGATTGTGGATATTTGTTAGGAGGAGCATTTTTCCTTTATTTGATTTATCCATAGATTTTGGCAAACCAAACCTCAAAACCCCCCTTTTGTTACACTGTTCGATTGGTATTTGATTGTTAACAAGAAAATAGACGCCTGCGATTCTCTTGGGATTTCGACCCTTGCTTACTCACTATTCTAGTTTGGAAGTTGAGGTTACTTTGATTTGGCACAACGACCTTAGGCCACGTCACCGACCCTCACCTGACTTTAAACCATCTTTGATGCAACGTTTTTAACTTTATTTTATGCATTTTATGCTTATTGTAAGGTTAAAAAATAAGGACATAAAGATACAGGAAAAGTACCAAGGTTTAACGCAAGAAAAGTGTTGAAACTCAAGTGTAAATTGCTCTCGGTTACAAGCAAAGTTGTTGACAATTTGTGAGTTGTAATTCAGTTCAAAGCCTTAAAAATCAAAATTGAAGAGAAAAAAGGTTGGTACCAAAAATACCCGGTCTAAGTAACAAAAGGGAAGACCATAGAAGCATTGGTCCAACCAGAAAAAGGCTTCGAAGGCAAATCAAAGTTGTTGGAACATTTTCTTCTTTTATGCATTACTTGTTGTACAAACTGAGGTGCCTAGTAGCTTCTTGTGTCCTTGTTTGAAACTTGCAATACTTAAAAGCACAAGGTCAAGTTGAATTGGTTGTTTCTTCACTTGCTAAAACACAAAACCTAGCCGTTACCCTAATTTCTTGAGCATAGCATTTCTGAATTTTGGGATAAACTTCTAAGAATTGGCTCTTGTGTTGTGAAAGACCATTGTATTAGGTAGCCCTCTAATGTTTTAGTTCTTGGTTGTCAATTTCTTGCTTTGCTAACCTTGCAAGGGGAGCGAATGGAGATGTATAACTTGGGCCGTATGTCACAAAGGGATTTCCTTTGCTTTCGGTCTTATGGTGCTTCATATAGAGGGGCTCAACAACGTATCTAACCTGACTCCAACACTCATACGAGCACCTACAAGGATTTTCATGGCCAAGGTAACAAACCTTATGGGGACTATGGCTATGACTATAGAGAGGAAGAAAGATGGCGCACCCCAACAAGGTAACAAACCATCCCTTCTTTTGAACCTTATTATCATTCTTTGTCTAACCGTTCTGTGCAGACTAAGGGAGTCTATGACTCACCTAACTCATCTCTTAGCACGTCCAAGGGCAGACAGAGAGTGAGCCCACAGCCGCGGGTTAGGACACGTGACATCCGATGTGTCATGTGTGAAGGGAGAGGTCACTTGACTGACATTTGCCCTAACCAAAACTATACTTATGAGGATGAAGGATCCTTAGTGAGTGAAGTCGAGGTTACGTTGCTGCATGTGAGGACGAGAAGGTCAAGAATAGGACTGCCTCTAGCCATACCCCACTAGCCGTAGTGGGTAAAGAAGAGCCACATTGAGGTATTGATGCCGAGGAGGATCAACTTCCCATAATTGACAAGAACCAGCCAAGGAAGGTAGCACCACCACCACCTCCTAGGAAAGAAGGAGAGACCAATGCAAAAGCTTGTGAGCCTCCTATGACCAAGCTCTTTGAAGAGAAGTTAGATCCTACGCAAAAGGAGGAGGAAGTTGTGCAACCATCTCCTTCTTCTACAAGAAACAAAGTTTGCCCGACCATCATGCATAGCTCCATAAATTCTTTGGCTTCTCCATGGATGGATGCAACACCTATGGTTCCTTCATGCTTTCCAATTTCACTCCAAGAAGAGGTCGATGCCATAGATGTTGAGCATTCCGAGAAACCAACTTTTGACCATGAAGAGAAAGACGTTCCAATGAAGCCTAATCTCAGGGACGTAACACTTGTCCCTACTTTTTCAATTCCTTTCTCTTTGAATGAAAATGAGCATATAGAAAAGGGTAGAGGATTGCATGTGCAGACATTCGTTTTTGCATGTAGAAGCCGAACTAGATACTCTTGTATGCACTATAGTTCTATTTCTCAAAACATGTTTTACAAAATGTATATTGTTCATAATATTCTCATCATGTCTCGGCATGTGGGCTATTTTGGTAGTTGCATTACTAAGCATGTACATAGGACTAGGAGGAAGAGAGGAATAGTTTGTGCATGCCTCCTTACATATCATGTAGTGATTGGAATTTTTGTTCTTACATTCTCAAATTTTATTGGTGGAGTTCGAGAGCCTTATTATTCTGATTTTCTTGTAGGTCACTTGGATTCCACGACGAATCCCTTTCAAGGGATGGAGGATGATGTGACCATGCCTTGGATCAATCATGAAGTGTTCGCCATTGCCGATGCCGCCGCACCCGTGCCTAGGGCCACTTCCTCGAGCCTAACTCCACTTAGTCCAAGCTATACTTCGTCTACAACCTCCATTGATCCAATGTCAAGATCTCAAGCCAAGAGTGCCGAGGGAAATGCACCGGCGCCCGATCCTTATCTCACTCGCTCAAGAGTTGCCGACACGACTAGGGTTTCATCTCCTAGTCACGGTGTTGAGCCACCTCCCGGTGTGATCACTCGAGCCCAAGCATTTAGACTCTAAACCAGGCTCATGGAGGGACTTATGACTCAGGGAGTGCCGAGAGAAGTTCAAGTTGACTCGGTGACTTTGCTTGTGGCTTTTTCGAGTGGTGAATGAAGGCTATCTTCCAATTGGTTCGTGCCTTTTGGCTGATATTTTAATGAGGACTTCAATATGTTGTTATTTAAGAGCTGTAAAACATTCAAGTCATTCCAAGTTGAATTCCTTAGTTTAATTGTAAAACTCATCAGCTAGCCTATGGCACTTGAAGGGTTGGTTTCGTGGGTTCGGTTTTGGTCCTATATATAGGGCCTTCTCCTTCTATTGTAAGCACTTCAACTTGAATAAAAAACAATAAGAACACTTGAGTTTTTCTCCAGAAAACGCAGCTTGCTTGTGAGTTATATCAAGCGTGATCAAAGGTGCCCCGAGTGTGTCATATCTTGAGTCATCTTCATCTTGTTCTAGCCTTGTGTGGTGTGTCATATCCACTCCAGTATAGATCACCTATCCCTTATCAAAATACTCTAGAAAACCCACCCAAAAAAGAACTCTTCTTCTACAACATCCAGCCACCACTTCTTTCACCAAAAACCAACTCAAAGAAGGATAAACTGAGCCCTAATCTTAGAGACGCAAAGCTTGGACCATCTTGCCTTGAACTAAGCATCAAGAGGCACGATCCTTATCACGTTGTATCAGAGCAACACAAGGTAAGACATTCAAACCAAGTTCCTTTTAAGTTGAAACCAAATCGGACTTGCTTTGCTCAAGTTTTCCTTGCTTTGTTGGCCTCGTTCTTGATCTGAATTTTTCTCCTTCCATTGCTGCATGTTGATCCTTTGAACCAAGGTTGAAGAAGACCTTTTGGAGTGTCTTAAATGGATATTGAAGTAACTAGCTTCATTGATTTAACCACTCCCCTTCGCTCCGCCTCTCGCTGTTTGCTCCCTTTGATTACGCCAGGTAGCGATTATTGGTTTTATTTTGGTGTATTTGGTTGTTGGTGTGTTAGATTCAAAGAGTTGTGATATGTATTGAGTCAATTTCGCCTACGTTTCGTTGTTTTCCCAGTCTTTGTAAATCATTTGTTTCCCTTCCTTGTCTTGGAGCTTTGGTTGTTTTCACGAATGTATTGGATTATTAGTTTACTGTGTTTTTATGGTGTGTTCTTGGTTTGATTGTTTGAATATTTGAATCATTTTGGAGAGGTCTTGCAGATGCGTCTCCGAACCCTAATTTTGAACTCCTTCTCTTCTTTTCGTCTGTTGTTGTTTTTCTCCATTTCTTGGTGCCATGTGCTGATTGTTGGTGTTTCATTTGGATTACGTTTGAGGTCTTCGACCGGTTTCTGCGATTTGCCTTCTTTTTTTCTACCATATTTGTTTGCGATCTTGTTTTTTTGGGTGGGTTTTTTTTAGCATTTCAGTTTTTGGCCTTGTTATTTTCTGTGTTGTTGTTTTGATCCATGATTTTTTTTAGTTGAAGGTTATTTTACAACAGTCGCTTTACGTGTTTGGTTAGTTTTAGTATTCTGTGCATGTGTTGTTAGATTTATGTATATGTTGTTCTGAAAGTTGATTTTTATGTGTTAGTCGTTGGTGTGGATAATAATTGACTAATTTAAGTTTAATATGAGTGTTTAGTTGGAGATTGATTATTGTATATATGAATTATGTCATAGTTGAGAATGTGTTGGTTATTGTTTTGTCTTTGTTATGGTTTCTCTCAATGTTTTGTTTCCTATATTATTATTGATTGTTGTGTAGTTTTTTTTATTAGGCTATCACATGCCTAGCTAGGGTTTTTTTTCCCTGTTTGATTTAACAGTGTGTCTGTCTTTTTTGGCGGGGTGGTGTTGTATTGTTTTACTATCTGCTTAGTAGTAGATTGTTTAGTCTTCATATTTGCATGTGTAATGTTGCTTGGTTTCAATATGTAGTGTTTATGTGTAATCTTCATATTTGACTTTCAAAATTTGCAGGTTGTTATAGTAGTTTGTTCATTGTTGTAATGTTGTTGGTTTGTACTTGGTTGTTTGTACTTCTCACTGTAATGCAAAATTCATGTTGTGTATTGTAATACTGTAATCTGTTTCGTATGTGTGTGCCTTGTTTATGAGTTGTGTATTTGCGATTGGTTTCCTTCAGTTATTTGATCTGAAAGTGATTGTGTTCTTTTTTAAGATGGCATCTGTTGGTGTCAATTTTTTTTCCCTTGTGAGATCCGATTAATTTTGTTTTAGGTAGACGGCATGGCACCAAAGTACCAGTTTAAAGCAGATGTCTACCAAGAGTTGGGTGATCTACTGAAAGTAGCAAAAGAAATTGAGTTTCCACGGGGAGGTTATGCATCCTTTTGCCTGCAATGCAGAGTTCAATATTATTCCTTGTCTTTTTGTGTCTCATTTGTTTTTTGGTTGTTGCAGGAAAGAAGATGAGTCATGATATATGGATGTATTTTTTAAAAGAGATAGTTGATCGAGACCTAAAGTTGGCTGCGATGGCGGCTGAAACAGCTAGGGTGAAGTAACAACTTGATTCAATGGACCCCTCTACTGCGGAGAATCATGCGCAACTACGGAAGATGCAGATTGAGCTTATAGAGGTGAGCATGTTATTTGGTTTATCTTAATTTGATTGATACCTAGCTGACTTTTTTTTTTTTTGGATTTTGCAACTCGAAATGTGGGCGCAGTTGAATGGGATAAAGATGAGGGAAGTTGAGCACGCCGATTTTTTTAAGGGGATTTTGATGTATAGCTACATAGACTGATTTAATGTCGGTTTGGTGGTGGTTGTTTTGATTATTAATATAATTGTTTTTTGAGTCCCATGTTTTGTAAGGAATGTATCATAGCCTAAGCCATGTTTGTGGGACGCTATTTTGGGTTATTCATGTTATATGAATCGATTCAATTTTGACTTTACCGGTGTTTGTGATAATTCGAAATGGATTATATATTGTAATATTATTTAAGCGTTTACAATGGTGTTTAGTTTGTGTACAACATTTAGTTTATGTTCCATTGTTTAGTGTCCTTTGGATTAGCTTCTTATATGAAATATTGTATCCGTGTTGACCTGGTAGGAAATGATATTTGAAAGGTTTTAGGTTTGTTGGGGAGGAGGAATGGGGCAAGACAATCTCTAAAGGCGTAGATGTTCGAAGCTACGGTAATGGTTCTTTACTTGTATTAGATTCAACTCTTTAGTTATACCTTTCTTCTAATGCTTATGGAACATGTACAGGTGCAGATTTGGAAAAGTTGGATACTGAGAAAGGTAATGTTGTAAGATGTGTAATTGGAAGAAGTTGTTTTTCTTTGTATATTCCGATCTCATAGTACATCAGAATATTTTCTAATTTCACTTTATTTCTTCATTGTCTTATTTCTGCAGTGGAAATGCTTGTTACAGTTTAGACAGGGAAGTGGGCATTGGGAGTGGACAATCTGATGATTTCTCAATTAGTGTAAGTTATTACATTGCTTGCAATTTGAAGAAATCCCACATTATAGAGTAAAAGATGATTCTGACAACTGCAATTTGAGCTTTGCCTAGTACAATTGATTGTGTATAAGCATATTGTGAAAATGTAATGTATTTTTCTCCACCTTGTGTTCGTGGTTTCTCAATGTAACAAAGCATATGTTCTAATTGGTTGAATCCGAGTTTGGCCAGAAAATGCAATTTGAATGCTATTCTGCTTTATAAGTTGTTGATGTTCCATACCTTTTTTAAAAATGTTATGCTTCCTAAGTTTGAGCAACGACTAATATAGATGTTAACATATATTTCTTTTTCCTACCAGAAGAGGGTATTTTATATTCTATGTACTAAGGTAGACTTGTTCCTGTTGGTTGTACAGACGGTGGGGTCTAATTCTTTCAGCTCATATACATAGGCCTCGTGTTTAGACTGGGTGTATGAAATCAGGTGAAGTTTTCTCTGAGCCGACAGTGCTGCCTGACTCTCTGAATTGCACTATGGTTATACTGTCAGAGTACCTCCTGATGATATATTTTCTGTTCTGTAGGCCGTTTATCTCTGGATCATGCTTAGTTAAAGGTAAGGCAATAGAGGTTGTTGATTACTTTTAGGTTGTTTAGTTTGTGTGCGTATTGTTTTGATATAGCGTATTGCTTTGATGTGTAGATTACTATATTGATATTGAGAGATACTATAACTTACATAGTTCCAGGATTGTTCTGAAATTCATAGGTTGACTGAGCTGGTAGGTGGATGATATTGTAGACTAAGTGAATTGGGCTCCGACCTTTATGTTGCATGTATTCAATGTGCTTGTACTTAAAACCTTCTGCCAAAGCATCAAATCAAATGTTAGCTCTTCTATGGTAAAAGAATTAGTTAATGGTTAGCATAAGAAATGGATTTATCACCTATTGTTGAGTATCAAGGTTTTTAAAAGCCTCTGCGAACACAATATTTCGGGTATAGTTATATGTAGTATCCTCCTCTTCATTTAGAAGTATGCTCAAGCCCCCAGGATTTGTAACTCGGGAGATGGCTATATAAAATTGTCCATGACAGAAAACAAGGTTTGGTAGGTATACCCCGACATGATTTAGGGACTGTTGTCAGACGATCGTTGTTTCATAATGAAAGGCCAATTGTCGGTTGTAGATGTCATAGTAATTTGCGGTATCAAAACCTTTTCCCCAATATTGCTTCCAGTAATGATGAGAGCTTCAATTATCCATTCACCCAAGTTTGTAATTATCATTCTTGTGCCATTGCAAAGGCCTTGACTTGGGTTGACATTCCTTAGCAACATGACCGGTATTCCTTCTTTCAGCCTAAGCAAGTGTGGGGGCATCCCTATAAAGTTAAACATTGTTAGGGTTTTCTTGTAAGGCATATTTTTTGGTTTTTGTGTCGATTGATTATTGGGGGTACCTGAAAATGTCAATGAATTGAGAAATTCTGGTGGGTACATGGTGTCTTGTTTTGCTGTATCTATTGAACCTTTGCATACTTCATCTGAACTCATGTACTCTCTGATTACTCCGTTTAAGAGTTCAAACATGTGTTTGTTGATTGCATCTGCATCTTCATTTAAAGACGTCAATATAGCCCTTTCCCTTAGGTAATCTGGGTCACTGCTCTTTGTATCGAAGCCTGGAAATATATTCTCTACAATCTGTTGTATAGGACGTTGTCTTTTGGGGATAATGAATTTTGATGGGACTTGAATCCAAGTTGGCTCCTCTTCTCCCTCTCTCGACTCTGCTGGTGCTTTGCCTTCTCCAATGCTTAAAACCCACTTGTTGAATTCCCTTTTTTCTTCATCTATCTCTCCATTTGATTGAAGGTCATTAACTCTCATGCTTTGTGAAAGAATTAGTAGTTGGTAGTCTTTCCACAATTCTGAATTGTTGATGGCTGATTCCACAATGTCATGTCTTCTTCCTTTTAGGATGACCGGGAGAATTTGGAGGAAGTCACCTCCTAATAAAACAGTAATCCCCCAAACAGTTTGTCTCTGTTTCCTTCGTTTGTGCTGCTACAAATGTCTCGTAGGGTCCTGTCAAGTGCCTCAAATGCAAATTTGTGTGTCATAAGGGCTTCATCCCATATAATTAAATCTGTTTGCTTGATGAGCCCTACCAAATGTGTGTTTTGCTTGATACCACATGTACTATTTTCCATTAGTTCTAATGGAATAACAAAGCGGCTGTGTGATGTTCTTCCATTGGGTAGCAGTAGTGCCGCAATTCCTGCAATTGTGGACTTTCCTTAGTTATTAATGGAGTCCATTAGTTATTAATACTATAAAACCTTGTATAGTTGGGAGCATACCTGATGATGCCACTACAAGCACAATCTTTTTCTCTGATCTTAGGCGTGCAATGACAGCCTGGTATAAATATGTATTTCCCTTTCCGTTGGCCCCATAAACAAAGATAAATCTTCCACTCTTATTCTGAACTAATTGAACCACCCTCTCATAGATTAACAATTGTTGTGCTTTGAGTGATGCATGTAATACCTAGTGTTGAACAGGCAATTCTATGATGTTGTAGTTCAGTTCCTCTTGAAGTAAACTGTTGTCTACTGTAGTTAGGAGGGAAGAATCGGGCATTGGGATGTTGGGAAAATCTGCAATGGATTTTCCATTTCTGTTAAGAATGTCTTCTATTTATAAGAGGCAGTAATTTTGGATTTGTATATCTGTAAGGGTCAATGATGGAAATCTGAATTGCTTCCTCTTTTGGTATAGAACATCCTCTAAAAGTGCTTCCCAACTATTCTCCCAAAATTCTTTTAGGTTATAGACCTCACAAAATAACAGGATAGTAACAAATAGATCTCAAAGTTGTGTTCCGGAAGCCCACTGTTGTGCCTCTTTAATATTTGTTGTCTATTCCTTGTCATCATTAACTAACCCCAAAATGTAGCAAGCTTCTCTAAAACTGTTGTACACCTTTCCATTAACAATCGTGATATCCTTGAATGAGGTTGGGCCTTTCACAACATTTAGTAGGATTCATAGATAATATCTATCACCAGCTGTAGGATGACAATAAGTGATTCTTCCAATGCTTTTTCCTAGTTTTCTCAAAGTCCATTTCCTTGTTGATGCATTCCAGACATAGTATTTTGGTATCTCTACATATGTATATTGTCTTGCTTCTAATCACTGGCATTTAGAGCCATCCATTCAGTGAACATGGAATCTTTAATACCATCTCTATAAAGGGTTGACATTAATCGCTCAGAATCCCTTAAAGTCACTGTATGCTGGTTTGGTAGATGGAAGGATAACCACATCACTGTGGGTTTAGAGTAGTGAATGTCAAATGTGAAGAGACGTCAGCATGCTTCACATGGAGATAAATAATGGCAATCCAAATAGTGCTTGATTTCATTGACTTCAATTACTGTTTCAAATGCAGAATTTTTGGATGCTAGAACATTTTCTTGAATCATTGTAGTTGCGCGGTCTGGTCCTTTATTAATGTACTTGAATAAGTACTTAATGGTGCCAGATCTGTTGCACCATTCAACATTGATGTGTGCATTGTACCTGTTACAATGAAACGTCAGTAGTCTTGATTTTGTTTATTTGAGGGAGTTAAATGTAGGTTTATTTTGATTTTGTTCATACATGGAAGGCTGAGTAATGGGTAAAGGCCATTCTACGGGCTGTAGTGATGAAAATGTAGTGTAGTATCATACATGAGGAGCAAGTATCGATTGTAAGGTACAACAAATCTGTTGTCCAAGCGTTTCTTCCCCTTTACTACTTGGATGCCATTGTTTCAGCGGCGGTAAACTGGAAAGTCATCCTAGTCAATAGTGGTATCCGAATAAAAAGATTTAGGAAAGTGTTTACCGCATTTCCCATCCTTCATGCATGGAGATTTCCTGTTATCCTTTCCGCATGGGCCATGAATCATGAATTCTTATACGGCTTCATATCCAAGAGGATCATGTTCCTTGTTTGGTAGCTCAGCACATATAATGTTGTCAATATCAGTTCCAGTCTCATAGTGGAATTTTTTCTCAAGCCAAACCAAAATGTGTGCATGGGGCAATCCTCTTTTTTGGAATCAATTGTATATATGACTGCAAATATATAAATAAGAAGGCACTATGGATTCGAGTAAGTATATGAAATTTAGCTTGCTAGAAGGGTTGAAAGTGTACCAGCACGGGTCTTGCCGAAGACCTTATCTTTTTGAATATCGTAAATGAGAGTCATGAGTTTTATTTTGAATAACTTGGTCATGACATCTGGTCTGTGTGTTGCATTCTGTCATGGTATTTGAGAAAGCATATCTTCAACTTCTGGCCACTTTTGATTTGCTGTAAATGTTATGAACAATGATGGGTTCCCAAGAGCTCTAGAAATAGTCATTGCATATTGGTAATTTTGTACCATGTATCGTGCCCCCCCTACAAAAGTTGATGGTAACACAATCCTTTTTCCAATTGTTGTTGCAACATTATCTCATTTTGTGACCGCATCACATACATTTTGATATAAATCTGCCCTCAAGTTATCTTGGTTGTGATGCACCCACCTTAACCTTTCTTCCTCAACTGCTGTATAGGCATCAACTAAGTATTGTTGAAATAATCTACCTCCTCGAATTAGTGTAGTCCTTTCAGATAATCTTTGTTGAATTCTGTAGCAGTAGAACTCTCTCATTGTCATGTAAGACCGCTTTGTTTTTCTCTTGCCTTGATTGGTTTGATATTCGATTTTTGCATGATATCCGTCTTCACCATATGGAAAAAAAGTGGATATTGCAGTGCCATGTACAGTGGACGGAGCTCTGAAATTCTCTGCAAACCATGTTCATTGATATGTATTACAACATCTCTTTTTCCCTCGTGTTGGACAAAATCACCAAGTATTAAAGCTGCTATTTCCGAGACATGTGGCTTGTCATATTGTCTTCTATCTTCTTGCTTTTCCCCAATCAGTTTGAGCTCGAATTCATAGGAGTTATTGGTAATGCACTAATCCCGTGCCATTCTGAAAGCTTTAGCAACCCAACTATGATTGTCTAACATGGTAAGCAATGATTTCACAATTGACTCATCTAGGTCTTTTGCATCATGATCTATGCATGACATCATGTTCTGCACTTCATTGGCTGTATCATGGAAATATAATTGAGCAAACATTGGCCTATTTCCTTCAGGTGGTAATAGAGAGCCAAAATCGTGGTAGTTTTGGCCTGATGTCCTAAAGTGTAAGGGCCTTCTGTTTTGTTGATTGAATTGTCAATTTTCCCTCCAAAAGAAGTAAAACCGAACATACCATTGTACACTCGAATTAGCTACCTGAACTTTGTTGCAATAGGATCATTGGTAGAGCGTAAAAGCTTGCTCAGCGGTTCGAGTGTTTCATGTAGCGTGTTCAATCTCACTTTTCCTTCTTGGCAGCATATTGAGAACCTCAGGTGCTCACTAATCTTGCAATCACCTATTTTTTCTTCAAACCAAAAGAGTGCATCGCAAAAGTGGCATTTGTACTTTGGGTAATTCAGTTTATTGTACATTACCTGCATATCTACGTAATGATTATATGTTATTTTGGTTTTGGTTGGAGCATACTTGGAGGATCGTATGTTAAATTTACTTACTACTAATTCCAATTGTTGCTGGTGGTTTTTCCGCTTCTGTATAATATGAATAACAGAGTAGGAATATGGTTATTATGAATAATAACTTTTACAACTTACTATTTTAATGTACAATATGGTTGTTGGTTATCTCAGATGTGGTGCTATATGTTTCAAGAGATGTTAAGCTTACTTTTTTTTTGGGTCGGATCCTTGCTGGTTCAGTTGTTGCAGAAGTAGATCCTACAGGAATAACTGTGTTTTCGTTTAATAATAAAACATATGAAAAATGCATCTCCTGCTTGAATTCATGCAAATGAGGACGTATGACAGTATTAGTTGTGTTCAGAGTATGGTAACGACATTACCTATCCTTGCATTTGTTGTTTGTAACAAGCGCATGCCACAATAGCGCTGCGTGCTTCCATATGTCTGTATGTGTGATATTGAATCCAATGATAATGTTGTTGTTGTTTTAGAGACTGGTTGCTTAGCCCTCTTTGATGGTAATGGTGTTTCAAATGCATTGTGGCAGAAGTAAGTATTATTCAAAAGGTTAGTTGTCATGGCATGAGAAGATGCAAGTAAGTAAAAGTGTTGTTAAATAGTATGCCGATTCATCATCATTTGTGATGAGCTTAAGATTGTGAGTGTTGGTCAAACTGCCTAATCCTTAATCAATGAAATTACAGATCATTCTTTGTGTTGGAAGAAGTACTTGTTCATGCTACATAATATTGTCATTTTACATGGGAAAAATGTAATATAGATGAATGCTAAACCTGGGTTGGATTTTATGGCCTCTGATAGACGCAAGCCACAAAAGCTTTGCACCCGTCCATCTCGTGTGACTTCTGTTCTAGAATCCAATGAAAGTGATGGTGTTGTTTTATTTGTTGGATATGCAAAGGCGTGGAACAATAATATTTGGATACTGTTAGTGTATGTCATATGTGCTACTATGTTGTGTGATAACAGAAATGAACATACTTGTTGGGGGAGGGCGTTTCTTGCCCATCTTTTTGTTTGGTGTACTGCTGCTGCGACAATGATGATGTGAGATGTTGTTATACGTATAAGAATTGTGAATATGAGCCGTAGGTGATAAAAGTAATAAGTACAATGGGTAGATGAAGATGTTGTTTGTTATTGCCTTTTGGTATGATTTACCTGATTACATTTCATTAATTGAGGAGGAGTTACGTTTTGCCTTGTTTAAGATATCAGGATGCATGTTTTAGAAGTAAATAATGTACACAGACCTATACTGATTCATCTGCCAGCGAAACAATAATATTAACCTAAGATGTATGACATTACTAGTAGGCTACGCGTGCGCAAGCGCACACGAGCAATGATGCAACTATTTCATGAAGATGTTTAAGAGAAATGTCATTTAGGATTTTATAATTACTGAATCAGATAGGAAGTCACCAATGGAATTCTAAAACATTAGTATGCTATTCTAATAATCAAGCACAAAATCCAGTGGTCTATTGAGTAGCATATGATAAAGATTAAAACATACATTGTTTTACGATGCACCTGAACTATTAAAAACATATCATAAATAAACATTTAAGCGAAATCTATTACCAAATCCTTACATAGGAGAATGAAACGTGAAAATAACTTAGTGCTTGGTCGTTTGTGGTATACTCGATGAAGTAAGTACATATTACCCACTATTTGGATTGAGAACTTAGTGGTGAGTCTGCTAACTACCGATCCACCACCTTCACATCCTTTTTCTAGCCTGAGACGTTGTTGTCAAGGCTTTCTCCATAGGAATTGGCTCATCCAATTTCGCCACACTTATAGGGAGGGCAATCAAGTTGCCGACTTCCTGGCCAATTTAGCTCATACTTATCCTTTTGGCCACCATATTTTGTATGCTCCTCCTAATGGAGCCTTAGCTTTAATTTCTGGCGATGTAAGAGGAGTGGTTACCCCAAGACTTATTCCTAATTAGTCACCTATCTATATATTTTGCTAGAGTGCCGCCTCTCTTTCTGACAAAAAATAAAATAAAATAAAATGCTACAGGTTTATTAACAAGAATAGAGAGTGACAGTCACACCTATAACAAAATCATTCAGAACTGCCTTCTTATTTTCCAATGAATTGAAACCATAATACTCTTGTGAGGGTCTTACTAAGCAAAAGATTACACCAGATTAAACCCAACTTAAATGCATAATGAAGAGCAATATATAGGCTAGCTTGAAACCTTGAGACATAAAGGAAAACAACACTTCAATTTATCATAGAAAGTAGAAACCAATGGTAGGAATGGCCCAACTAAGGTTATAGATTCAGGGAGATGCTAAATAGCTAATTTTCAATTCAAGTGTTAATAATAATATATTAATATTTTTATCGATTTTTTACATAAGAATAGCTATCTAGTAAATTTAAATACATTTTGGACTTCTACAAAAGCTTAATCCCCTTCTGAGTCTTTCTACTTTTTAGAAGCGCATAATTAAGGCATCCAAGGTAGCATCTAAAATAGGACAAGATTAATGAATTGTCGAGAGCAAACACTCAACCCAATGCCTGAAAAAATCAAGCATCAAGAAATAGTTTTAACAACTCTTGATTTGTCATTCTAAGATGAAGATAAAGTATTTGAATACATAAAGTAGATCTTATAATTTCTTCGTGACATGTTTTTTTATGTGGATTATCTTAGAGATACTTATTGACGAATATATAAAGTTTTTGGTTAGAAAAGATTTTACAAATTGTTGTCAATTGTTAGTGTATTAACTCCTTGGAATTGTTTTTTTTGATATGGTCAATCGGGCTTATGTCTGTAGACGGACTCCATTGGACCTTTTGATCTCAGTCTACCCGCTCAACACATGATAAAGGCGACATTGTTAGCCTCAGTGAAATTGTCAGGTAATGGGTTATGATATTCTAGACAATAGAGGCATACATTTGGGTAGTAAAATAGCCCAAAGCTGTGTGCTTCTGGAAGCAGGGACAAAGCTTTATACATATAAATATATCTATGAGTTCTGAACTTGCAAAAGAAACGTTTCATCAAGAACATTTTCCATCTCAAATGAAAGACCAACTCTCTAGACCTAAAATTCAATCATGGATTAGGATACCTCCCATATTGTTAAAGGCAATGTTTACGGTAGAAACCCACTTGTCTTTCTCAACATTTATAGTTTGAAGAAGAAAATGCCTTTTCACATCTTTAGATAACGTTGCTTCGTGGGCATTCGCTTCAGCTTTTGTTATGGCTTGCACTCTGATAGTTTCACATTCAATCTCAGCCTTCTCCTTTTTTGTTTGGCTACGATGTGCTTGAATTTGCTCCTCTGTTGCATGTCTAACATGTTCCTGCCTCATTGATGATTCCTCTTGCAGTTTTACAAGCTTCTGATTTCTTTGACTTCGAAACTCATTTTCTGCATGTGGATATAGAGCAGTTAGAAGAGTAACACTTCATCCTATAATAGATATCATATGAAATCACATACCGCCATCCTTTTTTAGCCAACTCATCTTCATAACGGGCCATTTGGGATTTTATCTGTGCTTGCTGTTGAGCCAATTTCTTTTGTTCCTCGTATATCACCCCCTGTAAAAGAAGAACAACAAAGTAACTATAATTACCAATGAACAAAGTGAACAAACATGACACACTCTTAAAAAGAAAATGGAATATTTACTGAATTATAAATAGCTATCAAGTATCAAGCAAAAACTAAGTCCATCAACAAAATCAACCATTTCCCTTTTTTCAAATAAGGCTGAACGCATTGCAAATGTCAGGACATGTCTTAAGAAATCGACAAAATGAACTGCATTGATCGACTTACAACTTGAGCATCAACTTGCATTTTCTTAAGCTCTTACACCTTCAATGATATTTCTTCCTGCTGCTTTATGGCCTCAAACACCTATGGTCAGAAAATGAAAAACAAGTACCAGTGTTCAGTACATACCATCATAGTATTTAGTTTTCAGTTTAACCTTTTATATATGGTTTGCAATTAAAATCAAGCTGATTTTTAAGAAAGTTAAAATAACTATTGTATAGCAATAGAAAAAATGGAAGCTCGCAAAACTTAATAAATCGCACTAATACCAAATGAAATCATTAATGAATGACAATAACAGGGCATATCAGATTATCAGTTGAAAAGAACATAGAACGCTTGTTAGCATGATTTCATAGACTACAAATTTTTGTTCAAGGTTCAGATTATAGAATTTCGCATATAACCAACAAAGAAACAATATCATGCCCAATATTATCTATTTTAGAAGGGAAATGTAAATAAGCAAAGGCATGTAGTAGAAAAATGCCAAAGACAAGTAAGAATGCATAGGAGACAAGTGAGGGAAATTTCCTCCACTGAATATGGAATGAAGAATAGCTTCACCTAAAAGGAAGAGGGGAGAAAACACAATAACTGATGCAGAAAACATTATGAGAGTAACAATAAATATATCAAAATGACATAATACCCCAGCTTCTTCAGCACCATTTCCCTTGCCTTGAGTTCATTCTCAAAAACCAATTTCGTAGGGGCTTCAACTGTAACACCCATGATTATACCTTTGCACACAATCTGTGCATAAATGGCCTAATTGATAAGCAAAACCTTAAGCATAGTTCAAAACCTTGGAATATAGGACAAAGACTTCACCTAGTAAATTCTCTAGATGAGTGTAGCAAATCCCTTTGTCCTCCTTGAGAGTTGGGATGAATTCATCAGTAAACATATGAGACTCTGCATTCCTAGCTCCACATCTAGCAGCTAGATGCTCAAGGAGCTCGAATAGTGCAACAACTAAATGAGGAATGTAATGCCCTGCAAGTAGACAACAATGTATACAAAATTACACACTACACATGTAACACATCAATTATACTCAAAATCATAAAACTTTTAGTTGAAACTTAAATTGGTGTTCAGAAAGCCTCCTATTGAATAATCAAGGGGGCAAAACAAATCAATCTTTCAGACTGCAGAACTTCAGTTACCTTTCTTTTGATCAGATTGATGATCAGTTTTTGCATCTTCCAATACTCCAGCTGTTGCAAGAGGAGACTTTGATTTGCTCAAGAGACTGTTGTCAAGGAATACAGATAAGTTACCTTCAGTTGTGACACTACACGATCTCTCCAAGCAGACAACACATGTATCGTATTCATCAAAGGTAGCTGAAGGTACCAACCTAGTCTGCATGTGCAAAAAATTCAATTCAGTTGAGTTTATGTTTAGATTCATGACATGAATTTCAGGGAATGAGAATGTAGTTGGTCTGAAATTACCTTGCTATGTCCAACACACTCATAAGAGGCAATGCCAAATATTTTGAATGGGGAAAGACATGAATTGTTGCCTCGGAATTAATAGCCAGTAATGGCTCAAGCCAATGACGACCCCACATTTTTTCCACGTCAACTGGAAGCCAACTGCAAGTGGTGCAACTATGAATATTTAATAACTGCTAACAAAACCATTCAATCAAGATATTTAATCTTACCCATTGCAGTGACATGTATAGCATGTTAATTAACATAGTCATCAATGTTTCTTAGATTGAATGGCTATGGTGCAATGACATGTATAGCATGTTAATCCTAATCATATTTGGAAATGGAAACACAGATAAATATGCGTAGATTTTTCATTATAGGACAAGCCCTCATTTCATAGGTTCTTAGGACATATATAGTTACTATAATATTCTCAACTCAAACAATTTGCAGCAACAATATATGCATATTGATATAGTCAACATCATTTCATTAATCTTTAAAAAAATGGGTTTATTAATATACCTAATCTTCTTGAGACGCTCCAGATCATCTCTCAACTTCTGTCAAGTGCATTGGAAACAACTTGGGAATATCTGCCATCCTTGTAGTCCCTCTGCATGAAATTTCACTGGTTTTCATCAGAATATTCATTAGTGTACATCCAGTTAGGTTTACTTTGAGATCTTTATCAACACATTATCAAACTATTATACACATCAGATACCATTGTTTTCCAAGTTCAACACATACCGTTTGTTAAGGGGAAAAGAGAGCCTAAAAGTCGAACGAAGTAAAGAGCATAATTATTTTAACACTCGCATCAACACGGGAATCGACATTTCCAATTGTGTCATCATTGGCTTCTTCTCCAGGAACCAAGACAGAATCCTGTCAATTCCAATCCCATTCCTCCTCAACAAAGGGTCCATACTAATCCTTAGGTCTAACTCCTATCAGTGTCTTGTGCAGAATTTCTTAAAATGGAGCGTTTAACTATTGGAGATCATGACAGTGCTCACAAAAATGGCGAGGGGAGTGTTTGTCACGGGAAAGAACTGCCATCTAAGCAGAACTTGTTCAAGGATATCAAGCACAATGTGAACGGAACATTCTTTTCTGATTATCGTCTAAGAGACTTCAAGGTCCAATCCTAAAGATTATACAACTATTAACATACATGATTCAACAAAATATCCTACAACTACTCAAGATATGTGTAGGTGGCCAGACATGAAACAGGTGCACTCGAAGCATCCGGCCCATACTCATTCAAGTGTAACGCAAAAACATGCATCTTTCTAAAGCAAATTTGAACAACAATAACTGAAATTAAGGGCAATAGATTACAATCTATAGAAGATAAGAAGGGTGTTAATTTCATGCTTACAAATGCGTGCACAACTCCTTGGTTAACCCCTTTGCAATTCCTTACCTGAAACAAGGGGGGGGGGGGGGGGGGGGGGATTTAAGAGCAGGGTTGAATGTGATCAACTTGATTTCAATAACAAAATATTCAGACCGGAACTTCTTTTTAGTTTTTTCAATCTGATTTGCGATTAGCTTGTACTGTCAACGTTCAAAAATAGAGATCTAGCTGATTAAAGTTCTTACTCAAATGAATCAGTCAAAGTTTATTAGCAGATTATACTTTGGGATATTGTCTTTTTAGATATATTGTGTATATGGTAGTTACCTTGTTTATAGGATTTGATATCTTTTGGTATCTTGCTATCCAAGATCTCTCTCTTGTATATATTGTTAATCATCTCTAATGAAAAGGCACATGAAATTACTTGAACTTACTGCTCTTCCTAATTCTACATGGCATCAGAGCCACATACCTAAACACTATCCTACCCCTGCGTCTTCCTCCGCACTCATCCGACCCTCTCAATTTTTTTTTCTCCTTCTCTGTGGGTTTCCTTCCTCTCCTTGATTTATGACGAACACCGACCAACACCAGAATACCGATCTAACTACGAAGCAAGGAAGTCTTGACATGACTTCTCCTTATTATCTTCACCCGTCGGACCACACCGGCATGAAGCTTATTCCCGTGGTTCTCAAGGGCGACAACTACCAGGAATGGGAGCAAGCCTTGCGCAACGCCTTCCGTGCGCGTCGCAAGCTTCCATTCATTGATGGCCGGATTACTCAACTGGCTGAAACCGACCCGAGATATGACGATTGGTGCAGTGTCAACTCCATGATGGTGGGGTGGATTCTCCAATCGGTTGACTCCTCTATTCGCTCTTCCTTGTCCTACTGCGATTCAGTGAAGGTTCTTTGGGACGAGATTCAACAATGTTTCTCCTTTGGAAACGCTCCTCGTGTTCATCAGCTTCGAACCGAACTTGCCTGTTGTCTCCAGAATGGCCAGGCTATTGCTGTTTACTTTGGGCGACTCAAGCATATTCAGGATGAACTCCAGACGTATGTCAAGCCGCGTCACTACACTTGTATTGGTTGCAAGTGCGCTTGGGTGACTGAATTGAAGACCGAACGCGAGGAGGAGGCCGTCCATCAATTTCTGATGGGGCTTGATGATGGCGCCTATGGGACGCTCCGCTCTCATATTCTGGCGCAAGACCCACTACCCGGACTGAATCATGTCTATTCTCTTATTGTTCAAGAAGAGCATCACAAGACGATATCAACTGAACGGGCCGCTACCCCGGACGCTGTTGCATTTGCTGCTCAGGGCAAGAGTTTTTTCACCAAACCTCCTTTTGTTGGTCGTACCGAGTCTTCCAATCGGACCGACAAACCTTCCTGTACTCATTGTGGCCATCTTGGCCATGAAGTCTTCTCGTGTTTCAAACTCCATGGCTACCCGGAATGGTGGGAGGAGCTTCGTCAAAAACGTGGTGAGACTCAGTCGTCTTCTACTGGTGTCGGGCGAGGCCGCGACTCTTCGATGGGGTCTCTTCTCGCTCACCTGCACTTGGCCGTGGGCCACCGGGGCTAGCTAACGCTGCTCAAGGGTCCACGACATCGAACTCTTTTCCTGGTTCTCTGACTTCGCAGAACCGCGCCGCTCTCACTCCGGCTCTTACGGATGATCAGTGGAACTCCATGATTGATTTGCTGAAAAATTTCAAAAGCTCCTCTGATGAAAAGTTGATGGGTAAGCTTTTGGGTTGTTGGATTTTCGAAACGGGCGCCTCGTATCACATGACCGGCAACTCGACCATGCTTGAAAATTTACTTACTATCTCTCCTTCTACTATTATTTTACCTGATGGTTCCAGTTTGGTTGCCTCTCAAGCAGGGACGGTCGTCTTAGGAGACTCCTTGCGTCTTAGCAATGTGCTGCTAGTTTCGAATTTTCATTGCAATTTGATATCTTTTGTTCACCTGCTACGTGAGTTGTGACTGCTTGTTACTCTTACTGACAAACTCTGTGTCATTCAGGACCACACTTCAAGGACGGTGATTGGAGTCGGTGAAGCGAGGGATGGGGTCTTCTGGCTTTGCTCGAACGTCGGCAAATCTGGGCGAGTGGCTGCTGCATTTACGACGTCCTCAGGTCTATGGCATCAATGTTTGGGTCACCCTGCTTATCAATCAATTTTTCGCTTACCAGGAGTTCTTACTAATAGCAAGCATTTAGTAGATCCTTGTTTTGTTTGTCTTCAATCCAAGCAAACTCGAGATTGTTTTCCATTGAGTAGTAATAAAGCATTTGATTTATTTGAGCTTATTCACGCTGATGTTTGGGGACCGTACCGTGCCCCATCTACTTGTGGTGCTCGTTATTTTCCGACATTGGTTGATGATTATTCTCGTTGCGTTTGGGTTCATTTGATAGCCACCAAGACCGAAGTAGTTCATCTGGTTCAAATTTTTTGTGTTTTTGCTCAGAAACAATTCAACAAGCACGTGAAGTGTTTTCGAGCCGACAACGGGTCTGAATTCTTGCCTCTTCGGCGTTACTTTGATTCAATTGGTGTTATCTTCGAGACCTCTTGTGTTGCTACTCCTCAGCAAAACGGTCGCGCCAAGCGCAAGCATCGTCACCTTCTCAACGTTGCTCGTGCTCTTCGGTTTCAAGCTTCTTTACCGGTTCATTTTTGGGGCCAATGTGTTCTCACGGCGGCCTACTTGATCAATCGAATGCCGTCCACTGTTCTTCTTGGCAAGATGTTGTGCTCAAGCACATGCCAGGATCCAAATCAGTACAAGGTGAAGGGCGACGAGACTTTGTTTAGCAAGGTCCCGAAAAAATGCTCAGAGTTGATATGTTTTGTGTTTCTTTTTGGAAAGAGAAATATATAACTCTTCTAGACGGTTCTAGATGAGTTTGGGATATAACTCTTCAAGTATGATCTTGAAGAGTTTGGGATAGGCAACTCACAATCCTCGGATACAACTCACCAAGAAATATGAGAAGATATTGATTGACCATGGATGTAACGCACCAAGATCAAACAACCTTCTTTGGATATGACACACCAAAGGGCGTCTTGGATATGACACACCAAAACAAGAACTTAAGCATTCTAGGATATGACACACCAAGAAGCCATCATTCACGTGAAGCTTGGAATTCAAACAAATCTGTTTTCTCTCAATTCAAGCTTACCTTACAAATGATGGGAAACATGCCTTAAATAGGCTACAAAAGTGAATTAAAGAAAATGCTAGAAAATGCTAATATTCTAGCACTAACTCTATCCACTAACTAATCCACTAACTTAGCTAATTTAATTAATAAAGAAAATGCTATTAATCTAGCACTACTTTACCCACTAACTTAGCTAATTTAATTGATTTCTAAATTAAATAAATAACTAGAAACACTTAAAGCAACTTCAACTCCAGCCTTCTTGTCTTATGCACGAACCGAGCCATTGATGGGATCCATATTCACATCACAAGACGCCTTATGAGATTCTCTTCGGTAAAGCTCATGCCTATGCTTATTTGCGTGTTTTCGAGTGTCTTTGCTATGCCGCTGTTATTCCCCGTGACAGCGATAAGTTTGCATCTCGTAGCCGACGGTGTGTGTTTCTCGGCTACCCGTATGGTAAAAAGTCTTGGCGCCTTTTTGATCTTGATTCAGAGACTTTCTTTGAGTCTCGCGATGTCGTCTTCCATGAAGCTGCATTTCCTTTTGGCACCACTACACCTCTTCCTGATGCTTCTGTGGTTGAAATATCAGCACACCCGTCCGTCTTTGATTTACCAGCCCCATCCGGGGTAGAACCGCATGATACCATTCTTGACAATAGGGGGAGTTCGTCTCTTACTCCTTTGGCTTCGGATTCGGCACCGGCAACACCACCACATTGTGTTCCGCCTTTGTCTACTGCTTTCGTGCCTATCGGTTCTTCTGAGCAGTCCGCTCGTCGTAGTGCACGCCCCCGACAGCATTCATCTCGTCTTCGTGACTTCGTTTGCAATACGACTACTTGCCACCCCCCTCCCTTCGCTGCTCACTCTCCGACGCCCTCCTCAGGTACTCGTTACCCGATTGTCAATTTTGCTAATTGTGACAAATTTTCAGATTCTCATGTGCAGTTCTTAGCCGCCGTCACTGCGTCTGTTGAGCCGCGGTCGTTCGCTGAGGCCGTTCGGCACCCCGAATGGCGAGCCGCTATGACTGATGAGCTCACCGCTTTAGCCAAGAATGGGACGTGGTCTCTCAAGTCCTTGCCTCCAGATAAGAAGCCCGTAAATGGGCTTTCCGTATCAAGTATAAATCTGATGGCTCCATTGAGCGACACAAGGCCCGTCTCGTCGTTCTCGGCAACCGCCAAGTTGAGGGGATCGACTTCAATGAAACCTTTGCCCCCGTCGCAAAGATGTCTTCAGTTCGCTTGTTCTTGTCTGTAGCAGCTATCCGAGGGTGGGAACTCCACCAAATGGATGTCCACAACGCCTTTCTACATGGCGATCTCGTGGAAGAAGTATATATGCGGCCTCCTCCAGGCTTTGCTGCCCCAAATGGCAAAGTTTTTCGTCTTTTGAAGTCTTTGTATGGCCTTCGTCAAGCTCCTAGAAACTGGTTTGCCAAGCTTGCCTCCACTCTTGTGAAGTTTGGGTTTAAACAGTCTTATGCTGATTACTCCCTTTTCTCTTATATTCATCACAACACTAATCTCCATGTGTTTGTGTATGTTGATGACTTGATAATCGCAGGCAATGATTCTTCTTCCATTACAAAATTCAAGGATTACTTCCATTCATGTTTTCACATGAAAGATTTGGGGACTCTGAAGTATTTTTTGGGGCTTGAGATTGCTCATGGAAAAGAGGGTTTGTTCCTTTGTCAGCGTAAGTACGCGCTTGATATTTTATCTGAGGTGGGTCTTCTTGGGGCCAAGCCAGCCGACTTCCCCTTTCCACAGAATCACGATCTCGCCAACGCATCTGGACCCGAGTATACTCATGCTGACCGTTATCGTCGCCTTGTTGGGCGTCTTATCTACTTGACCATCACACAGCCCGAACTCAGCTACTCGGTTCACATCCTCTCACAGTTTATGCAGAATCCTAAGGAGGCTCATTGGCAAGCCGCCACTAGGGTTCTTCATTACATCAAGAGTCATCCTGGATAGGGGTTCGTTTTATCTCGCCGCAATTCTTTGCAACTTACAGCTTACTGTGATAGCGACTGGGCGGCATGTCCTCTTACCCGACGGTCTTTAACATGGTATTTTGTTGTTCTTGGTGAGTCACCTGTCTCTTGGAAAACTAAGAAGCAACCGACCGTGTCTCGATCTTCTGCTGAGGCTGAATACCGATCTATGGCCGCTGCTTGTTGTGAGCTTCTTTGGCTCAAGACGTTTCTCTTGTCACTTGGCTATCGACATACGTCTCCTATGCATCTTATTTGTGATAGTCAGACTGCCCTACATATCTCTGCTAATCCCGTGTTTCATGAACGCATCAAACACATCGAGATTGATTGTCATTTTGTGCGGGATCTCATACAATCCGGTTGCATTGTCACTTCCTACGTGCGTTCACAAGATCAGCTGGCAGACTTGTTCACCAAGGCATTAGGCAAACAACCATTCTCATATCTTCTTGGCAAGTTGGGCATTCGGGACTTGTATGCTCCAACTTGAGGGGGAGTATTAGTAGATTATACTTTGGGATATTATCTTTTTAGATATATTGTGTATATGGTAGTTACCTTGTTTATAGGATTTGATATCTTTTGGTATCTTGCTATCCAAGATCTCTCTTGTATATATTGTTAATCATCTCTAATGAAAAGGCAGAGGAAATTACTTGAACTTACTGTTCTTCCTAATTCTACAAAGTTGATAGCAAAGTTGATAATCAAGAGAAAGACAAGCAATTAGCTACAAATAAACCTTAATTAATTTAAGTTTTGTATATATAATGAGTATTACAATCTCATACAATTAAAACCTTGCTTCTTCCAATGAATGGAGAAGTGAGGAAACATTAAACATAAGCTAAAGTTCATGTATATAGTAGTAATAAATGATCACGAATTAAAATAATTAATCTTTTGTGGAAAGATCCATCATTTCCAATCTCAGACCTCATCACGTAATGCAGGAGGATAGTGTTTTTTTGTATATTGAAAGTGCCATTCCAAAATGCACGGCCAAACAACAAGAAAAGAATCATCAGCATTATCGTTCTTACCAAAATAAAAAACATTAAGTACTTTGTTGTGTCTACTCATGTTCTGCAATAGAGATTGACAAGTACAATAACCTACCTTGAGCAGACAAACCTAAAATTTTAATTTCATTGATCTCAACATTTCTTTGTGAATAAAAGACAGCAGAAGCATTCATTTCAATGCCAACAATATGCCAAGACATCAAAGAACAAAGATTAAGCTGACAAGTCAACACCAGAATATACACTCTTTCAACATCATACGCTTAAGGAAGATAAATTAGGATTTTTTTTCTTCAAGTAGAGCTTCACCAATCCAAAATGTCGTGTCAATTGTATAAAACCATAGAAAAATATTGAACTATACATGTGTTGAATATGGCTGGAATGCAGATAGATAAATGAGGTTTATCATTATATTAACAAGACAACACAATGTGCTAAAGTAAGACCACAACATATATCAAAAAGCACTAATATCCTGGTTTCTCAATGTGAAAATGGAAAGTGCTTATTGATGTTCAGCCACTTGTAAGATAACTGAAATTAGTCTCTGCTGGATTATAGAGAGTTTGGATCATATGCGGAGCACTCTTCCCGTGCGGACGTGCGGAGCATGCACTTTTGGGTCTTATTTATGCACTTTAACGTCTTATTTGTGCACTTTTTCAAAAAAAAAAAAAAAAAAATTTCTTTTTCAAATTTTTTTCCAAGCATTTTTCAAAATTTTTGCAAAAGTGCACAAATAAGGCCCAAAAGTGCACAAATAAGGCCCTATAGTGCATGTCCGCACGTTCGCACGGGAAGAGTGCTCCGCACCGGAACCGCGGTTCAACCACTTGTAAGATACCTGGAAAAAAGGGGAATCAAGGAAGCTAGAATAATGGAGCATTTCCTCACATGAATCACATACTAAACAATCTCTTCCATCTGACTTCTTCTCACACTGTCTGCAAGTCATAGCTTTCGACGTTGGACCATTTGATGTCCAATCAAAGCCAGGAAACAACTGACAAGGTGTAGAATATTAACATAGATTAACGAGCCCACTATTCGCACTACGGTTTTTGACCTTTCGCACTACAAACAGCTACGCCAACATCTGGCGTATACCAGATACAAGCGTAGTAGACCAAAAACGTATAAATACGTGTGAATTTAAATAAAAAAAAGGAGCTACGCCAGATTCTGGCGTACGCCAGAATCTGGCATAGCTCTTCGCATATGACCGTTGGAATTATAGCCGTTGGGGGATTTGAATTTTGGTCACTACGCCAGAATCTGGCGTACGCCAGGATCTTGCGTAGCCCAACGGCTATAATTCCAACGGCCGAAATACCCCTCTATATATACCCAAACTCAATCATCCATTTTTTGCACACATTCGAATACAATCTTTCCAAAATGGAAAATACCGAAAACGATTATTGGAGTAGCGATGAAGAATATTTGAGCAGTGATGAAGAATTCAACCCCATCAATTTTACGGTTAGTATTTCATAATTCGTAAAAGGCTTGATATTTGCATTATATAGATATGTATGAATTAGTTATAGTAATATTGCATGCGATATTGTGAATTGTACGCGGTATTTTGAGAAAAGTGAGGTATTTTGATATTGCATGTGTAGTTAGACATAATAGGTCTTTAAGTTTGGAGATTGAGATAGTGTGATGTCATTAAATGCAAATGAATAACATTAGTATTTACATTAATAATGTCATTAAGAGAAGTGAGGATAAATATAGTTTGACTCGCGATTTAGGTTTGTAATATTCTATGCGGTATTTTGATATTGCATGTGTAGTTAGAAATAGTAGTTCTTTAAGTTTGGAGATTGAGATAGTGTGATGTCATTAAATGCAAATGAATAAGATTAGTATTTACATTAAAAATGTCATTAAGAGAAGTGAGGATAAATATAGTTTGACTCGCGATTTAGGTTTGTAATATTCTATGTGGTATTTTGATATTGCATGTATAGTTAGAAATAGTAGTTCTTTAAGTTTGGAGATTGAGATAGTGTGATGTCATTAAATGCAAATGAATAACATTAGTATTTACATTAAAAATGTCATTAAGAGAAGTGAGGATAAATATAGTTTGACTCGCGATTTAGGTTTGTAATATTCTATGTGGTATTTTGATATTGCATGTGTAGTTAGAAATAGTAGTTCTTTAAGTTTGGAGATTAAGATAGTGTGATGTCATTAAATGCAAATGAATAACATTAGTATTTACATTAATAGGGTAAATATTATGGATCTGAATTTCGTACGAATCAAAAGTGGGATAGCCGACAGGAGTTGGTTGATTGGGCTCAGAAGAGGGGAAAAGAGTTGATGATGGTTCTAGTCATTCGCCGGAGTAATGAAAGACATGTTAGTTTGACGTGCGAGCACTTTGGTGAATATAGATCGGGGAAGAAGAAAGTTAGTGAAGATGATTTGAATGAGGTTGTTGTGGTAATTCGTGAAAGCAGATCGAAGAAGTCTGGGTGCACATTTGAGTTGTACGGTCTTTGAATGAAAAAGAAGCCGGGAGTAGAGACTCAGAAATGGATCTTGAATGTGTTGAGCGGGCAACACAACCATAAGCTTCCGACTACCTTCCTTGGGCATCCATACATGGGTCGAATGACCCCTGATGAGCAGTGCATTGTCAGGAGTTCCGACGAGATTTTCAATCGACCGAGTGTTATTGTTGTGCAGTTGAGAAAGTTGAACCCCGAAAATGTAACATCAAGGAAACAAGTTTCCAACTATTTACAAAAGATGCACTACGAGGATCGTGGGGAAATGACGGTCACCCAATGGACCCTAAATTTCTTCAAAGAAAACAGGTACGAAGTGCATCCTTTGAGGAAAAAAGTCTACGTCTGAGATCGATATCCTATTTTTCGCTCATCCTGACTCGCTGCACCTGTTGAAGTTGTTCCCATACGTGGTAGTTATCGACGCCACATACAAGACAAATAGGTATATAATGGCCTTATGTTTATTACAATTTAATATAGTCGTAATATACATGATCTAAAATGGCGTATACGCTTTTGTTTTCTTACATTCATCCTTAGGTATAGCATGCCTCTTGTGGAGATTGTCGGTTTTACATGCACTAACAAGACGTTCAACATCGCCTATGCATTTACGCGAGAGGAAGATGGTTTGCATTACGAATTCATAATGCAAAAGCTTCTGTATTTGTTTCAAGAGGCGGGAGTAATGCCGACGGCCATAATGACTGATCGAGAGAAGGCCCTCATCAATGCAATTCGGATAGTTTTAAAAGATCGGGTTAAACACCTTTTGTGTTGGGTGCATATCAAACACAACATCGAGGCATATGCTAATCCAATCTTGAAGGATTCGAAAAAAGTTAGCAACTTTTGCGGCCAATGTTGGGGACTTTGGTGTTCAACCACGGAGGAAAGCTGCGAAGAGAGGCTCCAAAAACATAGGAAATCGTGGAAGAGCGGCCTTGTTGGATACCTTGAGAAACAATGGTTGAATCCTTATAAGGAAAACATAGTCAGAGCGTGGACAAATCATCATCTTCACTTTTTCACGAGGACTTCAAACAGGTATATATCACTTTTCATTTTTCTGGGATGTTTATTGGGCCTAGGGCTCGGTGTCATACTTTCTTACTAGCACTATGCAATTTTTTTGTTTTGATAGGGTTGAGGGTATACATAGGGTGTTGAAGGATATTGTGGATTCTAGTATTGGCGGTTTTAACAGGATGGCATTGAGGATCCACCATGCAATCGAAGGTCAAATCGGGCAGGTGAGGGCGAGCATGGAGATGTCACGGGTCAAAAAACCAAATTGCTTCAACCAGGTGCCACTAGAAACGAGAAGGGTGTTTACGAAGCTGTTCTACAAAGTGTCGGAAAAGGGCTTGAGGATGTTGTTCGATATGTATAAGCAGTTAGAGATAGATGATTTCAACGAGGAGTGCGACGATTACTGGATGAAAGAATGCCAAAGGCCTGCCGTGCATCCATGAGATTGGGGCGGCTATTGTTGATAAGAGGCCGATCATGCCGAGTGAGATCCACCGCTTCTGGAGGCAGCTAGAATGGGATAAGAGTTATCGTGATGACACCATTGAGGAGCATGCAACAATGTCTATTCCACTGCTAAGACTTGAGGAATTGTACAAGAAGGAGAAAGATGGGATCCTTGAAAAATCCACGTTAGTGCAAGTCACCGACCTGTTCCATGACTTGGAGCATCCGCATGAATCTTCGTTGTTGGAGCCGACGGGTATCGTTTCCAAAGGAAGGTCGAAGGGTTCCACAAAGTATTCCACCAAGAGGGAGCCGAGCTTGTTTGAGCATAGAAGGGCTGAGTTAGAGGCGTTTGAGAAGGAGAAAGAGATAAAAAAAGGAGAAGGAGAATGACAATGGGACCCAAGGTAGGGGTCGTGGCCGTCCTAGAAAGGATAAAAGTGAAGCGTCTGGATCACAGTTCCCTGACCAACCCATTACTTATATGGGGTGAACTTTGGGGTTAAGAATGTGGATTACTTTTGGTTTCCATACATTAAGGAGGCGAAAGATGTAATTCTGAACGGGCATTGTGGATATCGGTCACTAGCTGTACTGTTGGGGTACGAAGAGCATTATTACCCTATGGTTCGAATGCATCTAGCGGCAGAGTTGTTGGACAACAGAGATGTGTACATGGAAATACTGTCCAGACTAGCACCAGGAATGAGTTACGACGATCTTATATTCCAGGTGAACTATGTCATAAGTCCTTGCTCCTCGCAATATTGGCTCGACATGCCTCTAATCGGTTTGGTGTTTGCCACGATGTATCAAGTTGCGCTATGTTTCTTATCATGGGATGGTCCTTGCTTGTGCCTACCAATGAAGGCGTGTAATACAAGCTTAGGCCCTCCGACGAAGATATTGACGATGGCCCATGTAGGAGCTCGGAACCACTTCATACCGGTAAAGCTTACTATTTCTAAATAATTTATTGTACTAAACTATAGGAGTATATGCACAAATAGTTAAAGTTTGTGTTTGTATGTAGGTGTGGCTCAAGGATGATTGTCCAGTTTCCCATCCTCCGTATGCTTGGCGTTGTTTCAAAGACCAGAGTGTAGACGGCTGGGATGTTCAGTTTCACTCGAGGTTTCAAATGTTTCGGGATTATCGCATAAGATGTAACCGTCCACCCACTCCTCCAGTGTAGTGATTTACGTTGTAATATATATATATTGTGTATGTATGTGTATGTTTTCATGTTGATGGTAGGAATTGAAAAACTAGAAAAATCGAGAAAATGGGCCCAAATAGGCCCAATAGGAAGGATTGTAGAAGAAACGGGTGAAAACTGAAAAATCGAGAAATTGGGCCCAAATAGGCCCAATAGAAAGGATTGTAGAAGAAACGGGTGAAAAACTGAAAATCGAGAAATTGGGCCCAAATAGGCCCAATAGGAAGGATTGTAGAAGAAACTGGTAAAAAACTGAAAAATCGAGAAAATGGGCCCAAATAGGCCCAATAGGAAGGATTGTAGAAGAAACGGGTGAAAAACTGAAAAATCGAGAAATTGGGCCCAAATAGGCCCAATAGGAAGGATTGTAGAAGAAACGGGTGAAAAACTGAAAATCGAGAAATTGGGCCCAAATAGGCCCAATAGGAAGGATTGTAGAAGAAACGGGTGAAAAACTGAAAAATCGAGAAATTGGGCCCAAATAGGCCCAATAGGAAGGATTGTAGAAGAAACGGGTGAAAAACTGAAAAATCGAGAAAATGGGCCCAAATAGGCCCAATAGGAAGGATTGTAGAAGAAACGGGTCAAAAACTGAAAAATCGAGAAATTGGGCCCAAATAGGCCCAATAGAAAGGATTGTAGAAGAAACGGGTGAAAAACTGAAAAATCGAGAAATTTATATTTCATGTGAATATACTAATATCATATGTGAATATACTTATATACTATAGTTTTTTGTTTATATTTCATGTGCATATACTTATATACTATAGTTTTTGTTTATATTTCATGTGCATATACTTATATACTATAGTTTTTGTTTATATTTCATGTGCATATACTTATATACTATAGTTTTTCTTTATATTTCATGTGCATATACTTATATACTATAGTTTTTGTTTATATTTCATGTGCATATACTTATATACTATAGTTTTTGTTTATATTTCATGTGAATATACTAATATCATATGTGAATATACTTATATCATATAGTTTTTCTTTATATTTCATATGCATATACTTATATACTATAGTTTTTGTTTATATTTCATGTACATATACTTATATACTATAGTTTTTCTTTATATTTCATGTGAATATACTAATATCATATGTGAATATACTTATATCATATAGTTTTTTTTTATATTTCATGTGCATATACTTATATACTATAGTTTTTGTTTATATTTCATGTGAATATACTTATATCATATAATTTTTGTTTATATTTCATGTGAATATACTTATATACTATAGATTTTGTTTATATTTCATGTCAATATACTTATATAATATGTCAATATACATAATACCATAAAATCAACAAAATACAATAAACAACACTAAAATATTAAAATATTTCATGACATAAACGTAATAGTTTAGTACATATCATAACTACTCCTCGTCCGGCCGTCGCCTGCTACCAGATCCGTCCTCGTGAACCGACTCGCGTAATCTCTGGGACGCGCGTGGAATGGGAGGAGCCGAAGGCGTCACGTCACCCATCAGACACTCGATCCAACGAATCATCTGATCTGTAAGATGGGGAGGCGTATCGTCGTGCCGGGCCAGATAAGTCGTCATCTCGCCGGCCACCAACTGTGAGCGTTGTATTAAAAAAATACATCAAATAAACTTAAATATAATACATCTGACGGACCGGAAATCCAAATGATGACATACCGTGACAGCAAAAGCCGGGGGAGGTGGAGGGATTGCGTGTGGATCCTGTCTGACGGACCGGAAATCCAAATATGGATGAGACATCTGGTCAATCCAATCGAGGTATGAATCGTCACAATCCCACGCGAAGGTGGACGTAATAAGACCATGCAGCTCGATAGACGGCCTCGGGTCCGCATCCCACAGACAGTGCTCATCCGCATACTCCGTGACATACGACGTGAGCCTTGCACGTCAGACAACTTTCCTCGCCTCTGGTGGCGCCTGCGGAATACACTGTTTGTACCCGAACTGACGGAGGCAACGGTCGGGCATGTACGGCTCACATACGTCCAAAAACTCGATGACGCCTCAATATAGCGACGGAGCGTACCTCGGATCACTGAAGTCTAGCTTTCCCCACGGTTGCCACCGCACCTGAAATCAAATAATAACTAAGTCAGGTGCCAATAAATAATCGAAAAATTATATGACTAGAACGTAACGCTTTTTTTATTACCTCTGAATACTGCATGGCGTCCATAACCCGACGTAGAGAGATAAGGCGATCCGAGTCACTCCCCTGAGGAACCTCTCTCCCGTCACGGGCTACAGCCCGTGAATCCCCCATGTGTTCCAAGTCAGGTGACGCATGACCTCGGAATGCGTGAAAGTATGTGATGCGATTCTTGGTGGACCCCACAGGCCATGGACTCACCTGGGTCCTGTGGGCTGGCAACCACCCAGTCGGTCCCTCAGTCGGAGCACGCCAGCTGGCGAGGCCTAGCCTGACCAAGTCGCCATGGGCTGCAGCCCATACACCCCAACCTGCGAGGGCCTATAAGGCTTTAATCGCAGTGTAGTTGGTTGGCATATCTCCCATGGAATTGGGAATATGTCAAAGGTCAGGGGTTCGATCCCCCCTGGCAACATCCTGCGATTAAAGCCTTATAGGCCCTCGCAGGTTGCACTTTTATGATGCGATTCTTGGTGGACCCCACAGGCCATGGACTCACCTGGGTCCTGTGGGCTGTCAACCACCCAGTCGGTCCCTCAGTCGGAGCACGCCAGCTGGCGAGGCCTAGCCCGACCAAGTCGCCATGGGCTGCAGCCCATGCACCCCAACCTGCGAGGGCCTATAAGGCTTTAATCGCAGGATGTTGCCAGGGGGATCCAACCCCTGACCTTTGCAGTGTAGTTGGTTGGCATATCTCCCATGGAATTGGGAATATGTCAAAGGTCAGGGGTTCGATCCCCCCTGGCAACATCCTGCGATTAAAGCCTTATAGGCCCTCGCAGGTTGGGGTGAATGGGTTGCAGCCCATGGCGACTTGGTCGGGCTAGGCCTCGCCAGCTGGCGTGCTCCGACTGAGGGACCGGCTGGGTGGTTGACAACCCACAGGACCCAGGTGAGTCCATGGCCTGTCGGGTCCACCAAGAATCGCATCAGTATGTCCAAATCCACGTCTGTACAAAAAATCATATATGCGTTAGCATTTATATCAAAAAAGCATGTAAACATAAAATAAAATATTATTACCCTCAAAAGCAGCGGACATCCGGCCAATCCCTGTGCCTCGGCCCGTGATGCCATACCCAATTGCCGATATAGGTTGGCCAGGACACCAACACCCCAGGCATAACGGCCGGTGCGGCCGTGATCAAGGAGGAGCGACAGATACTTCACCTTCTGCCTTGACTTGTCTGTGAAGACGGTACTGCCCAATAGCATGAGCAAGTACATCGAAGCAACATGACGCTCGTTCTTGAGATTAGTAGCATTAATTTAATTATTAAATATATAACAAATATCCCAAAAATCTTAATATTAATAAAACTACAGATATATATACCCCAGGGCCGCTCGACATAATAAATCACAACGATTCTTCAACGTTGTATTGATTGAAAAGCCGCCACCTGAAAAAAATATATAACCAAATACGATGATTTCAACAACATTTCAATTAAAATATATTAAATAAATGAGAAATAATTTTAAAAATTATTACTAGATGCCATTTGCGAAACGACAAGTACATCAAGCCCAAGCATCTCCGCTGCAGCGGTACATATAGCGATATCGGACATATCCGATACCACCGCCGCCCCATCGATGGGGATCTCCAAAATATGTAAGACGTCGTGGAGGGTGATCGTGATCTCCCCCCATGGAAAATGGAAGGAGCTCGTCTCCGGATGCCACCGCTCCACAAACGCCGATATGAGCACGGGGTCCATCCTACGAAACTCCAGCGACCCCAACGATGTGATGCCGCTCCGCTGCACAAGCGTCCACCACGAATCCGGTTCCTGCCTCCGGAACTGGTGGATGGCTGAGAAATGAGGGTGGCGGGTGTACGGCTTCAGGATCTTCCTGAGCTGAAAGCCAATACGTAACAGATCGGGATTACTTAACTTAAAATATAAAGGATGATATTATTATTTTTATTATTTAAATAACAACTAGAAATACGTACCGGATCGGGATCCACAGGTGATAAGGGAGGGTCACGCGCAAGTCGCTCTGTATGTGTCCAAATAACGGCAGCGACATGCATCGGATATGTCATCAAAAGGCTACGCGACCGGGGACCTCCTGGCATCCACGCCTCCTCCGGCGCACCCCCCTCGGGGTCCGCATCTGCTACGTGAGGAGAAGGGGCCACTACCTCGGGAACAGGTCCCGCTGGCTCACGAACGGGGGAGGAAGGCGTATCGTCCCTCCCCAAATCATCGGCCGTCGAATCGGGAGGGGGCTCGATCGGATCGATGCCCTCAGAGTAATCCCGCTCCAAGGCAAATGTCAATGCCTCATCGTCGAATGCGTCATCGTCAGCGGCGTCGACGTCGGCGTCGGGCATGGACGTGTCGCTACTATCGTCGACAGGATCAGACAGATGTGCATCGTCTGGCTGGGCAGCGTCCTCTGGTTGGGCAGCGTCCAGTCGCGGACCCAAATCTGCCGTAGCTCTATCACCGCGTCGGGCCGACCCTTTAACCCGTCGCTGTCCCAATCGACAAGAGCCTTTGTACGGCTGTCGAACGGAATGCAACGACTGCTGTATGGCCTTTTTACAAATTTTGAAAAAATTAAATTTCAAACAATTTTTACAAATATTTATTTTATATTGAATTACAATTTTTTGACTATTTATTTCATTATTTCATTTCGACGTTTTATACAAAATTACAAAACATTTATATTGAATTAATTATATTTTTTTATAATGAATTAAAAATTATGCAACGAATGATGTATCTTCTTTTACTTTCATATCATTTTCATTAATATTTAATTAATTAAAAAAATTGTTAAAAAATATAGAATTAATATAAATTAATTAATACATAATTATTTATTTATTTTTAAGATTATGAATGTCGATTTTAATGTAAACATTTATTTCTGTAGAATTTTTAAATAAAATACCAATCAGGGCATACAAATACCGATCAGAGAATACATACTATCATTGCATGAATTGATATAACTAAATATATATTTACAACATTTCAGGCAAAATAATTATGTAAACATTTAATGCAAAATAATTATCTAAACATTTCAAGCATAATTTCAACCCATATATATGTATGCATTTATAATTTAAAATCGAAATAATTATCTAAATATTTCAGAGGTATTAAATCCAAATTAACGTCTAATGAAATTTCAAATATAAATTCTAATCTCAACCAAATTTAACGTCTATTGAAAGAGAAAATTTTACGCCAAATTAAATTTACCTGTCGTAAACCTCCTCCTCGTCCTGTCCCGACAAGTGTCGCGTCTGGAGCCAAAGTGGACGCTCCACGACCACGGGTACGAACGCCACGGGTACGACGTCGGCTCCTGCCCCACCGCCACCACCACCAACTGCTCCACCAACAGCAGCGCCATCCACCGCCTGCCCCACCGTCGCGCCACCACCAGGAGCAGCGCCGCCATGAGGACCGCCGCCAACACCACCAGGAGCACCGCCGCCACCACCAACAGCCTCGAGGCCGCCAAGAGGAGAACCGGCACCAGCCGAGGCGGCCGTCGGAAGCTGCTCCGCCTCTGTGGTCGGAAGTTGCTCCGTCATTGCGCCACCACCATAGCTCGGGGAGCTAATTTCTTGGATGGAAAGAGAAGGATTGAGAGAAGAGAGGGAAATGAGGAAGAGAGGAAGAGGAGAGGAGAGAGGAATCGGGATCGGGAACGGGAACGGGATCCACAGAAAAATCGCCGCCGTCGGGGAAGGAAGGAAGAGAAGAAGAAGAAGAAGAAAGGAGACGCGGCGCTGGCTTTTAACCTAAAAGCGTACGCAAGATTCTTGCGTAGCTCTTTTTTTTATATATAATTATGCTACGCCAGATTCGCCAGAATCTGGCGTAGCTACTTTATTCTTTTTTTAAAAAAAATTCCCACGTATTTATACATTTTTTGATATGAATATGCTCATGGCCAGTGAAGTGTCCACCATGCAAGAGGAGCCCATGTCCAAGACCAGGGCAAAGACAACCCGGGCAAACCCTAAAATCCCGCTGGCAAACCCTAATGGCCCGCCAAGCCACATGGAGATTCCTCTCGGCACACGTCCAATTCTCTCGGCCACCAAGACTCCCACAGCTCCCACAGAGTCACCTCAGATCATTGGAGCCCTTGGTGCCGAGCCAAGTCAACATTTGCCGAGCCCTAGGTCAAGCCCTAGATTCACGGCCGCGCGTGAGGAGGAGTATAGGCACGAGCCCACACCTGGCTCAATCGCCCGAGCCCGAGCTGACTCACTACACCACCAGCTCAAGGGAGGTCAAATGGCTCAGGGAGTGCCGAGCCAAATCGAGCCTAGCCCGGTCCCATGCAATGGAGCTCCCCCGGATATCTCGGCGCCGGCCACGTCCGGGTTAATAGCCCAAGTGAAGATTTGAAGCCATTTTGCATTTCCGAAACATTTCCGGTTAATTTCTTGGGTTTTTAGACATTATTAAACATTATTTTAATTCCCTAATGTGCCCATTAGTTGTGTTTAGAAGGTGGGCACGTGTTTAGCCTTAGTGGGCTATTTTTAGTGTTTTTCTTTAATTGTTTTTGGTAACCGATTGTTAGGTTACTTAGGCAAACACTTTGGCATTGTTTTAGGTACGTTTTGATCAGATTGAAATCAAGAGAATTATAGTTTCAAAGTTCTTTCCTTTTGTTCCTCACTTGTGTGTAAGATCGAGTGAATTCCCTTCAGAGATTGAAGTGTGTAGTATCTCCGATCCCTCTAGGTTGCTTCCTTGTGTTTGGTGCGTCAAATCCACACATAAGAAAGTACTTATCCATCGCAATTCCACCCCCATTCAATCGTTCCACCGATCACCCCCAAAAACCCTAAAAAGAGCCGAAGTTGCCTTGTTCTTCACCTTTGGAGATCGGACCATTTCGCCAACATTTCGAGCAATTCTTGCACAGAGGCTTCATAGATCCGAAGGGCTATCATTTGGTATCAGAGCTACGTAAGTATTGCTCTCAAATTTGCCTTTAAATCTATAGAAAAATCGGTACCTTACTTGTTCTCCATTTTCGTGTCTTTGCATCATTTCATGCGTAGTGTTCTTAGGTTGTCTTGCATTTTCTCGTTGTGTGTTTGCATTTGAGTCTTGAGTCTGCATAGAAGAGAAAGGGGTCGAGATTTTCAGATTGTTTTAGGAGTTTTTAGCCGTGCATCTTTAGAGAGAGAGGTTAGGATTTCCTTCCTAGATTTTAGGGTTTTCTTGTTTCGGTTGTTGCATGCATTTGAATTTCAAATTTTGGCTTCCAATTTGCATGAACCAGCCGAGCCCTTATTAGTTCATTTAGTTTAGGTTAATTTGAGTCTTTTCCATTCGTATTTTGCATATAATCAACCTACGGTTCTTTCTTGTCTAACCAAAGCAAAAATTCACTTCAACTTGCGTAGGAAAAGCCTTGAAAATTCCTAAGTGTTGATTCCGATTTCAATTCTGTAATTTTCAGTTTATCAAGTTGTTCTAGTGTCAAAAAAAAGGAGACGAAAGATCAAAGAAGAAAAACCGGAAAAGTCAAGCCTACAACAAAAGAAAAAGACTTGGCTTGTAAAAGTGGTTGTTCAAGTTTGATATCTTGTGTGAAATTTTCTTTCTTTTGGATACATTGTGAAGTTGTTATTTTGTGAAGAATCGGCCAGAATTGTCATCAACTTTGTAAAGGAACTTTCAAAGGCTAAGTACTTGCATTTGTGTTGTGAAAGTTGTGGACTTTAGCACAAGGACTAGCCTAAAAGTTGTGGTGCAATTTTATCTTGTCTTTGGTCATATTGAGCATATTAGACAGCCTACCTTGACCTATATTTTGAGCTAGTAAAGGTTGTGAATTTTCCTTGATTTAAAAGCAAATTTGTGGCTTGCTTGCTAGCTTAGGTAGCATTTGTTGTTCTTCTATCTTGTGGGCTGTTGTGTGGTATTGCTTGTGTGTAGGAAGTCATGGTGAGATCCAAGGATAAGAATGTGGCTGCGGAGGACCCTAAGGAGGCTACGGAGGTGACCTTGGAAGCCATACTCTTGGCTATCCAATCGTCCAAGGACGAGACCGAAGAGCGTGCGCGCCAAGCTGAGGAGCGGACCCGCCAAGAAATACAAGCCTTGCGAGATGAGCAAACAACCTTCATGAAGACCATGGAGGAGAAGTGGAGGTTGTCCCACAGTCCATCTCCGAGCCTACATCAAGGCGCGCCTCAAGGAAATGGAGCCCAATTCCTCCCAATGGCCGGGCCATCAAGCGGCATTCAAGAGGTCCAAGTGACCATACCGCTTCTAGCTCAAGAGTTGGCGAACGTGTCTCTCCGTGAAGGGTTTCATCACCCTCCACCGAATGTGGCTACCTCAAGGGAGGAGTTCGGTTTGGTCTCTAATACCTCTTCTCCTTACATTGCCCCTTTTACTACTAGTATGGTTCCTTTGTGCACTAACATGGCAGGACCAAGTACTACTCATAGAGGAGAACCAAGAGGAGCGTCGAACGCCATCTATAGAGAGGAGCCAAGAGGAGTGCCGAATGCATACAATGGGTATCAAGACCCGGGAAGGAGGATGGCTGGAAGAGGAGGCATAGGCCGAGGCCAATACCAAGGTGGGAGGATGCCCTACGCACCCCGAAGAGCTTATGAAGACTATGATGAGGACTATGGTGGCCAACGTGAGGAGTTAGCATATGATCAACAACGGCCTCATGGTATCAAGTTAGAGGTATAATCTTTTGGTCTTCAATGTGATCCGGAAATTTATCTTGATTGGGAGCAAAAGACCGATCAAATTTTTAGGTACTATAACTACTCGGAAGTTCAACGAGTAGCTATAGCGACCATTAAGTTTGAAGGTTTTGCTTACCAATGGTGGCTTGGGGACAAGGAGGAACGAGAGTACCTCGGAAACCCCCAAATCACTACTTGGCAAGCACTAAAGCAAGCTCTTCGAGATAGGTTTGTCCCGGATGATTTTTCGGATAGGGTGCATGAGAGGTTGGAGTTGTTAGAGCAAGGAAATAAGACCCCGGATGAATTCTATATAGAGCTAAAGACCTTGGTCTTTAGGTCTAGACTTAGGGTTCCCGAGGGGTATCTTATTTCTAAGTTTATTAACAACCTTAGCCCCGAGCTCCGAGCCATAGTGAGCAAGCAACACTTTTCTAGAGGGACCCCTATGGAAGAAGTGCTTCATTATACAAATCGTATATATAAGGCACTTCATTCAAAGCGTCCCCAAGCTCAAAGCTCACGGCCTTGGCAAAATGCATCAAGTGGTTCCAAGGGACCACAACCTATGCCAAGACGCTTAGAACCCACTAGGGGTGACAACTCAAGTCACCCTAGAAGAGAGGCTCCTAAGTCGGATCAAACCCAACAAAAGGAGGGAGAGACCCGAGCTAGGGATCTTAAGTGTTTTAAGTGTCTCGGTCATGGCCATTTTGCCAAAGATTGCCCCTCAAAAAGGCAAGTTCTTCTCAACACTATAGGGGGCATTGAGTCCGAGGATGAATGGGAAGAGGAACTTGTTAAGAATGAGGATGGTTTAGAGGAGTTGCATGTTGTGGCCGCCGAGGGTGAGTGCTTTTTTGTCAAAAGAGCACTAACCATCTCGGAAAGTCCTAGTGTACCTAGTCAACGTGAGACTCTATTTCACACTAGGTGTACCATTAAGGGAAATGTGTGTAGTGTCATCATTGATGGTGGCTCTTGTTGCAACTTAATTGATCAAGAAGTGGTGAGTAGATTCAATCTATTGACCACTTCTCACCCGCAACCCTACACACTTTGTTGGTTGAATTCCGACAAGCCCCTTAAGGTCAAGGACCAAGCCACCGTTCAGTTTGCTATAGGAGAATATGTGGATGAGGTTGTGTGTGATGTTTTGCCCATGACCGCATGTCACCTTCTCCTAGGCCAGCCATGGCAATTTGATAGGGGTGTCATCCATCAAGGGGTGACCAATGAGTATTCTTTTATCATGAATGGTAAGAGAATCACTCTACATCCTATGATGCCCCATGAAATCATGGCTGACCATGTGGCTAGGGAGCAAAGAAAGGCCGGCCAACACATAGAGCAAAGCCAAGGTAAGAAAATGGCAATTGGAAACAAAGGTGGTGCTTCGCATCATATGCTCTTGGCCATACCTTTTATGCCTTCATTCGTTGCATGCCCTTCCTCTTTCCCTACGTTTTATGAGGCTAACCCTATTAATGAGAAGGATGTGGTGTTGCATAGTTTGTCTTGTAGTACTATTGTAGGTCAAGGAGGTATACCGCACAAGGAAAGCTATTACTTGGAAGGAGAAAGAGACTTCGACGAGCTGGATTCGAGGTCGAATCCCTTTCAAGGGAGGGAGGATGATATGAATATGCTCATGCCCATTGAAGTGTCCACCATGCAAGAGGAGCCCATGTCCAAGACCAAGGCAAAGACAACCCGGGCAAACCCTAAAATCCCGCCGGCAAACCCTAATGGCCCGCCAAGCCACATGGAGATTCCTCTCGGCACACGTCCAATTCTCTCGGCCACCATGACTCCCACAGCTCCCACAGAGTCACCTCAGATCATTGGAGCCCTTGGTGCCGAGCCAAGTCAACATTTGCCGAGCCCTAGGTCAAGCCCTAGATTCACGGCCGCGCGTGAGGAGGAGTATAGGCACGAGCCCACACCTGGCTCAATCGCCCGAGCCCGAGCTGACTCACTTCACCACCAGCTCAAGGGAGGTCAAATGGCTCAGGGATTGCCGAGCCAAATCGATCCTAGCCCGGTCCCATGCAATGGAGCTCCCCCGGATATCTCGGCGCCGGCCACGTCCGGGTTAATAGCCCAAGTGAAGATTTGAAGCCATTTTGCATTTCCGAAACATTTCCGGTTAATTTCTTGGGTTTTTAGACATTATTAAACATTATTTTAATTCCCTAATGTGCCCATTAGTTGTGTTTAGAAGGTGGGCACGTGTTTAGCCTTAGTGGGCTATTTTTAGTGTTTTTCTTTAATTGTTTTTGGTAACCGATTGTTAGGTTACTTAGGCAAACACTTTGGCATTGTTTTAGGTACGTTTTGATCAGATTGAAATCAAGAGAATTATAGTTTCAAAGTTCTTTCCTTTTGTTCCTCACTTGTGTGTAAGATCGAGTGAATTCCCTTCAGAGATTGAAGTGTGTAGTATCTCCGATCCCTCTAGGTTGCTTCCTTGTGTTTGGTGCGTCAAATCCACACATAAGAAAGTACTTATCCATCGCAATTCCACCCCCATTCAATCGTTCCACCGATCACCCCCAAAAACCCTAAAAAGAGCCGAAGTTGCCTTGTTCTTCACCTTTGGAGATCGGACCATTTCGCCAACATTTCGAGCAATTCTTGCACAGAGGCTTCATAGATCCGAAGGGCTATCATTTTTGGTCTACGCTTGTATCTGGTGTACGCCAGATGTTGGCGTAGCTATTTGTAGTGCGAAAGGTCGAAAATCGTAGTGCGAATAGTAACAGCCTAATGACTGCAAAAAGGAGCACATGACCGGAAGATAAGTAACAAAAAATAAGTTTCTCTTCAGTATTTACCTAGTAAGGTTACCGGCCATATTCTAAATCAATAAAAACGAGCACATGACTGAAAAGAAATGTTCAAACTGACACGGTCTAGAGCATAGACAAAGATTAACGATTTTCATTCCTTTTCAGCGAACAACAAAAACATGAAATAGTCCAAGAAAATTGCTTACATCGAATTATATGGATCCACGTACATTGAAAGAAGTGGAAGGCCAAACTTTAAGTGCAAATTTGCAAGAAAATATAGGAATACATTTACCTACCTTTTTTCACCATCTAATGTACCATTCTTTATGCTCCCTCCTTGAAGAAAATTCAACTTTCTTAGACAAAATATAAAACAAGATCAAATAAAAGAACAAGATAGAAAACTAAAGAACCGTTATATTCCACAAGTGCATAGCATTCCCAATAACAGACCACAACCATTTCACGGCAAAACAACCTGAAGAGATCTGGCAGACTCCTAGCAAGAGAAATCATCTCAAAACGAATCACATGAACCTTTCTCCATAGCTGCAAAAAAAAAGAGATGAAGATTAACTTGCGCATGAGGCTACAGGAAAATAACAATGCTCCTTGCAGCAAGAAAGATGGTTTAAAAGTTGAAAGACCTTCATTACACTAATTGAACACCTTGAGCGTGGATATGCATCGTATGTTGCACTCTGTCTCGACTCTTTGTGCATATTTTTTAAAGAAATCATTAAGCATAATTAGAAGTGCCTACAATATATTTTTGTATGCCATATTTAGCTTCAAAATAAGGCTTAGATTTCACATGGTTAAGATCTTCATGGATCCCATCCAACAAGAATGCAAGTAATTCCTATGATAAAAAAGCATCCATCAGTTCACACACAAAATAGTCATTCAAGTAATTACCAGAGATGGAGCTTCATCCCCAAGAATATAGATTCAAAAGAACAAGAACATTGAAGCTACTAATAGGATGCACTTCTTCACTGACTTGGGAATCATGCTAATTGAAGCCACTAAACTGAGGAGCAAAACGAGCAAGCTTTGACTTAAATGTTCTTGGTGGCACAGGACTTGCTCCAGGAGCCCATAATTTCCTGATAAGCTCTCCAAAGGCTGAAGCAATCTCCCCCTTCCAGGTTACAAGTCCATTCTCCATCAAATTGTAACATCATATTACATAGGAAAAAGGTGGTTAGTCATGGACATGGAAGATTTTGGGTCCATTGGCCCTTTAAGAGTTTTCAATTAATAAAATGGACTCCTACTAGTTTTTATGTATTTTTCCTACCCCTACTAGCTTAATTTTTTTTTTCTTCTCCCTCTTCTTTGTTTTTTCTCTCTCTAAAATATTGTTTTTTGGGGTTTAGGGGGTATGGAGTACGGTTTAGGGAGAGGGGTAAATTTTTACTAAGAGTTCATTAGTTTAAAAAAAAGGTTTATCAAATGGTCATTTACCTAACTCACCGTTAATCATGTTGACTTTCAAAAGAGAAATTTAAAAACCAACACCCTCCCATGATTTGTGGACCTAGGAAAGTAAAATAAAACATCAAAATACCTACACCCATGCCAAGTGGATTATTATGATTAATTTCTTTACTGTAATCACCAAGAAAGTAGTCAATGAGCTTCAGCGCGAGTGCTAAGCATTGAAGGGCACTATTCATGAAACACGTATTGCCAAGATTTTGTAGGCCAGTCAAGCCCAAAGACTCAGATTGGACAAAGCCACTGTGGCATGTTGAGCTCCCTGAAATCATGCGTCTGCTCTTCTTTCTCCAGTATAGAGACGTGGCTCTAGGTGATGGCCTTGACTATGCTTCTGCAGAAGAGAGGGTGGCTAGGAACAGTGCTTTGCCGGAGTGGAAGGGCATGGGCGTCTTTCCTTCCCAGATTACAAGGTGCTATCTTTCCTTCCCTACCAACTTTCCTTTACGATTCTTCTGTTATGTGATTGTTGTAAAAGGTTACTGTGAATGGTTGAATCTCAAATCTCATCTCCCAAATTCCTATATCCCTATCTGTGATTGCTTCCTTGGGTGCTTTGTTTGTTGTTTGTTTTTTGAACTTGTGTTTTCACTGACTCTTCCTGTATCCAATTTGATGGGTAAGGGGAAGAAAACTATGAAGGATGTTTTATGTTCTTTATCTATAAATTCTAACCAATCTGTTGAGGCCGAAAATCCTATCCTTGAACCAATTGTGGCTCAGACCACTGAGGTGACCCCTCATCCTATTTCTGTTATAGAAACTCAAACCACTTCTGAGACTCACAGTCTCCACTCCTCTGAAAAAATCGAGATTGACATGGCTCTTTACCTGTCTAAACTTGTTGGTGTTCGTAAAAATATTTTGAAGCTTAAGGAAGCTTCACTACTGGGTTACACTATTGGTGACCCAATGGATTTCTCCAAAATGCGATCTAAACTTAAAAATGATTGGCGTTTTGTGAAGGGCTCCTTTGAGATTCTGGAAAAACCCAACCTTTGGTTCGAAATCCGTTTTGCTAATCCTATTGATAAGAAAAAAAGCCTGGGAAGGGCGCCCTTACCATGTGTTTGGCAAGTTGATGCTTTTGAAACCTTGGTGTGCGAATTTTGACCCTTTTGCTGAATCCATTTCCACTGTGGATATGTGGAACAGAATCCCAAATCTACCAGTGGAATATATAAGTTTTGATGTGATTAACACAATTCTTGAAATGAACAAAATGGGCACTCTTATAAAGTTGGATCCTTTCACAGAAAAAAAAACAAAGGGTCAATTATGCCAGAGTGTGTGTGAATGTTAATGTTGAGGGTATTAGTTGTAAGAAACTGGTGATCCCAGATGAAGAAGGTAACTCCAAAATTTTTTCTGTCTGGTTTGAGGAGAGCCCTATTGGGTGTGGAAACTATGAGGCTTGTGAGCACAACTTTGAAAAGTGTCCCTTGAGGAATGCAAAACCTCAGTCACTGCAACTAAGTTTTCAGAGGCTCCATGTGAGTTCTCCTGTTGAGAAGGAAAGCAATGTTGCTGATGAGGAACAAAATCAGTAGCAAGAGGTTTCTCGAAAGAGAAAAGGTACTTCAGTGGCTGCCACTTGCCAGAAGGAAACAGTGACGGGGGAGCTGTTAACCCTGTTGTTACTGACCCTTCTGTCAAGTTTTCTGCAGCTGCTAAGGTAGCTCCTAATGGTGAAAATAACACTCAACTCCCTGCTAATGCTCCTCCAACTTCTGTGCACAACACTGAGGGGTGTGAGGGGATGAAAGACCTTCCTGCTAGCTTGAGCCCCCCCCCCCCCCCCCCCCCCCCTTTGTACTACAACACCCTAATGATGATTTTCCAGGGGTGTGCTTGGGGGCTCCTCAGGGACCAGCTCAAGTGCTCGACATGGAGAATATCTCTTCTTTGAAAGTGAAAGAGTTGGAGGATTTTCTTGAACAAGATGATCTTTTAGATGAGTTTGTGGAATGTGATGAAATTCCTCACAAAGAAAATGAAGATAACACTGTGGCTTTAACTAGTCCTAATGGCAAGACCACGCCACCTGTTGCAGATGTAATTGTAGCTTTGCAGAAATCCTCCAACTCCGTGCCTGGAAAGCGCAAGGAGTTGCTTCAAGAGGAAGACACCGCCACCTCGGGGCTGAAGGGTCCCAAAAAATGAAGAAATTGTTTTTATGTTTATGTTAAGTAATCTGGCTTTAGGTTTTGTGGTCACTGAAGAGTACAACCTAGCTAAAAGGGCTATCCCCTTGATCAACTTTTTGAAGTTTTATTTCTGATGTAACAGAACCTACCTGATTACCCCTTATTATGGTTGCCCCTGTTTATCTCTGACAAGTCAAGGTTCCTTCTAGAGGACTTGTGACTCTTTTGATGCTTTTTGGCATTTCATAATTTATGGGAACTTGTTTAAGTACTTCATGTGTGTCTGGTTTGCTCCATGTTGTGCTAACTTTAACCCCCTTGTTCTTAATTTAATCCTTATCAAGAATTTGGATAATAACAATCTGAACTATAAGACTATGGTGAAAAGGTCTAGCTGCCTTTGTTAGTTGCATGCTAAATCTTATTGCTTCTATGATATGAGTCTTTCAATTCTGTTTATATTTACCTGGAATTCTTATTATGTCTTTGTATGCTGAGGATGCCTACATGTACATTGGATGGCTTGATGCTGAAATGAAGCTCCATTCAGTAGACATTAAAGCTGGACACACTTCCTATATAACCTTCCATAACAGCCTATACAAAACTATGGTAAGCTCCTATATAACCTCGTCTGAACTTTACATCATTAATCATATTTTTTTGGTGAACTACATGTCTGGGAACTAAAACCCCATAAAACCTTGAACAGTAAGAAATGGCTATTTGGAATTGACTTTCGAGTCAAGAAACCAACACTTTTGAAACCCTTGGAAATAAAAAAATACCCTATCAACCAAACCAATGAAAAATCGGTCATGGAAATCTAGCTCTATGTGCAAATATGACTATTGGATAAATGTACAAGTCTGGATGTTATGTGCTGATCTTTGGGATGAAAATCCTCTTAAATTTGTGTTTAACCAGGTTTGGAAAAGGAACTCCCAAGTTCAGAAATGGAATGAATATCTAAAGTTCCCTCGGCTTCTTCAAGCTAGGGAGGAGAACCTTGGAGAGAAGCCTCCTGTGAAGGAAGACAACACTACTTTGTGTAGCTTTTGGTTGTTAAGTCAATCACAGCTGACCCATGATCCATTTACAATTGATTGTATCAAATTAGAAACTGTCAAATGTTACCTGATGTGTAATAGTATCTCGGCATGTATGCCTCTACTAAATATCATTAAACTACTAGATTGGAAAAAGGTTCGATGTATTAATTCCAAACTGAGCAATTGTAACTTTGACACAAAGGAAAAAGTAAACAAATACTTATATCTTAGTATTACAGGGAATAAATTTTTGCAAGCAGGTATTTCACATTTTTTCTATGTGTAAATGAATTCAATAAACTTCTTAACAAGACCCCTAACTATCTACGGATATGGGGCAACTATACGAATGGTTTTTTATGAAGATCTCATCTTGGAATTGTCGTGGAATCGGGAAAAAAAATTATGGATGGATTTAGAGTCCTTCTGTAAAATTGAAAGGATCCAGTTACTTGCCTTATTTGAAACCAGAACAAACAAAATTCATAGTGAAAGTTGTGGAAAAAGGCAGCTTTTGACCAATTCCACTATGTTCCGGCAACAGGGTTTTCAGGTGGAATTTGTGTTATGTGGAAAATATATCAACTCGTAAACGAATTACTTGAAATAAATAAGATCGAAAATAGATTTATGAGCCTGATATACACTAATTTGTGTACCGGGACTAAAATTATGGTAATTCTTACATATGCTCCTCCGTATGAATCAAGGAAAAATGAATTCTGGGATTTATTAAACAACTTCATTAAGAACAGTGCTTACCCCTGTATTGTTATGGGGGATTTGGATGAAATCCAAGACCCATCTGAAAAATTGGGTGGATCGCTACCGCCAGTATCAAAATTCACTATGCTATGCCATTTTAAAAATGAATGTGAACTATTGGATATCCTCGTCCAAGGGAATGCATTCACATGGAGAAAAAACAAAACTGAAATAGACAATATCTATGAAAAATTAGATAGGGTTGTAATCCATCACCAAGTACTTCAATTGTACCCAAATCTCTGTACCAGACACTACACATTCTCTAGCTCGGACCATTGTCCTATATCAATGGAATTGTCTTTTGCTAATGCATTTAAAAATCAACCGTTCAAATTTGAGAAGATTTGGATGACAAGAAAGGATTTTAGAAATGTTGTAAAGCAAGCCTGGAGATCAAATTATCACGGATCAAGAATGTATGATCTAGTCTCTAAGACAAAATTACTAAAGAAACATGCCAAACTGTTGAATAAAACAACGTTTGGTAATGTATTTACTCAACTCAAAGAAATAGAGAAACAACTTGTTGAAATACAAATTAATATTTGTACAAATGCAAATAATAATGAAATTCAAAAACAAAATAGACTCATTGAAAAAAAAAATAGGTACTCAACTTCCAAAAGATTTTTTGGAATCAACGAGCCAAAGTTAAGCATATGAGTTATTTTCATAAAATAGCAAGTGGAAGACGAAACAGAAAAATTATTAAGGAAATAAAGACACAAGAAGGAACTAGTATTATTGGAGAAGAAAATATCAGAAATGACTTCATCAAAATATTTAAAAGTGAAGAAATGAATGATGCTTTACTACAAGAAAATCTGGAACTCATAAACCCTGAGATATCCAGTGAAGACAATGAAAAATTAATTAAAAATATTACTAATGATGAAATTAAGAAGGCAGTTTTTGACATTGGTACGGATAAATCTCCAAGACCTGATGGCATGACAACCGAATTCTATCAAAAATACTGGGACATAGTGGGACCCTATGTAATTCAAGTTGTAAAAAGCTTTTTTCTTTCAGGAAGATTACTCAAACAAGTCAATCATACATTCATATCTCTAATACAAAAATGTGATAATTCAAACTCAACAAACCATTAAAGACCAATAAGTCTTTGTTCGACAATCTATAAAATTATCTCCAAAATTCTAACAAGTAGACTTAAAAAAACTATGGAAAAATTAGTACACCCTCTTCAGGGTGCATTTGTAGCCAACAGAGCTATTCAAGATAATATCTTAATAGCTCATGAAATTTTCCATTCTTTCAAAGCTAAAAAAGGAGCTGAATGATTCATAGCTCTAAAGTTAGATATGGAGAAAGCGTATGACAGAATTGAATGGAACTTTACTCTAAAAATCATGGAGAAATTTGGATTCCACTCTAAATTCATAAACTGGATAACATAATGCATCACGACAGTATCCTTCTCACTACTGGTTAATAATGGACCAACGGAAATATTTAAACCAACAAGAGGACTTAGACAGGGAGATCCACTGTCCCCTTTCCTATTTATCTTAGGATCTGAAATTCTAGCCAGGAAACTACAAAAAGCATCGGATAAACTAAGCAAACCTATTGGGTTTCAAATTTCCAGACTGGGAACTCGAATCCCATTCTTGGCTTTTGCGGATGATATTATGATATTTTCCAAAGCAAAACAACAAAATTGTAAGGAAATCAAGGAAATTTTGGATGTTTACTGCAAAATATCCGGACAGAAAGTGAACTATCACAAATTTGCTTTCCAAGTGACAAAAAAATGACAAACTCTAAAAAATTAGCAATACAAGGAATTCTCACAATTACAAATATGACATCTCTAGATAAATATTTGGATTGCCCAATCATTAATGGGAGGGTGAACTCCAATACATTTGCCGATCTTTTAATTAGCACACAAGAACAACTAACAAAATGGAAGGCTAATTCTCTATCTCAAGCAGGTAGAACAACCCTCATCAAAGCAAATCTTGCATCAAGACCTAATTATCTAATGCAAAGTTTTATACTTCCCACACACACATAATGAACTGGATAAACTAAATAGAGGATTTTTTTGGAACAAAGAACCTTCGTATAAACCTCTGATAGGATGAGAAAAAATATGTAAACCAACTGAACAAGGAGGACTTGGCTTGAGAAAATCAATGGATATGAATAAAGCCTTACAATTTAAATTAATATGGAAAATCTTAGCTGAATTGGATAATTATTGGGTCAAAATTATTACTGAAAAGTATTTGAAAACGGAACATATTCTACAATATCAGAAAAAAGGACAGTGCTCTTGGCAATGGTCCAAAATGTTTGAAATCATCGACGAATTCAAATCAGGACTCATTTGGCAAGTGGGGAATGGTGAAACCATTAGATTTTGGACGGATAAATGGCTTTCTACGTTACCTCTTTGCGACATGATTAACATGCAACCAATACCAAACAAAAATGCATTAGTAGCAGAATTTATGTCCCAAAACCGCACATGGAATAAAGAAATGATTGAACAATATCTACCAACGAACTTAGTGAAAAAGGTTATTTCTACACCAATACCTGTAAACAATATACATGATAGAATGTACTGGAAAGCTAGCAAATATGGTTGGTTCTCAACTAAATCTACTATGGATATGCTCATTAAAAAGAAAAGATACACAACACATGATACTTCCTGGATTTGAAAATTGGACACATATCCTAAAGTAAAAAACTTCATATGGAAAATCATGAAAAATGGCTTACCAACAAAAGCAAGACTAGCAGAAAAAAGAGTTGCAATCCCACCAGGATGTATCAGATGTAATACACACACTGAAAATTCTAATCATCTTTTATTCCAGTGTAATCATACGCTGAAAACGATAGAAAAAATGAACAAACAAACGTACAGAATCATAAGAACCTTAAACATTGGAACAAAAAAACCCATGAAATTATAGAGGAAATCCGAAATAAATTAGAGAGATTACACTTTGTTGAACTGGCAGTATCTTGGTGGGGTATATGGTTTTATAGAAACCAACAAAGCTTTGACAGCACTAACAATGACAATGACACAATAAAGGATGTACCACTTTACATTAAACAACAAATTGACAATTGGAATAAGACTAAAAAATGGAATCCAAACTGTCTGACGGACACTAAGCATAAGAATACAATTATTACAAAAAAGAAACGACAAATAAGAAAATGAAAAAAAACACCTGAAAACATCATTAAAATAAACATTGATGGATTTGCAAAATCAAATGGTGATTCTAGTTACGGATTTATCCTTCGTAATAGTAATGGTGAACCAATTCTAATATTCGGAGAAAAGTGTGGAATCTCAACACCCTCACTATTGTTAATGTAATAAATAAGATCTGACACTGTCCCTGGGATATTGAAATTTTAATTTCTGATATCCTTTTGTCTATTACAACTGTTTTCTTCAGTACAGGTATGTCATGTTTTTCGAGAAACAAACACTGTGGCCGATTATATTGCAAAATTGGATCAGCAGAGTTCTTTGGAAGACATTCAAGCTAATTTAGAACTTTTAGTTCTCATCTGTAAGGATGCTATAGACTAAGAAACCGTTTCTTCTATGATTTCCGGTCTAATTTTTACTGTATAAATAAAAAACTACCTATATATCCAATCTTTTGACATTATGCAAAGGGACCCCTCGGAAAGTTTAAAGGAATAGAATTATTTCATAACAATAACTTTGTTTTATCAAAAGATCCAAGAAAATAAGTTGTGCTCGCAAGGTTTCATCATCGGGTTACAAAAAGACTACAAAATATTAATGATATTGTTATAGCAACATCCTTAAAATATCAGGAAGACATCAGTTGTTTGATTGGAATCTATATAGTCGCCAAACAAAGCATCAAAACCGTCGGAGATCTCCTTTTGTGTTGTACATCTACCTGAAAACAAAAGGCAATAATAGAAGACAAAGAATATGAGATCATCATATCTCAAACTGAATTCATGAAGAACATGTTTTCACTCTACAAGAACATTAGTTTTAAAACTTCTTTTTCTGCAATGGATAAGTGCAATTTCAAGATAAGAGACATTGCATTGCAAGATTATATGATAGTATTGAATAGTAAACAATATCATATAGTCTTTGAGATACCCTAAACTTAATTGTTTCTTGGGCATCTATATGTGCATGAAGCTCTTCTAGCTTCATATACAAGACATTGGCCTTCTCCTCAAGATTGTCTACCCTTCTTAATACAGTTGGAAGGAATATACATGTGTAATTGGAGAAGAGTGGAACTTATACTACAAAAGTACATCAAGAAAGTGCAATGCCATCTAAACCTACATTCTAGGAAAATTATGCAGAAGCTGCTAGGTGTGGTTGGTAAAAACATTTGAACAAAAGAACTTCCACAGAAATACCAGAAAACGCAAAAAGAGCATTCAACTTCACTAAGCATAACAGTAACAAAGATGCGATGCTTCAAAATACAAAGATTAAAGCAATATAATTAACCGCTAATATATAACGAAAAACCCGAGAAAAGGAGCAACATAAATATCTTCAAATACCAGCTAATCCATCCCTCTCATGGTCTCCTATGGAGACTGTGTTGGGGCCATCATGAACATACTACAGTTTGGGTTTCCAGCAACCCAACTTTCATTTTTGTTCTTGAAGATCTACATCTCTTACTTAAGAATGATGGTGGAACCCAGAAATGAGTTAACTTACTTCATTTGCTTCTTCTTGGCAAAGGAAGTTCCTGATCTTTGTTTGTGTTTTGGAGTGACGCTGCTTCCTTGGGTGGAGGAAGCATGCACACGATTACAAGCAGCCAAAGCAGGGAACCCAATGACAGAGATTTTGCGAATGAAATAATAAGAAAACACATATCAACTTATCAAGTCAAGAAACAACGGATAGATAGAGATTGATTTTAATCATTTTTATGAAGTACACAACCCAACCATGCCTCAACCCTGGACAATTCACATTCATGATAACAACAAGAAATGTTATAAGGATGAAGATGAGAATGATGTATTTGCTCAAACAAACAAAAATAGAGATGGCAAATTTAGAATTAATTTAGACTAAGCAAGTTCTGTTATAAGGATGAAGATTCAGTTATTGCCCCAACCAACTTTTCAGCCGTGTCATCAAATAGGGTGACCGTAGTTGCCGCTGTAGAATCTTTAACATTTAGGCGTAGCTTAAATCTGTTATAGCATGTATAAATGCAGGGAAATCAGGTTAAAAATATACGATTAGGTATGCATAGAGGCTAACATAGTGGTTCACATAAATACCTAGCTTTTGGGAAGCTAACTGGCATTTCACATGAAGTGTAGTAAAAATTCCCGTGTCGCCGAGTCACACCTTTCTTGCATTTCCTACTTGTGCAGGCAAAATAGTACCATGGTGTTTGAGTTGTGACTTCTACAATTTTGACTTTAGAGTGAAATATTGCATCCTGCAAGCAAATATGCAATCGTGGCGGAGTATTAAATTCTACCTGCCAAACCTTTTGAATTTAAGCAATTCATGAGTACAGTAAGGAGAAGAACCCTTTTTTTCTCTCTATACCAATGAAGCATCTGCAAAATAGTCATGCTCATTGTTGGTGGGCCTTGATTTGCAAGAGCTCCATTGAGGACAGTGTCATCTCTGCATAGTGTAATAGCCATGGAATGAAGGTAAGCAGTATTGTATGACAGTGGGAGGCTTATAATTATGGCAATATATGATGTAGTAATAATGTGGTTGCATATTTACAAATTCCAATTCCTAAACTCAATCAACTGGGGGATGTCTTTGGAATCAAAAATCATTGTGGATGGAGTGCTTGATATGTAGACCTCATCTGCAGGGAGGCCATAACAACATTATGCAACAAAACTTGATGCATATATACGCTAGGTAAAGTACAAATGATTGATACTCTATATTATGTTTGAATTCCTTCACATGCATAGCAACTAATATGATAGGATATAGGCCTCCTTGTGTAGCTTTCCTTTCCAATAGCTCATCTCCTAGCTTGTCCCACAATGTAACTCCTATATTTTCACCCCTGACATGGGTATTAGGCATACATGGTTGAAATTTGATGGTCCTAGAAAATCAATAGCACTTACGATAAGGCTTGAATCCAACTGGATATACATATTGCACTAGTGGAAAAAATCCTTGTTGAGGCGGGCCTTTTGACACTTTTTGAGGCGTACACCGTTCGCCTCAACCAAGGGGGCTACAACAAGTGGGTACACTTTTTGAGGCGGGCGTTATACGCCTCAAAAAGGACCTTGTTGAGGCGGGCCTCCGAAGCCCGCCTCAACAAGTCCCTCACTTTGGCGCCAAAATGAGGGACTTGTTGAGGCGGGCTTCGGAGGCCCGCCTCAACAAGTCGCATTTTCCACCTTTTAGCCCGGATCTGGGTAAGTCCGGGCTAAAAAGCATTGTGTTTAAACAAAAAAAAACTGGACATTTTAGCCCGGATCTCTTCCACATCCGGGCTAAAATGTCCAATTTTTTGCAAAAAAATATGCAAAAAAATCCAATCACAGCTGTATACTTTACTAACAAATTCCAACTCGCCTTTCCACCAACAAATTCGTGGCGCTAAACACAACAAAAACACTAGATGCAACAAATGTAATATGAACAACAACAAAAATAGCACAGGACAGTCCTTCATGCCAAATTTGATACTTTACTACATTTAATAGACGAACAACAGCCTTATTTAACGCACATCACCATCAAACATCAACAAATGCTAACTGAACTTCTTTGTGATTGCGAAGCATCAAGGAGAGGGAAAGAGCAAAACCTATATATAGACCATATACCTACCAAAAACTTCATTCTTGTATTAGAATGAAAATTCGAGCCATGAAAACCAGATAAAGTACAATGACAAAGAAAATGAAAGAATTGACAAAGGGATGACGATGAAGTTAATAAGAGACATCATTGACAGCTATTCTAGCACCATAGAAACAGTAGGCTTAATATCACCAAAGAATCACTATAATGAAGAGCTTTAGCTTGTGTTTAGCAATTGAGACCTCTTGTTTCACTTTGTGTACCACCTATATGTGATTGGCTGATAGAGTTGAACAATAAACTAAAATATCTATATCGAGCAAATAAAGTGAATAAAAAAATCAAATATACCATTCAGGATGAAAGAGATGCAATTGTCATATATTGTAATGTAGACGATATTTACTTGCATGTTTAAAGCCCTTTGAAGAAAAGGAATGACAGATGAGGACAGCAATCCTACATTCTTTCTAAGTCTATTAAAAATGCAGAAATGAGGAAATTAACCATACTTGCGCTCAGTAAGCTTTGGGCTAGGACGTGCATACTTCAAATAACCATCCCAAGGAACCTTTTTGAGACCTGCTCTGACTGATATCGAGTCTCTAACCCTGGCATCAGGAACAGCATGAACTCAATTTCTTCATGTAGCTCTACACAAAACTAATATTTGTGGAACTACAAAGTATTACAAGTAGAATACAATAGTAAAAGTTTTAGTTACAAAAATGTAATAAAAATTCTTAACCTCTCTGCAAACTCAATAGGAGTTTCTCCAGGCCTTAAACTCTGGGGTTCCAGATACCACACATCACAAACCACTGCCCACGAGGTCATTAACTGGAGTAGATGCATTGTAAATGATTGCCTGAAAATCAAGATTTACTTAGTATACCCTTGTCTGAAAAAATCAAAGGCATTCAACCTTTAGTGTTTTGCATCTAGCAGAAGTGATGAGCTATATACAACAGATAATTACAGAAGAAAACAAAAAAGCTACAAACAGGGAGAAAGAAGGAAACGTAACATGCTTAGTACCTGATACGTATAAAGTTTAACATAGATAAGTGGCATTCTTTGGTTGATGTTGTTGTAATGCTTAAGTACATTATACAAAGACTGGTACATTATACAAAGCCTGTACTTATCAAAATAATCCAAACAAGTAGAAATTTCGTCTTGGCATTTTATCGAACACCTTACGTGTACCGTTACAATATATGCCTAGACCCCAAATTCCTGGAGATTGAAACTGTAATTCCATAATCCTACCGAACTAAAATTAACAAACCTCATAATCAAACAAATACATCCAAATCTGAACCTTAACCAGTCAGTGATGAAAATAGCATTGCTGAACTTTCTACATCCAGCAAGGAGAATGTAAACCCATAAGTATTTTTAAAAGGCTATCCTGAAGATATCAAAGAGTCAAAAATATGCATCTAATTCTCAAATTATTTATTCCACTGCATGAGATTAACTTATATTGGTAAAGCATTCAACAAAGGTGCAGTGGCAAAGCATTCAACAATCCGATACCCCTCCTATATTGTTGGCAAAACATTCAATAAGAGATCACGAAGTACAGAATATAGTCCAGCATAACTGTTCAAACCATTAAAACAAAGGACAAGAATAAAATCAGTGCATACCCATAGAGAGCTTCCCTTATCACAGGAAGAGGAGGGCGCACTTCATCTCCATTGATAAATGCACATATACAACATTTAAGTTTTCAGCTCTTCAATACTGAAATACAAAAACCTGCAGCTCAGTAGATCACACTTCATGTTGATTCAAAAGAAGCACATTCAAACAGGCATATAAGCAGGTACTTGTCAGACCAATTTACAAGCATTACAAATTGAGAGAACTCCCATAATTCCACGAGAAGCTCAAAAAGAAGGCAACATACATAATACCTGAACTAAAATCAAACCAAAACGAAAAAACGAACAAAGCAGCGAAAACAGAACATGAGATTTCATAAATAAGTTAGCCCCAAATCTCTAATCCTATATTTCGTACAATACAATGGTTAATTGAGTTGATAACCCTAAATCCCTAGAAGGCTGCAATCATTAATTCACAACCCTAAAATTTGAAGCCCCAAATCCCTAAATTAAAAAAACGACATTTCGCACATATTCAGGACCAAAATCCATTAGCGTTTGGACACAAAATCTCAAAACAAAGCACGCTTACCGTGTTAGTGAAATCAGGAGGCGAGATGGGCGACAGGCCGAAAGCGACGAAGATGCAGAGGAAAAGATGTGATTTCGGCGAGAAGCTTCGACTGGAATGCCGGGATTGGGCGAGAAGTGGAAGAGAACACCGTTTTGAGGGTGGAGGAGAGATCGGCGATGGAGAATATGGGAGACAGAGCAAGAGTTATTGGAAAGGGAGTAGAAGTGTGTTCAATGTCGGTTAGTAAGAAAGGGGTCGCCGGTGGTCGGAGTGAGGGAGAGAGAGCGTGAGGAGGGAGTTCGGGGGAGAGATGGAGGCAAAGGAGGGTTAGGGCTGAGAGCTGGTATCGGGGCTGGGAGAAAAGAAAGAGAGGAGAGAGAGAAAGAAAAGAAAAGAGGGAGAGAGAAAGAAAAGCAAAGAGGAAAAAAAATTGTTGAGGCGGGCTTTAAGAGACCCGCCTCAATTAGTTAGAATTAGAGGCGGGCCTTACCCTGGCCCGCCTCTAATACTTTAGCGGAAAATGTTTTTTCGGAAACTTGTTGAGGCGTATATTAATTTGCCCGCCTCAAAAGATGTTTTTGAGGCGTATAAATTAATTATCCGCCTCAAAAACCAAGAAAAGTGATTGCCTAAGTCGTTGTTGAGGGGTTTTGAACTATGTATGTCTCAAAAAGGGTTTTTTCCACTAGTGTTGGAAGAAAGGGTAATGGGTAGAAGATTTTTTACGTGTTCGATTACAGATGGAAATCGAGGGGTTTTTATACTCCCCTTTGCTTAGTGGGTGTCCCCACCGTCCTTTGCAGCCCTACACCTGTGACATACCCAATAACCTCTACACAGCCAACTTTACTCATTACCGATATGCATAGTAGGTGATGGTAAAATAATGATAAGGCATGAAAATAATATGTAAATCAGATTGTTAGACTCAAAAATACGAATCTCTTCAATCTCAGTAATACCAAAAGGGTATAGATGAAACCCTTGATTTGTATGTTGTATTTTCTTGACAATGGAACCTCGATGAAGTTCAATCATGTTATTGTTATTCCTGACAATACAAAAATATTTCTTATTAGGCAGCACATTAAAACCTTTTAAGCTATACGCAAACCCCTCTTCTAGTTTGTTTATGAAACAATGAGCAACATTGCTTTTCGTTGTGTCATGAATGACATTTTCCTAAAGGCATAAGCAGGAAACATTTAGATGTACGGAAGGACAAAAAACGGTACTTAACAGGACAAACAGTAAGGCATAGATGGGATGTGTGCATACCATGTCATAAGATAAAACGAAATCAGTACTGATGTATGCTCCCATCCTAGTGAAGACATCCCATTTACGGTAAACCATTACCTCAATGGTTGAAGTCACACCTTCACCCAACTTGTTTAGCCTTGTAACACTCAGGTTCACGATATCTCTTGAATGTATGCAGATGTGAAAACCGGAGTGAAGAAATGGGTAAAGAGTGGCTCCTTTTTATAGGCAAAACACTTACAACGTTCAACTCATCTAGCACGTGCAAGAAGGTGAGGATAACGTCTTCTAGAAGAACAATTATACTTTGCTTTGGGCATACTGAATTGGAACATTTTTATGGCATTTATTGAGTTCAAAAGGCATTTCACCACATGCAGTGTTAAGTGCTAGAAGATTGAGCGTTTTTGCGGCCGCCATAGCACTAAGATGGGGCAATATCAGAAATTTTAATACCCTTAACGGCCTTTTTAATGGCTGCACTTTATGAACGTTGAATTTTGCAGCTTACAGTCGGTGGAATTCTACAGCTCATTGATTTGGGGACTTTCGTCATGCGGAACAGCCCATTGAAACAGTTTTGGCCCAACTTGTAGCAGTCTCCCCGAATTGAAAGCTGATTTGCACTAAATATGGAGGAATAAGTGATTTTAATTTGATTTTGGGCCTTTCTTCATATGGGAAGGGCAATTGAATAATATGGCCCAATCTTCAGCACCTTACCGACCTCTGCTTCACTGCTGCTTTGCAATAAATGTGGGGCATTAATTTGACAATCCGTCTACTTTATATGTTTATAAAACCACGAGTGTTCGTCGTCTTCATCCATAGGAACATGCACTATGTACAATCTCCTCTCCTGCCAAGTACAGATTAATTAAAGAGACAAAAATCTCATGGGTGTCGATACAAAGCAACCAAGCCGTTCCAAGAACCCAAAACCGAGACGCGGTCTTATGAGGTGGCGTTGCTCGGGAGAGGTTGCGGACGGCACACGAGAAGCGGATTGCTTGTCGTGGTGTCGATTTTGTAGTTTAAGGGAAATAGGTTGTTTTTACGGTTGGGATTATAGGATGTTGGTGATGGGATCATCATGAGATCTAGAGGATGGTTTGGGATGGAGGAAGGATTATAATTTGACTTGAAGAATGGGTCGGAGATAAGAGAACACCATTCTTTGCACACCAATTTGCATTGGTGTATAGATTTGATGGGGAGTTTATGAAATATGTGGACCAATATTTCGGGTTGAAGAGTTGTGAGTGATAGTGATTCTTCCATTGTTGTTAAATTCAAGCTAATTAGAAGGTTTGGAATTGAAATCAAGAATAGTGGGTTGGGTTGACAACAATTGGTATTGTGTTGTTATATTTATATAGAAGCAAGCAAGCAATGGATTGGAAGTTTCATTTTTTGGAAATTTATAATGCTAAGATAAGAAATTGACCAACAATTGAGTGATAGAGGAACGCTTCGGTAAAACGGGAGTTATGGTAAAATGAAAATATTAATCTGGATGATTAGGCCTTACAATAGATATGGTAGGGGTGTAACCACCAAATCTACTCTAATAAGATAATTAATTAATTTTTAATTAGCAAAAGATAATTAAGGAGGTTGTTAGATGAGAGAGAAAACACAATATTTTATCTTTCCTAAAACGCTGCTCCATTCACGATCTCCTGCTTCTCTCCATTGATGTTCTTCAAAGCTCAATCCGGTGGAAGATCCATCAATTGCCTAGTTTCATCTACTTGTTCGTCTAACAAAGAAATTTTCGAAGCCTTCGAACATCCCAGTTCACGGTTTGAACGACAAACAATCAATCAGTCTACGTTGGGGATTAATCAACACGAATCGATATGAATAGAGGTATGAATTTCTAGTTTCAATCATATAAAAACCCTAATTCCTCTTCCTCTAATTCATGCTATTTTGATCTTGTGTTTATTAGGCGATATTCATAAAAGATGTGTTGATATTCGTGTTTTACGCTCATCAATTCTTAATTAAATACTGTTATTCAAGCTTTAGTTTGCACATGCTGAATATCGGATAAACGAAATTGAACATCTTGTTTGGTAATAAACTGATTACAATGAAAGGATATTCATGGAGTATGTACGCATGTTCACGCAGAGACATTGGTGATATTCATACAAACTATATTGATATTCGTGTGTTAATCTCAAGCTTTTTGAATCGATTCATGTATTATCGAATTTTTTTGGTGAATATCGCATATCCAATTTTGAATAACCTGAATGATAGTAACCCTATTATCATAAGATGATAGAGATATTAATGTACAACGCATGCATATTCATGAACCATAATAGCGATATTCATTCAAAATTTTATGATATTCACGTTCTTTTGAAATAGGTATTCATAAAAACAGTGTCGATATTCAGATTTTAATTCGCACATGATGATTATCAGTTATATGAGTTAGGCAATATTCATACAAACTGTATTGATATTCATGTGTTTATTTCAAGCTTTTGGAATCGATTCATGATCTTCAAAACTTTTTTTTTGTATTTGGTGAATATCGCATATCCAATTTTGAATAACCTGATTGATTGTAAACTGATTAAGATGAGATGATATTCATGTACAGCGCATACATATTCATGAACCATAATAGCGATATTCATTCAATATTTTATGATATTCACATACTTTGTACGCATAGTCATGCAAGTAAGTAGTCGATATTCATATAAATTGTACTGATTTTTATGAATTTTTGTGTTAATCTAAAGGTTTTGGAATTGGTTCATGTTCTTCTTGTATTTGATGAATATCGCTTATACAATGTTTAACATCATGTTTGATAGTAAACTGATTATGATGGAATGATATTCATGTATCAATTATAAATATTCAAGAACAACAATATCGATATTCATACAATATTTATGATATTCGCGTCATGTATACGCATATTCATATCGCTTTAGGCGATATTCATATAAACTGTACTGATATTCATGATTTTTTGTTCGATATTCAGGCGATAAAAAAAGGGAGCATTCAAGCGAGGATGACATCTTTGAAAGCTCTGAAGAAGATATTGATGTATCCGATAATGAGCTTTACCAAGAAGAAGAATCTGATTTTGTATTTGGTACAGAGTGTCTTGTTGACCCGGATGATAGGAATCTAAAGTATTGGATGCCGCTATATCCTGAGTCTTGTAAACCGGCAGAGGGTATGAAGTTCAAATCCATGGCTGAAGGGGAGTCGTTCTACCGTGAATATGCAGCCCTTGTTGGTTTTGATGTCCGATCAAGCACAACCCACAAGTTCATCCGATCAGATGTTGTGAAATTGAAGTACTTCCTTTGCACAAGAGAAGGATTTAAGAACTCATCTAATAGTACAGGTCAGCGTAAAACAACTTCTAATAGAATAGGTTGTGAAGAAAAGATGACACTAAAATTCAGTGGAGTTAGTGATTATGTGGTGGACAAGTTTATAGAGAAACACAACCATGATATCATTCCCAACACAGCAAAGCATTTTTCTCAAGAGTAATAGGAAGTTGGACATTGGCCACAAAAAGTTCATGTTGAGTTGTGAAAAGGAAAATCTGGGTCCAATAAGATCTTACAAGTTGTTGAAGGAGATTGTTGGTGGATACGAAAACATGAGAGCAATGCCAACAGACTTCAAGAAATTCAAGAGGGATTTGATGTCTAACATCACAACAGTTGATGCACAAATGGTGATCAATAGGTTCTTGAAGAAGAAGGAACAATGCAATGCCTTCTACTTTGAGTATCATGTAAACAACGAACAACAATTGACAAGGTTATTCTGGGCTGATCTAATATCACGTAGGAACTATGCTGCTTTTGGGGATGTGGTATCATTTGACTCAACGTTCAACACCAATAGATACTTTTAATAATAAATTTTGGTTAATTTATTACACAAATCTGGTGATATACATATTTCGTGATGCGATATTCATGCATGTACTGCATGGTATTCGCACCTTTCACAGGAATTGACAACCATAAAAAGAGTCTTACCTTTGGTGTCGGTTCGGTTATGAAGGAGGATGTTGCTTCTTACGAGTGGCTATTCGAAAACTTTATTAAAGCTATGGGTCATGCACCAATGATTATTGTGATAGATCAAGATGCTGTAATGAAGGTTGCGATAGAAAAGTGTTGCCGCAAACAAGACATCGGTTGTGTATGTGGCACATCATGGAAAAGGTGTCCAAAAAGGTTGGTGTGAAGAAAATTAATTCACCTAATTTCAGGAAGAGATTAGGTAGATTGGTTTGGGATGATAAACAATCTATATCTGAATTTGAAGAGGGTTGGAAATCATTTGTGGTTGATTCGACCCTTGCTTGCCTACTATACTTGATTAGGTTTTTAAGGATTACTTTGATAAGACATAACGACTTTAGCCTCGTCAAATTTGGCGCCGTTGTCGGGGAGGCAAGTTGTTATTTTTCCTTGTGTGTGTTTGTGTGTCAACTTTTGTGTGGACCTATCTTATGGTCTACACCCGTGCTACTGAGTCCCCACTGCTAGCTTGTGATACAGAAATCGAGAGAACACTCTCTAGGAACCGCAAGATAAACAGATCGATGTGCTTTGATAATCCTTGTTTTGAGATGGTTGAAGAACAACCGATGTTGAGGCAGTTGACTGCCCCGAATCTGCAGCAGCAACCGCTTGATGTGCAATTCCTTGAGTTGGCGGATGGTGTGAACTTCGAGCTCAAATCTGGGCTGATCCATTTACTACCCCACTTCCATGGGATGAGTGGAGAAGACCCCAACAAACATATGTATGAGTTCCATGCCGTCTGCACCAGCATGAAGCCAAGAGGCGTTACTGAGGACCAGATCAAGCTGAGGGCCTTTCCTTTCTCTCTAAAGGATGCGGCCAATGACTGGTTCTATTATTTGGCCCCATGAAGCATAGACACATGGGCTAAGATGAAGAAAGCCTTCCTGGAGAAGTACTTCCCTACGACCAAGCTCAACAGCCTGAAGAGGAGCATCAGCAATATCGAACAACAGGCTGCTGAGATGTTGTACGAGTACTATGAGAGGTTTAAGAGGCTGATTTCTAGCTATCCCTATCATGGGTATTCTGACCAAGACCTCGTACTTTATTTGTACGGTGGCCTTCTTGACGACGAGCGTCGGATGGTGAATGCAGCCTGTGGAGGAAATATTTTGAACAAGACGCCTGTTGCAGCATTCGGGATATTCTTTGAGCTATCTGAAGGCTCAAGACAGTTCAGCAAGAGGGCGAGCGCCCAATCAGTCAAGGCTGCAGACTCTCAGCCATCATCCTCACTACTTTCTGAGATGGCTGAGATGAAAGAGATGATAAGAAGATACATGATGAAGGGTGGCTAGCAGCAAGTCAAGTCTTGTGGGATATGCTATGACACGATGCACCCTACTGATGCATGTCCCACGCTGCAAGAACCCACTGCTGAAGTAAATGCTATTGGAGGTTTTGGTCCTCCTAGACCAAGATATGACCCATACTCCAACACTTACAATCCAGGGTGGAGGGATCACCCCAATTTGAGATACGGGAATCAGCAGAACCCTCCTCAAGGCCAAGATAATCAAGAGTATCACCAGAGGCCACCACAGTTCCTACCGCGCCCACAACAATTTCAGCAGCCTGGGGGTCAACAACAACAATTTAGAGCTCAATATGACCCAAGACCTCAAGGCCATAGCTCAAGTTCATCTATGTCCGGTGATGACATGATCAATTCTCTCACCCAAAGCGTATCGACGTTGGCTAGCACTGTGACCTCGTTGGGGTCACAAATTCAAGCGGTGGTCCAGCAATAGAAGTCTCTAGCTCATAATGTAACAACGTTGGCCAACACTATGGTCCAACAAAATCAAGAGATACGGTCAAGTATTCAGAACTTGGAGAATCAAGTGGGGCAGATCTCCGTCGCAGTGAGCAAGCTGGAAGCCCGGGACTCGGGAAAACTACCATCTCAAACGGTAGTAAACCCGAGGGAGAACGTATGTGCCATGACCCTGAGGAGCGGAACACAAGTAGATGAAGCTTGTGGCCAACAGAAAGAAATCCGCGACCGCGGAGAAGAAGGCCGCGACTGCGGAATTGCTCCTGGAGCCGAGACGAAAATCGGCGATTTTCCGCGACCGCGGACAGATTTCCGTGATCGCGGAAAAGTTTATGGGGAAGAGGACCTGCTCGAAGAACATCCGCGACCGCGGACAGAATTCCGCGATCGCGGAAAACCCCCTGGAGCCCCAGACCCTTTCAAAGCTGGCCACGATGATTATGTTCGCCCCAACTTTCCTCCGTTCAGTTCATTAAAGCCATCCGCTCCCTTTCCTGAGGCTCTGAAGGACACCAGAAAACTGGAGAACGACAAGGATTTATTTGAGACCTTCAGCAATTGTGAGGTAAATATTCCTTTGATCAAACTTGTTAAGAGCATCCCTCGCTATGCAAAATTTTTGAAGGAGTTGTGCAAGATAAAGAAAAAGAAAGTAGTGAAGGAGAAAAAGAAGGTCAAAGTCAGTGAAAATGTCTCTGCTATGCTGCAAAAGCGGTTGCCCAAGATAGGTGGCACCATGTTCGATAAAGCCATGCTGGATTTGGGTGCATCTATCAATGTGTTACCTTCACTGTATGAATCTTTAGAGGTTGGGCCATTACAGAAGATGAGGATTGTGATCCAACTGGCGGATAATTCCTATGTGTATCCCAAGGGAGTTGTGCAGGATGTGCTGGTAGAAGTTGATAAATTGATTTTCCCTGCGGACTTCTTTGTGATGGATACGGGGCAAGACAAAAACGCAGCCCCTGTGATGCTGGGAAGGCCGTTCATGAACACAAAGATTGATGTGAGCAGTGGTTCGCTCACAATGGAGTTTGACGGGGTAAGGGTCGGTTTCAACATAGACGATGCAAAGAGACACCCTCCTGATGGTAACCCCGAGTGTTTAGTTGATGTGAGCAACCCAAGTTGAGTTGGAGAGCACCAAGTCGAGCCACGACAATAACCAAGACGTTGCTCGGGAGGCAACCCGAGGTATGCAATTATTTTCTTGTCTTTTCCTTTCTAGTTTTTATTTTTGTTGTTTCGTTTTTGTTTTGTTTTGTTTTTAGACTAACTTGCAGGTAGGAGGCCCGAGCCAAAATTGAAGACAGTGTTCAAATACGCACCAGAAACTTTTCCGCGGGCGCGCGAAATTTTCCGCGACCGCGGAAAAACCACTGTAAGTCCCCTGACCTGAAAAAAAAATTGAAAAAATTGAAAAAAAAAATAGCTTTACCGAAGCCTAGCTGTCCGACATTCACTTCGCGACTGGTGCGCATCATGCTGCCAAGGAGGAGACATTCGCCCCACATTTTTAGTTGGCACCGATGATGGCCCGAAGTTAGACAGTTGACGAGGAGGAACACTAGAGCCCACACCACGATTACATCTGGGCTCCCTTTCTATGTTCATTGAAGGCCGTGCAACCCCGCTTCTTTGATGTACCACTACACCTTACAGTGGATTTATTTGGTTGCACGGTAGAGTTTGATTATGAAGACACCGCAACACCAGCGACATGTGCTTTCATTGATTTACCGCCAGCACCAATTTCCACATCCAGGCCACCTCGGTGACGGTTGTGAGTACTTTTCTGCTTTTCCTTGTGCTTCATCTTTTTTTGTCTTTCATTACATTGAGGACAATGCAATGTTTAAGCATGGGGGAGTGTTCTATACTTGCTAGTCATCTGAGAAAAAAAAATTGAAAAAAAGAAAAAGTCAAAAATTTGAAAAAAGACAAAAATAAATCTTGGGATAAGTCGAAAACCCGAAAGGGCGGCTTAGGTAATAAGCAGGTGGCTTGGACCAGCATTAGGCTGGAGTAATAAGAGGTCAAGAGTGATGTGAGTTTTATGTGAGCCCATCTATTGAAAAATGAAATGAGTGGCTTGGTGAAGACCCGAGAGGGCGTCTTGGCAAAATGAGTGAAAAGAAGAAGAGTGATTATTAGGATTCCTCATTTTTCCTGACGTGGTGACATAAGAAGAGGTGATATAAGGAGGATTCGGGTAGGTCACTCTGGGAGGTATAAGAAGATAGATGGAGGCTAGGATTAGATGGTTACTTTCACTCTATGATGTTCGGGTTAAGCTTGGGGGAAGTACTCTGCTTTCCTTTAAGCTTGTATGTTGTGTTGATTGTGTCGGTACTTGGAGAATCATGTTTAGGTGCAGTTCTTAGTGGAGATAGTTTTGTTGTGCTTCCTGAGACCTTGGATATTTCATTGGAGGAGTAGGTTACTATTAGCTTACTCGAGGACGAGCAATGTTTAAGCATGGGAAATTAAATTTGATCAACGCTACTTTATAGGGTTTAACTAGGAGTTGTTACCGGAGTTTTAGGCACCATTTGTATGGGTTTAGAGCATAATTGTGGAGAATGGAGTTGAGGAGTAGAAGTGTTGAATGGGTGGTTTTGACGAGCTTAAATGAAGACTTAAGAAGATAGAGGAGAAACACACAAGAGAAGACGAAGAAGGAGCTGAAGAGAAGCTACAGGAGCTTTTCCGCGGTCGCGGAAGTCACCGCCGCGGTCGCGGAACAACACGAAGCGAAGAGAGCAACAACGAGAAGACCCGCAGTCGCGGGGGCCAAAGCCGCGATCGCGGCAACATGAAGACGCGAACTTTACATAGAGTTTTCCGTGGTCGCGGAAATTCATCCGCGATCGCGGATACTGTTCATCGACGCACGCCGGGATTTTCGTTTCGTCCGAGTTTATTTTTTTATTTTATTCCTATTTCTTTTATTCCGTTTTATTTCTTTTTGGAAAGATATTATTTCCTATCGTTAGAATTAGGTTTGCTAGGGTTTTATAAGCTATTAGTTAGCAGCCTCTTTTCATTAGTTACAATTCAGTCTAGTTTACAATTATCGTTCAGTTTTTCCCTTTGAGTTTTTACGTTTCCAAGACTATGAAAAACTAAGCAACTTTTGCTTAGTCCGACGATTGAAGCCTTCGTTTGATTTGATTGTGAGATTATAACTCTATTTCTTTTCCTTTGATTATATCTCTTCTCTTTGTGCTTATTCATATTGATTCTTGCTGATTTGACTGGTCTGATCAACTAGTTGATATTAGTAATTGTCTATTGCTAGGGTTTGGATATTTCGAGTTGAAATTCCTTATCTTGTGTAGCAAACATGATATTCTAGGACTGGTTGGACTAGTTTATTGTGAAGAGAATTGATTATGTGTTAAATGCTATGAGTTGTGGTGTTGCATGTATCCTGGTTAATTCCTATGCTTCCTGCTGCTATTGTTCTAAATCTTGATAGTTTCTTGTGCGTTTGATAGTTAGGGTTATCAGGACTGGTTGGACTGATAACTATTTCAGAATAGGAACAGGAATATTCATAGGAAGGAATAGAGATAATCTAGGATCAATCAATCAAATGAATGGTGGATATTTGTCTGACTAAGTTACTTTTCTCAATTGATTACAACCCTTTGCTTTTATTTACTTTGTTATTTGCAAACAAACCAAAACCCCCCTTTGTTACCTTTGACATACAACCTGTTGCACTAAGAGAGATTGCTACCTCCCTGTGGGATTCGACCCTTGCTTGCCTACTATACTTGATTAGGTTTTTAAGGATTACTTTGATAAGGCATAACGACTTTAGCCTCGTCACACCACATCAATTTATGAGTCTCAGAATAGTTTTCTTGGGGCTTATTCAAATAGGAATTTTAGCTTGGTTGAATTGTTCATGCAATTTGAGAGTGCTATGGAGACCCAACGACACCATCAATTGAGGAACGATATTGATTCTGATACAAGGGCGCACATGTTGAAAACACCGTTATTGATTAAGAGACATGAATCAGAAGTATACACCCTTAAAATGTTCTCTCTTGTACAAGAAGAGATATCAGCAACCTGTTATTTTTGTTCTGTTACAAGTGAGAACCCATGTATGGTATCTGTCCTGATATTCATTAAAATTGTAATGATATTCGTGTGTAAATAACAAGATTTTGGAGTTGATAAATGATCTATCACATTTTTTCATATATGATGAATATCGATTAACCGATTTTGAATATCTTGTTTGATCATAAATTGGATATGATGAGATGATATTCATTTACCGTATGTACATATTCATAACCGATGTAGCGGTATTCATATAATGTTTACTGATATTCGTTTACCGACGTCAACATCAATGAGCTCTCCCTTGAATAATGAAAAACCACAAGTGAATAACTAGTTTAACACATGTAGGTGAAGGGCGTGTGATATACATAGTGAAGGAAGGGCGATGTGATTACTTCGAAGTAGAGCACAGAGTTTGTGACAACTTCACCACATGTAGTTGCAGGATGTTCAACTGAATTGGGCTACCTTGTAGGCATGTTTTTACTGCTTTGAAATGCTTTGGTCTAGACAGGATTCCAAAATGTCTAATACTGGACAGGTGGAGGAAAGGTGCAGCCAAAAAGGTGAAGAGCGGAATGGCTAATGATGTGTGGGAACAGAGTGTGTTTATAGAGGTGAAGCAGTGTATGATGAATGAACTGTGGTCAGTTATATACTCTTGTGTTGGCCTTGTAGAAGATGATAAAGACAAAATAAATGAGTATCTGAATACATTGAAAAATAAGAAGGAAACTCTCTCCGCTCATGATGATGATGCACAAAGAGACGAAGAAATTCGGGATACAATGGTTGAGAGTTTTGCAGGAATTAATACACCCAACGATGTCGTCGTAAGACCTCCTGGTCAGGCAAAGAATAAGGGTAGTGGCAGGAGGCTTATGGGTGGAAAAGAGAAGGCAATCAAGGAAATGAACAAGGGTAAGAGAAAATGCAAAAGGTGCAACAAATATGCAGGGCATGACAGCAAGAATTGCAAGGAACAATTGTAGTTTGAATATTGAACTATTTTCTATAGATATTCAGTTATTGTTATATGATATTCATGTTATTCAGATTTTATATATAATATTCCGGTTTTATTTACAGTGATACTCACTTGTTTTGCAGAACATAATGTTATATGGGTTTGTTTGGTCAATTAGCTTATCATATATTCTATATTCGTATTCCTATTTTTGGATATTTATATTACATATATGGATATTCATGTGAAGCGGCTCAAGATTGTATCTTATTCGTGGTAGTCTTTAGGTGTTTTATACTAGCCATATGCTTGTCAAATTAGCAAGATGTATTGATTGACAAATCTAGTTAATCTATAAAACAATATGCATGAATAACCTATAAAACAATATGCATATCATTTGAAATGACCAACTATGTAATCAGTATTCATATATTTTACTTCTAAATTGAAGTACATTCCCTGGTCGTTTTGCATGAATAACCTATTAAACAATATGCATATCATTTGAAATGACCAACTATGTAATCAGTATTCATATTTTTTACTTCTAAATTGAAGTACATTCCCTGGTCGTTTTGCATGAATAACCTATTAAACAATATGCATATCATTTGAAATGACCAACTATGTAATCAGTATTCATATTTTTTGAAACGATATTCACATTATATGCATTGTTGTTCGATAATATCGCAATAACTATAATAAAAGTTGTTCTAATACTCATGTTTAAAGGTTCAAACTGAATTACGTTGCAAAATGAGGAGATCCAACATATTGTGTCGTTAACTAACAAACGTACCTTCTAAATTATGAATCAAAATCCTACTTTTGAACAAACTAAGCACCTAAAAAAATCCAATAACAAAAACATCAAAGCAATTTGGACTCAAACACCACTCTTTTTCAACGCTGCAATGAACCTTGTTGCTTTTGCAGGTATGACCTTGTTTAATCTGTTCATCTTATGTGAAATCATCTTGTGAAGATACTTCGTCCGCAAGGAGATCATGTTATTTGATGAGTTATGCTTGAATCCAGACTTCCAATGCTTTACATCTTGACCCATATATGTCTCCATATGGTGCATGGCGTACACTCCACAATCAATCTTGTTTTTCGCATCCCGCCACTTCATGTTAAGTATTTCGGGAATCTTGTTGGAAAAACAATTGCACCTCTCGCCCATTCTCATACCCATGTAGTGGAAGAACATCTTTGCTTGTGGGGTAAACATTAGTTGAGTATTTTATAATGATTAATAACAAAAGTTGATAAAAATTATGAAATAATCAATAATTACCAATACTGGGATAGTGTCGCCATATTTCCCATCGGGGTCCACATCACCAGAAGGCGAATCGTCAATAATCTATATAGTAGAGCGGACGAAGTTGAAGCACACGACATAAATATGTGAATGCTTGAATATGGGGAAGAAAACCTATAGTCGCACATTTAAAAGTTTAATCGAAAATGAACTAGTGAAATATGAATATCAGTAGTACTTATACTGAATAAATACTATTAAAACATGCATATCAATGATATATATACTGAATATCTACAAGTAAAATATGAATAACCTTAAAATATTATGTATACTCAATAGCATCTAGTAAAATATGCAGATCAATATGAATATCAACACTATATGTAATATGAATATCATCTAATACAATACGAATATCAATAGTATGCATATTGAATAACAAGCTAGTAAAATATGAATATCAACATTACTTGTACTGAATATCTACTAGTAAAATATGAATATCAACAATAATTTATAGTCATGCAACGAATACATACCAAGTCTACATCCACTAGTGATGCATGCTTGACTTTCGCTACCAGCTCATCCATTCTAGATTTAAACATGGAAATATTTGCCTCAAAACTCCAGGAGCTCGCATAGGCGATTGGTACAATCTATGATTATCACGGTAATAAATAAGGATGAAATTTGGGTTTTATAAATGTGTTGCTAATTTGTAACACGTACCACGTTTGATGGCGTGACAAACATCCGCTTCACACTAGTGTTAGATCAAAGCCCTTCCAACTCGTTCAAATATACACACCATATGTCAACAACGGAAATTGTGACAAAAGTGGACTCCTCAAGGGATTTGAATTCGACTACTGTAATTGTTGTACCATTGTACTCGAATAGAACTTCTCTATAATAAATAAACCGGTAAAACAATGTTTTAATAAAAAAATGTATTCAATGTTGCTTAAAATGGTATAATACAATCACTACTTACTCATCTTCGGCGTAGTCAGTCACATAACTATATAGAACTTGTTGCTTCTTTGTGCTCCTTGTTGCCGAGTTTATGATCCTTGTATACCATGGGCTCCTACTAGACACCGGAATCTTTATGTCCCTTTTCGAATTTTGTTTAGGATGATTTAAAGGGGTCACAAAGTCATCTCCTTGTGCTTGAAAAATCTCCAAAGCCTGAATATTAGATAGTTAACTAAATGTATAATATACGCTACCATGAATAATCCTTTAGCAAACATGAATAATTGAATGACAAAGGGGATATATGCTACCAAATATTAATCTATGAAGCATACATTGACAATAATAATCCTAAGTCCGAGCGTGGAATTATAACTAGTTAAAAAGGGTGCTATAATATCATAGATTTTAACGTCATCTTACACGTTATCTTCATACAAAATTATGGCATGTAAGCCATCTAATATTTGTTCACCTATTTAACATACAAAACATAATCAAAAGCAAAAGTGATATGCATCACTGACTGACTCCGCCTTAACTTAAGACATACATACTGGTTCAACCACATTTGGGACAACAAAAGGTTACACATAATTTAAAATCAACATCATCTCTTTCCCACCAATCTACTACTCCTCCTTATCGGATCTGGATTCTTGTCGGCTTTGCGCTTTTTGGCATGCACATCCATCTGAACATGTAGCGCATCCGGTGTCCTTCCAGAATCTGAATCACCGTCATGGGTCGGATGAGCAACAACAATGTCCTTCAGAACAACTTCGACGACCTCAATTGGGTTGCTAGTATTCTATTGCAATTCACAATCTGAATATCAAGCATATTGTGTACTAAACACGAGTAACGCTAACTAACATGAATAACAATTAAACTCACTTTTACGAATATCCCTAAATGAATATTTGAATATCACATCAGATCACATGCATACCATGTAATTCAAGTTACACACATGCATATCACTGTATGGAAACATGAATATCATTTATTACAACATGCATATCATGAATAACACATCATGAATAACACAATGGTTTTTCTTTAACAATAAAAAATGTGTTTATTTTAAATTTGAGCATTATGAATACCTGAAATGTGTCAATAGTAGAACTGATTAGTGGTGCCACCTGGATGATATTTCCTTCAACAACCTCCAACATTATAACGAATAGAATTAATGAGCGATATTCATAAAATGAATACAAGCACAATATGTTGTTGTTTTTCACCTGTTGATCCTCGGTTGTATCCGGCTAAATCTGTGCATGTGTTATAACTTCACCAGGAACCGTCTGAACCTATAAGGAAAATAAAAGATTATAAATAATTTCATAAGCTTATCCAAATAATTTAAAAAGTTTGTAATATAAAATCAACATGTACAACATCCTCTATAACTACTTGTTTAGTAGCGGGGTCATCGACATTCGTCCTTGAACTACCACCTTTTTCGAACACCCTTGCGAGGCCATCATCATTTAATGTGTTGTCCTGGAACAAGGGAGAGTTAGAGTTGACATGAAACTCTTCATACTCGTGCTTGATGATGTCATTATGGCTCGTCATGGCAGCCTCGATCTCCTCGACCATCTTAATCAGCTCTAGATCTGTCTAGAAAGGGTCTTGCGATTGGGTGAGGGCGTTGCCAAATTGACTGGATACACCAATATAATATTCAGGTAAGTATTCTGCACTAGACCCCAACATTGCCTTGGTTGTCTCAGTGAGTGCCTTTGACACCTCGTCGTCCTTGCACTCTTTAGGTATTTTGTTAGTCTTGTCCGCTAACTTCACAATGACTTTCGCCAAATCCCTCAAGTCCTCGCCCAATGCCCTATTAAATTCCTGCAAAATACAAATGTACATTACCAAAAAAAAAATGACCAGCCAAAAAATTAAACATGAACATATACCCTAAACTTACACATGCTCAAAAATCACCATTCATTTGCTAAAAATTACAAACCAACATCACCATAAATAACACCCAATACAAAATGAATATCGATAACCCTAAATTATTTAAAAGACAAATAGTATAACAAAACTGAAAATATGAATATCACTTCAGATTTAATGAATACGAATCTAAAATAATCTAAACATACCAAGAGCACATAATATGGTACTTTTCCAATGTGAATATATTTGATCTACACATGAATAACACATTATGGAAGGTGAATATCACTTACAAACAAACCATACTAATATCAATAAAATATTGTTGCAACATAAAAATGAAAAACACCATCATTATCATGAATATAATATCATTTAATTTTGGTAAGTGCACACACAGTTAAATGAATGTCATATAATTTGCATCCATAAAACGAATTTTAATTAACACAAATTACCCTATTTGCATTATAAACTAAGGTAGAGCACATAGTAACCTGTTTCGTCGATGGTACACGTCCACCTTCATTGTTTGGGCGATCATCAACCCTCCTCTATGGAATTTGATGGTGTGGGGAACTTGTTGTTCATGAATTTGTTATTGGGGTTCAACTGATCCTTCACCCACAACACCATAACTCGTCTCAGACTTCTCCCTTTGTGCAACCAACACATCTGTCCATCCAATGAATGCTGGAAATGCCCTTGGTATGGTTGTCTGGCAATACAGAACAACTCTATCCAAGTAGAGTACCTGCAACATCGGCTGAAAAGTCAATAAATTTACTACTTAAAAACAACAATATTTACTTCAAACATCAAAACTTACGGTCAAAAATATCAATGGACCGGTAAAGCACGCATTAGGGTCCCATTTCTTTTTGGCGTCAATGAGACACTTTAGGACAAAGCGACACCAATTCATTAATCCCAACCGATTGACACGCTCTAAGCTCCGGATGAGAGACTAATTTGTAGCCCCACTCTGCGTTGGTTCAATGAGGCATGAGTGAAATAAGACAATGAAATCTTGGAGGAACTCTTTACCCCCTTCGGTGCACGCCAACATTTTCTTGGCGACTTGATCATTTCTGATCTCATGGTTTTTCCCTCCAACGTGTTCTCTCCACTTGTCAAGCACATCCGTTTTTAAGCTTGGATCAATCTTCACCACCTCAGCAGGACCACGTGGGATTCCAAGGCAAATCTCCACATCAGCTTCAATCACATCCAAACAATCGCCGTCTGGTAGCTTAATATTTCATGTTCTTGGGTGGTAATTTTCAACCAGGAACATGCACAAATGGCTATACAAAAAAAAACATATTCATACAAATTTGACGGCAAACATATTGGAAATGACATTAATAAATGTAAAATAAGCATTACTATCATTAAAAAAATTTGGAACTATGAATACAACACATGACTATCATTAAGAATGAATCAAAATAAAACCCAATCAAGCATATTGTGTAACTAAACACGAGTAGCGCTAATTAACGTGAATAATAGAGTCACTTTTATGAATATCCCTATATGAATATTTGAATATCATATCAGATCACATGCATACAAGAACATAAAGATGCAAACATGCATATTACCTTCTTTTAACTGAATATCCATTATTCAGACATGCATATCATAAATAAAATTATGAAAACAATAACATATATATATCCTAAAGAATATTTAAATATGACATCAGATCATATGCATACCATGTAATTCAAGTTACGACCATGCATACCTTTACAACATACATGCATATCACTGAAATTTTCATGAATATCCTTTATTAAAGCATGCATATCATAAATAACCATCATGAATATGACAACATACTAATCCTAACATAAACAAAAAAAACATCAATGAAGCATGATTTGCAACCCTATTGTAATTCATACCGTGGGATGTCAAATGAATTCAACCTCAACAAACTTCCAAATCCAATCTCATTAACTTGCTTCTTTTGCACTTCATTCCTTTGCCCTACTGCTTCCACAAAGACTGGTAGTTTACCCAGGTGTTTGATAATGGGGAATACCTGCTTGGACTTCCTCGTCAAAAGATGACGTGCATCATCTTCGGAATCAGACTCTATTATTTTGGGCTCAACCATCTTGGCCTTCCCTTTGTCCTTACTCTTCTTATTCTTCAAACCTAAACATTAACACAAAATGTTAGATAGGGATAATGAGACGTCACATATTAAATAAGTTCTAATATGGAAATATGAACATGTACCAGCATCAGCTTTTGTGGTATTTTTCTATGTAACAACATTTTTCTTCTTTTGTAGGCTCAACTGGCACTTCCGCACAGTCAACGGAACATCCTCGTCAAAATCATCTCCATTGTCTTCATCTAAATAACCCATAGAAAAATATAACAAAACTAACAAGTACAATTTAAATATCATATAATAAGAGCATAATTTCATTTCACTTACCGATTGCATTTCTCTTCAACTTGCTCTTCTTAAACTTTTCCACATGACCAACATCGACATCATCAGGACAGTCCACATTGCCAACTGCTGCATTTTGCCTATCACGAGTAGCATGAAGCTTCAGCCGTCTACTAACTGGTGACCCGATAGCAACAATTTGATTATCATCAACTCCTCCATCAGATACAACTAGAGCAACTGTGTTTTCCTCAGATTGCAAAGTTTCCTCGTGTTCATTGGCATCAGGTGTGTTTTGCTCCAAGTTTGGGGGTTCTCCAGATTCATTTGCAGTAGATGTGTTTTGCTCTAGTGTTGGTGATTCTTCTTGGCCATGATTTGATGGAAAGCCTGTAAAACATATTAATTTGATTAGAATATAAGCTGAGGAAAACACAGAGATATCATAATCATTGATATTACAGATTGGTCAATTACAAACAATCTCAAAAAGACAATAAAAACATCAAGACATATGCAACTATTCTAAAATGAATAATACTAATGAAATCAGGAATAACACATTATAAATATGACAACCATAAACTGCTTCATGAATATCCACTGAGAAACCATGAATATCACATAGTGATAACTGAATATCACATAATGAGAATGAATAACACTTGCAAATAAAAATTCAAAACAACATCACCATGAATAGCACCATCATTATAAGAGATAAAACAGATTAGATCATTATAAGAAAATCAATTATGATATCATAATCATCAATATCACAAAAATATGACAACCAGAAAATCAATTATTATATAACAATCACAAAAATACAATAAAAAAAATCAAGACATATGCAACTATTCTAAAATGAATATCAATAATAAAATTATGAATAACACATCATGCGTATGACAACCATAAACTGTTTCATGAATATCAACTTAGAAACCATGAAAATCATGTAGTGATAAATGAAAATCACATGCAAACAATTTAAACTAATATCAACCAAAAATTCAAAACAACACCATGAATAACACCATCATTATCCTGAATATAATATTATAAGAAAAGAAATACTAAACCATAGCACCACGACAACCTACTTCGCACTTATCCAATGGCTATACATGCATATAAACTGGAAAAACATGAATAATGCACACACGGTGAAATGAATGTCATTTAATTTGCATCCAAAAATCGAGCTTTAAGTAACAAAAATTACCTTTCACAAGCCTTCGACGCTTGCTATCTTTCTTTTTCGGGGAAAAGTTATCCTTCTTAGTCGGGGAAATTTTACCTTTTGCCAACATTCCTCTAACCATCTTTGCACAATATGACCTAACAACAAACCGAAATCATTTGACGAATTATCAACCCCGACAAACAAAACCAAACAAACTGAATATAGAAAGCTCTTCAAAAGAAATTGATTTACAATTGGTTTGAGACAATTAGTTTATTTTAACAATCAAAACCTGATATTAGTGTTAGGGAGTTTAGAACATTCCATAAACATGCAAAAATGAGATAAACAGATGGGCTAAACCCAAAATTAGTGCCAACACTTCTTTAGAAAAGAACTTGATTTTAGGGTTTTAAGAAAGACGAACCTGAAAGAGCAAGTCCGATGAGAACGGCGATATCGGTGAGTTGCTTCACGGTGAGACGATGACGGCGACAGACTTCACGGCGAAAAGGAATCCCGGGATAAGAGTCCAGAAGCATATAAACACAAGAATAACAAGACGTCAACAACATTCCAAAATAAACCCAAAATCAAACACAAATTTTGGTTAAGAACGAACTGCAAAAAGAAGAGATTTTTAACAAATAGACCTTCGATCATAGTGTTTACCGAGAAGAATGGAGAAGAGAACGAAGATGGCGGAGATAAGCTTCAAGGCGAGACAGAGAGGTTGAAGACGACGAGAATCTTCACGACCAAACAGTGAGAAGCTTCACGAAGAAGAAGAAGAGTGAAGAGAGGACGATAGGTTGACGACGGCAGATTTTTGAAATGAATGAAAAAGAGATCCATAAAAAGTAAAAAGGAAGGTGAAGAGTCAAAAGATTTTGGAGGTACAAAATCCCTAAAATGACGTGAACAAATTTCATTCGGGTGTAGTGCCTACCACACTACCAAAATACATCTTTTAAAAAATAATCATAATCCTTGATTTACTTCTAATCTAAGGGGTATAATTTGTACTATCGTTTCACCCTAAATCCCTATTTCACCAGAACCAAATTCTTGAGTGATAAGCATTAGTGAATTGAGTTTGTTTTCTAAACTTGGGCCGCAAGCAGTGGCAAGGGAACGTGATTATAATTTGACTCTCATTCTTGTCAAGCAACCAATTATAGTGAAATTTAATATTCTTTTGAACGTACAAGTGTACACCATTATGAAATAAAGTAGTAGTAGTTCATCTATTGTAAAGTTGGTCAAACTTGAAATCGAATTAAAACTATATGGTTGAAATAAAGTAGTAGTAGTTCATCTATTCGAGTTACCCTCTTCATGAGGGAAACTCCCTTCCCTCCTTCGTGAGGATTCTCCCTCCTCCGTGAGGGCTACTTAGGCCGTTGTTCCTCCGTCTCCTCCAGTTCTCCACCTTCCCGCTGTTCTTCCTCTCCACCATTTTTCTCTCTCTCCTCCTGTTATGGCATTTTTGTACAAGTCTTTCTCTCGCCGCAGTCGCCGCCCTCCTTTGGTCACCGAGGTCCACAGCCGCTCCGCCTTCTCGGTTTCCTCTCCGAGTTCCTGTCGGTTTGAGGCTTCATGGATTTGCTCTGGTCGCCACTGCCTCTCCTTCTGCTTGCCATTTCGTCGCCGCTGCCCCTCCAATTTCATGCCTTTCCGCCTTCGTCAAGGTCGGTCTGCAGATCCAGATCTGTTGGCTGATTGGGGTCTCAGCTGGGGGCAATTTTGGCTGGCTGTTTGGGGTCTCAGTTTGGGTAAATTTTGTTGGCTTAATTTGGGGGTTGCTTCCGTTTTGTGTGTTTTAATCTTTCGGTCTTTTTTTGCTTTCCCTAGATGTTTTAGTTTGCGGTTTGTTGGTGTCGTAATTCCAGGATATGCTGCCAAAATTTCATGTGCTTTTGTTCCTCTTCTGCTGGTTTGCTTTTATTCCTGGAGTTACTGTTTTGGTGCAAGCATTTTGGGTCTTGTTGGTTGTTCTGTTTTTCTTAGTCTTGAGAGTGCTTGTGTTTGTGCTTCTCTTTGGGTCAATTTTGTACAGCTTGTAGGTGTTAGTTTGGGAGATGTTGGCTTTGTTGGCCTGCCTTGTCCACTGTTTCAGCCTGATGGATCTTTGGTAGCTCTTGGGAGTAATGCTTTAAAACCAAGTGTTGTTACGGATCTGATGGGTTTAGTGGCTCAGGTTTGGGGTCTGCTTTATGTCAGGGAACTAGGAGTTTCAGCTCTGAAGACTCGTCCTGATTGTTCTTTCAATCGGTTCTTCTCTAGTTATGCTATTTTGATTGCTTCTAGTTTTTGGTCTCTCTTTTCTTCTAATTTGTCCTTCTATTCCTTGCCTTCTGGGCAATGGTATACTTATGTTTCATCTACAATCTGGCAATTTGTCTTGGCTTACACCCTATACTTTATAATTGTTCTTCTGTTTAATATATAAGTCTCTCTTTCCATAAAAAAAAGGGTGTCAATTTTTGTAGTAAAGGGCATACCCTAGACACTTGCAACTAAATAAACAAACCTTGCAATAATAGATTAATAGGGTTATCTCTGTAAATAATGGGGGAAAATATGTCTAACTGATAGGTGTCATTTCATACACCTTAACTAGCAAGTATTAGCATTACTTAGAGGAGTTTATGACTAGATTTAGGGTTAAGTCTGTAATCCAGAAGATGTGGAGAGAATTAAAGATATCAAGGGACTTACAGCTTATTTGAAGAAGATGAAGATGGATGAGGATCTGCTGGAGATTAATTGGAGAAGACTACCAACACTTGGTAGTAATGAAGAGCAGAAGAGAATGAGTGAAGAGTTGAAGGAAGGAGAGGGCAGAAGTTGACGCCCCGCGCCAGAAGCCACCGCGACCCGGCGGTGGACCTCAGAGAAGAACTGGTCGCGCCAGAGGATAGCCACCGCCCCGCGGTGGAAGTCACCGCCTCGCGGTGGACTTGTTAACGCCTTGCGGCCAGCGAGATATTATTTCCTAATTTGCATTTCCGGATTTCCTATTTTTATTTTCTTATTTCCTTTAGTATTATTTCTAGGTTTAGTTTATTTTCCCTAGCCTATTTAAGACCTTTTCCAGGTCTTGAGTAAGGAGACAATTTTATCATCGTAGTTTTTCTCAATTAGGGTTTCATTTGCATCTCAATGGAGCACTAATTTCCCCTTGTTCTACTAGACGTTTGAAGCAATACAGTTGATTCGTTTGTGAGATTTCTATTCCTTGTTCTTATTCTTATATGTGTTGGTTTAATTCTCTTGGTTATATTGAGTATTGATTTATTGTTATTCTTCATAGCCTGGCCAACTAGGTTGAGTAGTATTTATCAATTGCTAGGATTGCATATAGTGGAATATGAGTGCATATCTAGTAGCATACATGATTAAACATATAGTGGAATACGAGTGTTTAATTGTGAGTGAGAATTATTTGCATGTTGAGTAGTAAGGTTTTCTTCTATTCGCATGTATCCTATATCCTTGCATGCATTGCTATTGCTTTATTAGTGGTAAGGTTTTCTTCCATTGATACTGTAGTAAGTACTATCAACAACTTTCTGAATTGGTAGTTAATAACGATCAGGGTGGGAACAACCATAAGAATAGTAAAAGAACTTGGATTTATAAGATTTCAGTGATCGACTTATATCTCTGTATTGTGGATCTCGTTCTAGTGGAACTACTTTCCCCAATCATATTCTCAAATCAACCAAAGCTGTTTACTTTACTGTGTTTGATAATCAAAAAACCCCTTGTTACTTTGCATGCTTATAAACACATAGATTGATTACTTCCTCCCTGTGGGTTCGACCCTTGCTTGCTTGCTATACATCTGTTTAGTAGGTTTGTTAGGACTTTTACTTTGATTAGGCTATTCAACGATATTTGCATTGCATATTTTAGCCACGTCACTAACAGTCTAACACTAACATTCTCGGCATATTTTATGGTTTTTTCAGCCCGTAATAAAGATAAAATATTATGATCAAAACAAGCCTTAACATAATTTCTTATATTAGCAATTTTGTTTATAAAACGAGGCTTCACAACATAAGCATTTGGATATTTATAACACATGCTTATGTTGAGAAGGCTTGTTTCGGATACAAAATTACTAATATAAAAATAGCTAAAAAGATAAGAAAAAGAAGTGTTTTTTTTAATAAAGGCAAACTATAAGGCCCTTCTAAAAGGAAGGATGTCCTAAATCATCTGAATGGATGATCTTTATAAGCTGAGTACCAAAAGAATTACAAGTAGAGTTCAATTGTAAGAAATCATATGTATCACAGAGCAAGAGATGAGGACGGCAAAAGTCATTGTTAAGAGAGAGGAGCTGTTGAAATTGAAGAAGGGCGTAAGAAGGGATAGGATGCGTAGTAAAAAAATTTGTTGCATGGTTGGCCTCACGGAAGCAGTAGAAGACCTGAAAAGAAGCAAAAGACGAAAGCAACGAGCAAATATCCATAATAATAGAGTATAATTCCCAAGGAATTTTCCATATTCCTCGGATGGAATTAATAACTAATAAATTATCTCCTTCGATAATTAAGTTTTTTATATTAAGGGCACCAGCAGATTGAACACCAGAAAGTGCTGCCAACGCTTCACAATGTAAAATTGACGTGAATGGGATTTGTTCCCGATAAAAGGAAACAATTTTTCCATTGGAGTTTCAGAGTATGTGCCCTAAATGGGAGGTGCCATCAGCTTTCCTAGAGCCATCAAAGTTTAGTTTGACATAATTAGAAGGGGTTTTTTTCCAGGCCCGGTTAGTTAAAAGAGCATGGTTGCGCCTTATGGATGTGGGTTTAGTGTTAGTAGTGGAATTTGTCCAGTCAAGAAAATATCGCCAAGCTTGTTCAGAGGGGCAAACATTGAGAGAGGTTTCTGATTGACGAAGTATAAGGTTATTGTGATGCATCCAAATGGACCACCAGAGAAAGAGTAATGGGTCGGATTTGAATTGGATTGCCTAAAATGTTTGAAATTAAAACAAAAGTCAGATGAAAGATGAAGAGAGAAGGAATAATTAAGTTTAGTTTCTAGTTTAGATATCATGGATTGAGTAAAAGAGCAAGTAAAGAAAAGATGGTTTAGATTTTCATCCATAGTATGGCAGAGCTGGCAAGTGGGAAAATGGAATGAAAATGTCTATTAAGTCGTTCCGTAGTGGGAAGGCCATCCATAATTGCTTTTCAAATAAAATTTTGAATTTTTGGGATCTTTAGTTTCCAAATCCAGGAAAAAGATTGTGTATGCGGAGGTTATATAGCCCTATAATTCAATTTGTGTGTGGATGAAATTGTAAAATGACCATCCATAGGTGTCAAGGGAATGTGTATATTCGCAATTTTCGCAGTATTATGTGGGGGTAATAATTCTTGTAGGGCAGTCAAATTCTAACTATTGGATTGGGTGATAAAAGAGGATACAATGATATTAGGATTAGTGTTGTTATTAAAATAGGGAAAAAGGTCACAATTAGGAACCCAAGCATCTAACCAGAATTTTATCATGTTACCGTTACCATGTTCCCAAGCAAGGCCTTTCTTAAACTCATTGCGGAGGTGTAAGAGACGAGAGAATTGCCATGATTGTTTGAATTTCTTGCGATAGGAAAATAAATTTATAGAGGTAAGGTATTTTTCAGTAATAATGTGGACCCATAAATTATAAGGGTCCATCAGATTTTTTTATAATAACTTCATTTGAAAATATTTGTTTGTTTTGTGTGTGGTATGGAGCCAGAAAAAGAAGTGTTGTTGAACGTCTCTAGAATAGATCAGTACCTATTGTAGTTTTCCTAAATTAACCCTATTATTTTGTTTTATTCTCTCTTTCATGCCCTGACCAACAACCTCCCAAAAATTATTTTGTTTTATTCTCTCTTGAAGAAGAAGATGCATGACATAAAGATTGAAAAACTTAAAAAAGAAAGAACAAATAACACGTGAAAAAGCACAACTTCAAGAAGAACCTGCAGTTTTAGCGAGAGAACGATCTCGAGCGGAAGCTGATCAATTCAAAAAGAAAGAGGACGACAAAATTAGGTAATGTATTAAATTGCACGAACGTCGTGCAAAGCCAATCAACGTTGTTATCGCACTCGGATTCGATTGCACAATCTTCATCAAAATGCTTGTCGATTCGGATATGGAAACGCCAATTCACGAGGTGTATTAGGATACCCTTTTAGTTGTTGAAGTTTTTGATTGGGAATTGGATGAAACAATTAGAACAAAAACAACTGTTGTTGACTTAGATGTCCTTCCGAGCACCAATTCAAATATCACGAGTATTCCGGAAAGTAAAAAATCACAATGACTTGGTACCCTACAATCCCAAATCGAGTTTACGAGGCACTCCGGTAGCGCTATGTTGGTTGAATTTTGGGAGACTTCGTAGATGAATTCCAATATACAAGGCAAAGGCTCGTCTAAATGAAATTTGTCCTCTCTCGAAACTTGAACATCGATATGTTAGAACTCATTTAAAAAGTGGCGCCGGTAACTTTTCCGGGAACAATTCCGGTGGGCTCCGGCCAACGACAACACCGGAAAATGGAAGCATTGGCTTCGTCTACGCGAGCACATTCTCGTAATGTACTCATACGACAAAAATGAATTCCGTTTGGATGAGAAATGGAGGCCCAAAGTTGGTATCATGAAGTGCATAACTTGAGACAATTTCGGATGAAAATGTGTATCCCGTATTGGAAGTTTGGAGGAAAATTCACTAGTATATATACTAGGAAATTGGATCCAAGGTTGTGGCCTTGGGTCACCACCCATGTGTAATGGAGAGAGGACCTAGATCATCAAGACCACACGCGTGCCAAGCCGGGCCGGGCCGGGCCGGACTTGGCTTGGGCTAGCCAGCCAACGCTATATTTTTTGGGCCGATCCAAAAGAGTTTTTGCACCTCATTCTAATAATCAGAACAACATCTCCATTGAAAGTGTCTCTCTCCTTCCCTGTTTTAATCGAGTCTGAGAGTTCAACACAGAACGAGTTTGTAGGCTTCTGATCATTGGTTGCGCAATTCAGAAAGGGTTTTTGCATCGGCCCAAAAAATATAGCGAGTCAAAGCCCAACCGATGGGTCTTCTGGATCGGCCCAAAAAATATAGCGTTGGCTGGCCAGCCCAAGCTATGTATTGGGCCCCAGCCCAGCCATGTGTAATGGAGAGAGGACCTAGCTCATCAAGACCACACACGTGCCAAGCCGGGTCGGGCCGGGCTTGGCTTGGGCTAGCCAGCCAACGCTATATTTTTTGGGCCGATCCAAAAGAGTTTTTGCACCTCATTCTAATAATCAAAACAACAACATCTCCATTGAAAGCGTCTCTCTCCTTCCATGTTTTAATCGAGTCTGAGAGTTCAACACAGAACGAGTCCGTAGGCTTCTGAGCATTGGTTGCGCAATTCAGAAAGGGTTTTTGCATCGGCCCAAAAATATAGCGAGTCAAAGCCCAACCGATGGGTCTTCTGGATCGGCCCAAAAAATATAGCGTTGGCTGACCAGCCCAAGCTATGTATTGGGCCCTAGCCCGGCCCGGGCCGGGCTAGGCTGGGCTGGGCTTGGGCCCAATACATAGCTTGGGCTGAGCCCTCTGCACCTCATTCTAATCAGAACAACAACATCTCCACTAAAAGCGTCTCTCTCCTTCCCTGTTTTAATCGAGTCTGAGAGTTCAACACAGAACGAGTTCGTAGGCTTCTGAGCATTGGTTGCGCAATTCAGAAGAGTTTTTGCAGTTGTATCCTAGGATTCGGATCGCTTCAGAACCGTCGCAATACGGGGCGATTTCAGAATTAAGGATAAAGATCCTTCTCGCCTCTACATCCAGATTCCATCCGAATTCTGTTCGGTAGTTTTATTCGCTGTTTAATTCACAGTTTTGTGCGTTTTAATATTTGCAGTTTAAATTCTGTTCGGTTCTTCAATAGTGTTCCTACACGATATCTTGTGAAAGCTAGATGTTAGTGATGGAACTGATGAACGAGAAGTTGTTCATCATCCTATTGAGGAGGACGAGTATCATCTTCGAAATCCTATACTTGAACTCTATTATTGAAAACGGGATAGAGAAATCACAATAAGAAAATAGGAACCGATAGAATCAATAAAAAAAACAATGGGTATAATTGTCAAAAAACATACAATTGGTGATGAAGTGGTGAATTTGCGGTGATGTTTAGCATTTAGGTTTATAAATTGTTAGGATGAAAAAAAAATAAAGAATTTTGTTTGGATTTTCAATTAAAGTTAAGGGTGATTTACAAGAAAAAACACTCATTATAATTACGGAGTTTATTAAAAAAGAGAGCTTATATTTGTAATAAGAGTATGATACAAAATAGGTCAACGAGATTGAGTTTTTGGGAGCTTATTTACAATGATAATTTGGTGATATTTTAAACACAATTTCTATATACACTATATTTCGCTTCTATATACACTACAAAATTGTACTCAAGAACTTGGCGTACACCAAATACAGGCGTAGAAGCTTAAATATAGCCATTGGAAGTGGTTTTATACTTGTTTTTTGTATTATCTCGTGCGCGAATATTTGGCATTCTACAGGTCATTGCATACAATGTATTTTAACAAAAGTAGTTGTTGGAAGTAGCCGGTGGAAACTTTGAAATTTGCCTTCTGTGCCAGGGGATGGCGTACACCAAGAGTTGGCGGAGCCCAACAATTATAATTCCAACGATCGAATTTTTCCTCTATAAATACTCAAACTCATTCATCCAAATTCCACACACGAGTACAATCTTACCAAAATAACAAATAGCGAAAACAAATATTGGAGTAGAGAAGAAGACGATGATGAATTCGACCCTAACAATTTTGCGGTTAGTAATGCATAATTGTTCGTAAAAGGCTTGATAGTTGATATATATATAGTTGCATTATATATATAGATATGAATTAGGTATGGATGGATAAAAGTTCTTATAGTATGGGTATGGAGATATTGTATGCAATATTGTATGAATTAGTGTAGGTATGGATAAATAAACGTTTATATAGTTTTACGGAAGATTTGTATCGTATAAATCATAAGGCATATATTATAAGATTAGTAAAGTGGAGAAGATGATGTAGATATTGTACGTGTAATTGTGAAGTAGTAGTTCTTTAAGTTTAGAAATGGAGATATTGTTTTGTTATAGTATTACTATTGTAGTTTTGTTAGTAAATATTAAATACAATTTTTCAAATTCAAGAGGGAATTGTTCATTTTTTTAGAAACAATTTTATGATGAAAATGTGTAGGAAAACAAGAATAAAAAAATGGGAAAAATGTTTTGGCCCGACAAAAATACAAAAAGCAAAACTGACCATGCTTAGTGAAAATAACTGTCTAACTATAAAAATGAAATTGTTCAATTTTAAGATACAATTGTTCAACATTTTTAATACAATTGTTCAATTTTATATATTGTTAAAAACAAATGTTCAACTTTTAACATTCAACTTGTAATATCCCACTTAAATTAGAAGGGTAATATGGTAATTTTAATTTGATAATAATAATAAAAGTTATAAATTTATTTTATTTATGTTAGAGAAGTAATTTTATTTTCATTGACTTAAGTTCAAATGATGGGTTTATGATAAATTTTTGGTACAAATTATCAAATAGGTTATAATAGTATGGTAGAAATAAATAATTAAGTATAACCATGAATGTGGTCTTGAGAATTTTAAGATATATAATAAAGGTTATAAGAATTATTATGTTTATCCATGAAAAGATAAAATTAACCTAAGTAGGTTATCTTTTTAAGTCATGAATTATTTATATTATATTAACTTATGTTAATATTAATTTAAACAAATTAATCTTTTTAAGCTTACAGTATTTAAAGTAAGAATAATAGAAGGTTAACTAAAACATGATTAAAAGTGATTTAAGCTTAAAACTAGCTCAATTTAATTTTTCCTTTCACTCAAATTTGGGTGAATATGTACAAATAAACTTAAGATAAGTTATAAATAAGATTGGGTAATTTTTAGAATTTTTGAAAAGTCAAGTAAGGGTACTTTTGCAACAACTTTTAAAAGTTGGGCAAAAATGTACCATTTGGCCAAACATAAGGGGGGCCGTGTGCAAATATGTGTAATTTGGGCTGCTTCTTCAACCTCCAGCCAAGGCACAAAAAACGCAGCTTTTGGAGCTCCTTCAATGGCGGATTTCGGCTCCAATTCGCACCCATTTGTCCAAGTTAAATCATGGGCTTTAAAGAATAACCAATCCCGAACCTAACACCCGTAGAATCAAGATTTTTAATGGCCCAATTTGATCGAATTTCATCACTTAAGTCGAACAGCCCAAACATACTCGCTCAAGCTTGGAGCTCGCGGCCATGACCGATTTTGGCCCAAAAACGAGCTCGTTTTTGACAATTGAAGCATGGGCTTTGTGGGTAACATCTTGAAGTGTATAATTACCATAAAATCGGGATGAATTATCCCCAAACGAGATTGAATTTCATCCAAAAGGAAAGATAATATCTCGGTCGTGTCGTCCAAGGAATTGGCAAAATTGGATCCGATTCGGGATCGTTTTGGGCCAAATTTTATACCAATCTGTACGGTTTTGAGAGATCTATCGCGGCTGTTCATCACAGAATTTCGTCATCTTCCTTGCTTCGTTTTTGCAATTGGTACCATCATCCACCAAGGAGTCCTATTCAAAACCCCTCTAACCCCAGCCCCGGTGGTAGTCCGGCAAAGACAAATTTCTCCGTTTTCCGGCGAGTGTTCTTGCGAGAATTACGGTACGGTGTTCAACCAAATTTCCGGTTTTGATTTGTTTTGTTTTTTATTAATCTTGATTAATTGTATTAATCTAAACTAATTAAAAATTATTTTAGGCTAAATTAATTTTTTTGTATTAAAATACAATTTTTTGGATATTATCTTGTATTATGAATTGTTAAATTGCAACACTTCATCTAGATAAGTGTTGGGCGAGAAATTAGTAGGTTTATAAATAAATTATTTTATTGTTATGATTATTTAGAATATACGACGAAATGATTTTAGTATCGTATTAATTATCGTTTTATCGAAAAACCTTGAAATTGATTTATTTAAAATTAAATAAATTCAATTAAAAATCGAGACTTGTATCCTTCAAATGTCGTTATTGAATAAATTATCCAATCCTAATTTATTTATGTCGCCTTATTTGGGTACATCTTGGAATCGTTTTTGGAACGGAAATAAAGAAGGGAGCCGATTTGCTTTTCGAAAGCAATTATCTTCAATACGCCGTTCAAGTTCTTCGTGATTCAAGGCAAGTGACGGTTTGATCTTGTAATTTATTCCATATTTTTCTTAATTGACAATTAATCTATTGTCTTAATTAAATTGGGATAAATATTCTTAATTTTGTGTTTGAGAACTTGTGTGTTAAATTGGCGTGTAAATGAACCTTATTTATTAGATTGTATATTTGCTAGCAACGACCCTCATATATATATAATTATAGGGTGCTAGATGAACTTTGTTGTGCATTTGTTGTGCATTTGGTATGGACTTATATGCTAGTTAGCACGAGTATTCGTAGGAACGCTAATTATCTTGCGAGGTTTAGCTGCTTCTTTATAACTTGGTATTAGGAGGATTATTGTCCTGATATTTTTGGTCATGACCTACCCTTATTTGAATATAAGTGGTGGTGCACTTGGTTAGTGTCAATATTCGAGATTCGTCCCATTCTATATCTCATTGCAAGATCGGTTGTGGAATTAGAAGCCTTAACGTTAATGCACGTTTTGAAATTAAATAACATAAGTTCCGTTTTGCACATAATTAATATACCTTCGGGCGAGAAGTACAATGTGGAACCTCCTCGGGCTTCTATTTATGAAGGTCCTCTTACCAATCTGTATTTGCACAATACGTATGCGGTGAGGTTGATTAAGGACCCGATTATTCAAAGAAATCGTTTTTAAAACATTTTGTGATAATTGTAAATGTTTCCAAACAAACGTACATAATTCCTATAGACTCAATTCCTTTGGAGTCTTCTCTTGGCGCATATCTTTTTCTATCGTTTCAATGAGAGTATCCGAGTTATGTATCGTCTACTGACTATTATTCGAGAGACAATGATAGTAATTGGATACAATCACAAGAACCACTCTGTTTGAGCCCTTCTTTAGTCTTTCATTAGACTAACCGACCTTTCTCTTTCCTTGTATGGTTGGCTGGTGTAATCCGTCCTATACGGCACATCAGTGGTTGGTCTCAAACAACCCTGAAGTAACAAATCGAAGACGAAGGCCTGTAGTCACTAGTACAAAAAGAGACGCACATCTCACAATTTTTACCTCACTTTTATTAAACCGGGGTAACAATGATATCTGGTCCACGATTATTAATAAAAGCGGGGTATACGATCACTTTTTAAATAATTATGTATTATTGGACTGTGGTTTATAACAAATAACCGCGGTTCGGGTATAATTGATCTTTATTTTTATTTTTTTAATATCTCGGACCTTGGTGGGAAATATAACAACGGTGCGGTTTAACAAAAATAATAATCACGGACCGCGGTTATAACCAAAATTGCGGTCCCGTTTATTTTTATTTTGCCCAAAAAAAACTTCCCGTCTCGCCTCATACTCGATCTTCTTCTGTTCGCCGCTCACATGTCTGCGTACAACACCCATAGCCTTCGCTTGCCATTCTCGTTCTCGCTCTTGGCCAAAGTCGTCGTCTCGCCGCGCGCCTTTCACACTCGCCGTCCCCCGGTCAAACCAACATGAGCTCCGACCACAGGTCAGTTCGCCCTTATCTCTCTCTTCCAACACCCTAAATTAGGGTTCTCTAATTCTTGTGTAATCGCAACACTTAGAGGAACCTAAAATAAGTAAATAGGTTATGTTGTTCACTGGTGCTAAAATGTGTTCATATGATTTCATGTGCAATTTTGGATCCAAGTTAATGATTTGCCTTTAGGGTTGGACAATAAAACAACGGCGATGTCAATTGGTAATGATATGGGCAACTTTATCGGTGTGGATGACTCTAATTCTCTCGGCCTTGATCCAGTTCTGAGAATCTGAGTTTCCATTGATGGGTTCGAATTAGATGGGTTGGAAATTAAGAGAAGTAGAAACCCTATTATATTTTAGGCTCGGTTGCTGGTCCTCATCCATACCCCATGATGGTCAGAGACTTCTGTAGGATCGTACGTGTTAGCAATCAAAGGGAACTGGGAGTCCAGTTCCTTAGCAACGGAATAAGTAAACAATAACAGAATCAAGACAAGTTCCTTAGAGCGGGAACCTTTGATAACCAACTAGTTATCTAGGATAAAACCCACTACCTCTTCTTGCAAGAGGATTTCAAAGTCTACTTCTTGTATTAATACTTCGATTACAATCAACTAGGATAGAACACACAGATTAAGTCTTAGACACACTAAGGACTCTCTACCTAGTTCGACCAAATCAAGCAACAACAAGACAATCGACTTACAGTTCTTCTTCAAAGAACTTGGCACGGTTTCTTCTCTGTAAGCAGTAAGCGTGAATGCGTATTTTGAGAGAGTGGTTTAACTACTCTATTTATGTAACGTAGTTGATGAAAGAAGTGAATCTTCAACAACCAGATTACATAAATAAAATAATCAAAAAGTAATCGTAAAAGATAATATTTGTTACCAAATATAATCTTCCACGATTTTACATGTTTTGTTTCCATAAAGATATACTTTTGACTCCTAAAATATATGGAAACAGGATAAGATCTTCACGTTCTCTCTCCAACTGAAGATCTACCCTAATCAGCTCGCCGCCGCTCTTCATGTCTTGTTCCAAGTGATTCCAACGTCATCAAGCTTCAGTTCCTTACGCCAGTTCCCAAATTTGGCGTCTTCGTCTCTGTCTTGTTCTTTCCGAATCCAGAGTTCCCTATTTATCACACTCAAGGAAATATCAATAGCAATGATGTTTGTCATTATCAAAACTAGGAACACTGAGGAAGGGAACTAGGTAGGGAACTGGAGTTCCCAAAAGTTCACTTTCTAACAATTTCCCCCTTTTTGATGATGACAAACATGTGGGACCTGGCATATCGAAATAGGCATGAATGATATATGAAGAAAAACAGAACATAGCTAGATGTAGGATAATCATTAGTGAATTGCATATTCCCCCTTAACAACAGAACTAGTTCCTTAATTTTTTTTCCCCTTAAGAGAACAGCTAGTTCAAAGTTCCTTTCAGCCTATTAGTTCCATATTGCCAAGTTCATTCCCCCTTTGGACATCATCGAAAAGAGTCAGTTAAATGAATAACAAAGAGAACTTAGAGAGATAAATAAACTAATGCTGAACTCTAGAGAAATGACACCGTAATAATAGTTGAAGGCAAATCAGAACAAGTGCAAGGAACACAGAAAGTTCATTAAATATAAGGAGAACATAGAGAACATAGACAGCATAGACATAACAAAATAAAAAACACTCAGAGAAACACAAAATGGGATCAATATGTGGAAGTGGGATCCTAGGGAACTAGGGTTCCGTGTCAACTGAGTTGGGGAACTGAGCGCCTTCCCACACTACGGCTTGCCCTTGGCCTTGTCTTCTGCAAGCTTGCGATTGACCAACTTCGCCACTTCCTGCACAAGTGCTGCAGAAGTCTTCCACAGCTCCACAACCATTTCATTTGTAAAATTTCTCCCTTTCTCCACTACAGCAGCAACCTTGTCAAAACCTTCAACCAGAGCAGCTTCGATGGATCCCAAGCTGGTCAAGATAACATGTGTGTCAGGGACCAGATGGGGATTAGACTGGCCAGGTTTGAGTTCCTCCTTGTCCTTCTCTGCATCAGAATCCTCATCAACATGCGCCTTCTGTGCTAGACGCTTCACTGTAGTTATTGTGAGCAGCCGAGAAAACTGGGTTTCCTCAACATCCATAGGGTAAAGACCCAGGCGGCTCAGGATTTTCTTGATGAGGTGGGGATAAGGAAGGGCATGGGTGGTATGGCCTTTGCAGAACTGTATATGAGCGAGAGAAAGCTTTGAGAGATTGTTGTGGAGAGCAAAGAGAATTTTTGAGAGCAGTGCTGATTTAGGGTTTTCCCTGTTTCCTTTTATAAACTCTGAGCAAAATCCTTTCCTTATGAAGCCATTGCCGAATCTTTTCAAATAAGGGAACTCGGAGATCTGTCAAACGGCCAAAAAATCTTCTGAAGCCGAAGGGAACTCATAAATATTCTCATCATCATGTCTGCAGAGCTATCAAATCAAAAACGGGCTTGAATTCCCCAGAAATCTCTGAGAGCAAAATGGCTAGAATGGCAATAACTGCTCTTGGGAAGCGAACTCGGACAAAGCTTGAAATTTGAAATCCGGCTGTTGAAGCATAATTCCCAGTTCCTTTCCTCAGTGGATGACACAGAACCAGGGAGATATGGGTATATTTTATGTAGGGAACCAAGCAATCACTCAAGAAAAATACGTACCCATATTAATAAAATTAGGAAGGCAATTTTGACACTACAAAGATAATTCCCAGTGTGGACTAAACAAAGGATCATAAGGAATTATACGATGTAATCAAGCTTAGGACGGTTTAAAGTCAATCATTATTTCGGCTTATAATATAGGATAGATGTGATCAAATTGACTATATTAAGGCTAACAAAGAGATGTAATCATGATCAAGATATATCATAAAAATTTTGCGATCATGCAATAGTTAAGAACATGCTTTCGAACCGATATTACAGGACATGCGAGTCCATCACAAGATCAAATATCATCAATATTGTCAATGAAATCATAGAAAAGATTCAAATCTAGGCACATCAAGGAAACTAGTAAAGGCAAACGGAACTACTAGTTTACGGATATCATTCCCATAAGTAATCTGAAGGACTCATAAGGTTCTCGATTTAATGCTTTGGTGAATATATCGGCAATTTGATCTTCAGTCCTATAATGTTCTAGCAGTATGTTCCCTTTTTCAACATGATCACGCAAGAAATGATGCCTAATGTCAATATGCTTAGTCCTAGTATGATGCACAGGATTTTTGGAGATGTTGATTGCACTGGTATTGTCATATAAAATCTTAAGAGGGCCAAAAGACATACCAAAATCCACGAGTTGTTGTTTGAGCCAGAGGAGTTGGGAACAACATGCCGCAGCTGCAATGTACTCAGCTTCTGTGGTTGATAGAGCTACCGAGTTTTGTTTCCGGGATCCCCAAGAGACCAAGCAAGGGCCAAGGAACTGGGCCATCCCAGATGTGCTCTTTCGATCAACCAGGTAGCTTGCATAATCCGCATCGGTGTATCCAAGAAGATTGAAGTGGCAATCCTTAGGGTACCAAAGACATAGGTCGTCAGTTCCCCTGAGATAACGAAATATGCGCTTCACTTCAGATAAGTGAGATTCTCTTGGATCAGCTTGAAACCTGGCACACAGACAAACAACAAACACAATATCTGGCCTACTAGCAGTTAGATACATGAGGGAACCTATCATGCCACGATAGAGTTTCTCTTCCACTCGTTGGCCGGTGAGATCGGCGGTGAGACGAGTGGTAGGGGACATGGGGGTGGAGATAGCTTTGCTGGAGTCCATCTTGAACTTCTTCATGAGTTCCTTAAGATATTTCTATTGATGGATTTGAATACCATCGGGCTTCTGAGTGACTTGCAATCCCAGAAAGAAGGATAGTTCCCTAATCATACTAATTTCAAACTCGCTGCTCATGAGATTTTTGAACTTTTCTACAAGAGCCAAGTTAGTGGAACCAAAAATAATGTCATCAACATAGACTTGGACCACTAGAAATTCACCTTTTACTTCCAGAATGAAGAGGGTTTTGTCGATCACACCACGGCGATAGCCATTAGCTATTAGGAACTGGGCAAGGCGATCATACCAAGCCCGAGGGACTTGTTTTAGCCCATAGAGAGCCTTGTCCAAGAAATACACGTGGTCAGGGTGATCATTGTCCTCAAAATCTGGAGGTTGCTTGACATAGACTTCCTCTTGAAGAATGCCATTGAGGAATGCCGTTTTCACGTCTATTTGCTACAATTTGAAACCTTTGTGAGAGGCATAGGCAATGAGCAATCTTATGGCTTCCAATCTTGCCACAGAGGCAAATGTCTCATCGTAGTCGATCCCTTCTTGTTGGTTGTAACCTTGAGCAATCAAACGAGCTTTGTTTCTAGAGACAGCACCGAAATCATCCAGCTTGTTGCGAAACACCCACCGAGTTCCTATGATGTGTCTGTTCTGAGGGCGAGGAACTAGTCGCCAGACTTTGTTCCTCTCGAACTGGTGAAGCTCTTCTTGCATGGCAATGATTCAATCAGCATCCGTCAATGCCTCCGTGATGCTCTTGGGTTCTATAAGAGACAGAAATGCAGTGAAAGCACAATAGGACATATCCTTAAATCCATACCTGACCGGGTGCTTGGTGGTTATTTTGTCTCTGTTGGGAGCTAGAAGATCAGTTCCCGGGGCCTCCACATCTGTGGGTTCAGTGGCCGACGAAGAGGCGGTGTTACGGTTGACTTCTGGAGCAAGTTTTGTTCCCTGAGAGGTAGCATCGACAGCATTCGACGGAGTAGAGGGAACTGGAGCCGTAACAACAGCATCTTGATGAGTTGAGGGAACTGGGGAGATTTCTGTGGAAGTGGATTCCTTAGGCTCAATAGGAGTTGATGGAACTATGGGGGATGATGAGCGGGAGAGCGTAGGATAGGAGTTACGCTTGGAAGGAGCTTCATCATCAAAATCTTCACTTGGTCGTTGAAATGGATCCTCCGAGGGAGCTGAGAGATCCTGCACAAACTTTGAAGGCAATATTTCATTGAAAACAACGTGAATACTTTCCTCTACCTTTCTAGTTCGTTTGTTGAAGACCTTGTATGCTTTGCTACTGGAGGCATATCCGATGAAGATCCCTTCATCACTTCACGGATCAAACTTCCCTAGATTATCCTTCCCATTATTGTGAACAAAACATTTGCAGCCGAAGACTCGAAGATGAGCAATGTTGGGAACTCGTCCTCGAAGTAGCTCATAGGAAGTCTTCTCAAGCATAGGGCATAGCATAGCCCGATTCAGGATGTAACATGCTGCATTGACTGCTCTTGCCCAGAAGGATTGTGAGAGCCCACTTGATATGAGCATGGTGCGAGCCATGTCTTCCAATGTTCTGTTCTTTCTTTCGACAACCCCATTCTGTTGTGGAGTGTAGGGAGCTGAGAAGTTATGATTAACTCCATGTTTCTCGCAAAAGGTTAGAAAATCTCCATTTTCGAACTCAGTTCCATGATCGGAACGAATGGCACGAAGAGATACATTCAACGATTTTTCTAGCAAGGGAACTAGCTCACTAAACCTATCAAAGACTTCACTTTTAGATTTTATGAATAATGTCCAAGTGAATCTAGAGTAATCATCAACAAGTACCAGAATATACATGTTACCACCAATACTTTGAACTCGCATAGGACCACAAAGATCCATGTGAATGAGTTCTAGAGGTTTAGTGGAGCTCACCAGTGTTTTGGACTTGAAGGAACTACGAACCTGTTTCCCTTGAACACAGTCAGAACAGATTTCTGACTTTTCAGCATTTATTTTGGGAAGACCACGAACGAGTTCCTTTTGATGTAGCTTGTGAATGAGCTTGATGCTTGCATGACCAAGTCGCTAATGCCAGAGGGTCGTTTGATCGTCAATGGAAGATAGATACAGCTTTTCTTTGGGAACAAAAATTGGATCAATGATGTAAATGTTATTGAACCTTTTGCCTTTCAGGATTACAGTTCCCTTTCTATCTTCCACAAAGCATTCTTTAGAGGTAAAGAGAATCTCATTTCCCCCTTGATCACACAGTTGTGATACACTAATTAGATCAAAACCTAAATTTTCAACAAGGTTAACATTACTTACCTTGATGTGATCAGTGAGATTCACACTGCCAATTCCATAGATTTTTCCCTTTCTCTTATCTCCGAAGGAAATGGTACCTCCTTGGTATTGCTGAAGTGACGACATTCTTCTTCTATTGCCGGTCATGTGGCATGAGCATCCACTGTCTATGTACCATTTGTCTTGTTGTCGCACTTCGTCCTACACAAGGGAACTCAAACTTTTGGAACCCAGCTAAGCTTAGCTTTTCTGGGAGAATGAGGTTGGTATCTTATCCGTGGGTTAGAAGCAGGAATAAAGTAATAAGGATCATTCACATCATTTATGGCATGCATGTTTTTCTTATTATTTGTTTTCTGGTTCCTTTTCCTAGCATTTTCCTCCATTTGTCTTTTCTTGTGAATGCACTCATGAATATAATGACCATTTTTGCCACAATGCCAGCACACACGATTATAGACAACATGACCATACTTACCATGACCAGGTCGAAATGGTCTTTCTTGCTTTCTCTGCTCAAAATTAACTTTCTTACCTTTAGTTCCTTGAGCTTGATCATTATACATCTTGTGAGCATTCTGGCCATCGAACCAAGTTTGATTCTCTTTTGGCTTCTGTTCAAGCACTTTTACCTTTTCTTCTAGGAACTGGGTTTTGTCACGAGAATTTTGTAAAGCACAATTAAGGGTTTCATTTTTTTCAACCAGTTCCCTTCGAAGTTTCTCGTTCTCAGCAGAGCATGTTTCCTCAGAATCATTGTTACTAGAGTAGCCAAGACCATATCGTTGCTTAACAAAAACAGTTTGATTCACAGTTTTCTCATTTATAGAGTGAGTGAGATGATCAAGTTTGTTCATTATTTCAGCAAGCATAGAAGAAGTGATCTTTTCAGACTCAGTGGAAGGAACAATAGGATTATCAACATGTATGGGTTCCTTTTTAACATTTATGCAAGAGTCACACTTTCTAAGAGGATTAGCAAGCAATTTCTCAGTTTCCTCAAGTTTCCTACTCCAGACAGAGTTTTCAGTGGTTAAGCAAGAGTTCTCGTCTTCATATTCTTCTAGTTTCTCTTGGAGGGAACTAGTTTCATTTCCAAGTTTCTTAATAATCTTGATCAATTGTTTTTATCACATTCAAGAAGAGATTTAGTAAAGTCATAAGAGGATATCTCGGAGTCATCTGATTCAGTTGAGTCTTCGTTGGCCATTAGGCATCTTCCTCCAGAAGTTCCATTTGTATCCAGTTCTCCTTCAGAGTCTTCTGAGTCGTCTCCAAAGGTAGCAAAGATAGCCTTCTTCTGCAGAGGCTTGTCCTCTTCATTAGAGTTCTTAGGACAGTTCCTAGGCAGGTGTCCTCTTTCCTTACATTGATAGCAAGAGTATTTAGAGAGATCTTTTTTCTGGAAGTTTTTCTTGAACTTTCCTTTGATAAAGTGCTTCCTGATGTGCTTAGTAACTAGGGCTGTCATCTCATCTTCTTCTTCTTCAAGGTCAGAGTTTTCTCCCTCCATTTCCAGCCTGGAAAATGCCTTTGAGATTTTTAAGGCAATTCCCTTTTCCATCTTCTTGGCAGAACTTGCTTTGAGTGCCTCTCTTTCATCAACTTCAAGTTTCCCTATGATTTGAGTCAAGGGAAGACCTTGAATACCAAGACTGGTCTTTAGAACTCTTTTGATGAGGCTAAATTTAGAGTTGAGACCATTGATGATTACAAGGGATTTTGACCATTCATCAAGTTCCACGCCAGCGTTGTTGAGTTTGGTGATGAGTCTTGTGAAACGTGAGTGGTATTGAGAGACGTTCTCAGTTTCAAGCATCTCGAAAGTGTGGTATTCTCCTTCTAGAGCAAACTTCCTGCTTTGCTTCAGTTCCTCACTTCCTTCATGCATCTCCTTTAGGGCAGTCCAGATGCCCTTGGCGGTTAGAATTCATATCACCTTGTCCATATCCTCCCTTGTTAATCCATTGAGAATGAGTTGATGAGCTTTAGCATTCTTCTCTTTGATAATGTAGTACTCATGCTTCCAGTCAGCTTCAGCCAAGTCCTTAGGAATAACTCCATCACCATTTTCAACCACGCACCAACACTGATAGTCCATGGTTTGGATGTAGTTGGTCATGCATTTCTCCCACCATTCTTCTTCTCCCTTCTTACAGATGTGGGGTTTGTTGATGGAGATTCCCAAACTGAATTCGCTTGAACTAGTCATCTTGAAATCTGTAAACTAACACAAATCTAGAGTGCTTGCTCTGATACCAATTGTAGGATCGTACGTGTTAGCAATCAAAGGAAAATGGGAGTCCAGTTCCTTAGCAACGGAATAAGTAAATAATAACAGAATCAAGACAAGTTTCTTAGAGTGGGAACCTTTGATAACCAATTAGTTATCTAGGATAAAACCCACTACCTCTTCTTGCAAGAGGATTTCAAAGTCTACTTCTTGTATTAATACTTCGATTACAATCAACTAGGATAGAACACACAGATTAAGTCTTAGACACACTAAGGACTCTCTATCTAGTTTGACCAAATCAAGCAACAACAAGACAATCAACTTACAGTTCTTCTTCAAAGAACTTGGCACGGTTTCTTCTCTGTAAGCAGTAAGCGTGAATGCGTATTTTGAGAGAGTGGTTTAACTACTCTATTTATGTAACGTAGTTGATGAAAGAAGTGAATCTTCAACAACCAGATTACATAAATAAAATAATCAAAAAGTAATCGTAAAAGATAATATCTGTTACCAAATATAATCTTCCACGATTTTACATGTTTTGTTTCCATAAAGATATACTTTTGACTCCTAAAATATATGGAAAACAGGATAAGATCTTCACGTTCTCTCTCCAACTGAAGATCTACCCTAATCAGCTCGCCGCCGCTCTTCATGTCTTGTTCCAAGTGATTCCAGCGTCAGCAAGCTTCAGTTCCTTACGCCAGTTCCCAAATCTGGCGTCTTCATCTCTGTCTTGTTCTTTCCGAATCCAGAGTTCCATGTTTATCACACTCAAGGAAATATCAATAGCAATGATGTTTGTCATTATCAAAACTAGGAACACTGAGAAAGGGAACTAGGTAGGGAACTGGAGTTCTCAAAAGTTCACTTTCTAACAACTTCCATGCAGTAATTGGCAAAGAAACTAGAAAACAAGCACATGAGAAATGGGGTGGCATTCCAGATGTGCTGGTATGTGTTGGAGGAGGCTCAAACGCCATGGGACTCTTCCACGAGTTTGTTGATGACAAAGAAGTTAGACTAATTGGCGTTGAAGCTGCATGTTTTGGCTTGGATAGTGGCAAACATGCTGCTACTTTGAGTAAAGGAGAAGTCGGTGTACTTCATGGAGCCATGAGCTACCTTCTACAAGATGATGATGGACAAGTTATAGAGCCTCACTCAATCAGTGTCGGGTACTTGTGCAACTCTATCACGCTCTTTACATTTTTTTCTAAAACTCAAAGCATTTGTTCTTAGCTCTTATTTTTCCTGTCTAGATTGGATTACCCTGGAGTGGGACCAGAGCATAGCTTTCTAAAGGACATAGGTCGTGCCGAGTACTATAGCATCACAGACGAGGAGGCTTTGGAAAGTTTGTTGGACTCAAGCTAAATAAGAGGAACCTGATAAGCAATGTGACTCGGTTTTTCAAGGGCATGCTTCGGTATTTACTGATAAGCAGGAAGTTCATGTAATTTCAGAGAAGGAGAATAGGCTATCTGAGCAGATTATGCACTCAATAGGGATTTGTAAGATTCAAGCTAGACCTGGCAATTGGGTCGGGCGGGTTCGGGTCTGAGTACTGTTGGGTTCTGGTATATTTCGGGCCGGGTCTAAAATTTACCGGGTCAAACCAGGTCAGGTTATTACGGGTTTATTGCCGGTTTCGGTCAACTCAATGGATCGAGTTACGCATTTTTTCCTACTTTTTTTGTTAATTTAATTTGCTTTAATTTACGAAATATTTATATTAAGTTTTTTTTTCCGCATGGCTATCTATCGTTCAATTTTAATCTCGGTAAAAATAATGTTATCATAATGCCTTAACTCTTAATTTTAACATCTTAGTTCTATTTTATTAAAACTATCTTATAAATTTATATAGTTATACACTTATAACTACGCAATAGAGCTTCGACATAAGATTTGGGTTTGTACTAGCTAGTATATATTCCATGATTTCTTCTCCCAAACAAACACTTGAGCTATCTCATATTAGACAAGTGGGCAACCACATGCTTATTAATGATTCCAACTTAGCTGGTTGAGCTACCTTATATAGTCATATATATAATGAATTAATGATGATGCCAAATCAGTGAATCCTCTAGTATTCTTGTCGTCTTATTATTCCTTCATTAAACAAGGAACAAACAAACATGTAAAAAAAACCCTTACTGCCTTTCATACTCTACTTCCTAAATTCATGACTGGGCTTCAAAAAAATGAGATCGAACATTGTAAGTGAATCTCCAAATTCTCAACAAAGTTATGAGCTTTAATGAATTTTACCCATACTCAACCATGATCAAAAATACAGCGCGGGTCCTACGACTTAAAAATTTATATACCAGTACATTATTCTCTTCAAATCTATCAAAATAGCAAGGTGAAAGAAGAGAAGCAGAACCCACCAGAATATGGAAGAGGGCGAGGATGAAAAAAGCAACAAGCCCGTTGAGATGGCCGGTGAGCAACTGAGGACCCCAAGTGAGGACTACGACAACATAGTAGGACAAACCAACGATGGCGAGAACAATCAAAATCATCAAATAGCCCAAGTATTTGAGACAGGAGCAGTACTTAAAGGGGTTGGCGTCCATTTCGGAGATGGGTAGCCGGCCGATCCCAATCCGGGGTGGTGGTGAGAGGGGAGTCGTCGGCGGCGACTTTCTTGTTCGGGCTGGGAACAAGCATTTCAAGTTGAAGGAAGCCAGGGTTTTCTTCAATCTAATTTTTGAAGTAAGAAATAGAAAAGTGAAGAAAAAGGGGTTTCTGGTCGATGGAATCTGAGGAATGAGGAGGGAAATTTTGGGAAAATTTTCCCAAATTTTAGGGTGAGCGCCTAAACTGTTTTTTTTTTCTTTTCATTTTCCCGCCTTTTTTTACCCATCAGGTTGACCCGACCCGTTTTTTACCCGAAAATTTTCCGGGTCATCGGGTTTGGTTGAAAACGGGTTTCGGGTTCAACTTTACGGGTTATGACCCAGAAAATTTGGGTCGGAACGGGTCGGGTTACTGGGTCGGGTCATATTTTGCGAGGTCTAATTCAAGCTGATATATCTGATGTTTCATGGACAAATGTAAGTCAAAGAAGACATAGATCATGGTCTCCTAGAAAAGAACTAAGACAGATACCAGGTACTGATGTGCTCTCTGCCATTATGTCCAACTCTTATGATATTTTCAACAAAGTCCTAATGAGTGGTAGCAGCTCTGTGAAGCATCCCAATGGATAACATGAGAATTTGTTCTTGGAATACTAGAGTTTAATTGCAATCGCACCTTAGAGATAGACATTAATGATTTAGTCAAATCAATATATCTAAGCACCTACAAAAATGTTATAAGTTGGTGTGAAATGATATTTAAGAGATTTGATCATTTCACCGCTCACAACAGCCTATAAAAGGCCTTAAAATAGAGACTAATAATTAATGGAGAAAATATGACAACAAAATACATGATAAGTTACCATATGGGCAAATCTCAAAGTTGACGTCTACCATTTGCATTTTTTCTAAAAACATCTCGGACACTGCATGGAAATGTAAAAATCACTAAGTTTATCATATGGAACTTCCCTCTATTTCTTGTATAGTTTTTTCCTGAATTCTTTATGGAACAAAACCATAAGCATCAGGCTACACTAGTATAGGGCTAACCTAAATCATTATTCCTTGTATGTTGTACTTGTATTAGACATTTCCAATCACTTCTAGATTTCTGGTGCGTGTAAGTTACACATTTTACCTCCTTGCAGGATGTTGAACTGTGGCTAGTAGACAAAGCAGTTTTACCTATTGAGAATACCTTTGGTGGAAGCATCCACCGGAACAATGACTATCTCCTTTTCCATAGGCTGCATATAGTAGGGGAAGTTCAGCTGGCTATAAACCACTGCCTTCTGGCTTTACCTGGGGTCAAATTGGAGGAGCTGAGGAGTGTACTCAGCCACCCTCAGGTTGGATCATCTATGCCATTACTTGATTTGTTACTTGAAGATGTGATCCATTGCTTTCTCTCTTCTAGGCTTGCATTTTTAGTTTGAGATGTTGCAATATAAGAACAAAAAAAAATTGGTTTGTTGAAATCCTGTTCTTACATGAGAAAAGCTATGTCTTAGTTTTGATCTATAGCAAATTGTACTTTTTACTCAAGAGTGTTGCCTTTGTTAAATAAATAGAAGTTGGACTTGTGAAGGAATGGAACAAAATGTTCTCTTCTTCTTTTGTATGAAGCAATGGATGCTGGAATGCATGTGCTGAATTGAAAGTCGCATACTGTATGTGGCTTGATGGAACATAATCTGATATTTTTTTTATATAGATTTTTACCCCGGTTTATACGAAAAACCGGGTACCATTTTTTATTTAAAAAAAAAGACTTTTATCTAGGTTTTGTTTATAAAAAAAAGACTTTTACCCCGATTTTTACAAAAAAATCGGGGTCCGGATCTCGGACCCTGGTTACAAAAAACCGGGGTCCGACATCCAGACCTCGCTGAGAACACCCACGATTTTCGAACTGCGGTCCGGAGAGGAAAAAAATCGGAGTTCGGAGAGGAAATAAACCGGGGTCCTAGTTCTATACTAGTAAGTTGAAGATTGTGAGTTCAAGTAATATTATTTTTATAAAAAAAGTTGTCTAGTATTGATTTAATCTTCTTAAATAGGAGTAATACTTAGATAAGTTAGTCATGTATTTATGGTTTATTTAAAAGTCTTCTGCTATATTGTAATTTTGAGTTGTAAAACTTATCTCCTCAATTTACGAGGAAAGATTTAACAAAGGTTAAGTATTTGTTTCAAAAGTCTTCCGCTATTTACTTTGTTATTACTTATTTATTTATTTAAGCATAATTGTTCCGATTAAAGCCTAGAGTGACTTTATACTTCACATTCTAAGGTCACTGGCGTGTGGCACTACCGACATAAGTCGGGGGTGTTACACAACTATTCAAATTCAAGAGAGAATTGTTCAATTTTTTAAAAACAAATTTATGATGAAAACGTGTAGGAAAATAAGAATTAAAAAAAATTGCCCGGAAAAAAAAAGACCAATGCTTAGTGAAAATAATTGTCTAACTATAAAAATAAAATGGTTCACTTTTAAAATTCAATTGTTCAACTTTTTTGGTACAATTTTTCAACTTTAAGATTCAATTAATCAATTTCATATGTTGTTAAAAAAATTGTTCAACTTTTAACATACAATTGTTAAATTCAAGAGAAAATGTTCAATCTTTTAGAAACTATTTTATGATGAAAATGTGTAAGAAAACATGAATAAAAGGTAAAAAAAAAAAATTATCTGAAAAAAACACAAAAAATGGGAGTTGACCGGTCAATGTTGACCATGGGGTGTGGTTAGGTGTGGAGGGTACGTGTATGTTTGCTATGATGGAACATCCATCATAGCCTTCTATTGCCCCAAAATGGTTGGCTCTCATTTCTCTTCACGTTTCACCGGAACCTGACTTGTATTACGTAATACATCTTTATATGTATTTTCCACCATATTACCGTGAATATGTTGAACTCAAAAAGTTGATTTCAGAAACTCATGTATTTACTATTTTCTTCCTATATAACACAATAGTATATATCACATTAACTAATTACTTCACTTATATTGAATATTTCAAAACGATGTCGAACCATTGCCATCTAAGTCCAAACACTCCAATGTGTCGTCTAATAAAATGCTTACTCCTTTCAAGCGTTCCAATGACAACCTATTGATTGAAGATGAGAATAAAGAAGATGGTACAGAAGACCAACTTTCTACTTCACGTACCAAGAAATTGGTGAAAAAAGAAAAGGAGGACTAAGTGGAGCGCTTGACATACAAGTTATTAATTATTAAATAAGACTTATTCAATGATTTCTATTTTATCAACATTATTATCATACATTTTTCCTAATTTGGGAAATTTATTTTATATTCATCATTATTATTATATAATATTATTGGTGCTAAATTTTATTTTAGAATAACTAATTACTATTATTAATTTAATTTTATTACATATAATTTATTTTCATTACAAGAACCCGTTCTTAGTATATTATTATATACGATTCATATATTTTGAGAATCAATTTTCTATTTTCTTACAGAACATACAATTACACAAGGAGTTAACTACGACTGAATTGACCTGCATGTCCACATCACATTACTTATACCAGCTTCTTTCACATCAGCCTCTAACAAAGGGTTGGAAGATGTGGCTAAAGGGTAAGCCAAAATACGTACAGAGGCAGGAAAAGCAAGTAGAAAACCAAAATGCAAGAGGACACGTATTACGTATACAAACAAAGATGGAGTATGGATGGTTAGTGAAAGTGACTAACCAAATTCTAAGAATATCTCGCCATATAAACCAGCTGAATCTGTTAGCAGCCTTGAGTAGTTCAATTCCAAGGTGACATCAATGTGTTGAGTTTTATCACAGCCTAGCTATTCCAAAAGCAATTGCGAAGCTGATCGAACTTAATTTCAATCAGATAGTATCTAAGAAATTAAAGCTTTCCTTGCTGGCAAAGCGAGGTAAGTAAGAAGACTTGAGAAACACGTACAGCTTAATTAAGAGTGAATAGTTAGTTGGGAAAAAGGAAAGAAGGCTGCGCGCAGTTTAATTAGGATCTAGCAAAATTGATTAGGATGCTTCTTCGTTGTGAAGCTAGCTAGGAATTAAGCAAGAAAAAGTGCAAAGGAGGAGACAAATTAAGAGGGCTAGAGGAAACTGCAGAGAATGCGCTGTATTCCCCGTAATGGTCGGAATCGGAGGGCCCAAGTTTGGGGTGATTCCGCCACCACCGTCTGTGGTGGTCGTAGTGGTGGTCGGTGTTGCTGGTGGACTGGTGGAGGAGGTGACGCCTCCCGCGGTGCTGCACAAATCAAACAAAAATGACCAAGCTAGAGATCATAGATCTAATTATCCCAAATAATTTGAATTCATCTGAGTCTGAGATAACACTATGCATTGACAAGTGTTGTACCTAACTCAATTATGACATATAAATTTAAAAATAGGAATTATTGACATTGAAGTCCTAAAGTTATCTGACCGAACCTAACCTATGCTTCTCAATTGACATATATATATATATATATATATAGGTACGTCCATTTTTAGAAAGAAAAAACATGTACTTATATTTTCAACGTACAACAAATTGAAATGGAAGGAAAGAAAAATACAGAGAAGGTAAGGATGAATGGAATACATTGATACCTGGGGTTGGGAGGATACACGCAAGATCCATAGCCTGTGTACGTAATAATCAAAGCAGATGAATTGAATAATCAGAAATTTGAACGAATGAATTAATTCAAAAAAGAGAAGAAAAACAGACTAGGATCAGTCTTGGCAAGGGTAGCAGAGCCGCCGAAGTCGCAGGAGCCAGGCGCCATGTTCTTCCTCTGGTAGAAGCTGTTGAAGGCGTAGGAGGCGTGCGCCTGAAACGTGTTCGGCAAGAAACAGAGGCCGGTCGACTGGATCGGCGCGCAATCGGCCCCGGCGCTGCACGCGTAGTCGAGCGCCGCCTGGAGCACGTCGTCGCTGGCGTCGCTCCTCGCCACGCACCAGTATCCCTCCACTTGAACTGCCGGCGACGCCAGAACGACAATTACTACCAAAATGGAGGTCTTAATCTCCATTGCCCAACTGATTAGATGCTTAATTAGCATCAAAATTGTTGCAGCAAACAGAGAGAAACGAATTTCAAATGAATTGGGGGATTTGGAGTGCTAGGTTGGTTTATCAATTTGATCCGCTTTTGTTTTTGGCTTATTCTTTTTAATTTATTTTTAGCTTTGGTAAAGTGGCGCTGCTTGCAGTGGAGTGTGGAGAGAGAGGATCCGACGAACGACAAGAAATGGCAAATACTGGGGGATGAGAATTGAGATGCATGCTTTGCAGGTTTTTCTTTTGCTTTATATCTGATTTTTTTTTTTTTTTCAATATTATCATTTCTCCCTTTGTTTTGATACACGGCCTATCTTTTTTAACATAAAGATAATCCTGAATCATCATAATATTAGAATATTCCCAATGTTAGAATATTTATAAATGTTTATGTGGCTAATACATTTTTCGATTTAATTATAAGGGTTGAGTTCATATTTCATAATTCGATTTTAATATAAGAGTCGATACCGTGATGGATCGGTTTCGGACCTTTCGGTTAATGACATTAGAATCCGGGAGTATTGATATTCTCTCTTCCCTTACCTAATAATATTATATACGGTTCTCTCATTAAATACATACTTTATATATAACAGTAGTTACTTGCATGTAACTACCGATGGAGTGTGTATATTGTTGATTCGTAGTGTGTTAGACAAGGAATGGTAAAACTGTTTCCTGGACAGCGAAAATAACAGAGATTCAGTAGTAACAGAAAGACAGTTTTTTAGAGAGAAAACTCTATCAACCAACCAGTTGAAAAGAGAAAACCTCTACCTCTAGGTGTTACCTTAGGAGGATTTCAAACACGTATACTTGTATTATTGATAAGTTATACAATCTCACAAGTCTTCTCTCCACCTACTCACACACAGTTTCTAGGTTTCTAGACTTTGAGTGCAATCAACTAGTAACAACACAAGAACACAATAAAGACTCTAAGCAAGTACTCACAATACTAGTTCGTACATTGCCTTGAACCTTTGATCTCAACTTGTAATAGCTCTTCTGTATGCTTCCTTGGTAATAGTCGAGATACCTTTCCTAAGGTAAACTCATCTACTTATAGTCGTAGCAAAGATCTTCTTACCAAATACCTAAAACATCTATCGGTTTCTATACAAGGTAACGATGTAAGATTTTCTATCCAACTAAACAATTCAGCTCATGATCACATAGTTTTCATGTAAAAACTTTCCTAAGACACGCTATTTAACTCTTCTCTCTCCGAGTAGATCTTCAAATATGGTTTTCATATATAACGGTCTTCTCCTGGTAACAGCTGACAATTCATGCGTTCTGCATTGTTCCTTAAATGTTGTTTCCATGTATAGAAGTTTCCTTATATGAAATATACACGCGTTTCATTCTTCAAGTTTCTTCCGCGTAATAGTTCCTTGTTTCCACAACGTTCCTTAGCACTCCTCTGTTTTCTCTTCTTCATTGTTCCCTAATGCTTTCATAAAACCTGAAACTCAAAGGAACAATACAAACCATAAAAGCTAATGGTGTTTATCATCATCAAAACCAGAGGGAACGTTAAGGTTCCAACAATTTCCCCCTTTTTGGTGATGACAAACCCATTCAAAAAATTGTTCGATTAGAACAAAGAGTAAAAAGCAGAAAGACATAAACCATCATGCATCTAAGATCAAGTGTTAAGTAAGATTTTATGTCAAATGAATCAAACCATTCATACCTTCAAGTTGCATCATCGTTCCCCCTCAGCACTAGTATCGTTCAAAAATTCATAACGAATTAGGAACAATAAGACTGTTACCTCTCTTTACTGAGTACAACGCACAATTTTCAACACTTCCCCATTTTGGCATCATCAAAAGATCAAAAGATAAACAAGGGAACAATAGGACTATTGTAGCAAATTAATGACAAAATAAAGTTCATTGATCAAGCAGGGAAATGATTACACAAAAGCATAGACAACTTGACAAACAACACAAAAGATCAAAGAGCAAGCAAGGAAACAAGATAACATAAGAAATTCAAGAGAAATAGGAAAGACGGGCTAGGAAAGAAAAAGGGTTCCACTCAAGACTCAGAATCCTCCTTCTGGTCTTTGTCCTTTTGGAGAAAATGTTCAAGAAGCAGCGACAAACTGTTCTTTATCTCGCACAGCTCAGCCAACATTTGGCTTTCCACAGAGCCGCCTCTCGAAGTTCCCTCACCAGCGTCTCGCTTCAAAATCTCGGACACAGGCAGAGTTCCCTTGTCATCTCCCTGATACTTCATCTTATTCACATTCACCATATCCAGCTCGGTGACCATGGGAACTTCCCCTTCTGCTCTGTAAGCCCCATCTGCTTGTAGAATAAGCTTGATGACATATGGGTAGGCTAGGGAGTGAGTCTTGGCACTGCACTTTGCCATGTGCTATAGAATGACCCTAGGAAGGTCAGTTTTCTCCTTGTGCCAAAATCTATCTAACAGCAGCAGATCGGTGGCAGTGATCGTGTTCCTCTTCTCTTTCCTAGGAATGACAACCTTCATAATGATATGATCCGTTATTCGTTGAGGCAAAGTGAGTGTAGAACGTGAGTGGCTCCAGATGTGGACTTGAAGAGCCTCTGAGCACTAGCCTCCTTGGCCTTCTTCTGAGCATCAGTAATCTTCTTGCCAGGAACTTCACAGAACCCTTCAGCAGAGACACCCAACAGTCGAGCAACCTTTGACACAGTGAATGACGAATCTTCCCCATTGGCAGACGACGTTCCCACCATGGTGGAGGAGGTGTTGAGTTGGAAGGAACGGTAGAACTCGCGGACTTGGCCATGACGCGGTTTGAGAAAAGATGTTCCCAACCTTGAAATTTGAGCCATTCCAAGACGTCCTCGAAATCGTTTTCAGCAAGGAACCCATCAGGAATGAAGAGGTGGGGAAGGATATTTTTCCCTTCGATGGACTGTTCCTCCACCTTCGCTTTCTTTCTGGACTCAATTTTTTTCGCCTCAGTTTTCCTGACCTCGATTTTCTTAGCCGACCGCAGGCGTTCCTTCAATGGGCCTGGAGTGGTCTCACCGGCGGCAGACTTTGTCGGACTTGAAAAACCGATGGACACTCGCTGTTCCCCAGTAATCTCAACATCAGGGTCTTCCGTATCATCCTCAAAACCGATGGTGTGCTTGCGCTTGTGACTGGGCTCAACAACTTCAAGAGGGCGAAGACCTAATTCTCCTTCCACCTCGTCCATGGCCTCATCCTCTTCATCCTCTTTTGTCTTAGGAGGAGAGTTGACCTCTTGATCAGTGACAGCCACCAGTTCCTTAGACGCCATTGTTTCCTGAGGCTGTTTCTTCCTGAGGTTGTTCCTCCTGAAGTTAGGCGATAGAGGAAGTGGCCTCTTTGGCTATTTCTACCACAGCAGCAGTGGAGGTGGCTTCCTTAGAGGTTGGAGTTCTTGCAGCCTGGTGTGCCTCAATAGATTGCTTGAGCATATCCAATTGCTCCTCGGTAAAGCCGGAGGCATCAATGACGAGGGTAGAGGAAGAGGTTAGAATAGACATTATGGTATGGTTGTGTTTGAGAAAGGAGAGATTGAGGGTGATTAGGGTTGAAGATGACAGAAAGAAAGAGAGAATTATAGAGAGCAAGAAAGAATTAGGAGGTAAGAGAGTAAGTGATTCAGATTGAAAGGTAAGAGGAGAATTTATAGTAAGGGTGAGATATTGGGAAGAGGTAATTATGGAAAAAATAAGGGATTCACTTACCAAAAATCTCGCCATCTATATCATCCAGCCTGCAACCAAATCTTTCTCTCTCTTCAGGTAACGACTCATTTTCTCTTGTTTCTCGCAAAACTGGCCGTTCCTCGCTGCAGAGCTATCAAATCAACATTCAATTCAAGCGACGCAGAGAGCAACGTTCACCTGAAAATCTCAACGTTCAACAGACTGTTCCTGTCCACTGTTCCTTTCTCAGTTCCCCCTTAGGCAAACCTCCATCAAGACGACTCCGAGATACTTGAGTGGATAGAAAGGCTAGTTTGGATACTTAAATTGGGTTCACACAAAATTTCAAAGATATGTCCAAACAAGAATAAAGGTAGGGAACAAAGATGATCCAGATAATGATTCCAGTAAATTATGGTAAATAAAGAAATGTTCATAGGGAACGTTTACCTGGATCCAGGCTTGGGATAGCAGTGCAACCAATTATCATTTTGGCTTGTAATGGAGGGTGCATATAATCAAATTGGTTGCTTTGGGCATGAAATAAGATGTTATCAAGTAACCCTGAAGCACAAATGATCAAGAGTAGAAGTTGCAAGTAATCATGATATCATGTAACACACAGCACATAACAAGATATAATAAACTAAATTTTGCAATTAATAAGCAACAAAGACACTGTTCCTTGATTAAAATTGATCAATCTAGCCAATCATGGAGGGAATAGTGGATAGTGAGTTTCTTAGTTTAGAGAGATCATCCCAATGATCATTCTCAAATGCTCAAAGAATTTTCTATCCAGTGCTTTAGTGAAGATATCAGCAACTTGATCTTCTGTCCTACAATGATCCATTCTAATGAAAATTTTCTCAACATTATCATGAAGAAAATGATGACGAATATCAATATGCTTAGTACGTGAGTGATGAACAAGATTTTTGGAGATGTTGATAGAACTAGTATTATCACACATAATGGGAACGGTGCCAAGAGACATACCAAAATCCTCCAATTGTTGTTTGAGCCACAATATCTGGGCACAACACGATGCAGCAACTACGTACTCAGCTTCAGCAGTGGAAAGAGCAACATAATTTTATTTCTTTGATGCCTAAGAGACAAGACATGGGCCAAGGAACTGTGTCGTCCCTGAAGTGCTTTTGTGATCCACTAGGTGTCCGGCAAAATCAGCATCAGTGAAACCCATAAGTTCAAACCCATTGTTCCTTGGATACCAAAGGCAGAGATGATCGGTCCCTTTCAAGTATCGCATGATCCGTTTGACTTCAGTTAGGTATGACTCCTTAGGATTTGCCTGAAATCTAGCACAAAGACACACTAAACATAATATATGGCCTACTTGTCGTAAGATAGAGTAATGACCCAATCATTCCTCTATACATTGTAGCATCCACATCTTTGCCATTCAAATCTACATCAAGGCGAGTGTTAGGAGAAATAGGGATATCAATAGGTTTAGCTTTATCCACACTATACTTCTTCAACAGTTCCTTGATGTTTTTTTGTTGATGTACTCTTGTTCCCTCAGGAGATTGAGAGACTTGTAATCCAAGGAAAAATGACAATTCCCCTATCATACTCATCTCAAATTCACTGCTCATAAGATTTTTGAATTTGTCTACAAGGGCAGGGTTAGTGGAACAAAAAATGATATCATCAACATAGACTTGAACTACGATAATCTCACCTTTGTGTTCCAAGAGGAACAAAATCTTGTCGATTGCACCACGTCGATATCCATTGGAGAGGAGGAACTGTGCCAACCTGTCATACCAAGCACGGGGTGCTTGCTTAAGCCTATACAGTGCCTTGTCCAGTGCATACACATGGTCAGGACGATTTACGTCTTCAAAGCCAGGGGGTTGTTTCACATATACTTCCTCTTGAAGATAGGCATTGAGAAAGGATGTTTTGACATCCATTTGATACAATTTGAAACCTTTGAAGGCAGCATAAGCGATCAGAAGTCAAATGCAATGTTCTAAAAGTCGCTAGGCGAGAGCTGGGCAGTGAGGGGGGGCCTAGCGCCTAGGCGGCTAGGCGGGGACCTAGGTGGACTAAAAATTAATGCATGATCCATGTGATTATTTGATTATGTTCTCCCAAATCCATTAATCTTTATTAAACTATGTTGGGATGAGATTTGATATTATATTATGGGCTTTATTGTACAAAGCCTAACCCAAAATTATGTTAATGCATCCATTATCTTATAAATGTTGCAGCTTCCACAACATTTGAGGATTCTTCTCGCCTAGGCGGATCTAGGCGGAAGGTGACCGCCTAGCACCTAGCCGGGGCCTAGGCGGGGATTTTTAGAACATTGGTCAAATGGCTTCGATGCGAGCTACTGGAGCATATGTCTCATCATAGTCTATCCCTTCTTGTTGGTTGTAGCCTTGAGCAACCAATCTTGCTTTGTTCCTTGTCACTGTTCCAGAGTCATCAAGCTTGTTCCTAAATACCCAGCGAGTGCCAATAGCATGCTTGTTCTTGGGAAGGGGAACAAGTCTCCATACTTTGTTCATCTCAAATTGGTGCAACTCTTCTTGCATAGCAATGATCCAATCTGGCTCTTTCAATGCCTCTTTGATAGTTTTTGGCTCGACAAATGAAATAAAGACAAAGAAAGCACAAAAGTTGTATAGTTGGGAACGTGAACCTCTTTGTTCAAACGGTGTGAGAAGATCATCAACTGGATGACTCTTTTGAATTCTGGAGCTTTTGGAAACAGGAAGTGGAGGTGATAACAGGAATTTGTCGTTCTAATTCCTACTATGCAAAATATCCAAACAAACCTTAAACCGTAGTCCTAGGTAAGTAAAGGTCGAATTCACAGGGAGACAAATTCTATCTAAATATGCAATTCGTATGTCAATCAAACGTAACCAAAGGGGGGTTTTGTGAGTTTAAGTAATCTAAGCATGCAAAAGTAAACAACTAAAGATGATGAATTCAGTAATGGGGAAAAGCACTTAGTCAAACAACATCCACTATTCGTATGACAAGTTGATCATAGATACTCATTCAAAACCTCATGCAATGGAAATTCCAATTCCTTTTCGGATATAACTAATAGCACAACCAGATACTATTAGCACTAACTAATTAAACAACCCTGAAACTATCAAGATTCAGTTTAACAGCAGCTTTACGGATAGGAATATAGTTGGATACAATTCTAGCATAAAATAACCAGCTTTTATCCTAGAATGTAAATCAATTCTCTTCTACATAAGACTAGCACAACCAGTTACTAGTACGATGCAGTTGCTACTCTGAAATAGATATGCTCAACCAGTAACAATCTAAATCTAGCAATAGATCAATAACGACAAACCCTAGTTGCGTCCAAATAGAGATTATCAATATCAATCATAAGCAACTTAAGCAAGAGAAAGATAAAAACCATGCAATAGATTAAGAACGAGAATCTCACAACTGAATCAAAACGAAAGCTTCGGCGTCTGACTAAGCCAGAGAGGCTTAGTTCTTCATAACGTAGAACGTAGAATAGAAAAGTGAAATTAGGGTTTTGAGATTTGATAATAGATAGGCAAACAAGCCTTTTTTCAACCCTTAAATACTAAAGGAAATAAAGCTAAGTTAACCTAAAACGAAATAATAAAAAGTAATAAAATAATCCGAAATAAAACAAATAAGGAAAACGGACTCGGTGGGCTTCTGACAGCGGCGGCGGGCGCCGCAACCTCCACGGCGGGCGCTGCAATTAAACGGCGGGCGCCATAATTAAACGGCGGGCGCCGTGGTCACTTCGTACCCAAGGTTGGTGGAAAGCCAATTGCGGCGGGCGCCGTAAGGTTCACGGCAGACGCCATAATTACGGCGGTCGCCGTCTTTGTACGGCGGTCGCCGTTCTTCGGTTCAGCTCCTGCGACACTTACGTAAAAACACCATAACTTTTGATTCCCAACTCGGATTGCGCTCATATTTTGAGGACTTGTAGTAGACTGCAAGATCTAACTCCTAGAATTGGAATCACTCCATTTGGACATCGGAGTAGAGCGAACGAACCAATTGAATTCAGCCTATGGTTCTTCTACTCTTCATTGCACTCCTCTTCCTCGTCTTCTCATGTGGTTTCTTCCTCAGTGTCTCATATGATATCCAAAACCGCTCAAACACCTCCAAATACACCAACTTCACCCCCAAACGCCATACACATGAATGTGTCTAAATCTACCCGAATGGCACCAATAAAACCTCTAATGACTCTTACTTAAGCCCTACAAAGTAGTGCTTATCAAACCACCCCATGCTTAGACCTTTGCTCATCCACGAGTAAACCAAATAGGAGTCCACTCCTCCAATGCAGCACCCAAGGTCTCAGGAAGCATATCCTCCAACTAAGAGTCACCTAACCCATGCCAAAGCTCCTGGCACCAATCTCATTCACAACACATCCACAACTCAACAAGCTTAAGGGGCAAGCAGAGTACTTCCCCCAAGCTAAACCCGGACATCCAATGGTGTGAGTAACCTCTAATCCTAGCCTCCATCTATTGCTCCTTATGTCTCCCAGAGTGACCTACCCGACAATCCTTCTTTGACTCATCTTCTTATGACGCCTCGCCAAGAATAGTGAGAAATCCTAGAATCGCTCTTCTTCTTTTTCGCTCGTTTTGCCAAGGCGCCCTTTCGGGTTTTCACCAAGCCACTCATTTCATTTTCCAATAGATGTGCTCACATAAGCTCACGTCACTCTTGACCTCATATTACCCCAGCCTAATGCTGGTCCAAGCCACCTGATTATTACCTAGGCCACCCTTTCGGGTTTTCGACCTATCCCAGGATTTTTATGATAGCCTTTTTTCAAAATTTTGGCTCTTTTTATTTTTTTTTTATTTTTCTCCTCAGCAGCATAGCAAGTATAAAACCTCACCCCCATGCTTAATCATTGCATTGTCCTCAATGTAATGAAAGACAAAAGAATAAAGCACAGGGAAAAGCAAAAAATAACTCACAACGTTGCCGAGTTGGCTTGGACACTTCCTTGTTGCTGGCGGTGTAGTCATAAAAGCGCATATCCAGGTCTTGAGCGTGCGTCTTAATTACTCCATAGTCGTCTTCTACCGTGCAACCATAAGGTGACCACTTGGTGAGTAGTGGTAATCAAACAATGCGGGGCTGCACGGCCTTCAACTCTATCAACTCCTACCACGCAACCAAGATGAACCACTCTGGTGAAGTAGTGGTCAGACAGGGGGACGGGGTTGCATGGCCTTCAAAAATGGGCCCAGATGTCATCGTGGTTGGGCCCTGGTGTACCTCCTCTCCAGCTGTCGACTGCAGGACCATCATCGTTGCCAAATAAATGTAGGGTGAATATATTCCTCCGTTGGCAACATGATGTGCACCTCTCCGTGGGAATCTGGACAGCTGGCCTCCGGGAGATTTTTTTATATATTATTATTTTTATTTTTTTAATAATAAAATATTACCTGAGAAATTGCGGCATTTACGGCGGGCGCCATAAGGTTAGCGGCGGGCACCGTGAACTCCTCCTTCACTATTTTCGCGCTTTCTGCAGGTTAGTTCAACACAAAAACTAAAAGAAAAACAAAATAAATTGACTAAGGGAAGGGAAATAAACGACCTAACATCGGGTTGCCTCCCGAGCAGCGCCTTGGTTAATGTCGTGGCTCGACATACTACTCGAACAGCCTCAATCCATATCATCATGCTCTTTGGGAACCTTCTCAATCCATACCTCCTTCCTGAACCAATCATGGAAAGGTTTGAACCCTAGACCATGCTTCTTCTTCAACGGCTTCTCCATCTTGACCTTCTTGGTCGCGTCTACCCCATGCTTAGATCGATCAGAGGGGTGTTTAGCCTTGACTTCAGGGACCTGCACCAAATATGGAACGAGCCTCTCGCTCGGAGTTAGCAGCAAAGGTGATTTACCTGGAAGCTCCGGAGGGAGCTTATAGCAAGCGTCCCACTCATCAACACCTTCCTGCAAGTCAGTAGATATAACAATATCCAAGCTAGAATAAAAAATAAGTGGTGTGTCATCTAGGTGGTCCTCATCAAAAACATCTTGCACCACAGGCTCAAGTACATCAATCGCACACAAGGAATGATCATCAGATGGGTATTTCATGGCCTCATAGATATTATAATTAATGGTTTGGCTATCGAATTCCATAGTCAAAGAACCAGTGCTCACATTAATCTTGGTATTAGCAGTTTTGAGGAAGGGTCTCCCTAACAGAATAGGGGCTACATGCATATCATGTTCCATATCAAGCACATAGAAGTCAGCAGGAAAAGTAAGATCACCAACCCTAACCAAAACATCTTCCACTATCCCTATAGGACGCACACTAGATCTATCAGCTAGCTGAATGGAAATTTTGGTCGCATGTATGGGTCCTAATCCTAAGGATTCACAAAGAGATGAAGGTAAAACATTTATGGAAGCACCCAAATCTAACATAGCTTTATTGAACTTGGTACCTCCAATGGTGAAGGGGATGGTGAACATACCTGGGTCGCCACATTTCTTGGGTAAGCGCTTCTGAAAAATAGCATAGACATGTTCGCTTACCTTGACCTTCTTCTTGCTATTCCTGTCCTGGTTTCTCTTCGTGGTGCACATCTGCTTCAAGAACTTTGCATAACGAGGGACAGACTTGATCAAATTTAGGAGAGGCATGTTGACCTCAACGTTTCTGAACATCTCAAACATGTCCTTGTCCTGCGCAAGTGGCTTGGTACGCTTCAAAGCAGACGGGAATGGTACAACAGGCTTCCACTCAGGAAAAATTGGGGGTACATACTCATTCTCAGCCTCAGCATCGGCTTTAGAGGGGTGGCGGGCGCCGTAGGAAGTGCGGCGGTCGCTGTGAACATCATCAGAAAGTTTGGGATTTTGCTCACCGTCACGGCGGGCGCCGTAATTACTGCGGCGGGCGCCGTGATTATTGCGGCGGGCACCGCAATTTTCATCAGAAAATTCGAGAGCTGAGTCATTTTCACGGCGGGCGCCGTGGTCTTCACGGCGGTCGCCGTCGCTGTTCTGTTCCCGCTCCTGATCCGCTTCCTTGTCGACCTCAGAATCATCCTCGTCGAGTCTCTTCCCGCTCCTCAGAGTTATAGCACTGACGTTCCTAATGTTCGGGTTCACTTCCGTTTGAGATGGAAGTTTACCAGAAATCTTCGCGTCAAGCTTGCTCACCACCTGAGAGATCTGGCCAAATTGCCTCTCCAAGTTCTGAATGCTAGCTTGTGTATTTGCTTGGAATTGCATTGAGCTCTGAGTCAGCTTATTAACATTTGCAGTGAGATCGACGTTGCTCTGCATCAGCATCTTCATCATATTCTCCATAGACAAGGACGGGTTCGAGCTCTGCCCTTGAGGTTGTGGCACAAATGGCTGCCTTGGTTGTTGAGGATTACCCTGTTGTTGTTGTGGTTCCGGGTCTCTCCATCTGAAGTTGGGATGATCCCTCCAACCAGGATTGTAGGTATTGGAGTAAGGATCATGCCTGGGCCTCTACTGATACCCTCCTACATGATTCACTTCCTCTTGTAGAGTAGGACACGAATCAGTAGGATGCAAGTCGTCATGACAAATCTCACAGGCCTTAGCCTGCTGAGGTGTACCCTTCAGTTTCAGACGCCTCACCTCCTCTCCCAGCACATCAAAATCAGCTTGATCAATTTTTGATTGAGAACCAGCAACCACCAAGCTTCGGGAACCTCTCCCACTGTACTGTCTAGAGTCATCAGCCAGAGTAGCAAATATCTCTAGAGCCTCTTCATAAGTCCTCTTCAGAATATTTCCACCACATGAAAAGTTGACCATCCGACGGTCATCTTCACGGAGTCCTCCATGCAGATAAAGAATCAGATCATGATTAGCATAGCTATGGTAGGGGCAACTCTTCACTAGTTTCTTGAAGCGTTCATAATAGTCGTAGAGAGACTCTGACGCGGATAAAGATGCACAAGCAAATGTCGTTGATTAGCCTTATCAAAGTAAATTATCCTAACCAACCTACTAAACAGAGTATAGCAGACAAGTAAGGGTCGATCCCACAGAGAAGGTATGATGTAGTATGCAAACGTGAATGACGAGTAACAAGTAACAAGTAATTGGGGGGTTTTGTAATCAAAAGAATACTAAGCAAACAAAGAAAGTAGATTGAGTTGAGAGAATATTATGAGGGAAAGTAGTTCCACTAGACCGAAATCCACAGTACAGAGGTAGAGTTTGATCGCTGAAATCTATTTCTTCCAAGTTCGTTTATTTATCCTTATAGTCGTTCCCACCTTGATCGTAAGTACTATTGATTCTCACAGTTGTCAATAGACTTATTACTATGCCAATGATAAAGCACAACTGATTCTCACAGTTGTCAGCGTACTTTATCACCAACACAACAATAGCAATACACACAAGGATATAGGATACATACAAGTAGAAAGACGTACAAGTACTCACTCCCCTACTTAACATGCAATTGATTCTCACACACAATTGTACGCTCGGAACCCCTATACGCACAATTGTGTTTGCCACTAGATATGCACTCGGAACCCCTATATGCAATCCTAGCAATTGATAAAAAGCATTCAACCTAGTTGATCAGGCTAAGAAGAACAACAAGAAATCAATATCAATATAACCAAGAGAATCAATCCGATATAAATAAGGATAAGAACAAGGAATAGAAATCTCACAAACACATCAACTGTACTGCTTCAATCGTCTAGCAGAACAAAGGGAAATTAGTTCTCCATCAAAGGGGATGAAAAACTCTAATTAGAAATTAACGATGAAAACAACATACGCGATGTTATTGATGATGATTCTAATTCTCATTTGGAGGATGTGGGAATTAGGTTAAATAGAGTTAACCTAAAGCCCAAGATCACAAACCATATCAAACAAGGAAATAAAATAATAAAACAAAGGAAATCCGACTAATGCATAAAAGGAAATAAAATAAAATAACTCTGGCCGCGAGGTCATTAAGCGCAACCACCGCGGGGCGGTGAAGATCCACCGTGGGGCGTCGAACTCTCCACCGCTGGGCGGTGGCTTCCTCTGGCGCGGGCTCCATTCTTCACTGAGAGTCATCACCGGGTCGCGGCGAGGATCGCCGGGTCGCGGCGAGGATCGCCGCGGGGCGGTGAACTCCAGTCCTCCAGCTCTCTTCTTCTTTTCTTCTTATGCTGCTCTCCAATACTACCAAGTGTTGGTAGCCTTCTCCATAAATGCTCCAGCAGCTCCATCTAAGCTGCAAATCCTTGGATTTCTTCACTTCTCTCCATAACATCTGAATTGCAGACTTAGCACCAAAACTCATCCAAAACTCCTCCAAATTATGCTAATAGTTGCTAGTAAAGGTGTATGAAATAACACCTATCAGACTCATTAGAAAGTTGCTCTATGTTGCAGATTTTCTTCTTGAGCTGATTAGACTTGATCGCTGGAAAGTACTTGTCAAGAAACACCTTCTTCAAATTCACCCAAGTAGTGATGCTTCCTGGTGGTAACGAATGATACCAGTCTTTAGCAGAATCCTTCAGAGAAAAAGAAAAGACTCTCAACCTCATCTGATCTTTAGTAATCTCAGATGGCCTCATACTGGTGCAGACCTCAAGGAACTCATCCAGGTGCTGAATAGGATCCTCAAGCGGGGTTCCACTGAATTTCAGGAGTAGATGGACTACTCCTGTCTTAAGCTCAAATTTGATTCCTTCACCAAGGGCAGAGAATTGCACAGCACGAGTTGGTTGCTCCAAGTTAGGAGCTGTCAAGGACTCAAGAGTAACACGATCAGCCATCGTATCTGCTTCCTCAAGTAGTAAATTCGCAGCCCTGCGAGCCTGAAGAAAAGTTCTTTCGATTTCTGGATCAAAAACTAGCGGTAGATTATTAGTAACACAGGTGTGAACCATAAGATAGGTTCACACCAAGATTGGCACGCAAATCACACACACAAAATAGATTATTGCCTCCCCGGCAACGGCGCCAATTTGATAACAGGAATTTGTCGTTCTAATTCCTACTATGCAAAATATCCAAAAAAACCTTAAACCGTAGTCCTAGGTAAGTAAAGGTCGAATCCACAGGGAGACGAATTCTATCTAAATATGCAATTCGTATGTCAATCAAACGTAACCAAAGGGGGGTTTTGTGAGTTTAAGTAATCTAAGCATGCAAAAGTAAACAACTAAAGATGATGAATTCAGTAATGGGGAAAAGCACTTAGTCAAACAACATCCACTATTCGTATGATAAGTTGATCATAGATACTCATTCAAAATCTCATGCAATGGAAATTCCAATTCCTTTTCGGATATAACTAATAGCACAACCATATACTATTAGCACTAACTAATTAAACAACCCTGAAACTATCAAGATTCAGTTTAACAGCAGCTTTACGGATAGGAATATAGTTGGATATAATTCTAGCATAAAACAACCAGCTTTTATCCTAGAATGTAAATCAATTCTCTTCTGCATAAGACTAGCACAACCAGTTACTAGTACGATGCAGTTGCTACTCTAAAATAGATATGCTCAACTAGTAACAATCTAAATCTAGCAATAGATCAATAACGACAAACCCTAGTTGCGTCCAAATAGAAATTATCAATATCAATCATAAGCAACTTAAGCAAGAGAAAGATAAAAACCATGCAATAGATTAAGAACGAGAATCTCACAACTGAATCAAAATGAAAGCTTCGGCGTCTGACTAAGCCAGGGAGGCTTAGTTCTTCATAACGTAGAATAGAAAAGTGAAATTAGGGTTTTGAGATTTGATAATAGATAGGCAAACAAGCATTTTTTCAACCCTTAAATACTAAAGGATATAAAGCTAAGTTAACCTAAAACAAAATAATAAAAAGTAATAAAATAATCCGAAATAAAACAAATAAGAAAAACGGACTCGGTGGGCTTCTGACAGCGGCGGCGGGCGCCGCAACCTCCACGGCGGGCGCTGCAACTAAACGGCGGGCACCGTAATTAAACGGTGGGCGCCGTGGTCACTTCGTAGCCAAGGTTGGTGGAAAGCCAATTGCGGCGGGCGCCGTAAGGTTCACGGAGGGCGCCATAATTACGGCGGTCGCCGTCTTTGTACGGCGGTCGCCGTCTTTGTACGGCGGTCGCCGTTCTTCGGTTCAGCTCCTGCGACACTTCCGTAAAAACGCCATAACGTTTGATTCCCAACTCGGATTGCGCTCATATTTTGAGGACTTGCAGTAGACTTCAAGATCTAACTCCTCGAATTGGAATCACTCCATTTGGACATCGGAGTAGAGATAACGAACCAATTGAATTCAGCCTATGGTTCTTCTACTCTTCATTGCACTCCTCTTCCTCGTCTTCTCATGTGGTTTCTTCCTCAGTGTCTCATATGATATCCAAAACCGCTCAAACACCTCCAAATACACCAACTTCGCCCCCAAACGCCATACACATGAATGTGTCTAAATCTACCCGAATGGCACCAATAAAACCTCTAATGACTCTTACTTAAGCCCTACAAAGTAGTGCTTATCAGGAGGAATAAGAGGAAGAGCAACATTAGTTGTCATAGTTGAGGATGAGGAAAGAGGAACATCAGCAGCATTCGAAGTAGTTACGTCAAGGGTAGTTCCTATAACAGCATCCGTAGATTCTTCCTCAGTAACTGTTACCACATCATCACTCTCTTGGCCATCTTGCATGAGATGTGCATCCGAGGTATCACCACTAGGAGTTCCGTTGGGAACAGTAGTGACATCAGCATCTATGACTTGAGTGGATGTTGTGGGAACATCAGGCGTTGGTGTAGTAGTGGTATTAGTATCGCTACTGTTTGTGGTAACTCCGAGAGAACCAGTAATACTCCCACCAGCATTGGGGGCATTGTTCCCTGTACATGGGTAACCACGGTGATTCCCATCATCATCATCTGAGTCTTCTCGTTGCATGCGTGGAAAATGATCGTCAGGGAACGGTGTGTTGGAATCATCACTCATAGCTTTTGAGTGTTTATCAAAGACAACATGAATGCTCTTATCAATCTTCCGGGTTCTCTTATTGTAGATTCTGTAAGCTTTACTTGTATTAGCATATCCCAGAAATATTCCTTCATCACTCCTTGGATCAAACTTCCCCAAGTTATATTTTCCATTGTTGTGAATGTGACACTTGCAACCAAAAGCACGCAAGTGGAAAACATTGGGCTTGCGGTCCCTGATTAGTTCATAGGCAGTTTTATTGAGCAAGGGTCTAAGCATGTCACGATTAAGGATATAGCACGATGTATTGATTGCTTCAGCCCAGAATATTCAAGGAAGATTGCTTGCTATGAGCATTGTTCTAGCCATGTCCTCCAATGTCCAGTTCTTCCTTTCAACCACTCCATTTTGTTGTGGTGTCCTAGGAGCCGAGAAGTTATGAGAAATACCATGTTCCCTGCAGTAATCAAAGGAACATTACATTCTCAAACTCCATTCCGTGGTCAGATCGAATGGCGCTTAGCTTTTGTCCTAAATTTGTCTCCACACCCTTGATGAAAGACTCAAATGTCTCGAATACCTGTTCCTTTGAAAAGAGAAAGATTGTCCATGTAAATCTAGAGTAATCATCAACAATAACAAACACATACTTGTTTCCTGCATGACTTCGTATCCTCATAGGATCACAGAGATCCATATGGATCAGTTCCAGAGGACGTGAAGTGGTGACATCAGGTTTGCTCTTGAAAGAGGAACGTGTTTGCTTCCCTCGTGCACATGCTTCACAAGCTCCATGGATCTCAAGTTTGACATTTGGAAGACCTCGAACCAGTTCCTTCTTATGGAGTTTATGAATGAGTTGAAGATTAGCATGTCCAAGCCTTCTGTGCCACAGTTCTGTCTCTTCAGCTAGGGACGCAAAGCACAGTTCCCTTGAAGGCTTGAATGTTATGTCAATAGTGTACACATCATTGAATCGGACACCCTTCAACACGATTTCCTTGTTTTTTCTATTCCTTACGTAGCAATCTTTAGACGTGAAGACAGTCTCGTTGTCTCCTTGATCACATAGCTGAGCTACACTTAACAAATTGAAACCAAGTTGATGAACCAAACTAATCTCTTTTATCTAGATGTTTGAGTTCAAAGCAGCTTCTCATGTTCCCACTATCTCTCTGTATCGTTTATCTCCAAGGGAAACGGTTCCCCTAGAGTGTTGTTGAAGTGAGTTAAGGTGATCTCTATTTTCTGTCATATGGCATGAGCACGCGCTATCGATAAACCACCTGTTGTTCCCCCTCACTTCATCCTGCATTGAGAGAGTTAGTGTTTAACAACCTAGGCAAGCTTAGCTTTACCTGGTCATTTAGAGACAAAATGATATTCTATAGGCTTAGTATTGCACATGTCAGGAGAAGCATCATAATCATTAAAATCAACATTGTTACTTCTATTGTTCCTTTGCTGAGTGTGCTCTTCAGTGAACTACTGTTTCTTAGCATAGTTTTTCACAACATGGCCGTTGTTCCCACAATACCAACATATCTTATAGTAATCCTTCAAGGTGTACTTACGGTTTGGGACAAGCATTCTATGTTGCTTGGCTCTAACTGGGTCAGGTGTACTAGGCAAATTTCCCTGGGATTGGATGAGATACATCTTATGGGCCGGTTGACCTTTGTACCAGGATTGACTATCACTCAGCCCACTCTCCAGAGTTTTCACACGCTCTTCTAGGTAAGAGTCCATATCCTTAGTACTCTAAAGTTCCATATCCTTTAACTCTTTAAGCTCAGGTATGGTTAACTCATGTTTCTCACTCTCTTGTTTTTCACCCTTGTACCCCACACCATACTTGGACTCAACAAAGGTAATCTCTTCTTTCTTAAGCTTCTACTCAATTAGAATAGAGTGAATTTTGTCAATCTGAGCTTTCATCTGAGATAGTTCCCTTTTAGTGCTAGATGAACTAGGTTCACTGTGAGTAACATCACTTTTAACACAAGGAACAACAGAGCAACTAGTAATTCTAGATAGAAATTTATTCAATTCAATGCATTTATTTTCAGCATTACTCAAGTCATTTTGAGTTTTAAGGTTCTCATTATACATGCTTTTGATAAGTAAAATCAAGGACTTTTTATCAAAATTGACAAGAGATTCAAAGAAGGTTTCAAGATCTACCTCTTGTTCTTCACTTGATGACTTTAGAGTCATTACACACATTCTGTTGTTCCCCCATGCCTTTGTCTCGTCATCATCAGAGTTGGCACACCCATCACCCCAGACAACAACGAAAGCTTTCTTCTTGTCGTTCCCAGTACTGTCACTATTGGTGTTGTCTGAGTTGTTCCCTTTGGGACACTTGTTAGCATAATGACCCTTGTCTTTGCAATTGTAGCATGTAACATCCTTGAGATCACATTTCTCACCATTTTTCCCATCATTTCTGAATGATCTGCCTTTTCGATAGAGGGAACGCATAGCCGGTGAGAAGAGTCGTTTCTGGATCTATACCATCCAAGTTTTCGTCTTTGTTATCTTCTATCATCTTGACAACCTTTTCAACCAACAAGGCTATGCCTTTAGGTTTAACATATTTGTCTTTTTCATCATATTTCTTTATTCTTCCAAATACTTCATGAAGTGTGAGAGAGAGATGATAGGACAAAAACCTACCCACAAGCGTATATGTTCAGTTGTAGCTTTTCAAGTGTCGTTCCCAACGATGACTAAGTAGTATCGATTGTATCTTAAACCAGTAAGCTAAGCCAAAAGATTGAGAATTTTGTTGAACTAATAACTAAAATTAAGAAACAAATGCAAGTGATGATTGTAATCAATGAAGGGAAAGTTTCCAAGGCAAGGGATCCCCGCAACTATGCTTCAGTAGACTTAACTAGATAAATGTCTGAATTTAGTCTGTCTTTGTTGAAGGTAACTATCTTAGGTAATTACTAATTCCTCTCGGATGATAGTGAATATGCCTAGATTCAATTAACATCCACTCTCGCGACTTGTTAATCAAGATCTAGACCCTCTGGGCACTTAGAATCTAAGGTCAAACTGAATTAACATCCACTCTCGTGACTTGCTAAATGCAACCTAATCTTAGGGTTTCTATGATAGTTATTAATCCACAGGAGAAATTAAGACGCTATCGCAATAATAAAATCTCAGGTTCAATTCCTAGGATTCCAGTAGAAGTTATTACCTCTCGGTCTCAAACCCTATCTGACTACCTATTAACGTTTTTACCTCTCGGTTACAAAGCCTAATAGGATCCAATTCGCATAAGCTAATATGGGCATTAAGCATCTAGAAATGAATCAACAAAGTTCCAGATTTTCATTCAGACAAATATCAAACAAGTCTACCTATGCATAGTTGGGATCACCCCAACCCTAGAAATATGAAAATTAGCTAGACATAATTGCAAGATCAACCAAAGAAAACATAATAACAATAGAAATCATAAACAAGACTAAAGAGAAAGATGAACTTAGTCTCGAATCCAGTAGAACAATCTCCAAAGTTGCAATCGTTAAAATGGAGGCAAACAACTAGGTCTACAAAGTTAAAAAAAAAGTGGCAAAAGATGCTCCATCCAAAAACCTAAAACGAAGTATTCATACACATTCTAAAAATAAAGTCATTCGGGTAAAACGCACGGCCCGTGCTTTGACCATGCAAAAAATGCACGGTCAAACGCACGGCCAAATCCTATAGGAATGAAAACGCACGGCCTGTGTAAAAAATGCACAGGCAAAACGCACAAGCAAAATAAAAATGCACAGCCGTGCGAAAAATGCACAGGCAAAGTGCACAGCCTAATAGCGAGAAATCACCGCTTGCACGGTCATGCGGTGGAACGCACAACCTCTTGTTTTAGTTCGCCTCCGGCCCAAATTCTTCATGGTCCGCCCCGTTAGCCTCCAGATGACATCCTAGGTTCCAGCTGCATCCTTAGATAGCTCCAAAAATCCATCCAAGTACCTGAAAACACACACTTCCTAGTATAGACCTCCATAACAAAGAAAACAATGCAACTAGATATAAATGCAACACAAAATGCATAAAACCACCTAGATTAAGCACAAATGCATGTCCTAAACGTGTAACAAATTGGATGTCATCAAATTCCCCCAAGTTTAAACATTGCTTGTCCTCAAGTACGTACATAATCAATGAATCCACAGAATATGTGAAGGTTGTTTCAATCCAAGAGACAAATGAACAATGATCATGAGAGTTCAAACATAAGACAAGTGTTATCATAACATGCTTTGCAACCAATGATAAAAATATAGATAGTTCCTCAACTCCAAACCTCACCAGGATAAAGAAACAAGTCACTCCACTCATGTGTCTAGGTTTGTGTTTCGCTCAATTCTCCACTTTGAATGCTAAACTACCATAGGCTTGCATCAGTGTTCTTAATCTCCACTACTAGGGATCATGTATACAACAAAAATCATGAGGTCTTTACAGGGTTGTAATGGGGCCAAGGTATAAGATCAAGATAGGGATATATTTAGGTCATGTGGTGTTAAATCCGGGGAAAAGAATTTCCAAGGAGACACCAAACCCATACAACAAAACTCTACTATACTAGATTGTCTCCTTGCTCCTCTTTATTTTATTTTATTTTTTTGATTATTTTTCGATTATTTTTTTTCCAATTTTTTTAAAAAGAAAGACGGAGGAAAAGAAATGAGACAAAATATAAGCATCACATCCAACCACTAACATATGCAACCTCCCCAAGCTTGGCTCAATTCCACTCTAGCAAAACAAATCAACTATCCTAATCCCCGGATGGGTAGGATGAACAATTAGGCTCAGTATACTTTTGTGGAGCTTCCAAAGAAATGGAAATTAAGGCACAAATGGGCTTCAAGAGGAAGAAAACATATATAGGGTGGTCAAGGATGAATGGCTAATATGAAATAATGCCTCAATCATATTAATGTCATGTACATAAATCATAAGCATAGCCTCAAAAAAGATTTTAATGCAAGTTCTAGAGTTAACAAGCAAGTAGAGATTCACACACGAGAAATAAGAGGACTCATGAAATTATAGTCCATAAAAGGCTCAAAAACTCACTAGGATGCTTGTCTAGAGTATTAGTCCTAACACATCTTAATCAAAGGTTACATGCTCCAGCCAAATGTCAAACATTCAAGCGCTCATAATCATGCACATAATGCAATTGCGATATTAACAACCAAAACATGTTAAGAGGACTCATAAAGCATGCGTTGCAAGGAAAACAGCCAAAGGGAGTCAAATCCAACAATGCAATGCATGCAAACATAACAAAAGACATGGAAAACTAACACTAAATGCAAATGCAAAAGGAAACATGTCAATCTAGTAGTGAGTCAACCCCCAAGCTAAAATCTACATTGTCCCCAATGTAGAGAAAGTAACAAGAGGAAGAAGAAACAACGAGAAAGTCTACTGAGGAGGTGGTGGTGGATACTGGGCGCACAGGTCGAAGGGGTACCCGAACATGTTGTGATAGCGAATACGATCAACACCCTACTGCGGTTGGGCACGACGCGGTGGACGCGAAGCCATAATGCCTAGGTGAACAAATGGAGACCTAGAAAAAATGTCAAACACAAGGACAACGACACACCCAAGACAAATTCCAACAACAAATAATTAGGACCCAAGTATTAGTCTATCCCGCCAAGGGCCTAAGACTCGAAGTTCTATCCCGCCAAGGGCCTAAACAGAGTAGTAATTAAGCACACAAATCCCGCCAAAGGCCTACTGTAAAAAACAAATTAGGTAATTGATGACGTCAAGGATCCAGGAAAACGACAAAATAGTAAATAAGTAGAGTCGATCAATTTTCCCGTGCAAAATCAAATTACCCAACATGCAATTAGATAAAACCCCCAAGCTAGCCTATCCAACAAACCCCAAAAATCAAACAAAATAGAAAAACTCCTAAGTCACTCAAATTAGCAAACCAAAATAATCCTAGATCTAAAATCAATGAAACTAAACAAACAAGCAAAGAAATCACAGAAATTAAAAGAAACAAACAAAAATAAGTGCAAATAATCCTATATCTAACAAGTAAAAGAAGGAAAAAGGGTTTTTTTTACCTTGAAACAAAGGGAGGAGAGGAGAGAAGGGTGGGTTCGGAGGTTGAGCAAGGGAGGTTCGTCGGTGCTGGCTGGGCACAGATCTGGGATTGGCCGGCGCGGGTCTGGTGGGTGCGAGGTGAAAGAGTCGGATCTGGCTCGGTAGTGGTTGGGCTTGCAGGGGGTGGTTCGCGGCTCGGCTGGGTGCGGATCTGGGCACGAGGGCGGTCGCGGTGCGTAGCAGTTCGCGCGGTCGGGAGAAGTGCGCGGCTGGGCTCGGTGGTGTGGTTCGTGGGTGTGAGAGAGTGGTGAATGGTAAGGGAGAGATGATCGTGAGAGAGGAGAGAAGGGGGCTGGTAGGGAATTAGGGTGAGGGTAAAAGAAAGGAAAAAAGAAGCAAAGAGAGTCAAATCCAACATCCAACAATGCAATGCATACAAACATAACAAAAGGCATGAAAAACTAACACTAAATGCAAATGCAAAAAGAAACATGTCAATCTAGTAGTGAGTCAACCCCCAAGCTAAAATCTACATTGTCCCCAATGTAGAAAAAGTAACAAGAGAAAGAAGAAACTCACCGAGAAAGTCTACTGAGGAGGTGGTGGTGGATACTGGGCGCACAGGTCGAAGGGGTACCCGAACATGTTGTGATAGCGAATACGATCAACACCTTGCTACGGTTAGGCACGACGCGGTGGACGCGAAGCCATAATGCCTAGGTGAACAAATGGAGACCTAGAAAAAACGTCAAACACAAGGACAACGATACACCCAAGACAAATTCCAACAACAAATAATTAGGACCCAAGTATTAGTCTATCCCGCCAAGGGCCTAAGACTCTAAGTTCTATCCCACTAAGGGCCTAAACAGAGTAGTAATTAAGCACACAAATCCCGCCAACGGCCTACTGTAAAAAACAAATTAGGTAATTGATGACGTCAAGGATCCAGGAAAACGACAAAATAGTAAATAAGTAGAGTCGATCAATTTTCCCGCGCAAAATCAAATTACCCAACATGCAATTAGATAAAACCCCCAAGCTAGCCTATCCAACAAACCCCAAAAATCAAACAAAATAGAAAAACTCCTAAGTCACTCAAATTAGCAAACCAAAATAATCCTAGATCTAAAATCAATGAAACTAAACAACCAAGCAAAGAAATCACAGAAATTAAAAGAAACAAACAAAAATAAGTGCAAATAATCCTAGATCTAACAAGGAAAAGAAGGAAAAAGGGGTTTTTTTTACCTTGAAACAAAGGGATGAGAGGAGAGAAGGGTGGGTTCGGAGGTTGAGCAAGGGAGGTTCGTCGGTGCTGGCTGGGCACAGATCTGGGATTGGCCGGCGCGGGTCTGGTGGGTGCGAGGTGAAAGAGTCGGATCTGGCTCGGTAGTGGCTGGGATTGCAAGGGGTGGTTCGCGGCTCGGCTGGGTGCGGATCTATGCACGAGGACGGTCGCGGTGCGCAGCAGTTCGCGCGGTCGGGCGAAGTGCACGGCTGGACTCAGTGGTGTGGTTCGTGGGTGTGAGAGAGTGGTGAATGGTGAGGGAGAGATGATCGTGAGAGAGGAGAGGAGGGGGCTGGTAGGGAATTAGGATGAGGGTAAAAGAAAGGAAAAAAGAAAATGGTTTTTTTTTTTGAAAAAGAAAACGCACGGCCGTGCGAAAAAACGCACCGGCCGTGCAGTGCTCTCGAAGTGGAAAAAAGAAATTAAAATTCAAACAACTACTAAAAACGTACGGCCGTACACTAAAGTGCACAGGCCGTACGGTGCTTTCGAATTGTGTAAAAATATGTTTGTTTTTTTAACGAAAAACTGCATGGCTGTGCACTTGAGTGCACAGGCCGTGCGTCACTCTCGAAGTGAGCGATGAAATTCGAGAACAAGAGCGCATGACCGTGCGTTCTACCACACAGGCCGTGCGGTGCTCTCGAATAACGTTTTTTCAGGTTTTTTTTTAGAAGGAGGAAATACATACCTTGGGTTGCCTCCCAAGAAGCGCTTGTTTAAGGTCCTTAGCTTGACCTTCCATCAACTTTAAGTACTCGGATCAGGAGGGTCGGTGGTGCCCTGCTTGATCGGATCAGATGTGACAACAGGCTTCAATCGATGACTTTGCACCTTGAACTTTCCAGAGTTCTTATGCCATAACTCAATTGTCCCACCTTTCAGAACTCGAGTCACCCTATATGGTCCTGACCATCTTGTCCCCTTAGGACCTGGAAACATGTTGGATTTTTCATGGGATAACATCAGCCTTTTGAAATGAATGAACTTGCAAGTCAATATGTTGTCTTGGTATCTCTAAGGATATGAGTTCAAGAGTGGAAATATGGCGTTGTTATTTTCACTCTTTAACTCAACCTTTGTCTTGGTATCTCTAAGGATATGAGTTCAAGAGTGGAAACATAATGGCATGCCAATATTATGTTTCTTTTTTCAGTTAAAATTCCAGCTCTGGTTAATCCAGTGGCTCGGATAAAATTCACGACAATTACGAAATGACCGGGTAAATACAACATATTGACTTGCAAGTTCATTCATTTCAAAAGGCTGATGTAGTTCATAATAGTAATTCCTTCGAATTTGTTTACCGTAGTAGGAATCGTTTTGCAGGGCCTAAGCGAATCCTTAAAAATATGTGATAGTTTTGCAGTCAAGGAACTTCTCAGCAAGTTATTCACCCTTTTTATTGTTTAAATTTAATCATTGCATTTTTTGGACCGTTGCTTTATCAAGGTGTTGATCCAAACTATTGTGAAAAATAAATGCTCTTTTGACTGCATCTGGTATATATACATACATAGGTTGGTTCGAGTAAAACGAGTTTTATGGTAAAACGAAAGTACTAATAAGGAGCGTCAGATGAGAGAAAATCAATGGTCAGATTTAGAGTTGAAATAGAGGTGTATGGGATGAATCACATGGAATCATTATTGTGGGATCAAATTTCCTAAAATTAAGGATGTGATTATTGATTTATTAAAATTAAAAAAGAAAGGATCTTATGAGAGATAATTATGTTATTTTATGAGAGAATTTCGCAGATATTTAATTTCGGTCTTATTGTTTATGTCATTGTTTATTGACGTCCAAGTTTGTATGAATATCTCTGTTTATTATGTGAATATTTTAATTTCTTAAGGATATGAATATCAACACTTAAAACATGAATATCAACACTTCGTAATATGAATATCACACTCAATTATATGAATATCACAATCAATTATATGACACAGCACCCAATTGTATGACTATCACACTCAATAACATGAATATTACCACTTAAAACATGAATATCAATACTTGATAATATGAATATCACACTCAATTACATGACACGACATCCCATTACGTGAATATCACCACCTAATTCATGAATATCGATCACCACGCATTTACATGAGTACCATCACCTATTTATACGAATATCATCACACAATATCTTGAATATCACCACCGCATATCGTGAATATCATCACCCAATATCGTGAATATCACTAGATTTTTTTCAAAGCTTCAATTAGTGACGGTTAAGAAATGGCGTTGTTACGCCGGACGAAGGCTCGCTCAGTGGCACAACATCAAATACCTAACAAGAGTCAAAACACAAACAATTATTAGCCTTTGAAGGCATCACAAGTAACATTCCATTATACATTACATTGCATAATTTTCAAAGCTTTGGGATCTTTCAGATTTAACATAAACTGCACAAAATCAACTTAAGTCACAAATTTCAATTTACCAAAGCATGAACAAATCAAACGACACTGAGCAAAAACAAAGCCATGCAAGAGCAAAAGATTAAACTTGCTTCTCTGGCAACTTGATAGATATATCTACAACCTTCATGGAACCTTTGTGGCCCTTATCTACAATTGGCACTCGTGAACTCGAACTCGAGCGAAGACTCCTAAGCTTATCTGAATCTGGATCACATCGTTTCAGGGTAAGCTTTCGGAGCATATGTTTCTTTGATCCGAAAGAAATCAATGGTGTAGATTCAATCGATTCCAATTCTTGTAGAAATAACAACGGAGAGAACTTGAGATTCATAATACAGAAGAACAAGAAGTTTTTTGAAGTTGGGAGAGAGATCGTACTTTTATGGAAATATAACTAATATTATTGAAGATATAATTAATCAAAATATTGGAGAGAGAAAATTCCTATAATATCTCTACTAAATATTATCTAGTGAAATTCACCCTACAACCTCATTTACACCTTTTTTTAAAATAGATCCACACCCTTGAAAAAATCCGATCTAAAGGCTCATAATACTACTTCCGTTTTACTATAATAGAGTGTTTTACCAGAACCTAAATCTATACATACATATATTGAAATTTAAGTGGTTCTTTATTTTCCTCGTAGTTGCAAGGATTCAAACAGAACCGAACACTACACCAAAACTCGTAGTCGTGAGGATTCAAACGGATCCGAACACTACACCAAAACTCATAGTTGTGAGGATTCAAACGGATCCAAACAATACATAAAATCTTGTAGTTTGGAGGATTCAAATGGATCCAAATGCTACATATAAAATCGTTGTGGTCAAGATTCAAACGGATCCATCTAGCCACCACACAAAAATCTCTTAATTTTGAAAATTCGAACGGATCCAAACACTACATAAACATTCATAGTTAGGAGGATTTGCCATACTGGAAAACATATTCAAGACGAATTTCCATTGATCGTGAGAGTGCCGAGCCGAACGCAGCCTTGTCTTGACCAGTGATCATGCCTGGACTTGTGCCAGAAGAGGTCTGATGTGCTGCATTGGCTGTGCCAGGAGAGCCACGCCCGCGTCCTCTGCCTGCCTGATTTGGGGAAGGGGCAGATTGTGTGCTAGAGGAGCCGCGACCACGAGGGACCCAACCTTCGGGGAAGCCATGGAGTTTGTAACATTTAGTGACGTCGTGTCCGAATCGACCACAGTGAGTACATTGGGGGCGGTTCAAGGGTCGTTGATCCGAAGACGGTGGGCGAGGTGGTGGCGTCCCGGACTGTGCAGAGAATGCCATAGCATCGCTTTTCACCTCTCGGTCCTTGATCACTGTCTTGTGACGCTCCTCCTGAATGGCGAGGGAGTAGACGCGATTGAGTGGGGATGGTGGTTCCTGGGCCATGACGTTTGACCGAAGTGTGCCGAAGGCGTCATCGTCAATACCCATGAGGAATTGATGCAGGCGTTCTGCATCACGAGCACGATTGAGTTTGGAGGAGATATCGCAGGAGCACTTGCCGCAAAAACAAGACTCGGGAGGAACGTAAGTTGTGAGTTCGTCCCAAAGCTTCTTCAAGGTGCCATAATAGGCAGCCACCGTTTGACCGCTTTGTCGACACCGGGCAATATCCGAACGAATCTGTAGGATGCGTGGTCCATTACCAACCGAGAAGTGTTGGTGCATGTCATCCCAGAGTTCTTTAACTGTCTCCGGGTATGTGAGGGACGATCGAAGAGACGGGTCAACGGACTGGGTTATCCAACCAATCAACATGGAATTGACACTCCACCAGTCGTCAATGGTCGAAGAGTCATCTGTCGGTTTGGTGATGCTACAGTTGAGGAAGCCGAGCTTGCGCTTAGCCCGAAAGGCGTTACGCATAGCAGTGGTCCACTCCTGATAATTGTCTCCCTTCAAGACCACGGGGCAGATTGTCAGGCCCGGGTGATCGGATGGATGAAGGTAGAACGGGGAGGTGTGGTCGAGCGCCGCCTTTGCTGTGGTATCATCGCCGGTCATGATGAAAGAGAAGGAGGTGAGTTTGGTGGTACTTTGGTTGTGAGAAGTACCGAACGGCAGCCAGGGAGGGAAAATTTTTTTAGGTTTGAAGGAAACCTAGCTCTGATACCATGAAACGAGATAGAATAGGATAATTTCCCTTGTGTCCATTAAGCCTCTCAAGGACTAAATATATAGATGATTACAATTCTATCTACAAGGAAAAGGTAAAGAGAATATTTAACAAGATAATCTTTCCTAAAGATAAGATACACTAGTATCTTTCAATAGGATTCGAATGTATCCAAATAAAATACCGATACAAGGTCTTTTTCTCATAATGAAATGGGGTTATTTCATCACATCCATTCCATGAAGGACAAGTTGAAATCTGTATGGTTCATCAATATAACCATTGAAGAATTCAGCAAAAGCACTTCCCACCCAAAGGAAAAGGGATTTAACACTTATTTCTTATGTGCTTGATTAGCTGTTGATTTGGTTTTGCCATAGAAAAAACAGTGGATGCAATCAATGGCAAGTTGGCAACACATTTTAAGGCTTTAGGCACCTTGATTTCATACGTACGTCAATGGGATTTTCAAAAGCTCATGAATCCGTCTAAGCAATAGTTAAAACCCATGTTGTTAGTGGCTAATTAATTGGCTAATTTCGAATCACTTCGGTTGCCGCCTCTCCCGCTCGCTCAAAGCATCTCCGACCGTCCCGCTCGCTCTCCGGTCGGTTCGGGTGCCGCCTCTCCCGCTCGCTCTCCGGTCGGTTTGGGCGCCGCCTCTCCCGCTCGCTCTCCGGTCGAATTTCGGGTGCCGATAGACCATCTCAAATCTGAAATCTCTCGCTTGCTCAAAGCCTCAGAAGTCAGAATTTTGGATTTAGGTATGTGACATACCTAAGTATTTTGATTTTCGTATAGCATGTATTCAGACTTCAGTCTCCAATTTGCTTTTAAATGAAATAGAATTGGGATTTGGGTATTTGGCTATTCGTTCAAAGCAACCACATAAGTATTTTGATTTTGAAAGAAATTGGGATTTGCTATTCGTTCAAAGCAGACAAATAAGTATTTTGAATTTGAATGAAATTGAATAATTTATTATAATTGATAATTAATTTGATAGTCTGATAGGTCACAGTATGATAGAATTGTGAATACATGATTTGGAGTTTTGTTACTGTTAGTGTTCGACTGATTGTGAATACAAGATTTGGAATTGTGAATACTTGACCCTTGAATTGTGAATACTTGACCACTTAAATCTTAATTTGGGTATGTTACTGTTAGTGTTTGGCTGATTTTTTTTATTGTTAGTGTTTGGCTGATTTTTTTTACTGTTAGTGTTTGATTATGTGCAAAATGCGTATCACGGTATCACCGTATGTTATTGTTAGTGTTTGGCTGTTTTATTTTTATTTCATAAAATTTAAGATAAATTTTTGCATTTTATTAGTTACATGGGGCCTATTTACAGTGCGAGCACAAGGCCTTCAGAAAGATTGGAATGGCCCTGCCTATGGTCTCGCTTATTTTCCTTAAGCCCAGCCCATTTACTTGCTATTTCTTTCGAATGTTGATATTCTTCTCCTCGAAGGTTCCAGTGTGAGTAAAGATAATTAGAAGTGTAATTGTTAATCTTTGGTATGAATTCTGATTAAATAGTCTTTGTGGTTTCGGTTTGATTGTAGACTGAGAAGGCATTTTTAAAGCAGCCCAAGGTTTTCCTTTCGTAAGTTTTATATAGCTTCTGTGTGGACTAAACTCCAACAATTTTGAATTTATTGTGGGATTAATAATTTTATTCGATTAATGAATTTGTTAGATCGAAGAAAACTGACAAGGGGAAGAGACCTTGGTAAAGGAGGAAACAGGTTTTGGAAAAACATTGGATTGGGATTCAAGACTCCCAGAGAGGCCACTGAAGGTAATCATCTTAGTAGACTTACAAGTAGAATGTACCAATCTACTTTTTTTTTGATAGTTCGGGGAGAATAATCTGTTAGTTCAACAGATAATACTTCAATTATAATTTGAAGAGTGAAACAGTATCTGACTTAAAAGCTCATCTTTGATGTCTACTATTCTGTGACATGAAATCTGGCCATGTCTTTGTTTTCAAGGTTAATATATATTTAAAAGTTGGCTTTGTAGCCAATAAATGCTACTCTTTGAATTCCTGAAATGAAATTTACATATTGCTGTGCAGCTTTGTCCGTAAGCCTCATTGGGCCTAAAGGGCTTTGTCCGTAAGCCTCCGAAATTTTGGGGCCCAATAATATTTTGGCCCACTAGCTATTTAAGTCAGTATAAATATTTTTCTTCTTCTTTTTATTCCTTTTCAACGCTTTGGAATTGTGAATACTCCGTCTTCAATTCTTTGTCTTCCCCGTCTTGAGTCTCTTCGTCTTCAGTATACTCCTTCTTCAATTCTCTTTAATTGATGGAGTATTCAGCCTCTTAGTCTCTTACAACGGTCTGAAAATTCTCCTTATAATGGAGCCCCACAAATTCATCTTCCCCATCCACCATCTCTTCAAGTCTTCAATCGATCTCCATTTCCATCGACTTCTACGGTGTGTCGGTGTGTTGTTTAGGGGTCGCCGACTCGCCGCTCGCCGCCTCGCTGGAGTCGCTGATCGAATTACTTCGGTCGCCGCCTCTCCCGCTCGCTCAAAAGCCTCTCCGTCCATCCCGCTCGCTCTCCGGTCGGTTCGGGCGCCGCCTCTCCCGCTCGCTCTCCGATCGAATTTCGTGTGTCGGTCGACCATCTCAAATCTGAAATCTCTCGCTTGCTCAAAGCCTCAGAAGTCAGAATTTTGGATTTAGGTATGTGACATACCTAAGTATTTTGATTTTCGTATAGCCTGTATTCAGACTTCAGTCTCCAATTTGCTTTTGAATGAAATAAAATTGGGATTTGGGTATTTGGCTATTCGGCTATTCGTTCAAAGCAGCCACATAAGTATTTTGATTTTGAATGAAATTGGGATTTGCTATTCTTTCAAAGCAGACAAATAAGTATTTTGAATTTGAATGAAATTGAATAATTTATTATAATTGATAATTAATTTGATAGTCTAATAGTCACAGTATGATAGAATTGTGAATACAGGATTTGGAGTTTTGTTACTGTTAGTGTTCGACTGATTGTGATTACAGGATTTGGAATTGTGAATACTTGACCCTTGAATTGTTAATACTTGACTACTTAAATCTTAATTTGGGTATGTTATTGTTAGTGTTTGGCTGATTTTTTTTACTGTTAGTGTTTGGCTGATTTTTTTTTTTTGTTAGTGTTTGATTATGTGCAAAATGCGTATCACGGTATCACCGTATGTTACTGTTAGTTTTTGCCTGTTTTTTTTTATTTCATAAAATTTAAGATAAATTTTCGCATTTTATTAGTTACATGGGGCCTATTTACAGTGCGAGCACAGGTCCTTCAGAAAGAATGGGACGGCCCTGCCTATGGTCTCGCTTATTTTCCTTAAGCCCAGCCCATTTACTTGCTATTTCTTTCGAATGTTCATATTCTTCTCCTCGAAGGTTCCAGTGTGACTAAAGATAATTAGAAGTGTAATTGTTAATCTTTGGTATGAATTCTGATTAAATAGTCTCTGTGGTTTCGGTTTGATTGCAGACTGAGAAGGCATTTCTAAAGCAGCCCAAGGTTTTCCTTTCGTAAGTTTCATATAGCTTCTGTGTGGACTAAATTCCAACGATTTTGAATTTATTGTGGGATTAATAATTTTATTCGATTAATGAATTTGTTAGATCGAAGAAAACTGACAAGGGGAAGAGACCTTGCTAAAGGAGGAAACAGGTTTTGAAAAAACATTGGATTGGGATTCAAGACTCCTTGAGAGGCCACTGAAGGTAATCATCTTAGTAGACTTACAAGTAGAATGTAACAATCTAATTTTTTTTTGATAGTTCGGGGAGAATAATTTGTTAGTTCAACAGATAAAACTTCAATTATAATTTGAAGAGTGAAACAAGTATCTGACTTAAAAGCTCATCTTTGATGTCTACTATTCTGTGACATGAAATATGGCCATGTCTTTGTTTTCAAGGTTAATATATATTTAAAAGTTGGCTTTGTAGCCAATAAATGCTACGCTTTGAATTCCTGAAATGAAATTTACATATTGTTGTGCAGCTTTGTGCGTAAGCCTCATTGGGCCTAAAGGGATTTGTCCGTAAGCCTCCGAAATTTTGGGGACCAATAATATTTTGGCCCACTAGCTATTTAAGTCAGTATAGATATTTTTCTTCTTCTTTTTATTCCTTTTCAACGCTTTGGAATTGTGAATACTCCGTCTTCAATTCTTCTTCTTCCCCGTCTGGAGTCTCTTCGTCTTCAGTATACTCCGTCTTCAATTCTCTTTAATTGGTGGAGTATTCAGCCTCTTAGTCTCTTACAACGGTCTGAAAATTCTCCTTATAATGGAGCCCCACAAATTCATCTTCTCCATCCACCATCTCTTCAAGTCTTCAATCGATATCCATTTCCATCGGCTTCTGCAGTGTGCCGGTGTGTTGTTTAGGGGTCGCCGACTCGCCGCTCGCCGCCTCGCTGGAGTCGCTGATCGAATCACTTCGGTCGCCGCCTCTCCCGCTCGCTCAAAGCCTCTCCGACCCTCCCGCTCGCTCTCCGGTCGGTTCGGGCGCCGCCTCTCCCGCTCGCTCTCCGGTCGAATTTCGGGTGCCGGTCGACCATCTCAAATCTGAAATCTCTCGCTTGCTCAAAGCCTCAGAAGTCAGAATTTTGGATTTAGGTATGTGACATACCTAAGTATTTTGATTTTCGTATAGCTTGTATTCAGACTTCAGTCTCCAATTTGCTTTTGAATGAAATAAAATTGGGATTTGGGTATTTGGCTATTCGTTCAAAGCAGCCACATAAGTATTTTGATTTTGAATGAAATTGGGATTTGCTATTCGTTCAAAGCATACAAATAAGTATTTTGAATTTGAATGAAATTGAATAATTTATTATAATTGATAATTAATTTGATAGTCTGATAGTCACAGTATGATAGAATTGTGAATACAGGATTTGGAGTTTTGTTACTGTTAGTGTTCGACTGATTGTGAATACAGGATTTGGAATTGTGAATACTTGACCCTTGAATTGTGAATACTTGACCACTTAAATCTTAATTTGGGTATGTTATTGTTAGTGTTTGGCTAATTTTTTTTACTGGTAGTGTTTGGCTGATTTTGTTTTTACTGTTAGTGTTTGATTATGTGCAAAATGCGTATCACAGTATCACTGTATGTTACTGTTAGTGTTTGCCTTTTTTTTCCATAAAATTTAAGATAAATTTTCGCATTTTATTAGTTACATGGGGCCTATTTACAGTGCGAGCACAGGGCCTTCAAAAAGATTGGGACGGCCCTGCCTATGGTCTCGCTTATTTTCCTTAAGCCCAACCCATTTACTTACTATTTCTTTCGAATGTTGATATTCTTCTCCTCGAAGGTTACAGTGTGAGTAAAGATAATTAGAAGTGTAATTATTAATCTTTGGTATGAATTCTGATTAAATAGTCTATGTGGTTTCGGTTTGATTGCAGACTGAGAAGGCATTTCTAAAGCAGCCCAAGGTTTTCCTTTCGTAAGTTTCATATAGCTTCTGTGTGGACTAAATTCCAACGATTTTGAATTTATTGTGGGATTAATAATTTTATTCGATTAATGAATTTGTTAGATCGAAGAAAACTAACAAGGGGGAGAGACCTTGGTAAAGGAGGAAACAGGTTTTGGAAAAACATTGGATTGGGATTCAAGACTCCCAGAGATGCCACTGAAGGTAATCATCTTAGTAGACTTACAAGTAGAATGTAACAATCTAATTTTTTTTTTGATAGTTCGGGGAGAATAATCTGTTAGTTCAACAGATAAAACTTCATTTATAATTTGATGAGTGAAACAAGTATCTGACTTAAAAGCTCATCTTTGTTGTCTACTATTCTGTAACATGAAATATGGCCATCTCTTTGTTTTCAAGATTAATATATATTTAAAAGTTGGCTTTGTAGCCAATAAATGCTACTCTTTGAATTCCTGAAATGAAATCTACATATTGTCGTGCAGCTTTGTCCGTAAGCCTCATTGGGCCTAAAGGGCTTTGTCCGTAAGCCTCTGAAATTTTGGGGCCCAATAATATTTTGTCCCACTAGCTATTTTAGTCAATATAGATATTTTTCTTCTTCTTTTTATTCATTTTCAACGCTTTGGAATTGTGAAAACTCCGTCTTCAATTCTCTTTAATTGATGGAGTATTCAGCCTATTAGTCTCTTACAACGGTCTGAAAATTCTCCTTATAATGGAGCCCCACAAATTCATCTTCTCCATCCACCATCTCTTCAAGTCTTCAATCGATCTCCATTTACATCTTCTTCTGCGGTGTGCTGGTGTGTTGTTTAGGGGTCGCCGCCTCGCGGGAGTCGCTGATCGAATCACTTCGGTCGCCGACTCTCCCGCTCTCTCAAACCCTCTCCCACCCTCCCGCTCGCTCTCCGGTCTGTTCGGGCGCCGCCTCTCCCGTTCGCTCTCCGGTCGAATTTCGGGTGTCGGTCGACCATCTCAAATCTGAAATCTCTCGCTTGCTCAAAGCCTCAGAAGTCAGAATTTTGTATTTAGGGATGTGACATACCTAAGTATTTTGATTTTTGTATACCCTGTATTCAGACTTCAGTCTCCAATTTGCTTTTGAATGAAATAAAATTGGGATTTGGGTATTTGGCTATTCGTTCAAAGTAGCCACATAAGTATTTTGATTTTGAATGAAATTGGGATTTGCTATTCGTTCAAAGCAGACAAATAAGTATTTTGAATTTGAATGAAATTGAATAATTTATTATAATTGATAATTAATTTGATAGTCTAATAGTCACAGTATGATAGAATTGTGAATACAAGATTTGTAGTTTTGATACTGTTAGTGTTCAACTGATTGTTAATACAGGATTTGGAATTGTGAATACTTGACCCTTGAATTGTGAATACTTGACCACTTAAATCTTAATTTGGGTATGTTACTGTTAGTGTTTGGCTGATTTTTTTTACAGTTAGTGTTTGGCTGATTTTTTTTACTGTTAGTGTTTGATTATGTGCAAAATGCGTATCACGGTATCACTGTATGTTACTGTTAGTGTTTGCCTGTTTTTTTTTATTTCATAAAGTTTAAGATAAATTTTCGCATTTTATTAGGTACATGGGGCCTATTTACAGTGCGAGCACAGGGCCTTTAAAAATATTGGGACGGCCCTGCCTATGGTCTCGCTTATTTTCCTTAATCCCAGCCCATTTAATTGCTATTTCTTTCGAATGTTGATATTCTTCTCCTCGAAGGTTCCTGTGTGAGTAAAGATAATTAGAAGTGTAATTGTTAATCTTTTGTATGAATTCTTTTTAAATAGTCTCTGTGGTTTCGGTTTGATTGTAGACTGAGAAGGCATTTCTAAAGCAGCCCAAGGTTTTCCTTTCGTAAGTTTCATATAGCTTCTATGTGGACTAAATTCCAACGATTTTGAATTTATTGTGGGATTAATAATTTTATTCGATTAATGAATTTGTTAGATCGAAGAAAACTAACAAGGGGAAGAGACCTTGGTAAAGGAGGAAACAGGTTTTGGAAAAAAACATTGGATTGGGATTCAAGACTCCCAGAGATGCCACTGAAGGTAATCATCTTAGTAGACTTACAAGTAGAATCTAACAATCTAATTATTATTTTTGATAGTTCGGGGAGAATAATCTGTTAGTTCAACAGATAAAACTTCATTTATAATTTGAAGAGTGAAACAAGTATCTGACTTAAAAGCTCATCTTTGTTGTCTACTATTCTGTAACATGAAATATGGCCATGTCTTTGTTTTCAAGATTAATATATATTTAAAAGTTGGCTTTGTAGCCAATAAATGCTACTCTTTGAATTCCTGAAATGAAATTTACATATTGTCGTGCAGCTTTGTCCGTAAGCCTCATTGGGCCTAAAGGACTTTGCCCGTAAGCCTCCGAAATTTTGGGGCCCCATAATATTTTGGCCCACTAGCTATTTAAGTGAGTATAGATATTTTTCTTCTTCTTTTTATTCCTTTTCAACGCTTTGGAATTGTGAATACTCCGTCTTTAATTCTTCGTCTTCCCCGTCTTGAGTCTCTTCGTCTTCAGTATACTTCATCTTCAATTCTCTTTAATTGATCGAGTATTCAGCCTCTTAGTCTCTTACAACGGTCTGAAAATTCTCCTTATAATGGAGCCCCACAAATTCATCTTCTCCATCCACCATCTCTTCAAGTTTTCAATCGATCTCCATTTCCATCTGCTTCTGCGGTGTGTTGTTTAGGGGGTCGCCACCTCGCTGGAGTCGTTGATCGAATCACTTCGGTCGCCGCCTCTCCCGCTCGCTCAAAGCCTCTCCGACCCTCCCGCTCGCTCGCCGGTCGGTTCGGGCGCCGCCTCTCCCGCTCGCTCTCCGGTCGAATTTCGGGTGTCGGTCGACCATCTCAAATCTGAAATCTCTCACTTGCTCAAAGCATCAAAAGTCAGAATTTTGGATTTAGGTATGTGACATACCTAAGTATTTTGATTTTCGTATAGCCTGTATTCAGACTTTAGCCTCCAATTTGCTTTTAAATGAAATAAAATTGGGATTTGGGTATTTGGCTATTCGTTCAAAGCAGACAAATAAGTATTTTGAATTTGAATGAAATTGAATAATTTATTATAATTGATAATTAATTTGATAGTCTGATAGTCACAGTATGATAGAATTGTGAATACAGAATTTGGAGTTTTGTTACTGTTAGTGTTCGACTGATTGTGAATACAGGATTTGGAATTGTGAATACTTGACCCTTGAATTGGGAATACTTGACCACTTAAATCTTAATTTGGGTATGTTACTGTTAGTGTTTGCCTAATTTTTTTTACTGTTAGTGTTTGGCTGATTTTTTTTTACTGTTAGTGTTTGATTATGTGCAAAATGTGTATCACGGTATCACCGTATGTTACTGTTAGTGTTTGGCTGTTTTTTTTTTTATTTCATAAAATTTAAGATAAATTTTCGCATTTTATTAGTTACATGGGGCCTATTTACAGTGCGAGCACATGGCCTTCAAAAAGATTGGGACGGCCCTGCCTATGGTCTCGTTTATTTTCCTTAAGCCCAGCCCATTTACTTGCTATTTATTTCGAATGTTGATATTCTCCTCCTCGAAGGTTCCAGTGTGAGTAAAGATAATTAGAAGTGTAATTGTTAATCTTTGGTATGAATTCTGATTAAATAGTCTCTGTGGTTTCGGTTTGATTGCAGACTGAGAAGGCATTTCTAAAGGAGCCCAAGGTTTTCCTTTCGTAAGTTTCATATAGCTTCTGTGTGGACTAAATTCCAACGATTTTGAATTTATTGTGGTATTAATAATTTTATTCGATTAATGAATTTGTTAGATCGAAGAAAACTAACAAGGGGGAGAGACCTTGGTAAAGGAGGAAACAGGTTGTGGAAAAACATTGGATTGGGATTCAAGACTCCCAGAGATGCCACTGAAGGTAATCATCTTAGTAGACTTACAAGTAGAATGTAACAATCTAATTATTATTTTTGATAGTTCGGGGAGAATAATCTATTAGTTCAACAGATAAAACTTCATTTATAATTTGAAGAGTGAAACAAGTATCTGACTTAAAAGCTCATCTTTGTTGTCTACTATTCTGTAACATGAAATATGGCCATGTCTTTGTTTTCAAGTTTAATATATATTTAAAAGTTGGCTTTGTAGCCAATAAATGCTACTCTTTGAATTCCTGAAATGAAATTTACATATTGTCGTGCAGCTTTGTCCGTAAGCCTCATTGGGCCTAAAGGACTTTGTCCGTAAGCCTCCGAAATTTTGGGGCCCAATAATATTTTGGCCCACTAGCTATTTAAGTCAGTATAGATATTTTTCTTCTTCTTTTTATTCCTTTTCAACGCTTTGGAATTGTGAATACTCCGTCTTTAATTCTTCGTCTTCTCCGTCTTGAGTCTCTTCGTCTTCAGTATACTCCGTCTTCAATTCTCTTTAATTGATGGAGTATTCAGCCTCTTAGTCTCTTACAACGGTCTGAAAATTCTCCTTATAATGGAGCCCCACAAATTCATCTTCTCCATCCACCATCTCTTCAAGTTTTCAATCGATCTCCATTTCCATCTGCTTCTGCGGTGTGTTGTTTAGGGGGTCGCCACCTCGCTGGAGTCATTGATCGAATCACTTCGGTCGCCGCCTATCCCGCTCGCTCAAAGCCTCTCCGACCCTCCCGCTCGCTCTCCGGTCGGTTCGGGCGCCGCCTCTCCCGCTCGCTCTCCGGTCGAATTTCGGGTGTCGGTCGACCATCTCAAATCTGAAATCTCTCACTTGCTCAAAGCATCAAAAGTCAGATATTTGGATTTAGGTATGTGACATACCTAAGTATTTTGATTTTCGTATAGCCTGTATTCAGACTTTAGCCTCCAATTTGCTTTTAAATGAAATAAAATTGGGATTTGGGTATTTGGCTATTCGTTCAAAGCAGACAAATAAGTATTTTGAATTTGAATGAAATTGAATAATTTATTATAATTGATAATTAATTTGATAGTCTGATAGTCACAGTATGATAGAATTGTGAATACAGAATTTGGAGTTTTGTTACTGTTAGTGTTCGACTGATTGTGAATACAGGATTTGGAATTGTGAATACTTGACCCTTGAATTGGGAATACTTGACCACTTAAATCTTAATTTGGGTATGTTACTGTTAGTGTTTGGCTCATTTTTTTTACTGTTAGTGTTTGGCTGATTTTTTTTTACTGTTAGTGTTTGATTATGTGCAAAATGTGTATCACGGTATCACCGTATGTTACTGTTAGTGTTTGGCTGTTTTTTTTTTTATTTCATAAAATTTAAGATAAATTTTCGCATTTTATTAGTTACATGGGGCCTATTTACAGTGCGAGCACAGGGCCTTCAAAAAGATTGGGACGGCCCTGCCTATGGTCTCGTTTATTTTCCTTAAGCCCAGCCCATTTACTTGCTATTTATTTCGAATGTTGATATTCTCCTCCTCGAAGGTTCCAGTGTGAGTAAAGATAATTAGAAGTGTAATTGTTAATCTTTGGTATGAATTCTGATTAAATAGTCTCTGTGGTTTCGGTTTGATTGCAGACTGAGAAGGCATTTCTAAAGGAGCCCAAGGTTTTCCTTTCGTAAGTTTCATATAGCTTCTGTGTGGACTAAATTCCAACGATTTTGAATTTATTGTGGTATTAATAATTTTATTCGATTAATGAATTTGTTAGATCGAAGAAAACTGACAAGGGGGAGAGACCTTGGTAAAGGAGGAAACAGGTTGTGGAAAAACATTGGATTGGGATTCAAGACTCCCAGAGATGCCACTGAAGGTAATCATCTTAGTAGACTTACAAGTAGAATGTAACAATCTAATTATTATTTTTGATAGTTCGGGGAGAATAATCTATTAGTTCAACAGATAAAACTTCATTTATAATTTGAAGAGTGAAACAAGTATCTGACTTAAAAGCTCATCTTTGTTGTCTACTATTCTGTAACATGAAATATGGCCATGTCTTTGTTTTCAAGTTTAATATATATTTAAAAGTTGGCTTTGTAGCCAATAAATGCTACTCTTTGAATTCCTGAAATGAAATTTACATATTGTCGTGCAGCTTTGTCCGTAAGCCTCATTGGGCCTAAAGGACTTTGTCCGTAAGCCTCCGAAATTTTGGGGCCCAATAATATTTTGGCCCACTAGCTATTTAAGTCAGTATAGATATTTTTCTTCTTCTTTTTATTCCTTTTCAACGCTTTGGAATTGTGAATACTCCGTCTTTAATTCTTCGTCTTCTCCGTCTTGAGTCTCTTCGTCTTCAGTATACTCCGTCTTCAATTCTCTTTAATTGATGGAGTATTCAGCCTCTTAGTCTCTTACAACGGTCTGAAAATTCTCCTTATAATGGAGCCCCACAAATTCATCTTCTCCATCCACCATCTCTTCAAGTTTTCAATCGATCTCCATTTCCATCTGCTTCTGCGGTGTGTTGTTTAGGGGTCGCCACCTCGCTGGAGTCATTGATCGAATCACTTCGGTCGCCGCCTATCCCGCTCGCTCAAAGCCTCTCCGACCCTCCCGCTCGCTCTCCGGTCGGTTCGGGCGCCGCCTCTCCCGCTCGCTCTCCGGTCGAATTTCGGGTGTCGGTCGACCATCTCAAATCTGAAATCTCTCACTTGCTCAAAGCATCAAAAGTCAGATATTTGGATTTAGGTATGTGACATACCTAAGTATTTTGATTTTCGTATAGCCTGTATTCAGACTTTAGTCTCCAATTTGCTTTTAAATGAAATAAAATTGGGATTTCGGTATTTGGCTATTCGTTCAAAGCAGACAAATAAGTATTTTGAATTTGAATGAAATTGAATAATTTATTATAATTGATAATTAATTTGATAGTCTGATAGTCACAATATGATAGAATTGTGAATACAGAATTTGGAGTTTTGTTACTGTTAGTGTTCGACTGATTGTGAATACAGGATTTGGAATTGTGAATACTTGACCCTTGAATTGGGAATACTTGATCACTTAAATCTTAATTTGGGTATGTTACTATTAGTGTTTGGCTGATTTTTTTTACTGTTAGTGTTTGGCTGATTTTTTTTACTGTTAGTGTTTGATTATGTGCAAAATGCGTATCACGGTATCACCGTATGTTACTGTTAGTGTTTGGCTGTTTTTTTTTATTTCATAAAATTTAAGATAAATTTTCGCATTTTATTAGTTACATGGGGCCTATTTACAGTGCGAGCACAGGGCCTTCAAAAAGATTGGGACGGCCCTGCCTATGGTCTCGCTTATTTTCCTTAAGCCCAGCCCATTTACTTGCTATTTCTTTCGAATGTTGATATTCTCCTCCTCGAAGGTTCCAGTGTGAGTAAAGATAATTAGAAGTGTAATTGTTAATCTTTGGTATGAATTCTGATTAAATAGTCTTTGTGGTTTCGGTTTGATTGCAGACTGAGAAGGCATTTCTAAAGGAGCCCAAGGTTTTCCTTTCGTAAGTTTCATATAGCTTCTGTGTGGACTAAATTCCAACGATTTTGAATTTATTGTGGGATTAATAATTTTATTCGATTAATGAATTTTTTAGATCGAAGAAAACTGACAAGGGGAAGAGACCTTGGTAAAGGAGGAAACAGGTTTTGGAAAAACATTGGATTGGGATTCAAGACTCCGAGAGAGGCCACTGAAGGTAATCATCTTAGTAGACTTACAAGTAGAATGTAACAATCTAATTTTTTTTTTGATAGTTCGGGGAAAATAATTTGTTAGTTCAACAGATAAAACTTCAATTATAATTTGAAGAGTGAAACAAGTATCTGACTTAAAAGCTCGTCTTTGTTGTCTACTATTCTATGACATGAAATTTGGCCATGTCTTTGTTTTCAAGGTTAATATATATTTAAAAGTTGGCTTTGTAGCCAATTAATGCTACTCTTTGAATTCCTGAAATGAAATTTACATATTGTTGTGCAGCTTTGTCTGTAAGCCTCATTGGGCCTAAAGGGCTTTGTCCGTAAGCCTCCGAAATTTTGGGGCCCAACAATATTTTGTCCCACTAGCTATTTAAGTCAATATAGATATTTTTCTTCTTCTTTTTATTCATTTTCAACGCTTTGGAATTGTGAAAACTTCGTCTTCAATTCTTCGTCTTCCCCGTCTTGGGTCTCTTTGTCTTTAGTATACTCCGTCTTCAATTCTCTTTAATTGATGGAGTATTCAGCCTCTTAGTCTCTTACAACGGTCTGAAAATTCTCCTTATAATGGAGCCCCACAAATTCATCTTCTCCATCCACCATCTCTTCAAGTCTTCAATCGATCTCCATTTCCATCTTCTTTTGCGGTGTGCTGGTGTGTTGTTTAGGGGTCGCCGCCTCGCTGGAGTCGCTGATCGAATCACTTCGGTCGCCGCCTCTCCCGCTCGCTCTCCGGTCGAATTTCGGGTGCCGGTCGACCATCTCAAATCTGAAATCTCTCGCTTGCTCAAAGCCTCAGAAGTCAGAATTTTGGATTTAGGTATGTGACATACCTAAGTATTTTGATTTTCGTATAGCCTGTATTCAGACTTCGGTCTCCAATTTGCTTTTGAATGAAATAAAATTGGGATTTGGGTATTTGGGTATTTGGCTATTCGTTCAAAGCAGCCACATAAGTATTTTGATTTTGAACGAAATTGGGATTTGCTATTCGTTCAAAGCAGACAAATAAGTATTTTGAATTTGAATGAAATTGAATAATTTATTATAATTGATAATTAATTTGATAGTCTGATAGTCACAGTATGATAGAATTGTGAATACAGGATTTGGAGTTTTGATACTGTTAGTGTTCGACTGATTGTGAATACAGGATTTGGAATTGTGAATACTTGACCCTTGAATTGTGAATACTTGACCACTTAAATCTTAATTTGGGTATGTTACTGTTAGTGTTTGGCTGATTTTTTTTACTGTTAGTGTTTGGCTGATTTTTTTTTACTGTTAGTGTTTGATTATGTGCAAAATGCGTATCACGGTATCACCGTATGTTACTGTTAGTGTTTGCATGTTTTTTTTTTGTCATAAAGTTTAAGATAAATTTTCGCATTTTATTAGTTACATGGTGCCTATTTATAGTGCGAGCACAGGGCCTTTAAAAATATTGGGACGGCCCTGCCTATGGTCTCGCTTATTTTCCTTAATCCCAACCCATTTACTTGCTATTTCTTTCGAATGTTGATATTCTTCTCCTCGAAGGTTCCAGTGTGAGTAAAGATAATTAGAAGTGTAATTGTTAATCTTTGGTATGAATTCTGATTAAATAGTCTCTGTGGTTTTGGTTTGATTGCAGACTGAGAAGGCATTTCTAAAGCAGCCTAAGGTTTTCCTTTCATAAGTTTCATATAGCTTCTGTGTGGACTAAATTCCAACGATTTTGAATTTATTGTGGGATTAATAATTTTATTCGATTAATGAATTTGTTAGATTGAAGAAAACTAACAAGGGGGAGAGACCTTGGTAAAGAAGGAAACAGGTTTTGGAAAAACATTGGATTGGGATTCAAGACTCCCAGAGATGCCACTGAAGGTAATCATCTTTAGTAGACTTACAAGTAGAATGTAACAATCTAATTTATTTTTTTTGATAGTTCGGGGAGAATAATCTGTTAGTTCAACAGATAAAACTTCATTTATAATTTGAAGAGTGAAACAAGTATCTGACTTAAAAGATCATCTTTGCTGTCTACTATTCTGTGACATGAAATCAGGCCATGTCTTTGTTTTCAAGGTTAATAAATATTTAAAAGTTGGCTTTGTAGCCAATAAATGCTACTCTTTGAATTCCTGAAATGAAATTTACATATTGTCGTGCAGCTTTGTCCGTAAGCCTCATTGGGCCTAAAGGGCTTTGTCCGTAAGCCTCCGAAATTTTGGGGCCCAATAATATTTTGGCCCACTAGCTATTTAAGTCAGTATAGATATTTTTTTTCTTCTTTTTATTCCTTTTCAACGCTTTGGAATTGTGAATACTCCGTCTTTAATTCTTCGTCTTCCCCATATTGAGTCTCTTCGTCTTCAGTATACTCCGTCTTCAATTATCTTTAATTGATGGAGTATTCAGCCTCTTAGTCTCTTACAACGGTCTGAAAATTCTTCTGATAATGGATCCCCACAAATTCATCTTCTCCATCCACCATCTCTTCAAGTCTTCAATCGATCTCCATTTCCATCTGCTTCTGCGGTGTGTCGGTGTGTTGTTTAGGGGTCGCCACCTCGCTGGAGTCGTTGATCGAATCACTTCGGTCGCCGCCTCTCCCGCTCGCTCAACGCCTCTCCGACCCTCTCGCTCGCTCTCCGGTCGGTTCGGGCGCCGCCTCTCCCGCTCGCTCTCCGATCGAATTTCGGGTGTCGGTCGACCATCTCAAATCTGAAATCTCTCACTTGCTCAAAGCCTCAAAAGTCAGAATTTTGGATTTAGGTATGTGACATACCTAAGTATTTTGATTTTCGTATAGCCTGTATTCAGACTTCAGTCTCCAATTTGCTTTTAAATGAAATAAAATTGGGATTTGGGTATTCGTTCAAAGCAGACAAATAAGTATTTTGAATTTGAATGAAATTGAATAATTTATTATAATTGATAATTAATTTGAGAGTCTGATAGTCACAGTATGATAGAATTGTGAATACAGAATTTGGAGTTTTGTTACTGTTAGTCTTCTACTGATTGTGAATACAGGATTTGGAATTCTGAATACTTGACCCTTGAATTGGGAATACTTGACCACTTAAATCTTAATTTCGGTATGTTACCGTTAGTGTTTGGCTGATTTTTTTTACTGTTAGTGTTTGGCTGATTTTTTTTTACTGTTAGTGTTTGATTATGTGCAAAATGCGTATCACGGTATTACCGTATGTTACTGTTAGTGTTTGGCTGTTTTTTTTTAATTTCATAAAATATAAGATAAATTTTCGCATTTTATTAGTTACATGGGGCCTATTTACAGTGCGAGCACAGGGCCTTCAAAAAGATTGGGACGGCCCTGCCTATGGTCTCGCTTATTTTCCTTAAGCCCAGCCCATTTACTTGCTATTTCTTTCGAATGTTGATATTATCCTCCTCGAAGGTTCCAGTGTGAGTAAAGATAATTAGAAGTGTAATTGTTAATCTTTGGTATGAATTCTGATTAAATAGTCTCTGTGGTTTCGGTTTGATTACAGACTAAAAAGGCATTTCTAAAGCAGCCCAAGGTTTTCCTTTCGTAAGTTTCATATAGCTTCTGTGTGGACTAAATTCCAACGATTTTGAATTTATTGTGGGATTAATAATTTTATTCGATTAATGAATTTGTTAGATCGAAGAAAACTGACAAGGGGAAGAGACCTTGGTAAAGGAGGAAACAGGTTTTGGAAAAACATTGGATTGGGATTCAAGACTCCCAGAGAGGCCACTGAAGGTAATCATCTAAGTAGACTTACAAGTAGAATGTAACAATCTAATTTTTTTTTTATAGTTCGGGGAGAATAATTTGTTAGTTCAACAGATAAAACTTCAATTATAATTTGAAGAGTGAAACAAGTATCTGACTTAAAAGCTCGTCTTTGATGTCTACTATTCTATGACATGAAATCTGGCCATGTCTTTGTTTTCAAGGTTAATATATATTTAAAAGTTGGTTTTGTAGCCAATAAATGCTACTCTTTGAATTCCTGAAATGAAATTTACATATTGTTGTGTAGCTTTGTCCGTAAGCCTCATTGGGCCTAAAGGGCTTTGTCCGTAAGCCTCCGAAATTTTGGGGCCCAATAATATTTTGTCCCACTAGCTATTTAAGTCAGTATAGATATTTTTCTTCTTCTTTTTATTCATTTTCAACGCTTTGGAATTGTGAATACTCTGTCTTCAATTCTTCTTGAGTCTCTTCGTCTTTAGTATACTCCGTCTTCAATTCTCTTTAATTGATGGAGTATTCAGCCTCTTAGTCTCTTACAACGGTCTGAAAATTCTCCTTATAATGGAGCCCCACAAATTCATCTTCTCCATCCACCATCTCTTCAAGTCTTCAATCGATCTCCATTTCCATCTGCTTCTGTGGTGTGCCGGTGTGTTGTTTAGGGGTCGCCGACTCGCCGCTTGCCACCTCGCTGGAGTCGCTGATCGAATCACTTCGGTCGCCGCCTCTCCCGCTCGCTCAAAGCCTCTCCGACCCTCCCGCTCGCTCTCCGGTCGGTTCGGGAGCCGCCTCTCCCGCTCGCTCTTCGGTCGAATTTTCGGGTGTCGGTCGACCATCTCAAATCTAAAATCTCTCGCTTGCTCAAAGCCTCAGAAGTCAGAATTTTGGATTTAGGTATGTGACATCCCTAAGTATTTTGATTTTCGTATAGCCTGTATTCAGACTTCAGTCTCCAATTTGCTTTTGAATGAAATAAAATTGGGATTTGGGTATTTGGGTATTTGGCTATTCGTTCAAAGCAGCCACATAAGTATTTTGATTTTGAATGAAATTGGGATTTGATATTCGTTCAAAGCAGACAAATAAGTATTTTGAATTTGAATGAAATTGAATAATTTATTATAATTGATAATTAATTTGATAGTCTGATAGTCACAGTATGATAGAATTGTGAATAATGGATTTGGAGTTTTGTTACTGTTAGTGTTCAACTGATTGTGAATACAGGATTTGGAATTGTGAATACTTGTCCCTTGAATTGTGAATACTTGACCACTTAAATCTTAATTTGGGTATGTTATTGTTAGTGTTTGGCTAATTTTTATTACCGTTAGTATTTGGCTGATTTTTTTTACTGTTAGTGTTTGATTATGTGCAAAATGCGTATCACGGTATCACCGTATGTCATTGTTAGTGTTTGGCTGTTTTTTTTATTTCATAAAATTTAAGATAAATTTTCGCATTTTATTAGTTACATGGGGCCTATTTACAGTGCGAGCACAGGGCCTTTAAAAAGATTGGGACGGCCCTGCCTATGGTCTCGCTTATTTTCCTTAAGCCCAGCCCATTTACTTGCTATTTCTTTCGAATGTTGATATTCTTCTCCTCGAAGGTTCCAGTGTGAGTAAAGATAATTAGAAGTGTAATTGTTAATCTTTGGTATGAATTCTGATTAAATAGTCTTTGTGGTTTCGGTTTGATTGCAGACTGAGAAGGAATTTCTAAAGCAGCCCAAGGTTTTCCTTTCGTAAGTTTCATATAGCTTCTGTGTGGACTAAATTCCAATGATTTTGAATTTATTGTGGGATTAATAATTTTATTCGATTAATGAATTTATTAGATCGAAGAAAACTGACAAAGGGAAGAGACCTTGGTAAAGAAGGAAACAGGTTTTGGAAAAACATTGGATTGGGATTCAAGACTCCCAGAGAGGCCACTGAAGGTAATCATCTTAGTAGACTTACAAGTAGAATGTAACAATCTAATTTTTTTTATAGTTCGGGGAGAATAATCTGTTAGTTCAACAGATAAAACTTCAATTATAATTTAAAGAGTAAAACAAGTATCTGACTTAAAAGCTCATCTTTGTTGTCTACTATTATGTGACATGAAATCTGGCCGTGTCTTTGTTTTCAAGGTTAATAAATATTTAAAAGTTGGCTTTGTAGCCAATAAATGCTACTCTTTGAATTCCTGAAATGAAATTTACATATTGTTGTGCAGCTTTGTCCGTAAGCCTCATTGGGCCTAAAGGGCTTTGTCCGTAAGCCTCTGAAATTTTAGGGCCCAATAATATTTTGGCCCACTAGCTATTTAAGTCAGTATAGATATTTTTCTTCTTCTTTTTATTCCTTTTCAACGTTGTGGAATTGTGAATACTCCGTCTTCAATTCTTCGTCTTCCCCGTCTTGAGTCTCTTCGTCTTCTGTATACTCCGTCTTCAATTCTCTTTAATTGATGGAGTATTCAACCTCTTAGTCTCTTACAACGGTCTGAAAATTCTCCTTATAATGGAGCCCCACAAATTCATCTTCTCCATCCACCATCTATTTAAGTCTTCAATCGATCTCCATTTCCATCTGCTTCTGCGGTGTGCCGGTGTGTTATTTAGGGGCCGCCGACTCGCCGCTCGCCGCCTCGCCGGAGTCGCTGATCGAATCACTTCGGTCGCCGCCTCTCCCGCTCGCTCAAAGCCTCTCCGACCCTCCCGCTCGCTCTCCGGTCGGTTCGGGTGGCGCCTCTCCCGCTCGCTCTCCAGTCGAATTTCGGGTGTCAGTCGACCATCTCAAATCTGAAATCTCTCGCTTGCTCAAAGCTTCAGAAGTCAGAATTTTGGATTTAGGTATGTGACATACCTAAGTATTTTGATTTTCGTATACCCTGTATTCAGACTTCAGTCTCCAATTTGCTTTTGAATGAAATAAAATTGGGATTTGGGTATTTGGGTATTTGGCTATTCGTTCAAAGCAGCCACATAAGTATTTTGATTTTGAATGAAATTGGGATTTGCTATTCGTTCAAAGCAGACAAATAAGTATTTTGAATTTGAATGAAATTGAATAATTTATTATAATTGATAATTAATTTGATAGTCTGATAGTCACAGTATGATAGAATTGTGAATACAGGATTTGGAGTTTTGTTACTGTTAGTGTTCGACTGATTGTGAATACAGGATTTGGAATTGTGAATACTTGACCCTTGAATTGTGAATACTTGACCACTTAAATCTTAATTTGGGTATGTTACTATTAGTGTTTGGCTGATTTTTTTTACTGTTAGTGTTTGGCTGATTTTCTTTTACTGTTAGTGTTTGATTATGTGCAAAATGCGTATCACGGTATCACCGTATGTTACTGTTAGTGTTTGGCTGTTTTTTTTTTCATAAAATTTAAGATAAATTTTCGTATTTTATTAGTTACATGGGGCCTATTTACAGTGCGAGCACAGGGCCTTCAAAAAGATTGGGACGGCCTTGCCTATGGTCTCGCTTATTTTCCTTAAGCCCAACCCATTTACTTGCTATTTCTTTCGAATGTTGATATTCTTCTCCTCGAAGGTTCCAATGTGAGTAAAGATAATTAGAAGTGTAATTGTTAATCTTTGGTATGAATTCTGATTAAATAGTCTCTGTGGTTTCGGTTTGATTGCAGACTGAGAAGGCATTTCTAAAGCAGCCCAAGGTTTTCCTTTCGTAAGTTTCATATAGCTTCTGTGTGGACTAAATTCCAACGATTTTGAATTTATTGTGGGATTAATAATTTTATTCTATTAATGAATTTGTTAGATCGAAGAAAACTGACAAGGGGAAGAGACCTTGGTAAAGGATGAAACAGGTTTTGGAAAAACATTGGATTGGGATTCAAGACTCCCAGAGAGGCCACTGAAGGTAAGCATCTTAGTAGACTTACAAGTAGAATGTAACAATCTAATTTTATTTTTTTTATAGTTCGGGGAGATGAATCTGTTAGTTCAACAGATAAAACTTCAATTATAATTTGAAGAGTGAAACAAGTATCTGACTTAAAAGCTCATCTTTGCTGTCTACTATTATGTGACATGAAATCTGGCCATGTCTTTGTTTTCAAGGTTAATATGCTAAGATCAATCATAATTATTACAAGGGCTTCTCTTGTGTTGTCTCATTTTGTGCAGTATCATGCACATTTCATATATGAAGATCAAACACCTATTTAATAGCATCCTTTCTTACTTGAAAACATTTTGGCAATGGTTTGAGCTATTTGGGCATAATTGTATCGCTCTTTTTAAAATATATTCCCATGTCATGTCATATAGTATTATTGTTCTTATCCTTGGCTTGCATCATGTCCCTTTTAATGTTGTAGCTTGTGTTCTTAATCCTACAAAACTTGAATGTTGACAGGAACTTACATCGACAAGAAATGCCCATTCACTGGATCTGTTTCAGTCAGGGCCGCATCCTCGCTGGTACTTGCCACAGTGCAAAGATGATGAGAACTATAATTGTGCGTAGGAATTGCCTTCATTGGGTGAAGAAATATCAAAGGTATAATCTTAACTTGATATATAATCATACTTCCAAGTTCTATTCCTTTTTTTGGTGACTGTTTGTTCTGGAACTTACAAATTCTGTACACGTGTGCTTTAGATATGAGAAGAGGCACTCTAATATCCCTGCTCATGTATCTCCCTGCTTCCGTGTCAAAGAAGGAGATCACGTGATCATTGGACAATGCAGGTTAGTTCTCCTCCATACATTCTCATCAAGAACCCGTAAAAAAACTAGAAATTTTCTATTACTCATGAAATATTGCTGAGTATTTTGTTTCCCATGTATCAAACTTTATGGCAGGCCCCTGTCCAAGACCGTGAGATTTAATGTGTTGAAGGTTATCCCTGTCGGGTCAGCTGCTGGTGGTAAGAAGGCATTTACGGGCATGTAATCTTCTTTCCCGGTTTTGTTCGGATTATGGAGCTTTAGCTGTTTGTAGACGAAAATGTTGTTTTTTTATGTCACTGTTCTGGAGTTTTTTCTCTTTCCATTCTCACATCAAACAGAATCTACTTGAATTTTTTTTTTTTGTCGAAGCTACTTGAATGTTTTTGTTCCTTCTATCCCTTGCTACTTTCTTTTTATTGTTTTTTATAACGTGTTTATATAGAGACGTGTTATTTGTTGATGCATTTGTTTCTTTCATATGTAGTTAAATGATGGTTGCGCACTTGGTTGAATGCTCACCTTCTCTTATTAATGTTAACAGATCAAAATGGAGCTGGTTGGTGGGATTATGAGAGGGAAGGTGTTGATAACGATGAAGTTGGGGCTACTGAAGTATTGGAGGGTATGGGTTCCACAACATTAGGAGAAATTATTGACTGTCACTGAAGTTTGTTGCGTACTTTAAACTGTCTCTTTTCTGTAATTTTGCATGGACAAAGGGGAAGTTTTTGTTAAATGTGTTAACCCTTCTGTATGATATTTGTCAGTTAATGTATCTTCTATGAAATCTCTTACCTTTCGTTTTATGTAATTGACAAGTTGACAACAGCTCTGAATCCATGTAATCTCCCCTGAATAAAGCTTAAGGAATCTCTTCAGAAAATATTCAGCCACGTATCTCTTTATCCAAATTACACGTAAATAGCTGAAATAGCTAAATAATTAATCAAAGCTCTAAAAAAAGCTTATATCTTTATTATTTTTATAAATAAATGCCTTTTATTTTTTACCGTATGAATCCTAAACCATTCACCAATATGGCAATATATATATACATTCTCCCAATTTCACTCACAATTCCAAATTCCACTAACAACAACTATATCAATATCATCGTATTAGACTCACCAACACGATGAAGAGGTACGTCGTATAGCACATTGACATTTACACTCATCGTGTATATATACAAAATTTAGCCTCATTTGTCTTGGTCTAGAGGAATTAATCAAGGATGGAAGCCAAAATAATAGACATGTACTCACTCTCACATATGAAATATACAAGGAAGAAGTTATGAATTATAGACATGTACTCATGTACCGATAAAATAACTAATGTACTTTTATATCAAATGTAACAAGGTTTAAGAATATGCAGAGTCACCAATTATTTCTATTACTCCGTATTTAATAAGAATAAGAAGTAATGACTAATATATTTTAATAAAAATCTAATTAATGTCTAGGAATATGTAAAGTCCATGTGACTAATAAAACGATATATATTCCAAACAAAAAAAATATTAATGAATATTAATAAGTAAAGCATAACAAAAAATATTAGTAAAAGGCAATAAATTTGTAAGATAAAGGCAAAAAATTAGAAATGTGGAGGGTAGTAGAGCATGTACTAAATGAGAGTTGTAGCAAGTTTCTTACAAATACTCCACTTCAAGCATAACATATAATTAGATAGGCATTTCTAAAATATTCTCCAAATATTTTCAAAGAAAAATTTCGAATACCTACAAAAAACAACTACCACCTAATTCAAGAATTAAAATGAACTTCTGACCAGAATAAATAAATAAAATTGTACTTCGTACAATCATAGCATTTTATACCTAAAATACTTAGATATTACATTTAAATACATATCAAACAATATATCGTCTAAGATAAAACATGCAATAACAATCCATATATAACAAACTCACAAATAAACCGCGATACTATATATACACAAAAGGTCCGTGCGAAGCACGAGCTTTGATTTCTAGTTGATAGAATTTTCAAAGGCTTCTAAATATATAGCCTGCCTATTAATTAGTTTACAATTAGATATTCACTGTTGGGTGGATGTTCTAGATGTATACATGGAAGTCAAGTCCAAACATGGATGTGATTGCAATGTCAAGGAACAAGTTGCAAATTAACTTGCTAAGTGCATAAAATCCTTCTAAAAAAGATGTGGGATTGCATAAAAAATTAGTATCAAGTTGAATCTTTGATGAAAATGATCAAAGCTGAATCGCTGATACGAGCTATTTAGCATGTATACATATATAACCAAGTTCAATGTATACACTGCTGGTTTAAATTATATAATTGACCCATAAAAAATGTGACTAATAACTAGGATCGAAGTATAATTAAAATTCATGTCCATTTATTAATGATATAAATTTGGGTCATCATATCAATTCTTTCTTTTTTAAGAACTACGTAGACTTGATTCCGTTTTAAACGGATACGTAGAAAATTTAATATCAAAATCAAATATATATCGGATTCAGTCACACTACAATTCAAGTTAAATTTTAATAAAACTTGAAATTAAAACTAAAACGGTTCTTTATTAGAACTACGTCTGATTTGATGTTCTTTTATGAGCTACGTAGGAAACTTGATACAAATATTATCGGGTTCAATCTCAACACTAAAATTGGCTTTCAAACAAAAGATAAAGTCAAACACTTAATCCAAATGTCTGAAGAACTACGTTCGACTTGATTCCGTATTAAACGGATACGTAGGAAATTCGATGTCAAATTCAAATATATATCGGATTCAGTCAAACCAAAATTCAAATTAAATTTCAAACAAACATGAAATTAAAACTAAAAAATATTCTTATAAGAACTACGTAGACTTGATTCCGTATTAAACGGATACGTAGGAAAATCGGTATTAAATTCAAATATATATAAGATTCAGTCACAACTAAAATTTCAACCAAACCTTGAAATAAATGTTGTTAGAACTACGTGAAGACTTGACGCCTCTAAAGGCTATGTAGGAACTCGATATCAAATTGAAATATGTATCGAGTACAGTCACAAATCTCAAATTAAATCAAACCAAATTAAAATGGTTCTTTTTTAGAACTACGCGTGATTTGGTCCCCTTCAAAGGGCACGTAGGGAACTCGATAAAAAGTAAACGCTCGTCGAGTTCAATAGCAATCTCAAATCGAAACAAAATCAAGATAAAAATATCTTACATGCAAATGATAGTCGAAGTGATTTGAGCAACCCTTCCTAGAAGGTGGGTTTAAGTTATTTCGGTGATGCATGAAAATAACTAAAACACATGCACATGATAGTTGGTTCGAAGTTTGGGCAACCCTTCCTAGAAGGTGGGTTTAGACTTCACCTCTGATGCGTGTAAATCAAACCCCAAAATCTCAAAACTAAATCCAAGTTTAACACTTTGAACTACGTAAGGCTCTATCCTTCCTAAGAAGGTACGTAGGCAACTCACCATAATTCGGGTGCAGCCCAAATCATAAAACAAACCTAAAAATCTTCAACGTATCTATATTATTAAAACTATAAGGATATACAGATAAGGGTCGAACTTTAAAAACTAAATAATATGTGTTTGTGCATTGTTGTTTTCTTTTAACAATTTTTGTCTAACACTAGGATAAGATTGAATTTACAATATCAAAATCTTTCCATAGTAAAAGATATTTACAAATCACAAGATAACATCCCCGACAATCTCAAGGGCGGGTCCGAACGAGGAGCTGACAGCGCAAAGATTGAAATCGAGCGGTACTGACTACCTTGTGAAGATGTCAGTTACCTAGTCGAGCGATCGGACGTGACGGACGAGGAGATGACCGTCTTGAACTTGTTCCCTGACAAAGTGATAATCAATCTTAATGTGCTTAGATCGTTGATGAAGTATGGGATTAGCAGATAAAAAGATGGCACTTAAGTTGTCACACAAGACAATTGGCGGACTGGTGAAGGAGGCACCTATCTCCTTTAGAAGCTCTATCCAGATAAGCTCAGTGGTAGCAAAAGCGATGGCTCGATATTCAGCCTCGGTGTTGGAGCAAGCGACAACTTTCTGCTTCCTAGAGGACCAACTGACAAGGTTACCCCCATAATATATAGCGAACCCATGTTAAGAGTGACACGAGTAAGATACCCACCCAACATTAGTGAACGTGAGTAGGCGGGAGTCCGAGGCCTTTCCAAAGACAAGACCATCATCAGGGGAGCCCTTAAGATAACGCAGAATGCGCTTAACAGCAGACAAATTTGTAGTAGCAGGATTTTGCATGAACTGACACACATGATTGACTGCATAAGAGATCTCAGGGCGAGTGATGGTGACATACTGAAGGGAGCTTACAACACTTCTGTAGAGGTGAGGATCTGGAGTAGGGTCACCATCACGTGTTAGTCTAGAGCCAGGTTCGGCCGGTGAAGAGATTGGTTTGGCGCCATCCATCTTGCAGCGGTCTAAGATCTCATAGATATATTTGCGTTGTGACAGATGCAGACCAGGAGGGCAACAAGTGACCTCAATGCCGAGAAAGTAGTGTAGCAAGCCTAAGTCCTTGAGCGAGAATGCCTTATTGAGATGACAAATAAACTCCTCAATGAACTTGGTGTTTGACCTTGTTATAATGAGATCATACACAAAAACTAGCACATAGATATCATCGGTTCCATGGAGTTTGATAAAGAGCGATGAATCAGAGAAACAGGGACGAAAACCGTGTGATTGTAAAGATGACTGAAGCTTGTGAAACCAAGCCCGAAGAGCCTGTTGGAGATCGTACAGGGCCTTACGCAAGCGGAAAACATGAGTGGGCCGATCTGGAGCAGTGAATCCCTGTGGTTGCTCCATGTACACAGTTTCAACGAGGTCGCCATTCAAGAAGGCGTTGTTGATATCGACCTGACGAAGAGGCCAATTGAGTGTGACAGATGTGCTCAGGACGATGTGAATCGTTGCTGGCTTAATCCCAGGACTAAAAGTGTCAAAGTAATCAAAACATTCCTCCTGCAGAAATCCTTCTACAACTAGTCTGGTCGTGTATCTGTCAATAGAGTCATATGTCTTCTTCTTATGTAAATCCACGTACAACCAATGACGTTAGTACCTGGGGCTAGGGCACTTAGTCCCAAGTCTCATTACGCATAAGGGCATCATATTCTATTTGCATTGCATGTTGCCAATTAGGATTTTTTGTGGCTTGTATAAAAAAAATGGTTCAACGGGTAAGGAAGAATCAATGGGAGATGGATGTTTGGTAACATTAATTTTTTTTTGGTTTAAGAGAATGAGTAGAGGCGCGAGTTACCATTGTGTGATCCCAATTTACAGCTGGACGAAAATAAGAAGGAGCCTCAGGGTACGAGTCTATAGGGGGTGGGGGTGGGCTAGAGGTGGACACTGGTGGGGAGGACGACGACTCCACTCCACTGTCGTTGGGCAGAGGTGAAGAGGGTGAGGTGCTGACAGGTGGAGACGACACCAAAATGAGTGGCAAAGAGGATGGCGAAATATGGGGGGAGACGGGATGACATGGCTACCATGATGCAAGATATTAAGAGGCAACATACTAGGATTGTGGGGAGAACAAGTGCAATTATTGGTAGTTGTAGATGCATGAGTGGGAAAAGGAAAAAAGTATCATCAAAGATAACATGACGAGCAATGTACAATCTAGTTATAGGAACATGAAAGCAAACATACCCTTTAATTTGTGTTTAGAACTATACCCCAAAAATAGGCAAGGAAGAGATCGATATTCAAGTTTAGATTGATTGTATGGTGTAAGAAAAGGGTAACACAAACACCCAAAGGACTTGAGAAAATCATAGTCGGGTTTCTTGTTGTAGAGACACTCATAAAGAGACTTGAACTTGAGATTAGGGGTGATGGTCTTATTACTGACTTAGACAACAGTGTGAAAGGCATGTTCCTAAAACTAAATAGGCAAGGAGAAGTGGGCAAGGAAAGCTAACCCTTTTTCAATGACAGCTCGATTTAGCCTTCATGTTGAGCCGTTTTGTTCAGGTGTGTGGGGACAGGAAACGCGGTGTTGGATGTCGTGACTGGCAAGCAAGGTTGACACGAGTCTATACTCTTCACCCCAATCGGTTTGAACTTCTTTGATTTTTGTAGAGAATTGAGTTTCTACCATTTGTTTGAACAGTGAGAATAAAGAAGACACTTGATATTTATTAGTGAGAAAATAAATCCAAATAAACTTGGTGCAGTCATCAATGAAGGAAACAAAATAGCGATTGTCATTAAGGGAAGACACGAAGGCATGGCCCCAGACATTTGAATGAACTAACTCAAAGGGCATCAGGGAGGACTCAGTTCTACTAGGTAAGTGTAAATGATGACTCTTTCCTAATTGACATGAGTTACAAACTGACGACAACTTGTTGCATGAAATAGGTAACGAAAAAGTAGACACTAGATGACATAGGATAGACTCATTAGGATGAGCAATACGATGATGCCAGCACTGGAGGGTGGTGCGTTCACCGAGGAAAGCACGAGGAGGGGATGGATGGGAGGATGAGGGAGACGAGGCTAGTAGGCGATACATACCATTCTCAAGGGTTCCTTTTAGTGACGTCCGCCCCTACAAATTCTTCACAAAACAACAAGTATGGTGAAATTCAAGGTAAATATTATTATCACGAGACAGTTTGGATACGCTCACAAGGCTCATTTTGATGTCAGGAACAAAGAGAATGTTGTTGAGATGAATTGGTTTATGCAAAGAAGATATAGTATAAGGCCCTAATGAGTAATAGGGAGAGACTTACCATTACCGACCATCAGGCCATCATTACCGTCATAGGGGTGGTTTAGGGAGACTATATTTCAATGAACAATCATAATTAATATAGTTTCATTATTAATTAACTGTGGTTTAGAATTACATAACCAAGCGTGACAGACATTAGGGCTAAGGGTCTCAAGCACATTGGAAAATGGTTTTGAGATTGTATTGTTTTACATTACGGAGATTGTTCTCATGAATGTTGATTATCAATTATGCTTGTTAATTGAAATATAGTTTCATTATTAATTAATTGTAGTTTATAATAAAATAAAATGTCCAAATGATTTATAATTTTCAAATAGGATCATCATAAGTGTTTTAATGAATGAAACCCTATTAAGTGAATTGATCATTATGAATCATGAGTTGTCTGTAAGTCATTAAGTTGACCATAAATGACTTCATAAAGGCTATTTTGTAAGTTGATTGATAGCGTCAAGTTTCATGATCTATATGGATATAGAGATGTCTAATCAATTACATGGATATGTATGGAGGATACATATTGGCAGACCTATCTTAAGATTCTTCAAATGAATTGTAGAATTTTAAGTTGAACTATGATTAGTAGATTCTTCGGACATGAGTGTGATATTCCTCTTGCTTGATGATTGGTAGTCTTTGACATTGTCAAACATCGTTTTGAAAAGGCGACTATAAAGGCAGTGACCGGGATTGCTGAAAATTGAGTGGGAGCTATAGTCATACAAGATTGGAGAAGTCCTTCTATTTATATATTTGTATATATCTGGATAAGAACGGTGTCTTGTCCACTTTAAGAGTAAGAACTGAAAATGCATGGACGTGCTCAAATGGATTAAAAATAATCATTTATTTTGACAGTTTAAGCTCGGAGTTCAAGAAACAATTTGAATATTGATATGGATGATATAAGATGTCATCATATCATCAAATTGGACACTAAGAGACAAAGAAATTGATATTGTACATTTGTTCAAGGACAATGAGGAGAGTGAAGGAATATGTGTCCTTTAATTAAGATGACAATTACTAATAATAGAATATGATTAATAATGGAGATTTATAATTTGGATATTTTAGGTAGTCTTAGTCTTTTCTAGAAGCCAACTATGACGTATGAGATAAATTAGATTTGGTCCATTGTTATTATACACGGGTCCTATAAGGTCACACACAATAGAGTAATTGAGTTAGATCAAAGCAACTTGAGGCCCATTGTGGGACTAGACTAGGGAATTTCGACTATGGCCTAAAGTGGAAGAGTGGATTATTAAAATGTTATTGTTGGATCGTTAGTGTTACTTCTGAGAGAACAAATGTTTTGCTCCCACAGAAGGTGCAGTGGAATAATATAGCAAGAAAGACAGTATTAAGAACTCACGATGTATAGTGGAAACCCCAATTAGTCAGATAACTAACCAGGAAAAAACCACTACCTTCAAGCTTCTCGCTTGAGAGGATTTTGAAGAGTCTACTTGTCTTATTGACTTCTTGATTGGTTACACTTGTAGCATGGACTTCAAACCCTAGACTTCCCACCGAGATTTGAATCTCTATTACAACGAGAACATGAGCTCACTCCTCTAAGACTTACAGACGCTTCACTTTTTTTTCAATGAAAATGCTCCGAGTTCGTCCTAAAGAAGTGAATCCCTCACTCTTATTTATACATTCCGAAAATCCTAATAACAAGAATATCTAACTCACTATTTTCAGCAACAAGAAGATATCAATTTTGATTCAATAAGATAAAATCACAACCAAATATATTATCTAAGGAAAGATTTCCTAAGATAATATAATCGGAATAAGATAATATCTTTCTCTCTCCAATTCTTCTAATCGGCGTGATCCACCCGATTTTCCTTTTTCCAACCGCATGATCTTCGAGGATAATCTTCATAATCTTCATGCTTGATTTCTTCATAACATTCGTAGCTTGATGTTTGTTACGGCACTAATGTTCCTTAAGAGGTAACAAAGCGTATGGAGAACTCTTTGTTCCCTCTACAATCATGCGCTGCTAATGGTTCCTTGTGACAACTCTGAAACACTTGAGCACCAGATTAGTTGAATGTTTGTTACTATCAAAACCTAAGAAATTCAACAAATTTCCCCTTTTTGATGGTGACAAACATCCTTGACAAAATAACACACATATGAGATAACGACAATAGCATGAAGAAAGTTTTCCCCTTTTTGGACAGAATAGTTCCCCTAAAGAGACAATACAGAATAAAGCATGATTAGTTCCCCCTCAGCTAGACTACCCGTCATTTTTTCCCTTTTGGCTTCATCAAAAACCTGAAGTAAAGTGCAGAAGGAAAGAGAACACATCCGAATGACCAACCAACCCCTTTTTCATTAAATAAAAACAAGCAAAGACACTAGCACGGGCAACATCAAAATAAGCAAAAGAACAAACATGATCAACATGCCTAACACGCAAACACGTGAAACAGAAGCAAAGGAAAACAAAGCAACTACGGATAAGATGAGATGGGAACAAAAAAGGGATTGGTCAGCCGGAGAGATACGAATCAAGCACCACTGGTGCCTGCATAAGGAGCCGAAGTTTGAATGGAAATTAAAGTACACACTTCCTCCATAAGATGCCTTTGTTGTTCCGCTAACAGAGCTACCACGCGGGACAAACTTCTCACGGCCCTTCACAAATCAGGGACATCCTTTTGTTCCCCCTCAGAGTCTGCACCTTCAGACTCATCATCATCAACCTCAACCACTGGCTATGGTTCTTCCTTAATCTAGCCAACTCCTTCCTTCAGGACAAACTGCATCTTGTGGAGATTACTCGCATCTAGAGTGCGAGAAAAGAAGAAGCTTTCCGTTTCCCCATTGTATACCTCTAGAATTTGCTTGACAACATGGGGGTAAGGAAGAGCATGGCGATCAGTGTTCCTCGCATGAGCCATATGATGCATCATCACTCGCGGTAGATTGATAGGCGCCTTCTCAAGCAGCTTAGCGAGAAGGACCACATCCAAGATCAACAACTTGTTTCTCTTTTGTTCCCTTGGAGTGAAATTGCAGATGAGGTAATGGAACAATACCTTGTTGACAGCAGACATAGCAGAGGTATCCAACGCACCAGACTCAGGGGGAGACTCAATCTCAGCAACACGACAAACCGCATCGTGGTAGGGGAAATCCTTTGGCCAACGCCCCTTCGGATACTCATCATAGTTAGCATGAGGAACCCCCAAAATAAGGCTTAGTGCCATGCTAGAGAGCACATGGGTGGTGCCCTCTAGCGTGTAACTGCCCAGAATTGCGTGGGGCCGAACCTTAATGACAAATGAAGAGTAGAAGGCCCTGAGCTGATCTTCATCAACATCCTCTTCCTTAACAAACAAGTGATCCCACTTCTGAGCCTCCAGCAGGGACACAACTTCCCCCAGTGCATTCTGCTTCAGGAAGTCAGCATCCAGTAATACTTCCCTCACAATTCCTTTATGGTTCTTGTCCTTCACCTCGTCCACCTCGGCCTTTGCCTTTGATTTCGCCATTGGAGACGTTGACTCTTGTGAACAGGAGTCGTTGATACCTTGGCGCGCTTTGGATTGTGCTCAGAGACTTGCTCAGACTCATCATCCGAGCTCACAGGGATCGCCTTGGTGGCCTGGGCTTGTGCCTTAGTTTTGCGTTTAGGCGGGCAACCCATCTTGACCCATCCAAAGAACTTGGATCCCTTAGGCGGTAAAGCCTCAGCATCCTCCTCGACCAATTCCTTCTCCAGATTCATCACCACCCCTTTGATTTGGGCTGTGACAGCCTCGTGAACCTCTAGCACAGTCGGCATCGCCGAGAAATTCCTCTATCTCTGTCTCAGGGTGGGTGGGGTGGGTGGGAGACGAATGCACCTCCTCCTTTTCATTAGAGGAGACGGAAGTCGGGCGGTAGGATTAGGGTTAGGGTTAGCGGCGGCAGGGTGGAGAGGGTGATTTGGGGGCTACGTAGGGGACCATGATGAGTTTGTCGGGTGTGGGCGAGGGAGGCGGGGAGACGGTGGTGGGAGCGGTGGTAGTTTATGGAGGGTTGGGGGCTTCATGAGTGGGGGAGGAAAGGGTTGCTTGCTTGGCGATGGCAACGAGGATGACGGGATCAGTTCCCATAGCAGAGTTGCTAAGGAGACTTTGGAGATCCTTGGTGCCGGGAGTGGGGAGGTTGGATGCAGAGGCCATTTATGGAGCTTGAGGAGGAAGACAAGGGAGAAAGCAAGAGAGTTTGAGGACAGAAGAGGCAATGAACAGCGGTGGAGAAAAAATTACCTTTGAGAGCCGATATATAGGTAGCAAGCGGATCGTTTTGGTTGCCAAAGATAACACCAAATCTTTTTTCTTTCTATCTTTTCCAAAGATTGCAGCCAAATCTTTCACCTTCCAAAATTAACTCTTGCCAAAATCTGTCCAAATACATCATATAGCCCACACAAATCTTGAGCCCATCACATCACACGGCCATCACTTCAACCCTAAATGCACACACCACTTCCCAACCAATTTGCATACCATAATTACCCATCATACCTGTCAAATCTCTGTTGCAAACCACAGAGGCGACGATTCATCTTCTCGGCTTTTCGAAAAAGTAGAAGAGTGTGATGCGGGAGTAACGTTACCAGAGAGGGTACAAAGAACATCACACAAAAATATATGCGAGAATTTTAATAATATTTAATCATGAATGACAGGCTCCCAATTATGGATGAATAGAGTGGCTCATAGGGAACATCAAGCATGATGGCTAGGGTAAGTTGTAGATTCAACAATCATTTGGGCTTATAATGATGGCTCAATGCATCAAGTTGACTCTTTTGGGCCGAATGAAAGTTGTTCCATGTATTATTATGCAAGCATAGATGATCAAGTAAGAAATTTTGCAAATTAGAGAAGCACAAGCAAGATGCTAAGCATATTATTCATATAATGATCAAAACGAAGGTTGAAAATCAAGACACGACCATAATCTACCAAATAATTTAGCCAATCATCGAGGGAACACAATAGGTAGACACTTATTTGAGAGAGATCATACCAAGCTCCATGCAAAACTATTCGAAGGGTTCCCTATTGAGTGCCTTGGTGAACATGTCAGCGATTTGATCCTTGGTTCCACATAAGTCCATGGAAACCAACCATTTCTCAACCCAATCACGTAAGAAGTGATGTCGTATCTCAATGTGCTTGGTACGTGAGTGTTGTACAGGATTCTTGGAAATATTTATAGCACTAGTATTGTCACATAAAATGGGAATGGAGTCAAGAAGAAAACCATAGTCACTGAGTTGTTGCTTGAACCATAGGAGTTGAGTACAACAAGTTATGGCGTCTATGTATTCGGCTTCTACAATTGACAAAGCAACTGAATTTTGCTTTTTCGACCCCCAGGAAACCAAACATGGCCCAAGGAACTGAGTCATTCCAGATGTAGATTTTCTATCCACTTTGTCCCCTACGAAGTCAACATCTGTGTATCCAACTAAATCAAAGTTACCACCCTTGGGATACCACAGACAAAGATCATTTGTTCCCTTCAGGTATCTCAGAATCCTTTTCACTGCTTTGAGGTGTGTCTCCTTGGGATCAGCCTGAAATCGAGCACATAGACACACACTATACATAATGTCAGGTCTAGCAGTGAGATAAAGAAGTGAACCTATGATTCCTTGATAGAGTGTTGGATCAACTCCCTTTTCATGCTCATCATTTCCCATTGGACTGTTAGGAGATATGGGAGTTGAGAAGGGCTTTGCATCGTTCATTCCAAAATTCTTGATACACTCCCTGAGATACTTCTGTTGATGAACTCTTGTTCCGTCTTCTTATTGAGAAGCTTGAAGACCCAAGAAGAACTTCAGTTCCCCAACCATGCTCATCTCAAATTCACTGGCCATAAGACTTGAGAATTTCTAGACCAGTTTGTCATCAGTAGACCCATAGATGATGTCATCCACATAAACCTGTACAACCTGAGTGTGTTTTCTTTCCTTCAGAAGGAACGGAGTCTTGTCGACCTTCCCACGAACATATCCATGAGACAGAAGGAACTGAGAGAGCCTATCATACCAGGCTCTGGGAGCCTGCTTAAGACCATACAACGCCTTGTCAAGAATATAGACATGATCAGGTTGGGAGGCAGCTTCAAATCTAGGGATTTGCTCCACATAGACTTCCTCATTGAGAACACCGTTCAAGAAGGCAGTCTTTACGTCCATTTGTTGCAGTTTAAAGCCATGAAAAGGTAAGTATGCAATGAGTAGACGAATGGCTTACAAACGAGCAACATGAGAAAAAGTTTCATCATAATCGATCCCTTCCTGCTGGTTGTATCCTTTCACCACCAGCCTTGCTTTGTTCCTTGTCACCCGCCCTTGATCATCCAACTTGTTTCTCAACACCCACTTGGTTCCTATCATTGTTTTGTTCTCGGGACGAGGAACTAAACGCCAAACCTTGTTTCTTTCGAACTGATGGAGCTCTTCTTGCATGGCGTTTATCCAGTCCGGATCCTTCAATGCTTCTCCTACAGTTTTAGGTTCTTGTAGAGAAAGAAAAGCATTGAAAGCACAAAAAATTTGTAAAGAAGAACGAGTGCTATGAAGAATTCCCTTTTGAAAGTCTGTTAGGATTAGGTGCACTGGATGATCTTTCTTTTGCTGGTAGTTTCTTATTTGCAGAGAGTTGATGTCAAAATCATCAGATTCAACGTTACCAACAACAGAGCTTTCAACAACTGTCCCTTCAGCAACGGGACTTTCCTCAGTTGTCCCCACATCTTCAGGATTTGGGCTTTGTTCCTCCTGAGGGATCGGAGTAGAATCAGACGATAGAGCACCTTCAACAGTTTCAACGTTGTCGGCAAGATCTAGAGTCCTTTGTGTTGATGGGTCATCGTCATTGTCTTGATTAGGAGGGACCACATCCACGCCACCACTTGGAGCAGCATTGCTTTCCACAAGTTGAAAGCAGTCATCTTCTGAGAGATCGGTGTTCAGGGGAACACTAGTCGTTTGGTCCTACACATTGTTACCAGCCATAACATATTCATCAAAAACCACATGAATGCTTTCTTCTTCCTTCCTTGTCCTCTTGTTGAACACTTTGTAGGCTTTGCTCTGGGGAGAATACCTTACAAAGGTTCCTTCATCACTTCTCGGATCAAACTTTCCAAGAGAATCTTTCCCATTGTTGTGGACGAAGCACTTGCAACCAAAAGTCCGCAGATGAGACACATTCGACTTTCTTCCCTTTAGGAGTTCATAGGGAGTCTTGTTCAACAGCAAACGAATGGTTGCCCGATTCAGCACCTAGCATGCAGCATTCTAAGCTTCGGCCCAGAAGCTCTCAGGAAGACCACTAGCAATAAGCAAGGTGCGCGTCATATCCTCCAGAGTCATGTTCTTTTTTTTCACAACACCATTTTGCTGTGGAGTCCTAGGCGCTGAGAAGTTATGACTTATGCCATTGTTCCTATAAAGGGATAGAAACTGAGAGTTCTCAAATTATGTCCAATGATCAGTGCGAATGGACCCCAGAGACTGCCCTATACTCTTCTTAACAGATTTGAGCCAAGATTCAAAATCAGCGAACACTTCATCCTTTGATGACAGAAATAGGGTCCATGTGTACCTGGAAAAGTCATCAACAATAACAAACACATATATTTCCACCACGACTCCTTGTGTGCATAGGCCCATAAAGATCCATGTGGATTAGTTCCAGAGGACGAGTTGTGCTTACCTCTTTCTCAGATTTGAAGGAGGACCTTACCTGCTTACCTTTGGTACAAGCACCACAAACTACATTACTCGTTGCTTCGATCTTAGGAAGACCGTTGATCAGTTCTTGTCTATGAAGTTTGGAAAGAAGTTAGAGACTTGCATGTCCAAACCGCTTGTGCCACAAATCTGTTGTCGCGGCAATGGACGACAAACAGAGATCCTTATCGAGCATAAAAGCATGATTAACCTTTGTTATCACAGATCCCTTTGAGCAAAATTTTCCATGTACTAACACACTCAACATAACAATCATCAGTAGTAAAGACTACCCTATTTTTCTTGTTTTGGCACAGTTGAGCAACACTAAAAAGATCAAATTTGAGATTGTTCACGAGAGTCACGTTATCCACAGTTATGTGACTAGAAAGCCTTACCTTGCCGAGACCACAAACTTCTCCCTTACTCTTATTCCCAAAGGTTATTGAACCTCCGGAGGCCTGTTGAAGTGAGGTAAACCAGCTTTTGTTCCATTTCATATGACTTGAGCATGCACTATCGAAATACCAGGAACCTTACCTCACTTCAGCTTGTATTGAAAAGATTAGTTCTTACGAACACATACAAGCTTAGGCTTTCTGGTGTGGGAGCAACATATTTGATCTTAGTAGGTTTTTCATTCATTTTCTCCCCAACAATACGAGCAATTTCCTCATTGTGTTTCTTTAGGAGGCACTCTTGTTTGTAGTGAACAGAATGACCATAGTACCAACAAACCTTATGGCATTTTAAATCCATATACTTGCTTTGTCCAGGCCAAATTGGTTTGTTAGCAACCCTAGAATGAAAATCAATATGATTAGGCTTACCGTTATGTGCTTGCTTTAGCCAAATGGAATGAGCCTTCTGTCCATGGTACCAAGGTTTGTTCCCATTAGTCGAATTCGCACAGTTTTTACGATTCTTCCTTCTGGAGGAACTTTCCCTTGTTTCTCGCACAGACTATTTTCCTTCGACTTCGGGGGACATAACCTGGGTGTCATCAATAGGAAGATTAGGTTGGTATCCAATGCCAAAGCGAGGCACGTGCGTCTTTCCCTTCTTCTTTTCATCCTTTGCTGCAACAAACTCAATGCCTTTTACCTTTTCTTTATGTTCCTCACTGAGTTTGGACAAGTCACTAGACAACTTGGCATTACTTAGTTTCAGCATTAATGATTCAGATTCCAGTGAGATAACAGAAGATTTGAGGAGGGAAATCTTTTCAGTGAGTTTAGGACATTCATTTCAAGGACTAGAAGAAGAGGATGCAACTTTCTCAAGATTGGTCACTTTTTCTGCCCAACCTTTGTTCTCATCGATCAAACTTGAGATCGAGTCATCCTTTTCTTCAGTCTGCTCACTAAAAAGACAATTCTCATGAACAAGTTTCTTAATGAAGAAGATTAGTTGTTCCTTAGACTTGTTTTTCAAACTTAAGATGAGTTCAAATTCATTTACCTCAGAGTCATGCAGACTACCTTCAGTCTTTGAGTCATTATATTCTTCTATGGCCATCAAGCAGACATCCCTTGAATGAGAGGATTCTTCATCATTTGAGTCAGAATCTCCCCATGTTGCAACCATAGCTTGTTTTCCTTCACGAACAGGATGAAGACATGCCTTAGCTTTTTCTTGAAACGGTTTTTGGCAAAGTGTCCCTTGTTTTGGCAATGATAGCAAACGACATCTTTCGGGTCTTTGTTCCCTTCGGAGGAACGAAGGGTGTCCTTGTTTTGAGACCATATTCTTTTCATTGCTCTAGTACGTGATGAGAGCAACATCTTCATCTCCGTCTTTATCTTCATCTTCGACTTGAGACAAGTCAAAGGCACGTTCAACCTTTAGAGCAATGCTTTGATCCTTCTCTACTCCCATCTTGTTCATCTTGTGGTTATGAACAGAGGCATTGCTTTCAAGTTTGGCAACAACTTCTTCCATAGTAAGAGTTTTGACATCGGTATGGGAGTAAAGAGCGAGAGCAATCGCATCCCACTGAGGATTGAGGTCTTGCATGAAGTGATGAGTGAGCTTCCAGTCAGGCAGCTCTTCACCAAGGAACTCCAGTTGACCAACTACCCCCTGAAACCGAGAGTAGAAGTCTTGAATGTGTTCACCTTTTCCTTGGGAGATTTTATCGTACTCCTTCATCAGGGCAAGAATACGATTCTTTTTTACATCTTCATTTCCTTGATGGAGGCACCTTAAAGCATCCCAGATCTCTTTGGCAGTTTTGTAACCAATGACCTTCTTGAGATCAATAGGGAGCAAATCGATGTGAAGAATCTTCTTGGCTCTGGTTTTTTTCTCCAGCTTTTTCCAGTCTTCATCAGTATAGTCAGCCCTTGGTTTTGGCTTTGTAGCATCCTTCTCATTTAGGATAGCAATAGGCCCAACTTCAATGACTTTCCATATTTGACCATCGAGGGAACAAATATGAGACTCGATTTTTTCAACCCACCAGTCATATTCTCCAGCTTTCAGAACTGGAGGCTTCCAGAATGAATCACCAATAGCATTGCTTGACGACATCTTTCCTGTAAAGTCTTAACGAAAAATAATCTAGAGACCAGGTTCTGATACCAATTGTTGGATCGTTAGTGTTACTTCTGAGAGAACAAATGTTTTGTTCACACAGAAGGTGCAGCGGAATAATATAGCAAGAAAGACAGTATTAAGAACTCACGATGTATAATGGAAACTCTAATTAGTCAAATAACTAACCAGGAAAAAGCCACTACCTTTAAGCTTCTCGCTTGAGAGGATTTTGAAGAGTCTACTTGTCTTATTGATTTCTTGATCGGTTACACTTGTAGCCTGGACTTCAAACCATAGACTTCCCACCTAGATTTGAATCTCTTCTACAACGAGAACACGAGCTCACTCCTCTAAGACTTACAGACGCTTCACTTTTCTTTTTCTCTCAATGAAAATGCTCTGAGTTCGTCCTAAAGAAGTGAATCCCTCACTCCTATTTATAAATTATGAAAATCCTAATAACAAGAATATCTAACTCATTATTTTCAACAACAAGAAGATATCAATTTTGATTCAATAAGATAAAATCTCAACCGAATATATTATCTAAAGGAAAGATTTCCTAAGATAATATAATCGGAATAAGATAATATCTTTCTCTATCCAAATCCTCTAATCTGCGTGATCCACCCAATTTTCCTTTTTCCAACCGCATGATCGTCGAGGATAATCTTCATGCTTGATTTCTTCATAACATTCGCAGCTTGATGTTTGTTACGGCACTGATGTTCCTTGAGAGGTAACACAGCATATGGAGAACTCTTTGTTCCCTCTACAATCATGCGTTGCTAATGGTTCCATGTGACAACTCTAAAACACTTGAGCACCAGATTAGTTGAATGTTTGTTACCATCAAAACCTAAGGAACTCAACAGTTATCTATTTACTTAATGATATAATTTAATGATATAATGAAAGTTATGTTTAGGGGAAAAAACAATTAGTTGGGCTCTTTCTAAGCATTTCAAAATTTCCTAGCCTTATTTAATTAATTTGAGAGCATCTTTCCCTACTCACCCAATTTTGTAAAACAAACAATACAAATACAGATTCCGAGTGCATGGCAATTTGTTTCAGCAATACATGTGCTTTCAGACGATCCTAAAATTTCACAAAATACTTGAGGCATGTATTGAAAAACTTAAAGTTATGCAGTGGGCTTTGTTTCTTTTGAATTGAGCCTTGTCCTTCAAATCTGCTCCATCTTTGGGAACCTTCTTCTTAATTGCAGCAAGTTCCTCATAGCAATAGATTCATCCCTAGTTGACCCACTGTTGATAATCTCTTTTTATATTCTCTACAAGAGCACAACCTCCTTTTCACTTGCATGCTTCCTTTCTTCTTCAGTGGAGTTGACAAATTCTCGCTGAGATGACGATGGTTGCTCAAGAAACAGGGTATTTCTCAATCTGAACATCACTGGAACACCATGTATTTGTACAAGGATTCAATTGCACACAACTATAGCAGCATAGCTTAGCCAGCTTTGTACTAAAATGAGTAGTTGTGGTATATGAATAAGTAGGCAAAATGTTTTATAATACTAAAATGTAGAGCAAGAAAGTCATGTCAAAAATGCAGAGCAAGAACTTACTGTATAACAACCTAAATGTTAATAAAACGTTGCTTTACCTCTAGAACAGAAATCCCCAAGACATAAATATTTTCTCATTGAATGAATTACTTTTATCAAAAAAGAAAGAAAAAACAAGTACATAAGATTACGGATACTATGATCATTTTATCATATTAAAAACGTTCTCTATTATTCAAAAAGGAGTCAGAGTGTCATCCTTGCTTGTTCAGATAGTTCTGATTTGTGGTTTGTGGTGTGTATGAAGTAAACCTGCCTTCTGCCATTGGCTTTTGAGTTATTACTGCAAAGTACCACTTGATTATATATCACATCTCGTTAGTTGCATCTTCGTAAAGGATACTAACCTTGCAATGTTGAAATCGCTAGCATCCTTGAGTGAGTCAGTATGGGATGCAACAAGAGATTTCAATAATCATATAACACATCTACAACCAAAGAGAAATACACAAATCAGAGAATATTTTCATCGTTCATGAAAAAAATAATCCACGTGAGAAGATCATGCATAGGAAACACAAAGTTCAATGCAATAAAAGAGGCCAAGGACATAATAAAAGAAAGAGAAAAACATAACAAAAGAACTCATTGTTACCTAGTGTCGTGGTGAAGAGCTTGACCGAGCCCCTGAGTGTATTTGATATTGCCTTATAATGGGGTGTAATGTTATTGATGTTGTGTTCTCACTTCTACATGGAGGAAGAGCCATTTAGTTAAACGGGCTTAAATGGTATCCTAATTGGACTAGACCAAATGATGATTGTATTTAAGGGAAAGAGAGATTATCCATGGTTAAGAGAGGGATAAAAGTCTGAGACAAAAAGAGAGTTGTAAAGAGAGGAAACTTGTGGTAAAAGATCATGTAGGTGTTGATGCACCTCATTTTGATCAGCCCATATCGACTTTAAGATCAACTGTGATTGGGACAAAATTTGAGAGTGTTGTTCCTGCCACAAAGGTCTTCACATCCAATGGTTGGATCGTGATTTGATGCTCTTTAAGTCAAGTTCTCTAGTTGTTGTCTTTTTGCTCTTCGTGTTAACATTTCCACCTCTTTAGGTGAATGCTAGTGTCATTTGTATGTCAAGGTTGTGGCCTTGATTAATTTGTATCCTCTAGTGCTATCTAGAGAGGTTGTACCCACTTGTAATATGTGATGATAGTGTAAGTTTGGTACCTTCAAATGTCCCGTGATTTTTCTCCTAGTTTGAGGTTTTCACGTAATATTCTGGTGTTCTGTTGCTCGCTATTTTCCTGTTGATTGGAGTTTTATGTATTTTCAATACTCTTTGTTATACTGTTAGTTGCCCATATGATCTTGTTGCCGTTTGTGGACAACCGTTTGATTGTATTTTGAATTATGTGCAACAATCTGGTATGGCTCCAAAACCTTGTGTGGGCTACTTAGCTGGAAAGCAAAATAGAGCATCCTTTCATTCTCGTCCTCCAATTAGGAGAAGACATGCATTAGATCTTGTTCAAAATGATGTGTGTTCTATGGATGCCAAGTCACATAGTGGTGCACAATTGTCACATTTATTGATGACTACTACAAAAGGTTGTGGGCTTTCGTGCTGAAAAGCAAAGATCTGGCATTGTCGGCTTTCAAGGAGTTTCATGCTAGAGTAGAGAGAGAATTTGGACGGAAGCTCAAATCTGTCAGTTCAGATAATGGTGGAGAATACAGGGGTTCGTTTGAGAAATATTGCAAGAGTCAGGGAATCAAGCTTGAGAAGACAGTTCCCAAGACACCTCGGCTAAATGTGCTTGCAGAGAGGATGAATAGAACCATAGCAGAAAAAGGGAAAAGCATGTTGTTGCATGCTAAGCTGACAAAGTCATATTGGACAAAGGCAATGATGATTGTTGTGTCCCTCATCAATAGATCTTCTTCAGTTCTCTTGATGGTGATGTTCCACAAAGGGTTTGGATTGGAAGAGATGTTTCCTACAAGCATTTGAGGGTATTTACATGCTTGGCGTATGTGCATATTACTAGAGGTCAGAGATTCAAGCTTGATAGCAAGACTAAGCCATGCATCTTCCTAGGGTACTCAAAAATTGAGTTCGGGTATAGATTGTGGGATCTATAAGACAAGAAAGTGGTCAGAAGTTGATATGTTGTGTTCATGGAAGACATGATGATTGAATACTAGAAGCAGAAGCATCCAATGTCATCTTCCACACCTTCCATTGTCAAAGGTCCCATTTTTCTTGACATTGGTTATGTTCGTCGTGTCGATGTGCAACAATTAGATGGAGTTCAGCAAGATGATATGATGATGTTGGTGATGTGGAGCCACCTAAAACTGTTGAGACTCAGTTGCAAGAATCCCTTGAAGAGCCAACTGTTGAGTTGAGGAGATCCACTAGAGGGAGACAAACTTCCTCAAGATATCCAGTCAGTGAGTATATGTTGTAGACTGATGAAGCTGAGCCAGTGAACTATAAGGAAGCTATGACATATGTGCACCAGAAGGAGTGGTATAATGTCATACAAGATTAGATGAATTCCTTGCGTGAGAACCACACCTATGACTTGATGAATTATCCCAAAAGGCAAGAGAGCCCTTATGAACAAATGGGTTTTCAAATTGAAAACTGGAGAAGATGGTTGCCCACCCAGGTACAAGGTCCGTATTGTGGTAAAGGGCTTCTAGCAAAAGAATGGTGTTGACTTTGATGAGATTTTCTCTTCAGTTGTGAAGATGTCATCCATCCGGGTTGTTCTAAAACTAGTTTCAAGTACGAATTCGGAGATTGAGCAACTAGATGTGAAGACCACATTCCTTCATGGTGATCTTGAAGAGAAGATTTACATGGAGCAACCTAAGGAGTTTGAGATCAAGGGAAAAGAGAAGCTTGTACGCCGATTGAGAAAGAGCTTGTATTGCCTAAAGCAAGCTCCTCAACAATGATACAAGAAATTTGAGTCTTTCATGATTGAGCATGAATTCCACTAGACACAAGCCGACCACTTTGTGTTTGTGATGAACTTCCATGAAGGTGATTTCCCCATTCTCTTGCTATATGTGGATGATATGTTGATTGTTGGTCATGAAACCAACAAGATTGCCAACTTGAAGAAAGCTTTGAGCAAGTCATTTGCGATGAAGGACTTACGCCCTTTAAGTCAAATTTTAGGCATGCACATAGCTCGTGACAGGAAGAAAAATATGTTGTGGCTGTCACAAGAGAGATATGTGTCAAGAGTACTACAGAGGTTCAACATGGACAAGGCTAAACCCGTTAGCTCTCCACTGCATGGGAACATGAAGCTGAGTTCCATCCAGTGTCCTAAAAGTGAGAAAGAAAAGGCGGAGATGAAGAAGGTGCCTTATGCTTCAACTGTGGGTAGTTTGATGTACGTCAAGGTTTGGACTAGGCCAGATATTCCCTTCGTTATAGGGGTTTGTTAGTAGGTTCATGAGTAATCCTGGAAAGGAGAATTGGGCTGTAGTTAAATGGATTCTCAAGTATCTCAGAGGCACTTCTAGAGTGTGCTTGTGATTTGGTCGTGGAAAGTTGATGCTTGATGACTTGACAGATTCTGACATGTCCGGTTGTTGAATTCTTTAGGTTTTGATGGTAACAAACATTCAACTAATCTGGGTACTAAGTGTTTTAGGAACAAAGATAGTTATCTCAGGGAACCATTACAGCAAAGGATCGCAGAGGAAACAAAGCTCTGTTCATGTGCTTTGTTACCTCTCAAGGAACTGTAGTGACGAACAAGATCAAAGTTGCGAATGGAAGAAAGAAATCCAGCGTGACGATTATGGAAACAAATCAAAGGAGACCACGCGGTCAAGGATGGAAGACTTCGGCTGCAAGGACTAAGCCGAAAAGAAGATTTGGAGAGAGAATCCGAATGTGTTATCTTAGGAAAACTTTCCTAAGATAATATATTTGGAGAGAGAAGAATCTTATCTTAATCCGTTAATGTTATCTTAGGAATTATTTCCTAAGATAATATCGGTTGTTAAGATAATATTCTTCAAATAAATTAATATCATCTTGTTACCAAGTTTAGGAAGATAGGATTATCTTGTTATGATTAGGGTTTGGTCGAGTTGTATTTATTAGAAGTATGGATTTATTTCTATGTAACCACGACAACAAAGAACGAAGAACTGAGAGCATTCAGTTAAGAAGAAAAAGAGAGTGAAGAGTTTGTGAGTCTTTGAGGGTTGAGTTCGATTCATCATTGTAGAAGAGGTTTCAAATCTAGGTGGAAAGTCTAGAGGTTGAAGTCCAGGATACAAGTGTAATCGAATAAGAAATCAATAAGACAAGTAGACGCTTCAAAATTCTCTCAAACGAGAAGCTTGAAGGTAGTGGTTTTTCTTTGATTAGCTAGTTTTGCTAATTGGAGTTTCCACTATACATCGTGAGTTCGTTCGTTATCTTTCTTGCTGTTATTATTCCGCTGTGCCTTCTGTGGGAACAAAGCTTTTGTTCCCTCAGACGTAACTCTAACGATCCAACAATTGGTATCAGAGCCTGGTGCTCTAGATTGTTTTCATTACAGACTTTGCAGGAAAGATGTCGTCGTCAAGCAATGCCTCCGTCGATAACCACAAGATGGACAAGAAAGGAGAAGAGAAGGCTCAAAGCATTGCTTTAAAGGTTGTTCGTGCCTTTGACTGGTCTCAAGTCGAAGACGAAGAGGAGGACGGTGATGAAGATGTGGCTCTCTTCACTAGAGCAATGAAGAAGATATGGTCTCAAAATAAGGGCACCCCTCGTTCATCCGAAGGGAACAAAGACATGAAGGATGTCGTTTGTTACCACTGTCAAAACAAAGGACATTTTGCCAAAAACTGCTTCAAGAAAAAGGCAGGTCTTCCTCAGATTCGTGAAGGGGAACAAGCAATGATTGCTACATGGGGTGATTCCGACTCAGATGATGAAGAATTCTCTCGCTCTAGGAATGTCTGCTTGATGGCCTTAGAAGACCATGACAAATCAAAAGGCGGCGTGAAGGGAACTGAGGTAAGTGAATCTGAGCTCATCTCTAGCTTGAAAAGGAAGTCAAAAGAAAGCTTAATTTCCTTCATTAAGAAGTTTGTTCATGAGAATAGTATTTTCAGTGAGCAGATTGAAGAAAAGGATGAATCGATCTCAAGTTTGATCGAGGAAAACAAAGAGTGGGCAGAAAAAGTGCTCAAACTTGAGAAAGCTTCATCCTCTTCTCCAAGTCCTTGCAATGAGTGTCCCAAACTCACTGAAAAGATCACATCTTTGGAATCTTCTATTTCCTCACTTGAGTCCGAGTCTTTAATGTTAAAACTTGGAAATGCAAAAATGTCTAGTGATCTAACCAAACTCAGTGAGGAACAGAAGGACAAGCCAAAAGGTATTGTGTTTGTTGCAGCCAAAAATGAAAAGAAGACAGAAAAGAAGAAAGTACATCGCTTTGGAATTGGGTATCAACCTAAGCTTCCTGTTGATGGCACTAAGTCTAAACGTCCTAGAGTCGAAGGAAAGCAGTCAACGCAAGAAAAGGGCGAAAGTTCCTCGAGGAGGAACAATCACAAAGATTGCTCAAATTCGACTGATGGGAACAAGGCTTGGTACCATGGACAGAAAGCTCATTCCATTTGGTTGAAACAATCTCAAAGCGGTAAGTCCAATCATATTGATTTTCATTCTAGGATTGCTAACAAAACAATTTGGCCTAGACAGAGCAAGTATGTTGATCTAAAGTGTCAAAGAGTATGTTGGTATTATGGGCACTCTGGTCACTACAAACAAGAGTGTCTTCTGAAGAAACATAATGAGAAACTTGCTCGCACTGCGAGGGAGAATATGAATGTTGAACCTCCAAAAATCAAATATGTTGCTCCCATACTCAGAAAGCTTAAGTTTGTCTGGGTTCGCAAGAACTAACTCTTTCTGTGCAGGATAAAGTGAGGAAAGTTCCCGGTATTTCATTCGTACAAGGATCAGTTACTTGACAGGGAACAAAGCGAGTATCACCTCACTTCTGCAGGAATATTTGAGACTCTAAGGCCCGGTGGCAAAGGTAAAGGAAATGGAGATGTGGATAAAGGCTTAATGACTAAATTGTTCCTTGTTTGAAAATTCAGGTACCATGTACATCTAGAAAAGACATCACTGTGTGGAGAAAGATTGGCATACAAGGAAATTCATGGAACAAAAGAATCAAACGCCAATTTTCTCATTAGGACACCTGTTGGGGAACTCTACATTCAGTTCCATATGAAGCCTGGTTTGTTCCCCTAACTACATGTCTATTTGTTGTGTTCCCTCGATAATTGGCTAAATTACATGGTAAAGTGTGAAAGGTTAATCATCATGTCTTGATCTGCATTCATTCTCTTGATCATTTGTTGAACGCCTTGCTTAGACTCATGCTAATACTTCACTAACGTGCAAAATTGCATGCATGATTCTCTATGCTATCTTGTTAATACATGATTCAGCTTTCTTTCGGCCCAAAAGAGTCAACTTGATGCATTGATCCCTCATTATAAGCCCAAATGATTGTTGACTCTACAGCTTACATTAGCCATCATGCTTGATGCTTCCTATGAGCCCCTCTAATCATCCACATCTGGGAGCCTCTCATTCATGATTAAACATTATTAAAAATTATCGTACATGTTTATGTGTGATGTTCTTTGTACCCTCTCTGGTAACATTACCCCCGCATCACACTCCTCTACTTTTTCGGAAAGTCGAGAATACGAATTGTCGCCTCTGTGGTCTGTGGCTGGGATTTGACAGGTATGATGTGTAATGATGGCTTGCAACTGCTTGAGAAGTGTTCGTGCATAAAAGGTGATGTGGTGGTTGCGTGATGGTTGTTGCGCTTGAGATTTTGTGGGCTTTGATGGATTTGGACAGAATCTTTTACAAAATCTATTTTTGGAAGATATCTTATTGGTTGTGATCTTGGTAAAAGAAGGAAAGAAGAAGATTGGGATCATTATCCTTAATACTTGAAAAGATATGAAAAAGGATTCTTGTGTTTTCTCCCCTCCTATCTATTGCGTTCTCTGCAAAGTTGTCATGTTACTCCCGTGTGTTGTTTCAAAAAAAAAAAAAAAAAACTGGAACACCACAGGGAACACAAAGAGGGGACAAATGAATATTTCTTCTATCGACGGTTGGATGCTAGTAAGCTACACAAGAAGCAGTTTGTGTTGCAAGAAGGTGTTGGTTGGGTCAAGGTTAGACGTGAGATGGAAGCTGGTGTGGAGGAAGAAGAGTCTGAAGGTGCAGACTCTGAGGGGGAACAAAAGGTGGAATCTGATTTGAGGAATGACCGTGAGAAGTTTGTCTCGCGCAATATCTTTGTTGGCAGAACAACAAAGGCGTCTTACGGAGTAAGTGAATGCCTAAATTGCTATTCATATTTCAGCTCCCTCTGCAGGCACCAGTGGTGCTTGATTCGTCTTTCTCTGGCTAACCAATCCCTCTTTTGTTCCCAGTACATCTTCCCCTACTACTTTGCTTTTCTTTGCTTCTGTTTCATGTGTTTGCAATGATTGGCATGTTAATCATATGTGTTACATGTGCTCATTTTGTTGTTGTCTTTACATGCAGTCTATGTTTGTGCGTTTCAATCTAATGCAAAAGGGGTTATTTTGCTTATCCTGCTGTGGTCTTTTTCTCTCTATCTCTTTACTTATGTTTTTGATGATGCCAAAAGGGGGAAAATGACAGGTAGCTTTGGTTAAGGGGGAACAGAACATGGTTTCATATGTTGCTGAGTTGAGGGGGAACTAATACTGCCTTAGTGGGAAGACTTTCTCTCCATAACTGTATTTATCTCGTACGTGTATGCTTTATTGTCAAGGGTGTTTGTCACCATCAAAAAGAGGGAATTTGTTGAATTCCTTAGGTTTTGATGGTAACAAACATTCAACTAATCTGGGTACTAAGTGTTTCAGGAACAAAGACAGTTATCTCAGGGAACCATTGCAGCAAAGGATCACAGAGGGAACAAAGCTCTGTTCATGTGCTTTGTTACCTCTCAAGGAACTGTAGTGACGAACAAGATCAAAGCTGCGAATGGAAGAAAGAAATCCAGCGTCACGATTATGGAAACAAATCAAAGGAGATCACGCGGTCAAGGATGGAAGACTTCGGCTGCAAGGACTAAGCCGAAAAGAAGATTTGGAGAGAGAATCCGAATGTGTTATCTTAGGAAAACTTTCCTAAGATAATATATTTGGAGAGAGAAGAATCTTATCTTAATCCGTTAATGTTATCTTAGGAATTATTTCCTAAGATAATATCGGTTGTTAAGATAATATTCTTTAAATCAATTAATATCATCTTGTTACCAAGTTTAGGAAGATAGGATTATCTTGTTATGATTAGGGTTTGGTCGAGTTGTATTTATTAGAAGTATGGATTTATTTCTATGTAACCACGACGACAAAGAACGAAGAACTGAGAGCATTCAGTTAAGAAGAAAAAGAGAGTGAAGAGTTTGTGAGTCTTTGAGGGTTGAGTTCGATTCATCGTTGTAGAAGAGGTTTCAAATCTAGGTGGGAAGTCTAGAGGTTGAAGTCCAGGATACAAGTGTAATCGAATAAGAAATCAATAAGACAAGTAGACGCTTCAAAATCCTCTCAAGCGAGAAGCTTGAAGGTAGTGGTTTTTCTTTGATTAGCTAGTTTTGCTAATTGGAGTTTCCACTATACATCGTGAGTTCGTTCGTTATCTTTCTTGCTGTTATTATTCCGCTGTGCCTTCTGTGGGAACAAAGCTTTTGTTCCCTCAGACGTAACTCTAACGATCCAACATCGGTGATGTTGATTCCAGCCGATCTACGTCTACTTATTTAATGATATTTGAAAGGGGAGTTGTGTCATGGAAATCAAGACTGCATAAATGTGTGGCTTTGTCAACTACAGAAGTTGAGTACATGGTTGCAGTTGAGGTCAGCAAGGAGTTGATATGGATGAGAGATTTCCTGGAAGAGTTGTGAGTGGAGCAAGAAAATTTTCCACTTCACTATGACAACCAGAGTTCCTTCCACCTTGCCAAAAATGCCACCTACCATTCTCGAACCAAACACATACAGATAAGGTATCATTGGTTGTGAGAGAGGTAGAAGATGAAGACTTTGATTTGGTAAAGATCCACACAAATGACAAATGGGTCAGATATGTTGACGAAGACCTTCCCTAAGAAGAAGTTGGTAGCTTGTCACCAAAGAGTGGGCTTGGTCGATTCCCTCTTGTAGGAGTGAAGGATGATTTTTTTGTGTTCTCACTCCTATATAGAGGAAGAGCCATTTAGTTAAATGGGGTAAGTGGTCTTTCATTTGGGTCAAACCAAATGATGCCCCACTTTGAGAAGCTTAACCAAAATTGTCCTCTTGTGTTTAAGGGAAAAAGAGGGATTACCTAGGTTTAAGAGAAGGGTAAAAATCTTAGACACAAAGAGAGCTATAAAGAGAGGAAACTTGTGGTAGAAGATCTCGTAGATGTTGATGCACCTGATTTTGATCAGTCCCGATCGACGTCAAGATCAACTCCATTGGGATGAAATTTGAGTGTTGTTCTTCACATTTAAAAATTGGATCGTGATTTGGTGCCCTCTAAGTCAGGTTCTCTAGATGTTGTCTATTTGCTCTTCCTGTTGACATTTCCACCTCTTTAGGTGAATGCTAGTGTCATTTTTATGCCAAAGTTGTGGCCTTGATGAATGCGTATCCTCTAATGCTATCTAGAGAGGTTGTACTCGCTTGTAATATGTGTTGATAGTAGAAGTTTGGTACATTCAAAAGTCTCGTAGTTTTTTCCCTAGTTTGGGGTTCCAACATACGATTCTGTTTTCTGCTGCTCATTATTTATTTTCTGTCGATTGGCATTTTCTGTATTATCAATACTCTTTGTTATACTATTAGTTATCCATATGGTATTGTCGTTGTTTGTGGACATCTGTTTGATTGTATTTTGAATTCCGCATAACAAGGTGATGAAAAGCTCTCAGAAGCAACTGCCTACAAGTTGGACATTGTTTTCGCCAAGCTCGAATAGGGAAGGAGAGTAAATCAACAAAAAGAATTTCACCCTCATAAAATCTCTATTCCCATCTATATATCTATCTCTTGTACCCATTTGTTTGATTTGTAACATCGTTGTCCCAAAAATACTACTGATGCAACATGAATATAGGAAGAAGTAACAAAAAAGTTAGGAAAGCATTACTGGCTGGTGCATTGTGGTGTGTGGACCGAGGATAAGAAAGATGATCTTATCACCTTGAAGCAGATACGACACATTAACGCATCAAGCCAACAGCCGCTTGGAAGTCACAGTAGCCAGAGGTTAGGAACGCGGCATGGCAGAGACGACGGTGCGGACTGGGTCTATAATTTCCCATGTCTGAGTGTTGTAAATATGAAGGTGTTGGGTAATTTCAAAGCTTCACATGAATATTTGTCAAATGCATCCACATACCCACCCACCAGCACCATCCCTTTTTACTCACGTGCATGCTTGTAAATTCATACCACCATTCACATCATCATGTTTGAGGAAAGGATGAGCTCCGTGAGCAAGTGTTTAGCACGGCTTCAAAGCAACTATTCCCTTTTTTCATCATTTTTATGCTTTTGAGTATACATTCCCTATTGGAGGAGCTTGCCAAGAGGGTTGGTGAGCAGATAAAACTCCTCAACAATAGGGTCGGACGCTAAACAAGGACAGACAGGCTCTCAACTAATCCTTTTGTATGTCCCTAAATGATTACAACTACAATTGATTTTTGGGAAATTCTTGTTGGTGCCCCTGAGTTTAGGGTTATTCCTGTTGGTGTCCCACGATTAAGTTTTTTCTTGTTGGTACCCCTAAGATTTTGGTTTGTTCGCTTTGTAACCGAAATTTTTCATATCCGTATCATTTCGGTTCAAATTGATCAAATTGATCAAATAGAAGCTCATCACTATGTTTATTGACCTCAACTTAGTAGGATTCGACTCTTAAAACACTCAAATCCATACTCGAACTATTCCGATTTGAATTCTTAAGGTCGAAACGGGTTGTTGCTTCGGAATTCAAATCGACATGGTTCGGACATGAATTTGGGTATTTTAGGAGTCAAATCTTACTAATTTGAGGGCGAGGAACACAATGGTAGACTTGGATTTAATCAATTTGAACTAGAATGGTACAAACATAAAAAAAAAATTGATTACGAAACAAACAAACTCAAACCTTAGGAGCACCAACAGGAAAAAAACTTAATCGTAACAGTGTATCCCTGTTTTGGCTTGTCTGTTTGGTAAAGTACAAAAGAAAACGAGTCATTTGTGAAACCCATGGTTGTCTTAATTACCTTCTTTGCCCCGAAGGGGTCAACAAACATACTCTTTTTTTTTAGCAGTACAAGCATACTCTTAATTGAACTTACAACACGCAATTCAGGTATGTATAAGGGCATGCATAGTTCCTTGGAAGATATATTCAAGCCAATCTAGAGCATTTAACTCTCCTCGGCAAAATACTATAGATTCAAAAACCGTTTTTTTTTTTGATTTTCGGTCTAATTTTCTTTTATGATTTTCAGTCTAATTTTTAACTTAAAAAATAAAAATAAAGAGTATAAGGGCAAGCAAATTTGCAAATCGTGAATCAAAATTCACAACTACAGGATTAAATGAAAGAAAAACTAGAAGATGGCACTACCAAGTTTCGACGTACGTGCAACATAAACAGCGCACTACAAACTATATGGCTCATGGTTTTTCACATTCTCCCTGAATGACCTCATTATGTTGTAGCAAGTAGTATTACGGACGCAACAGCACTTCAGCACATCATCTTATTTTCCAAATGCGGGTAATCAGAGTTTCCCACATTTTCCATTGAGATTGAGTTTACCAGGGCCACATATATTCATCCAGATAGCACCAACTTATGCTAACGAACATATAGCAAGAACCACAAAAATTACTAGAACGATAAAGTAAGTTTCAAAAATCAATAACAATCAGTCTAGAAAAACAGAGACAACCGGAATGATAATCTAGAGCAGTTGACTCGATCGATCCGAACACAGGCTTAGTATGACTCATTGCCACCTCTGTATCCCCCACCGCCATAGCCGCCACCCCTGGGCCCAGCAGGTCTTTCAGTGGCATAACTCACGCGGATATTGCGCCCGTCCAGTTCCTGGGAATATTAAAATGTCAATAGACCTCGTTAATATTGTACAAGTTCCATCAGATTTTCTATAGCACCAAGGATGTTGGATTCAAACCTGGCCATCCATGGCAGACATCGCTGAACCAGCAGATTCGGTGTCACTGTAGTTGACAAACCCAAATCCCCTGGATCTTCCAGACTCTCTATCAATAATAACTCTTGCTGTGAATTAAAAACAACACAAAAAATTTGAGCCTCGCTTACACAACAAGCAAAGACACTGTAACAACTAACAATGAGCTTCAAGCCCCTTAGACGAAACCTCTATCAGGAAAAACAATCATATATTGCAAGAAAGTCATACCTTCCTGGACCTCACCAAAGCTGGAAAAGGCCTCTTTCAGAGCTTGGTCATCCGTTCCCCATGAAAGACCTGATTGTAAAAACAAAATACAGAAGTTGATTTTGGAAAACAAAAACAGAAACAAAACACTATACACAAGAAGCAACTATAATAACAATTACCTCCAACAAAGAGCTTCGATGAAGACATGCAGCGAACAGAGTTCAGCATAGACGCCATGGAGATCTGCCCACTAATCCCCTTTGTTTGAGAAACACTCTGCTTAAGGAGGCCACCAAGCTTGTTACAGAATGCCATCTTTCCAACTGATATTGCTTTTCAAGAGTCTGCGGAAAGTGATTCAAAGATATAACGTTCAAGGGCACAGTAAAATTGAACAACGAAAAGAACCACTGGATGGCATTGAAATGTATCCCATCTCCATTTCTCTGCTAAGACTGCTATATTGTTAAAAAAAGTTTGAAAAGCATAGCACAGCATCTAACACACGGTCACATGATGGAGGAAAGAAAAATAACAATAACTACATGGAACTTATATAAATTGGGGAACAAAATCCTAGCACATGTAAAAAGAACAGCTAATCAGAAACAATTAACAATCAAAAGCACTACACAAAGCTCTACTAATCTCATAGTCGAAAACCAAACATATTTCTAGTTCTCTCAACAGTTTATTTTTAAACTATTAGCTACCTGTACTCCATATTTCACATCAAAAATAAAGGACGAGCAACTACAAATTATGTGTCTTGTACACTACTGATCTACAAATTATGTGTCTTGTACACTACTAATACGGCGATGTTAAGGTTCGATTAGGATGACTAAAAGTCGGCCCTAACAGTACGAGAGCCGATTGGGAAACAGATTTGAAACCCTTATAAATTGAGAAAGCTACCATAATTCCACGAGAAGCTCGAAAAGAACTCAACCTACAAAATACATGAACTCAAATCTAACCAAAATTTTAAAAAATGAACAAAGCAGTGAAAAAAACATCCGAATGACAACAAGAGAATTGAAACGAAAATACATATATTCAACATATCGGGTAGAGGGGAACTTAAACGGAACATTGAAAAAGGATGTGCGAAGGAAGGAATTACCTGAAACGGAACAAAATCGAGGAGAAGGAAGAGAGAGGGTGTGGGAGCGGCTAGGGTTTATGTATGCTTTTAAACCCTCGAAATGGCACAGATGTGAAAAATATCTAAGAGAAGCCCTCTATATATAAGGTGCAGAACTCTTTTGTTTTTTTTACGCTTGTATAGTTGTATATATAAAAGGGAAATTTTGATAAAACCACCCACCTTTTACTCAAGTGTAACCTCCACTTTTTTAAACCTTTTTTCACATAATATTTCAGAGTGCGATTCCCGTGTAAAATTAATATCATGTATAAAGTGAGTATTTTTTGCAAATTGAAGGCTACGATTATGCCACATCATAGCCTTCAAAATCTGATCAAAAAATGCGCGCTCCAATTTAGATCATTTAGAGTGACAACGCTTCGTAAATATTGTCAAACGCGCTACCCTCCCCCAAACCCGAACAAAACAAAAAAAAACCCTAAACGCTCTATTCTGTTTTTCAAACCGTCTCCCCAATCTCAAGCATTCGAATCCACTCCACAATCTCAATCCGTCTCCAAATCACTTTCGTTCCCAATTCTCTTCAAAAAATTATCATCTATCTCCCAAATCTCAAGTCGCCTCCTAAATTGCACAGAAGCTTCAGAAGCAAAATCTTCGAAGATACGAACATGACGAAAGGGTAAGAAGCTTCGAAAGGGAAAGCTTTAAAAGGTAAAAAGTCACTACTCCACTCCTAAATTTTACATTATTGTCGTTTGATGATGCTATTAGGGTTCGTATGTTCTGATTTAGTTTTTGTGTGCTTAGATTAGGGTTTCAGTGGTCAGAGTTAGGGTTTATCTTGCATGAAGTTTTGTGTGAATAAAGGTTCTAGGGTTCATATGTTGTGATTCTAGGGCTCATATGTTGCGATTTATGGTTCATATGTTGCGATTCTAGGGCTTATATGTTGTGATTGAGGTCCAAATGTTGCAATTTTAGGTTAATATGCTTCTATTTGTGTGAATAGAGATTCTAGGGTTCATATGTTGAAACATGTAGAATTAGCCTCTTATTTGTCAAAAAAATATGCTTTAATCCAAGTAGACGATTGAAATTGCTTGTTTTATTGTTGGAAATATGGTACCAATGAGTAGTGTGTGGTGTGTTTTGAGAATGCATATTCTTATCTATAGTGTGAAGTAATATATTTGCATATTGTTATATGTAGTTCTAGTGCATACGTAAGTTAATAAGTGAATATGTAGTTTGCAAATGTGCAGGTTAGTTGTGAAATAAATGTAAAACCTAGTGCAAAAACTAAAATCACGTCTTGTTTCTAACAGGTTCATGTTCTAAGAGTGCATAAGTGCATATATTGATATTAGATGTGCATACTTAAGTGTCCAAGTGCATAATGATGACTTGTTATTATATGTGCATAATTAAAACCTTAAAAGTGTATGTCTTCATATTAAGTGTGCATATCTAAGTGCATGAAGTACATGTCGTGATATTAAATATGCATACTTAAGTGCTTGAAGTGTATACAATTGTTTGCTATTTAATGTGCATAATTAAGTGTCCAAAGTGCATATGTATTGCTATCAGATGTGCATAATTTAGTGCTATAAAAAAGTGCATGGCTTCATATTAAGTGTGCATATATAAGTGTCTGAAGTGCATGTCATGATATTAAATGTGCATACTTAAGTGTTTGAAGTGTATAATATTGTTTGTTATTTAATGTGCATAATTAAGCAATTTGATGAATTTTTTGCTAGTTTTGTGATAAATGCTTCTATTCAAGTTTGAATGTATTTTGTATAAAGTCGTGTAGCTCCAAATATTTGTTTTCATCATAGTCTATTAGCTCAAATAGTAGAGCATTGTGTTGATATACATGGATGTGGGTTCGAATCCCTAATAGGCTACAAATCATGTTTTTGATAAATCGATGTATAAAAGTGCATGTCTTGTATGTAATATTTGATTCTATCATTTTTTATTGATATTGAAATAATAAAATCAATATTCGAATCGGGTCATCCATTGTAACATCTAATAACAATATGCTCCACACTAAATAATATTGAATTGAAGAAATAGGGGCAATGTATGGATTGATTAGAAACAATCCTAATGTCTGTCCACGCGAAGGAGATTGGTATTGTCAAGATCATGCGTATTCAATGTTGTCTTACTACACTATGTATAAAAGTGCATGTTTTGTATTTAGTAGTGCATAATTAGTTACCGAAAGTGCATAAATAAGCTCTTAATATATTATTTGACAAGGTTTGTAAAACATGATTTTACTCTTGTAGCCTATGTAGGATTCGAACCCACATTATGTGCACATAGCACATTGCTCTACCTTTTGAGCTAATAAGCTTTAAAGGAATTTTGAAACTTTGATCAAAACTAAACAAGAGGCCAACACTATGCCAACAAGTCTTTCCTAACAAAATTAAAATCAACCACAAAAGCTCTAATGTTTTCATAACCACCAATAATTTCCTTGTACAATCTATGACACTTAACATGCCCTACATTGGCTCTTGAGCAATTCAACACAAACATCTTATGTCCATTGTCCATATTTCGATTGGTATTCATAAACTGCCTATAAGGGTCAGCAACAAACCGATGTGTATCCGACTCAACAAATGAAGAACAATCAACGCCACCATCACCCACAACATTCGACGCAACTGAATCAATAATATAGGAAGAAGAAGCCCCAGTTGAAAATATATACAATGGGTGAAAGTGCACAAATAAGGTAAATTGGTGCAAGAATAACAACTTTTTCAGGGAATGCACAAATATGTCAGATCGAGGAAGAAGAAGTTGTAACTGAAAATATGTACAATGGGTGAAAGTGCACAAATAAGGCACAATTAGTACAAGAATTAACAACTTTTCAAACTAACATAGGCCCAATGCTTATTAATGGAAAATGTGTGAATATCGCTACTTAAAAAATGAATATCTAGAATAAGAATACAAATATCTAAACTACAAGTCTTCTTTGCATTTCCTATGATCATGTCTTGCATACTTGTTGCACCTCTTGCATTTCCTCGATCATGGCCTTCTTCATTTTGAATATGTCTTAACAATTCCTGAATATCATCAATAAAAATATAGATGCATAATAAACATGGTGAATATGTGGAGGTTGAGAGGAATATCAATTTATACAAAGTGCATATCAGTTAAAAAACAAATATCAATTTATACAAAGTGCATATCTATTTCACAGTTTGTGAATATCAGAATGAATATGACGGAACATGAGCAAGAATAACAGATATTCAAAAAACCTTGAACGATATTCACAAATTTAGTGTCGGTATGCACAATGTTCACTTTCAACTCAGTAGATGCATAATAAACATAGCGAATACGTATACACAATACTTGAATATCATATATAAAAAAGTGCATATTATACATATATTGATATTCAAAAACCAAAGAACGATGTTCAAAAGTAAAGATATTGATACACATGAACTTCCATTGATTATGCGTATGAACTAAAAACACAATGGCTTGCATATGCCTTTAATTATAGTACTCGAATATCATAACCTATGGTATGCTTATCGAATCAAAGGACACGAACATAAATCCATACAGCATCGAAACCCTAAATTCATTAAATCATAATTGGTGTACATTGAAATTGACATGGATTATATAATAATCACCATTCACTCGGATCACATCAAAATCAATTTGAATATCCTTCTTAACACACGAATAAGAACCCTAAATTTCAATCTATATTCCATGAAACTAACATGAGTATTCAGAATATAACAAACGGTAATAAAAAAAGTGCATATCAATGAACTAACCTTCTTCCATATTCAAGACCGGCGATGGAGAATTATAATTTTTGCGTCTGGTGATGGAGGAAGGCGATGGAGTTGAAGAAGATGAAGACTACAATGGAAAAGATCGGCGTTGTTCAAGCCAACAGATTTGATTTTCTCTCTCCATACAAAATCTCCTTATTTGTTTTTTTAATAACCGTTTTTTAAGGAAACTGCATATGGTGGCCCTTGTTTTATGGTAACATACCCACCATAATATATCTACAACCTATCAATCCATACATCCATCTCCTTCCATCCAACACTCCTTATTCATCCACTTGTTTCACCATATATAAGACTTGTTTTACCTAAGCGTCCCTCTATATATTAAAGCAAAATATACTAATGCCACATGACGCTCCTACATTGAATTTTCTACATGTCATTTCCTCCTTTTTTTCTTTTTATAAAAATTAATTATATATAAAAATTTCATATTCTAAACCTATTACCAATCTTTCTTTATTTAAATACAAATCAATTAGAAAGATTACAAATCAATCAATTAGCAAGATTACAAATCAATTATGAATATTACAAATAAATTACAAAAGTTTACAAATTTAAAAATGGACTAAATTGCATGTGTCTTCTTCAACAAAATATAATCGGCAAAACTCCATTTGAGTTTTCTTCATATGGAGACTCCACGAGTTCTAGATCTTTTGTAACACCCCTAAAATACCTTTGGAAATATTACCGACAGTGACCTCAGAATACACACCTGGGGTCACCCAAAGCTTACCGTTTTTATAACAAATGATATAATACTGCAAACTTTAGTAAATAATATGACAGTTGACCCAATAATGTTCATACCAACGTTGTAAGTACACATGATAACAAAACCAATACAGAAAATGTATATTACAGCGGAAGTCTTTTGAAATAAATAAAACGCCACATAAAGGGATTTTGAACCGTGCGATCTTACGCCAGGATCTTCAACCTTAGGAAAACACTTAAAATATCAACTGCCTTTGACGGGGCTAAAAGTGCGCAATGCAAGTATCGTTGATTAGCCTTATCAAAGTAAAAAGTCATAACAGACCTACTAAACAGATGTATAGTAAGCAAGCAAGGGTCGAACCCACAGGGAAGATCTGATGCAGTATGCAATTGTGAATGACAAGTAACAAGCAAGGGGGGTTTAGTTATCACGAGAAAGCAAAGCAAACAAGTTTGGTTGAGTTGAGAAAATATAATGGGGAAAGTAGTCCTACTAGAGCGAGATCCACAAGACAGAGATATAATTTGATCACAGAAATCTATTTAATCCAAGTTCTTTTACTATCCTTATAGTTGTTCCCACCCTGATCTTAAGTACTATCGATTCTCACAGTTGTCGATAGACTTATCACTATGCCAATGGTAAAATACCACCGATTCTCACAGTTGTCGGTATACTTTACCACCAACAAAGCAATAGCAATACACACAAGGATATAGGATACATGCAAATAGAAAGACGTATTAATACTCGCATGCAACTGATTCTCACTCACAATTGTACGCTCAGAACCCCTATACGCACAATTGTGTTTGCTACTAGATATGCACTCGGAACCCCTATATGCAATCCTAGCAATTGATAAAAAGTATTCAACCTAGTTGATCAGGCTAAGAAGAACAACAAGAAATCAATATTCAGTATAACCAAGAGAATCAAACCAACACTTATAAGGATAAGAACAAGGAATAGAAATCTCACAAACACATCAACTGTATTGCTTCAATCGTCTAGTAGAACAAAGGGAAGTAAGTTCTCCATTCAGACGAGAATGAAAACTAAGGGAAAAATAACGTCTGATGTAAAGCAGTTGTAACGAGTCTCTCCTCTTAACCTAGAAAGAGGACTTAAATAGTCTTAAGAAAACTAGGTTAAACTAATGCAAACAATAAAGGAAACAGAATAATAAAATAACAAAATCTGAACGAAATAAAAGGAAATAAATGTCTTCAGACGCGCGACATTTAACACGGCCGCCGCGGGGCGGTGGCTTCCTCTGGCGCGGGGCTTCATTCTTCTCTGAGAGTCACCGCCGGGCCGCGGTGACTCTGGCGCGGGGCGGTGAGCTAGCTCACTCTCTTCTTCTGCTGCTCTTCATTACTACCAAGTGTTGGTAGTCGTCTCCATGTATGCTTCAGCAGCTCCATCTCCATCCTCATGTCTCCATCTAAGCTATAAATCCTGGGATATCTTCACTTCTCTCCATAACTTCTGGATCACAGACTTAGCCTAAAAACCACTCATAAACTCCTCCAAATCATGCTAATAATTGCTAGTAAAGGTGTATGAAATAACACCTATCAAATTCCCCCATACTTAGACCTTTACTCGTCCCGAGTAAGCTAAAGAAAAACCTACTCTCTCAATCAACACCAAGGCCTCAGGAAGTACAAGAAAACATGACACTAGCAATTACAACATATCAACAATAAGCTCCAGACAACCAAAACAAGTGATGCAAAGATAATTCTAATCCTAACTCCAATCTAGCTCTTTATCGCTCCAGAATGGCCTACCCAAACTCCTTATACCACCTCTTCTTATGACGCCTCGCCAAGAATAATGAGCAATCCTAAAATCACTCTTCTTCTTTTTCGCTCATCTTGCCAAGGCGCCCTTTCGGGTTTTCACCAAGCCACTCATTTCATTTTGCTAGATATCTCACATATACTCACATCACTCTAGTCCAATATTGCCCTGGTCTATACCAGCCGGACTACCTGCTTTTTACCTGAACTGCCCTTTCGGGTTTTTAGCTCATCCTAGGATTTTGATTGCCTTTTTACTTCTTTTTGGCTTTTTTTTTAGAAATGAAAAACTCGAATGGGAAATACAACACACGAAAATAAAAACAATATGTACAAAGGATAGACAGATAGCAAGTCTAAATCCATCCCCCATACTTAAACCATACATTGTCCTCAATGTAGAAAAGAGAACATCAAATGAAATAGGGGAAGAAGAAATAAACTCAATGCGGGCCTGATGGTGGTGGTGGCGGGAACCTCCCGAAGTAGTCCCTCATATGAGCGTCCATACCGTCCAAACGCTCATCTACATCAGCATGGAACTGGGTCTGCCAAGTCTATATACCGGTCTCTACTCGAGTGTTCCAGTGCGTCTACTGCACTGAGAATGCATCAAATCTTGCATACAACTCCTGCCAAGGTGCGGCAGGACCATAAGAAGATGTGGGTGCGTCATAAAGTGTAGGCATAGGAGTGTCCTCGCCCGCAAACTCAGCAGCAGCAGCAGCACCACTAGGGCCCTCTCCATACGGGCCTGAAGGAGCAGCAGCAGGAGTATCATCAGTCGTTATCCTGCTATCACTGGAGATCCACCAATCCGCAAATGAAGGGGAATAGGCGAACTCCCGTGGAAGAATCAGAATGTGGCCATCATATGATGACCAGACCAAATCACCATCCTTTCCCAATGGCTTCAGCATCGAGCACACCTTCATGTGCGCCATATCCTACACCACGTAGGCAACAAGCCGAGGAATCTGATCGCAAGCTATCACTCCAGCACAAAGGAGGGTAATCAGACCACCCCCACAAATATCACGTGGCTCACCATCACGAATCCTCTTCAAGGAACCCAAAAAGAGGGTAGCCCAACACGGTGTGTATGTAACAACCTCCAAGATGCTCATAAACCACTGGAAATCCTTCAGAGGAACCTTTCCATCATCATCATGGCCAAAGAAGTCTCTCATCATCACTTTGTGGATCAACCGTAGACACGGGTTCACCAGCTTCGAGTTCACCTCCTGCCCCTTCCTGAACGTCCTGCCCGTAGCAGCCTTCCAAAACTCCATCATATTTGACTCTAGAATGCCACCAGACCACCCATCAGTTGGCAGCTTTGTAATGCCCAGGGCATCACACACCACCTTAGGGGACAACGAATAATCACGCCCGTTGTAAGTGAACGTGACCCTCATCATCCTCTTGTCGTCTGAACCATCAGAATACCTCTTGAAAGAGGCAATGAACTGGTAATAAAGCTCGGGATACGCAGGGGCAACCAAGTTCAGAAACGTCCCCAAACCACATTGTGCCAGACACAGGGACACACACGCCAACAAACCAAACTCAGCCAATGTCGGCTTGTCAAAGAATTTTGTCATCAACACCTTTCTCTCCTTCACCACATTGTAGACCTCATTCTCATCCCTCGTAGACACTTGCTTCCTACCCTTAGGTGCCATAAGTAATGAATGTAGAATTTCAAAACGAAGGGCAACCAAGAGAACTTACAAACGAGCAAACACGTAGCCAAGAGGTCTCGCCGTGGGGCGGTGAACGAGTCACCGGGTCGCGGTGGGACAACTGGGAGCTTTGGCCGGGTCGCGGTGAAGTCGGCGCGGGGCGATGGCAGCAGCGACGCGAAGCGGGGCAGCGCGAGGCGGAGCGGCAGCGAGGCGGGACTGAAGCGACGCGGTGGGGTTGTGTTTGGCTGGTTTGTGAAGCTAGACTTCCAATTGGTGAATTGGGGGCTAGGTTCGGATCAAGGTCGAGAGAGATTTGAGGGAGAATGGGGGGGTTTGGCTTTGGGAGCTTGAGAGGTGTGCTGGGAATGGAGGGTTTGTGAGTATAGGGGCTAGGTCAGGGAAGGGAAAATGAAAGGGAAGAAAGGGATGATGGGCCGGCTGGTACAATGCCCAAAGAGAATTCTTGGCCCAAAAAGAGGCCCAATCCGTCAAATCCTTCGTAACAACTCAAGAAATAAAAATTTTACTCACCCGTTTAAGGTTTTTTCAGGGCCCTTTATTCTTGTTTTTTTTTCGGAGTTGAGAAAATATACCAGACATCCACCGCGGGGCGGTGGGACGAACTGAGAACACCGTCTCCTCTCCATTTACTTTCGTACCTGAAATGTTAGTAACATGCGAACGAAACAAAACAAAATAAATTATGAAATTAATCTAAGGGAAAGGAAAGATCAAAGAAAAACTACCTCGGGTTGCCTCCCGGACAACGCCTTGGTTAACGTCGTTGGCTCGACGTACTGCAGATCAACTACCACCTGGAATAGGATCCCCTCGGAATCCTCATACTCGTCTCTTCCTGTCGAGACTTCCCATGGAAAGGTTGAGACCTTAGACCATGTTCCCTCTTGGCCATAAACTCCATGATTACTTCCTTTGGAGTATCTCCCCCATACTTAGAGCGATGTGGGGGCCGATATGGCTTATTCTGAATATGCTGCACGTTACTAGATAAAGGCTTACAGCCTTGTATGGTTAGTGCATGAGGGCAAGTGCCCAAAATAGAGGGAACGGAATCTCCTATATTATCCAGCAAGACATCATCAACATGCAATTCATGCAACTCAATAGGTCCAGCAATAGTAGAACACTTAACTACGGTCTCTACTACACCAGTTTTAACATTTTCATGCACATGATTATCAATATCACTAATGCAGCAAGGAGCAGGCAATTCAATGGAGTTGGCTTTATGAATATTGTGTTCAAAAATTATTCCATCGAATTCCATAGTTAAAGTTCCACTATCTACATCAATCTTTGTCATGGATGTTTTCATAAAAGGTCGACCTAACATAACAGGAACAACTTGCTCATCATAGTCCATATCCATAACAAAGAAATCAGCAGAAAAAATCAAAGAACCTATCCTGACAAGAACATCTTCCACAATACCCTTAGGGGGCACACAAGAACCATCAGTAAGTTGTATAACAATGTTAGAATCATGTAGGGGTCCTATTCCTAAATCCTCAATCAGTGAATAAGGTAAAACATTAATAGAGGCACCCAAGTCTAACAAGGCTTTCTCAAATCGATGTTCACCTATAGTAATAGGAATAGTAAATGTACCTGGATCCTTGCACTTCTCAGGCATGAGTCTCTGAACTACCGCTGACACATGTTCACTCACTAGAACCTTCTTCTGGACTTTTAGCTTATGTGTCCTTTTCACGGTGCACAGCTCCTTCAAGAACTTGGCATATCGCGGGATAGCCTTGATAAGCTTGATCAGGGGAATGTTCACCTCACAGTCCCGAAATGTCTCGAACAGATCACTGTCGTCGGCTACTCTCTTGGCCTTCAGCGCCTCAGGGAAAGGTGATGGTGGCTTCTCAGAACCTAGGGGGGGAAACACGGGGCGAACGTAGTCATCAACACAGGTTTCTTCAGCAGAGCTGGATTGTTGGGGGCCGGGTCGCGGTAAGCCCACCGCGGGGCGTTGATCATCACCGCGGGGCGGTGGGGTCGTGGTGTGTTTACTGGGATCAGCCGCCGGGTCGCGGTGAGGATCGCCACGGGGCGGTGGCAACAACACTTCATTCCTGGTCCCTTCTTCCATTTTTGGCCGGACCGCGTTAGCATCCACCGCGGGGCGATGGGTGATTTCTGCCTTCTCGACTTCGTTCTCCTCTTCAGTACTAGGATCAACGACCAACTTCTTACCACCTCTGAGGGTAATAGAGCTCACATTCTCCCTTGGGTTCACAGTAGTCTGAGATGGCAGGGAGTTAGATGTTCTCTGGTCAAGTTTGGTCACAGCATCAGCTAGTTGACCAATCTGTCTCTCCATGTTCTTTATACTTGACTCAATAGCCTGCACATGCATGGCGAAATGCTGAGTCAGTGTCTTTAGCATCTCTTTAGTCGAAGCACCAGAGCTTTGGCCTTGAGGCCTATGTTGATACGGGGCTCTCTGCTGGTATTGTTGTTGTACCGGCTGTTGACCACCTTGAGGGTCACTCCATCTAAAACCTGGGTGGTCTCGCCCTCTCGGATTATAATTGGGTTGTCCATCAAACTATGGTCTAGGGGGTCCATAACCTCCTATAGCATTAACTTCAGCAACACCCTCCTCCTGCAGCTGAGGACAAGTGTCGGTGGGGTGGTATTGATCAGAGAAAAGCCCACATGCTTTAACTTATTGAGGGGCGTTTTGATTTGCCATTCTCTTCACCATCTCCTTCAACTCGGCTAACTCAGTCAACACTGGGCTTGGTCCTGCAAGGGTCACAGCATTGACCGCCTTCCTTTGGTATGTCTTCCCAAAACTCCTGGTGCTCTCACTCATCTCCTGGAATCTCTCCATGGCTGCATCCGGTATCAGATTCAGAATGCTTTCACCACAAGCAGCGTCAACCATCCTTCTCTCTTGGTATAACAGACCATTGTGTAAATAGAGGACAAGGTCCTGCTTGGCGTATCCATGGAACGGGCAGCTGGAGCAAAGTCTCTTGTACCGCTCAAGATAGTCATACAACGTCTCATCGCCAGCCTGCTCAATATTGGCAATTGCCTTTTTCAAGGCATTCGCCTTCTTCGTTGGAAAGTACTTGTCCAGGAACGCCTTGTGCAGTTTATTTCAGGTATCTATGGTTCCTGGTGGCAAGTGATAGTACCAGTCGCTTACAGAGTCTAGCAGGGAGAAACCAAAAGCTCTCATCTTGATTTGGTCTTCCGTCACGTTCCTGGGCTTCATAGTCATGCAGACATTGTGGAACTTGCCCAGGTGAGAGATCGGGTCCTCTCCACTTAAACCATGGAACTTAGGGAGATAGGCAACAACTCCAGACTTTAACTCAAAATTCACCCCTTCGCCAAGCGCAGGGATGACGATAGCCAGGTGCTGTGCTCCAATATTCGGCTTAGTCAATTCTCTCAGAGTCTCAGCCATTTCAACAGCAGGGATGTTAATTGTCTCAGCCTCAACTGTCTCAACTATCTCAACCTATTCTTCTTCTTCTCCTTGATCGCGTAGGTTCGCAAGGAATGATCTGTCGATTTCTGGATCAAAAGCAGCTAGAAGGGAGTGAGTAGAACGAGTGTCGACCATAAGATAGGTCTCTACCAAAAATCAATCACAAAAAACACACAACAAAAACAGAAAACTTCCCCGGCAACGGCGCCAAATTTGACGGGGCTAAAAGTGCGCAATGCAAGTATCGTTGATTAGTCTTATCAAAGTAAAAAGTCCTAACAGACCTACTAAACAGATGTATAGTAAGCAAGCAAGGGTCGAACCCACAGGGAAGATCTGATGCAGTATGCAATTGTGAATAACAAGTAACAAGCAATGGGGGTTTAGTTATCACGAGAAAGCAAAGCAAGCAAAGCAAACAAGTTTGGTTGAGTTGAGAAAATATAATGGGAAAAGTAGTCCTACTAGAGCGAGATCCACAATACAGAGATATAATTTGATCACAGAAATCTATTTAATCCAAGTTCTTTTACTATCCTTATAGTTGTTCTCACCCTGATCTTAAGTACTATCGATTCTCACAGTTGTCGATAGACTTATCACTATGCCAATGGTAAAATACCACCGATTCTCACAGTTGTCGGTATACTTTACCACCAACAAAGCAATAGCAATACACACAAGGATATAGGATACATGCAAATAGAAAGACGTACTAATACTCGCATGCAACTGATTCTCACTCACAATTGTACGCTCAGAACCCCTATACGCACAATTGTGTTTGCTACTAGATATGCACTCGGAACCCCTATATGCAATCCTAGCAATTGATAAAAAGTATTCAACCTAGTTGATCAGGCTAAGAAGAACAACAAGAAATCAATATTCAATATAACCAAGAGAATCAAACCAACACTTATAAGGATAAGAACAAGGAATAGAAATCTCGCAAACACATCAACTGTATTGCTTCAATCATCTAGTAGAACAAATGGAAGTTAGTTCTCCATTCAGACGAGAATGAAAACTAAGGGAAAAATAACGTCTGATGTAAAACAGTTGTAACGAGTCTCTCCTCTTAACCTAGAAAGAGGACTTAAATAGTCTTAAGAAAACTAGGTTAAACTAATGCAAACAATAAAGGAAACAGAATAATAAAATAATAAAATTTGAACGAAATAAAAGGAAATAAATGTCTTCAGACGCGCGGCATTTAACACGGCCGCCGCGGGGCGGTGAGATCCACCGCGTTGCGGTGGCTTCCTCTTGCGCGGGGCTTCATTCTTCTCTGAGAGTCACCGCCGGGCCGCGGTGACTCTAGCGCGGGGCGGTGAGCTAGCTCACTCTCTTCTTCTGCTACTCTTCATTACTACCAAGTGTTGGTAGTCGTCTCCATGTATGCTTCAGCAGCTCCATCTCCATCCTTATGTCTCCATCTAAGTTGTAAATCCTGGGATATCTTCACTTCTCTCCATAACTTCTGGATCACAGACTTAGCCTAAAAACCACTCATAAACTCCTCCAAATCATGCTAATAATTTCTAGTAAAGGTGTATGAAATAACACCTATCAGCCTTCAACGTCGGATTTCTGGCCTTCACAGCTGAGGAAATTTACCTGATGTACCGTATGAGACGGATGACACCAGCCAACCATGCAAAGGAAAAATAGCGGTTGGTTAGTCTAGGGAAAGACTACGCAAGGGTACAAATAAAAGGTTCTAAGTAGTCGTATCAAGTTACATCTATCGCTTCTCGAATAATAGCCGATACACGATGTGAACTCCAATACTTCTACGGAAACAAAAGAAAAGGAATGATCGAAGATAAGACTCCAAAGAAATTGAGTCTTTATAGGAAACGTATGAAGTTGTTTGGGAACGTTAAGTTTCCACACAAGTTTAAAAACGACCTTGATTATTTGGGTCCACGACCAACCTCACCGCGCAATGCGAATCCAGATTGGAAAGAGGACTTACTCTAACAAGAGTCCGGGCGGTTTCCACGTTGTACTCCTCGCCCAAGGGTATGTTAATTATGTGCGTAAAAGCACTTGTCTTATTTACTTCCAAAACGTACATTCACGTTAAAGCTTTTAATTCACATCATCTCGATACGAGAGATATTTTTGGGAATGAATCTCGAATGTTGGCACTAGCTAAGTGCACCTACCCCTTGAATAAGGGTACGGTCATGACCAGAAGTACTAGGGCAAAATCCTCCTAATACCAGTTATAAAGAAACGACTAGACCTCGCAAGGTACATAGCGTTCCTACGAATACTCGTGCTAACTACACATAAGTCCACACATAAATTCACACCAAAATCCATTACAGTAATATCATATAGAACTATATAATAGAGTTGTTTCTAGCAATATGTACAACCTATTATAAATCCGTATTTTAACACATCGTTTTATCAAATCTGTTCCCAAACACAAAACAACAACTTTATTCCAACTTAATTAACCAATCAAATAATTGATAATCAAGGGAAATATGGAATAATAAGCAAGAGCGAACCGCCACTTGCCTTAGCTTAAACGAACGAGAGATCGGGTTCGAGATCCGGGAATTTGAACTTGTGCACGACCGTCTACTAAAATTCCCGTTGAATTTTATCGCCATTCCAAAGGGTCAGATCCCGATTCGCACAACCGGCCATGGATACGAGGCGAGTTGTAAGACAAAAACCCCTAATTAGATACGGTACGAAAAGATGAAACAAAACGAAGGAAAAAGGCCAGTGCCGCAGTCGCGGTTAGCATAGCTGCGATCGCGGCTTGCTGGGCAAAACCGCGCCCGCGGTTTTCATAACCGCGATCGCGGTTCCATGCCTAGCCGGGATCGCGAGCCTCTGCCCAACCGCGGTCGCGGTGGATGGAGCCGCGGTCGCGGGACTCCATCCCGACACGAGCTTAGATCAAACTTTGGAGCCATACCGATGACGACGAGGCACGGAACTTCGCTTCTGAACAATTGAGCACTTCCACGACTCCAAGAACTTCACAACGGTGATGACAACTCCGACGACAACACCACAACGACGAGAGGAAGAGAGGAATGAGGATGGTTTGATTCGGGTGGATCTGAGCCCTATTTATAGGCTCAGAATGGAGCCCCCCACTTAATGAGAGGAAGTACAACCGATTCCCCTCCCCACATCGGTCGCTCGGAGAAGAAACGATGGAGCACGGATCATCGACGTCTCAATAAAGACGAGGAAGAAGACGATGCAACAGTGCCGCGATCGCGGTTTCATAACCGCGATTGCGGTTTGGCCCTTGGGCAAAACCGCACCCGCGGTTTCATAACCGCGGCCGCGGGCAATGCCGCGCCAGCGGTTCTCGGACCTTGATCACGGGTCTTTGTTAAATTCCGATTTTTAGCCAACCTCCAATAATTAAACCCATATATCACATTAAACGTATATCATCACGTTCAAATGGTTCTTACAGGATTACAGAACATGCCTAATACGTCTTGCTTACAAAACAAAAGTTGGGACTTTTAGGGGTTATTACAATACCTCCCCCTTAAAAAAAAGTTTCGACCCCAAAACTAGGCCAAAAATAGCTCGGGAAAATGACTTAGCATATCAGACTCAGTCTCCCAAGTTTCCCAAGTTACCTCCTCAGATCATGACTTGGACCAGAGGATTCTTACTAATGATACCACCTTGTTCCTCAACTGCTTCTCGCGGCGTTCAAGAATACGCACATGTCTCTCCTCATATGTACCATTTGCCTGAATCTCGATGTCGTCATAACTCAGCACATGAGACTCATCTGGCACATACTTCCTCAGCAGAGACACGTGAAACACGTTATGCATAGGATTTGCCGACGGCGGCAGTGCTAAACGGTATGCTAGAGATCCGACTCTGTCAAGGATCTCAAATGGTCTCACGTAGCGAGGGTTGAGCTTCCCACACTTGCCGAACCTAAACACGCCCTTGGATGGCGACACCCTGACAAACACCTTGTGACCTACTTCAAACTCGACATTCCTGTGCTTCAAATCAGCATAAGACTTTTGTCGACTCTGAGCTGTAAGCATCCTCTGTCTGATCAAGGCAATATCCGATGCAGTCCTTTCAACTAACTCTGGTCCGAGCAGAATCTTGTTGGCATTCTCATCCCAACAAATCGGAGATCTGCACCTTCGACCGTACAAAGCCTCGAATGGAGCCATCTTGATGGTGGAATGCCAACTGTTATTGTACGTGAATTCAATCAGACTTAAGATGTTCTCCCAGCTGGTTGGACGATCCAGTACACAAGCTCTCATCATATCCTCTAGTGTCTGAATGGTCCTTTCAGACTGCACATCCGTCTGAGGATGAAACGCAATACTGAACCTCAACTCAATTACCATGGCCTTGTGGAGTTCCTTCCAGAACCTCGACATAAATCGGCCATCATGATCTGATACAATGGTTTTTGGCATACCATGCAACCGGACAATCTCATGTAGGAAAACTTCTGATAGCATCTGGGTTCCCCAAGTTGACTTGATGGTCACAAAATGAGCACTCTTTGTGAGCCGGTCAATGATCACCCATATGGCATCCTTCTGACTCTGAGTCTTTGGCAACCCTGTGACGAAGTCCATCGCAATATCCTCCCACTTCCACTCTGGCACTGTGAGAGGTTGTAATTCACCACCTGGTATGCGGTGCTCAATCTTGACCTTCTAACAAGTCAAGCATCTTGCCATAAATTCTGCTACATCCCACTTCATGTTGGGCCACCAGAATTTCTTTCTGAGGTCCTTGTACATCTTACTAGATCCTGGATGTACAGAATAAGCTGACGAATGGGCCTCTTTCATTACCAATTGACGAAGGCCATCTATGTCAGGCATACAGATCCGGTCCTGAAACTAGAGTGATCCATCATCTTGAATCACGAATCCCGTAGCTTTCTCATTCATCACTTCACTGCTTAACTTCACTAAGATCAGATCATCAACCTACTTCTCCCTGATCTGATCGAGTAACGTAGCCTGAATCTCCAACATACACAGGCATCCTTGACGCTGATTATACAAGACATCAATCTCGCACAATCCTTGCTGCAGTTCGGTTTGAGCAGTGAGCAGAGTTACCACGGTCTCATGCAGCGTCTTCCGGCTCAAAGCATCGGCTACCACGTTAGCCTTGCCCGGATGATACAGCAACTCGATGTCGTAATCCTTGAGTAGCTCTAACCAGCGACGCTGCCTCATATTCAACTCCTTCTGAGTGAACACATACTTGAGACTTTTGTGGTCGGTAAAGATCTGGCATCTAACACCATAGAGATAGTGCCTCCAAATCTTCAGCGCGAAAACCACAGTTGTTAACTCCAAATCATGCGTTGGATAGTTCGCTTCATAGGGCTTCAATTGCCGAGATGCGTATGCAATAACCTTTCTCTTCTACATTAGTACACATCCTAACCCATGTTTTGAAGCGTCACTATAAACCACATAACCATCAGTTCCTTCTGGTAGAGCCAAAACTTGTGCGGGCGTCAGGAACTTCTTCAGCTTCTGAAAACTTGCCTCGCACTTGTCGTCCCATAAGAACTTCTTATTAACCTTGCGGAGCAATCCGGTCATGGGTATAGCGATCTTTGAAAATCCCTCCAGGAATCGTCGATAATACCCTGCAAGTCCTAAGAAATTGTGCACCTCCTTCACGTTCTGAGGTCGCTTCCAGTCAGCTATCGCCTCAATCTTCTGAGGATCAACCATAACCTCATTCTCATTAATCACATGGCCTAATAAAGCCACTTCCTTAATCCAGAAGTCACACTTAGACAACTTAGCATACAACTGATTTTGTCTAAGAACTGACAATGTGATACGGAGATGCTCCTCGTGAGTTTCCTCGTTCGGAGAGTAAATAAGGATATCGTCGATAAATACCACCACGAACTTGTCCAGGTACTAATGAAAACATCTATGCATCATGTCCATGAAAACTGCTGGAGCATTTGTAAGCCCAAATGGCATGACTACGAACTCGTAGTGTCCATATCTCGTTCGGAACGCAGTCCTCGGAATATCTTCCTCACGAATCCTGAGCTGATGGTAACCAAATCTCAGATCGATCTTGAAAAAGACTTTCGCTCCCTGTAGTTGATCCAAAAGATCATCTATCCTTGGCAAAGGATACTTATTCTTGATGGTGACCTTGTTCAACTCTCGATAGTCGATACAAAGCCTAAACGAACCATCCTTTTTCTTGACAAACAAGACAGAAGCACCCCAAGGCGATGCACTCGGCCTTATATATCCCTTCTCGAGTAGCTCTTGAAGTTGTTTCTTCAATTCTTGCATCTCCGCTGGAGCCATCCGATAGAGTGCTTTAGAAATCGGCGAGGTTCTAGGCTCTAGATCAATAGTGAACTCTACGTCACGATTCGGGGGTAAACTGGGAATCTCGTCAGGAAAAACATCCGAATACTCGCATATGACAGGAACATCATGGTCTGAAGTCTCATTCTTCTTGGGCTTATCCAGATAACACAGGTACCCGACACAACCTTGTCGAAGTAGCTTAAACGCGGACATTGCATTTATCAACTTCCCGTTATCAGCGTCATTACGACCCTTGAATCTATTTATAAACTAGCCCCCCGATGAAACCGTCACTGTCCTTGAGCTGAAATCGATTACCGTCTCGTGACGTGTCAGCCAGTCCATCCCGAGAATGATGTCGTATGGAGTCATGGCTATACAGATCAAGTCGGCTTCGAACTTCCGACCTTGAATGGAAATCGAAAATTCCGACAGTCGCTTGGTCCCTACTAATTGCTCGCCATTGGGAAGGTTCACCACAAATGGTTCGCAAGATTCATTGCACTTCAACCCTAACTTACTCACACACTTCTCTGAAATAAAGGAATGAGTAGCACCTGAATCAAACAATATACAAACTGATGTAGAGTGAATGTATATAGTACCTTGGGCAATCAGAGCGTTTGGTCTGTCAGCCTCACGCATCTCGTACAGCCGTTGACCCTGACTCATTGGAGCAGCTGGGGCCTTTCCCTTGTTCTGAGCAGTCGTCTGCATCGAAGTGCTATGAGTCCTTACAGGCTTGAATCGAGGTCGGTTGTTATGGCTAACTGACCCTTGATGTGACTCAACCTCCTTCTGCCTCCTTTGAGGACAAAAAGTCTACAAATTCCCTTCCTCCCCGCATGCAAAGCACGTTCTCTTACCCTTTGTGCACTCATTGCTCTTGTGCCTCGGCGTTCCACAGTTATAGCACTGAATCGGGTTCTTGCTCTGGCCCGAGCGTTGAGTAGGACCTGACTGTGTCAACTCAGTTCTTGCCCGATCAGACTTGGCAAAGTGCGACGGTGGTGCGGGTCGTTTAAACCCACTAGCCTGAGACTGGCTCTGCACCGGTTTCTGTCGGTTATGCTTCTTTGCCGACTCCTCTAGAGTCACCTCTAGCTTGTAGGCGGCATCCATGTGCTACTCCAGAGTCGAGCAGCCGTGGCGCACCATCAACGGCTTGATATCCGGGTTCATCCACTCATGGAAATGCCAGATTTTCTGCTCTTCACTCGACACTTCCGGTCCAACATATTACAATAAGTGTTTAAACTTTACAGCTAGATCAGTCACCTTTAGCCCATCAGTCTTGGGGTAAAGGAACTCCTTATGTTTCTCCTCCCTCATAGCACGAGAAAAGAAACGATCGGTCATCTTCGTCTTGAACATATCCCAATTCAACGCGGGATGATCATCTAATCTAGTGCTCTCCCACCATTCACTAGCCACATCCTTTAATTGAAGAGAGGCAATGTGCACTTTCTCAGCCTCAGTGCAAGCGACGTTCCTGAATAACCGCTCCATATGTGAGAACCAACATGCCACCCTGACTGGTTCTCCCGTACCATCATAGCTATCAGACCTCATCGAGCTAATGGCCTTCAAGGCCCGACTGTAATTCCCTCTACTTCCCATGGTATCGATCATAGGTACAGGGTCCACTGGCTCCCCAAATTCAGGAATAACCTAAGGAACTAGGACACCTTGCGTTTGTTGTACAGTTGGTCGAACTATCTCGGTGACAGCCTGCACAACGATCCTTCGAATGGCCTCGATGGCCGCATCATCAAAGACCACTGGAGCAGTTGGTGGGACGAAAGTTCTTTCCCTCTCCACTTGAGGGTTAGCCTGAACACAGTTATGGCCTGCTGGGTTATTGTAAGAGGCCGATTCGCTCTCATCCCCCTGATTAGCGGTACTTCTCAGGTTCATCCTAGGGTTGTTACTTAGCCCAGCACCAACACGGGTTGTGTTTTTAGTGTTCATCATCTGTTTGCCGATCAAATTATTAAAGTACTCCATGAAATTAATATACCATCTAAAGAAGCACAATAAATGCAATTAATTTAGAGTAGATTAATCTTGCAAACTTTATTGATAAAAGAACTGAAACCATGTTTCATAAGTCTTACAATAACCTTCCTAAACGACAAGACAAAACTGTTAGGAGGCTAATGCTCTAAAAACAATGAAAGGCAAAACAATGAGAAAAGATCACTACAACTTGCTACTGTCCCCCCTAAGGGTCTTTGAAAAGATTCCTGTACTCATCAGCCCTCCGATATCTCTTTGGAGGTGACATGTCCTCTAGTTCCGGAGTCGGTCTTCTCGAACTACTAGGACCCGGAACACTTGGCCCCTCCCTAGGCACCAGTGGATAGCAAAACCGATCCAAGAACCCTGGGCGAAAATCCGCCACATCTAGCTCATAGTGCGGGTTGACCAGTTGCCTTGCTTGTCTAATGTCCTCCTAAAGCTCGTGGACATCATCCATCATGAGAGAGAGATTGGACTCAACATCATAAGCCCGCTCCTTCATAGCGTATAACGAGTCTGTCCATTCCTCCATGTGCTCAACTAGCACACGGGGCCTGACCCTTGCCTGTTGGGTGGGAACATCCACAGAAGCCTCAAACGATCCCCACGGTCTTGCTTGCCTACGGGCTTGCTCCGTCATCTCATCCACTTGGCGGCGAGCCTCGGCAGAAGACATCTCACTCTGATGGTGCACGTGACGAGAAGCAGGGCTCATCACCGGCTATCCAGGTGCGTGGGTAGGATGCGGACCCACTGGTGCATCCAACGGCTCATACACCACCATGTCAGCACCAGACACCCCAAGTGTCTGCCAAGTAGCAGGGGACAACGACGAGTACTCTGGACTGGGGAAAATAAATTGCATCCCCGGGTCCTCTCCATCCACAAGCAGGTGCTCCAGACCCATATCAACATCATAATCCTCGAGGTCCTCCTCAGGGTCCTCCTCCGGGTCTTCCTCAGGATCCTTCTCGGGATCCTCCTCGGGGTCTTCCTCAGGAGCCTCCTCGGGATCCTCTTCAGGGTCTTCCCTCTTGTCGGATATGAGAACCACCGACTCCTCGAGAACGGTCTTCTCCTCCTCTTGAGGACTAACCGCCCCCCCCCCGACTAGAGCACAACCTGGAAGGATAGAGGACTCAAACTCGGCCTTAGGTGGCGGAGCTACCTCAGCGTCCTTCCTTCCCTTGAGTTGCGATACGATAGCACCCATTGCCTGCGAGGTGACGAGGGAGAATTAGAACTTTCTAAATATAGAAGCTAACTTTCTATATTAGACAGGAGAAGAAGGCACGACTAGAACGGCAGAGGTTTCAAAATATAAGAACTTTGTTTAAAAAGCATAACGTTTGTTAAAACTTTGACTTGTCTTTTGAAATACCCAATTAATTTATTTGCTACGAACGAAGAACGGTTTACAAAGTTTCGTTTTAAATAAAACAATTTGAAAACTTAAATCATTTAAAAAACTTTCGGCTCTGATACCAAATCTGTAACACCCCCAAAATACCTTTGAAAATATTACCGCCAGTGACCTCAGAATACACACCTGGGGTCACCCAAGGCTTACCGTTTTTATAACAAATGATATAATACTGCAAACTTTAGTAAATAATATGAAAGTTGACCCAATAATGTTCATACCAACGTTGTAAGTACACATGATAACAAAACCAATACAGAAAATGTATATTACAGCAGAAGTCTTTTGAAATAAATAAAACGCCACACAAAGGGATTTTGAACCGTGCAATCTTACGCCAGGATCTTCAACCTTAGGAAAACACTTAAAATATCAAATGCCTTCAACGTCGGATTTCTGGCCTTCACAGCTGAGGAAATTTACCTGATGTGCCGTATGAGACGGATGACACCAGCCAACCATGCAAAGGAAAAATAGCAGTTGGTTAGTCTAAGGAAAGACTATGCAAGGGTACAAATAAAAGGTTCTAAGTAGTCGTATCAAGTTACAACTATCGCTTCTCAAATAATAGCCGATACACGATGTGAACTCCAATACTTCTACGGAAACACAAGAAAAGGAATGATCGAAGAGAAGACTCCAAAGGAATTGAGTCTTTATAGGAAACGTATGAAGTTGTTTGGGAACGTTTTCACACAAGTTTAAAAATGACCTTGATTATTTGGGTCCACGACCAACCTCACCGCGCAATGCGAATCCAGATTGGAAAGAGGACTTACTCTAACAAGAGTCCGGGCGGTTTCCACGTTGTACTCCTCGCCCGAGGGTATGTTAATTATGTGCGTAAAAGCACTTGTCTTATTTACTTCCAAAACGTACATTCATGTTAAAGCTTTTAATTCACATCATCTTGATACGAGACATATTTTTGGGAATGAATCCCGAATGTTGGCACTAGCTAAGTGCACCTACCCCTTGAATAATGGTACGGTCATGACCAGAAGTACTAGGGCAAAATCCTCCTAATACCAGTGCTAACTACACATAATAGCATTGTTTCTAGCAAGGTACATAGCGTTCTTACGAATACTCGTGCTAACTACACATAAGTCCACACATAAATTCACACCAAAATCCATTACAGTAATATCATATAGAACTATATAATAGCGTTGTTTCTAGCAATATGTACAACCTATTATAAATCCGTATTTTAACACATCGTTTTATCAAATCTGTTTTCCCAAACACAAAACAACAACTTTATTCCAACTTAATTAACCAATCAAATAATTGATAATCAAGGGAAATATGGAATAATAAGCAAGAGCGAACCGCCACTTGCCTTAGCTTAAACGAACGAGAGATCGGGTTCGAGATCCGGGAATTTGAACTTGTGCACGGCCGTCTACTAAAATTCCCATTGAATTTTATCGCCATTCCAAAGGGTCGGATCCCGATTCGCACAACTGGCCATGGATACGAGGCGAGTTTTAAGACAAAAACCCGTAATTAGATACGGTACGAAAAGACGAAACAAAACGAAGGAAAAAGGCCAGTGTCGCGGTCTCGGTTAGCATAGTCGCGATCGCGGCTTGCTGGGCAAAATCGCACCCGCAGTTTTCATAACCGCGATAGCGGTTTCATGCCTAGCCGGGATCGCAAGCCTCTGCCCAGCCGCGGTCGCGGTTGGTGGAGCCGCGGTCGCATGACTCCATCCCGACACGATCTTAGATCAAACTTTGGAGCCATACCGACGATGACGAGGCGCGGAACTTTGCTTCTGAACAATTGAGCACTTCCACCACTCCAAGAACTTCACAACGGCGACGACTTCGGCTTTCGGCGACGACAACTCCGACGACAACACCACAACAACGAGAGGAAGAGATGAATGAGGATGGTTTGATTCGGGTGGATCTGAGCCCTATTTATAGGCTCAGAATGGAGCTCCCCTACTTAATGAGAGGAAGCACAACCGATTCCCCTCCCCACACCGGTCGCTCGGAGAAGAAACGACGGAGCATGAATCGTCGGCGTCTCAGTAAAGACGAGGAAGAAGACGATGCAACAGTGCCGCGATCGCGGTTTCATAACCGCGATCGTGGTTTGGCCCTTGGTCAAAACCGCACTCGCAGTTTCATAACCGCGGCCGCGGGCAATGCCGCTCCAGCGGTTCTCGGACCTTGATCGCGGGTCTTTGTTAAATTCCGATTTTTTGCCAACCTCCAATAATTAAACCCATATATCACATTAAACGTATATCATCACGTTCAAATGGTTATTACAGGGTTACAGAATATGCCTAACACGTCTTGCTTACAAAATGAAAGTTGGGACTTTTAGGGGTTATTACATCTTTATTTGCAGAAGTTGAGAATCGGGGTGAACTTTTATAAGGTATACATTATCTGATGATGCAAAAAAAAATCTAGCGAACTATAGACTTTACATTTCATTCGGTAATTAAAAAGATTCAATTTTGTATTGATCAAAATGCACACTCATATATGATTCCCAACATATCAAACACAATAACAAAACGAATGATACACACATTTAATAATAGAGCAAGTAACACATTGTTCTGCTAAATTTCAAAATTTATGATTAAAGAACTATTTTTTCTCAAAATTATAACGTCTTTCGTTCAGATCATTCTCAACTTATAGTCTATAGACCAACTTGAATAGTAGGTTCATAAACATTATTGAATTTAACTATGAAAATAAAACTTGTCATAACAAAATTATTCATACAATGAAAAGTGAGTTTAGTTTAAATGAATGATTAAAAATAACTTAAGATGTAAATGCAAACATCTACTAAGGAGTATGTGTTGTAATTTCTCATACTTTGAATTTGTTATGATAATATTCCTATAATGAGAACTGATTTAGAAGAAGAACACTCAACACCAGAATTTAATGGTCAATAGAGTTGTATTCGCAAAACATTATACAACGCGTTTAAATAACTTATTAGGAAAGAAAAGATTGGAAGAATATTATATATAATCAACAAGATCATTTTGTATATTTTTAGATAGTTTTTTATTCGGCATTATCTTTTCACTACACTGTTAGGTTTTTCATTATTATATTATAATTAAAAATGCTTTCTTCAACGTGTCAGACACCCAAAACCATGGACTGTAGAGAGTATACAACAACACCATTTCAATCATGAGCATGTATTTGTCTCTTTGGTGTCGTTTAGTTTTGACTCTTTGTAAATTTAGATATGATAGTAATTTTTGGTATTCATGATTTATTGCTCTTCTCCCTACCATAATTTCAAGGTTAATTCATCTTTTCTATTTATAAATATACTATACATATAAACTAAACTACAACCTAATTACACCACATGACACCCCCTCATTAAAACTGTCACATGTAAACACATCAAAATTCATGCGTTTTTTAAATTAATATTTTTTTTGTTAGTACAATATCTAAATAAAAATTCATTTTTGTTATTTTGATTGTTTTTTCTAGATTTGAAATTCAATCTAATCATAAATATCTCATCTAAATGATATATTATATATACTAGGATTTAATGTTGCTTTAATTAATAGTATTCAAATATCTCAAAAAATTGAAGTAGATATTTATTGTTTGTGGAACAACATTATTTCAAAATTAATTCAAATAGTATTATAGGACAACATATTATCATATCTTTTAACTAAGTTTTCATACCTATATATTTCTAAATTTCCAAGGTTAACCATTTATATGATTGGTTTGAACCTTTGATGTCTTATCTACTATATAATACTAAAGTAAAACCTAGCTAAGACCACTTGTCATTTTGACATTGTGCTACATCATTTATTGTCACATGTCTACTCCATATCGTATCACGTCACTAAATTATATTATATGTTGTGTTACAAAGGATGATGAGTTTAAAGTGGTTGATATTGAGGGGTGAATCCACTTTTGGCATAAGTGCAATGTAAGCATGATTTGTCTTTTATCATTTTACTTGAATGGAAAAAGGTTGTTGTTGCATTGATAACAAAACAACCAACCGTGTTACAGTTTTTTGAAAAAACGATAGGGAAACCATCAGGTCCTGGTGTTTTGTCCATAGGCATATCATTTATGACTGCTACAATTTATGTTGGAGTAGGTAGCCTTAGCAACCTATCATTATCAATATCTGATATTTCTTTTTGTATTATTTATAGTGATGGGATACTATTTTGGTGATGGCTTATGAATCTGGATCCCAACTCCTTAGAGATTTCATATTTAATCTGGTTTGGATCAAAGATCATAAGACCATCTTTATTTTGGAATTTGGTAATTGACTATTTAGTGTAACAAATCTTGGCTATTGTTTGATAGTATTTGGTATTGCGGTTTGCCAACTTTATGTATTGCTATGACTCTTTGTTTCCAGTATTTATGTTGGAATATGCGAAATACATTGATGCCTTTGGGCTAGTCTCTGTAATAAATTGTTTGCTTTTTCACAATTTGGAGTTAGGGACAGTCGGTTTGGGCTTCCTCCATTTTTTTTTGATAGTTGTAATTGACGTAAGTTATGATTGAAAGTTTCTTTACACAATGTTTTCAAGTACTTTTTCGGTACCTTTAATTTTTGTTGTAGTTTGTACATATATGATCTTTGCAATGTGTATTTCTGAACTAATTTCTCATAATTTTCGAATTCAGTCTGAGCATTTTTTAATCTAAAAGGAGGATTGATACGCATTTTAAATGTACTAAGGCTAAAAAAATTAAGCAATGATTATATGTTGTGAAAGGGTGATGCTTTATGATTAGATTTAACTAGTGTAGTACGCGTGTCTTGCACTTGATTTGTTTATTTTTCCTTACATTTCCAAAAATAGTATATCAAAATTATGCATTTAATTGATATAGAAATATGTAGGCAGTGACAGTTATAGAAATAGATGAATGCTAATATAAAAAGGGACTAATTGAATACAAAATATTAAAGAGATTGACAAAATATTATCGAAAGAGAAGAGGAACTCTCCATAACTTCATTAATAGTAAAAATTGGCTAAGTAATTTTGAAATAAGGATAGACACATCCCTAACATCAATACTACTAAAACGATAAAGCATAATCAAAATGTTCATCTAATATATGAAAATGAAACCCTAAACATAAAATCTCATAAAATGTTCAAAATTGCTACAAATTGTAAAAAACTTCATTCTATACTACATTGGTTGTAGTATTATATCTTTTTTTGTTTTTTGTCGTATATCAAAATCTCCAAACCTTTCTTGCTAGTAACTCTTGATGATGCAACATAAAACTGACCATGAGTAAAAACAGGCAATGAAAGATACAAAACGACATTTATAATAGATTGGCCTTGGCTCTTGTTTATCGTCATAGCAAAATAGACACTTAAGGGAAATTGTCTTCATTGAAACTTGAACGGGTATGAAGTGTCTTATGGTAAAGTGATCATGCGAGGAATCAAAATTGTATGTCCAATATTGTTGTCTGAAATATTCTTCCTTGTTTGACATGACTGTCGAGCTGCGTGGTTATCACTCTTGTCCCATTGTATAAACCTGAAGACTGATCAATATTTCGAAGCAACATAATAGGGACCCTAACCTGAAGCTTAAGTACATGATTTGGGACACCAGAACATCTATAATTGTTCAAGAGTCAAACGTATAAACACTTGCATCGTTGTCTGCAATAAAACCTGTCTTGCAAAGGCTATCCGAACTGAGATAGACTTTCTCATCATCAAGTAACAAAGACAATATAAAGTCATTAACTCTATCTACCTCTTCATGTGTTGGTGCAAGAATTGCCCGTTCTTCAAAGTATTTCGGAGACAACAGATTGTCCAATAGAGATGGATAAACGGACTTAACAATTACTGGAATCGGATCTAAGTCATAATCCTTCACCAATAGCTCATTAGAAATTTGTATTTGTGCTTCTCCGTCAATGTCATTACCTACAATACCATCTCCGATGTTTAATACCTATTCAGAAAATTCCTTTGCTTCTTGGATATCATAATCAGATTTACCTTGTTGAATCTGCATGTTTCTTGTCAAATTAAGAACTTTGCAATATTCCCACAAATAAGAGGAATTAGTGGTGGCGAAATATTAAATTTGTTTAGTAATATGGCATTAGAATTTATAAAGTCAAATATAGTGGTACTTATAAATGGTTAATTTTTATACATCAATGCTCATAAAAAACATCATACTATAGGAAAAACAATAACAATCAAAACCAATATTGAACCACTATAGTTCTCCAAACCAAAGTTGAATGTTAAATAGAACTCATATTATGTAATCTAGAGCAAAAAAAATTGAACTGTTTCTATGACAAATTTTACAAAAAACTAATTTTATATAAAAATCTATATGATACTACATAATAGTTTTAATCAAAGTGAAATGTTTCTTGTCTTTAACTAATTTCTTAGCTTATTAGATAACTTTTAAAATTAACTTTGAAAAAAATTACACTTGATTTTGTAATGTATGTGGTGATTTTTTTAAATGTGAGGTAAAATCTCATCTATGTAAATGTTGTGATGACACGTAGGAAAAATTAATGTGGTGATGACACTCAAGTTTTAGGGTCCTCCATTAGTGTATATATATATATATATATAGAATATTGATATCATATTATGAAAATATTTACAAAATCAATTAATAACTAAATAAATGAGTATGAGTATGTAGATATATTCATATATTAGATTGCTACATAGAACCGTAAATTATAGAACCATTAGATATATAGTCTCGTTGTGATATACATTGCAAAATATTATAACAGATTTTAAATAATTAATTGTTTATGTTTATAATAGGATAAAAATTGAAACAAATTTGACTAACCATCGAATTTTCTTGATTCTCTCCTATATAATTTACACTATTTTCTATGTTTTATGGTTTATGTATACAACTATTTAATAGTCTAATAGAACTAATTCACTAACCATGATTTATAATATATATGTATACACTTAATTAAATTATTGACAACACTATATATAAGATATGAATTTCGGTATTGACAATAACGATTTACATTAATGATGATTGTTGAAATCAAATATAAATTCAAATTAGTATTGATAATATTATTGAAAAGTGTAGTCACATAAAATTTATTGATAAAATGGATAAGAAATAAAAAAAATATTAGAGATATCATGAAATCAGAAGAAATAATTATTCTAATTTAAATACAAATATTCAAATTCAAGCTCTAATCCTTAGCATATAATATCTTATATATTCATGGTTTTGTTAAGTTGATTTGATTTTAAATATATGTTCTTATATACTTAAATTTTTTGAACTCTTCAAATCTTGGTTCCAAAGAGTTTTATTATAAGGATTTGTTCTTATTTAGAAGTTGGAATAATCTATTTCTTGGCTCAAGTGTTTGTTTGACTTTTAAAGAAATTTGTTCTTAATTACATGTTATAAAAATATTTTGTTAAGTTCTTTCCTTTTATTTTGCCACAATCACTTATATTATGTAGCCATTATTCCTTCTTTCATTACAATTTTAATAAAAAGATACATATCAACATCATTTCAAAACTGCATATTGATCTCCATACAATATAAAATATATAGAATGTAAATTTTTTGGAAAAAAAACAAAATTTATTCATATGAGTTTCATATAATTTCATGGAGGTTTTTTCATTTAGTGGAATACTTTTAAATTATTACTTTGTAACCTTTTCTCTAAATATGAATAAAAAATAAATCATGGATAAAAATAAAATTCATAAACTCAGAAAGAAACAAATTTTGTTTTAGAATCTTCGACGATATGCATTTAGATTTGATTAATTTGTAATTTAATTAAAATGTGAAGTTTGGGTAATATTTGTTATGGGATAGATATTATTATTCAAGTACTATATTTAATTGAAAAAAATGAATAATATCAAATTTGTAATTAAGACGGACAATTTTTATCTAATCAACATAATTATTTATTATTAATTTGTTAAGTAAAAATAATAACAACAATAAAAAGAATTCAGATTTGATAAGACTTATTTTGGTTTTTTCTAATTGATATCTTTATTTAATTAAAATAATTAGTTATTATCAAATTATTGATTAAACAAAGTTTAGAATACAATTAAACGAACCCACAATTGTAATTTTTTGTAAGGCTAGATTATGTGATGGACGATGGTTGAATTATGATGACACAAAAGTTATATTGCATTTAAGAAAATTGAATAATCTTTTATTAATTAGTAATAAATATCATAAATTTATATAAACCCAATGCAAATCATTAGGGCACAATAACAACTAACAACAATCAACTACTAAACATAAGGTTTTAAAAGATATTTAAAAAAAATTAAACGTATCAACCATATATTGTTTTAGAGAAAAGGTATTAAGAAATTGAATTGGATGGGTCTAAAATTCTACTAACAAAAGGAATCCTAAAAATAGAAATGAAAAGATATATTGCTTAATTAATTAAGATTTAGATCATCTAGTAACGACTAATCATTATCAAACAACTTAAAAAAATTGTGTTTAAAAGACCCTGTATGAGATTCAAAATAATCTAAAATATTTAAAATGAAAAACTATAAAAATGTATGTTTATATACATTTCAAATGTGAAAGCTATCCGTTACAATTTATATAATTATTATTTATACACGATTTCTATTTAGCGCCCCGGTGAAATTGTTATTTCACGCCCTGTCTCGTCCGTGACGGACCAATGACATCCGTCCGTGACGGGTCAAAGTGCTTCGTCCGTGACAGACAAAACTCTTTGGTCCGTCATGGACGGATGCCATTGGTCCGTCACGGACGAGGTTAACAATCATAAAATTGAATGTTACTTGTCCCCACCTAACAACATTAACTACCCCGTCATACTCAACCATATTACGGCCAAACTAAACTCTAAACCTCAATCACTCATTCCTTTCCATCCCACAACACTCTCTTCCATTACTTTGAATCTTTTCCATGACAAATCATGATGATTTTTTCAACTTCAATGGTGGAGAAGATGTTTCAAGAGATTATCATGACAATGAGGTGTTTTTTTTTTAAGTTTTTACTTTACATGTTAGTAAAAGTTAAGAATTTTATGTTTCTATCTTGTGGATGTTTATATTTGTGAGTTGTTCTTTGAATAAACAAACACTTTCTTAAGGTAATTAGTTCATACTATATATTCATAAAAACTAGTAAGAATTTTATGGTTCTTTCTTGTCAATTAGGTATAAATGTCTATTTTATGGTTCTTTCTTATGAATGACTATATGTTTGAGTTATTACTTTATATGTTAGTTGAAGTTAGTGGTAGTTAAGAATTTTATGGTTCTTTCTTGTCAATAGTTGTTAATATATGTTCATAAAATCTTCATCTTTGATTATGTTGTACTAAAAAGTATGAGATATTGTGTATAAAACTGCAATAGGAGATTTTACTAGATCGTTGCAAGTGCAAAACTTCGTTGGGTAATTGTTTTTTTAACACAAATCTGTCCGTCATGTATGGATTCATTCCATACGTCACGGACGAATTCCTTCCGTCCGTCACGCATGGATGTATTCCATACGTGACGGACGGAGACATCCACTCGTGATGGACGAGTTTGTTTTTTTACAGAAACTTGTGTTTATGCTAACTTGTTTTTTTTTGCTTCAATAGGATGTGAACAACGGTATTAATAATCTATCCCTGAATGAATGGGACATGTCACGACCGTCCTTTTCACTCGGGTTGTTCGGCAAAAGTTGTGCACCTGAACAACCCCATATACCCTTGATGGATAGTTTAGCTCTTAGTGGAATTTCGTCTGTAAGGTGGCAGGCTCCACCTCAGTTTGAGTTCCCGACACTACACACATAGCCGCAGTTCAAATTTCCTACTAGAGAAGAAGTAATTGTTTCCGAAGACTATTCAGAGAGGTTTACCACGAGTGAAGTGTTCGGCTCCAGAGAAGATGTAATTAAATGGGCTAGAAAAATTGCGTTTGATAATCACTTCTGCCTCACTAATGGTCGGGATAGAAACCTTGGTGGAGGAAGCCTTCGGTAAATGAACCGGTTCCTCCATCGGTTCATTTACCGTGCTTGGTCCCGCTCCGTCGCCTTGTTTTGATTTTTTCTTCAAGGTTCCCTTCTTTGGTATATGATGGGATCCTGATCTTGTCCCTCACGGACAACGTTCCACCTTCGATGACGGACAAATCTTGTCTGGTTATCCATCTGTAACAGGAAAGAACAACACATTAGAAAAATAATCATATATTCAACCTAAATCCATATATTATTAAAAACTCGACTCAATAATCAACACATTCAATCCAACAAAATTACCAGCTCAATATCCATCAATTTCAGTTCAAAAAGATGAATTGAAATTTTCATAAACTCGGATAACAAACCCTAAACTCAAAGTCCCTAAACTGCAGATCCGTCCGTGACGGATCGAACAGATCCGTCCGTCACGGACAGATTATTCAGGTTCTTCCACACAATCAACCATGCCGAGATCCCTAAAATTCAAACAAACAAATTGACATTATTTGTCCAAATTCAAGACATTTTTCCATTTGAAACAACATTCAAACAAGTTCAAATCCAACATTAAACACTGAATACCCTAAACCCTAAAACCTAATTCATCAAAAAATTGTAAATAACATTCAATAATTTCAACTTCATTAAACTACTAAGCCAAGAATAAGTATAGATTTAACTAACCTGACAAATCGTGACAGACGAATTGGATTGATACGTGATAGATCGAAAGGAAGCGAAAGTGGCGGAGGAGATCAAAAGGAGACTTAGGGTGAAAGTGGCGGAGGAGACGAAGTTGCTGTATTTATATACAACAACTTCGTCCGTGACGGACGGATGCTATCCGTCCGTCATAGATGAAAGGCATCCATCAGTGACGGATGAACGTCATCCGTCTGTCACGGGTGAAACAGGGCGCGAAATAGAAAATTACATGGGGCGTGAAATAGCAATGGCCTATTTATATTAATAGGTAATTTTATGATAAATAATATAATAGCTATAAAGTTATAATAAAGTAACAAAAAGGTTGATTATCTTGGATTGTGATAGTTCATTGTTTAGATTTGAAAACTTACGCAATAATTAATACATATAGGAAATCTTTTTCAAATTGATTCTATTTGAAAATATAGAAATATTTTTTAAATTGACTAACACGTACATATAAAAATTAGATTAATATGTAATTTTATTGATATTAATTTCTTAAACCAAATTTGTTTTAATTATATTGAGTAATCTATAATTAAGACGGGATGCGCTGTTTTAACTTTTGTTAAAAGCTCGAATGATGTGGTATATATCAAAGGCCAACATGTAGGCGAATAGAACGTGGCGATGACACATATGCGAATTGAATGTGGTGCCGACACATAGAATTTAGGCATATCCTTTAGTGTATATATATAGAATAGAATATAGAATATAGATAGATATTAGACTTTTTTTACTTTTATTTATAATTATTAAATCAAATTATAAAAATAGTATTTTAGAAATATCCAGAAATATATTGAGAATATTTTTATTGTTGAAATTGGAAAGAAAGAAGATATGGAATTGATTTAAAAATCTTTGTGATTGATTTGTATGTAAATTAGGAAAAGATTAGGTTAGGAACAAATCTTGATAAGCTATATGCTTTTGATTGACATGTTTAGTTTTGGAAATAGAATAATCTTATATATAATTTGTGATTGATATGTTTAGTTTAGGAAATAGGAGAATTTGATAAATATTTATTATATTGAATTTGAAGAAAAATGAAAATTGATAAAATGTCATGTGGCAAAAAGAATAAGAGAATGTCATGTGACATAAGGAGGGGGTGGGCTTAATAGGGAGATGTCATGTGACTTAAAGAGGTTGTGGCTTAGTAGATATATAATGCCTTGCACGGGAGCCTAGATAGGGCTCGTGCTATGTAGGAGATTTATTTTAATATATATTTTTAACACTCCGTAATATAATATTAAACAATGAGTAATTTTTTATACATTAGTGCCCATAAAAAAATCATTATATAAAAAGACAACAATAACTCTAAGTTCAAGTCAAAGTTGAATGTTAAATAAAAATCATATTTAGTTATCTTATGAAAAAAAGTTGAATAATGGTTTTTTTAAAGAATTAAGATAAGTATATTCAATGGAAGATCGCTAGGTTGTTAGGGGCTACTTTATTGTTGTGTTTCGTGCGTATCTTGTTGTTTTGGCTTTTAGTGTTATTGTGTGGATTTTGCTTGCAGGTGACGTTCTAACTTCTAAGTGCCTTATTTGCCTACTTTTGACTTGTTTTCATAGCTTTCGGGTCTTTCAAAAACACTCTCTCGACCTAATCGGGGTACATGTGCGTACATCTTGATCCCATACCTCGTTTTTGTGTGTATCTTATAAATTTAAATAAGGAAGTATTAGTTATAGATTTAACTTATAATAAGTAAAGTTGAGTACATAAATCTTTATATATAAAAAATTGTTTTAAAAATGAGAAAAAGACATTTGGCAAAGTGAAGGGAATGACGACACATGGCGTAGTAAAATTTTGCTTTAATATATATAGTAGATTCATTGATTTATAATCTTTTAATTAATTTGTATATTTAAATAAGGAAGTATTATTTATAGATTTAATATGTACTAAGGAAAGTTTAGTACATTAATCTTCGTGCTGGCAAAGTGAAGGAAATGGTGACACATGCGTACTGAGATTTTGCTTTAGTATATATATATATATATATATATATATCTTCATGATGTAGGAAATATAATCTTTGTGGTTTAAGTGGCTTAGTTGGGATTCTACTTTAACAGATATATAGTAGATTATATTTGATGTGTAAATAAGGGAGGCTAGAATGAAATGTACATTTTTTAAACTTAGCCATATGCGTCTATTTCGTGCTGCTAAAATTGGGTGTGAAAAGAAAAGCTTACTTGATAGAAAGAAAAGGAAGGATAAAGAAGAAAATAAAAGGAGCTCAAAAAAAAGGTTGTTACCAATCGTTATATTGTTTTCTATTAATTTATTTTTTCATGTGCAAGATTCTATCAACATGTGGATATATATAATACTTCTTACTTTGGTGTTTGTAATTATATTATACGTAGAATATTTTTTGATGAATGTAATCTAAGGGTATTGAAGAGTTATAAACATACATTGTTATTGCAATGCAGGTTTATTAAATATTTTGTGGTTTATTTTGGAAAGAATTGATGCTAAAAATATTACAGATTTATTTTAGTGCATAAGAAATATATTGCAGAGAATAAAAATCTACATAGAATGTAATATTTTGTGTTACATTTTGGAAAGAATTGATTATAAAAATATTGTAGATCTATTTTAGTATAGTATGTATAGGCTGTAAATATTGCAGAAATTTGATTTTCAAAATAAATCCGAAAAAAATGATAGCTTGCCACGTGGCCAAATTAATGACATGATGCCACGTGGTGACGTGGCAGTAGGGATGAATGGGTTTATTCTGGGGTCTATTTGGTTCACAGAGACTGAATTGAACTGAAACTGAATTGAGTACTAAACTGAACTGAAACTGTAAAGTAAATTTTAAGTTGACGACTGAACTGGACTGAAACTAAACTGAAATACATGACTGAATTCAATAAAACGCATTCGGTTCGTCCCGACTTATCCAAACTGAAAAACTATAAGATACCCAAATTACCCTCAAAATTAAAATATTGAGGGGCAACACATGTTAGGCACGTGATGTTTGATTTGGGTGTTTGCCTCTTATGAGTGGTTGCTTCCTCTTCCCTCCGTTCAGCAACATCTTGACTAGGGTTGTCGTCTTCTCCTCTTGCGAAGTCCAGTCCGTTCGTGCGAGAGTCATCTCCAAGCTGTGTCGTCTTCAAGCCGTGTCTTCCTCTTGCGTCATCAATCTGCTTCTTCCCGGTGGTCTTCAGTTCCGTTGTCTTCCACCTGCTTCAGTTCAGTCATTCACAGCTACTTCCATCTGCTTCAGTTCAGTCGTTCACAGCTGCGGTCGTCGTCTTCCATCTGCTTCTTCCCGGTGGTCTTCAGTTCAGTCGTCTTCAAGCTACCGTTCTTCCCGGTGAGTTTACTGAACTTCTTTGATTAAAACAACTAATCAGTAACATAGATAGTTGCTTGATGGTGCTTAATCAGTAACTAGTCGTCTTTTGGGGATTAACTGTCATTTGGTGCCTGATGGTTGCTTGATGGTGCTCATATAGTTAGTTTTCTTCTCAACTCTGAGTACATGTGTCACTATCTTCTGTCTTCTAGGCTTCCTTTCTGATTTCTGAACACACTCATCGATCTCAAACAGCAACCTCTAGGAGCTTCTCGTCCTTAGTAGTGTAAGGAGCTCGTGGGTAGATTAGAGCCATGTAAGAAAAGGAGAGGGAGAGAGGGGTATGCGTTGATCCCTTGACAAAACCAAAATATAACAAAGTCATGAAATTCGTTCCTTTTTCCTTCCAAACATGGTGCTCTCAGTAACATCTTTCTTGTACAAACACCAAAACAATTTTATCAGTTTACTACTCAAATAAGTTTGATTATGAAGTGATTAATACCAATAGTTATAACTAGCAGAGCTCCAATCTTGCCTTATGAAAACAGTGAATTGAAATATTTTATAATAAAACATGATGTAAATGAAATTGCAATTTTTTTGATTGTTCATAGTGTTGAATTGGTTCCCTCTAATGTTCATAGTGATGGAAATGAAATCACTGAATGTTTGTCTGCTATTTCTCAATTGTTCATAGTGTTGAATTAGTTCCCTCTAATGATTAACGATCTGTTTCTGTGATGGATTTGTTGTAATGATTTGTAATATGTAATGAACTACTAGATGGTGAAAAGTAGTCAAGCAAGTGGAAAGAACAAGGAGAAGAACGTACTGTGGACTGACAAGGATAATTTCACCTTTTTGAGTGTGATTAAAGCATTTCAAGCGAAAAATGGTTATAGCACTGCTTTTCCTTGGATTGCCCTTTTGGATGAGTTTAAGAAAAAGTCGGGAAATGAAGTAACTGTAAAGGTAGGAAAGAACAAATTCAACTATCTCAAGAAGAAATGGAGTTCGTGGAATTACTTGAGGCACAAGGTGACTGGTGTAGGGTGGGATCAAGAAACTGGATTGATCATGGCTGATGATGCTTGGTGGGAACTCCAAAAGGCGGTACGTATGAAACATTAATTAAGGCTTTTTAGTTGTTTATACCTTTGTACAATAGTCATTGATTATGTTTTCCGTACTTGTTATTTTTAGGAGGAATTTTTACAGTTCAGAAAGAAAGCCCCTTCTCTTGAGGTGAGCGACTTGTGGGATGATGTGTTCGGCTAGATAGTTGCAACCGAGAAGAACGTTGTTTCTCCTTCTATGGATCATGTATCTACTCCGGCCACTGATGATGAAGTTGATGAGGAAGTGAACTCGGGGGATTCTTTGGACCGACAGTTGAAGAAGGATGCATTGCTTGATCATTCACAAGAAGAGATCTTAACCCCTGGCTTCCTTGAGCAGAATATGCCAACTGGTAAGAGCAAGACTATGACCCCTGATTTTGTGGTAAAGAGGCGTAGAAGGCAAACACCCGTAGCGGCAGCCTATCAGGAAAACATGGCATTGGTAGGTGAAACTATCAAGCATATGTTGTCTATTATGAAGGGCCATAATGGGAGTTCAGGTGAGTCGGCGCCAGGTTTTACTGAAGCGTTCAAGGAGTTGACGAGGCTAGTGGAAATTGGTAAAATGGAGCGGCAATCAGGGGTTTGGTGTTATGCAGCAACATAGCTATGAAAGGAACAGAGACGTCGGACATTTATGATTATGGAAGACAATGGGGATAAGGTTGCATGGCTGACTCACGAGTATGAGATGATGTTGAAGAAGTTGCCAAAGTGATTAGTGTGTTTTCTAGTTAAACTTTGATGGTTGTTTACGATTTGTTGATGTTGGTGCACTTGTTTTTTATGACCCTTAGGATTATGCTTTTGACTTGTTTTGATGATTATGGTGTTTGGATTATCATGTTTATGCAAGAATTATGTTCCTTACCTTTATGATTATGGTGTTTGTATCCACAAGTATTTGTTTTAATACTTGTTAACCATTTCACAGTCTTGGATGAAGAGCATAATGAACACGGCAAAGAGCTCATGGATGAAGAGCAAAACGAACGTAGCTATGAGTTTAGACAATTGGTATCTCTACAACTGTTGTTGACAACACAGTTACGGCTTCAACATGCTTACTACATGAGGTTTGTCCATAAAATCCTTTGTTTTACTTTGAAATTTACGGGATATGCGTGGATGAGGGAATGCTTGGACTCACCATCAGATGTTCGCTGTTTTAATGCGTTTCGAATGGAAAAACATGTCTTCATGACATTGTGTGATGAGTTAGAGGACAACTACGAGTTAAGCCCCATTAGGAATATGACCATTATAGAGAAGGCTGGGATTTTTCTTAGCATCGATGTACAAGCACATGGAGTTAGACGGTTGTCTGAGCGTTTTCAGAGATCCGGGGACACTATTAGTAGGGTATTTCACCAGGTACTTGAGGCTTTTGCTGGAAGAAAACGAAACTACAACGGGTTTATAAGAACACTTTTAGAGCCACATGATAGGAATTTCACAACAATTCCGGCTATGCTTCAATCACAAGACAAATACCGTGTTTTCGAGGTATTACCCTAACTAAATGAAGGCGACTTCGACATGTATTTTACTACACCCGTATTCATGAACTAAAATCATGTATTTTAAATAAAGGGAGCTATTGGTTGTATTGATGGTGTCCACATGATGGCAACTGTACCTGAGGCAGAACATATCCCTTATTTTGGACGAAAGAAGTATTGTTCCTTCAATGTGATGACTGTGTGCGACTTTGACATGTATTTCACATTTATTTCTGTTGGTTGGGAAGGTAGTGCTCATGATGCGTGAGTCTTCGACCATGTAGTGAGAAGTCTACACTTGAACTTCCCGCATCCTCCCCCGGGTAATCTATATATTTACCCCATCTGTTACACCACTAGCTGTTAAGTCGACTATTTTATTTAACACTTGAATTATTTTACAGGTCGATATTATTTAGTAGACAAGGGTTATCCAGACAGACGAGGCTATATGGTACCGTATTCCAAGGTTAACTACCACCGTTCTCAATTTGGGAGGGAGACGCCTAAAAATCATAGGGAAGGGTTTAATCGCGTCCATTCTTCACTAAGGACCACCATAGAGTGTTGCTTTGGTGTCTTGAAGAAGAGATGGCATATTCTAACACAAATGGCAAGCTATAAAATTCCTGACCAAATTGATTTGATCATTGTGTGTTTTGCATTGCACAACTTCATCTTAAAGCACAAGCTTAATGATATGTATATTGACTATGAAGACGATGAAGAAGTCTTTACAAGGCGAGTTACTGAAGGCAAAGACAACGATCCCGATGGCATGAGTACCGTTCGCAACGCAATCGCACATGAGATATGGACCCACAAAAAAGAGTGGATGTACTAGTTTAGCAATTAAACTTCTACTATTGTCGGTTAAACTTTATGATGTATTTTGAGTATGCTTTATTTTCCTTGAACTTGAATTCTCTTGTAGTATACAAAGAATTGTTGCACTAATTCGTTGTCTATGAATTCAGACTATTGCGGTTCGTTTTGGATTTTCAATTTCATATTTATTTGAAGATCATATTGTGCTTAACTTGAAGGAACAACCACTCTATAAACATGTCTTCCTAGGCTGCTTATCCACACATATAAGGTTCGTATCCATAAACATGCAAATAAGACACTACACCAAATTGGAAATAAACTACACAAAAGTTCAATCTGAACTCTCTAGACTCCATTTAGACCATTGCGAAATCATTGCCAAATCCATTGCACAAAAGTTCAATCTGAACAAAAAAGTTCAACCTGCCTAACAATTCCAATCTAACACATTGCGAAATCCATACATAGCAACAACACAAAAGTTCAATCTGAACACAAAAGTTCAATCTGAACACAAAAGTTCAACCTGCCTAACAATTCACTTGCAATTTCTAGATAATTTACGAGTGAGAAAAATTACTACAACAAACACCAGAATAATGGTAACGACCCAACCATATAAGTCTCTCTTCCTTACATTTTTTGAATGATCGTCAATTTTCTGCATTAATACGTTTGCACGCTCAACCTCTTCATCATAACATTGTTGTGTCCAGTCCACGTGTGCACGCTGAAAGTCCACTTCGTATCTAAGGTTTGCCACTTTTGCAACCTCTTCGTTGAGTTTTCGTTAAAGAATTTCCACCTGAATATCATAATCAACCTCCTGGTCCAAGTATCACACATTATGTACACATTAGAAATGGGTTAATGAGTATTTTCAAATGTATTATAACAATTGTAAAACAATATACCTCGAAATAGGAATCAATGTTTGCATCTATACTACTGTCATCGCTTGTTACTGCAGAAATCATTATTTTTAACCTAAAGCCAATAATCGTGGTGAGTGAATAATGAATTACTTCACATCAGTAAAGCCACACAAATGACACAAATAGAGTTGACAGAATTATTACACAACAGTAAAAACAGAATTATTACACAACAGTAAAACCAGTAAAGCACTACTACTAGGAATAACATGCTTGAATTTAATTTAACTTGAATCAGCCTAACATTTCAAGATTTAAGTGGAACAAACTACTGAATCATGAAAGCACGCATAAACCTAGATTAATATGTATCATCAAACCGTGAAAACAATAAATCAACAAACCCTGAATTATCTCTTCATATAATGAGTTGAGAAAATTGTGTGAAACAAGTAATATGTCACACAATTATAAAGATATGAGGAATAATGCTTGTTGACACGATGTATTATGGACATATCCCATACATGAGAAAGACGAGAAATCCTCGATCAGGTACCAACCAATATATCATATGGATTTACTTTTTGTAAAAAAACATCCTATTCAATTACTCACATGAGCTTCCACTATCACATGTAAAGTTACTGTTCATTGTCAGTTACAATTCAATCACAAGCAAAGTTACTGTTTACTCACATGCACACATTCAAACCAATAGTTCACTTCATGATGTATATATATATAGGGGTTGTGGTTCACAATTGTCATTCACAAATCCTAAACATTAGAATATCAAAGAATCAAACCGCTTTGGTTCATTATGAGTCGGAATATATCATTTTAAACTTCTAGTGATATATTCCGACTCATAAAGAAACAAAACGATAAATGCAAGATGTGAGTAAATAGAAGGATTGGTGAGGTCAGAAGGAATTAAAACCACTTTGTTTCATTATGAGTCAAAATATATCATTTTAAACTTCAATTGATATATTCTGACTCATAAAGAAACAAAACGATAAATGTAAGATGTATGTAAATAGAAGATTAACTTCATGGAATGGTGAGCTCAGAAAGAATAAAACCGCTTTGTTTCATTATGAGTCGAAATATATTATTTTGAACTTCAATAGATATATTCTGACTCGTAAAGAAACAAAACGATAAATGCAAGATGTATGTAAATAGAGGATTAACTTCATGGAACTGTGAGTAGGTAAGTCATTTTAAGTCCATGTACAAGCTCAATTTATGAATTATTTTTAATGTCAGCTAAGAATACCTGGAATTCTCCTGGCCTTATTTCCTTTCTTTTGAAAGATACCTAGGTTTTATCTGCAGAACCAAATATTATGTTAGACATATGGCATTAAGAGGAAAGAGTCATTTGATTTTCTTACATGCCTCCCAGAATCAAAAACTGTATTCTGAAATGGCATTCTCAACTGAGAAATACTAAATCATTCGTAAAGATATTGAAAGCTAAACTCTAAGAATAAAGATGACAGAAGACATAATTATCTTACAACAATGCCTTTGCTCTCCAAGCTTTTCATCAAGCAATCACTATAGAAATCCCCACGAATTGTAACTGATTCCAGAACTCAATTTTTAATCTTTGGTTACTGCTAAAATAAGCAACATGAACAAACCACCAAAAAAATCACATTTAATCTTTGGTTACTGTTAAAAATTCCTCATTTCTTGCATAGATTATATTACTATTATTACAATCTGGTATGGAAGAAAAAATCACCCCCTCACCATCCTTTACAGTCATACTAATTCTAATATATATTATCATATTAAGATCAAACTATATAGGAATATCACTTCTATCTCTATTAACTCCTACAAAAATAAATCACCTCATGAAAACATCTATAACTCCCATAAAATTTTACTGAACATAGATAATATAACCTTAATAGTCCATACTTGGAAAACTAATATTGACCCAAACTATTGGATCTTAACATCCTACCTTTTCTATGATGTCTTCATCTTGTCTTTCAGATGCAATTTGTGGTTTTTTATTACTCTTACTGTCATGAATTTCGTGTCCATGTTATGGACACATAAACAAAAATACCCACACAAAACTTACTTGAAGTGGATCATCACAACCTGTAATACCCTAACATTTGAGAAGTCTTATTTTGCACAACATAGATATGATATCTAGAATTACTATGTGCCCTATCTTTTCCTTGCAGATCCTCTCATCTATATACTTCATATTACAATGGGGAACAATGTGTCATTCCAAAAGGATAGAAGCTCACTAGAAACAAGAAATAAAAGGAAGAAGGGACCAAGAACATCATGAAGCAAATAAGAGTGATCCAATAGACATACAAAAAGTCCTTCCCAGGACCAAAAAAGCTAGGATCAACAAAGAAATTCACTTGACAACGATCTATTCGCCACTTGATTATCTTACAAAGCTAGGATATACAATTACAATCTCTAAAGTTCAGTCGAGTTATTGAATGAGGTTTCTTCAGCATTTGATTATCTTATTATCTACAATCAGTGAATAGGCAAACCCTAACTAGCAAGCAAACCCTAACAAATGAGGAGGACAAGACAAACCTTTAATTAGCAGGCAAACCTTTGACAATGATCTGTTCGCCACCTGATCGAACCCTAAACCCTAAAATCGCTCTAGTCGAAGTGAAGAGGAGAACACTGGACAAATCCTGAAGTCGACAAACGAAGTAAATTAGTAGAAGAGGAGAAGACGAAGAGGCGGACGAACCCTCTAATAGGCGGAACGCCGGAGAAGAAGGAGGACGAGGAGAAAGCTAAACCCTAATCGCCGGAGAAAGGGGGACGAGGAGAGATGAAGGAGAAGACGAACCTGTTCTGGGCAAGTCGCTGGACGAGGAGAGATGCAGTCGACCGCCGGAGAAGAAGGAGGACGAGAAGATCGATGAGGAGCTCGAGAACGATGATGGAACTGATGAACAATGAGAAGGATGAAAGAACTGAAGAAATGAAGAGCCAGGGGTATCGGGTTGTAAATTATGGGGGTTTGATACTATTTTTGTTTAGTTCTGTCACCTCAAATAAAAAAAAGTCAGGATTTCTAGATTAAACTTTTTGAGTAAGTTCAGTTGTTTTAAGTCACTTTAAGTCGACTTAAATTTTTGGCGAACCGATCGGGCTTTGTAAGTAAGTTCAGTCATCCTAACTTAATTTTTTTTATTTAGTTCAGTTAAGTTACTTTAAGTCGACTTAACTGGCGAACCGAACGGACCCTTAATTGGAATTCCGCTTTAGTATATATTAATATATATATATAGTCAAGCTCCGGTGAAACAGATGCTTACGGTGAAACGTGAGGAGGAATAAGAGCCAACCATTTAGGGACAATGAAAGGCTATGATGGAACATCCATCATAACAAACATACACCATCTCACACTCAATCACACCCTATGGTCAATATCTGACCATTGAACGGTCAACAATCAACGTTAACCGTTGACCGGTCAAACTGATTTTTTTTTCATAAAAGTGTTTCTAAAAAAATAAACAATTTCCTATTAAATTTGAACAATTGTATATTAAAATTTGAACAATTTTTTTTGAACAATACATAAAGTTGAACAATTGTATCTGAAAAGTTGAACAATTGTATCTTAAAGTTGAACAATTTCATTTTTAATGTTAGACGACTATTTCACTAAGCAAACTTTATTTTTTATTTTTTTCGGGCAATTTTTTTTTTTGGCAATTTTTTTTTTCCCGGGCAAATTTTTTTCTTCCTTTTTTCTAGTTTTCGTACACGTTTTTATCATAAAATTGTAATTAAAAAAGTTGAACAATTACCTATTAAACTTGAATAATTGTATGTTAAAAGTTGAATAATGTTTTTTAAACAATATATAAAGTTGAACAATTATACCAAAAAAGTTGAACAATTGTATCTTAAAGTTGAACAGTTTTATTTTATAGTTAGACATCTGTTTTCACTATGCAACGGCCAGTTTTTTTTTTTTTGGCCAATTTTCTTTTCAGGATAATATATATATGTTTATTCTTGTTTTCCTACACGCTTTCCTCACAAAATTGTTTCTAAAAAATTGAACAATTCTCTCTTGAATTTGAACAATTGTATCTTACAAGCTGAACAACCTTTTTAACAATATATAAAGTTGAACAAATAAACCAGAAAAGTTGAACAATTTAAATTGCATGAAAATTCAAACTTATAACAAAAGATAGATTGAACAATACTTCATTAAAATTTTAACAATTGTCCAATAAATTAGAAGTTTTGTTTATAATGTACTATAAACATAATACAACTCAAAATGTTCAAAACATAAACCCTAAATCCTAAATGTGTAGGAAAATAAGAATAGTAAAGACGGAAAAAACGGCCAGCCCAAAAAAATATTAAAAAAATGAAATTGTTCAACATTAAGATACAATTGTTCAAATTTATTTACATAGCGAACACAGTTGTCTAACTATAAAAATGAAATTGTTCAACTTTAAGATACAATTGTTCAACTTTTCAGATACGATTGTTCAACTTTAATATTGTTCAAGTTTTAATTGTTCAACTTTTAACATATAATTGTTCAATTTTAAGAACTAATTGTTCAATTTTTTTCATCAATAGTTTATAATGGAAACATTTAGGAAAACAAAACAAAAGAAAAAAAAAATAAATTTTGGGTGTTGACTGGTCAACGATCGGTCAACGTTGACCAGTCAATGCTGACCGTTGACCAGGATTGAGTGTGGTAAGGTGTATGTTAATATTAAAATGAAAGACCTAAAATGCTCCTCACTTTTCACCCTAAGTGATGAGAATCAAACCCCTCCAAAGGAGTTCTTCTTCCCAAGTGAGGCTAGATCGTGTCTAGGCTGAGTTTCTTCTCCTTCCTTGAGCTTGAGGGACCTCCAATGGAGCTCAAGGGGTGTGCACGGCTGAGAGGAAGGATGAGCCACCAAGGGAGTCACCGTGGGAGATGTGGGCTGGAGGGATGCCAAGGGAACCTCTCTTGGAGGTTCCTTGGCCGAGTTGTGTGATTCGAACAAGATCCTTGTGAGCTTGAGTGTTGTACGTGAGATTGGTGAAAGAAAGAGAGTTGGAATGAAGAAGGTTTTGAGTTGATAGAAGATAGTGGCTGCCTAGGGGAGTTAAGACTCTACCTTAGGCTTTGGCCACTCTTTAATTCTTCAACTAGGTAGAAATGAAGACATTACAAGCCTTAAATAGTCTAGGTCTCAAAGTGGACTAGGAGCCATTACACAAATGGGTCCACACGTCCATAAGAGGAAATACACTTAAATAACTAGCAAAGGAAACATAGATAAAACAGCCAGGAACTCGGCCCAGAACTCGGCCGAGTTCTAGACCGTGTTAGGGTCTGGTGCATCCTTGGTGGGTGGCGCGTGCCTTGATGCCTTGGAGTCGAAGCCGCGTGGCTTGATTGTCGTGGCATGGAGGCGTCGACGCCATGACTAGTCTGAGGTGAGGCACGATAGTGATCTTGGCCCAAGGCCGGAAAGCTCGCCTTGGCTCGGACTTGTGATGGATCGGTGGACTAGGCCCATGATGGCTTGAGCCATAGCTCGGGCTTGGGCCCTAGTCACCGGGCCTTGACTGCCCTTGTCGATGGGTGTGTGGCACTCATCACTCTCCCCTTCTTGAGGGAGAATTATCCCCAATTCTTCATCATACTCTGGTGGCACATATGGAGACAAGTCAACCACGTTGAAGGTGGGGTGGGCGCCATACTTCTCGGGAAGGTCAACTTCATAAGCATTGTCACCAAAGCGATGAAGGATGCGGAAAGGACCATCTCCCCTGGGGTTGAGCTTGGATTGGCGGTGAGCTTTGAACCTTTCCTTGCGCAAATGGACCCACACGAGGTCACCCGGGGCAAAGACAACACGACGCCGGCCTTTGTTGTTGTGGGCCTCGTATTGGGCTGCACGGCATTCAAGTTGAACCCGGGTTCGCTCGTGTAACTCACGGATGAACTTGGCGCACTTGGCTCCTTGCGGGTGCTCGACAATGGTCAACGGATGGGGCACCATGTCCAACGGTATGATGGGGTTCCGACCATAGACGACTTCGAATGGGGTGAGCTTGGTCGTCGAATGCATGGACCTATTATACATAAACTCAACATAGGAAAGTAAGTCCTCCCACTTGCGTGGGTTGGCCCTGAGGACGGCTCTAAGCAAGGATCCCAAGGTGCGGTTGGTGACCTCCGTTTGCCCATCCGTTTGGGGGTGGCAACTAGTAGAGAATAAAAGGTTGATGCCTAGCTTGCCCCACAAAGTCCTCCAAAAATGTCCCACAAACTTAGGGTCCCGGTCCGACACTATGGTTCTAGGGATTCCATGTAACTTAACCACATGATCAAAGAAGAGAGAAGCAATTTCCAAAGCATTGTTGGTGGTCTTGCAAGAGATAAAGTGAGCCATCTTGGAGAATCTATCAACCACCACAAATATGGAATCCCTCCCCTTCTTAGAAGTTGGCAACCCGGTTATGAAGTCCATGGAAATATCCTCCCAAAGGGCCGATGGAATGGGTAATGGGGTGTAAATGTAAGGCCCACAACCTTAGAAACGCTATCCCCATGTCAATCGGGAACTTCCCAGGAGGTCACCCATCCCATGACTACTCCCGCCCTAGCACGCTTAACTTCCTAGTTCTTTGTCCTCACTTGAACCAGGAAAAGGAAGAGCTCTTATTGACATGAGTAGCACTCTAATCCTTATAAAGGATTACAAACCTGGGGTGTTACAGTAAAGGCCATGGGGTTGGGTCCTAGAGTTGGCATGATGACAAGTAATGCAAGCCTTGCAAAACATAGACACATGATGGGCCATTTTGGGCCAAAAAAAGTGCTCTCTAAGGGCGGCGAGTGTCTTAGCCACACCAAAGTGACCACGACCCTCGTGGGCTTCCTTAATCAAAAGTTGCCTAATTGAAGAACTTTAGCATCAAGATGAGCAAGAAGGAGGTACCTTCGGGAGAGAGCATCGGCCACTACATTGTCTTGGCCCTTCTTGTGCTTCACCACATAGGCAAAAGTCTCCATGAACTCCACCCATCTAGCATGCCTTCGACCAAGGTGAGCTTGGCTCTTCAAGTAAGCAAGAGCCTCGTGGTCGGAGTAGATGATGAATTCCTTTGGCCACAAATAATGTTGCCACGTCTTGAGCACCCGGATCAAGGCGTAGAGCTCCTTGTCATAGGTGGGGTAGTTGAGGGCCGCCCCCGAAAGTTTCTCACTAAAGTAGGCGATGGGGCGGCGGTCTTGGAGAAGCACCCCTCCTATGCCAATGTTGGAGGCGGCGCATTCCACCTCAAAGACTTTGGCAAAGTCGGGAAGTTGGAGAAGCGGGGCATGGCACAAGCGATCCTTGAGCAAGTTGAAAGCGGCCTCATGCTTGTCTTGCCAACCAACCTTGGCACCTTTCTTGGTAAACTCATGCAACGGGGCTGCGATGGTACTAAAGTCACGAACAAAACGCCTATAGAACCCGACAAGACCAAGGAACGATCTCACCATGGTTGCGGTTGTGGGGCGTGGCCATTCCATGATCGCCCGGACCTTATCTTCATCAACACGCAGCCCCTCTTTGCCCACCACATAGCCAAGAAAGGTGGTCGAGGGGGAACAAAAGGTACACTTCGCAAGGTTGGCATAGAGCTTCTCCTTGCGTAGGCATTCAAAAACAGCCCTCAAATGCATTGTGTGGTCTTCCAAGGTCTTGCTATAGATGAGGATGTCATCAAAATAGACCACCACGAACTTCCCCAAGTAGGCCCTCAAGACATGGTTCATGAGGCGCATAAAGGTGCTAGGGGCGTTGGAGAGCCCAAATGGCATGACAAGTCACTCATATAGGCCATACTTTGTCTTGAAAGTGGTCTTCCACTCATCCCCCTCTCTCATACGGATTTGATGATAGCCACTTTTGAGATCAACCTTTGAGAAGAAGATGGCGCCATGGAGTTCATCAAGCATATCATCCAACCTTGGAATGGGGTGCCGGTACTTGATGGTGATTTGGTTGATGGCCCGACAATCCACACACATCCGCCACGAACCATCCTTCTTGGGGACAAGTAGCACCGGGACCGCGCATGGACTTAGGCTCTCTCGGACATGGCCCTTGTCCATGAGCGCTCGACGGTCTCCTCGGGGCTAGCTCGGTAAGCCGCTCGGTTGGGAAGGGATGCGCCCGGCATAAAGTCAATTTGGTGATCAATGCCGCGCACCGGGGGCAGCCCATCCGGGATCTCATCCGGCGTGACATCGGCAAACTCTTCCAACAAGGCCGAGATGCAAGGAGGCAAGGCGGTGGCTGCGGCCGTGGAGGTAAGGCAATGTTTGGGCACAAGAAGGAAGCACGGGCGGCGGCCTTGGAGCACCAGAGCTAGGTGGCGGTGCCGAGCCAAAAGGAGGCGTTGCTCACACCGTCCTTGGAGAGTGGTCGGGCTGCCAAGCTTGGCCGAGGGTGGTGCCGCCGACACGGGCACCGCGTTGGGGTTGACGGGGGCCGTGCCAGTGATGAACGCGCCGGTTGTGGGGCGCTCACCCTTGCCCAGGCATTGAGGCACCGGGACGGAAGGAACTAGAGGGGCCAGCTGTCTTGGCGTCGAGCTTGTGGAGGCGCGGCCATGGGCAGCGGGCGCGGCCGACGATGTCGGGCCCTTGGGCGTCTCCAAGGCCGTGAGGCGATTGCGCTTGACTTGGTCCTCTAGGATCTCCCGAGGGGTAATGGGCAATAGGGTGATCCGCTTCCCGCCGTGGACAAACACGAAGGTGTTGAGGAAACCATCATGGATCACCTTTCGGTCAAATTGCCAAGGCCTACCTAGCAAAAGGTGAGTGGCATCCATAGAAATAACATCACAAAGAATTTTATCAACATAATGCCCAATAGCGAAAGTGATGTGGCATTGCCTTGATACCACATCACCTTTACCTTTGGAAAGTCATTGAAGGCTATACGGTTGAGGATGGGGAGTGGTGTTGAGGTTGAAGTGCTTGACCACCCTCTCGTTGACAATGTTGGCACAAGATCCGCCATCAATGATCACGCTCAAAGACGCGGAGCCCATGAGACACCTCATATGGAAGAGGTTCTCCCTTTGATCACGGATGTCAACCTCCCTTGCCGAAAGGACTCGGCGGGCCACGAGGCCAAGGGGTGTCCCGGCGCCATACTCCAAAGGTGCACAATCGAACTCTTCGTAGGGAGCTTCCTCGGTGGCCACAACGTCGTCTTCATCCGGGCCCTCATCATCATCCTCAAAGGACTCGTATCCACCTTGGGAGGTGAGCAAGATGTGCTTGTTGTCCAGGCAATCCTTTTGAAGATCCCCCCGGCCACCACACTTGAAACATGCCCGATCACTTGAGCGCTCGGTGGAGGGTACTTGGGGGCAAGCGGCTGCATGGGGGCCGCGAGGTGGGGCGGCGAGGCGCGCGGCACCGGCTGAGGCGGCAATGGCCGCGACGGGGCTGGTACGGGGCGACGCGACTGAGCGGGCGGCCGGCGGGGGCCCGCTTGAGGAACTTGGAGCAAGCGGGGCCCTAGGCACTTGGGTGCGCGCCCACGAGGCCCGCCTCTTACTTTGGAGTTGGGTATAGATCTCCATGGCGGTATGAGTGAGAATGTTGATATCTCGGATGGGAAGCAAGATCAAGGGCTCCCGGATTTCAACATCAAGACCACGGAGGAACATAGTCCAGAGGGAGGCGGGTGTGGTAGACGTGCCGGACTTGTGGATCAGCTCTTCAAGTTCGGCAAAGAACTCAAGCGGTGTGCGGGAGCCTTGGCGGGCAAGGGCAATTTGAAGGCGCATGTGCTCAAGATAGTCCGCCGGGACATACCGCTTGGTCATAACATAGACAAGTTGATTACAAGCCTCAAGTGGAGGCAAGCCGCGCCTCTCCCTCTCGGTGGTGAACCGAAACCACCATGCACGGGAAAGGCCGGTGAATTGCATCGTGGCAATCTCTACCCTCTCATAGTCCTCATAATGGCAATGGTTGAGGGCATACTCCGTCGCTTGCTTCCAATCAAGAAACTTCGCCGCATCATATTCACCTTCAAAGGGCTCAACCTTGACCTTGATCTCCCGGCGTTGCCCATAATGTTGGGGACCCTCCATGTGGCCACGCCGCTCAAAATGTGGGTGAGAGGGGCGGCCATGGCGATGCCGAGCGGGCTGCGGTGGTGGCAACCAATGAGGATCCCGCCGTGCAAGTGGTGGGGCGCGGTGCCCACTGTCACGGGCCGGCGCATGGAAATCAGCCAAGGGGTCCTCTCCCCCATAGTCAGCTAAGGTCTCGTCAAGATCATCGAACTCCTCATGATCTCCGGCCACGTCATCGTCCGCCTCGAGATCTCCGAGGCTTCCATAGCCATAGAGAGGATTCGGGGCCTCATCGCCGATCATGGTGGCACGGGCGCCGTGGGAGGAGGAGGCACCGGCGGCACGGGCAAGGCTACGCCGACGTTGCCGGCTCGGTAGCGGCCGAGCAACAAGGGAGCCGCCGGCTGCATGTGGCGCCAGGGGGGATCATAGTATGAGGGCTCACGGGGAGGCCCAAAAGTGGCGGCCAAGGCATGGGCCTCGGCGGTCGGAGAGTTGTGCATTGGCGCCTTGCCTCGATCAGCGGCGGTTGGCCCACGGTGCCCCTCCACATGGAGGTGGAAGGACGCGCCGAGGGTGATGGGCTGAGACGGCGGCTACTCGGTTAGTGTTGCGGCCGGGGCTGCATGCAAGGAGGGGCCGCCTACTTGTTGAGCGGCGGTGGCCACGGCGAGGCACTCAAGGACTTCATCCACGGACCGGACCGGACCGGAAATGACCGGACCGGACCGGACCGGTGAAAATACGGTCCGGTCTCCGGTCCATGTTTTCCCATTAATCCGGGTCCGGTCCGGTCCAGTCCAAACCCGGATTTTAACCGGTCCGGACCGGTGGACCGGATTTTTAATTTTTTTTTATTTTAAATTTATATGTTTTTTTAGAGATTTGTATGTATTTTTTTATAGATTTTTTATAATTTAATAAGTTAGGAGTATATATGTTTTATAGATATTTTTTTATAGATTTTAAATAAGATTTTTTTTTTTAAAATAAAATCCGGTCCAATCCGGTCTTAGATCGGACCGGACCGGAATCAGACCGGACCGGACCTATCCGGTCCGGTCTCCGGTCCACCATTTTCAAAAAATCCGGTCCGGTCTGGACCGGGTGAACACCCCTAGGTCCATGGGAAGGAGGTAACTCGTGGCAAGTCTCTTAGAAGAAGATGGAGAGATGGGCTTAGTGACCCATGGTACCTAGTGAGGGTGAGAGAACCCACCAAAGGAAGTGGCCCAACCGAACCAATGAAAAGAAGGTGGCCTTGTCTTGCAAAGAAGTTTTTGTTTGTTTGTTTTCTTTCTTTCTTTTTTTTCTTTTTTTTTTGTAACTTGGGCCTTTGCCTTTTGTTGGCCTCTTTTTTGTTGAATGGGCTTTTACAAAACAAAGAGCAAGCAAGGTCCACGAAGTAGCTTAAGAGGGTGGCGGTTTTAGGGCCCACCGAGAGGGTTGTGGAAGGCCTCTAGGGCTGGTACCATGGGTTTGGGAGAGAGAGTGTCCCCTTTTTCTTTTGGGTATGGGACAATATGTAGAAGAGAGAAAGAAGGTTGGAGGCTTGCTACTAATGTCCCCCCCCCCCTTTTGGGAATCCCACAAGGGGTAGCTTTCAAACACTCTATCCCACACTAGGCTGCCAAGAGACAATTTTGGCACTTTCCTCAACTACCTAAGACAACCAAAAGGAGGAAGAGAGAAAGGAAGTTGATCCTTTACCTAAAATGTTCAAATCACATGCACAAGCTAATGGGGTCAAAGTAGCATCCAAGGGTGTGTCCGGCAGTGGAGGGAGCCGTGGTGGAGGGCTGGGTGTGGCTTGGTGGTGGGGCAGCGGCAGACACGGTGGTCCGGTCGCCGGAGGTGGGGAAAGTCGCCGAAAAGTGGATTTTGGTGTGTTTTTGGGGCTATTTTTTGGGGGGGTTTGGGTAGGTCAATCTAGGCAAGCAAAATACTCACTAAACTATCAAACTATGAAGCAAACTAAGCTAGAAACCAAAGAAAACTGAACAAGAACAACGCATGCTAGACATGAAAAACAAGACAAAGATTCAAGTGAACAAGAGAAATTCTAAGCCTAGAACATGCTCAACATGAAATGACAAGGAATTTCGTGCAAGGACAAGAAACTAAGCATGAAAAACGGAATATGACAACCCACACAAGACATGAAAAGCAAGAAAAAAAATCAAGCTAACAAGAGAGGTGCTATGCCTAGAACATGCTCAACATGAAAACAACAAGGGTTTTAATGTAAGCTAGGAAACTAAGCATAAGAAATACGAATTTGAAGGAGGAGAAAGGAAACTTAGCTTGGCTTTGGCTCTTGATACCAATTGATGAGAATCAAACCCCTCCAAAGGAGTTCTTCTTCCCAAGTGAGGCTAGATCGTGCCTAGGCTGAGTTTCTTCTCCTTCCTTGAGCTTGAGGGACCTCCAATGGAGCTCAAGGGGTGTGCACGGCTGAGAGGAGGGGTGAGCCACCAAGGGAGTCACCGTGGGAGATGTGGGCTGGAGGGATGCCAAGGGAACCTCTCTTGGAGGCTCCTTGGCCGAGTTGTGTGATTCGAACAAGATCCTTGTGAGCTTGAGTGTTGTACGTGAGATTGATGAGATAAAGAGAGTTGGAATGAATAAGGTTTTGAGTTGATAGAAGATAGTGGCTGCCTAGAGGAGTTAAGACTCTACCTTAGGCTTTGGCCACTCTTTAATTCTTCAACTAGGTAGAAATGAAGACATTACAAGCCTTAAATAGTCTAGGTCTCAAAGTGGACTAGGAGCCATTACACAAATGGGTCCACACGTCCATAAGAGGAAACACACTTAAATAACTAGCAAAGGAAACATAGATAAAACAGCTAGGAACTCGGCCCAGAACTCGGCCGAGTTCTGGACCGTGTCAGGGTCTGGTGCATCCTTGGTGGGTGGCGCGCGCCTTGATGCCTTAGAGTCGAAGCCGCGTGGCTTGATTGTCGTGGCATGGAGGCGTCGACGCCATGACTAGTCCGAGGTGAGGCACGATAGTGATCTTGGCCCAAGTCCGGAATGCTCGGACTTGTGATGGATCGGTGGACTAGGCCCATGATGGTTTGAGCCATAGCTCGGGCTCGGGCCCTAGTCACTAGGCCTTGACTGCCCTTGTCGATGGGTGTGTGGCACTCATCACTAAGGGTGCTCCTCACATGAAGCTAATCATATATATATATATATATAGAGTCAGGCTCCGATAAAACGGATGCTTACGGTGAAACGTGAGGAGGAATAAGAGCCAACCATTTGAGAACAATGAAAGGCTATGATGGAACATCCATCATAGCAAACATACACCCTCTCACACTCAATCACACCCTATTGTCAATATCTGACCATTGACCGGTCAACGGTCAATGTTGAACGGTCAAACTGACTTTGTTTTTAATACACTTTTTTATTCTTGTTTTTATACACATTTTCATCATAAAAGTGTTTCTAAAAAAATGAACAATTTCCTATTAAATTTGAACAATTGTATATTAAAATTTGAACAAATTTGTTTGAACAATACATAAAGTGGAACAATTGTATCTGAAAAGTTGAATAATTGTATCTTAAAGCTGAACAATTTCATTTTTAAGGCTAGACGACTATTTCACTAAGCAAACTTCAGTTGTTTTTTTTCGGGCAATTTTTTTTTCCGGTCAAATTTTTTTCTTCCTTTTTTTATGTTTTCCTACACGTTTTTATCATAAAATTGTAATTAATAAAAGTTGAACAATTCCCTATTAAACTTGAACAATTGTGTGTTAAAAGTTGAACAATGTTTTTTAAACAATATATAAAGTTGAACAATTATACCAAAAAAGTTGAACAATTATATCTTAAAGTTGAACAATTTTATTTTACAGTTAGACATCTGTTTTCACTATGCAACGGTCAGTTTTTTTTTTTTTTGGCCAATTTTCTTTTCAGGATAATACATATATGTTTATTCTTGTTTTCCTACACACTTTCCTCATAAAATTGTTTCTAAAAAATTGAACAATTCTCTCTTGAATTTGAACAATTGTATCTTACAAGCTGAACAACCTTTTTAACAATATAAAAAGTTGAACAAATAAACCAGAAAAGTTGAACAATTTAAATTGCATGAAAATTCAAACTTATAACAAAAGATAGATTGAACAATACTTCATTAAAATTTTAACAATTGTCCAATAAATTAGAAGTTTTGTTTATAATGTACTATAAACATAATACAACTCAAAATGTTCAAAACATAAACCCTAAATCCTAAATGTATAGAAAAATAAGAATAGTAAAGACGAAAAAAACGGCCAGCCCAAAAAAATTATTAAAAAAATGAAATTGTTCAACATTAAGATACAATTGTTCAAATTTATTTACATAGCGAACACAGTTGTCTAACTATAAAAATGAAATTGTTCAACTTTAAGATACAACTGTTCAACTTTTCAGATACGATTGTTTAACTTTAATATTGTTCAAGTTTTAATTGTTCAACTTTTAACATATAATTGTTCAACTTTAAGAACTAATTGTTCAATTTTTTTCATCAATAGTTTATAATGGAAACATGTAGGAAAACAAAACAAAAAAACAAAAAAAATAATAATATGGGTGTTGACTGGTCAACGGTCGATCAACGTTGACCGTTGACCGATCAATGCTGACCTGGTCATATATATAGAATTAGTTTCATGTGAGGAGCACCCTTAGGGTGAAAAGTGAGGAGCATTCTAGGCCATTCATTTTAATATTAACATACACCCTACCACACTCAATCCTGGTCAACGGTCAGCATTGACCGATCAACGGTCAACGTTGATCGACCGTTGACCAGTCAACACCCATATTATTTTTATTTTTATTTTTTTTGTTTTGTTTTACTACATGTTTCCATTATAAACTATTGATGAAAAAAATTGAACAATTAGTTCTTAAAGTTGAACAATTATATGTTAAAAGTTGAACAATTAAAACTTGAACAATATTAAAGTTGAACAATCATATCTGAAAAGTTAAACAATTGTATCTTAAATTTGAACAATTTCATTTTTATAGTTAGACAACTGTGTTCGCTATGTAAATAAATTTGAACAATTGTATCTTAATGTTGAACAATTTCATTTTTTAAATAATTTTTTTGGGCTGACCGTTTTTTCCGTCTTTACTATTCTTATTTTCCTACACATTTAGGATTTAGGGTTTATGTTTTGAACATTTTGAGTTGTATTCTGTTTATAGTACATTATAAACAAAACTTCTAATTTATTGGACAATTGTTAAAATTTTAATGAAGTATTGTTCAATCTATCTTTTGTTATAAGTTTGAATTTTCATGCAATTTAAATTGTTCAACTTTCCTGGTTTATTTGTTCATCTTTATATATTGTTAAAAAGGTTGTTCAGCTTGTAAGATACAATTGTTCAAATTCAAGAGAGAATTGTTCAAATTTTTAGAAACAATTTTATGAGGAAAGCGTGTAGGAAAACAAGAATAAACATATATATACTATCCTGAAAAGAAAATTGGCCAAAAAAAAAACTGGCTGTTGCATAGTGAAAACAGATGTCTAACTGTAAAATACAATTGTTCAACTTTAAGATACAATTGTTCAACTTTTTTGGTATAATTGTTCAACTTTATATATTGTTTAAAAAACATTGTTCAACTTTTAACACACAATTGGTCAAGTTTAATAGGGAATTGTTCAACCTTTTTAATTACAATTTTATGATAAAAACGTGTAGGAAAACAAGAAAAAAGGAAGAAAAAAATTTGACCGGCAAAAAAAAAAACTAAAGTTTGCTTAGTAAAATAGTCGTCTAACCTTAAAAATGAAATTGTTCAGCTTTAAGATACAATTATTCAACTTTTCAGATACAATTGTTCAACTTTATGTACTGTTCAAATTTTAATATACAATTGTTCAAATTTAATAGGATATTGTTCATTTTGTTAGAAACACTTTTATGATGAAAATGTGTATAAAACAAGAATAAAAAAGTGTATTAAAAAAAAACTGGACAAAAAGTCAGTTTGACCGGTCAACGTTGACCGTTGATCGGTCAATGGTCAGATATTGACCATAGGGTGTGATTGAGTGTGAGAAGGTGTATGTTTGCTATGATGGATGTTCCATCATAGCCTTCCATTTTTCCCAAATGGTTGACTCTTATTCCTCCTCACGTTTCACCGTAAGCATCCATTTCTGTAATACCCACACCATATCGGGCCGGCCCATCACAGGGCTGCAGCCCATACACCCCAACCCATCCCATGTTGGCCCATATCCTTAAGGCAGGAAACCACACCATGGAGGTTGTTCGTGAGTCTCGAACTCGAGACCTCACGCTTTAACAAGAAGTCCAACGCCCTCTTGTTACCAATTGCGCTGCACCTCCATGGTGTGGTTTCCTGCCTTAAGGATATGGGCCAACATGGGATGGGTTGGGGTGTATGGGCTACAGCCCTGTGATGGGCCAGCCCGATGTGGTGTGGGTATTACAAAAAAGTACACTTTGAATGAGAGGGGCTCCGACCTTATCGGCCAACCATTTCTCTATCCATGGGCCGCAGCCCATGTACCCCAAACAAATCCCCATGGTTGGGAGGTTGTTCGTGAGTCTCGAACACGAGACCTCACGCTTTAACAAGCGGCCTAACGTCCACTTGTTACCAATTGTGCTGCAGCGCAATTGGTAACAAGTGGGCGTTAAACCGCTTGTTAAAGCGTGAGGTCTCGTGTTCGAGACTCACGAACAACCTCCCAACCATGGGGATTTGGTTGGGGTACATGGGCTGCGGCCCATGGATAGAGAAATGGCTGGCCCAATAAGGTCGGAGCCCTTCTCATTCAAAGTGTATTTTTTTGTAATACCCACACCACATTGGGCCGGCCCATCACAGGGCTGCAGCCCATACACCCCAACCCATCCTTGGTAGCTCCTCCTAATTAATTAGGAAGCTATTTCCAAGAGGTGCAGCGCAATTGGTAACAAGAGGGCGTTGGACTTCTTGTTAAAGCGGGAGGTCTCGAGTTCGAGCCTCACGAACAACCTCTTGGAAATAGCTTCCTAATTAATTAGGAGGAGCTACCAATGATGGGTTGGGGTGTATGGGCTGCAACCCTGTAATGGGTCGGCCCAATGTGGTATGGGTATTACACCGAAGCCTAACTCTATATATATATATATATATATAGAGGCACGCTCAGGTAAAACGACTCTTATGGTGAAACGAGTGTACAATTATGGAGCGTCGGATTGAGAGTATTGGATGGTTGGATTTGGAGAGTATAATAAGGGTGTATGAGACGGTTTTCATGGGATAGAATATCCATACTGATTTTCTAAAAATTAAAAACCTCCAAAATAGGCAGTTAGAAGGAGATTGGAGAGAAAAAACGTAGATCCTCCAAAATAGGCAGTTATTCACCACCATTTTCTACGTAGAGCTTCAGTCCAGAAATTTCTAAACTGTTCTGCATATCGACACGAAAAAGATGAATATTATTATACATAATTTGCATATATGTTAATCTTGTTCATGTTCCATCATATATAATGCATCGACTGAATTGAAATACAATGTGTGAATATCAAAGCACATTATCTGAATATCGTTCAAGTATTATTGAATAACTGTTATTCGTGATCATGGTCAATCGTATATATACTGATATTCAAAAACATTGAACAGATATGCACATTGTGGTAATTGATAATCCAATTTAAAATATACAAGTATATTCTGCATATCACTGTACAAGGAGAAGGAGATTGGAGAGAGAAAAACTGCATATCATACAAGTATATTCTGCATATCATTGTACAAAAAATGCATATCCCATCCACACAAATGAATATCATATTCACGGCCAAAGAAATAATCCATAATTACAAATTGCATATCATACAAGTATATTCTGCATATCACTATACAAAAAATGCATATCCCATCCACATAATTGCATGGCCGAACTCAGCGAGATCTTCTTTGGTCGCGCCCGCGGCTTCCTTTTTGCGCCCGCGGCTTGTTCCTCTCAGCTTCTGACGAGAATATCACTCAGCGAGATCTTCCTTGGCTGCGCCCGTGGCTCCTTTTCCGCACCCGTGGCTTATTCTGCATATCAATGTATAGAAAATGCATATCTCATCCACACAAATGAATATCACAATCACAACCAATGAAATAATCTATCATAAAAAAATGCATATCATACAAGTATATTCTGCATATCAATTTATGGAAAATGCATATCCCATCCACACAAATGAATATCATATTCACGACCAAGGAAATAATCCATAATTACAAATTACATATCATACAAGTATATTCTACATATCACTGTATGGAAAATGCATATCCCTTCCATACAACTGAATATCACATTCACGGCCAAAAACATAATCTATAATCACAGAATGCATATCATACAAGTATGTTTGAATATGATACATAGATGATGAACCATGACACAAAGACGATAAAATCAACCAGCGATGAATTGAGGTCGGTGACAATCTACAACAATGGTGATTACATGAGCAAAATCGACTGAAATTTCTATATTAGAACTCCAAATTGAAGAAATCGTTTACAAAATTGAATGGAAATTGAAGGCGAAGACAAAAACGATTTTAGGGTTACCTTTAATCGGCGACCGAATACGAAGATGACGGCGGCGCTGTAGAGATCGACGCAAGGGATGACGGCGCGCTTCTACTCGGGAGGAGGAAGAAGACGAAGAGGGACATGACGAGGACCCAGCCGGAGAAGAAGAGGAAGATGCCCCACCGGAAGTGGCAGAGCATCGAGAGGAAGGCTTGCGCGATGACGAACGTGAACAGGAGGTTGGTGCACACCGTCACGCTCTGCCCCACCGACCGCGTCTCCAGCGGGAACGTCTCGCTCGGGATCAGCCACCCCAGCGGGCCCTACGACCACGCGAACCCCGACACGAACGTGCAGATCAGCACCACCACCACGATGCCCACCGAGAGGAACATCTGGACCCCCGCCTCCAGGAGGAACATCTGCGAGAGGAACATCTGCGACAGGACCACGACGACGAAAATCGAATCCGGCGAAGACGGTGGGGCTTCACGCACGACTTCAATGGCGTTTGAAGGAAGCTTTAATGGCTGATGAAGAAAGCATTGGTGAGGAGAGAGGGAGGAGTACGTAGATTTGATTTCAAGATCTGGTTGAATTTGGAAAGTGGGTAAAAAGAATCCCTAATAAGGTGCGTGGGAAAATAATCCGGTGTGTGCAAACCAACATACAACCTATGCACCCCTCTTGGATAAATCTAATCCGTTGATATCACTCTCATCTAATGGTTTTAATTTATCCATCCATTTTACTATAATAGCTTGTTTTACTAGAACATAGATCTATATATATATATATAGAGACTAGATAAATATAGTAGATTCAATTCAGTTTTGACATACAGAAGTGTGGAACAGTTACTGAAAGCAGGGCGCATGGGCAGTGGATAAAAAAAAACCGGTCTCTCTGCGTTTGATTCTCGTAGTTGTGCCAATTTCGTGTTTTATATTCCTGCAAACCTTAGACCATCCACAATGGTGGTCTTTGGAGTTTCTTAACTCTAAAATTAAAAGAAAAGTCAGAAAAATTCAGGAGAAACTCATATTGAAATGTGTGTCAAGCTCTTCTTCAGCAAATTTTTTACTGACAAATTTTCTGCTATAAAGTGTATGGGACCCACTAAAAAGCAAGTCAAAATAATTAATTTCTCTCATTTATTTGTTTGTTGGTACACCAACCTTATTTATTTCCATTAGGGAATTGTTGGTACACCAACCTTATTTAATTTTACTAGGGAAATACTCCACCAAATTTAAAATAAATTCAATGTGCTGTCTATGCTACTACTGCCGTATGAATAAATTCAATGTGCTGCTATGTATGTATCATCTATATAATAGTGTACAATTTTGTTCTTACTTACGTACACCATCAGTACACTAAAAAAAAAATCTTTTCAATTTTATCTTTGTTCTTTCTCCATAATGAATCCAAATAATTTTCCCTTCCCACATAACCAAAATTCATATGGTAATTTTTCATGGAGAGAATTTTTAGGTGGAAATGAAAATGCTAATCATCCTCCATTACAAGGTGAGCAACCTCCATTTCAAGGATATCAACCTCCATTTCAAGGATACCAACCTCCATTTTAAGGATATCGGCCTTTATTTGAAGGTACATTTAGGGATAATTTTTCTTTGATCAACCAACATTCACTAAATTCTCAACAATCAATCCCACCACATTATCAAAATTTTGTACCTTCTTCTCAACACTCTCCTACACCAAGGCCTTCTAGCTCATTGATTTCCAAAAACAAAGATCCCATAGATTATCCACAATATAGCACTCAAGTTGATCTAGAAACACTTGAAACAAATTTAGACAAAACTCCTACCTCTAAGGATGATGAAAGGGTACGATGGAATGTTGAGGAGGATGAATGTCTAATTAGTGCATGGTTAAATATTGGTAAGGATCCTAGGATTGGGAACATGCAAAAATCTAACAAGTTCTGGGAACGTATTAGTGAGTACTACAATGAAAAGGTAGATGAGTGTCACCCTGGGTGGATACATAGGCATGATAACTCATGTAAAAATAGGTGGTCAAGAATTTCTTCTTCTGTGTCAAAGTTTGTTGGTTTTTATGAAAATGCTTGTGAGAGAAAAAAAAGTGGTGAAAGTGAGGATAATGTGATGCAAGAAGCTTACAGAATGTTCCGAACATTTGATCCACATAAAAAAGATTTTTCCATGGAGCATGCATGGCGTTTATTGCACGAGGAGCCAAAATTCAGAAATTTGTATTGTTCTCAAAAGCCAGCAAAAGTTATTTTAGATGATACATGTGATTTTGTCAAAAGGACGAGATTGAATGAAGATGGGCAGTACTCCTCTGGTTCTGGATCAAACCCAGCTACACCAACTAGTATTAGTTCTGGAACTCAACCCATTACACGTCCACCTGGAAAAGCAGCCATGAAGAAGAAAGGTAAGGCGAAGGCTAAGGTTAAAGTCAACGAGTTTGGAAATGACATACTTCAAAAGATTTCGAAGTTAGAAGAATCGAAGGAAGGCGCAATGAAGCGTATAAATGATCTCACCGCTCATGACAAGAAATGATGCAGCTACAAATAGATCTTCAAAATAGGAAGGTGAAGAAAAATAGATCTTCTATGCTTAAGCTTCTTATGGCAAAAATTTGGACCGAATAACTAACAAGTTATACCTATTTATTCTTTGTATGTTTAGTTAATTATGCTTGTTTATTTGGTGTTTTACGTATGATGGAGTTGATGTTTTAGTTTCTTATATTTCCTTGTTTAATTTTCAATTTATGCTTGTTTTTTTATGGTATTTTAATTAAGTGTATGAAATAACATATGATTGTATTCGTGTGCTTAATTTATAATCTAATTACAAAATCTTTTATCTTTAAATAATAATAATAATAATTTTTAATAACAATAATAATTATAATTATGATAATAGTAATAATAATAATACATGTTCATTAATTTACTTATTAGTAACAAGATAATATATATAGAATTAATAGAGTGATGTAAGCATGACACCTAATAAAGTTTTTTAAACAATTTTTGGATTATGGAGAAAATATAGGAGAATTTCTTAAACTGAGGTGACGGAGAGAAAAAACTGAAAAATAACATAAAAAGCTAAGTAAATAGATCACCTCTCTGAATAGTCTTAATATTAATTATTTCCTTTTTCCTGCAAAAATCAATCGCGTGTATTCTCCGAAGAAAAGCCTTTTACTGGAAGGAGAGAGGTGGCTATGAAAACCCTCCATTGGAGACCCACCACCACCATCACCATTAGCAGTGAAGAAGAGAAATAAAGCACCCAACTCTCAGAGGAGAGAGAAAGAGGGAAATAGCAAACTGTTAACTTGCTTCTTCGACAACTGGCTTTCCACATCTGAGATCAATCAAATTCCCACTTCCTCTTCCCCTACGTGCTCAATTCAACTCCCTTAATCCGCTCCTTTTGTCTTGTCTTTTTGTGATTTCCCCTTTTCCCCCTCCAAATTTCTTGATTCTAAGCCTTTTAGGGTTTCTGGCTTTCGATCGATACTCTTCTAAAAGAAAAGCGGAGGGAATAGGTACCCCCAAATTGTTCCCCAATTTGCTTTATTTGCCCCATCCTTTTGGCATTTTCACACTACGGAATTTTAGGGTTTTCTGCTACGGGCATTCTGTCTGGCTGTGTGCTTCTTCTAGGGTTTCTCCACGGATCATTGTTCAATCCAAGGTTAATTTTGACTGATTAGGGCTACAATTCGTGACTAATTAGGGGACTTGAGAGCCAGTGGACCTGTCATTCGAGTGTGGTCTGATCGTTGCAGTTTTTGGCTCTGTGTTGCGGGGATAAAGTCCAATTCATCCAGGTATTGGAGATTTCGGTGCATCAATTTGATTTGTGTTGAGTCTTTCAACTGTGGAGTTGCTTACTCAGATGATTAGCATTGATGGTGCTGGGCATATGGAGGAAGACTGTACTTATCAAATTGGTTTAACGGGTGACTACAAATTGGAATTCTGCTGATCATTGGTCACACATCTGTGGTTTTTTGCATTTTGTATCTAGCTGTTGATCTTAGATAGGGGATGCTTTGCTTTCCGGTTTGACTGTGAGGTGGCGTTGATGGTTCTTTGTTGTCTTACCCATCAAGATAAGGGATCAGATTGTTTTGTAACCTCTAACCTTTGGAACAGTGCAATTAGCTTGAGGTAGTGAGTGTTGAATCCAGTTCTTATTGTTGTTTGTGTACAACTTTTGGGTTCTTGAGTTAGTCTGCTGTAAAGTGTAGTTAAGCTTATCAATTAGCTTGGGTAGGGAGCTTGCTACCGGTGTTGCTTCTATCTAGCATATAAAACGAGGGCAATTTTGGAGAGCTTCTTTAGATTTTACCTCCTTTGAGCATAAACAGAAAGCAAGGTTACGTAAGAACATTGAAAACTAGAAATGATTGCTGGGATATGGTGCATGATAGGAGCTTAATTGCTACCTTGTTTTCAGTTTGAAATCTTGCAATGCAGTAAAACTTGGAGCATCCATTCTCTTCGAAGTGTGCTTCGTGAGTTCTCTAGTATTTTGCAATGTCTCGGTGCTACCGATTTCCTCCACCAGGATATGAAAAGAAGACAAGAACGGAGGATATAGACTTGCTTAAAAAGGTTAATATCATACCTTTTTACTGGCAATTATCCATCATTCGTGTCTAACACATTGCATCATACTATGACATTTTGTCATAGGAACTTGTGCTTGAAAATGGAACTTAATGTCATTGAAGGAACTGTTAGTGGCTTATGTTGTGATAGCTGGCAGTATAAATTTTGACTGCTTTTATTAAGCTCACTAGTTCCAAACTTCTAGGGTGTATGATATTTATCGTCAAATATGTTTGAAATTTTAGTTCCTTAAGGGTAAGTTATGAACAGTAGTTAGATATTATTTCCCATATATTTATGTTCTTGACTCAATCATGTCTCCTTAAATAAGATGGGTGCCTCCAAAAAAAGTACTCTTTGCTGAAAATGATTAACCCAGTCCTAGTTTGATCTCATGAATCGGATCAGCTAAAATAGCATGAGATGTTTCTGTATATGAGTTCCTTTCTCTGTGTAACTTTATCATGAAGAAGATTTTGTGGATGATAGTGTTTCTATTTACAAAATATCTAGTACTTCACATAAATCTAGTAGCTTTCAGATGGTTTTCCTCTAAAATATGCAAGAATAGTTCACTGTGGCAGGGAAGATTGTTTATTACTCCCTCCGTTTTGAAAAGGTTGTCATTTTAGCCCATAATTTTTGTATAGAAAAGATTGTCATTTTAGGTGTTTAGGTAATAATTTATTGGTGAGTTACGAGGTTTGACATCGGAAATTGTATTTTTTAGCTCTTTTTATACAAATTCTCTATGTTTATTGGCTACAATTGAGATGAGTTATTAAATACTTGTAAATTTTTTTAAAAAATTATGAGAATATAGGATAATCATTGTATTTCTTAATAAGTGTGTCAAACTTTAGAATGACAATCTTTTTCATACGGAGGGAGTACATAACAAGGATACTTGAGATACTGAAGATAGGGTTCTCACTTGGACCATTAATCTCTTTGATTTGTTTGTATGTGAGATTAAGGGCCTTTTGGCAACTGCTTAGTTGAGTAGATTGTTTTTTTTTCTTCAGTTGGTAAGTAATCATACATGATACGCCGAAAATAATGTATTTATTAGAAGCCATATATCTTATATATGTTGTTGGAAGGAAGCCTTGTCACGTGAGTGGGCATATGTTCGCAACTTGGACTAATGTTTTTATTCCGAAAAGTCCAGTAAAACAGTGCATACACGGTGCTTGTTTCACTAAATAAGGGGCTTGGTCGCCCACCTTCTGTTTTCAGACATGTCTAGGAGGTGTACATGAAGATATTGCGGTGTAAAGAGTTAACTTGAATGAATGCTATACCAAATCAGATTTTTTGTTTTTGTATGTGATATGTTTTAGTAATCAGGCGAGCCAACTGTCGGACACAAATGCCTCTAGTTAAAATTATATTTATGACTTCTATTTAACTTCTAAACAGTTAAGGTGGTGGATGCATATTGTAATGCACACATATGTTAGTTCACTTATAGCCATATGTTTGAAAAAGGCCTAGCATACAAGCTTTCATTAACAGGTTGATCTATTTTCTTTAATTATCGGTTTCTCATTACTCTGGCTATAATCTTTGTCTTATTTAGATAGACTGGATGTAATTAATATCATGCACGTAGTGACTGCAATGTTATGGACTTCTATGGTTAAGAGTTAGTGATTCTTATCCCTTCAGTATGTAGAGAGACCTAAATTCTTTTTTTGAAATTTTCCCTTAATTTGTCTTGTGTTATCAAATCCTTCCATAAAATTTATCTTTTCTAAAATTACAGGATAAGTTTTGCTTTCGATAAATAAGATTGAGTGTCTTATAAATTGCTCTTATGTTACAGGAAAAGCATAGAGAGAAGAAACACAAAAAGGAGAAGAGGGACAAAGAGAAGAAAGAAGGCAAAGATAAACGGGAGAAAGATAGAAGTGATGAAAAACAGAAAGAAAAGAAAGAGAAGAAAGAGAAACACAGAGATAAAAGGAAGGATAAGGAGAAAACTCAAGATAAAGATAAGAATAACCATGTTATGTCAGATGAGAAGATATTTTTGGGGCATGCAGAGGCTGAGAAACGGGAGAAGAATCATGAAAAGAGCAAAGAGAGGGAAAAGGAGAAAAGCACTGTCTTGGGTGAGAAGGTCATCGGGAATTCCGCAGTGTATAACGGGGTGGTGCTCGGCAAGAACAGCCATCTGGTTTCCGAGAACAAAAATTTTAAACAACTTCATGAGTTGGGCAACAAGATTGGAACTGAAGAAGGGAAAAGAGGTAGCCTGTTTGCTGAGAAGTATCCTAGCACAGAGATAAAAAAAGATGTGGGAATACCGAGGATAGGTGTCACTACTCCTGCGACTCCAATGGCTACCTCAGAAAGAAGCAAGGAGAGGAAGGTTAATGATGGGCGGATGGACAGGCATGGTCCTGGGGGAAGACCATTCAATAACGTACTTGTTCAGAAAGTTGTTGGAATTGCTCAGAATAGAGTTGAAGGAGTGGCCAGACAAGTGGAGAAGAATGCTGGCCAGAGAATGGAACCAAAAGAAAAGATTAGGGGGATAGAAGGGGATGCTAAGAAAGGAGAAAAAAGAAACGATGAAGACAAGGAGAAATCAATCGAGAAATACAAGGAGAAAGTTAAGAAGATAAAGGTGGAGAGACCAAAGGGTATGGGTGGAGAAATGCTTGTAGAGCAGTCAAGAGTTAAAGATAGCAACAAGGTTCATGCAGACCTGCTGAGAGGGAAGGATGGCAATAAGAAAGATTACGCTGTGGCCCAAAATGCCAGACCTACGAAGCTTGTGATAGAAGACAGTAAACCTGCTGCTGCCGCCGCCCCTGAAATTCTCAGGAAACGAAAGGAGTTTAGCCCTAATGGAGTTTTACATGGTGAGCTCATAGCTTTTAGTCCAAATACTCCTTATACTGTTAGTAGCTTGTCTCTCTTTAAATTGGTGATTTGTTCAACAAAATAATGAGCTTTTCATCTATCATATCTAAGTAGTAGGGTGATCACATTACTGTTTATTTTGCCTGCTCGATAGTGGTCAAACGGGATTCTGATTGTGTTTCGGTTTATGTTAACAGAGGGTGATGTTGGCCCTAATAAAGTGCCGAGAATCACGTCTTCCTCTCTCCCAATGACAGAGAACGGAAGAAGACCTTTCCAAAATTCCACTACCGTCTTTGCTCCTGTTAAACAGCAGGCCTTGAGCAATGCTAATAAGCAGGATGGTAAGGACTGTAGAAGGGTGATTAAATGCAGTTTCTGACTTTGCCTTGTTAATAGGGGGATTCTTATTGTCTTTCGGATTTATCTTAAACAGAGGCTGATGTTGGGCCTAATAAAATGGCAAGAGTAGCATGTTCTTCTCTCCCGGTGACGGAGAACGGAAGAAGCTCGCAGCCTTGCCAGGATTCTTCTATCCTTACTTGTGTTAAACAGCAGGCTCTGAGCAAAGTTAAGCAGAATCATAAGGATCACAGGATAAACGGTACATATAACTCTCCTCACTCAGCTTCAAGGGCTTCTCAATCTACTGCACCAGCTGATCGGAATTCTGGAGCAGTAAAGAAGTTACTGCCTCACCCTGATACAAAATATCTTACTCAGGTACTCTCGGTGCCAGAGATGGAAGAGTGGTCTGGATTTGATGAACAGGAGTGGTTGTTTAGTAGCAGCCATTCGCAGCTGAATAAACCCAAGGAAGAAATTTCCCGGGTCGATGACACGACCCCGCAAGTATGGGCAGAGGCTCTTAGGATAGAATCTGCCGATGTATATGCATTGCCTTATGTGATTCCACGATGAGTTGGATAGAGCATAGTTTTCAGCATCTTTACATGGAAGCTATCCCAGAAACAGGGGCCGTTGAGATTGGCAAGTCGTTCATGTCCTGATGATTCAAGATGCCCGAGAAGTCAGAATAGGACAGTAGCTTGCATTTGCACGCTCCAGGGCTAGAACTTGATGGCGCGTTTTTAGCCACTCCTAGCATGGAACGCTTCAACTATGTCATTTGATACGGAAGATCTGCATAGGCCGTGTGTGTCACAAAGCAAATTTTACCCAGGAACTGTTCGTTTCTGATTGCACAAGGCCTGAAAATGCCTTGTCTCCTTGATTTGGGTGTGGTGGTTTTGCACCATTGATTCTGATCTGTAACATAGCACCTTCAGTTGCTTATTTATAAGAATCCAAGATATAAGAGAGAAAAAGGGAGAGTAGCTTAACTATTCATTTATGAAATGCACGTCATTCTCTGATTCATTGTTTTGCAGACTAACCTTTTATTGAACAGCTAAACTCATCTCAATTATGTATATAGAACAACTGATTACACGAAAAGGAGGAAGACGTGATTTCATGGGGTCCATGGCTGCAAAAGCAGCAGACACTCTTCCTTGAAGAGAGTTGACCCAGTTGGAGATACAACTGGCCTATCTTCAGCCAAATGAATACTAAGCTATAACCACATCTAAAATGCAGGACTCCAGTGTTTTCTACTCTTTTCTTTACTCTGTTATTGGCTCTCTTAATGCTTCTTTTCTCAGTGTCTCCTCTTTCCTTTTATTGTTTGTTTTGACTAGGATCTAAATTGGTTGAAGCTGTCTTATTTGTTGATCAAGATTAAGAACAGGATACCTATGACTAGACCTATTACTGTTGGACTGGTTTGACATGCCAGCTGAAAAGGACTTCATTCATACATCTCTTCTCCCCTCATCCAATGAAAGCCCTATGGCTCCCTTGAGTTTTACCTCTGGAATTGCCTTCATTAGGGCATCCACAAGTTTCTCTTTCTTTTGAAAAATAAAGATAAAAATAATTTATTTCTAAAAATATCAGATTTTTTTCTGGCCGAGTTTCTAAACTTTCAGAATAAGTCTTGCAGTAGAAACCCATTTTCAAAATTGAGAAACTTTCTCCTGTAAAATTCTGATTTTGTCAGAATTATTTTTATTTCTTTATTTTTAAAATTTTGTAAATTCTGATTTTGTCAGAATTATTTTTATTTCTTTATTTTTAAAATTTTGTACAAGAGAAATCCAAAGTTTCTTCTTTGTGGATACTCTTAGAACCTGACTTTGGATAATGCCAATATCAACATTCAAAAAATATATATGCATGCATTCGGTCTAGACCGGAATTTTTACGATTCCTAGACCGAAGACTTGTGCGGTTCGGTCTTGGATCGAAATGGACCAGTAAACGTATTTTTGTATTTTTATATCAATTAAAAATTAATTTTTTTTCTATTTTTCTAACTATTGTTTGTAATATTGGACAATATATTTCGTTACTAGTTTATTTATATTATAGAAGATAATTTTTAATAGAGTTATAGGAAATTAAAACACATAATAAAAAACTCCATCCGACGGACCGGAAACCGGCCGGATTTAGACCGGACCGAACAAAAAACCAGAATCTTAAAAAGGATGGACCGCGGACCTAGAGATGTTCACGGTTCTGGAACCGGAAACCGCCAGTTCCGGTTCCAAAAAATCATGAACCGAAACCGACCAAGTCCAGTTCCATCCGGTTTTGCCGGTTTCGGATCCAGTTCTGGCCGGTTTTGAGCCGGTTCCGGTTCCGAACCAGATAAAAATTAATATTTTTTATAAAAAATATCCAAAAAAAGTTGATTATAAAAAATAAGAAAATATTAACATTAATTATTTAATCTTTATATTTTAATTATAAAATATATTCTTAAACTAAAAAATATAATAAGCATTTGTCTTTATACAAAATTATAAGGGAAAAAATTGGAAAAATAAAGGGTTTAAACATAATTAAATTGCTTACGTGTTCTCTCCGGGTTAGAGAAATCAAAACCCACGTAGTCCTCTTATCTTTATTATGGAAATTCACTTAGTTAATAGGTTTAAAATTGACGGTTCTGAAACGGTTTGGGACCGTCGGTTTCGAACCGCTTCGAACCGCCGGTTCCACAATTCTATGAAATCATGAACCGAAATCGAAACCGGCCTCGAACGGTTTTAGTCGGTTCCGGTTCGATTACGGTTACGGTTTCAGACGATTTTGGGCGGTTCCAGAACCGCCGATTGAACGGTTCAAAGAAACCGCTGAACACCTCTACGCGGACCGGACCGAATACTCCCGGTCCGGTCCGAGCATTTTCGGTCTAATCCGGTCCGGACCAATTGCTATACCCTTAGATAAGTTAGATTTGAACCATGAAACCATTTACCAATTTTTTATTACTTGCTCCATTCTAATGTTTCCTTGACAAAAGATCATTTCTTTATCCTTTAGTTAGAACCACATAGTGCCCATGTCAAACACAAGATAAATTTATTAAATGTTTATAATTGATTAAATAAAAATAATAAACTTCTTGTCTGTAGTTTATTTTGTATAATTGACAGGACTAAAGTCGTGATGCCTATCAAATAAATCCCAAAATACCTACTAAGTAGTATAGCAAGCAAGTCAGGGTCGATCCCACAGAGAGTCAGGTTATCAACTTATGCAATTTGTTATCACCAACTAGGAACTAGGGGGGGGGGGGGGGGGGGGGGTTGTTTGTGTTTCTCGTAACAAGCAATAAGGAAACAAGTAAATAAGTTCGCAGAAAAAGGTTGTAAATATGATGGGAAAAAGCGCCACACTCAACAGAGATCCACGCAACAATAGATAGGTCGATCACGGAATTCTATCAATCTCAAGTTCTCAACTTTACTATAGTTGTTCTTATCCCGATCTTAGATAACTATTAGTTCTACCAGCCCTAATAGTACTTATTACTAAATCAAATCTGAAAACCTTCAGAACTCAATAAAGCAATAGCATTCAACCAAGGATTAACAAGACACATGCAATAGAAACAACCCGTTACTATAAGCATGCAATTAACTCTCTCTCACAATTATGCGCTCGGATCCCCTATACGTACAATCGTGTTCGCTACTAGATATGCAACCCGAACCCGGAATCACAAGTCCTAGCAATTAGGAAGATATCAATAAACCTAGGTAGCTACTCTAGATAAATCAACATAAACCAATAAACATTTAAGCACAAGAGAATTAATCCAACTAGATAGGAAAACGAACAAGAGTAGAAAACTCACAACCAATCAATTGCTGGCTTCAAACTGTCAAGTGCAACAATGGAGGTTTAGTTCTCCATTAGGATTTGTGAGAGAAGAAATATGAAAAGTGGCAATTAGGGTTTGAGAAGTTTTTTCTCTCTAAAAGAGTCTTAAACCTAACTTAAATACTAAAGTAATAATTCAGAAATAAAGAAAAGAAAAATAACAAACTTGGAAATAAAGTTTTAGAAATAAAATAAAAACAGATAAAAGATCTCGGAAATAAGCCGAGAAAAGTGTTCAGCGCCTCTCCACCGCGGGTGTGGTGGCACCACCGCCGGGTGCGGCCATTTAACAGAAACTCCAGTTCTCTGACGACCTCGCCGCGGGTGCGGCAGTGCCCACCGCTGGGTGCGGTGGGATTCCAGTACTTCAGCTTCTGCGACACTTCAGTAAAAATGCCAAAACGTTTGATTCCCAACTCGGATTGCGCTCATATTTTGAGGACTTATAGTAGACTTCAAGATCTAACTCCTCGAATTGGAATCACTCCATTTGGACATCTGAGTAGAGAGAACGAACCATTTGAATTCAGCCCACTGTTCTTCTACTCTTCTCTTCACTTCCTTTGCGTCTTCTAGTGGTGACTTCTTCCTCAGTGTCTCCTATGATATCCAAAATAGCTCAAACACCTCCAAATACACCAAACTTCGCCCCCAAACGCCATACACATGAATGTGTCTAAATCTATCCGAATGGCACCAATAAACCCTCTAAAGACTCTTACTTAAGCCCTACAAAGTAGTGCTTATCAAACTCCCCCATGCTTAGACCTTTGCTCGTCCTCGAGTAAACTAATAAAGAGTCTACTCCTCCAATGCAACACCCAAGGTCTCAGGAATCATATCCTCCAACTAAGAGCCACCTAACCCATGCCAAAGCTCCTGGCACCAATCTCATCTACAACACATCCATACTCAATAAGCTTAAGGGGCAAGCAGAGTACTTCCCCCAAGCTTAACCCGGACATCCAATAGTGTGAGTAACCTCTAATCCTAGCCTCCATCTATTGCTCCTTATGCCTCCCAGAGTGACCTACCCGACAATCCTTCTTTGACTCCTCTTCTTATGACGCCTCACCAAGAATAAAGAGAAATCCTAAAATCACTCTTCTTCTTTTTCGCTCATTTTGCCAAGGCGCCCTTTCGGGTTTTCACCAAGCCACTCATATTTTTTTCATAGATGTGCTCACATAAGCTCACGTCACTCTTGACCTCATATTACCCCAGCCTAATGCTGGTCCAAGCCACCTGCTTATTGCCTAGGCCGCCCTTTCGGGTTTTCGACCTATCCCAGGATTTTTATGTATGCCTTTTTTCAATTTTTGGCTTTTTTCTTTATTCTTTTTCTCCTCAGCGACGTAGCAAGTATAAAACCCTCCCCCATGCTTAAACATTGCATTGTCCTCAATGTAATGAAAGACAAAAGAATAGAGCACAGGGAAAAGCAAAAAATAACTCACAACGTCGCCGAGCTGGCTTGGACACTTCCTTTGTTGCTGGCGGTCTTCAATAGACGCACAGGTCTCGGGTGTTGAGCATGCGTCTTCAATACTCCATGATCTTCATCTACCGTGCAACCATACGAAGCCACTTTGGTGAATAGTGGTAATTAAAGAATTTGGGGCTACACGGTCTTCAGCGAACACAAAAAATGGGCCCAGATGTCATCGTGGTGTGGGCCTTGGTGTACCTCCTCTCCAACTGTCGACTGTAGGGCCATCATCGTTGCCAAATAAAAATGTGGGGCGAATGTCTCCTCCTTGACAACATGATGCACACCTTCTCTCCATGGGGAACTCTGGACAGCTGGCCTACGGTAGAACTATTTTTTTTTTTTTGCCCCCCGTTTAAGGTTTTTTCGGGGGGTGACTTAGTGCAGGGAAAGAAGAGACTTACATTGGTGGTAAACACCTTCTTCAATAGGCATGGGTCTCTTCCCTGCAGGTTAGTCGGAAACAAAAACAAGAACAAAAACAAAGCAAAAACACACTAAAGAAAATGCAAAAACAAAGAAAGAAAAGCAAAGAAAGAAAAACATACCTCGGGTTGCCTCCCGGACATCGCCTTAGTTATTGTCATGGCTTGACATACTACTCGAACAACCTCAATCTATAGCATCAGGTTCCTTAGGAACCCTCTCATTCAGCATCTCCTTCCTGAACCAATCATGGAAAGGTTTGAACCTTAGACCATTCTTCTTCTTCAGTGGCTTCTCCACCTTGAACTTCTTAGTCGCCTCTCCCCCATACTTAGATCGATCAGGGGGATGTTTCACCTCAACTTCAGGGGCCTGCATAATAGGGAACAACTTCTTGCCCTGTGGAGTTAGTAAGGTGGGGCCACTGCCCAAAAGAGAAGCAGGAGACTCACCCTTCTCATCCAATAAAGTCGTGACTTCCTGCAGATTAGAAGATAAAGGAATACTGACAGGCAAGTCAACTATGGGATCCTCTATTATAGGTTGCAATTCATCCAAAGGGTTAGGACTCATTACATCAACAAAGTTCAAAGAGGTGTTAATGATGGGTTTCATATCATATATGTTGTATTCAACTCCGTCCCCATCAAATTCCATAGTTAATTTCCCACTTCTGACATCAATTGTGGTGTTAGCAGTTTTCATGAAAGGTCTACCTAACAGCATATGTGCATCTGTACCATCACCCATATCAAGAACATAAAAATCAGTGGGAAAAATCAGCTTATCTACCATAACAAGGACATCCTCAACAACCCCTTTCGGGTAGACATTGGTTCCATCAGCTAATTGAATAACTAGCCTAGTGTCCTGTAATGGTGGCAGGCCAAGAGACTCATAAAATGACAATGGTAAGACATTAATAGATGCACCAAGATCTAGCATAGCTTTATCAATCTTTGTCTCACCAATGATGCAAGGGATAGAGAACATACCTGGATCAGTGCACTTCTTGGGCAAACGCTTTTGAAATACAGCGGATACTTGCTCGCTCACCTAGACCTGCTTCTTTTGCTTCTTCTTCTTCTTCTTCTTCTTCTGGTTCCTCTTGATCGTACAAAGCTCCTTCAAGAACCGAGCGTACTTGGGAATACTCTTAACAAGCTTGAGCAAAGGGATGTTAACCTCACACTTGCTAAACGTCTCAAAGAGGTCCTTGTCATCAACTACCCTTCTCTCCTTGAGCGCCTCTGGAAAAGGGGCGGGTGGCTTCTCGGAACCGAGAGGAGGGAAGTATAGACGAACGTAATCGTCGACGTAAGGCTCATTAGCAGTCCCAGAAGACTCGCCGCGGGTGCGGTGAGACGTCACCGCCGGGTGCGGCAGACTCCCAGAAATTTCTCGAGAAAAATCACCGCTTGCCGCGGGTGTGGCAGGTTCCAGCGCCGGGTGCGGCCGATTTACAGAAACTTTCTGCTGTTCCAGTTCGTGCTCGCCGCGGGTGCGGTCACCATGCCGCTGGGTGCGGCCATCCTCCAGAACACCCTCTTTTTCTGCGTCGTCCTCTTGAGCACTAGGATCGACGGGTAATTGCCTTCCACTTCTAAGGGCTATAGCACTGACATTTGCTCGTGGGTTAACTACCGTTTAAGATGGTAGATTTCCCGACATCTTGGCATCAATTCTCGTAATCGCCTCAGCCATTTGGCTCACCTGTGTCTCCAAATTCTTTATGCTTGACGTTGTGGCCTGAACATGAGTAGTGAAATGTTTCGTCAAGGTTTGGAGCATATCTTCAGTTGAAGGAGACGCCTCAGGTTGAGGGTTTTGCGTCCTTTGTAGAAATTGAGGTCTTGGCTGCTGTTGTTGTTGATACTGGGGTTGTTGTTGTTGATTCGGTTGATCCATCCATCTGAAATTAGGGTGATCTCTCCACCCCGGATTATAAGTATTGGAGTAGGGATCATGCTGAGGTCTTGGGTTTCCATAACCTCCTACAGCGTTTGCCTCAACAGGCGAATCATCTTGTAGTTGAGGACATGCGTCAGTGGGGTGAAATTGATCGGCACAGACCCCACACGCTTTCAGTTGTTGAGGGGTTCCTTGCAGCGTAAGTCTCCTCACCATGTCCTTCAACTCAGATATCTTCTTCTTCCTCCTTTCTCTTCTGTTTTTCTCCTCTGAAATCCTCCATTTTCGAGCCGTTTGAGCTTGATTCGAGAAGGCTCTTGAGTGTTAGAAGGAGCTCTTGAGTGTTGAGAGAAGCTTTGAGGTGTTGGGAGATCGAACCATAGACAAATCGAAGACAAACAAATCGGTTTGGGTAAGAAATTCTCCATGGAAGCTGTCGAAGCTTTGCCACTGTTGATGAACCGCGACTGGCCGCGACTTGCCGCGATCGCGGTGAGGGCGTCCGAGTTGTGTGTCTTGTGGTTTGGCTTGGGGCTTGGCTCGATTCCTTTGATTATTTTCCTATTCTTTTAGATTCATATATAATTGTATTGAATCTAACTTAGGGTCTTGTTATGGGCCATTTCTTAGGGATTTAATATCCAAGATCTGCTCCAGTTTCAGATCCAGGAACTAGACGTTGCTCAGCTTGATTCGAAGTTGTCGGATCTAAGGCAAGTGGCGGTTCGCTCTTGCTCATCATTCCATACTTTCATTAATTATCAATTGTTTTCTTGTTAATTAATTTGGGATGATTCCGAATTATGTTGGAAACTGTTTTGATAACATTATGTGTTTAAAATCTGATATTATACTAGGTTGTATATTCTGCTAGAATCGACGCTAGTATAGAGATATATTGTGCAGGTGTAAGCCGTGACGGCTTTAATGTGATTCTATTGTGTGTTTATCTGTGTGTATAGATTGTTAAATCTATGGTGATTGCCAGGTGGGCATAGATATAGATAGTTTGTGCAGGTTGGGCCGTGATGGCTCTGTGTGATTTGTTTGTGTGTTTAACTGTGTAGTTAGCACGAGTATTCGTAGGGACGATGGATGGAGGTCCAATCGTTTCTTTATAATAATTGGTGAGTCATGACTAACTTCTATACTCGAGTGGAGTGTAGAAGTGGTGCACTCTGCAGGTGTCACAAACCCCGGTTCGATATGTGTCCCGCGAGTGGCGAGACATATATGTTAAAAGCTCATAACGTGATATGTGTGTGTGTGTGGTCATTTAATTCAGATAAGTGCCTGAAAGCACCTAATTAATGAACTTTGGCGAGTAGTGCAGCTAGGCTCTAGTGCAGCTAGGAAAAGCTCGTCTTTCCAGGCAAGTGGTTTTTAATTAATTTGAGATAATTAAAATCAGATATTATATTAGGTTGTATATTCTGCTAGAATCAACGCTAATATAAGAGATATACTGTAATCATGTGACTAGAGATTGTGATGTGATTTGTGATATGTGGAACTGCTTGGGATGTGTTTGTGTGAATTATTGGTGAAGCCCTTGCTTAGTCTATTCATTAGACTAACTCTTGTATTTTTATATTTCTGTAACGTCTTGGGGGTGTCGTCCGTCCGTTTCGGCACATGCAGATCCGAGGAGGCTAGAACGACTATGAAGATGAACGGTGTTTTGACAAGTTGTTTTGTCGTTGTATTTTAAAGATTTCCGCTGTGCTATTTTATCGTTTTGTTTAAAAGTATTTCGCTGTTGTATTTCTGATTAATTGGGTCGTTTTAGGAATCGTGTAATTCCACGACCATGTGGTTTAATAAAAGTTATGATTTTAGTATTGTAACTGTGTTTTAAGTCAGTTATGACGTCGGAAAAGCCTGGGGTGACTTCGGGGTTTACGTCCGGAGTCATTGGCAGTAACGCTTTCAAATGGGGTTAAATTTGGGGGTGTTACACAGTCCATGGAAAGTTGGGAGCAAATGAATCAGCCCCGACTTCAACTCAAAGTTCACATTCTCTCCCACAACAAGGATCACCACGGCCAAGGGTTGCTGTTGCAAGTTCGGCGCAGTCAACTGTCTCAACGTTCTATCCCCTGCGTCACCCATCTCAAATGCAGGGTTGTCAAAAACCAAAGTACGGTTCACTCTGCGACCCTGTGAAAGAGTTCTCTCGATCTCTGGATCAAAATCAAGAAGCGGTGAATTAGTAGCACGAGTGTGGACCATAAGATAGGTCCACACCAAGGTTGGTAACAAACAAATCACAAAAACAGAAAATTTGACTCCCCGGCAACGGCGCCAAATTTGACAGGGCTAAAGTCGTGATGCCTATCAAATAAATCCCAAAATACCTACTAAGTAGTATAGCAAGCAAGTCAGGGTCGATCCCACAGAGAGTCAGGTTATCAACTTATGCAATTTGTTATCACCAACTAGGAACTAGGGGGGGGGGGGGGGTTGTTTGTGTTTCTCGTAACAAGCAATAAGGAAACAAGTAAATAAGTTCGCATGAAAAGGTTGTAAATATGATGGGAAAAAGCGCCACACTCAACAGAGATCCACACAACAATAGATAGGTCGATCACGGAATTCTATCAATCTCAAGTTCTCAACTTTCCTATAGTTGTTCTTATCCCGATCTTAGATAACTATTAGTTCTACCAGCCCTAATAGTACTTATTACTAAATCAAATCCGAAAACCTTCAGAACTCAATAAAGCAATAACATTCAACCAAGGATTAACAAGACACATGCAATAGAAACAACCCGTTACTATAAGCATGCAATTAACTCTCTCTCACAATTATGCGCTCGGATCCCCTATACGTACAATCGTGTTCGCTACTAGATATGCAACCCGAACCCGGAATCACAAGTCCTAGCAATTAGGAAGATATCAATAAACCTAGGTAGCTACTCTAGATAAATCAACATAAACCAATAAACATTTAAGCACAAGAGAATTAATCCAACTAGATAGGAAAACGAACAAGAGTAGAAAACTCACAACCAATCAATTGCTGGCTTCAAACTGTCAAGTGCAACAATGGAGGTTTAGTTCTCCATTAGGATTTGTGAGAGGAGAAATATGAAAAGTGGCAATTAGGGTTTGAGAAGTTTTTTTTCTAAAAGAGTCTTAAACCTAACTTAAATACTAAAGTAATAATTCATAAATAAAGAAAAGAAAAATAACAAACTTGGAAATAAAGTTTCAGAAATAAAATAAAAACAGATAAAAGATCTCGGAAATAAGCCGAGAAAAGTGTTCAGCGCCTCTCCACCGCGGGTGCGGTGGCACCACCGCCGGGTGCGGCCATTTAACAGAAACTCCAGTTCTCTGACGACCTCGCCGCGGGTGCGGCAGTGCCCACCGCTGGGTGCGGTGGGATTCCAGTACTTCAGCTTCTGCGACACTTCAGTAAAAATGCCATAACTTTTGATTCCCAACTCGGATTGCGCTCATATTTTGAGGACTTGTAGTAGACTTCAAGATCTAACTCCTCGAATTAGAATCACTCCATTTGGACATCTGAGTAGAGAGAACGAACCATTTGAATTCAGCCCACTGTTCTTCTACTCTTCTCTTCACTTCCTTTGCGTCTTCTAGTGGTGACTTCTTCCTCAGTGTCTCCTATGATATCCAAAATAGCTCAAACACCTCCAAATACACCAAACTTCGCCCCCAAACGCCATACACATGAATGTGTCTAAATCTACCCGAATGATACCAATAAACCCTCTAAAGACTCTTACTTAAGCCCTACAAAGTAGTGCTTATCAATAATTTTATTTCTACAAACTTGATTGCTTATTTCATATGCATTGCAATAAACGTTCCATGTATTATATATATTCACTATACATATACATAATCAAAATATCATTTTATAAGATATGAAAATCCAACTCCTAAGAAATAATAACTAATATATAAAAATTTAGATATAAATAGACAAGTGTTTTTAAGCTTTACTAAAGTTATAGGTATTAACAAAAAGGTTTTAATTTTTATTCAAAATGACAGTTACAATTCTTATTTGAAAAAAATCATTAGTTTTATTTTTTATTTTGAAAGGCAAACAATAATGCTATCCAACTTTAATTTAAGTATGTTTTAAGAAAATCATAAAAAGTAAATAAAAATGTTTTTGAATCTAGAAGATAAATATCAAACTTTTAATGCCAATCATATCTTAAGAATATTTTTGTAAAAAAGTGTTAAATTCTAAATCCATCTAACCGTTTAAAAAATTGTGAAAATTATAAATTTGATAAAACACTGTAGGAGAATTATACGCTAATTTTGGCAACAAAAAATCAAAATAGAAGATATATTGATCGCACACAACTGCATGGTTAGCAATTTAGCATCAACAACTCAACAGGTGAGTCTTCAAACATATTTTGAAAGTATATAAATGCTTGGTTAGCAATGGATCTAGAGACAACTTTTTTTCCTTATGTTACCGGTTCTAAAGTGAGTTGTTAATATAACTAGTTTAAACCCTCGTGACATGTACGAGCCAACTTATATTTATGATAAAACAATTTAGTATACGAATAAACGTCACATGAGTACAAATTAATGACTATATGATTATAAAAGATAAGATATACAGAAAATGAGAATATATTGACATGTAGCTATATTAGATTTTTTCCAAACATATACATACCAATAGAAGAAAAGTGATTGAATTTATAGATATAAACATAATATGAAAAAACTTCACTCTAAATATATGTAAAATTATGATTGTACATGTTACTTAACCAATTCTCAATAACATTTTATTTTTGTATATTTAGAGTGAAATAGTATCCGAGATTGAAGTTATGAATCAAAATATACTATTTTTTCTTCAATTTAATAGGTTAGTACGATGTTATTTGTCAATCTTCCAACAATATGTTACTGATGAAATGTTTAGATCTATATTCTTTTTAAAACTTCTTAAGTTTGTTGATAGAATATTACTTTTGTTAGCTTTTGTTTTTTTTGCCTTTTGTAATATTCAATTCACGTTTTAGACAACCATTGAGATGATATTATTGAAAATAAAATCATATTAATTTACTCATTGTTTTATTATTATATATATATATATATGTTGGACACTTATAATTATTCGTAATTATTAATATACTAAATTAACTCAATTGGAGAATCAAATAAAACCCAATTGAATTATATTTCAAATAGTATATTGATATTCTCATACATATTTTTTATTCATCATCAATTATTTCAAGTTCATAAATAATTTGTAATTAAATCTTGAAAATGTGAAATCTATCAAGTGAAGATTTTATTGCTATCAAAGTTATGTGGGTTTATTTAAATTTCAAAATGTGATGAATGCATTGTAAGTAAATAAAAAATCATTAAAAAGATTGCTATCTAAAGATTGTTACTAATAAACTTACGTGGGTTCACTAATCTTGTTGATATGTCGATATACTAATTAACTTACATGAGTTCATTTATTTTTCTAATAGTTTGTCATTTATTCGTGATATTTACCAAAAAAAAAATCATTAAAATGTATGGTATCTACAGTTAAGTATATAACCTAACATTATACAATATTTAATATTTAAATTAATTAATTACATAATTTTTGATGACGTTAAATGTCAATTAATATTATTGTTGGATTAACAAAAATATATGTATCACATTTACAATTCCGTCAAATAAAAAATACGTTAACATTTATTGCAAAAAGAAGTTAGTTTGATGGGATTTTGGTCAAGATTTGATAAGATTTTAAAATTTAGAGCTAATTAATTTGCAAATCTTGTTAAGGTCTTTTTGTTGATTTATATTTTACTGATTATTTAATATAATAAAAAATAAAAATAAAACCTTAACAACTTGGGCCTAAAAGCACTATGTTGATTAAAAAGAGCCAGCTTTAATATAGAATAAATAGGTATATAAATTGATGGTTAAATTTATTTACAATGTTATTTGTCACTTTAAAGTTTGGTTGGTTTTGGAAGTAATTGTAATCTAAATATTTACATATAAATTTTGATTTGATAAACGGTTTTTATTTAAAGTGAAATAAAAAAATTTAAAAAAAGGAACGAATGAGAAAATGACATGTAGATATGGTGGACCCAGAAGCGTTCTGAGAGCTCAAAAGGGGAGAGCTTTAATATATAATTTAGATAGTTTTCATTGATTAATCTGGTATAGGTATTGAAAAAGAATTTTATTTAGATAAATTATTGAAAATAGAGTTATGTAATTAAGTGTGTTTGGATATAATTTTTTTAAGATAAATATAATTTCGATTATAAAGGGTGTGTAGCGAAAAATGATAAAATAATTGAATAACATGTTTATCGAAATTCATAAAAATACTTATATGATAAACACTTTATAAGTAATAAAGTCTTGATAAATACTATTGCCAAAAAACCTTTAGTTTTTATTTTCAAGTTTGTGTTTAAACAATTTAGTGACGATATGTATTGTTGTTGTTATGATTATCTAATTCTTCTAGTGTTTGGATTTCTAATCGATGTAAAATTAAAACAATAGAATTTTATGTTAACTAACATGATCAAGTATGTATGATAAATTCCCGTAATAAATTACGTACGATGAATTTATACACAATATAAGGGAAGTCACTATACATTGTTTGTTTTTGCCAAATTTATCCTATGTATACATTTATGACTTCTCCATTATTTAGTAAGGAAAAACCTCATGCAAGCAACGCAGAAAAATGTTTCAAATTTGCATTTTAAATACATTTTCAAAAATAATAATCTTTTTCAATGTAATTTATAGTGTTTTCAACTTTAATTTAAGTATCTCTTACAAAATCTTAAAAACGTAAGTAATAATCTTTTTCAATTTAGTTAAAATCTTTACGATATATGTACAAAAAGATTGTGAAATTCTCAATCCCTCTAACCGTAAAAAAGAGTAGTAAAAATTGTAGATAATACATCTATGATAATTACACAACAATTTTGACAATAAGCATAAAAAATCAATCCAGAGGGATATATTATTTTATAAAATTAGGTATATTCGATCTATTAATTGATGCTTATATGGCCGCATACATATAATGGGGTTATATGCAGAGGCAGACGTAGGATTTTAGTCCAGTGGGGGCTAAAATCCTGCGTTAGCTAAAATCAATTAAATATATAAAATACTAAAAATAATATTAACCAACTCCAAATGCTTTAAGGATACACACAAATACTTGAAAAAAATAACAGTAAGATTAGAACTAGATCCTACATTTGATGATTTCGTCTTTTGTGAACCATCAATACTTGGAAAAAATCTCTTCATTTTCTGAAATAAATAAATTATAAATTATATTAACATATAGTAATACAAACAAACAATCAAACAATACAAGCAAACAAGTAACCAACTCCAAATGCTTCAAGGATACACACAAATACACAATTAACAACATATATATGACACACACAAATGACACAATTAACAACATATATATAAGATCGATCATATAATATTTAGAAGCAAAAATCAAGCAACCAACTCCAAATGCTTAACAAGGTCAAAGAGTCAAATTTAAATAATATAGCTAAGTAGCTAACCGTAAAAGCCCTTTTGAGAAGAGTGAGGGAATAGGGGTGGTCGGAGCCTCAGAGAGTCGGAGGCCTTGAAAAGGATGGCGGCGAGCCGGCGACTCCGGCGAGACCTAGCTTGACAGTGACTGAGTGATCAGCGCTACTTTGTAGTGCATATCTAGGAGGTGTTACCGGTGTTTTGGGTTCCATTTGTATGGGTTTAGAGCACAACTATGGAGAATGGAGTTGAGGAGAAGAAGTGTAAATATGGTGGTTTGGAGGAGCTTAAATGAAGACATCCAGAAGACGAAGAAAGAAGCCACATGGAGCTGAGAAAGGAGGATCCGCGACCGCGGGTGAGCGCAGAACTTGACCGCGGCAAATTCGAGAACATGAAGCAAGAAAAGCCATTTTCCGCGACCGCGGAATTTCTTCCGCGATCACGGAAATATCCCTTAGCGAAGCAGCAAAGTCGAGAGAAAAGGCCAAGAAAAAGCTATTTTCCGCGACCGCGGAATTCCATCCGCGAGCGCGGAACCACACGGCAGCGAGGCCCGCGTCTCTCGTCCGAAGTTACTTTTACGTTTTCTTTTCTTTTATTTTATTTTCTTATTTTTGTTACTTTAGTATTATTTCATTTTTGATTAGTTTCGTTATCTTTTCACTTTAGTTTTAGGGTTAGGTTATTTAACCTAATTTTCCCTAGCAGCTTTGAATCGTTCATTATTCAGACCTAGTTTCCATTCAACAATTTTTCCCTTTGAAGTTTATTGTTTCCAAGAACTATGAAGAACTAAGCACCCTTTGCTTAGTCCGACAATTGAAGCCTTTATTTGATTTGATTGTGAGGTTATAACTCTATTTCCTATTCCTTTGGATTATATCTTTTCTCTTGAGCTTATTCATATTGATTCTTATTGATTTGACTGGATTGATCACCTAGTTGATATTGGTAATTGTCTATTGCTAGGGTTTGGATATTTCGAGTTGAAATCCCTTGTCTTGTGTAGCAACCATGCTATTCTAGGACTAGTTGGACTAGTTTATTATGAAAGTGAATTGATTATGTGCTAAATGCTGCGAAAGATCGGTGTTGTATGTATCCTGGTTAATTCCTATGCTCTATGCTGCTATTGTTCTAAATCTTGATAGTATCTCGTGCGTTCAATAGTAAGGGTTGTTAGGACTAGTTGTACTAGTAACTAATTCAGAATATGGACAAGAATAATCAAAGGAAGGAATAAAGATAACCTAGGACCAATCAATCATATGAATGATGGATATTTGTTTGGCTAAGTGTTTTTCCCAAATTGATTTACAACCTTTGTTTTGTTTACTTTGCTGTGTTTACTTGAAATTCAAACAACCAACCAAAAACCCCCTTTGTTACTATTGCATGCAACCTGACATAAAGAAAGATAACTCCTCCCTGTGGGATTCGACCCTTGCTTGCCTATTCTACTAGTTTAGGTTGTTAAGGATTTTACTTTGATTGGGCACACGACTTTAGCCCTTATCAAATTGGCGTCGTTGCCGGGGAGGCAAGTTTTGATTTTTCTTTTTGTGTGTTTTTGTGCAAATTTTTGTGTGGACCTATCTTATGGTCCACACCCGTGCTACTGATTCCCCTCTACTTGCTTGTGATACAAAAATTGAGAGAAAGCTCTCCCAAAGCCGCAGAGTAAACAGATCTTTAGTCTTTGACAACCCAACTTTTGAGATGGCTGACGAACAACAGACGCTGAGGCTGCTGACTGCCCTAAACTTGCAGTAGCAACCCGTGGCTGTGCGGTTTCCTGAGCTAGCTGATGGCGTCAACTTCGAGCTCAAGTCAGGGTTGATCCATTTACTCCCCACTTCCACGGGATGAGTGGGGAAGACCCCAATAAGCATCTGTCGGAGTTCCATGCCGTCTGCACCAGCATGAAACCAAAAGGAGTGACTGAAGACCAAATCAAGATGATGGCCTTTTCTTTCTCTCTGAAGGATTCGGCCAATGACTGGTTCTACTACTTGACCCCAGGGAGCATTGACACGTGGGCCAAGATGAAGAAGACTTTCTTGGAGAAGTACTTTCCAGCGACCAAGCTCAACAGTCTGAAGAGGAGCATCAGCAACATTAAACAACAGGCTATTGAGTCGTTGTATGAGTACTACGAGCGGTTCAAGAGGCTGATTTCTAGTTGCCCCTACCATGGCTACTCCGACCAGGACCTCATACTTTATTTGTACGGAGGCTTACTTGATGACGAGCGTCGGATTGTGAACGCTACCTGTGGAGGAAACATCCTGAATAAGACTCCAGATCAGGCCTATGAGGTTTTCTTTGAGCTATCTGAGGGCTCAAGACAGTTCAGCAAGAGGGCGGGCGCCCAATTAGTGAGAGCTGTAGAATCTCAGCCAAATTCCACTTTACTCTCTGAGATGGATGAGATGAAGGAGATGATGAGGAGGTACATGATGAAGGGTGGCCAGCAACAGGTCAAATCATGTAGGATATGCCAACTCACGATGCATCCAACTGATGCATGTCCCACGCTGTAGGAGCCCACTGCTGAGGTGAATGCAATTGGAGGATATGGCCCTCAAAGGCCAAGATATGACCCGTACTCCAACACATACAATCCAGGGTGGAGAGATCACCCCAATCTGAGGTACGGGAACCAGCAGAACACTCATCATGGCCAGGAAAACCAAGAATATCAACAGAGGCCGACACAATTTCTTCCCCGCCCACAACAATACCAGCAGCCTGGGGGTCAACAACCATTTCGAGCTCCTTATGACCAAAGACCCCAAGGCCAGAGTTTCAATGCCCCTACGTCTAGTGAGGACAAGATCAATGCCCTTGTCCAGGGCATGACAGCCATGGCTAACAATATGAACACGATGGGGACACAAATTCAAACATTGGCAAACACTATGGCCCAGCAGCAACAAGAGACAAAGTCCATCATTCAGAACCTAGAGAAACAAGTGGGGCAGATCTCTATAGCAGTGAGCAAGCTGGAAGCTTGGGAGTCGGGGAAACTACCATCTCAAACGGTAGTCAACCCGAGGGAGAACGTCTGTGCCATGACGTTAAGGAGCGGAGCTGAGGTGGAGGCTAGTCGAGCATGACATAGAGATATCCGCGACCGCGGAGACGATGGCTGCAAACGCGGATTGATCACGGAGAAGGAAGACGAAATCGATGCCTTTCCGCGACCGCGGACCGAATTCCGCGACCGCGAAAAAATCCCATCGGAACAGGTCGAGAGTATTCCGCGACGCGGATGAAATTCCGCGATCGCGAAAAAAGTGCTGAAGATGGGGACAAAGTCGAGCATATTCCGCGACCGCGGACACCAAACCGCAATCGCGGAAATACCCCAGAAGCGCCCTTGCGTCTCGACGACGCCCATGATGGGTACGTGCACCCCAATTTCCCTCCGCTCCAATCAGTAAAGCCTCCCGCACCCTTTCCCGAGGCTCTGAAGGACACAAGGAGACCAACCAATGATAAGGAATTGTTCGAGACATTCATCAATTGCGAGGTAAACATTCCTTTACTCAAGCTGGTCAATAGTATCCCTCGCTATGCTAAATTCTTGAAGGAGCTCTGCACGCTTAAGAGGAAGAAGGCGGTCAAGGAAAAGAAAAAGGTCCAAGTTAGTGAGAATGTATCCGCTATGCTGCAAAAGCGGATACCCAAGAAGGCAAGTGATCCAGGGATGTTCACGATTCCATGCAAAATTGGGGGTACCTTGTTCGACAAGGCATTACTCGATTTAGGTGCCTCCATAAATGTGTTGCCTCTCTCACTATACGAGTCTCTGGAGGTGGGACCATTAGAGAAGACGGGGATTGTGATCCAGCTGGCGGACAATTCCTACGTCTACCCTAAAGGAGTGGTATAGGACGTGCTGGTAGAAGTGGACAAGTTGGTGTTCCCTGTAGACTTCTTTGTGATGGACACGGGGCAAGACAAGGATGCAGCCCCGGTAATGCTAGGAAGGCCGTTTATGAACACGGCGGGTACAAAGATCAATGTGAGCAACGGTTCGCTCACAATGGAATTCGACGAGGTGAGGGTCGAATTCAACATAGATGATGCAAAGCGACACCCTCCAGATGGAGACCCCGAGTGCTCAATGGAGGCGAGCAATCCAAGTTGAGGAGAGAGAGAGTAGTATGTTGAGCCACGACAATAACTAAGGCGCTGTCCGGGAGGCAACCCGAGGTATGTATCTCTTTCCTGTCTTTTCATTACTTGTTTTTAGTTGTTGTGTGCCATTTTTGTTTTTGCTTTCGTTTTTCTTTTTGCATTCAGACTAACTTGCAAGATGGAGGCCCCGAGCCATAATTGAAGACTGTGTTAACCACGCACCAACAATGTAAGTCTCCTAGTTCCCTACACCCAAAAAAAAAATCAAAAAAAAAATCAAAAATTCGAAAAAAAAAAAGTTATACCGAAGGCCAGTTGTCCGAGTTACCCATGGAGAGAGGGTGGACATCATGTTGTCAAGAATGAGACATTCGCCCCACATATTTATTTGACAACGATGATGACCCTACATTCGACAGCTAAGGAGGATGAACACTAGAGCCCCTACCACGATTACATCTGGGCTCCACCATGTGTTCGTTGAAAGCCGTGCAACCCCGACATCTTTGCTATACCACTACTCACCATAGTGGTTCCCTTTGGTTGCACGGTAGGAGTTGATTTTGAAGACGACGCGCAACACTAGAGACCTGAGCTTTCATGTTCTTACCGCCAGCAACAACGTACGTGTCCAAGTCAACTCGGCAACGTTTCTGAGTACTTTTCTGCCTTCCCTGTGCTTCTATTCTTTTTGTCTTTCATTACATTGAGGACAATGCAATGTTTAAGCATGGGGGAGAGTTCTATACTTGCTAGTCGTTTGAGGAGAAAGAAAAATAAAGAAAAATAAAAAGCCAATAATTTGAAAAAAGGCAAAAATAGAAATCCTGGGATAAGTCGAAAACCTGAAAAGGCGGCTTATGCAATAAGCAGGTGGCTTGGACCAATATTAGGCTGGGGTAATAATTGGTCAAGAGTAATGTGAGTTTTATGTGAGCCCATCTATTGAAAAATGAAATGAGTGGCTTGGTGAAAACCCGAAAGGGCGCCTTGGCAAAATGAGTGAAAATAAGAAGAGTGATTATTAGGATTCCTCATTTTTCTTGGCGTGGTGACATAAGAAGAGGTGATATAAGGAGAATTCGGGTAGGTCACTCTGGAAGGCATAAGAAGATAGATGGAGGTTAGGATTAGATGTTTATTCACTCTATGGTGTTCGGGATAAGCTTGGGGGAAGTACTCTGCTTTCCTTTGGGCTTGGTGTTGCATTGTGTATTGAGCTTATTGTGTTGGTGCCTTGGAGATTCATGTTTAGGTTCAATTCTTAGTGGAGATGATTTTTCTGTGCTTCTTGAGACCTTGGGGATTTGATTGGAGGAGTAGGTTTACATTAGCTTACTCGAGGACGAGCAAGGTTTAAGCATGGGGGAATTTGATCAGCGCTACTTTATAGTGCATATCTAGGAAGTGTTACCGATGTTTTGGGTGCCATTTGTATGGGTTTAGAGCACAACTATGGAGAATGGAGTTGAGGAGAAGAAGTGTGGATATGGTGGTTTAGAGGAGCTTAAATGAAGACATCCAGAAGACGAAGAAAGAAGCCACACGGAGCTGAGAAAGGAGGATCCGCGACCGCGGGTGAGCGCGGAACTTGATCGCGGCAAATTTGAGAACACGAAGCAAGAAAAGCCATTTTCCGCGACCGCGAAATTTCTTCCGCGATCGCGGAAATATCCCTCAGCGAAGCAGCAAAGTCGAGAGAAAAGGCCAAGAAAAAGCTATTTTCCGCGACCGCGGAATTCCATCCGCGAGCGCGGAACCACACGGCAGCGAGGCCCGCGTCTCTCGTCCGAAGTTACTTTTACGTTTTCTTTTCTTTTATTTTATTTTCTTATTTTTGTTACTTTAGTATTATTTCATTTTTGATTAGTTTCGTTATCTTTTCACTTTAGTTTTAGGGTTAGGTTATTTAACCTAATTTTCCCTAGCAGCTTTGAATCGTTCATTATTCAGACCTAGTTTCCATTCAGCAATTTTTCCCTTTGAAGTTTATTGTTTCCAAGAACTATGAAGAACTAAGCACCCTTTGCTTAGTTCGACAATTGAAACCTTCATTTGATTTGATTATGAGGTTATAACTCTATTTCCTATTCCCTTGGATTAGATCTTTTCTCTTGAGCTTATTCATATTGATTCTTATTGATTTGACTGGATTGATCACCTAGTTGATATTGGTAATTGTCTATTGCTAGGGTTTGGATATTTCGAGTTGAAATCCCTTGTCTTGTGTAGCAACCATGATATTCTAGGACTAGTTGGACTAGTTTATTATGAAAGAGAATTGATTATGTGCTAAATGTTGCAAAAGATCGATGTTGTATGTATCCTGGTTAATTCCTATGCTCTATGCTGCTATTGTTCTAAATCTTGATAGTTTCTCGTGCGTTCAATAGTAAGGGTTACTAGGACTAGTTAGACTAGTAACTAATTCAGAATAGGGACAAGAATAATCAAAGGAACGAATAGAGATAACCTAGGACCAATCAATCATATGAATGATGGATATTTGTTTGACTAAGTGTTTTTCCCAAATTGATTTACAACCTTTGTTTTGTTTACTTTGCTGTGTTTACTTGAAATTCAAACAACCAACCAAAAACCCCATTTGTTACTATTGCATGTAACCTGACATAAAGAAAGATAACTCCTTCCTGTGGGATTCGACCCTTGCTTGCCTATTCTACTAGTTTAGGTTGTTAAGGATTTTACTTTGATTGGGCACACGACTTTAGCCCTTATCACTGAGTGACACACAATTAACAACATTCAGGTTTCAGCATATATATAAGATCGATCCAAAAATCAAATAACCAACTCCAAATGCTTAACAAATATGGCTAAGTGGCTAACCGTAAAACCCTTTTGAGAAGAGTCAGGGAATAAGGGTGGTCGTCGGCGGCGAGGGCGGACTGGTGGAGGGCGGCGAGATCTTCGACCACGTCTGGCGTCTCCCACAGGCCACAACACGACTCGGCGAGGGCGGAGGGTGGCAAAGCCGGCGAGGTCAGGGCCTCAGAGGAGATGAAAATTGAAAGGAGAAAGAGGTGGATCTGTGGAAGAGACGGACTGAGAAAAGTTTGAAAGGAAATTAGGGCTTGCTGTAAAGAAAAATCTCTATAATTAAAATAAAAAAAATAAAAAAAAATTCTAGTGGGGGCTACAACCCCCACTGGGCCCCACCTGCGTTCGCCCCTGGTTATATGTTAATTTTGAAATCAATAATTAATCAATTTCATATATAAACGGAAATTTCGCTTGATAATCCTAAATTTTTAACTTTTTTACGAAATCCCCTCAGATTTTGACAATTTCGTGTGGTAAAGTTTTTAATTTTCCGTCTTATTCCCGTTAAAAACACGTTAACGTTAATATTTACAAAAAATAAAAGTAAAAAACAAAACAAAAGAGGGTATTCGGTTCTGGTTCTTCGTGGCCAAGTCTGACCATCGTCTTGGCTGGGCATTCTTTCTTCCCCTTCAAGCTTGGACGATAACAAAAAGAGACCGGCGGCAAGAATCACGGAATTGGACGACGCTGGCAACCATCGTCTTGGTGACCAAGAAGTCGGTGACCACAAAGTTGGGCGACTACGTCTTCTCGATCTCTGGCTGGTCGACGGCGCGAAGGCGGCGAAAGCTTGGATGACGACCGACGGCGAGACTTCGAGGTATGAATCTCATTACTCCACTTCTGAAATTTGATGTTTAATTGTACAAATTTTAGGATTCAAACACTTAGGGTTTCAATTTGGGATTATACAAATTTAGGGATTTCACTGTTAAGGTTTATGGGATTTGGATTGTTATATTCTAGGAGATCGAGTAGAGTATGCAATGGTGAAAACTCCACTTCTGAAGTCCGACCATCGTCTTGGCTGGGATTATACAATTAGTATTTTTATATTCATGTCCAAGGTTGGACAAGAAAGAACTAGAAGAACTTGCCCAGCCTATACTTGAATACTAGGAGAGCTATTACTGATTGATTTGGGATTGGGTTTATACAAATTTAGGTGATGTTGCTCTTAGCATTTTATGCAAAATTTTCCAAACGAACAGAATAAAGGACGGAGGGGTACAGGAAACGTATAGGATAATGCTGATTTGGTTTACATGAGAATGCTGAATGCTGATTTCGGAACTGATTTTACTTAGGTTTAATTCTGAAACTTGCAGCTGTTGATTTTTCATTCAAATGCTGAATGCTGAACTGGTTTACAGGAGAATGTTGAATGCTGATTTTGCAGGGAATGTACAGAAATTTTGCATTAACATGTTGAATGCTGAATGTGACATGAGAAACTTTAGTTATATGCATCTTTGCTTGCTTCATGTATCTTCATACAAGCTGAATGTTATCAATGAACATGTATGCAGAGAATCCGAGCGATTGAGACAAAATCCACTGCTAAACTTCCCTACTTGCAGTCTTCCACGATGATTGAGTTTCACATCATATTGTAATACTAATTGAGCATTGTGATTTATGCAGTGAATTTGATTGTCAAAATAGTGAGTTGTCACCTGATGTTGTTCTTCAACTCTACTTGTCAGTCTTGGCATGTTCAACAAACTTTGTAATCATGTAAAAGGTTTTACACACCATCAGCATGTTTTTCATGTATTAACATTTAAGCCTATTAGCTCAATGGTAGAGCAACGTGCTTTCAAGTACGTGGATGTGGGTTTGAGTCCCACATAGGCTAATTTATATCTTGACACTATCGTGGAAGCACAAAATCCATATCTTGTCTTCAAGGATCTGTGTTTGGGTTGTTTTTTGTCATGGTCTTGTTCACAAAATGCTATACTAGTTTCTCTTGACGCGTATCGAAGATGTTATGAAATATGTCCGTTCACTTGCTTGATGTGGATTCAATGTGCAGAAAGTTGTTGCAGAAATAAATAATTCACTGAATGCAAGCCTCTTATCAGATTTATTGCTGAGAATTTTGCAATGAGAAGTGCAGAGTGATTGTTAATTTTTGTGAATCTTGGCCTATCATTGCTGCAAAATTCTCGTGTGAGCTGTTGAACACAAACCTCAGTCATTAACTATTAAGCTATCCATCTTGGCATGTTTCTCCATTTGATTCAATTTTCTGTAGTAGCCTATACAGGAGTCGAACCCATATATTGTGCAATGCACATGCTCTACCATTTGAGCTAATAGGCTTTATAATTAAGCTTCCATTTATAGTCATAACATAGTGTAATTTCATCCTCATTATAAATCATCATAATGTACTTAGTAAATGCCATATGAAGAGATGAATTCTTTTGCAATGTTTACCAATTATAAAAGTGAGTACTTGGAGATGAGTACTTGAAGAAGAACATGTGAGAACAAAAAATGCTAATCTGTGCTTATTTTTTGCAATGAGTTTGACACTTGACCTCTTTATATGAGAGGTTCAATTACCAAGATGCTCAAACAGAACACTGCCTTGGCAAGACTTTTCTATTTCCTATCAGTGACCATTTATACTCCTACCATTAGGCCCCTGCCTCTAACATCACCAATGACTGAAGCAAAACAAGTTTTATTTGTACACTTTCTAGCAATATTTGCATATAAAAAACACTAAGGGCACTATTCATAAGGAAATAGATTAATGGGTCCATAGCAAGGACAAGGGATTTGATCAAGGTATAGTGATTGAAGGAATGATAAAGAACTAAAGCATGAATTGGTTCACAAAACACAAACAGAATGACTAGTATTCAAGTCAAGGAGAGAATTATGTGTATACTTCTCATGCTTTAGTTTCTCTTACACACCCTTGATGCACATTCTGGAAGGATTTGTACCTCAAGTCCCCTAAATCTAAATTTCTAAAATCCTAAATTTCAAAAGTCGAGGGATTCGTACCTAAATTTCTATCCACCTGAAAGTTAACATCATTAATGTGTGAAATTTGAAGCGAGAGTGCAACATAACCAATAAGCCTAAATGTTTTATATCATCCTATAGCAGTGATCAATCTTTAAGCAAATTTGAAGCGAGAGTGGGTGGCTCTGTAAATCCGTGAACTAGAAAAATATGATACGAGAACAGAATATCATTTCTAAGTGAAAATACGGTCTCACTTGTATTGAATCCATTTTCAGCAATTGATTTTCTGAAGTGTCACTTTTACTATCCGAAGTAGCATCTTTTTTCCCCATATTGATACGGTCACGAGCTTCCAGCAGTCAGCATCAGTAAAATTGAACACATTTACGAGTGATATAACTAAGAACAATTTTACGGTAAATTGTTCTCAATTATAGGGAGGTGCTAGTTAAGCTCAAATTTTTTCACTAAATAAGCTCAACTGTCCACGCGTACAGAAAGCGGGAGCGAGACCAGATGCACGGATACGCGAAGCGGGAGCGAGACAGACTGAACGAGTATCCGATGGAGGTCAAAAATCACAAAGAGTCACGCACACGCGTTGCGGGTGCGTTACTGTTTGTCACTAAATGTGACTCACGCTCCCGCAAAGCGGGTGCGTGACTCTTTGTGAGTTGAAGAACTTGTGGTCGTTCCTCCTCATCATATATATGACACCGTCTAACCATGTTCGTCCCCAAGAAAGACCCCTCTCGAGCCATCTAATCCAAACTCCGACCGTACCATCATCTTCCTCGTGCTCAAGTCAGTTGAACTTGAATCCAGAATCGTCTAGAACCATACCCGAACGGTATCGAATCACCTCCGAACTTGTCCATGTTATGCACAAAAATCAGTGAACTTCTCCGGAAAGACCCCTCTCATATATGGCACCGTCTAGCCATGTTCGTCCCCAAAAAAGACCCCTTTCGAGCCATCTAATCCAAACTCCGACCGTACCATCATCTTCCCCGTGCTCAAGTCAGTTGAACTTGACTCCAGAATCGTCTAGAACCATACCCCAACGGTATCGAATCACCTCCGAACTTGTCCATGTTATGCACAAAAATCAGTGAACCTTACCACTTTGAAGCATTTTTCTAAGTCCGGTGGAACATATCAGCCGCTGCAATCCATCCTCGGAGAAACTTTGCAGCTCCACAAACCCAACGACACTAGCCTTGCTCTATGTGGTTGCTCTTCGAGCCGCCAACGAGCCACTCAAAATTGACTTAATCAAAGACTTTGAAAGGACATTAATAAAAACAACAAGCGATCAAAAAAAAAAAAATGTCACGCACCCGCAAAGCGGGTGCGGGACTTATTTACTTAACCCACAAAATGTCACGCACCCGCAAAGCGTGAGCGTGATATTAAAAAATCGGATACCCTAAACCCTTTGTTCGCTCCCGTTTTTCGTATGCGTGGGTTTGGTCTCGCACCCGCTTTTCGTAAGCGTGAGTATTTTGAGCGTAAACAGAAGAAAATTTGAGCGTATCTAGCGGTCGCGCAATTATATCAGTCAACATCAATAAAACACATTTATGAGTGATTACATATCATAAGCTCCAATTAACCCTAGTTGTTTACGAGTGATTTCAAGAGTGCTATCTCAAAACAAAGTTTCAAGAGTTCCTAATTTCGTGGTCAAACCCCTAAATTTCTACCACCCAAATCCAAATCCCATTAACCCTAATTTTGAGTCAATTTACAAATCGAAAGGGAATTTCAGAAGTGAATTTGTACCACCCAAATCCAAATCCCCTAAACCTAAATTTCTAAAATCCCAAATCGAAAGGGAATTTCAGAAGTCGAGGGATTCGTACCTCAAACCGCCGGCGGTCGCGCCGTCGTCCAACCGTCCCTTCGCGCCGTCGTCCAGCCGTCCCTTCGCGCCGTCGTCCAGCCCCGACGGTGGTGCCGGCGTCGACCGTGCTGGCGAAAGTTGAAGGTGGCTTTCAATGGAAATTGAAGAGGAAGAAGACGCGGGTTTGGCTAGGGAAGAAAACACAGGTTTTGTTATTTTTACCTCCTTCACTTTAAAAATAAATAAAATTAACGTGGTTTTAACAGAATAAAGGACGGAGGGGTATATGGCAAAACGGGTCAAAAGTTGAGGATTATCATGCGAAAATGTCAAAATCTGAGGAGATTTCGCGAAAAAGACGAAAACTGAGGGTTATCACGCGAAATTTCCGAAAACTTATTTAATCAATTATGTACAAAATTAATTTATAAAATGTAAAGACCAATTTGTAGATTGATTTTGTAAACTCGCGTAAAGATCAATTTACACATTCAATTTATAAATTGTACTCCATAATATCTTGTGTTAATTTAAATTTCTTGATGTGATCTAAACCAATTTATATGCTGATTTTGTAGACACAGGTCAAATTATATGCTTAATTTTAGAATTGTATTCGGTGATATCTTGTGATCAATCCAATATTTTTGCATAAGTGCCCATCATCACAACTAAATTTAACTTGTAACGCACTTATTACTGTTATGACAAAATAACCCTTGTTAAAGATAAAAAAAGTGCGTTTGCTGAAGATAAAGTAAAAATTAAATGATAAAAAATAGTTTCACTCAGGCTAAGGGTAATTCTTCCAAGGACTCCATCCACGCCCAGAGAAACTGAAAAAAGTTCCCCTCATTATAAATGGAAACTTTGAAACGAATCCCTATATTATGAATGGAACTCGTCTAACCATATTTTTTTCATAGTTGTCTGTTGTTATAATTGATCAACTTTACTGTTAAGATTAAGTTGAAGAAAAGAAAAAATAAATGAATTTGGGTGACAATTTTGATATGTTTGATGACCTAGATTTTGGTTTTGCTTTTACGGTAAACAAACTTTCTTACTATGTTAGAAACTTAAATTTTATTTTACTTTTATATGAACAATGTGTTTCTGACAAGTCAAAGTTTGTGAATTTTTTTTTCCGTGTTTCCCTTATTTCGAGGGGAACGAACTGTCAAAATCATTCCCCTTAACTTGAGAAGTATTGTCAAAATATTTTCCCTTAGTTTGAGGGGAACAATCATGTTTGAGGGGAACAATCATAGACAACTTTTTTTTACAAGGAGTATCGGTGCCGCATAAGAGATTAAGGATGAAGGCACAAATAAAAAATTTTGTATATAAAAGGATATTGTAGTCAATTTATAAATACAAGGGTGTTATGTACGTCTAAATTGGTATGATGATAGGCAGCCCCCTATTTTTATTTAGTCGAATCTTAAAGAAAGTCAAACTTGTAAAAAAACTAAAAATTTGTAAAATTGTACATTGTGATAGCAAATCACATAGAAAAGAAAAATTGAAAGCTGGAAATCACGTATCATATAGATTTTAATTTGAAGATTGAAAATCAAACAATTAATATTAAGATATTGTGGTTGAGATATTTTAGTACAATTTTATGTACTTAAAAAGTCAATACGGTTATAAAATGAATTTTATGGGAAATTCATAATATAGTTAATCAAGTGAATTTAAAATATTCAAATGAAAAATTTAAGATTACATTGTTAAATAATTATATATTTATTATAGGGAAAATGTTCACGTGAGAATGGGCGCTTAGGTGAGAATGGGAGAATGCCGTATGTGCATGAATTTATGACTGTATGTGCATGACTTTGGTAGGTGGACACTAATGCACATACAAACAAAAAACCATGCACACCTTAAGATGTGTATGAATTTTTGCTTGTATATGCATAAATTTATACTATATGATGACTATGTGTAATTGAAAACTAATGCACATACAGACAAAAAATCATGCACATCATAATATGTGCATGAATTTTTGTCTGTATGTACATACATTTTTTTACTATATGTGTGAATATGTGTAAGTTAAAACTCATGCACATACACAAAATTTCATGAACACCTCAAGATGTGCATGGATTTTGGCCTGTATATGCATATATTTTTTACTATATATATGTGTAAGTGAAAACTCATGCACATATAGACAAAATTTCATGCACATCTTGTGAAGTGCATGGAATTTTGCATGTATGTATATATTTTCACGTTCTCATCTAAACGCCCTTTCTCACCGGATTCGCATCCTTACTATAGTTAACTTAGTTCATAAAGTATATATTATCTTCAAGAAAAAATGGATAACAAGACGTGATATATAAACTAAAATCTGAAAATTGGTTGTTTTGATATGTTTTAAGTTAAGATTTGTTATTTTAATTTGATTCACCCATATAATTTATGATTAATGGTATATTTGTTTCTGGTGATATTTCATTATCTATATATATAATATATATATATATATATTAAAGCTCACTTTTTTTGAGCTCTTAGAGTGTTTTTAGGTCATATTATTGAGATATTTCCTTTTATTTTTTCATTTTTAATTTGTTATTATATTACTAATTTAACAAAATATACATCATAATTTTTAACCAAATCTCAGCATATAGATATTGTGGATTTGAATTATTATTTCTAATTCAAACTTATGAGGTGTTATTTTGTGGTTAATCATCTTTTATAATTTGTTTTATTTTTAAAATTAATCTAAATGAAATTCTAAAATTCTATCAAATCTTAATTAAATTATCCTCAAAGTAACTTTATTCATTTAAGATAAGTAATTAATTTAACAATACCTTTGAACTAATTCAAACCTATAATTTATTTGTATTAATTTTCACATTCATTTTTCTACAACAGAATTGTTATATAAATATTTTAGACTTGATATAAGAGTCTAATTTATTAATCATGATCAATAAAACAATAAAAGTACATCTTATATAAATATTTTAAAATGTTATATCGATATTTTCACTTTATTTTAAACTTGAATACAAGAACAATGACACTCAAGCCAAGTTCAACAATTTGTATTTACTATGTTTCTATCTAAACCATAAGTTATTAATATGGTTTCTCTCGATACTCTTAATAAACTTTTATAATTTAACTAAATTTGTCATAAGACCCATAGCTGATACTTGTATTTTTTAGAACAAATCTCACATATGGTGTTTTGTTAAACTAACTAAATCTTACATAGTATAACCGATATTCGAACAATACGATAATGGAGTTTCGATTACATTATACTTAGTATAACCGACATTCGAATAATCTGATAATGAAGTTAAGATTACATTATACATAGTACAACCAATATTTGATTAATATGGTAATGAAGTTATAATTTATAACCGATATTCGAACAATACTATAATGAAATTGTGATTACATTATACTTAGTATAACCGATATTCGAACAATACGATAATGAAGTTTCGATTACATTATACTTAGTATAACCGACATTCGAATAATCCGATAATGAAGTTAAGATTACGTTATACGTAGTACAACCAATATTTGAATAATACGATAATGAAGTTATAATTACACAATACTCAGTATAACTGATATTCGAACAATACTATAATGAAGTTGTGATTATATTATGCTTAGTATAACCGATATTTGAACAATACGATAATGAATTTTCGGTTACATTATACTTAGTATAACCGATATTCGAATAATACGATAATGAAGTAAATATTACACTATACTTAACTCATTAATTATTTTCATACTCTATAATCTTGAAACCCGACCCATAGAGTGTCCATAACCTACCTTGTCTTATTTTCAAAGTCCCAAAGACCCTAACTCTCATATCTTCTATATAGAATAATTATTGTTAAAAAAATTTAAACAAAATAATTTATAAGTAAAAAAAATATTTTTTTTAATTTTAAAATACTATTTTTTATGTTAAAATGGTCATGGTCATGCATTGCGTGACAATGCCCTTTTGTGATTATTTGTTCAGTAAAACCGGATATCCAATAAAATATCCCGCTTACCCGATGGGTGACTGTGACCTTAATTCCGCCCACGGTTTGCGTATGCGTTACTTTTTTGAGCGTATCTAGCATCATCCTATCTATAATGCATAAAACAAAACATTATTATGGCTTATCTATTGTAATACGTACATAGAGAAAACCATTACAAATTTAATGTTACAATAGGTCAAATGTTTGTACGTGGATGACCAAAGTTCTACATTTGAAATGAAAGTAGACACTTGTTCTATTTATAGAAAGTGTATAGATTCACGTACTGTGCATTTTAAGCACTCGTTCCATAACAAGCACATGTTTCACTTAAACCTATTCTCAACCGACGCTGTATTTGAAAACCCGTTCATTAGTTTGTAATGATGGAGCTTTCTCGATCATAACAATCAACAATGAAAGCGTTCAGAAACCCTTCCAAGCTACAAGGATGTCCTGGAACACTTGCAAGATGAGCTCTCTATCGGCGCCTTACAGGAAATGGTTTAATTCATCCTTTACGTCGCGAATCTTGCCGAACTTGACCAAATACTTGATGCATTCTTGCTTTAGAGCGTCCAAGCCGTAGAGGTGAGTGCTCTGAAGCCGCTCGAGGACGTTATGGTGTGGATGTCCTGGAGGAGGATGAGGTGGCATGCCTCCCTCAGGTCAGAAACGTCGTACTTGTTGGCGACACCCAAGAGAGCGAGGCGGTGGGCCAGGAAGTCGTCCCGGGAGATGCAACCGTAGAGGTAGGATAGGAACGCCTCGCAGACTCCTAGGGACATGTCGGAGATGGTGACGGCGGAGAGCTTCTTCTCCATGAGGTTGTGGGAGAACATGCTGCGAAACACGGGGGAACGTGAGGCCAAGATGGCGCGATGGGCCCACAGGCTGCCCCCATCCGTTGCATGGATTACAATGTCGGTGAGGATGGATTCCCTCCACCCTGCATATCAATTGCGCATGAATTCAGAATCTACTCAGTTCATATATATATATTATACGCTTTTAATTAGATCCATTAATATATGGAATTTGATCATGTGAGAATGATTATTATGGTGTAAAATGAGAATGATCCTATAGCCCTTGGATGGAGACAAATTCAAGGGCTTGGATCAAACTTTCATTAAAGGGGGCATGTGTCATGCACATGACCCCTTGGTCAAACTTCCCTTGCTGGTCAACGCCGGACTCCGACGGTCAACTCCGGTTGCCGGCGTTGACCGACCATTTTTAAATTTTTTTCGGGCCTAAAATTTGTTTTTTTGGACGAAATTTTCATTTCCTGGGCCAAAATTTTCTATGCACATTCCTTGTTAAAGTTATGCACATTCAATCAGAATTTCATGCACTTTTGAAAAAAAGAGCAATGCATGTTAAAAAACTAAATGAATTTCACATCTAGTACAAAAATAAATACACAAGTATACTATTCTATGTGCACATATATGCAAAAACTCATTCACTTCAATATTCATCCACACACGGTCTAAAACTCATGCACATTTTCTACACAAATCCGATATATGCACTCATAGTGCAAATTAGGTGCACAAACAAGCCATTATTCATGCACATACACGCATAGATGTATGCACTTCACACGTAATGCACTGGATGTGCATGCAAATTGGCTTGAATGTGCATAATGTTTGCATTGTATGTGCTAGTACAGATCATGTGCACATATAAGCCATTATCCATGCACATACATATATAGACGTATGCACTTCACACATAATGCACTGAATGTGCGTGCAAAATGACTTGAATGTGCATAATGTTTGTATTGAATGTGCGGGAAAAATCTGGGCCCCGAAAATAAACATTTTAGGAGGGAAAAAAAACTTGAACGGTTAAAAGTGCATGAAATCTTGCGTGAATGTGCATAACTTTTACACTAAATGTGCATAGAAAATTTTGGGCCGGATACAAAAAAATCACTAAAAAAAATTGGTCTCGTAAATAAAAAAGTTGACCGGTTTTACTTCGGTCAAAAGTGCATGAAATCATGTTGGAATGTGCATAGAAAATTTTGGCCCAGAAAATGAAAATTTCGGCCAATTTTTTTTTTGGCCCTGAAAAAAAAAATATTGACCGATCAACGCCGGAGTTGACCCACTTAAGTAGGGGTGTTCATCCGGTCTGGACCGGACCAAAATTTTTCTAAAGTATAGACCGGAGACCGGACCGGTCTTATTTGGTCCGGTTCGGTCTAAGACCGGAATTTAAAACTGAACTGAAGCTGTAAGGTAAAATTTAAGTTGACGACTGAACTGGATTAAACTGAATTAAAATAGATGACTGAATTCAATAAAATGCGTTCGGTTCGTCCCGACTTAACCAAACTGAAAAATCATTAAAATACCCAAATTACCCTCAAAATTAAATTGTGTAGGGGTATCACATGCCACTCACATGACTTGTATCCCATATGGTTTCATGGCTGCAGGTCCACGATTTAGGGTTCTCTGTGCCCGTGTTTTTGGAGTAACCCCTGCCCCCGCGAGACGAAGAACTCGACGGCGACCTCTTCTCCCTGCGGCGACCTTGGCTCCCCGTGTCGACCTCTGCTCCCCGCGTCGAACTCGGCTCCCCGCGGTGACGTACTTTCTGTGTCTCTGCTTAAGCTTCTCGGCGAACCCGCAGCGACGTACTTTCTGTGTCTCTGCTCAAGCTTCTCCCCGAAGACAAAGATCCCCGGCGGTGCTCGTTGAACGACGACAAAGGTAGGTCGATTTTCCTGCTCAAGCTTTGTATTTCGTGGGTCTATTTTCCTATTCATCTGTGTTCATTGCCTTTGGTGTGGTAGCTTCTCTGCTCAAGCTTTGTGTTCCCGAAGACAAAGATCTCGGCGGTGCTCGTTGAATGGCGGCAAAGGTAGGTCTATTTTCCTGCTCAAGCTTCGTATGTTAATTGCCTTTGATGTGGTAGCTTCTCTGCTCAAGCTTCGTGCAGTGCTAATTTCCATCTGTGTTAATTTCCATCTTAGCACTGCACGAATTGTCTTTGGAAAATTATTGGATTTATCTGTGTTAATTGCCATCTGTGTTAGTTGTCTTTGAAAAATTATTGGATTTATGATATGTAAAATTATGAAGAGTTAGGACCTATGGATCAATTGCCATCTGTGTTAGTTGAATTTGGAAAATTATGAAGAGTTAGGACCTCTGCAATGCTCCCTACTTCCTAGACCCTTTGGTTCGTAACAACAGGATTAGTACATTCAATAGTGAAAATCTAATGAAAATGGTGGCAAAAACGGTTGCTTTTCAACTAATGAAAATGTTAGTTGGCCAAGCACATGAGATTAGGCTGTATCCAACTAATGAAAATGTTAACAACAAAATTTATTTATTGCTTATCTGTTTGCTTTCATTTTGTATATGTGTTCATTTACTGCAGTCCCCCGATATTTGTTTGCTTTCATTTTGTATCTGTATTTGGATTAATTGTTGTAATGATTTGTAATATGTAATGAACTACTAGATGGTGAAAAGTAGTCAACCAAGTGGAAAGAAAAAGGAGAAGAATGTATTGTGGACTGACCGGGATAATTTCACCTTTGTGAGTGTGATTAAGGCATTTCAAGCGAAAAATGGTTATAGCACTGTTTTTCCTTGGATTGCCCTTTTGGATGAGTTTAAGAAAAAGACAGGAAAGGAAGTAACTTTAAAGGCAGGAAAGAACAAATTCAACTATCTCAAGAAGAAATGGAGTTCGTGGAATTACTTGAGGCACAAGGTGACTGGTGCAGGGTGGGATCAAGAAACTGGATTGATCATGGCTGATGATGCTTGGTGGGAACACCAAAAGGCGGTACATATTAAACAGTAATTACGACTTTTTAGTTGTTTATACCTTTGTACAATAGTCATTGATTATGTTTTCCATACTTGTTATTTTTAGGAGGAATGTTATCAGTTCAGAAAGAAAGCCCATTCTCTTGAGATGAGCGACTTGTGGGATGATGTGTTCGGCCATATAGTTGCAACCGAGAAGAACGTTGTTTCTCCTTCTATGGATCCTGTATCTACTCCGGCCACTGATGATGACGTTGTAGAAGTTGATGAGGAAGTAAGCTCGGGGGATTCTTTGGACCGACAGTTGGAGAAGGATGCATTGCTTGATCATTCACAAAAAGAGATCTTAACCCCTGGCTTCCTTGAGCAGAATATGCCAACTGGTAAGGGCAAGACTATGACCCCTGATTTTGCGGTAAAGAGGCATAGAAGGAAAACACCCGCAGCAACAACAGCCTATCAGGAAAACATGGCATTGGTCGGTGAAACTAGAAGGCAAATGTTGTGTATTATGAAGGGCCATAGTGGGAGTTCAGGTGAGTCGGCACCGGGTTTTACTAAAGCGTTCAATGAGTTGACAAGGCTAGTGGAAATTGGTAAAATGGAGTGGCAAACTGGGGTTTGGTGTTATGCAACAACAAAGCTAGGAAAGGAACAGAGACGTCGAACATTTATGATTATAAAAGACGATGGGGATAAGGTTGCGTGGCTGACTCACGTGTATGAGATGATGTTGAAGAAGTTGCCAAAGTGATGGCTGTGTTTTGTAGTTAAACTTTGATGGTTGTTTACGAATTGGGGATGTTGGTGCACTTGGTTTTTTATGGTTTTAGGATTATGCTTTTTACTTGTTTTGATGACTATGCTGTTTGGATTATCATGTTTATGCAAGAACTATGTTCCTTACCTTTATGATTATGGTGTTTGGATTATCATCGTTTTGTATTTGTTTTAATACTTGTTAACCATTTCACAGTCATGGATGAAGAGCATAATGAACATGACAAAGAGGTCATGGATGAAGAGCAAAACGAACATAGCTCTGAGTTGTTTCAATTGGTATCTCTACAACTGTTTTTGACAACACAGTTACACCTTCAAGATGCTTACTACATGAGGTTTGTCCATAAAATCCCTTGTTTTACTTCGAAATTGACGGGATATGCGTGGATGAGGGAATGCTTGGACTCACCGTTAGATGTTCGCTGTTTTAATGTGTTTTGAATGGAAAACATGTCTTCGTGACATTGTGTGATGAGTTAGAGGACAACTACGAGTTATGCCCCACTAGGAATATGACCATTATAGAGAAGGTTGGGATTTTTCTTAGCATCGCTGCACAAGCAAATGGAGTTAGACGGTTGTCTGAGCGTTTTTAGAGATCTGGAGACACTATTAGTAGGGTATTTCACTAGGTACTTGAGGCTTTTGCTGGGAGAAAATGAAACTACAACGGGTTTATAAGAACACTTTTAGAGCCACGTAATAGGAATTTCACAACAATTTCGGCTAAGCTTCACTCACAAGACATATACCGTGTTTTTGAGGTATTACCCTAACTAAATGAAGGCGACTTCGACATATATTTTACTACACCTGTATTTATGAACTAAAATCATGTATTTTCAATAAAGGGAGCTATTGGTTGTATTGATGGTGTCCACATGATGGCAACTGCACCTCATGCAGAACAAATCCCTTATTTTGGATGAAAGAAGTATTGCTCCTTCAATGTGATGGCTGTGTGCGACTTTGACATGTATTTCACGTTTATTTATGCTGGTTGGGAAGGTAGTGCTCATGATGCACGTGTCTTCGACCATGCAGTGAGAAGTCTACACTTGAACTTCCCGCATCCTCCCCCGGGTAATCTTTATATTTACCCCATCTGTTATACCATTACCTGTTAAGTCGACTATCACATAATAATACTTGTTATATTTTACAGGTCGATATAATTTAGTGTACAAGGGTTATCCAGACAGACGAGGCTATATGGTACCGTATTCCAAGGTTAACTACCACCGATCTCAATTTGGGAGGGAGACGCCTAAAAATCATAGGGAAGGGTTTAATCGCATCCATTCTTCACTAAGGACCACCATAGAGTGTTGCTTTGAGGTCTTGAAGAAGAGATGGCGTATTCTAACACAAATGCCAAGCGATAAAGGGAGATGAATGGAAAACATGTATTCGTGACATTGTGTGATGAGTTAGAGGACAACTACGGGTTATGCCCCACTAGGAATATGACCATTATAGAGAAGGTTGTGATTTTTCTTAGCATCGCTGCACAAGCAAATGGAGTTAGACGGTTGTCTGAGCGTTTTTAGAGATCTGGAGACACTATTAGTAGGGTATTTCACCAGGTACTTGAGGCTTTTGCTGGGAGAAAATGAAACTACAACGGGTTTATAAGAACACTTTTAAAGCCACGTGATAGGAATTTCACAACAATTTCGGCTAAGCTTCACTCACAAGACATATACCGTGTTTTTGAGGTATTACCCTAACTAAATGAAGGCGACTTCGACATATATTTTACTACACCTGTATTTATGAACTAAAATCATGTATTTTAAATAAAGGGAGCTATTGGTTGTATTGATGGTGTCCACATGATGGCAACTGCACCTGATGCAGAACAAATCCCTTATTTTGGATGAAAGAAGTATTGCTCCTTCAATGTGATGGCTGTGTGCGACTTTGACATGTATTTCACGTTTATTTATGCTGGTTGGGAAGGTAGTGCTCATGATGCACGTGTCTTCGACCATACAGTGAGAAGTCTACACTTGAACTTCCCGCATCCTCCCCCGGGTAATCTTTATATTTACCCCATCTGTTATACCATTACCTGTTAAGTCGACTATCACATAATAATACTTGTTATATTTTACATGTCGATATAATTTAGTGTACAAGGGTTATCCAGACAGACGAGGCTATATGGTACCGTATTCCAAGGTTAACTACCACCGATCTCAATTTGGGAGGGAGACGCCTAAAAATCATAGGGAAGGGTTTAATCGCATCCATTCTTCACTAAGGACCACCATAGAGCGTTGCTTTGAGGTCTTGAAGAAGAGATGGCATATTCTAACACAAATGCCAAGCGATAAAGGGAGATGAATGGAAAACATGTCTTTGTGACATTGTGTGATGAGTTAGAGGACAACTACGGGTTATGCCCCACTAGGAATATGACCATTATAGAGAAGGTTGGGATTTTTCTTAGCATCGCTGCACAAGCAAATGGAGTTAGACGGTTGTCTGAGCGTTTTTAGAGATCTGGAGACACTATTAGTAGGGTATTTCACCAGGTACTTGAGGCTTTTGCTGGGAGAAAATGAAACTACAACGGGTTTATAAGCACACTTTTCGAGCCACGTGATAGGAATTGCACAACAATTTCGGCTAAGCTTCACTCACAAGACATATACCGTGTTTTTGAGGTATTACCCTAACTAAATGAAGGCGACTTCGACATATATTTTACTACACCTGTATTTATGAACTAAAATCATGTATTTTAAATAAAGGGATCTATTGGTTGTATTGATGGTGTCCACATGATGGCAACTGCACCTGATGCAGAACAAATCCCTTATTTTGGATGAAAGAAGTATTGCTCCTTCAATGTGATGGCTGTGTGCGACTTTGACATGTATTTCACGTTTATTTCTGCTGGTTGGGAAAGTAGTGCTCATGATGCACGTGTCTTTGACCATGCAGTGAGAAGTCTACACTTGAACTTCCCGCATCCTCTCCCGGGTAATCTTTATATTTACCCCATCTGTTACACCATTACCTGTTAAGTCGACTATCACATAATAATACTTGTTATATTTTACAGGTCGATATTATTTAGTGTACAAGGGTTATCCAGACAGACGAGGCTATATGGTACCGTATTCCAAGGTTAACTACCACCGATCTCAATTTGGGAGGGAGACGCCTAAAAATCATAGGGAAGGGTTTAATCGCGTCCATTCTTCACTAAGGACCACCATAGAGCGTTGCTTTGATGTCTTGAAGAAGAGATGACATATTCTAACACAAATGCCAAGCGATAAAATTCCTGACCAAATTGATTTGATCATTGTGTGTTTTGTATTGCACAACTTCATCTTAAAGCACAAGCTTAATGATATGTATACTGAAACTAGTATATAGCCAAGTTGAGCCAAGCAAAACAAGCATTAATTGAGCTGTCTAAACTAGTATATAGCCACATATAAGTTTGCAAGATATAAGTTTGTTTCCATTCATCTCCCAGCCTAGGTTTCACATCTTGCGACAATAGACAGATGAGCACATAAGCCACATAACCCCTCAATTGCAGGATTAAAAACATGGTTACAATGGACAAATTAGCACATAATATTGGCAGAATTAAAAAAACATGAATTGTTGACCCCCTCTGGCAACAAAACTAAATGGAACCATATAAGCCTTATGACAGATGAGCACATAAGCCACATATCAGATGGAGAAGACGAGCCAACCTTTTGAGAAGCCACAAACAGGAGATAAGCCACAAACCTCTGAGGAGGATGAGACAACCTTTTGAGAAGCTAAACAGCTCGATCCCCAGCCCCTAAAAGTGAACCCTAAAATTGCGATAAAGAAGAAGAAATTAGAAGCCAAAACCATAAATCAACTAAAAGTGAACCCTAAAATCGCGATAAAGAAGAAGAAATTAGAAGCCAAAACCCTAAATCAGGTGGACGAGAGATGGCGAAGACGAGCCTGTTTCACCTTCCAATCGCCGCCGGAATCGACGAACCCTAGAAACCTCGAACCGAACGGCACCAAAGAAGAAGAAATTAGAAGCCAAAACCCTAAGAATTAGGTGAACGAGAGATGGAGAAGACGAGCACCTTCCAATCGCCGCCGGGCGAACCCTAGAAACCTCAAACCGAATGGCACCAAAGAAGAAGATTAGAAGCCAAAACCCTAATAAATGAGGAGGACGAGAGATGGAGAAGATGAGTACCTTCCAATCGCCGTCGGACGAACCCTAGAAACCTCGAGCCGAACGGCACCCTGGAGAACAACAACATGGGAAGAGAAATGAGGAATTACTGGCGAACCATGGAGAAGACGAGAGATGGTAGAAGACTAACCTGTCCCAGGAGACGTGCGCGTGCCGGAGAAGATGACCGCGGAAGACGACCGAAGATGAGTAGCGGAGAAGAAACCACCGCAGATGAGCACGAGAGATATGAGCACGAGAGACTGATGAAGAGCTGAAGAAATGGTTTGAAGCCAGGGGTATCAGGTTGTAAATAATGGGGTTTGAATGTTTTTTTTTTTGTAAGTTCAGTCACCTCAAATAAAAAAAGTCAGGATTCCTAGCTTAAAATTTTTGAGTAAGTTCAGTCGTTTTAAGTCACTTTAAGTCGACTTAATTTTTTGGTGAACTGAACGAACTTTGTAAGTAAGTTCAGTCATCCTGATTTAAATTCTTGATTAAGTTCAGTTAAATCATTTTAAGTCGTTTCCGATCCGGTCCGGTCCGGGCCAGTTTTGAACACCCCTACACTTAAGTAGTCATGTGCATATGACCACTTAAATAAAGCTTTTATCTCCATCCTTATATGGAAATCTATTCAAGAGTGAAAGTTTATTATCATTTTACACCATAAGTCCCATTCTCACTTGATCAAGCCCCTTAATATATATACATGTCTAAGAGTTTTAATCATATGAAAACAGGGAATTACTTTGAATATTGGACTGTTAAGATAGCCATTAAATCTACAACAGACCAGTGACGTACAACTATGATAACTATGATCAAAAGTAGAGAAAAATTGTAAATGATGTTGATTTTTTTTTGTCAAGATAGGTAACGATATGCATTTTAGCATATTTTAAATATGCACTTTAACATATTAAATATGTATTTTAATATATTAAACATGTACATTTAGTTAATATACACTTGTAATAAACATGCCGTTTATATAAATTTACACATATATATATACTGAACATGCATTTTTTCATATTAAATATACACTTTTTCTATACTAAACACGTGCACTTGTAATCAACATGCACAAATTTTTTTGATATGCATGAATATTAAATGCATTTCTGGTGTATAAATATTCACTCGACTCGTATTTTTTGGGTTGAGACCCGTCCCGAGAAATATTGGATCAAAATTGAACCGACCCATACGATTCGAAAATTTTTGGGTTGGGTCATCACAAATGTGTTTATATCTTTTATATTGATTATTATAATATATTTTTATGATTAAAATATTATATATGTTGTTTTTTTTATTTAATTAAAATATTAATTTAATAATCATTTTAAAAAGATTTAACATAGCGCTCTTGACCCGTTGGATCGACTTGTACCCGCAACGACCCAATCCACAAGTTTTGATCCGTAAACGATCCGACCCGGTGTTTTAAACCCGAACCTGACGTGTTTAACAAGTCTACGTACTTACCCTATCCTCAATAGTCAATACAATGAAAATATGTTTGTAATTAAGGGCTTTTGTTTTAATTTGAGTAGACATTAATTAAAGGTTGCCTTACGTCCGGTGAAGTAGTCTTTAGATCAATGAATTGGACGTCTATGACGAGGTCTCCAGACAAGGGTGCCTCAATTACCCACAAGAAGTCCGCACTGCTTTCGATCTGCTTCTCTTTTACTTCTGCAAAATATACATTAATTATATAATACAAGTGATGATCGACAAGGCAAGATCCAGTTGAAATAATTAGAAATTGAGATGGATATTGTTGGGCCATGTTCTTATTGGACCCTCAGAAGAGGCGGCCCACTAAGCAAAGCCATCTTTTCTCTTTAAAGCGACCAGACGATGAAGCAATCAAAGATCAGACGACAAAGTCGGGGTCATGGCAATGACACGATCGTGAACGTTACGAAAAACCCAGATCTCGTATAACGATTACAAGCCTGCATGATATAGACATAAATGCCATAAGATCATGGCAAATCCGGCAATTAAAGCCAACAGGCGAAGATCACGGAAGAGGAAACGGCTAGATCTTTTCGGAGATTAAATATATATAAAGGGGTTAGAAATCATTGTAAGGGGACAAGCATTTTTTGGCATAACACAGACAACTATTCTCCGATTTCTACATTCGTCTAAGTTCATCCGTTCGAAATTAGTGTTCTGGTATTTAAACGACCGACATCCGGCTCCTTTGGTTCGACCGACCTCTTATTCGAAGGAGATAAGTCAGTCCTCGCATTATTTTAAACTTATTACGTTTATGTTTCTAGTTGATTTGGATTATCTACATATTATCAATCTAATTATTTCTTTAAGCGATTCAGGTCGAGTCGATCTTTTTTGCCCAAAACAATTTGGCGCCCACCGTGGGGCATCTAGCCAATCAACGATCCAATCATCGAAACCGAAACTCGTTCCACCATGACTGGCTCAGAGAACGCCGTAATCCCCATCGAAGATCCAACCCAGGACAACGTTCAAATCGAAAATCAGGAAGAGAACGTCAGCGCTCAACCTGTTGTGGAATCACAAATACAAGAGCTGGCAAAAGCCATGAACGTCCTTTAAGAAGAACTAGTCCAGCAGCGGACCAGGACCGAAACGCTAAGTACTCAGTCTGAATCAGAAATTGCTCGACTAACCCGTGAAAACGAATTTCTAAGATCACAGGTACAAACGTCCTCGTCGATTCCCAGAGGATCAAGACGTATAGTCAATACAAAAGGACTATCCACGCGACTCGATCTAGATGGAGCGGACGTGGCACCCGCAGTAGAGACTAATGCTTTCCAGCACACTGGTATGTTTCAGACCCCTCCGGTCACCCTTGTTACGACTAACGTGCCAAATTCTGTAGCCGAGCTCCTCGGGACTCGAGCGGCCCATCCGCAGGTAACAGGACCAGTCGATCTTATGGCCCTCATACATCAAGCCATCAACGAGCACATGAAGACTTTAGACGATCGTATCGCACGGATCCCAGGAGTTCCCCAACCAATAGAAAGAGAGGCAATCGACGGATACGAAGATTCGCCTTTCACAGAGGTGATTGCACGCGTCGAGATTCCAAAAACGTTCCACGTCCCCAACATGTCCAACTATGACGGAACCGGGGACCCAGACGATCATGTTTCGATTTATAAGCAAAAATTAATGACTATCTCGATCCCAAGAGGGAACCGCGAGGCGGTCATGTGCAAAAGCTTTGGCACGACTCTCGCAAGACCCGCACTAACCTGGCTTATGCTTTTACCACAAGGTTCTATCGCTTCCTTTGCTGACCTGGTCAATTCATTCAAAATTCAGTTCGCCAGTAGTCGGCGATTAGAGAAGCAGTCGAGCGACCTGTACAGGATCGTGCAGAGATGTAACAAACCTCTGAGGGACTATCTTAATAGGTACAACAAGGAGAAAGTCGCGATCCCACACTGCGACGTCCCAACGTCGATCTAAGCGTTTCGCCGTGGCCTGGTCAGAGGCAACGAACTCTACCGCGAACTGATCAAATACCCGTGCCGAAGTTTTGAAGATGTACAAGCCAAGACAATGGAACAAGTCAGACTCGAGGAAGACGAGGAACCCTCCAAGACAAACAAGAGCCCCGATCGAGCCGACCGAAAGGCATCCTCGGACAATCGGCGCGATCGGCGGTACCAACCATACCCAAAGGGACGAAATGACCACAGTCAGGTAAATAGCTTTTATGACAGGAACCAGGATTGGCGAAACAACCCCGCTCTCCCCCCAAAACTTCACTCTTACAACTTCAACAAATTTGTATCGGAGCTCGTAAAAAGCTTCGACAAGTATGGAAAGGAAGTGAGATGGCCTCAGAAGAGCGACAAACCAGACGCCAAGAAAGACATGAACCGGTGGTGCGAATTCCACGGAGATCACGGACACTCGACGGACGAATGCATAGCCCTTCTCAAAGAAGTCGCGAGACTCCTCGCACAAGGGCTACTATGCGATGTCATCTCGGATAGGGCCAAGGCGACCCTCGATCGAAGAGATCAGGTAACATCCGACAAACCGTCCTCTCCGTTTCCTACAAAAGTTGTTAACACCATTTCAGGAGGGTCAGACGTATGTGGAAACGCATACTCAGCCGCCAAAAGACATGCTCGAGAAAGTAAAGGCAACAAACCAACTCAGATAGAGACAAGACAATTGCAAATCTCCGACGCTCCAACCATCACCTTCGACGATTCGTAGGCTCAAGAGCTGGGCGACCATCATGACGGTTTGGTAATCTCACTCTCAATTAGCAACTGCCTTATCCGTCGTGTTCTAATCGACACAAGCAGCTCCACCAACTTGTTGACACTGGACGCCTTAAAGGGTATGGGTTTAAGCGAGGATGACTTAACCAGAAACTCTACCCCATTGGTCAGATTCAGTGGGGAAGTTAAGTATACCCAAGGCGAAATCGAGTTAACAACGTACGCTGGTGGAGTCAACCAACAGGTAAAGTTCTTAATACTCGACTGCCCATCTCCATACAATGCAATCCTTGGCAGACCCTGGATCCACGCCATGAAAGCTGTAACTTCCACTTACCACCAGACAATAAAGTTTCCTACCAAGTGGGGGGTACAAGAAATAAGAGGCGACCAGAGAGCCGCCAAGGAATGCTACGTCACTTCAATGAAAGGGGCAGTCGACAAATCGTCCGCATAGCAACCACAGTATGGCGAAGGAACCACACGATACGTCGAACCAGAAATGGAACAACTCGATGAGATCGCGCTGGATCCTTCAAAGCCAACACGAACAGTAAGGGTCGGATCAGATCTAAACAACTCGATTAGAGCGGGTTTAGTTTCCTTTTTGCGATCCAACACTGACTGTTTTTCCTGGTCGCACGAAGACATGGTGGGAATCTCCCCAGATATTATTACTCACAAATAAAATGTAGATCCCACGTATCCTCCAGTCAAGCAAAAAAGAAGAAAATTCGCACCTGAGCGTAACAAGGTCGTGGACGATGAGGTGAAAAACCTACTTGAGACAGGTAAAATAAGGGAAGTAAAATACCCCGACTGGTTAGCAAACGTCGTCGTGGTTCAAAAGAAGAACGGGAAATGGAGAGTATGCATCGACTTCACATATCTAAACAAAGCCTGTCCAAAGGACTCCTTCCCATTACCACACATCGACGCGATGGTCGACGCGACTTGCAAACACGAAATGCTGACATTCATGGACGCGTTCAGTGGATACACCCAGATCCTCATGGATCCCGACGACCAAGAAAAAACAGCCTTCATAACAAACCAAGATACGTACTGTTACAAAGTAATGCCCTTCGGACTAAAAAATGCAGGGGCCACGTACCAGAGGTTGCTAAACAAGATGTTCAAAGACCAGATCGGAGACACCATGGAAGTCTACATCAACTACATGCTTGTCAAATCCAAGGCAGCAGGGGACCACATCGAACATCTTAAGGAAGCTTTCGAGGTACTGAAAAGATATAACATGAAATTGAATCCGACTAAATGTTCTTTCGGAGTGTCTTCAGGGAAATTCTTGGGCTATATGGTCACTCAAAGGGGGATCGAGGCTAGTCCCGACCAGATCAAGGCCATCATCGACCTCAGATCCCCACGATGCGTTAAGGACGTCCAAAAGCTAACAGGACGAATAGCAGCATTGAATAGGTTCATATCCAAGTCATCGGACAAGTGCAAGCTCTTCTACGAAGCCTTAAAAAAGAACAAATCATTCGACTGGACAGCTATACACGAGCAAGCCTTCCAAAACCTAAAGGCATATCTGGCGAGTCCACTCCTGCTAGCTAAACCAAAAGACGACGAGCCATTACCACTCTATCTGGCCGTGTCAGAATCAGCGGTCAGCGCGATACTAACAAGGGAAGAAGATGGACGAATGGCCAAATGGTCCATACATCTCAGTGGATTCGACATCGACTACGAGCCAAGAACAGCGATCAAATCTCAAGCTCTAGCCGACTTTGTGGCTGATTTCAGCCCAACGCTGGAACAAGAAGCTACGAAGGAAGTCGAACAACTCAAAGTCGAAGAAGACAGGGGCACGTGGCAACTCCATACAGACGGAGCGTCGAATATAAGAGGAGTCGGCTTAAGTGTCGTGCTAAAATCGCCACAGGGGGACCATATGATGTGATCCGAGCCCACCTGGGTCCGCCTTCCCATGGTCTGCCTCGTTCGGCGTTCTGACCCAGCGGCCTAGCCCACGGTCTGCCTCGATCGGCGATCTGACCGCTGGCGCCCTAATCACAGAGCATGGCTGCAGCCCCTGCACCCCAACCTAGAGGGAGGCTTGCGCCTGTTAATCCTCTAGGATGTTGGTGGGGGGACTCGAACCCCCGACCCTTTGATATGAGGGCAGTGGAATGCCCATCATATCACCAACTACACTGTCTCATATCAAAGGGTCGGGGGTTCGAGTCCCCTCACCAACATCCTGGAGGATTAACAGGCGCAAGCCTCCCTCCAGGTTGGGGTGCAGGGGCTGCAGCCCTGCACCCCAACCTGGAGGGAGGCTTGCGCCCGTTAATCCTCCAGGATGTTGGTGGGGGGACTCGAACCCCCGACCCTTTGATATGAGGGCAGTGGAATGCCCATCATATCACCAACTACACTGCAGTATAGTTGGTGATATGATGGGCATTCCACTGCCGTCATATCAAAGGGTCGAGGGTTCGAGTCCCCCCACCAACATCCTGGAGGATTAACAGGCGTAAGCCTCCCTCCAGGTTAGGGTGCAGGGGCTGCAGTCCTGCTCTGTGATCAGGGCGCCAGCGGTCAGACCGTCAATTGAGGCAGACCGTGGGCTGGGCCGCTGGGTCAGACCGCCGATCGAGGCAGACCATGGGAAGGCGGACCCAGGTGGGCTCAGATCACATCACATATTAGGGCAATAATCCTCCTAATACCAAGTTATAAAGAAATAGCTAAACCTCGCAAGGTAAGTAGCGTTCCTAGGAATACTCGTGCTAACTAAGCATATAAGTCAACACTAAATACACACCAAAGTTTACCTAGCACCCCACAATAATATATATATATATATATAGTTAGCTTCATGTGAGGAGCACCCTTAGGGTGAAACGTGAGGAGCATTCTAGATCATTCATTTTAATATTACCATACACCCTACCACACTCAATCCCGGTCAATGGTCAGCGTTGACCGGTCAACGGTCATTTTTTTAAAAAAAATTAATTTTTAAAATTTTTTTATACGCGTTTTCATTATAAAATTTGTATGAAAAGAATTGAACAATTAGTTCTTAAAGTTGAATAATTGTATGTTTAAAATTGCACAATTAAAATTCAAACAATATTAAAGTTGAAAAATTGTATATGAAAAGTTGAACTATTGTATCTTAAAGTTGAACAATTTCATTTTTATAGTTCGACAACTGTATTCGCTATGTATATAAATTTGAACAATTGTCTCTCAATGTTGAACAATTTCATTTTTTAAATAATTTTTTAGTTGTGCATGGCCGTTTTTGCCATTTTCTATTTTTATTTATCTACACATTTAGGATTTAGGGTTTATGTTTTGAACATGTTTTAGTTGTATTATGTTTATATTACGTTATAAACAAAACTTCAAGTTTATTTGACAATTGTTAAAATTTTAATGAAGTATTGCCCAATTTATCTTTTGTTATAAGTTTGAATTTTCATGCAATCTAAATTGTTTAACTTTTCTGGTTCAGTTGTTTAACTTTATATATTGTTAAAAAAGTTGTTCAACTTGTATGATACAATTGTTCAAATTTAATAGAGAATTTTTCAATTTTTTAGAAACAATTTTATGAGGAAAGCGTGTAAGGAAACAAAAAAAAATTAAAAATGTTTTATCCTGAAAACAAATTGGCCAAAAATACAAAAAACAAAACTAACTATTGCTTAGTCAAAACAAATGTGTAATTATAAAAATAAAATTGTTCAACTTTAAGATACAATTGTTCAACATTTTTGGTATAATTTGTAAACTTTATATATTGTTCAGAAAACATTGTTCAACTTTTAACATACAATTGTTCAAATTTAATTGGGAATTGTTCAACTTTTTTAATATAATTTTATGATAAAAACGTGTAGAAAAACAAGAAAAAAAGGAAGAAAAAAAACTAAAATTTGCTTAGTGAAATAGTCTAACCATAAAAATGAAATTGTTCAACTTTAAGATACAATTGTTCAACTTTGTTCGTACAATTGTTCAACTTTATATATTGTTCAAAAAACATTGTTCAACTTTTAACATACAATTGTTCAAATTTATTAAAGAATTGTTCAACTTTTTTAATTATAATTTTATGATAAAAACGTGTAGAAAAACAAGGAAAAAAAGGAAGAAAAAAATTTGCCCAAAAAAAATAAAAAAAAAAATTGCTTACTGAAACAGTCGTCTAACCATAAAAATAAAAGTGTTCAACTTTAAGATACAATTGTTCAACTTCTTTGGTATAATTATTAAACTTTATATATTGTTCAAAAAATATTGTTCAACTTTTAACATACAATTGTTCAAATTTAATAAGGAATTGTTCAACTCTTTTAATTAAAATTTTATGATAAAAACGTGTAGAAAAACAATAAAAAAATGAAGAAAAAAACTTGCCCAAAAAAATTAAAAATAAAAATTGCTTAGTGAAACAGTCGTCTAACCATAAAAATGAAATTGTTCAACTTTAAGATACAATTGTTCAACTTTGTTTGTACAATTATTCAACTTTATATATTGTTCAAAAAACTTTGTTCAACTTTTGATATACAATTGTTCAAATTTAATAAGGAATTGTTCAACTTTTTTAATGACAATTTTATGATAAAAACGTGTAGAAAAACAAGAATAAAAAATATATTTTTTTTTAAAATTTAATTGTTAAAAAAAAAAACGACAAAAGTCAGTTTGATCGGTCACCGTTGACCGGTCAAACTGACCGTTGACCATTGACCGGTCAATGGTCAGATGTTGACCATAGGGTGTGATTGTGTGTGAGAGGGTGTATGTTTGCTATGATGGATGTTCCATCATAGCCTTCCATTGTCCCAAAATAATTGGCTCTCATTCCTCCTCACGTTTCACCGTAAGCATCCGTTTCACCGGAGCGTGACTATATATATATATATATATATATATATATATATATATATATATATATGAGGGTCATTTGCTAGAAAATATACAACCTAATATAAAAGGTTCATTTTCGCACCAATTTAACACACAAGTTCCCAAACACAATTAAAAATATTATTTATCCCAACTTAATTAGCACAATTAATTAATTATCAATTAACGATGAATATGGAATAAATTGCAAGAGCGAACCGCCACTTGCCTTGAATTACGGAAAAGATGAACGGTATAACGGGAAAAGTTGCTTCCGAGTAGCAAATTGGCTCCCTTCTTTATTTCCGTTCCAAAAGCGATTCCGAGATGTAGCCAAATCACACAAAATAAATAAATTTTTATTAGACAATTTATTCAACAATGATATTTGAAGGATACAAGTCTCAATTTTTTAATTGAATTTAATTAACTCTAAATAAATCAATTTCAAGGCTTTTCGACATAACGATTATTTATACGATACTAAAAATCAATTGGTCGTATATTCTAAAAAATCATATCATAAATAAATTGATCCAATAATTTATTTATAACCCTAATAATTTCTCACCCAACATATTATCAAGATGAAGTTTATTTTAATAAAAATAAAATTAATTTAGCCTAACATAATATTTAATTAATCCAGATTAATAAAAAAAATCAAAATCGGAAATTCGGCCGAAATACACTACCGAAATTTCGGATGGAGACTCGCCGGAAAACATAGAAATTCGCCTTCGTCGGACCATCACCGGGGCTGGGTTTAAAAGGCTTTTGAAGAGGACTTCTTGGTAGATCTAATTGTGGCACCAATTGCAAAAACAAATGAAGGAAGTGGACGAATTTCGTTGTTGAACAACCGTGGTTCTCTACTAGGGTTCGTGAGCTTTGGATGCAAAATTGGATAAATCTAATCTATGGGTGAAGGAGTATTTATACGGCTTCAATAGATCTCTTGAAACCCTACACATTGATATAAAATTTGGCCCAAAACGATACCGAATCGGATCTCAATTTCCATAAAAACATGATGACACGAACAGAATTTGTTCTTGCCTTTCCGGGTGAATTTCGATCTTGTTTGCAGATGAATCTACCCAACTCTAGTGTGTATGTGCATGATATAGTGTTATCTAAATTCCTTAAGGGTCAATTTCCAAAAACGCACAAATTTTGTACCCATAATCTCCATGGAAGGAAACCTTCCATAAGTGAAGCTAGAGGTTGAAGACAACCCATATTCTCATTATTGCACACGGCCCACCCATTAATTTGGCCTATTTGTATATTTTTGCCCAACTTTCTAAAGTTGTGGAAAAAATGCCCTTATTTCACTTTTCAAATATTCCAAAAATTACCCAATCTTATTTATTTTATTATACTAAGCTTATTTAATTATTTTAACCCAAATTTATAAAGAATGAAATTTTAGATTAAGTTAATTCTAAGATTTAGGTTATATTTTATTATATTTTAACCCTATCTTACTTAACATTTTTTATCCTTAATTTAATACTTTATGTTCACTTAAATTTTATTAAAATTAATATTAACATAAGTTAACCTAATTTAAACATTTCATGACTGAAAAAGGTAACCTACTAGGTTAATAATTATTTTATCCTCTCATTGATAAACATAATAATTCTTATAACCTTTATTAATATATCAAAAAATTCTCAAAACCATATTCATGGTTATGCTTAATTATTTATTTCCACACTATAATATTATAACCCCTTTGATAATTTGTACAAAAACTATCTTAACCTAACTTTTGAACTTAGGTTAATAAAAAATTAAATTATTCCTCTAAAAGATAATAAAATAACTTTCATAACTTTCATTTTATCAAATTACAATTATCATATTACCCTTCTAATTTATGTGGGATATTACAATACTACCCCCTTAAAAATAGTTTTGACCCCGAAACTAGCGCTTAACAAGGTAGGGAATAATCACTCATGTCCTAACACGTTACACCATCCTTTATGAGTCCAGTCAATCTTTATCAACAAGTGACTTGTACTGTTTTGGCACTCAAGGATTCTCGTATGAACGCAGAACTCGGAATAGTAATGAATTTAGTAATTTCCAAAACAAGGAAATACTTCTTTATTATTCGAAATATTGAGTTAAAACAACTAAAGGAATGTCTATTTAGCAAATCAAACAACTACGAAGACTATTGACACACACGTCATAACTTCTAATCTAAGAAAGGCTTAAAAACTATAACTAGTCATCCAGGGTGCCCTTCTCGTCGAACTGACGCATTACAAAGAGTCGTTGCCCCTGACTCGAAGATTCGATAGACGCCTTGCCTTTAGTCCGAGCAGCAGATTGCTCAGAAGCGGATACTTCTGGCATTGGGTTCTTCCTACTTCCAGCACTTGATGCCCGATATGGTTGTGCCAACCCTTGGCCTTTCTGCCGATAGTAAGTTTGCATGTGGCCTTCTTTCCCACAGTTATAGCATACATGCTTCTCTTTCTGGCAATTGAAATTCTTATGCCCGACTTCAGCACAATTATGGCATTTAATTGCATCACTACTCCAACTTGAGCCTTTGGTGGTGTCAGACTAAGTCGTTTCGGTCTTAGAATGATCAGACTTCTCAAACTTGGTAGGCGATGTCGGTCGCTTAAATGCATTAAACTTCTGGTTCTGTTGCCCATATTTATCCTTGTTCTTTCCTCCAGCTTTCGGGTGGATTCTTCCAACGTAACCTCTATCTTGTAGGTTGCATTCACATACTGCTCCAAAGTAGAGCAACCGTGACGCACCTTTAGGTGTTTTATTTTTGGACTCATCCATCCATGGAAGTACCAGATCTTTTGTTCTTCAGAATGCACTTCAGAGCCAACATAGTGTAGCAAATGATTGAACTTTGCCGCCAACTCGGTTACCTTTTACCCCTCAGTCTCTAGGTAGAGGAATTCTTTCAGCTTCTTTTCTCTCATAGCACGAGATAAGAATCGATCTTTCAGATTTGCCTTGAACATTGCCCAACTCAGATTCGGATGGTCATCCAATCCAGTTCCTTCCCACCACTCACTTGCTTCGTCTTTCAAATGCAACGAAACTATGTGCACCTGTTCAGCCTCGGTGCAGACCACGTTCTGAAATAGTCGATCCATATGGGAGAACTAATAGGCAACCTTGATTGGTTCCCCGATTCCATCATAGCTATTCGGGTGTAGGGTCTTGATGTCCCCCTATATCAGCTACAACTTGAGGAACAGGAGCCGCTTAAGCTTGCGGTATTCTTTGAGCTTTCATTATTTCGACAACCTGCCTTATGACCGTAGCATCCAACACGATCGGGGCATGACGTGGATTAAGTGGAACTTCCCCCGCAACTTGAGGGTGCACATGTTCCTGATGAACATTTTCCTGCAGTGGCGGGTTATTATTGTGGGAGCCAGATCCCACGTCACCCCCTTGTTGAACAACACTCCTCAACTGAATCTGAGAACCATCGTTGAGACCTTCATCGACCGCTCGGTTGGTGGATTAGGTGTTCACCAGTTGTTGATGAACCATAACGTCGATTTAGAATTTTCCAACTTGTATTATATGATACTTAAACCAACTATGTTATGATACGAATTATATGGGACCAAGCTAATAATTCATATTAGATTGACTGACCCATTACCATACTTATTAAAACAGGCTTATTGTCTTACTTAAGAATAAGCAATAGGAGAAATATCAACCTTTGAATGACATAAATCCTAAGAATGGAGAATATCCTTATGAATGGCCCTAAGGAGTAACTGAATCGAAGCTTGCAGAAGTTTGAAATCCACTTATTATCAAACCTTATACTTTCCTTTCAAACCTTATATATGTAACTTAATAAAATAATTATTTATATAGTTAGTTTCTTAAACTAGTGACATTATTATTTCCTTATAAACCTGTACCAAAACCACACTTTTAAGATTATAAAATAAACTTCAAGTGTCAACCTTTTTTACTACCGTTGTTATAAAACAACAATAAAATTTAATATTAGTGTTTTATTAATTAAACCATCACTTGAATTTTTTTAAACTTTAAGCCATTATAAAAATCCTAAAATTTAATACTAACTAGTTAAATTCTCGAAATCCCTTTATTAAATAAAACAATTTAAAATTAGTTTTGAAATTTCTCAAACCTAACAATAGGCCAAGAATCTTAAGAATATTAACTCAATACTAGAAACTTTAGAAAATAATATTACTTTAAATCACAATCTTTAACTGTAAGCTTTCGTCTTCGATTCGTTACATCAGTGGTTGGTCTCAAGCAACCTTGAAGTAACGAATCGAAGACAGAGACTTGTAGTTGAATATTGTGATTTAAGGTAATATTATTTTCTAAAGTTGTCTCGTATTGAGTTAATATTCTTAAATAAAGGTAATACTTATATAATTAGTCATGTGTTTAGGGTTTATTTAAAAGTCTTCCACTGTATTGAAATTTGGAGTTGTAAAACTTATCTCCTCAATTTACGAGGAAAGATTTTAATAAAGGTTATGTATTTGTTTCAAAAGTCTTCCGCTATTTACTATTTTATTATTTAATATTTATTTATTTATTTAAGCATATTCATTCCGATTAAAGCCTTGGGTGACTTTTGAGTTTACAGTTTGAGGTCAATGGCGTGTGGTACTACCAACATAAGTCGGGGGTGCTACAAAACATTTCCTGGGATGGGCAAAAATCAACACTGATAGAGCCATGATAGGTGAACTTGGAGCTGCTACGACCGGGGGTATGGTCAGAGATGAAGAAGGCAACTAGATTCATGGATTCGTTGCAAACCTAAGGGCCTTCTCTGTTGTACGAGCCGAACTATGGGCTATTTTATATGGGCTACAAATTACTTGGGGAATGGGATTAGACAAGTCATCCTAGAATCATATTCGGCCGTAGCCATTGATGGATGAATAGGAAACATAACCCTCAGCACCCCCTTGCTAGCATGGTGGACGTACCAATGCCAATACTTTTTCCATATAGACTAGACCATCCAGTTCCGTCATACTTATAGGGATCACCTAACCTCGCTAGTATTTATCTATCTTGTAGGTTTTCATATCTTAGGCGATCCACCCGATTGTATTTCGGATTTCCTTCTTCATTATGTAAGGGGTATGACTATTCCCCGTTTTACCATATTATAGCCGCCTCTCCTTTGACCAAAAAAAAAGATGCTAGCTTTCCAAAACCGGATCGGGCTAAATTGGATCGTACAGAAAACCGAATTCCGGAAATATGTGGACTGAAGACCGAACCGGAAAATATTGGTCCGGTCCGGTCCATCTCGAATCGGTTTTGGACATATTTCAAATTTTTTAAATCTAAAAACAACTTATATAAATTTAATATTTTAATATTTTATTTAGGGTATGTAGTAATATATTAACATAGAAACATGTGAATTACATCAAAATATATTTATAACATACATATAATTTACATTTTATAAGTTTTTTATAATAGAAAATACTTTTTTAAATAAAATTGGTGCATACTAGACCGGATCGGAACCGAATTCCAAAAAATCTTGGATCGAGGATGAGACCACTTTTATTCGGTCCGGTCTAGACAGATTCGGTCCGGTCGGGTCCAAAAAATTGTTCTAGACCGAAATCTGCTCATCCCTAACTAGAGTTGGGATCATATTTGGAGGAGAATTAGAGATTAAAGTGATGAGCAATGGTTATCACTAGATCTAAGAATGGATAGTTATGATTAAAACAAATGAAGTGACAAAATTGTAAATACAACATATTAATTCTTTTCCCAAATACATTTTCCAAAATTTTTTAGTACCATGCACTTTGGCATCTTAGTCATACTTATACGTACACATGCACTTAATTGTAACAAACTAAACACGCACTTTAACATACTTACACATGCACTTTTTAGCATACTAAACATGCACTTTAACATCCTAAATATATACTATCTAAATTGTGCATTTTTTATATACATGTTAAGCATTCACATTTTCATATTGACACATTGACATTAGCATGTTAAAGATGCAATTTTAATATTCTATGTAAGCATTAAAAAATGTGCTTATATATGCACTTTGGGTTCTTAGAGATGCACTTGAAATATAATTTTATAGGTTGTTACAACACAAAAATAACAAAATTATCAAATGGGTTCAAGGGTTGAGTTGTGATAATTTTTGGTACAAATTATCAAATGGGTAATAATAGTATGGTGTTAAAATAAAAAATAAGTATAACAAAGAATGTAATTTTAGAATTTTAATTAACAACAAATGTCATAAGAATTATTATGTTATCCAAAAAGGGATAAAATAATAACTGTCCTAAGTATGTTATTTTTTTAAGAGAAGGATGGTTTAAATTATGATTAACTTTATGTTAATTATAATTTAGATAAAACTTATCAAATTTGACCTAGAATATTTAAATAAAGTCTAACAAAATTTTGTTAAGGATTTAAGTATGCTTAAATTCATAAGAATAATAACTTAAGCTTATCTTAACCTAAGTTAAAATTTCCTATACTTTAATTTTGGGTAAAAATAATATTATAAACTTACAATATTAAAATAAATAATTTTGGATAAGTTCTGTAATTTTTAAAAGTTAAAATAAGGGCATGTTTTGCCACAACTTAAGAAAGTTGAGCACAAATATGCAAATAGGCCAAGTAGGGGGGGGGGGGGGGGGGGGGCGTTAGTAAATAAACAAAATATTGCTTCTTCTACCTCCAGCCTTCACGTGAGCTTTTTAAGCCTTTAATGGCGGAAATTTAAGCTTCATGGGATCCGATTGAGCCTAATAACTATTGGGAATTGAATACAACCTTATCCTACACGTAATTCATCATTTAATCGGATTGAATGTCGACTAAAATCGTAGAATTTTATCCCTAAACCCACCGTGTCGTACAAGGAGATGATTTGAACAAATTCAAAATTGGATCAAATCCTCTTCAATTGGAGGGCATTAACCATAGGGCCTTGATGAGGGTATCCTAAGCTTAAAAAATCTTATAAAATTTCCTTCAATCGTTGCCCCAATTCATCCAATTTCGAAGCCAAAACTCAAGAACCCTAAATCCTGTTATCGGTTGTTCTTCATCAAAATGCGAGAGTGTTTGAGCTTCAATCTTCCAATTGGTGGTACCCCTAGCTTAGTCTAGTTGCCCTCTTCAAAATCGCTAAGGTTCCGCCGCCGGAAATCCACCGCGAGCCGCCAATTTAGCCGGAAAACGCAAGCAGCCCCATCGGCCGATTTTGGGTATTTTCAGTTCGTCCGATTTTTAATTGTTTTTATTTTCTTTGTTATTATTTGGCTTAATTAGATTAATATTAATTACTGAATAATAAGATGGAATTAATTTGATTTAATAAAATTAAAAGTACATTAATTAGAATTACTTTGGGTTTTATCTTAGACTATGAATGATTAAAATATTAACTTTTCATCTAGATAATATTTTGGAGTAAAATTTCTGGAATTATAAAAATATTCTGAGATTTATTTATTCATGAAACGATTATTTAGAATATACGACTAATTGAATTTTAATCAGTATAAATAATCGTTCTACCGACAAAGCGTTGAAATTGATTTATTTATGAGTTAAATAAAATCAATTAGAATCCGAGACATTGTATCATTCAAATTGTGATATTGAATAAATTATGTAATATAATTTATTCACTTTTTATGATTTGGATACGTCTCGGAATTGCGATTGGAACGTGATTAAAGCAGGGAGCCGTTTTGCTTTTCGAAAGCAACCATCTCCGAAATACCGTTCAACCTTCGTCGTGATTCAAGGCAAGTGGCAGTTCTCACTTGCTCTGTTATTCCATATTTTTCTTAATTAACATATAATCTATTGTCTTTAATTAAGTTGGGATAATAATCTTCTTAATTGTCGTTTGGGAACTTGTGTGTTATAGTGTTGTGTAAAATAAACCTTATTATTCGATTGTTTATATGCTAGCTATAACCCTTATATATATATATTATTATAGGGTGCTAGATAATAATTGGTTTGGATTGTTGTGCTTTGGTGTGAATAATAATTGTTAGTTAGCACGAGTATTCGTAGGAACGCTATTACCTTGCGAGGTTTAGCTGTTTCTTTATTGCTTGATATTAGGAGGATAATTGCCTTAATACTTTTGGTCATGACCTACCCTTATTTTATATAAGTGGTGGTGCACTTAGCTTGTGCCGAAATTTGGGATTCATCCCATGTTATATAATATCTCATTGCGAGATTGGTGTGGATTAAACGCTTTAACGTTAATGCAACTTTTGGAATAAAATAAGATAAGTGCTGTTTTGCACATAATTAATATACCCTCGGACGAGAAGTACAACGTGGAACCCGACTGGTCTCTTGTCTAAAGTAAGTTCCCCTTCCAATATGGATTCGCATTACGCGATGAGGTTGGTCGAGGACCCAAATATTCAAAGAGATGTTGTTAAAACTTTGTGAGATAATATAATGTTCCAAAACAAATTCATGTAATTTCCCATAAGACTCAATTCATTGGAGTCTTCTATTTAATCATACCTCTTCATTCATTTCAGTAGAAGTCTATGGTCATATACCGTTTACCGAGTTTTATTCGGGAAACAAGGGTAGTGATTATATATGACTACAAGAAACAATCTATTTTCACCCTTGCATAGTCTTTCATTAGACTAACCAACCGTTTCTATTCCTTGCATGGTTGGCTGGTGTCATCCGTCCTATACAGCACATCAGAGGTTGGTCCTCGACGATTTGAGGTAACCAATCGAAGACGAAGGCTTGCAGTTGAATGTTGCGTCTTATGTAGTATTATTTTAAAGGTGTGTGTGTGTGTGTGTTTTGAAGTAAATGTATTACTTATATAAATTAGTCATGCAATTAGGGTTTCTTTAAAAAGTCTTTCGTTGTAACTTAAAAAATCTTCCGTTGTAATTTCACTTTGTTTGTATTACCGTTTTCTCAATTTACGAGAGGACATTTTAATAAAAAGTATTGAGTGTTCACTACAAAAGTCTTCCGTTGCTATGTCTTTGGTTAATATTTATTTAAGTGTAATTGTTCTGGTTAAAGCCGGGTGACTTTGGACATTAAAGTTTGAGGTTATTGGCGTGTGGCACTATCGACATAAGTCGGGGGTGTTATAATTTTGGTATCAGAGCAATGATTTTAAAATTCTTGGCCTATTGTTAGGTTTGAGAATTTTCAAAATTATTTTTGAAACTATTCTATTTTATTAATGAATGTTTTGAAAAATTAAATTGTTAGCATTAAGTTTAAGGTTTTAAAATTTCTTAAAATTTAGAAAAAATTAAAAGTAATGGCTTAACTATTAGGACTTTAATAGTTATTTTATAGTTCTTTATAAAATAACGTTATAACGGTTAAATTTAAAAGTTTATGATTATAACTTTGAAAGTATAGTTTCGGTTTTGGTAAAGTTTGTAAATGTCACTAGTTTAAGAAGCTAATTATATAAATAACTATTATAGTAAATTAAAAGTAATTATATAATTAACTATTCTAGTAAATTAAAAGTATAGAGTTGAAAGTATAAAGTTTAAATAATAAGTGGTTTTCAAACTTCAGCAAGTTGTGATTTTGTTACTTATTCCTTAGATCCATTCGTAAGGATATCGTTCATTCTTAGGTTTAATGTCATTCTAAGGTTGACATTTCTCCTAATTGATTTATTCTCAAGTATGAGAATAAGATTGTTCTAAGGATAATGGTAGAGGGTCAGTCAATCTAATATGAGTTATTAGTTTGGAACTTTACAATTCGTATCATAACGTAAGTGATTAGGTACCATCACCATGTACAAGTTGGAAAATTTGAATTTGACATTATGGTTCATCAACAGATGGTGAACACCCGATCCATCAACCGAGCGGATATTGAAGGCCCTACCAATGGTCCCCGAGTTCAGCTGAGAAGTGTTGCTCATCAAGGGGATGACGCGGGATTTGGCTCGCATAACAATAATTTGCCCATGCGAGAAGATGTTCGTCAGGGACAAGTGGACCCTCAAGCTGCGAGGGAAGTTCCACTCAATCCACCTCCTGCCCCGATCGTGTTGGATGCGACAGTCATTGAGCAGATAGTGAGGCAAGTGGTCGAGGTATTAACGACCCAGGGGTTACCGCAAGCTCAAGCGGCTCCCGTTCCTCAAGTTGCAACTAATGTGGGGGGACGTGAAGGTCTTGTACCTCCAGTGATTCCTGAAAAAAACGACGGGAACTACAACCAAGCGTTGAAGACAATCAATTCAATGCGCTCGGATAGATATGATGGAACCGGGGAACCAATTAAGGTTGCCTATTGGTTCTCTCATATGGAGAGACTGTTCCGAAACAGAGTTTGCACCGAGACTGAACAGGTGCACATAGCTTCGTTACATCTGAAAGACGGATAAAGTGAGTGGTGGGAAGGAAATCGTTTGGAAGACCACCCAAATCTGAGTTGGGCAATGTTTAAGGCCAAACTCACTGATCGATTCTTATCCCGTACTATGAGAGAAGAAAAGCTAAAAGAGTTCCTTTACCCAGAAACTGAGGGACTGAAGGTGACCGAGCTGGCGGAAAAATTCAATCATTTGCTGCATTATGCTGGTTCTGAAGTGCATACTAAAGAACATAAGATCTGGTACTTCCATGGATGGATGAATCCAAAAATCAAACCTTTGATGGTTCATCACGATTTCTCTACTTTGGAGCAGTATGTGGATGTGGCCTATAAGATAGAGGCTACACTGGAAGAATCCACCCGAAAGCGGGAGGAACAGAATAAGGCGAACGGTGGGCAACATAACCGGAAGAGTAACGCATTTAAGCGGCCGACATCGCCTACCAAGTTTGAGAAGTCAGGTCGTGCTAAGAATGAGATGACTCAGTCCGACTCCACCAAAGGCTCAGGTTGGAGTAGCGGTTCAATTCTATGCCACAACTGTGGTGAAGCAGGGCATACAAATTTTAATTGCCAAAAAGAGAAGCGGGTATGCTATTATTGTGGAAAAGAAGGCCACGTGAAAACATACTATAGGCAGAAGGGTCAAGGGCCAACACAATCATACCAGGCATCTGCTGTGGGCACTAGGCAGAACCCAAAGTCGGAAGTGTCTGCGTCTAAACAATCTGTTGCTCGGAATAAAGTCAAGGCGCCTATTGAATCTTCGAGTCAAGGGCAATGACCCTTCGTGATGCGTCAATCCGATGAGAAGGAAACCCTGAACGAGTAGTTGTAGTAATATTTTAAGGCTTTTAAGAATAAGGAGAAATGGCTTGTGTGTCAATAGTCTCCACAGTTTAGTAATCCGTCTATTTGACATTCCATCAGTTGTTGTAATTCAATGTTTCGAATAATAAAGAAGTATTTCCTTGGTTAGGAAATTACTAAATTCGTTACTATTACAAGTTATATGTTCATACGAGAGTCCTTGAGTTCCAATAACATCACAGGTCACATGTTGATAAAGACTATCGGAACTCATAAAGGATAGTGTTGGATTGGCACAAAGGTGATTGTTCCCTACCTTGTTAGCGCTATGACGTGGCTAAAATATGCAATGCAAATATCGTTGAATAGCCTAATCAAAGTAAAAGTCCTAACAAACCTACTAAACAGATGTATAGCAAGCAAGGAAGGGTCGAACCCACAAGGAGGAAGTAATCAATCTATGTGTTTATAAGCATGCAAAGTAACAAGGGGGGTTTTGATTATCAAACACAGTAAAGTAAACAGCTTTGGTTGATTTAAGAATATGATTGGGGAAAGTAGTTCCACTAGAACGAGATCCACAATACAGAGATATAAGTCGATCACTGAAAACTTATAAATCCAAGTTTATTTACTATTCTTATGGTTGTTCCCACCCTAATCGTTATTAACTACCAATTCAGAAAGTTGTTGATAGTACTTACTACAGTATCAATGGAAGAAAACCTTACCACTAATAAAGCATTATCAATGCATGCAAGGATATAGGATACATGCGAATAGAAGAAAACCTTACTACTCAACATGCAAATAATTCTCACTCACAATTAAACACTCGTATTCCACTATATGTTTAATCATGTATGCTACTAGATATGCACTCGTATTCCACTATATGCAATCCTAGCAATTGATAAATATTACTCAACCTAGTTGGCCAGGCTATGAAGAATAACAATAAATCAATACTCAATATAACCAAGAGAATTAAACCAACACATATAAGAATAAGAACAAGGAATAGAAATCTCACAAATGAATCAACTGTATTGCTTCAAACGTCTAGTAGAACAAGGGGAAATTATTGCTCCATTGAGATGCAAAATGAAACCCTAATTGAGAAAAACTACGATGATAAAAGTGTCTCTTTACTCAAGACCTGGAAAAGGTCTTAAATAGGCTAGGGAAAATAAGCTAAACCTAGAAATAATACTAAAGGAAATAAGAAAATAAAAATAGGAAATCCGAAAATGCAAATTAGGAAATAATGTCTTCGCTGGCCGCGAGGCGCTTAACAAGTCCACCGCGGGGCGGTGACCTCCACCGCGGGGCGGTGGCTATCCTCTGGCGCGACCAGTTCTTCTCTGAGGTCCACCGTCAGGTCGCGGTGGCTTCTGGCGCGGGGCGTCAACTTATGCCCTCTCTTTCCTTCAACTCTTCACTCCTTCTCTTCTGCTCTTCATTACTACCAAGTGTTGGTAGTCTTCTCCAATTAATCTCCAGCAGATCTTCATCCATCTTCATCTTCTTCAAATAAGCTGTAAATCCCTTGATATCTTCAATTCTCTCCACATCTTCTGGATTACAGACTTAACCCTAAATCTAGTCATAAACTCCTCTAAGTAATGCTAATACTTGCTAGTTAAGGTGTATGAAATGACACCTATCAAATTCCCCCATACTTAGACCTTTACTCGTCCCGAGTAAGCTAATGATAAACCTACTCCCTCAATCAAACACCAAGGTCTTAGGAAGTACAGGAAAATATGACACCAACAATTACAACATCTCAACAATCAGCTCCAGATAACCAAAACAATACACACAACACAACAACACAATACAACACAACACCATAGAGTGACAATACTAATCCTAGCCTCCCATCTATCTTCTTATCTCTCCAGAGTGACCTACCCGAAACCTCCTTATATCTCCTCTTCTTATGACGCCTCGCCAAGAATAATGAGGAATCCTAAAATCACTCTTCTTCTTTTTCGCTCATTTTGCCAAGGCGCCCTTTCGGGTTTTCACCAAGCCACCCATTTCATTTTCCAATAGATGTACTCACATAAGCTCACGTCACTCTTGACCACATATTACCCCAGCCTAATGCTGGTCCAAGCCACATGCTTATTACCTAGGCCGCCCTTTTGGGTTTTCGACCTATCCCAGGATTTCATGTATGCCTTTTTTTTTTTTTTTCAATTTTTGGCTTTTTTCATTTTTTAATTTTTCTCCTCAACAACGTAGTAAGTATAGAACTCTCCCCCATGCTTAAACATTGCATTGTCCTCAATGTAATGAAAGACAAAAGAATAGAAGCATAGGGAAAAGCAAAAAAAAAAACTCACAAACGCCGCTGAGTTGGCTTGGACACTTCCGATTTGCTGTCGGTAATCTCAGTATACGCCCATGTCTCTGGTGTTAGGCGGGTGTCTTTATCACGTCATCATCTTCTTCTACCGTGCAATCAAAGGGAACCACTTTGGTGAGTAGTGGTAAAACAATGATATTAGGATTGCACGACCTTCTAGGAACACATGGTGGAGCCCATATATGATCTTGATGGGGGCTCTTCCTCCTCAGCTGCCAATTGTAGGGCCAACATCGTTGTCAAATCAAGTGTAGGGCAATATATCCTCCTTGACAACATGATGCACACCATCTCCATGGGGAACTCTGGACAACTAGCCTTCGGTACCACATTTTTTTTAACTCCCCGTTTAAGGTTTTTTTGGGAAGTGACTTAGTACAGGGAAAGAAGACTTACATTGGTGTGGAAAACACCTTCTTCAATAGGCATGGGTTTCTTCCCTGCAGGTTAGTCGAAACAGAAACAAAAACAAAACACACCGAAATCAAATGCAAAAACAAACAAAGAAAAACAAGGGAAAAGAATTACATATCTCGGGTTGCCTCCCGGACATCGCCTTAGTTAACTTCGTTGGCTCGACATCCTACTCATCCTCTAAACTTGGGTTGCTCATAGCAACTGAACACCTGGGATCTGGATCTGGGGGGTGCCTCTTTGTATGCTCTATGTTGAGCGTGACCCCCAATCTCCTACACTTCTTTGTGGGTGGACCGTTGTGCATACCCATGAACGCACTTGCCATATTCAGAAATGGCCTACCTAACATCCCAGGGCCTGCATGCTTACCTTGCCCCGTATCCAGTATGTAAAGATTCGCCACCTGCATCAAGTTCTCCTTCTTATGCTTCCCCTTCGGTTTCTTCTTGATCATGCCCAGCACCTTTAACATTTCCTTGCAGCGAGGGGTGCTGTCTGCCAGTGTGACCAAGGGAATGGTTTTTATGCAGTCACTGAAGGCCTCATAGATATCCTCGTTGTTTTTAACCTTTAACATTTCCTTGCAGCGAGGGGTGCTGTCTGCCAGTGTGACCAAGGGAATGGTTTTTATGCAGTCACTGAAGGCCTCATAGATATCCTCGTTGTTTTTTAGCCTTTGAGTATCTCGGGAAGCCTCAAGGAAGGGTGCGACGGGTTGCAGTGCGACGAGCGGGAATGAGTTGAGATGCACAAACTCATCATAGGCAGCCTCCAGAGGGTCATGGACTGCCGGGGCATTTTCGAGAGAAACGGTTGTCTCTGGAGTATTTCCGCGATCGCGACACTCCTCCTCAATGTCGTTGAAATCCTCTAGGCTCAAAAAGTACTCCTCTTCCGAAAGCACCTCTGGGAATGGGGTGGTTGGCTTCTCGGAGTCAAGAGGGGGAAAGACCGGACGAACATAAGTATCAACCCAAACCTCATCAGCATAACTGGAATTTTGGACGTTGGGTCGCGCTGGTCTCACCACGGGGCGCGGCGAAATCTCGCTTTGAAGAACTCCGTCACCGCGGGGGCGGTGGTCATCGCCGCAGGGCGGTGGGTGTGAGGAGGGATAACTGAGGCTCACCGCCGGGTCACGGTCAGTGTCGCCACGGGGCGGTGACATGCATGCTTCTTTACTGGCCTCAGATCCATCGTACCGCCGGGTCGCGGTGAGAGGTGATGCGGGGCGGTCGGTGATTTTCTCCACCTCATATTCGCTCTCCTTTTCAGCACTAGGAGGAACGACCAGTTGCTTTCCACTTCGGAGGGTAATGGCACTCACATTTTCCCTCGGGTTTACTACCGTTTGAGATGGTAGATTCCCCGAAATCCTTACATCGATCTTTGTAATCGACTCCACCATCTGGTCCACCTGCCTTTCTATATTCTTGATGCTTGACTCCCTAGTTTGAACACGAGCGGCGAAGTGTTGAGTCAAGGTCTTGAACATCTCTTTAGTTGACATGGAGGAACTTGGATTGGACACTAGTGGGCTATGCTCGTATGCTGGATAGTACTGGTACGGAGTACCCTATTGATAGAATGACTGTGGCTCTAGGTAGAACTCCTGGAAGTCAAGGCCATATGGAGGGTATTGATGGCCCCCATAACTCGAATTTGGGTGATTCCTCCACCCTGAGTTGTATGTGTAGGAGTATGGGACACATCTCGGCCTCTGCGGATCAAAACCTCTTGCAGCGTTTACTGTAGCTGCATGTTCAGGAAGTCTTGGGCAATCGTCAGTGGAGTGCAGCGGATCATGACAGAGTCTGCAGGCTCTAACTGGCCTTGCTGCACTGGAAGTTGGGTAGTATCCCCTCTCTGGCGGAAATGAGTAGAACAAGGGCTAAAATATGACGTGGCTAAAATATGCAATGTAAATATCGTTGAATAGCCTAATCAAAGTAAAAGTCCTAACAAACCTACTAAACAGATGTATAGCAAGCAAGGAAGGGTCGAACCCACAGGGAGGAAGTAATCAATCTATGTGTTTATAAGCATGCAAAGTAACAAGGGGGGTTTTGATTATCAAACACAGTAAAGTAAACAACTTTGGTTGATTTGAGAATATGATTGGGGAAAATAGTTCCACTAGAACGAGATCCATAATACAGAGATATAAGTCGATCACTGAAAAATTATAAATCCAAGTTTATTTACTATTCTTATGGTTGTTCCCACCCTGATCGTTATTAACTACCAATTCAGAAAGTTGTTGATAGTACTTACTACAGTATCAATGGAAGAAAACCTTACCACTAATAAAGCATTAGCAATGCATGCAAGGATATAGGATACATGCGAATAGAAGAAAACCTTACTACTCAACATGCAAATAATTCTCACTCACAATTAAACACTCGTATTCCACTATATGTTTAATCATGTATGCTACTAGATATGCACTCGTATTCCACTATATGCAATCCTAGCAATTGATAAATATTACTCAACCTAGTTGGCCAGGCTATGAAGAATAACAATAAATCAATACTCAATATAACCAAGAGAATTAAACCAACACATATAAGAATAAGAACAAGGAATAGAAATCTCACAAACGAATCAACTGTATTGCTTCAAACGTCTAGTAGAAGAAGGGGAAATTAGTGCTCTATTGAGATGTAAAATGAAACCCTAATTGAGAAAAACTACGATGATAAAAGTGTCTCTTTACTCAAGACCTGGAAAAGGTCTTAAATAGGCTAGGGATAATAAGCTAAACCTAGAAATAATACTAAAGGAAATAAGAAAATAAAAATAGGAAATCCGGAAATGCAAATTAGGAAATAATGTCTTCGCTGGCCGCGAGGCGCTTAACAAGTCCATCGCGGGGCGGTGACCTCCACCGTGGGGCGGTGGCTATCCTCTGGCGCGACCAGTTCTTCTCTAAGGTCCACCGTCGGGTCGCGGTGGCTTCTGGCGCGGGGCATCAACTTATGCCCTCTCCTTCCTTCAACTCTTCACTCCTTCTCTTCTGCTCTTCATTACTACCAAGTGTTGGTAGTCTTCTCCAATTAATCTCCAGTAGATCCTCATCCATCTTTATCTTCTTCAAATAAGCTGTAAATCCCTTGATATCTTCAATTCTCTTCACGTCTTCTGGATTACAGACTTAACCCTAAATCTAGTCATAAACACCTCTAAGTAATGCTAATACTTGCTAGTTAAGGTGTATGAAATGACACCTATCACGCTACTTTTGGGGTCGAAACTATTTTTAAGGGGTAGTATTGTAATATCCCACTTAAATAGAAGGGTAAAATAGTAATTTTAATTTGAATAAAATAAAAGCTATTAGATTTATTTTATTCTTTTAGAGGAGTAATTTAAATTTTCATGAACTTAGGTTCAAGGGTTGAGTTGTGATAATTTTTGGTACAAATTATCAAATGGGTAATAATAGTATGGTGTTAAAATAAATAAATAAGTATAACAAAGAATGTAATTTTAGAATTTTAAATAACAACAAAGGTTATAAGAGTTATTATGTTATCCAAGAAGGGATAAAATAATAATTGTCCTAAGTATATTATTTCCTTAAGCTAAGGATGGTTTAAATTATAATTAACTTTATGTTAATTCAAATTTGAATAAAACTTATCAAATTTGACCTAGAATATTTAAATCAAGTCTAACAAATTTTTGTTAAGGATTTAAGTATGCCTAAGTTCATAAGAATAATAACTTAAGCTTATCTTAACCCAAGTTAAAATTTTCTATACTTTAATTTTGGGATAAAATATTAGTATAAACTTATAATAGTAAAATAAATAAATTTGGATAAGCTTTGTAATATTTACAAGTTAAAATAAGGGCATTTTGCCACAACTTAAGAAAGTTGGGCAAAAAAGTACAAATATGCCAAATAAGGGGGGCGTGTGTAAATAAACGAAATATTGCTTCTTCTACCTCCAGCCTTCACGTGAGCTTCTTAAGCCTTTAATGGCAGAAATTCGAGCTTCATGCGATCTGATTGAGCCTAATAACTATTGGGCATTGAAGACAACCTTATGCTCCACGTAATTCATCATTTAATCGGATTGAATGTCGACTAAAATTGTAGAATTTTATCCCCAAAGTCACCGTGTCGTCCAAGGAGACGATTTGAACAAATCCAAAATTGGATCATATCGTCTTCAATTGGAGGGCATTAACCATAGGGTCATGATGAGGGCATCCTAAGCTTCAAAATGCGTATAAAAGCCCTTCAATCGTTGCCCCAATTCATCCAATCCCGTTACCGGTTGTTCTTCATCAAAATTCAAGAGTGTTTGAGCTTCAATCTTGCAATTGGTGGTACACCTAGCTTCTTCTAGTTGCCCATTTCAAAAGCCATAAGGTTCCGCCGCCGAAAATCCACCGCCGACCACCAATTTAGCCGGAAAACGCAAGCAGCCCCATTGACCGATTTTGGGTATTTTCGGTTCGTTCGATTTTTAATTGTTTTTATTTTCTTTGTTATTATTTGGCTTAATTAAGGTTGATTAAATTAATCTTAATTACTAAATAATAAGATGGAATTAATTTGATATTATAAAATTAAAATTAAAATAATTAGAATTACTTTGGATATTATCTTAGACTATGAATGGTTAAAATATTAACTTTTCTTCTAGATAATATTTTGGAGTAAAATTTCAGGACTTATAAATATATTATGAGATTTATTTATTCTTGAAAAGATTATTTAGAATATAAAAATAATTGATTTTTAATCGTATAAATAATCGTTTTACCGATAAAGCCTTGAAATTGATTTATTTATGAGTTAAATAAAATCAATTAGAAACCGAGACATTGTATCCTTCAAATTACATATTAAATAAATTATCTAATATAATTTATTAATTTTGTATGATTTGGGTACGTATCAGAATTGCGTTTGGAACGGGATTAAAGCAGGGAGCCGTTTTGCTTTTCGAAAGCAACCATCTCCGAAATACCGTTCAACCTTCTTCGTGATTCAAGGAAAGTGGCGGTTCGCTCTTCTATGTTATTCCATTTTTTTCTTAATTGACAATTAATCTATTGTCTTAATTAAATTGGGATAGAAATCTTCTTAATTGTCGTTTGGGAACTTGTATGTTAAAGTGTTGTGTAAAATGAACCTTATTATTAGGTTGTTTATATGCTAGCTATAACCCTTATATATATTATTATAGGGTGCTAGATAATAATTGATGTGGATTGTTGTGCTTTGGTGTGAATAATAATTATTAGTTAGCACGAGTATTCGTAGGAATGGTATTACCTTATGAGGTTTAGTTGTCTCCTTATAACTTGGTATTAGGAGGATAATTGCCCTAATACTTTTGGTCATGACCTACCCTTATTTTATATAAGTGGTGGTGCACTTAGATAGTGCCGAAATTTGGGATTCGTCCCATGTTATATGTATCTCATTCCGAGATTGGTGTGGATTAAAAGCTTTAACGTTAATGCAAGTTTTGGAATTAAACAGAATAAGTGCCATTTTGCACCTAATTAATATACCATCGGGCGATAATTACAATGTGGAACCCGCCCGGTCTCTTGTCTAAAGTATGTCTCCTTTCCAATCTGGATTTGCATTACGCGATAAAGTTGGTCGAGGACCCAAATATTCAACGAGATGTTTGTAAGACTTTGTGAGATAATATAATGTTCCCAAACAAATTCATGTAATTTCCCATAAGACTCAATTCATTGGAGTTTTCTCTTTAATCATACCTCTTCATTCTTTTCGATAGAAGTCTATAGTCATATACCGTTTACCGAGTTTTATTCGGAAAACAAGGGTATTGATTATATACAACTACAATCACCAATCTGTTTTCACCCTTGCATAGTCTTTTATTAGACTAACCAACCATTTCTATTCATTGCATGGTTGGCTGGTGTCATCCGTCCTATACAACACATCAAAGGTTGGTCCCCGACGATTTGAAGTAACCAATCGAAGACGAAGGCTTGCAGTTGAAGGTTGCGTCTTAAGTAGTAGTATTTTAAAGGTGTGTGTATTTTGAAGTAAATGTATTACTTATATAAATTAGTCATGTAATTAGGGTTTTTGTAAAAAGTCTTCTGATGCGTTCCTGCTTTTGGATGCTGGCCAAGTTGTCGCGGCGGCGTCGGATCTAGGTCTTGGTGGTGAGTCGCTCATCTCGGCTTCAAGTCCTGCCGTGGAAACCTTGGTCTTTGGCCTTGTTGAATTGCATGAAAGTCTTGAGGTTCACGTAGCGCGTTCAAGGCTTGGACGCGAAGACACGGATGCGCGGCGAGATGAATGTCACGCTGCGTGAGTGTCGCGGTGAAACTGGATGTCACGCTGCGAGTGATGGGACGCGAGAGGAGTATCATGATACGGCGAAGGTGACGCGATGAATGTCACACTATGCGAGCAAAGCAAAGCGATGATGGAGTCACGACACGTGAGCGATGGAGAGCGGTAGCGGTGATGATGGAGGATCACATCGCTAGCGATAGCGAAGCGATGGAGGATCTAGATCGCGGCCTCAGGACTAGGCGCGATGAAGGATAGGGCTCGACGGATCGAGGGTGGCCGTAGCGTCGGCGGCGGAGTGAAGGAGATGCGAAGATAGATTAGGGTTTTGTGACGTCCGATCAAAGGAAGGAGGCAAGATGGCACCCAACTTAAGCTTTGATTAATAATGAACATCCCTTTTACACGAGGCCGAGATGGCCTTATATAGAGGTCGCGGGACGCGGATGGGCCGAGTCTCGCCTAATGGGCTAGCCTACTCAACATGAGTGGAGCACACGCCCTAAATAGAAAACTACTAGAAATAGTAACTCCTAAAAACAGAAAGTGCCAAAACTAGAAAAGTCTAAAAATAGCAAAAGAACTTCTAAATGACAAGGATAGGCGCCGTTGATGCAGCGAGGCAAGGGACGCGCAACACTTGAAGCAGCGGCCGCGACTATGCTTGGGCAGACACCAAGAGGGGCGCGCCATTCTCCAAGTTTGAATGGCTCTCCGATGTGGCGCCGATGGTAGCGAGTAGCTTGAGAGCGGGCGCGGCCTCGGGCGTGCCTTGGATAGCGACGATGCGCGCGATCAACGATCGCGCGACATTGGCGATGGCCTTGGCACGCGATCTTGTCACTGGCCCCTGTGAGCGCAGGCTCATGACTTTTCCTCCTCAGCTGCAGTCAAGGTGGGCAGGGTCGCATCTCCCTCCCCCACTTGGCTGTGAAGCGTCCCACCTTCACCATCATCGAACTCAGGCTCCACATAGGGCTACAAGTCAGCGACGTTGAAGGTCCCGTGGACATCGTAGTCGGCTGGCAGCTCGAGCTCGTAAGCATTGTCTCCAATGGCCTTCACAACGCGAAAATGACCATCTCCGCGAGGCACTAACTTTGATTTTTGCTTGGCTGGGAATCGTTCCTTGCGGAGGTGCACCCACACCATGTCTCCGGGTGCGAAGACGACGCGGTGGCGACCGCGGTTGTGCTACGACGCGTACTAAGCAGCGCGGTGCTCCAGCTGCACGCGCTTCCTGCGATGGAGTTCCTGGATCTGCGCGGCGCGGTTGGCCGCGGTAGTGTGCTCATTGTCTTGGATGGGGCGCGACAACATGTCCAGCAACGTCAAGGGGTTCCTGTCGTAGACGACCTCGAACGGTGTCAGCCGGGTTGCCGAATGCCTGGACCTGTTGTAAGAGAAATCAACAATAGATAGTAAGTCCTCCCAATGCCTGAGATTGGCCTTGAGTATGGTTAGAAGAAGGGCGCCTAGGGTTCGATTTGTCACCTCAGTTTGGCCATCGGTTTAGGAATGGTAGCTAGTAGAAAATAGGAGTTTTGTACCTAGCTTTCCCCAAAGAGTCCGCCAAAAATGCCCAAAAAATTTAGTGTCCCTATCACTCACAATAGACCTAGGGATCCCATGCAAACGAACCACATTCTCAAAAAACAACTCGGAAATGTCACTAGCATTATGGGTGGTCTTACACGCCACGAAATAGGCCATTTTGGAAAACCTGTCTACAATAACAAATATGGAGTCCTTACCCCTACAAGAGAAGGGCAAACTTGTAATAAAGTCCATGGACAAATCTTCCCAATGGTCGAGAGGGATTGGCAAAGGCACGTAGAGGCCGTAGGGACTTGAACTTGCCTTAGCTCGTTGGCATGTCACACAACTCCTACAATATCGTGTCACCTGGTGGGTCATGCGTGACCAAAAGAAATGTTCTCTAAGGGCGGCCAATGTTTTTGTAACCCCAAAGTGGCCTCGACCATCATGCGCCTCCTGAATAAGTAGGTTCCTAATGGACGAGCTAGGGATGCACAAGCGGACGGCCTTGTAAAGGTAACCCTCATGGAGAAAATATGTCTTAAACTCACGGTCCCTAAGATAGTGCTAAAAAATAGGCTTAAAGAAGGGATCAGTCAAGTATAAATCCTTAATTAAAGCAAAGCCAAGAACCTTAGTTTGAAGATGAGTAAGGAGGTCATACCTGCGAGAAAGGGCATCGGCGATCACATTCTCCTTACCTTTCTTGTGCACAACGACGTAGGGGAACGTCTCCATGAACTCCACCCAGCGGGCATTGCGGCGGCTTAGGTGGGCCTGGCTCTTCAAGTAGCTAAGGGCTGCGTGGTCCGAGTGGATGACGAACTCGCGCGGCCAGAGGTAGTGCTGCCAGGTCTTGAGCACGCGGACGAGGGCGTAGAGCTCCTTGTCATAGGTGGGGTAGTTCAAGGTAGCCCCGGTGAGCTTCTCACTGAAGAAGGCGATGGGCCGCCTCTCTTGGTGTAGGACGCCGCCAATGCCGATGTTGGAGGCGTCGCACTCCACCTCAAAATGCTTGGCAAAATCAGGGAGCTGGAGAAGGGGTGCATTGCGCAAGGTCTCTTTCAGGGCCACGAAATCCTTCTCGTGGTGCTCAAGGCAATTCACCGTGGCGCCCTTCCTTATGAGATCATGCAGCGGCGCAGCGATGGAGCTGAAGTCGCGCACAAACCGCCGGTAAAAACATGCCAAGCCAAGGAAGCTGCGCACCATGGTTGGAGTCGTAGGCGTCGGCCATTCCTGGATTGCCTTCACCTTGTCTTCATCCACGCGCAGGCCGTCCTTTGAGACAACGTAGCCTAGAAAATTAGTGGTGTCGGAACAAAAACGACACTTGCCAAGGTTGGCATACAATTGCTCGTGTCTCAAGCACCCTAACACAAGCCTAAGGTGCTCTACATGCTCATCAAGACTACGGGAATACACCAAAATGTCATCAAAATAATCCACAACAAATTTCCCCAAAACTTCCTTTAAAACGTGGTTCATCAACCGCATGAATGTGCTCGGGGCGTTGCTGAGCCCAAAAGGCATGACGAGCCATTCATAAAGCCCATATTTTGTCTTGAATGCGGTCTTCCATTCATCACCTTCATTCATGCGGATTTGGTGATAGCCGCTCTTTAAATCAATTTTGGAGCAGAGGGTCGTGCCGTGGAGCTCATGTAGCATGTCGTCGAGGCGCGGAATGGGGTGCCGGTACTTCACCGTGATTTGATTGATGGTGCGGCAGTCAATACACATGCGCCACGACCCGTCTTTCTTGGGCACTAGGATCACCGGCACGGCGCAAGGGCTCAAGGATTCCCACACGTAGCCGCAATCCAAAAGTTTCTGCACCTGGCACTATAACTCATTGGTCTCCTCAGGGCCGGCGCGGTATGCCGCGCGGTTGGGAAGTGAGGCACCTGGCACCAAGTCGATTTGGTGCTCAATGCCGCGTAAGGGTGGGAGGCCCTGTGGAAGCTCCTCTAGCAAAACTGCGGCGAACTCGTTGAGCAACGCGGCAACAGCCGATGGCAAAGGATCGGCGACAGAGGCGCTAGGCATACTGGGAGTTGGCACCAATAGGAAACAGGGCGCCTTGCCGTTCAAAGTGGCAGTAAGGTCGCTGGGCTGCACGAGAAGTAAGCGGTGCTCACAATGACCCTGCAACACGGGGCTCTTTGGCACGCGGTCGGCCAACTATGAAGGCGGCGAGGCACTGGGCGCGCAACAAGAGGCATTGGGGTTGGGAGTCTCAATGCTCGAGCTTGAATGAGGTGTGCCTGGCTAAGGCTCAGTGGGCCGCTATTGTTCCTTCCGCGCGGTGTTGCTTGCGGCGCGGTCAGTATCTAGAGAGGCGCTGTGGAGGCATGTGGTAGTACGCGGCTTCCTGGAGCCAGTGCTTGGGATAGAAGAAGAATCGCCAGAATTGGGGTTGGATCGCGGCGGCGTGGCTGCGGGCGCTGCTTGGGGCATGGTCGCAGCTGCTTCGATAGCCTTCAGGCGGTCTCGCTCTACCTGATCCTGCAAAATCTCATGTGGAGACATGGGTAAGAGGGTGACGCGCTTCCCGTGGTAAGTAAACACGTAAGTGTTTAAATAGCCATCGTGAAGAACGCGCCTGTCGAATTGCCATGGGCGCCCCAGCAAGAGATGCGTGGCATCCATCGCAATGACATCACATAGGACCGAGTCCGAATACTGACCAATGGAAAAAGAGATAAGACATTGATGAGTTACACTGTTACCAGAACTCGAAGAAATCCACTGGAGGCCATAGGGCTGCGGGTGAGGCATGGTCGGCAGGCTGAAATGGTTGAGCACCTTCTCATTGATGATGTTGCAACAACTACCCCCATCTATGATGACACTTAGGGACACCGTCTTGACCAGGCAACGCGTGTGGAAGAGGTTCTTGCGTTGGTCGACCAGAGTGGCCTCCTTGACGGTGAGGATGCAGCGCGTGACAAGGCTGAGAGGCGTGCCGGCATGGAGCGCGGCGGCCTCCTCGGTGTCATCCTCGAATCCTTCTTCGATGGTCTTAAGCTGGGCCTCCTCCTCCTCGTAAGATTCATAGCCAACGACAATGTTGGAGAAGAGGACCTTCTTGGTGTTCGGACAATCCCTTTTGTAGTGGCCTCGCCCTCCACACTTGAAGCATTCAAGGTCACGCGCGCGCTCAGTGCCCGATGAGGGGACCTTTTGCGCGGTCGCGCGAGCGGCAGTCGAGTTTGGCGTTGAGGTCTTGGCATTTCGGCCTTGGTTGGACGCGGTGGACCCTATGGATTGAGCGCGCACATTAGTAGTAAGGGATTGACTAGGGTTAGAATCATACCTTCGTTGGCCTTGAATTTGCCAAGATGATTGCCGGCGACACGAGAGTTGATTATGGATTTGCATCGCGGTGTGAGTCAAGGTGTTGAGATCCTTGATTGGCAAAATCTCAAGATGGGCACATTCAAGCCACTAAGAAACTTCGTCCGAAGGGTGGACGGTGCAACACTAATTCTTGCCTTGTAGTACATGTCCTCCAAGTGAGAGAAGAACTCGAGAGGCGTTTTGGTGCCTTGGCGTGCCATGGCAATTTCCATCCGCATCTGGTTCCTATAGTCGGCAGGCACGTACTTCTAGGTCATGACATAGACAAGCTGGTGCTACTCGGTGATTGGCACAAGATGGCGGCGAATGCGGTCATCAACGAACCTGTGCCACCAAATGCGCGCTGCGCCTCGGAAGTGAAGTGTGGCCGCGTCAACATGCTCGTCCGGGGGAATGTGACAATATCTCAAAGTGTACTCCGTAGCCTGCACGCACTCAAGAAAAACAGCCAGATCATATTCACTACAGAAATGCTCAATTTTGACCTTTACCTCGTGATGGCTAAACCGTGGCGCGGGCTGAGCAGGCTGGGGCACGTGATGTGACCTTGCCTCCCATGACGGCCCAAGACGAGGAATAAGCCATGAGCCTACGCTCAGAGGGCCCAGTGACAAGGTCTAGGTCCAAAGCCATCGCGTCTTCCGTCGCGTCACTTGTCGCACGCGTCGTCGCTGGCCAAGGAATCCCAAACGACAACCCAAGACTCATCGTCCTTGCCACCATCGGCATCGAAACATCGCGTTCATCGCAGCCGGCATCGCGTGCACCCACTCGTGAGGCCATTGACCCTTCGTCGTCATTCCTCGCGGTGTTTGCATCCATGCCTTCGCCTCGTTCTTTTTGAGACGCTTTCTATAATTGTTATTATTGCTTTTTAGATAGTTTCCTTTTATAGTCATTTCTATTTTAGGGTTTGTGCCTTTTCATTGCTTACATGGGCTAGCCCACTAGGCGCAACTCAGCCCATCCGATGTCTCGCCTCTAGTATTTAAGTCAAACTATGTTATTTGTTTCAACACGTTCAATTTTAATCAAGGTTTCAAGTAGAGTGTTTATCCTCCTTCCCTTGATCGGACGTCACCCTCTATCTTCGCATCCCCATTCCCTCCGCCGCCGACGCTACGGCAATTGCTTGAACCTTTAAGCCAAGTCTTCCTTCGCATCTCCCTTCATCCGCAGTCGACGCTACGACACCAAAGACTTGTCTTTTCAAGTAATCTATCCCTCATCAAATCACTTCTGCTATCGCTATCCATTCGCCCCATCAATCGCTTCCATCGCGTTCACCATCGCCACCAATTCCTTCATTATCGCCGTCGCTAGCATCGCCCTGACACTCGTCATCATCTTCGCAATTGCCGTTACCAACAAGCCCAGACACCCACCCAGTCAATCGCTCGCGGACATCATCGCGTTAGCCACCGGGTTCGATTCGCAGCACCACCGTGTCCAACTTGTCAACCTTTCGTGCAAGACAACGTGACTTCTCGGCCAAGACTAGATCCAAAGGCGTCGCCTTTGACAATTGGCTTGTCATCGGAGGCAAGAACACATCAACTGGCATCAGAGCCCTGCAGTCTTGTAAGTCACGAACTCAAGTTTGCATCTTGTTCACAATATTTTTTTCTTGACCCCCCTCGTTTGTTTTCGTAAGATCTTGAGAAAAAAATCAAAGTTTCCATCTTTGCAACACCTAATCGGTTTCTACAAGAAAATTCTTGGCCGAAATTTTTCTTCGACTTCCCTAAGTTTTGGTGTGTTAGGTAATTTGTTATCTTGCATGCTAGAATATTTTGTTTCCTTGTTTCATGCATGGATAAAGTTTCCTTGTTTGCTAGATTTTGCTTTTTAGTTAAGTTAACCGAATTTCCTTATAAGATATCAATCAAAAAGTTACCAAAGTTAGGTAAAGCCAAAATAAGGCAACCCTAACCCACGCTCGGTCTAAGCTCACCTTCTCAACCTGTCCACCGTCTAGGTCAAGCTTCCTAGAAGGTGATTTCTTGCTAATTAGGTTACTTTGTTTACGTTTGTTTTCGGGTTTCAATTTGTTCTTGTTTGTTTGTTTACAACTTGCTTGATACACCATCTCTTGTGCAATCCAAGCCGCCCTCACGGCAAGCCAAGCTAGCCCTACCAACGTGAACTTTGTGACTTGACTAGTGATTTTCTTGGTTGTTGGTCTTTGTTGTCTTTTGGTTCGTTTTTACTCCCATGTCTGGCCATATTGTTATAGGTAGCATGACGGTTGGACAACGTGAAGACCAACTTGGAGTCGACAACACCAATCTACATCCACCGCCATTGGGTCTACCCCAAGACCAACCACCGATTGACCCCCCACAACAAGACCCCATCATGGAGTTGTCCGAGGAGCAACGAGAGATCCAAGCTCTTCGTCAACGCGTTGCTCAATTTGAAGCCAGAGAACGCGCGGCACAACTCGTGCCCACTCTAACACCCCTGAGTACTATGGACGTGCCGACTCAACCACGAGCCACCGACGCCGGTCCATCGAAGACAAGAGTCGACAAAGGCAAAGGGATCATGCCTTCGACATCTCAACATCAACCACAACTCAATCGTATGCAAAGTGTCATCGAGAGTCGCCAAGGCTTCGTTTCGCACACGGACCGCTACGTGCCCAGAGCCACACCCGCTGGCTTCGACACCGGCTCCGACAACGACCGTGACGCCGAAGACACTCAGGTGAGTTTTCTAAACCATACAACTTTGATGATCGCTATGCCTCTAGGAGAACCCAGAGATGCGTACCGGGATCAACGCCTCGCAAAGGCCGCCCTCGACGAGCCGAGCAAGCCGACGCGACGCCAAGGAGACCCAGTCGCCGACCCAGTGGGCATACGCGACGCGATGATCAATTGAGGACCCCAACTACCCAGCCGCAGAGCCATGACGTACGCGATCACCTTCGACACCAAAGTGTTCGAACGCCGCGTTACGGATCCGATGGCTACGCGTCGATCACACCCCATGTCCACGACGAATTCGACGAGTATGACGACGAAGAGATCGAGGACTCAGGTATGGTCAACCCTAAATTTTTTCACCCCCCTCTTGGATATCCACTTGAATTACAGGATCACCCTTTGGATTGGATACCTCCACCGCGTCTCCAGCCCCAATGAGAACGCGTTCGTGACATTGGCGGCGAGCGCCGTGATGTTATACCAATGGACATTCGCCGAGCCGACTACGATGCCCAGCCACGAAGACGCCAATGCGATGACGCCTATGCGCCAAGGGATGAGTTTGCTTGCGGAGAAGATCACCAAGACCGCGATAGACGCCAGGTTGGACGCAATAGACCCCATGGTGTGCGCGCCTATGAGAATCCTCTTGTAATACCCCTCATTTTAGTAAAGATTTTTTTTGGGTAAGTTTTCCAAACACTCGTATTGTAGTCGAATTATTTTCAGAGAAGTTCAGACTTTCTGTTAAATACTTGATCTCCGTAATAATTCCTTGACTGGAATAAAATACATTCGACGTATTTTTGGGGTTTAGATAAATTGTTCGGGTATGAATATATTTAACCCGGGGTTAAAACCCATACCATAATTTTTCACGGTCAAAAGTGGGCTTCCCGGTCAAAGAATGGGCAAAAGGCACAAAAATTGCCTTGACCGCACCCGCGGTCATACCCACCGCACCCCGCGGTTAGGAACTGGTTGCCACCGCACCCCGTGGTGAGACCCACCGCACCCGCGCCGTGATGATGGCTTCTCTGCTCCGCCGAACTCGTCTGAGCTGCTTGCCGATCTTGTCCCCGGTGAGGCGGTGGGAGAGGGGCCTAGCTTGACTCTTTCTGGCTCCTTGATGGCCTATAAAAGGAGGGGGCTAAAAGAAGGAGGCCATTCCACTCTCTCTCTCCCTCAAATCTCTCTTTCTTTCACTGCCATTGTCGCCGGAGTTGCAAGCGTCGCCGTAGTTCTTCAAGGTCGTCGCCGGAGTTGCCATAGGAGGAGGAGGTGCCCTCAGGGTGGTGGTTAGTGACACAAGGAGTTTGGAAGTCGAAACCAACCCATGTCGAGCCCCATCATCTTCCCCGGTGAGTTTTCGTTGTCGGCGTCTCGCCTCTGTAGCCCCGCCGCACCCGCGGTGGGCCTGGGCGTGTGTGGTTATGGCTTGGGCTTTGTGATCTCGTTTGGGACTTTAGTTCCTTCGATTTCGTTTGTTTTTCTTTAGATTCGTACTATTTATTGTCGAATCTAACTTAGGGTTTCGTTATGGGTCATTCCGTAGGAAATCATAATCTGAGTTCTTCCTCGTTTCGGACCCGAAAACCCGTCGTCTCAAGCTTCCTTGAGCTTCGTCTAATCTAAGGCAAGTGGCGGTTCGCTCTTGCTTATCATTCCATATTTATATTGATTATCAATTGTTTAATTGTTAATTAATTTGGGATGAATTGTTGTTTTCGTTTGGGAACAGTTTTGAAAACTGTATGTGATTTTAAAAGAGATATTATAATAGGTTGTATATTGCTAGAACAATGCTATTATATATATATATATGATTGAAATACAGATATTATAATAGGTTGTATATACTGCTAGAAACAACGCTATTATATCTGTTATTGGCCTCGATGGCTTTGATGTGAATTATTGCTCTTATGTTTTAACTGTTTAGTTAGAACGAGTATTCATAGGAACACTATGTACCTTACGAGGTTTAGTGGTTTCTTGATAATGGTGCTAGGATGATTTTCCCTAGTATCTTCGGTCATGACCTTACCCTTACTCAGGGTATGTACACACAGCTGGTGCCGCAATTTGGGATATATTCCCTTTGATATCTCTTATGAGGAGATCCGATATCTCTCGTGAAGAGATCATAAAAGCTTATAACGTAAAATGTACGTTTTGGAATTAAATAAGATAAGTGCTTTAGCGCACATAATTAATGAACCTTGGGCGAGAAGTACAACGTGGAAACTCGTCTGGGCTTCGATTAGAGTAAGTCCACCTTCCGAATCTGAATTCGCATTATGCGGTGATGTTGGTCGTGGACCCAAATAGTCAAGTCGCTTTTAAACGTTTGTGTGAAACTTTAATGTTCCCAAACACTTGTCATACTTCCGATAAGACTCAATTCGTTGGAGTCTTCTCTTCATATGTTTCCTTAAGACTCATTCTTTCAGACTTCTTTCTCTTGATCATGCCTTTTCGTATATTTTCAGTAGGAGTATGGTGGTTGACTATCGTCATCGACTTTTATTCGAGAAGCGATGAGTCTAACCTAATACGACTACTTAGAACCTTTCTGTTTTACCCTTGCGTAGTCTTTCATTAGAATAACCAACCGGTTATATTCCCTTGCATGGTTGGCTGGTGTCATCCGTCTCATACGGCATATCAGATAAACTGTAGTTCCGATGAAGGCTAGAAACGACAATGATGGCAGTTGGAATTTTGAAGAGTTTTACCAGGTTGAGATTCCTTGGCGGGTGATCGTTTAGATCAAGACCCTTGTGTCCTTTATTTTAAAGACTTCCGCGGTGTTAAACATATTTTATGTCAAGACTACTCTGTATTTCAGTTGTATTTCAGATTATGGATGTAATGCCGAGACAATGATTTTAATCAAAAGTTATGATATTTTGTATTATAACTGTTGTTTTATGATTTATATAAACGGGTTATGAGGCCTTCTTTGTGCAGGATGATGAGATAGCATGGTGGGTTGACTCGGGTGCTACCACTCACGTGTGTAGGGACAAGTCAATGTTCAAGACCTTTGTTCCCTTGGATGATGGACGTGTCCTTCATATGGGAAACGAGTCAATTGCCTCCGTCTTAGGCAAAGGCCAAGTGGAGTTAGAGTTCTCATCTGGGAAGGCTTTAATTCTGGAAAATGTGTTGTATGTACCCAGAATAAGGAAAAATTTAGTCTCTAGTTCTATCCTTAACAAGTTAGGCTTTCGGCAAGTGTTTGAAGCCGATAAATATATATTATCGAAAGGCGGTGTATTTGTAGGACGTGGTTACCTATGTAATGGTATGTTTAAGCTAAGTATTAATAAAGTTATGAATTCAGCTTACATGACTTGTGGTCAAGGTTCTATTTCTTATGAACATGTTGTTCCCTCAATGGGAACGGCCCCTTCAAAGGGTGTTGTTCCCTCAGAGGAAAATGTTTCCTCTCTATGGCATGCTCGACTAGGACATGTTCATTATAAACGCATGCTTGATATGTCTAAAAATGGTTTAATTCCTCCTTTTGATATGAGTATAGAGAGATGTAGAACTTGCATGCTTACTAAGATAACAAGACAACCGTTCCCTAATGTTTAGAGAAATAGTGTAGTGCTTGATTTGATACATAGTGACTTGTGTGATTTTCATGTTCTCTGTCCTTGGGAAATAAGAAATATGTTGTTACTTACATAGATGATTATTCCCGTTATTGTTATGTATTTCTATTGCATGCTAAGGACGAGGCCCTAGATAAATTCAAAATTTATAAAACTGAAGTGGAACATCAGTTGGGAACAATGATCAAAAGATTGCGCACCGATAGAGGTGGTGAGTATTTTGACCCAGAATACTTCCAATCCGTTGGAATCATTCATGAAATCACGGCTCCTTATACACCACAACAAAATGGTGTGTCGGAGAGGAAGAATCGAGTTCTTAAGGAAATGGTCACTTCCATGCTTTCCTACTCAGGTTTGAATGACGGATTTTGGGGTAAAGCCATGTTGACGACTTTTTACCTATTGAATAGGGTTCCTAACAAAAGGAACAATACTACCCCATATGATCTTTGGTTCCAAAGGAAGCCAAATCTGAATTATCTTCGGGTTTGGGGATGTAGGGCAGTTGTAAGACTACCCGAACCCGAGCGAAAAACTTTGGGTGAAAGAGGTGTTGAATGTATCTTTATTGGATATGTTGAACATTCCAAGGCATATAGGTTCTATGTTATTGAACCTAACAAGTCTATTTTGGTTCACTCCATTATAGAGTCAAGAGATGCCATCTTTGATGAAAAACAATTTTCATTGACACCTTTATAAAAAGTCATTATTCCTAGTAATAATGGAGACAATGATAGTGTTCCCAGTACAAGTGTCAACATTGATATGGATGTCCAACCTGGGAACAGTGAACCAGAGACCCGAAAGAGTAAAAGAGTAAGGAAGGGAACGTCCTTTGACCCTGACTTCCATGTTTACTTGGTAGAGGGAACAAGGGATGAAGTTGGATCCTAATACTTATATTGTTACAATATTGAGGATGACCCAAAGACGTTTACTGAGACAATGAAGTCTCAAGACATTTCCTTTTGGAAAGAGGCCATAAATGATGAGTTGGATTCCATCATGAGAAATAATACATGGGTTAGTGGGATACTCAGATGCAAGTTGGATCACAAATGAAGAGGATCATTTTTCCACTAGTGGGTGAGTGTTCCTTGTTGGTGGGGGTGCCATCTCATGGGCTTCCAAGAAACAAACTTGCATCACGAGTTCCACCATGGAATCGGAGTTTGTTGCCTTAGCCGCTGCTGGGAAAGAAGCGGAATGGCTAAGGAACTTGATATATGCAATTCCATTATGGGAAAAGCCAATTTCACCTATATCAATCCATTGTGATAGCGCTGCAACTTTGGCTAAAGCATATAGCCATGTATACAATGGGAAATCACGCCACTTGGGTGTGAGGCATAGTGCGATAAGAGAGCTCATTACGCATGGGGTGATTTCGGTGGATTTTGTTAGATCACAACAAAACTTGGCTGACCACTTGATGAAGGGGTTGGCTAGAGACTTGGTTTCCAAGTCGGCTAAGGGGATGGGATTAAGACCCATATAGCTTTCTAGCGGTGGGATACCCAATTCATTTCCAATTAACGTTGGGAACAAATTCAATGTGGAAAGCCTACACCTAGAAACTGAGAGCACAAAGGAACAGTCCCCATGTATGTGCTCTGTTCCTACAAGTTTAGAGGTTGAAAGCAATTTCTTAATAGTTCCTTTGAAAAAGTGCAGAATGTAGGTGCACGATTGAGGATGCGTTCCTTAAAAGGATCTACCTATATGGGCGTGAAGATTGGCCGCTTCATGAAGTTTGGGTTGACTTCAAAACGCTCACGAATGGATAAGGACTCAAGGCCATTAAGAGAGTCAAGTTAGACTATGGAATTATATAGTAATTCATGTGTGTGTTATCTCCATGCATCCAAAGAGGTTGATTGGTTCAATCCTTAGGATACCATGATTTCCGGGTGTTTGAAATGTGTAATTACACTAAGACATAGATTCAATCGTTTCGATATTTGTATTTATGCATGAGTTTGGGATGAAGACTTGCTTATTTTGTGAATAACGGATTATACTAAAATGGAGGAGGATTGTTGGTGATTTTAGTGTCATCAAGAGACCGTTTCCATATAGGGAATGGTGCCATTTAGTGTGATCGGGATTCATACGACACTATAAGATCTCACTTAGTTACATCACGAGTTTGGAGGTATAGAGTACACACTCGTGTAAGCATACTTGAGATTCTGAGGGAGACATTAAGGATATGTGACGTTACCCATATGGGAACAGTGCATAGCACCCGTTTGAGGGGAATAATGTGCTCATGTCCCCTATTAGATGGTAGTTGTGTTGGCTCCTCAAATGCATCCGCAAACTTAGATAAATACTATGTAATTGCAGCAAACGCTACTGTGGATGTACTAGTTAAGGAAAGGAAACTAGCTACCTGGGTGATGATCATGGGAACTCTCTTTTTGAAGAGTTTTAGTAGTCATTGTCCAGTCATCAACTTCAAATGATGATTCCTCCTTAACACCACAAACCTCATTGTGCTCACCATCCTTCACAAAAATAGATCTTAAGCTGTTTAGAAAAAACGCAGGATTGTACTTTCTGAACCAATCTCCACTCAATAATTTCAAGACCTCAAATCGAAACTGAATTTCATGTCTTTCATTTTCCATGTGAAGCCTTCACGATTTGATAGCTGAACATATTTTGACCATTGGCGACAGATTCCTCCATAACTGATTGTTGGAACTCATTTTTGAATGTGGCGTCGGGTACTTTTCCGGGCACAATTCTGATGGGCTCCGGCCATTGTCAACATCGGAAAGTGGAAGCATTCGCTTCCTCTACGCGAGCACATTCTCGTAGTGTACTCATACGACAAAAAATATTTCCGTTTGAATGAGAAATGGAGGCCCAAAGTAGCTTGCATGAAGTGCAAAACTTGGGAATATGTGGGGGCAAATTACTTGTACCACATTGGAAGTTTGGAGGTAGAAATACTGATAAGCACTACTTTGTAGGGCTTAACTAAGAGTTATTAGAGGGTTTTATTGGTGCCATTCGGGTAGATTTAGACACATTCGTGTGCATGGCGTTTGGGGGCGAAGTCTGGTGTTTTTGGAGGTGTTTGAGCTATTTTGGATATCATAGGAGACACTGAGGAAGGAAGCCACCAAAAGAAGACGCCAAGGAAGTGAAGACGAGAGGTTAGGAGGCGAAGCCAAGGAGTGAAGGCCGAGCATTAACCGTGACCGCGGGCCGCGATCGCGGTTCCTCGGGCAAGTCGAGAGTTTTCCGAAGGCGCGGAGGAATGTGAAGAGCGCGGAGCCACAAGAGGCCGCGATCGCGGTAAATGGGCCGCGATCGCGGGTCGTCGACGCTGGAAGTTCTGACTTTTTCCGAGTCTATCTTTTCTAATTTCTTTTCTTATTTTTCCATTTTATTTCGTTTCTTTTCTTATTGGGCTAGGTCATTTGTTAGAGGCCCTATATATACTCTCTTTAGCATTAGGTTTAAAAAAAGGAGTTTTCAAGTTCTAGTTTTGCAATTTCAATTCATCGTTGCCACTTTTCATACCTTTGGAGTTCATCATATTTATGAGGAGCTAAGCCTCTTTTGCTTAGTCCGGTAATGGAAGCATAAGTTTATTCATCTGGTTGTGAGGTTTTGTTCCTATCTATCTTATCCTATTGAGTTATATCTTTTCTCTTGAGCAAATTCCTATTTGGATGTTTGTTGGTTTATCTAGATTGATCACCTAGGTTTATTGCTTTCATTCATATTGCTAATACTAGGAAACTGTTGGGCTAACGCTCTAGTTCGAGTAGCGAGCATAGATTCTTATCTGCCACTATGAATTTATCTATGTAGGGAATTGATTACATGTTGAATGCTTCTGGTTGAGGTGTTATGTGTATCCTGGTTAATTCTTATGTTCATTGTTGCCTTTGGGTTGAATCACTAGTGGTGCTAGGGTTATTCATTGGTAAGGGTTCTTAGGGATGGTTTTCCTATTAATCTACACAAGATCAGGACAAGAATAACCGAATAGGAAGATAGGGCATAATCAAGGAACAACCTTTGAATGACTTATGTGGACATTACTTGGCTAAGTGTTTTCTCTCTTTGATATTTTCATCATATACTTTGTTGTGTTTGACTTAATTGTGACCAACCAACCTACAACTCCCCCTTCTTGTTACTATTGCATGTGAACAACACATAGATTAATCCTTTCCTCTCTATGGATTCGACCCCTGCTTACCCTAACTACTTGTTTAGGTTTTGCTAGGATTTTATTTGATTGATTAGGTGATACGACTTAAGCCTGCTATCAAATTGACGTCGTTGCCGGGGAGGCAAGCGTTGATTTTTCTGTGTGTTTGTCTGTGTGTTGTGTTCCTTTGGTGTGGACCTATCTTATGGTCCACACCCGTGCTACTAATTCCCCTCTACTTGGTTTTAATTCAAAGATTGAGAGAACCCTTTTCCCAGGGTCGCAGAATAAATCGTGCTTTGGTTTTTGATAATCCTGCGTTCGAGATGGCTGACGCAGAGCAGACGTTGAGACAGTTGACCACCCCTAACATGCAGCAGCAACCGTTGGCTGTGCAGTTTCCTGAGTTGGGCGAGGGCGTAAATTTCGAGCTGAAGTCTGGGTTGATCCACTTACTCCCCCACTTCTATGGGATGAGTGGTGAAGACCCCAACAAGCATCTTGCTGAGTTCCATTCAGTGTGTAGCAGTATGAAGCCGAAGAACGTGACGGAGGACCAGATCAAGCTGAGGGCCTTTCCTTTTTCACTGAAGGATGCGGCCAATGACTGGTTCTACTATCTCACTCCAGGGAGCATTGACACTTGGGTCAAGATGAAGAAAGCCTTCCTGGAGAAGTACTTCCCAGCTACCAAGGTGAACAGCCTGAAGTGAACTATCAGCAACATCGAGCAGCAGTCTGGTTAATCGCTCTATGAGTATTATGAGCGGTTCAAGAAGATGATATCCAGTTTCCCCTTCCACGGCTATTCTGAGCAAGACCTCGTACTTTATTTGTACGGTGATCTTCTTGATGAAGAGAGAAGGATGGTGAACGCTGCTTGTGGGGGGAACATCCTCAACAAGACTCCTGCTGCAGCTTTTGAGATTTTTTTTGAGCTTTTTGAAGGGTCCAGGCAATTCAGTAAAAGGGCGGGCATCCAATCTGTGAGAGCTGCAGAATCTCAGCCCAATTCTACTCTTCTTGCTGAAATGGCTGAGATGAAGGAGATGATGAGGATATGTATGATGAGAGGTGGCTTACAGCAAGTCAAATCATGTGGGTTATGCTATGAAACGACGCATCCAACTGATGTATGCCCCACCCTGCAAGAACCAACTGCTGAGGTGAACGCCATTGGCGGATATGGCCCTCAAAGCCCAAAATATGACCCGTACTCCAGCACCTACAATCCAGGGTGGAGAGATCACCCAAATCTGAGATACGGAAACCAGCAGAACACTCATCAAGGGCATGAGACCCAGGATTTTCAACAGTACCCCCAACGGCAGTTTCAAGGAGGCCAAGCAGATCAAAGACCACAAGAACGGGGAGCTGCCCGCATCACCAATCTTGAGGACCAGGTCAACACACTAGCGCAACATATGAATACTTTGGCGCAGGCCGTGGGAACCATGCATCAAAACATGGTTCAGTTTCAACACGAGACCAAGTCCAGCATACAGAACCTAGAGAAGCAGGTGGGGCAGATCTCCCAGACAGTTAGCAAGCTTGAAGCTAGAGTGTCACGAGCACTCCCATCTCAAACTGAGATAAATCCTAGGCAAAACGTCTACTCCATGACGCCAAGGCCCAGATGGGAGCTTGAAGAAGAAAAGATGGGAGCCAAGAAGTACGAGAACGAACCGCGACCGCGGGCAATTTGCCGCGATCGCGGGTCTGTTGAGCAAGAGAATGGGCAAGATGCGCCGATTAAGCGCGAGCGCGGGCAGGATAGCCGCGACCGCGGGGCCCCAGTGCAAGAATCGCGATCGCGGGGTGAAAACCGCGATCAAATTTCGAAAAACGGGCCGTCTCCACTTACTTTCATGACGCGGTATGTCTACCCGGAAGGATATTTTGACATCCCAGTGCCATTCCCTGCAGCACTAGATGATGACGAACCCATTGAGGGGCTGAAGGGAATGTTCGAGACATTCAGGAATTACAAGGTGACCCCCCAATTGAGCAAAACGATGCCTCGCTTTGAAAACTTCTTGAGGGAGCTATGCAAGCTCAAGAAGGAGCAAAAGGAGCGGTCAAAGAAAAAGGTGAAAGTCAAGAAGGATGTCTCGGCTGTGATGCAAAAGAAGATCCCAAAAAAGTGTGAAGATCCCGGAATGTTTAGCATACCCTGCAAGATTAGGGAAACCGAGTTCAACGAGACATTGCTGGATTTGGGAGCCTCCATCAATGTCCTACCACTGTCCGTCTACAACACCCTCAATGTCGGACCACTAGAAAGCACGGAGTTTGTCATCCAACTGGCTGATAACTCCGTCATCATTCCAGAGGGCGTTGTGAAGGACGTTTTGGTGAGCGTCGACACCCTCGTCTTCCCTGCGGATTTCTTCGTCATGAACACATGGAAACGAGGAGGACGAGTAATACTAGGGAGGCCTTTCATGAAGACTTCCAACACAAAGATTGACGTGGGCCCAGGTACGGTAAGCATGGTGTTTAACCGGAGGAAGGTAGAGCACAGACTGGAGACCATTCTGGAGCATCCACCAAACTCAAGAGTGAAGAGTGCGGTTGCAGGAGGCAACCCAGATTGAGAAGGATGAAGCGGTATGTCATGCCATGACAATAACTAAGGCGTTGTCCGGGAGGCAACCCGATGTATGTATCTTTTCCTTTGTCTTTCTTTCTTCGTTTTGCATTATTTTTTGGTGTGTTTTTGTTTTGTTTTTGTTTTTTGTTTTTTTTCCTGACTAACCTGCAGGGAAGAGACCCATGCTCATTGAAGAAGGTGTTTCCACACCAATGTATGTCTCTCCTGTCCTTGCACTAGTCACCCCCGAAAAAACCTTAAACGGGGGGCAAAAAAAAAAAAAAAAGTTGTTGTACGAGTACGAGCTGTCCCGCAGTACCATGGAGAGGGGTGCACATGTTGCCAACGGAGGAAGTTTTCGCTACACAAATTTTTGGCAACGATGGCGGCCCCATAGTCGACAGCTGCGAAGGAAGACCACTCATGGCCCACACCCCGTTCATATCTGGGCCCATTTTTGGTGGTATTTGAAGGCCGTGCAACCCCGTTATCACTGTTCAACCACTACTCACCAAGTGGTACCTTATGGTTTCAGGGTAGAAGATGATGCTGGAATTGATGAGGCACCCGCCCAACACCAGAAAACTGGGCATTTATTGAGAAGACCGCCAGCAACAACGGAAGTGTCCATGCCGACTCCGCGACATTTGTGAGCTTATCCCTTCTTTTCCCTGTGCTTTATTCTTTTGTCTTTCATTACATTGAGGACAATGCAATGTTTAAGCATGGGGGAGGGTTTTATATTTCCTATGTCGCTGAGGAGAAAAAGAAAAAGTGCCAAAAATTGAAAAAAGGCTAAAATCGAAATCCTGGGATAGGTCGAAAACCCGAAAGGGCGGCCTAGGTAATAAGCAGGTGGCTTGGACCAGCATTAGGCTGGGGTAAAGATTGGTCTAGAGTGATGTGAGTTATATTGTGAGCACATCTAAAAAAAATTATGAGTGGCTTGGTGAAAACCCGAAAGGGTGCCTTGGCAAAATGAGTGAAAAGAAGAAGAGTGAATTTTAGGAATCCTCATTTTGGCATGGAGACATAAGAAGAGGTGATATAAGGAGGATTCGGTTAGGTCACTCTGGGAGGCATAAGGAGTCATAGATGGAGGCTAGGATTAGAGGTTACTCACACCATTGGATGTTCGGGTTAAGCTTAGGGGAAGTACTCTGCTTGCCCCTTAAGCTTGTTGAGTTGTGGATGTGTTGTGAATGAGTTTGGTGCCAGGAGCTTGGCATCGGTTAGGTGACTCTTAGTCGGAGACATGCTTCCTGAGACCTTGGGTGCTGCATTGGAGGAGTAGACTTTCTTTTAGTTTACTCGAGGACGAGCAAAGGTCTAAGCATGGGGGAGTTTGATAAGCACTACTTTGTAGGGCTTAACTAAGAGTTATTAGAGGGTTTTATTGGTGCCATTCGGGTAGATTTAGACACATTCTTGTGCATGGCATTTGGGGGCAAAGTCTGGTGTTTTTGGAGGTGTTTGAGCTATTTTGGATATCATAGGAGACACTGAGGAAGGAAGCCACCAAAAGAAGACGCCAAGGAAGTGAAGACGAGAGGTTAGGAGGCGAAGCCAAGGAGTGAAGGCCGAGCATTAACCACGACCGCGGGCAAGGGTGCCGCGATCGCGGTTCCTCGGGCAAGTCGAGAGTTTTCCGCAGGCGCGGAGGAATGTGAAGAGCGCGGAGCCACAAGAGGCCGTGATCGCGGTAAATGGGCCGCAATCGCGGGTCGTCGACGCTGGAAGTTCTGATTTTTCCCGAGTCTATCTTTTCTAATTTCTTTTCTAATTTTTCCATTTTATTTCGTTTCTTTTCTTATTGGGCTAGGTCATTTGTTAGAGGCCCTATATATACTCTCTTTAGCATTAGGTTTAAAAAAAGGAGTTTTCAAGTTCTAGTTTTGCAATTTCAATTCATCGTTGCCACTTTTCATACCTTTGGAGTTCATCATGTTTATGAGGAGCTAAGCCTCTTTTGCTTAGTTCGGTAATGGAAGCATAAGTTTATTCATCTGGTTGTGAGGTTTTGTTCCTATCTATCTTATCCTATTGAGTTATATCTTTTCTCTTGAGCAAATTCTTATTTGGATGTTTGTTGGTTTATCTAGATTGATCACCTAGGTTTATTGCTTTCATTCATATTGCTAATACTAGGGAACTGTTGGGCTAACGCTCTAGTTCGAGTAGCGAGCATAGATTCTTATCTGCCACTGTGGAATTTATCTATGTAGGGAATTGATTACATGTTGAATGCTTCTGGTTGAGGTATTATGTGTATCCTGGTTAATTCTTATGTTCATTGCTGCTTTGGGTTGAATCACTAGTGGTGCTAGGGTTATTCATTGGTAAGCGTTCTTAGGGATGGTTTCCCTATTAATCTATACAAGATCAGGACAAGAATAACCGAATAGGAAGATAGGGCATAATCAAGGAACAACCTTTGAATGACTTATGTGGACATTACTTGGCTAAGTGTTTTCTCTCTTTGATATTTTCATCATATACTTTGTTGTGTTTGACTTAATTGTGACCAACCAACCTACAACTCCCCCTTCTTGTTACTATTTCATGCGAACAACACATAGATTAATCCCTTCCTCTCTGTGGATTCGACCCCTGCTTACCCTAACTACTTGTTTAGGTTTTGCTAGGATTTTATTTGATTGATTAGGTGATACGACTTAAGCCTGCTATCAAATACCATCATATATAATGGAGAAATGGACTCAAGGTTGTGGCCTTGGCTCATTACCCATTTTCAATGGGGAGAGGAGCTAGCCCAACACCACACGCGTGCCGAGTCGAGTCGAGTCGGGCCGGGCGGGCGAGAGAGCGAGCCGAGTCGAGTCGAGTCGGGTCGGGCCGTGCCGTGCCGTGTCGTGTCGTGCCGTGTTGTGCCGTTGTTTCCTGGGATTAGTGGGTTTTGATCTGGTACATGGAGAGATTTCGGGCTGCAGACCTAATCTTCCTCCATTAATGTCGAAGGATCTGTAACGTTCAAAAGATCTGCAACGTTATCCTCCCCTTCAGACTTCCGAAGCTCTTTAAATAGAGTTGTCAGCCTCTCATTCGAATACACACAAAAATGATCTTCCTCCCTCTTCTCTATTTTCCGAAAAAATCGAGTCTGAGAGTACTACAGAGAGCGGTTCGTAGCCTTCTGGATTCTTTGGTTGCGCAAATCGGAAGTCGTCTTACAGTTGTATCCTGGGATTCGGAACGCCATCAAACCGTCGCAATACGGGGCGTTTTCAGAATTAAGGAGAGAGATTTCGTTCTCGACTCTGCATCGTTCTTAGTTCGGTATAATTTCGTTTAATTATTGTGCGATTTCTACTTGCAATTTATATTCCAGTATTGCGTTCCTACAGTCTTAATTCTGAAAACGCTTAAACTGCTATATCGCACTAACGAAAATTGTTTGTTTCTGAGTTCGTTCGCGCAGGATTTTTTTCTCTTTTTCTGCGTTTATTAATCTATTTTCGCAGGAACTGTTGCGGAATTTCATTCGATTATGCTTATACATAATTTTTATTCTGTATTGGTTCTTTCTAATATTTTTCGCAGGAATTCAATTCGGAATACTTTGATTCTTTTTCTGCATTCGATTTATTGTGACTCTGTATTTGCATCTCTAACCGGTTCTGTGCAAGAAATTTTTTCCAAAAAAATAATAATTTTGATTATGTTCTCTGCATTCAAATTATTTCGAAGTACATTCGAATATATATCTGCAATTTCTAACCATATTTTTCAGGAAAAATTCGCATCTAGAATTTCGTTCGAATTAATTTCGAATCTGATTTGGCCATTCGAATTTATTTCGAATTCATATCTGAAAACAAAAACTATTATTTCGAATCTACAATTTAATTCGAGATTGCATTCCGTACTGATTTCTGGTTGTGTTTCTGTGAACAAATTCTGATATCATGGGTGATAACATCGAGAAATCTGTCGCTGATGTTACTGGAGCCGGAAATGGAAACCCGTTTGAGTCGACGCCCCAAATTCAGTTTGGGAGTGGTCTGTCAGCGGTGACTTTGCCAATGGGGAATATGCAAGCAGTGAATCTGCAAGATGCAAACCTGTCAGCGGCTAATCTGCAAGCCGCAGGGGTCGGAACTTCTGAGGTTCGTCAGACCGTCCACCCAGCTGCTTTTCAGACTGTCCAACCGACAGTCCATATGCTTGGCGCTGTGAACGCAGGCTTGATGCTAGAGAAGTTCGATGGCACTGGCTTCAAGACATGGCAGCAGAAGATGTTCTTCTTCCTGACCACGTTGAAGCTTGAGAAGTATCTGAATGAGGATAAGCCTGTGCTGTCGCCTCACAATACAAATGCATACCTCCTAGCCAGCATTGAGGCCTGGACTCATGCAGACTTTCTGTGCAAAGGTTGGGTTCAAAGCCGCCTGATAGATCCACTGTACAATGTGTACAGTAAGATCAAGACCTCCAAGGAGCTCTGGACTGCTTTGGAGAAGAAGTACAAGTCTGAGGATGCAGGCTCGAAGAAGTTCGCAGTGGCGAAGTTTCTGGACTTCAAGATGGTGGACACTAAGCCCATCATGAAACAGGTCGAAGAGCTGCAGCTTCTTACGCATGAGATCATTGTTGAAGGGATGTCTATCTGTGAGACGTTCCAGGTGGCTGCTTTCATTGAGAAACTCCCTCCAGGCTGGAAGGAGTTCAAGAGCTACCTGAAGCACAAGCGAAAGGCGATGACTGTGGAAGACTTGATAGTCAGGCTGCGGATTGAGTCAACCAACCGCAAAGCAGATGGAGTTCAACCAGTTGAACAGAAGGCAAATCTGGCTGAACACAAGGACAAGGACAAAGGGAAGAAGCGGAAGTTTCAGCCCCAAAGCTCCAACAACTTCAAGAAGCAACCAGCTAAGAAGTTCAGTGGGAAGTGCCACAAGTGTGGCAAAATGGGTCACAAGGCTGACGAGTGTCATAGCAAGGCTGATCCGCGCAAGGACAAGGGGAAATCCCAAGCCAACATGACTGAAGGCAGGCTCTCGGATTCTACTCTGTGTGCTGTAGTGTCTGAAGTCAACATGGTTGGAAGCAACCCAAGGGAATGGTGGTACGATATAGGTGCTACCAGACATATCTGCTCTGACAAGGGATGCTTCACCACCTATCAGCAGAGCAAGAGCGACGAGCATCTGTTTATGGGGAACTCGTTCACATCCAAGGTGGAAGGTTACGGGAAAGTGGTGTTGAAGCTGACTTCAGGAAAGGAGCTGACTCTCACCAATGTCATGCATGTGCCAGACATAAGGAAGAATCTGATCTCCGGCACTCTACTGAGCAAGAACGGATTCGCGATGAATTTCGTGTCTGACAAGCTGGTTCTCTCAAAGAATGGGGTATTCTTGGGCAAGGGATATGTAAAGGATGGACTGGTCAAAATGAATGTAATGACAGTCATCCCAAAAACTATTGTAACTATTGTTTCAATGAATAAGACTAATCCTATTGCTTATGTTGTTGAGTCTTTTAATATTTGGCATGAACGATTAGGGCATGTGAATAACAAGTCTATTCAAAGACTAATGAACATGAACCTGATTCCAAAATGCAAATCAAGTAAAGACAAATGTGAAGTGTGCGTACAGGCCAAACTCACAAAAACGCCATCCCCGCATGTAGAGAGAACAACCGAACCTCTAGGTTTAATACACACAGATTTGTGTGATTTAAAATATGTGCAAACTAGAGGCGGTAAAAAGTATTTCGTAACCTTTATTGATGATTGCACAAAATACTGTTATGTATACTTGCTAAGAAGTAAGGATGAAGCCTTGGAAAAGTTTAAGGAATACAAGTTAGAAGTTGAAAACCAACTTAGTAAAACCATAAAAATAATCCGAAGTGATAGAGGAGGCGAGTATGATGAACCTTTCAACGCGTTCTGTAGAGAACACAGGATTATTCATCAAACAACTGCTCCCTACTCACCAGAATCTAACGGAGTTGCGGAACGAAAGAACCGAACTCCGAAAGAGATGATGAATGCAATGTTGCAGGAAGACTCCATACGAACTTTGGAAAGGTAAAGTACCTTCGTACAAATACCTCAAAGTGTGGGGGTGCCTAGCAAAAGTAGCAGTGCCACCTCCTAAAAAGGTCACGATTGGACCTAAGACCGTTGATTGTATTTTCATAGGATATGCACACAACAGTAGTGCTTATCGGTTTCTGGTACATAAATCTGACATACCAGATATACATGTAAATACAATAATGGAATCAAGGAATGCGTCCTTCTTTGAAAACATGTTTCCGTGCAAGGATAAAGAACATCCGAAACAAACTCGTGAACAAAGTGAAGCAGGCACTTCTGTAAATGAAACAGAAGATGAACCTAGAGAAAGCAAAAGAGCAAGAAAGGAAACAGAAGCTGAACCTAGACGAAGCAAAAGAGCTCGAAAGGAAAGAACCTTTGGTCATGAGTTCATCACGGCCTTTCTTTTGGAGAATGAGCCTAGAACTTTCAAAGAAGCCATGTCTACACCTGATGCACCTTCATGGAAGGAAGTAGTTAAAAGCAAAATCGACTCCATTATGCAGAATCATACATGGGAGTTAGTTGATTTGCCACAAGGGTGTAAAGCACTTGGGTGCAAATGGATCTTCAAAACCAAATTGAAAACCGATGGCTCAGTAGATAAGCACAAGGCGAGGCTTGTGGTGCAAGGATTCCGGCAAAAAGAGGGCTTGGATTTCTTTGACACTTATTCTCCAGTTACGAGAATAACTTCAATAAGAATGCTAATAGCAATAGCTGCATTACGAAACCTCGAAATCCATCAAATGGATGTGAAAATTGCCTTTCTAAATGGAGAATTAGAAGAAGAGATATATATGAAACAACCTGAGGGTTATGTTGTTCCTGGACAGGAACACAAGGTGTGCAGACTTGTCAAGTCTCTATATGGACTCAAACAAGCTCCAAAGCAGTGGCATGAAAAATTTGACAATGTCATGATGTGAAATGGCTTCAGCATCAATGAATGTGACAAATGCATCTACTTCAAAGACACTCCAAATGGTTACATTTTGTTGTGCATGTACGTAGATGACATGCTCATTATTGGAAGCAACAAAGACATGATCAACCGAACTAAGAACATGCTTAGTGGGAAGTTTGACATGAAAGACTTGGGACCAACATATGTCATACTAGGGATCAAAATCACTAGACATTCTGAAGGAATTATCCTGTCTCAAGCTCATTATGCTAAAATAGTACTTGAACAATTCAAGAACTATTCAAGCGGGATTGCAAAGAGTCCCATGGATCCTCATCTCCACTTGACCAAGAACTCGGGGGATGCAGTATCACAATTGGAGTATGCACGTGTGATTGGAAGTCTGATGTACTTGACCAATTGCACAAGACCTGACTTGGCGCACTCAGTCAATGTACTAAGTCGCTACACAAGTAATCCAAGACACAAACACTGGAAAGGGATAACTAGAGTATTAAATTACTTGCGTTATACTCAAAGTTATGGCCTACACTATGGTAAATACCCAACAGTTCTGGAAGGATATAGTGATGCGAACTGGATATCAGATTCCAGAAACTCAAAGTCCACAAGTGGATTTGTGTTTACACTTGGTGGTGCAGCAGTATCATAGAAATCTTCCAAACAAACACTATTGGTCATATCCACTATGGAGTCTGATTTCACTGCTTTAGATAAAGCAGCAGAGGAAGCTGAATGGCTTCGGAATTTATTGGAAGATATCCCGATGTGGGACAAACTAGTGTCAGCAGTAGGTGTACACTGTGATAGTCAATCGGCTATAGCTCGGGCACTGAGTCGTTTGTACAATGGTAAGTCATGTCATATACGAAGACGACATAAAACCATTAGACAACTACTCTCGCATGGTATAATCTCAATAGATTATATCAAGTCGGCTGACAACCTAGCGGATCCGTTTACTAAAGGTTTTTCACGAGATCAAGTTGTAAAATCATCAAGAGGAATGGGTTTAAAGCCTATGACTAAAGAGGATGCTTGATGACGAACCCTACCTACGTGACTGGAGATCCCAAGAAGTAGGTTCAAAGGGAAAACTAAATCAAGTTGAATCAAGATGAGCACTGGGAGACTTAAGTCTCCTCCCAGTTTCTAGGATGATGAACAGTGCTACCTGTATGAGTTAAGGTTAAGCTTGGCTTTTAATGATTCCATAGCTTTGAAATAAAAGTGGGTTATGACAGGATACTCTTTATGACAATCACCTTATGAGTGTGAAATGGGGCCGTTTCTAGGAGAATAGAGAGACGCTAAATTCTCCAAGTTCACTCATGAATAACCAGGGATGTTCAAGGCCAAAATGAACACAACAAGAGAACCTAGTTCTGTGAGAAGATGAAACTGTATGATAGTTATTGTCTCGGTTTACATCAAAGCCCGGGTGGTTCAAGACATCATGTTCACTACCTGGTCGAGTAAATCCGATAGCTACTCACTATGGGTGGTTCAAGGCTGAAATATGCTACCAGCCCAGATGCAGTGATTTTTCGACTATACTCTCAAAAGTCTTTCTGTTTTTAACCAATGTTTAGAATCATTTCTATTCATGTGGGGGATTGTTGGAACTCATTTTTGAATGTGGCGCCGAGTACTTTTCCGGGCATAATTCCGATGGGCTCCGGCCATTGTCAACACCGGAAAGTGGAAGCATTGGCTTTCTCTACGCGAGCACATTCTCGTAGTGTACTCATACGACAAAAATGATTTCCGTTTGAATGAGAAATGGAGGCCCAAAGTAGCTTGCATGAAGTGCAAAACTTGGGAATATGTGGGGGCAAATTACTTGTCCCACATTGGAAGTTTGGAGGTAGAAATACCATCATATATAATGGAGAAATGGACTCAAGGTTGTGGCCTTGGGTCATTAACCATTTTCAATGGGGAGAGGAGCTAGCCCCACACCATATATAATGGAGAAATTGAAGGATCTGTAACGTCCAAAAGAAGATCTGTAACGTTCAAAAGATCTGCAACGTTATCCTCCCCTTCAGACTTCCGAAGTTCTTTAAATAGAGTTGTCAGCCTCTCATTCGAATACACACAAAAACGATCTTCCTCCCTCTTCTCTGTTTTCCGAAAAAATCGAGTCTGAGAGTACTACACAGAGCGGTTCGTAGCCTTCTGGATTCTTTGGTTACGCAAATCGGAAGTCGTCTTGCAGTTGTATCCTGGGATTCGGAATGCCATCAAACCGTCGCAATACAGGGCGTTTTCAGAATTAAGGAGAGAGATTTCGTTCTCGACTCTACATCGTTCTTAGTTCGGTATAATTTCGTTTAATTATTGTGCGATTTCTACTTGCAGTTTATATTCCAATATTGCGTTCCTACACTGATGCCTCGTGAAGAACAAACTGAATTTTTTGGCCACTCTCGGATCCAAAAAATTATAGGTTTCTCTACTATATATCGATCAGGATTGCAAAACAACTTGAGTGCACTGCACCTCTCATCTTAATAGTAGTTAAGGAATTACTACTTGAAATGGAATGTACTTTGGTTCCTCCTCCAGGGGTCCGTTTTCTTGAACGGCCTCGTGCTCAAGCAGCTCACCCATATCTTCAGGTTGCAGTTCCTCAATCTCGATTGCTAATAAGTTGTGAAAAGTATGTGTTATATACATATGACTCACAAAATAACGGTCTCCACACTTATAACACAATCCACCATGCCTTCTTGTTTCCATGAGAGGGTTTGTAATAGGGGATTTGCTAGAATTGGCTACAAGATCGTTATGTGGTGATGTAAAATTGAAGTGAACTGGTTTTAAAAGGTTTTGTGGTCAACAAACTATTCCTGCTAGGTTGACAGAATGAAGGTTGTGGTTTTCAAACGGGGCTTACTCAAGCTAAAACTTGCTTGCACCGCACTTGATGGAACGTGGTAATTTTGCAAAATTAGCACTCGTCGTCTCAATTCATCGCGTTCTCCCAAGTTACATCGTCCGACATCCTACACCTCGTCAAAGCACGCGTGAAGCTTAATCAAGCTGGTTTCTCAACCTAGGTGGTGATACAAGTAGTTGATGCATGCAGGTGATACAAGCAGCTAATGCAAAATGGTGAAGAAAACTTAGCATGGAGGATTTGCTTAGCTTAGAAGCTAGCTTTTTTTCCTATAAATAGGCCTACAAAAATCATTTGGAAGTGATCTTCGAGATCCAATGCCCGATTTTCGGTTTAGGAATTTAGGGTCGTGGTTGGTTCTCAAGTAATCAAGTCGTTGATTTGTAATCTATAGTTGAATCTCTCAAGATGCAATAAAGAAGAAGGTTTCCGTGCCCTTTTTGTTAGCCAATGTCGAATAGGTTTGTATTTCATTGATTCTATAAACATGGGGACCATCACTAGCGCCGTCTATGGGGATTTCCTCACTTTAGGATGACATGGCTATCGTTGAAGGGAGCAAGCAAGAACCATGTCAAGCCCAGGTGAATACGGTTCAAGGGATCTCATGAAGACGCGCTAAAACTACGAGAAGAGTCGTGTTTCCCTCACCAAAACATAAAAGATAGCATGTCAGAAGATGCATCGGGCATGATGTAAAAGGTAAGAGATTTGTATACATGAATAATGAATATAATTACCACCTGCGCAGTGGCCATTTTTTGTTAATCTGCATCCCCTTCAAGACGAGTGAGATCCTCCAAGCTTCCGCTTGGGGTTGCCACCGTGTTCTCTCCAAGACGGGTGAGATCATCCAAACTTTCTCTTGGGATTGCCACGGCGTTCTCTTCAAGACGAGTGAGATCCTCCAAGCTTTTGCTTGGGGTTGCCATAACGTTTTCTTCGAGGCGGGTGAGATCCTCCAAGATCTCGCTTGGGGATGCCATCGCATTCTCTTCAAGGAGAATGAGATACTCCAAGCTCTCACTTGGGACTTCCACCGTGTTCTTTTCAAGACGGGTGAGATCCTCCACGCTCTTGCTTGTGGCCGCCACCGCGTTTTATTCGAGACGGGTGAGATCCTCCAAGCTCTCACTTGGGGCTGCCATCGCATTTTCTTCGAGGCGGGTGAGATCCTCCAAGCTCTCACTTGGGGCTGCCACCACGTTTTCTTCGAGACGGGTGAGATCCTCCAAGCTCTCGCTCGGGGCTGTCACCACATTTTCTTCGAGGCGGGTGAGATCCTCCAAGCTCTCGCTTGGGGTTGCCACCGCGTTTTCTTTGAGGCGGGTGAAATCCTTCAATCTCTTGCTTGGGGCTACCACCACGTTCTCTGCAAGGTGGGTGAGATCCCCCAAGTTATCGCTTGGGGCTGCCACCATATTCTCTTCGAGGCGGGTGAGATCCCCTATGCTCTTGCTTGGGGCTGCCACAACTTTCTCTTCGAGGCGGGTGAGATCCCCCAAGCTCTTGCTTAGGGCTTCCACCGCGTTCTCTTCCAGACGAGCGAGATCCTCCAAGCTCTCGCTTAGAGTTGCCACCATGTTCTCTTGAACTGGAAAAAGAAAAGAAAACTAAGGGGCCCTGTAATTGTCAAGAAAAGTTGTTAGAGCATTACCTTCCTTGGAAGCATTGATGACCACATCACTACATTCTCGCCCGAGTCAAGAAACTCAAACTCGACGAAGGAACTTGTATTTTTAAAGAGATAGGTCGAACGCGATGATTCAAGACAACTTCCATAGTTTGTTTCAACAACATCGCATGAAGAATGTCAAAACATGGGGTTGGGATGGAACACACTAATTTTGCAAAATTAGCACTCATCGTCTCAATTCATCACGTTCTCCCAAGTTACATCGTCCAACATCCGACACCTCGTCAAAGAACGCGTGAAGCTTAATCAAGTTGGTTGCTCAACCTAGGTGGTGATACAAGTAGCTGATGCATGCATGTGATACAAGTAGTTGATGCAAGATGGTGAAGGAAACTTAGCCTGGAGGGTTTGCCTAACTTAGAAGTTAGCTTTTTTCCTATAAATAGGCCTACACACTTCATTTGGAAGTGATCTTTCATCTGACGCTCGATTGTCGGTTTAAGATTGAAGGTCCGTGGTTGGTTCTCGTATACTCAAGTCATTGATTTGTAATCTATAGTTGAATCTCTCAAGATGTAATAAAGAAGAAGGTTCCCGTGCCTTTTTTCATAGCCAATGTCGAATAGATTTGTATTTCATTTACTCTATAAACGTGTGAACCATCAGCACTGATGTGCACCATTACTTGCTCAAAAACAGTAGCAAGATCCTTTGGTCTACTTGACTTCACCAATGGTTTAATCGTTGATTTCAATCCACTCATATAATTGGATACAAAATAGATTCTAGCAGATGTGGATCAATTGCTAGCATACAAGATCAAAGTTCTTCGAACTTTTCATTATAATTCTCAAGATCCCCCTTTTTCTCCAGCTAGCTTTTTGAATTCTTCGAACACTCTACCCCTTGCTCTACACCAAATCGCAAACAAATAGCCTCTCGTAGTTCTTTCCAAGAGACATTTGGTTGTTGTAGAAGAATTCCATGTATCCATATGTTTGCTTTGCCATTGACGTACATGGAAGCTATCTCAACCTTCTGTAATTGTGGAATACCGAAGATGGCGAAACACTTCTCGTTCTTGTGTACACAACTCCTAGGACTACTTCCTCCGAATACCAGAAAATCAAGCTTTGGTGCTCGAAGAACTGTTATAATTGTCATTGCTCCAAAACTGATGGAATTGATTTGTAATCTATAGTTGAATCTCTCAAGATGTAATAAAGAAGAAGGTTCCCGCGCCTTTTTTCATAGCCAATGTCGAATAGATTTGTATTTCATTTACTCTATAAACGTGTGAACCATCAGCACTGATGTGCACCATTACTTGCTCAAAAACAGTAGCAAGATCCTTTGGTCTACTTGACTTCACCAATGGTTTAATCGTTGATTTCAATCCACTCATATAATTGGATACAAAATAGATTCTAGCAGATGTGGATCAATTGCTAGCATACAAGATCAAAGTTCTTCGAACTTTTCATTATAATTCTCAAGATCCCCCTTTTTCTCCAGCTAGCTTTTTGAATTCTTCGAACACTCTACCCCTTGCTCTACACCAAATCGCAAACAAATAGCCTCTCGTAGTTCTTTCCAAGAGACATTTGGTTGTTGTAGAAGAATTCCATGTATCCATATGTTTGCTTTGCCATTGACGTACATGGAAGCTATCTCAACCTTCTGTAATTGTGGAATACCGAAGATGGTGAAACACTTCTCGTTCTTGTGTACACAACTCCTAGGACTACTTCCTCCGAATACCAGAAAATCAAGCTTTGGTGCTCGAAGAACTGTTATAATTGTCATTGCTCCAAAACTGATGGAATTGTCACTATTGGCGATTGGATTAGTTAACTTACTAGTGTTCCCATTCTCTTTTGTTTTGATCGCTTGTCATGCGCCCAAGATTTCGCACTCTGGTGGAGTTGGAGTGTGATCTCTCTAGAGTAACGATCGAATCATCTCTATTAATTGATTATTTAATTGATTAGTCTTTTTCCTTGATCTACGATCAATTGTTTATACTTGTCCCGTTTCATCCAAATTTCAAGCACGATTAGATGCGTCGAACTCATGAACTCTTTGCTCATTGCCATGAATTCTCAAAATTCCAAAAATTGTTATTCAGTTTTGAGGAGGCTCTATTCCATGGTGTGTAATCTCTTGTCATCCGCCATTGCAAAGGCTCGAGTGTGCTTTGATGCTAAATCTGTTAATGTCCTTGATTATGTTTGGGAAATTGGAAAGGGAGAAGGAAAAGAGAAAAGAAATCAGGTAGAGGAAGGAGAGAGATAGAAATTGGTAGAGATGAAGTAAAGTTGTTATTCATTCTTGGATTACGACACATTACCACTAAATGCCCTTATAAAGGGTACACATTGAGTTAACTACGCATATTACTTGATAATAACTAACTTGTGCAAGACACGTGAATTACGCTAGTTGTCCCCAATTAGAATAAGGTGAGAAGTCGACTATAATATAAACTTATGGAGTCGTATGTTACACTAATCCAGGATAATCAAGATCTTCTCAAACCTCTCGCTAGCTATATATCCATGCTTCGCTATAAACAATAGTTGCGCACCTAGGAGAAATGCCCCGAAAAAAGATCGCTTGTGCCAAGATGCCTTCCTTTGGCTTGCCACCGTTGTCTCTTGTCCCGCGTGTCTGGCACTTATTCGCTTATGTAATTTCAAATTCTATCTTTTTTCTTCTTTTGATTTCCTATTTTTGGTCATAAGTTTTTGCCTTTCTAAGTACATTCGTGGCTTCGTGTTATGATCGGCGTGCCATTATGATTTGGTGATGTGGCGTGGTTTCCCTCATTGTTTCCCATTGTTGTGTCTCCATGTGGGGCATTGTGTGTTGCCTACTGTTTAATATGCTTTCGGTGTAGCCTTTCTTATTCTCATTGTTGTGTTCTCTTTTATAATGTTGAGTATTTTTCACCGCGATGCGGGCAAGGGTAGGGGTTATCCTATATGGTTATGTTTGTATCATTGTGTGGTGAGATGATAAGAACGATAGTTGTGCACCCGAGAGATATGCCCTGAGATGGGACCGCATGTGTTGAGGTGCCTTCTTGTATGGTGCTGTGATGAGATGATAAGAACGATAGTTATGCACCCGGGAGAAATGCCCCAAAAAGGCATTGCATGTGTTGAGGTTCCTTCATGTGGTGCGGATGGTATTTCTCTACGATGAGATGCATCGGGTTAGGCGTTATTTGTGTGCCTTTGGTTGGTCGCTTGGTTTCGACCTTGCATAGTGATGTGTTTATGTTGCTATTGGTGTAGTCTTTTCTTATTTTCATCGATGTGTTCTCCTTTGTAGTGTCAAGTGTCCTTTTCATCATGATACGGGATTGGGGATTGTCCTTTGTGGTTCACATGGTATTGCGCTAATATAATATGAGTCAGGTTTGACATTATTTGTGTGTCTTTGGATGGTCGTTTAGTTTCGACCATGCATCAGTAATGGGTTTATGTTGTTATTCGTTGTACCTATTTTTTTATTTTCATCATCGCGTTATCCCTTGTAATGTAAAGTATCTTTTGCGTCACGATGCAGGAATGGAAGGGGTGTTCTATGTGGTCCGGATGGTATCGTGTTGTCATGAGATGCGTCATCTTAGGCGTCATTTGTGTGTATTTGGCTTGTCATTTTGTTTCGACTTTGTGTTCGCAGTGAAGTTTTTATCGCTATAGCTATTTGTAAATGGTATACCTATCTTATTTTCATTGCTTTGTTCTCCTTTGTAATGTCTACTATCCTCTTCGTCGTGATGCAGGAATGAAGGAGGAGTCATATGTGGTTTTTGGTGGTATCGCGTTGTTATATGATGCATCCAGTTAGACACTATTTTTGTGTCTTTGGTTGGTTGTTTAGTTTCGACCTTGCATCAGTGATGCATTTATGTTGCTATTGGTGTATTTTTCTTATATTCATTGTTGTGTTCTCCTCTGTAATGTCAAGCGTCCTTTTTCTTCGCGATGTGGGAATGAGGGGGTGTCCTAAGTGGTTTGAATGGTATCACGCTGTTATAAGATGAGTTGGGTTTGATATTAATTGTGTGTCTTTGGCTCGGTGTTTAATTTCGACCTTACATCAGTGATGGGTTTATGTTGCTATTGGTGTAGCTTCTTTTATTTTCATTGCCATGTTCTCCCCTTTAATGTAAAGTGTCTTTTTCGTCGTGATGCGAGAACGGAAGGGGTGTCCTATCTTGTCCGGATTGTATCGCATTGTGATGAGATGCATCGTATATGACAGAAAACACCTAGTTGAAAATAAAATATACTACACAAAAAACAGATAGACAATGGTCAACATGAAACAACCCACGCCTAGGCAAAATGGACGAGAATAACAAGGAAACACGATTGATACGAACAATTTGATACTGGCATTTAGTCGAGAGCTTGATCGGGTATCTTTTTGTTTCACGGGGATTGTCATCGCTACTGCTTTTTTATTTTTTGCACAACTCTTCTGTGGCATCGTTTTCGTGGTGTATATTGCCATCGATTTTTACTACTCCCATCTTTTGATTTGACAATTTTCGTTTGGAACAATCCAATCTTTCTTAGGTCATATCGTTGTCTTGTGCTTTTTTTAGTACGTGTATGCGGACATACCAACTCATTACGAAAACGTATTGATAGCCCCTACTATGCGGTTTTGCGTCTCTATTGTGCATCCAGAAGAATTGATGCAAACAAAAAATGCATGTGCTAGTGTGTCTCCCTATGGGCTTGCCATTTGTGCCTCTTGTCCTGTATGTCTGATTCGTGTTGGGTTACGTATTTTTGGGTTTTATCTTTTTCCAATTTTCATTTCCTTTTTTCTCTTATTAAATTCTTGCTTTTGTAAGTATACTCGTGGTTCCGTGGTAGCTATTGGCTTGCCATTATGATTTGGTGATCTGGCATGGTTCCCCTTGTTCTTTCCCTCTAATATATATCTGTGTAGGGCATTGTGTGATGTCCGTTGCATGTGTTCTCCTATGTAATGTTGATTGTCCTTTTCGTTGCGATACAGTCAATGGAAGAGGCTATCATTTTTTGCATTTGATACCGCATTATATTGATGCACAATGCCATTTTTTCGATGTTTCATTCGTCGCATAATGCCCTACTTTTGGTAGCGGATGTTATCTGGAAATCTAAAATCGGGGAATGTGCATTCAGGTGGTAGTGCCTTAAGAAATAGAATGTATGTGCTGAAAGGCCTCCCCGTGGACAAAATTACATTGTGATGCGATATTAATTACACCACAACAATAATATACTTTGGAATGTGGCGTCTACAGTGTGCATTCGTGAGAAATGCCGCCCACAAATGGAAAAGCATGTGCTGGTGTGTCTTTCTGTGGTCTTTCCACTGATTCCTCGTGTCGTGCGTGTCTGCTTTTTTTTGTTTTGCTATTCTTCTTTTTTCGTTTATTAAGTTCTTATAATGGATATACATTGATTAAGTTTTATCCTTTGTAAGTATACATGTTTTTTCATTTGTAATGTGAAATTTATTTTTCTCTCCTATTATGGTTTATGAGAGAGCGTTTTCTTTCGTTGTTCGGTTGGTATCTTATTGTGATAAGATGTGCAAGATTCAGCATTATTGTGTGTTCTTTTGAAAGGTTTCTTGTCTTGCATGGTACATGAGTAGTGTGCTTAGATTTTAAATCGTTAGACTTATTAAGGATTTATGTCGTGATCTGTGGGTTATGAGAGAGTATGCTTTTCTAGGGTTTGTCGTCTTGCGTCTATATGCTATTGTGATATTGTGTGCTTCTCTAGAGGGTTTTCTGGTCCGCTCTTTTTAACATCAAACGATACATTATCGTTCTTGCTATCTTTTATCGTTTTTGTTGTGCGCTGTTGTGTTTTGTCCAAGCGATTCTGTGCGATTAACGATTATATATCGTGTAAGGATTTACAACATGAATTTTGTTTCATCGATTTATGTTATACTAGAGTGCAACCATTGTCTAGAGCGGTGTGTCATTTTTGTTGTTAATTGTTATGGTTCATTTGATTAGTTAGTGTTTAGGCAATGTTTGGGTTACCGATGTAAATGTTGTATAAGGTTCGCGATAATATATACGAGATGGTATTGATAACATTTGTTTGAGGTTGGCCTTTCTATAAAATTGTGGTTCGTCTTCTTTTGTTCGTGATAGTTAACTTAATTTTCCTTAAATTGCCATTTTGTTTAGTCACAATATGATTTATGCAACCTCTATATATGCGATGCTATTGTTATAGTGTGTTATATATAATGAGTTGTTATAAGCTACCTTCATCAATTTGTTTTGAATTAGAGAAAATAATAGCAAATTTCTGGTGGGGTTCTCTGGAGGCAAGGAAAATTCACTGGTCAAAGTGGAGTAGCTTGTGCAACCCCAAAGATGAAGGTGGGATGGGATGGGATTTCATAGTCTGAATGCTTTCAATGATGCTTTACTTGCAAAACAGGTTTGGCGCCTAATCATTTCACCTCAATCTACTGCAGCTCGGCTTCTCAAGGCCATGTACTTTAGCTGTACTGATGTACTTCATTCCTCTCTTGGCTCCCACCCGAGTTTCATTTGGCGAAGTTTATTTCAGTCCATTTGGGTTCTCAAACGAGGGCTATTTTGGGAGATTGGGAATGGATACAACATTAACTTTTGAAGTGATCCCTGGATGCCCAGGCCTTCAACTTTTTCCTTAATCACTCCTCGGCCTGCTGATTCTCATAACATCAAGGTAGCAGACTTCTATGACTGGAGTATTCATGATTGGAAGTGGGATGATCTAAGGAACACTCTTCTTCCCTATGATCTTCAGGTCCTGGAAAACTTAGCACCAGTCTCTCCTTGCTCAGAGGACACCATTTGTTGGTTTTATACAGCAGATGGTAACTTCAGTGTAAAATCAGCCTACAAAGTGATCTTTTCAGAGGCCAAGAATGGCAACAGCTCCAACACTGCATCTTGTTCATCTGACTCTCCTCATTGGCAAAAGGTTTGGACTTTGGATGTCATTCCCCGTGCTAAAAATCTCTTATGGAGATCGCTCAAATCCTTCCTGTCTTGCTTTTCAAATCTTAAAAAGAGAAGAGTTATTTTCACTGCAATCTGTCCTCTTTGTCCTTTCAAAGTTGAATCTGAATTACATGTTTTTAAGTATTGCTCTGCTGCTTTGTAATATTGGAGCCAATTTCCTTTATTGGCTGACTGCGTGATTCTTCATCCTGAATCACTTTGGGATTGGTGGTGTTCCCTGCATCATATCCTCTCATAGGATCTTATTCAATTTTGGTGTTTATCACTATGGGGATTGTGGACCAATAGAAATGCAAGGATCTATGATGGGTTCGTTAGGAATGCTGCTCAACTTTCACAATTCGTTGCATTGAATTATGCTGATCGTTCTTCACCCATCTTGCCATCCTCAGATGGCTCCCCTTTTAGTTCTTCTTCTGCTGTAAATAGTTCTTTATCTTCAAGGTTCTCTCGTCTCTGTTGCGATGCTAGTTTATCCTCTGACGGTAAGGCTGCTATTGGCTCTGTTCTTTTTTATTCCAACGGATCGATATATGTACTAGGGAGTAAACGATTAAAACCTAGCCCATCTATTGCTGCGTTGGAAGCTGAAGCCATTCATTGGGGTATGTGTTGTTCTCTCCTTTTTGGGGTCTCCTCAGTTCAGGTTTGGTCTGATTGTTTGAATGTCATCAAGGGTTGTTCTTCTCTGCTCCTGCCCAGGACTAAAGCTGGACTCTTCATCAGACTAATCCTCCAAACAGCTGCATCCTTCACTCATTGCAACTTCAGCTATTGGCCCAGGAAACACAACACTCATGCTCACCTTGCTGCTCAGTTCAGCTTGTCTCTTCCTTTTTGTTCTTCTGTTTTGTATAATCATGTCTCCCAACTGCCTTCTTTTTTGACAGATGTAATGAATCCTATCTCTGAATGCTAGTTTCTTCTTCTTTCTCAAAAAAAAAAAAAAAAAAATAGGGGTATAAATATCGTGTATTCTTCTTCTTCCCACAGGAAACTCTCAGATTGTGCTACATGATTGGATCTGGCATTCTGCGTTTGCGAATATAGTTGATACAATCATACACGTGTAGACAAAAATGACCCATATATACAATTATACAAAATTTAATTTGAAATGCCTTGTTCTTTCTGGATAGTGTTATTGTTTCCCTTTTTCGTTTTCTTTAGGTTGTGTAGTGTATTTTTTATAGGGGTTGGAAGATGTCTTCTATATGGTTATTGGTTTATTGTTTGCGGTCAGTATTTACCTCTGTTAGTCTTATGTCTTTGTCATATGCAACGTGTCATCATGGGGTATAGTTCTATTATTTACCTAAATAGGACTATGGTATTGTCATGTGCATTGTGCCACTTTGTCTGATTTAGGCCCTGCACGTGTTCCTGTATTTTATTGATTTTTTTCTTGGGCCTATCATATCTCATAAGCATGTTTTTTTTTGTGCTGATGTTGTGTCCTAGATATGGGTTTATTCTTCTTTTGTGGGTTGTTTTGTTGGGCCGACTCTTCTCATTTCGTGTTGCCTGTACATAGACTTTAATGTATCTATTGTCTTTAGTCTTTGTTCAGACTATTTGTTGTATTTATTATAGTATTCTGCAATTTTCGAAGTTAATTATTTTTCCTTTTCATGATTTTTTCTGGTTTTATTGTTGTTTGAGATACAATGTGTGTTTTAATATACGGATTTTGGCCCCAAACCACTCGCTATATGGCCGATTTTGCATAAAATCACCCGTTATATCGATAATTATTTTAAACCACCCATAAATGGCTCTTACCTAACAACGAGCCACCCACGAGTTTCTTCTGTTAGTTTCTCCGTTAAAAAGTGTATAAAGACCAAAATACCATTGTAAATATATGAAATTTTCACAAAAATGTAATTCTTCCTCCACCCAATTACAGAAAAAATAAAAACAAATAAAATTTCCTAAAAAAAAATTGAGCCATTCCTTCCCGCCGGCCACCACCACAGCCCTTCTTTCGGCGACCCTTTCACCGACCTCTCCGACTTCTTCTCCCTAGCCATGGTCATGATCCTCTTTTTCCCCTCGCGCCAGTCCTTCCCGCCAAACGAGGCTATCCGATCCTCCTCCAAATTCGACCTGAAGATCGTCCAATCCCTAATTTCAACTTTTGTTCGTCAAGCGCACGAACAACCGCTCAATTACTCCTGAAACTACCTCGGCGATCTCCTCGAGCCCTGCATCCGGCGAGTGATCTACCTCGACTCCGACCTGGTTGTTGTCGACGACATCACAAAGCTATGGCGGACAAAGTTCAAACCCTCCATAGTTCAATGACTCACGAGCTCCACCCCCTCATCCATTCTAAAGCATCCCTGGTTCTCCAATCCCTCAAACCATGACAAATTTGAGGTAATTTTTAGGCACATATAACCATTTCAGCAACTCCTCCGTCTAGTTCAAATCCTCGATTTTTTTGGGATTTTTTCCTTCTATAATTGGGTAGAGGAAGAATGACATTTTTGTGAAAATTTGATATATTTACAAGGCTATTTTGGTCTTTTTAACTAATAGAAGAATCTCGTGGGTGGCTCGTGCTTAACGGATGACCATTTATGGGTGGTTACCAATAATTATCGTTATAACGGGTGATTTCGTGCAAAATCGGCCATATAACAGGTGGTTTGGCGCAAAAACACCTTTAATATAATAGCAATTATATTCCAATGTTCTTTTTGTCATTGGTCTTGGGCCTGTTGTTGTTTTTTCTTGACATATTGAATGTTTGTAGTTGATTTTGTCGTGCTCTTTTGTTTTGGGTCCATTACGTTGACATGTTGTTGTTTGTTGGTACGTTTTTGTTGATGCGGTGTTAATGTTCGCGTGTGTTTATGCCATAGTAGATTTTTTTACTACTCGGTTTTGGCCATTGTGATTACGCGCCTTCGGATGAATCGTGCTTCGTAAGGCCTCTTTAATTTTCTCCATGTTTAATCTACTAGGTGTTCCGGTCTCTCAAAACACAAGTCAGAGCGGATCTAAGTAGTAGGCGGACGAAACAACTCTTGCTCGCTGAAGAATCGAACGAAAACTGAACTTCTAGATCTGTCGCGTGGAAATCCGCGGTCGCGGAACTGGGTCCACGGTCGCGGTTTGGGTTCTGTTTTCGCGTCTGTGATTCTGCAAACGTGGTTCGATCGGGGGGGGGGGAATCTTGGCTCGGGCCGAGAGCCACGTGGGTTCGAAGGGGTTCGTGTTCAGTGTTTGGGTTCGATGATGGTTCGGTCATGGGTTCAGGAGTTGGTTACGAAGGTTCGGTGAAGGCTTAGTTGAAGGAGCTAGACCTAGGGGGCGGGAGCTTGGCTCAACGGCAGCACTAGGCTTTAACTCTCAAATCAACTTATCATTAATTAGGTTTAAGACTGGCTTATATAGCAGCCAAACAAAGGTCTTGCCCTAATGGGCCTAAAACATAAATGGATCGGCCCTCTTGGCACAAGAGAGGCCCGACATCCAAAAATAGAAACTATCTAAAACGGAAACATCTAAAAATAGTAAATACTAAAAACGATAAGTTTTCAAACTTAGAAACATTCTAAGAATGGAAACTGCTAATAAAGGAAACTGCGAAATATCGAAAAACTGCTAAAAATAGTAAATGTCTCAAAATGTCTCAAATAACTCAGATGGCACTCGTAGTGCCGCATGAAGTCGTGACCGGGGTCACATCACCCTCCCCCACTTGGCTGCGAAACGTCCCCGTTTCGCTAATGTCGCGGTCCGGGGGCTCGTGCGGAAGCAAGCCGTCGTGGTCTATAGGGGCGTAAGGGCGGTCCGTGATCATCGTGTAGGCGGTAGTCCTTGTGGACTCATCCAATGTTGTTGCGCTCCTACCAGGTCCAGCACGGTTGGTAGGGCCGTGTCTCAGCGTCGGATCTGGGTGCAGGTCCAAAGCATGGTCAACGCTGGGAGCGGGTGGAGGCTCATCCGGTGGGATATCATCAAAAACCTGCAATAGGGGAAGCACAACAGGGGATAAAGCATAGGGGTTCTCCAATAAAGAAAGACACGCAGGAGAAGAAATAGGAGAACGTCCCTGAAAAGTAGGAGTAGACGCACGGGGTTTAACGAGCAAAGCACAGGGCGGGTCTGAAGGAACGTACAAAGGCAAACCCGCAGTCGCGGGAAGTAGGACCGCGGTTGTGGTATCACGGGTAGATGCGGAAGACAATAATAAAAAATCCGCGGTCGCGGTAAGGGGTGTCGCGGTCGCGGTTGTTGATGTAAAATTGGGTCTCGTCAGCAGCGCAACCGCGGTCGCGGTTGAATGTGCCGCGGTCGCGGTGTCTGCTGTCGCTGTTTGGATGAACTCGCGACGCTGCTCGTCTTCGTTCTTTGCGTGGGTCCTCTCCACATGGTCGCGTATGATATCCTGAGGCGTCATAAGCAGAAGAGTGACACGCCTACCGCCATGATCGAATAAGTAAGTGTTGAGGAACCCGTCATGTACCGTCTTCCTATCATATTGCCAAGGTCTACCAAGAAGAAGATGAGTAGCATCCATAGACACAACATCACATAGAACAATATCATGGTATTGACCAATTTGAAACGGGATGCGGCATTGCCTGTGTACCGCATCGCCATTACCTGTAGAAAGCCATTGAAGACCATATGGCTTTGGGTGTGGCTGCGTCGGTAATTGAAGGCGTTGGACAACCTTCGCATTCACAATGTTACAGCACGACCCACTATCAATGATGACGCTGAGGGAGGCATCTTGGACCAGACACCGGGTGTGGAATATGGTCTCTCTTTGGTCCTTCAGGGGCGCCTCCGTCACAGTAAGCGCACACTGTGCGTAAAGGCTCAGTGGGGTACCGACAGATAAGTCAGGTGGCAAGCAAGTGTACCCATCATCATGTGGTGCCTGATCTATCTCCTCGTCGGGCTCGTCCTCAAAGGACTCATATCCGACGGCCTGGTTGAATAGGACCTTCTTCGGGTTGGGACAGTCGCGCTGGATGTATCCACGACCTCCACAACGATAACAGGCATGGTCTCGTGTCCTTTCAGTGATGCGCGTGACCTCTCTAGCCGGTGTAGGGGTTGCGGTGGTGCGTGAAGCCTCGCGGCAACGACCTGGGGGCTGAACATGTCTAGTATGCACGAAAGAGGACACATCAGTAGAAACAGAAGGACTAGGTGTAGGGTCATACCTGTAAGATGGAGTATGTGTCCAGGGAGTCTGTCTGCAGCACTGATTCTGCTGGTGGGTCATCATCGCCGTATGAGTGAGCTGGTTCAAATCCCATATAGGTAAGATCTCCAGCTGGTCGCGGATGTTGGGAATCAACCCACTCAAAAACCTGGTCCTCAGAGTAGCAGGACCAATGCTCATGCCCGCCTTGTAATACAGATCTTCGAGTTTGGCGAAGAACTCGATTGGTGTTTGGGTGCCCTGGCGAGCTAGCGCTATCTCCATCCTCATGTGGTTCTAGAAGTCATCGGGAACATATTTGCGGCGCATAATGAACGCCAACTGGTGCCATTGATCAATTTGGTCCATTCCTCGTCGTTCCCTGTCAGTGCAGAAACAATGCCACCAAGAGCGGGCTGTGCCACGGAACTGCAGAGTGGCGACATCGACCTTCTCGAACTCCATATACTGACAGTGTCACAGGGCATGCTCTGTAGCCTGCAACCAATCTAAAAATACAGCAGGATCATAATCACCATGAAAGTGCTCGATGGTTACCTTAACCTCGCGACGACTAGCATAGGGGTTGGGCGCGCGTCTGCGGTCTTGGACACCTCGAGTTGCGGGAATCTTCTCAGTGAAGGGCTCGTCCAGCTCGTCATCGTAATGATCGAAGTCATCCTGGATGGGTCGAGGGCGACGCTGGCGACGACGGTCATGATCATCCGTGCGGGGTCGCTGTCCTTCACGCATGGGTCACCTTGGAGGCGTCGGAATTCGCGGCGGGATGTAATCCATCGGGTAGAGCTGGCTCTCTACTGGGTCACCCAATGGTGGATGAAAGTTTCCCGGATTGGGAACACCTATAACCTCAAAACCCTCCTCATCATACTCAGTAAAAGGAATAAGAGGTACATACCTGGAAGGTGCAGTACAGGGAATAGTCCCCGGGTCACGGCTGGTGGTAGGACGGGTCGACGCCGTCTGTGGTCCCCGTCCGCTGGTGTTGCCACGAGTTGCATCTCATCGGCTCTCAAAGAAGGCATCTTGGCGTGCCTCCTCTTGTTGCATGGTCGCGAAACGCTGGCGTCTGTGAGTGGTGTCGACGTAGGGGTGGAGACCCAAGTCTGTGGCGGGGGACTCATGGTCGGCGGAGTCGTAGACGAAGTCATCCGCTAGCGAGCGTTGGGGCTTGTATCTGTTGAAGCCATGGTCCTCCTGCTAGGCCTCAATGATGGAATCCAAGCGACGAAGACCCGGCTGGAGCTGCAAATTAGAGGGCATCTGATGTAACCCTGCCCTCCATGTCAGCTACAGAGGAGGAAGACGCCATGAGACATCCGCCTTGAGACTCCTCTACAGCTACATCTACCCCGAGCTAGATTTTGGAGACTTTCTATTTCTAGTTCTTACGGTTTCTAGACATTACTTCCTTAGTACTTTCTATTTACAATATTTCTATTTTTAGTAGCGGCTAGTTCTGGGTGGTTTCCATTTATGTTAAATGGGCCGCCAGATTTAGTAACTAGAGAGTCTGGCCCATTAGGTCAACTCTCTAGTATAAATAGGGACTCTTGTCTTCCCTTTCATTTTACGTCGAAATAGAACTTGTTTTCCAGTCGAGTAATCTCCCGCAAACCCAGGCCCTGACGTCACAAAAATTAACGCGTTTCTAGTCAAACTATCCTGGCGTGTTAATTCGATTCCAACTATCCAGTTACTATCCGCAATCCCGAGACAAGAACTAACCCTAGTTCTCGTCTCTCCCCAAACACGAACCCTAATTCCCTCACGGCAACCTCCACCTCTGACACCACTCGCTGCGCTCAGCCACCGCACGTCCGCCCCTTCACCACCACTGCCGCCGCTCGCCCCTAGCCTTTCGCCGCCGATCTCCACCATCAGCCGATGCATCTCCGCTGTTCACTGGGGTCCGAACAGCCCCCCAGTCCGCCTACACCAGTCCGGTTCCCTTCCGACGAGCTGGTTCGCCCCAATACGCATTCGCTCGGTCCTTGACATCGATTCGTGGTCTTTCCATCGGACAAGGTCACATCAACTGGCATCAAAGCCTTCGAATCGCGTAAGTCGTTCCAACTCTTCGTTCAATCACTCCTTCGCTTCCGTAAATCAATTCCTGCATCAACAAAAAAAAACCTAGATCTGGTTCTAGGAACCAAATTTTTTTTTTCTGCACTCTAAATTCAAAAAACACAGAAACAGCCTAGGTTTGGTGTTTGAGCCATTCGGCCATCATCAAAAACAATCAAAAAAAAATTATTTCTGCACAAAACCGATCCTACTCACAGAATTTTCTGCAGATTTCTGGTTGTTTGCTTGGATTTCGATTGTGTTGTGGTAGATGTGCTTGCATATAGGCTTAGATAGTTCGTTTGCGAATGTGTTTACCTTGTTTACGCCACAAATCTGCATCTTTGCAATCTCCTTCTTCTCCCACTTGAATCACTGCATTTTTTTTTTATTTTTGTGCTGCGTTTCTGTGCGTTTACTGAACTTCTGTGCACAGTTTGCTGATTTCTGTGCGTTTTCTGCATTTCTGTGCACAGTTTGCTGAATTTATGTGCGTTTGCTGCATAGTTATGTGCGTTTGAAGCATATTTTTGTGCTGTTCGTGTGCTGCTGAATTTTTCTGTGTTCGGTTTGCTGAACTTCTGTTGTAGCAAACAGCCCCCGAATCAAAAAAAAATCTGGGATGTTCGCAGATTTTACAAAAAAAAATCGAGACAACAGAAGCCAAAATAAGGCAAGTGCGTCTCTACGCAGCATGAAGAGAGAACCCGGTCTTGATTCTGGCACCTTCAACCCCGTTATCACAGTGATTCATTTACCGTCTTCTCTATCTTTCACCGTCTGGGTTGCATATCTTGATTGACTGTGTTGTGCTTACTTCTGTGCTTCTATCCTTGCATATCTACTTTCGACATTGTCTTTGTTGAGCATTGCCTTGATTTTGTTGATTGTTGTGTGAGTTGCCTTGAGCCTGCTCGTAACCGCCCACACGGCCAGCCAGATTAGTTACCCGAGTGATTGTTTGTTGAGTTCAGTTCTACTTACCTGTTTGTTGATTCTTGGTTGTTGTTGTTGTTCGCTTTGATCTTGTGGTTTGTCATTTCTTGCTGTCAGGTACCATGTCAGAAGGTGATACAACCCGTGAGACAGGCACAAAAACTGCTGAACAGAAGATGATCCGCGAGTTGCTTGCTCGGCAACAAGCACACTTGGCACAGATAGCCGAGCTCCAGCGTCAGACTGCAGCGTCCCCGTGCCAGCAACAAGTTCCGTTAACTACGATCACTTCTGCTCAGGACCAGCTTCAGGCAGATGAATTGAGCGCCCTAGCCCTGGAAAAGGCAAAGGGTAAAGCTGTGATGCTCCCCTCCACATCGGATACAGGCCAGCTGAAACAACTGGCATCGTAGAGAGAAAGCATTGTTGATCCGACACGTCGTCGACAACGACGGTCTGCGCAAGTTGTGATCCGGGAAGAGAACCCTGACGCTGCAGAGGCCGCTGATGAGAGTTCCCAAGAGGAACATGAGGACGATCAAGTTCGATCCAGTGGTCGACATAGGCAAGGCCGCTCTCCAACATTACAGCCTACTACTGGTCGCTTACAACGGCAGCCGTCGGGGTCCCATCTGCAGCACCGCCAGCGTCAACGTCACCAACGGCCCTCTACTGCTGTGCCTTTTGATATTGATGCCTTCCAGGATCATCATTGTGCTCGCACTCCTCTTTATTCTGATGAGGAGGATCAGTTTGATGAGTACGACCTTGAGGAGGATGAGGGTCAGTTTGGATATACTGACGGTTTTCATCCTCCTCTCCAGGATCCCCCTGAGCTGCAGCACCAGCGTACCAACTATGTGCCACCTCCTTTGCTGCCTCAGAATTAGGAGGCCTACTGGGACGCTGTCCAGCCCGAGCACCACCAGCAGGCTCACCAACCTCAATGCCCAGCTGCCAGACGACAGCTTCCACGACAACTTGCCCGCTTCCCACCACAGTATGGCGCTCGTCACGTCGAGCCCTTGGCGGACCCTACAGCTCGGTTTCAGGACCGCCAAGCACATCCACCAATTCAGCGCAGAGACGTGAAGGTAAAAATTAAACACTTTTATGGCTTATATGATCCTTCTGTCTTTCTTGAATGGGTGCAGAACACAGAGTACGTCCTGCGTCATTTGATTGTCCCTGAGTATGAGAAGGTAGATCTCGTGACTCTACGTTTTGAGGGAGTTGCACAGACGTGGTGGCAACGTATTACACAGCAGCATTACCGGATGAGTTGGGCACCCATTACTGAGTGGCATCAGCTCGTGTACATCATGACTCGGAAGTATGTGCCTTCCACTTACAAGGAGCAGATGCGGACTGAGATCGCTCGTGCGCGATAGGGCACAGATTCACCTCAGGAGTTCTTCACTCGCCTCGAGGACATGTATTTCAAGGCTGGCGTTAGTGTTGCTCCGGGCACCTTGCGCACGAGGTTCATTACTGGGCTTAACCAGCCTATCCAGGATCAAGTTGACGTCCTGCCGATTCGGGACCTCAACAATGTCGTGCACACTGCGCATAAGTTCTACCTCCAGCAACAGCGCCAGAGGCAGCGACCATGGCAGTCCGTAGCACCTTCCATGCTACTCTTACTTCTAGTGTGCCTAGACATGACCAAAGAAGCACAGGTACAGCGTCTGCTATAGCTATACAGCGATCAGCCTCATCTGCTCCTGCTCACCGCTCGTAGCCGCCAGCTTCAGAGACCGTTCATTCTGACCGAGCCCGAGATCTGGAGTGCTTCAGGTGTGGCGGAAGAGGACACTACCAGAGAGACTGTCCTAATGCCAAGAAGGTCCTCGTCTCCACCCAGTCTGTCGGTTATGAGAGTTATGACGACGCCGATACCGACGTCGAGCCAATTCCTGCCGCTGTCTATACAGCCGATGTTGATGGTTGTGTGGTCGGCACTGCTGATCACCATGATGACCAGGCATATCGCCTTGCCTTGCTCTCTAGACGCGTGCTGAGCGTCAAGGAGGGCGCCCTTACTAAGCAACGGGAGAACTTGTTTCATGCTCGGTGCAACCTTCAGGATGCATCGCTGAGTGTGATCATTGATGGGGGGTCGTGCTGCAACATCATCAATGAGAAGGTTGTGCAACATTTCAACCTTTCGACTACACCGCACCCCGCTCCATATGGCCTTCAGTGGATCTCTGACGGATCAGGTAACAAAGTATCACACCAGTGTCTTATTTCTTTTTCCATTGGTCCATATAGCGACACTGTGCTTTGTGATGTTACCGCCATGGATGCTACCCATTTGCTTTTGGGACGTCCGTGGCAATATGATCGTCGCGTGCTTTACGATGGATATTTGAACACTTACATGTTCACTTACCACGGGAAGCGCGTGACACTCTCACCTATGACTCCATATGAGATTTTGCAGGATTTGGCTGACCGACAGCGCCAGAAGGCGATTGAGGCATCGGGAAGAAAGCCACCTGACACGCTAGACCCGACGGGCAACTCCTACACCCCCAGTTTGTCTACTCCTACGAAGTCAACAACGAACACGACATGCAAACGAGCTCCCGGTCCAGGCGGCAATGTGCCTCCTGCTTCACCTCTGCATGGCACCTGTGAGCGCAGATCGCTACTCTGCGTACATCCTCCAGGCAAGTTTCCTTGTGTCCTTGATAGTTCTATTCCTTGTCCCACAACTCTGTCAGAACCTGCCCTTTTGCCGAGTTTTTTGTCTTTTTTGCAGGACTTGCGGGTGGACAGGCATCCTCCGGAGCTGCAAGGATGGAGGACACGCACACAGCTGGAACGGCGCGTGCTGCAGTACTCAACCCCGCAGAACAAGGGCATGTGATGCTTGATCTTCACCCTGGGCGACTTGGTTTGGCTTCACTTGCAGAAGGAGCGATCCCTTCCGATCGCAAGTCTAAGCTCGACCAACGGGGTGATGGTCCTTTCGGAGTCGTCAGCACAATTGGCGACAACGCCTACCAGCTCGAGCTCCCGGACAAGTATGGGGTGCATCTGACGTTCAACGTCGCTGACTTAGCACCATATGTTGAGCCTGAGCCTGATGAGGGTGAAGCGGGGACGCTTCACAACCAAGTGGGGGAGAGTGATGTAACCTTGCCCTCCATGTCAGCTACAGAGGAGGAAGACGCCATGAGACATCCGCCTTGAGACTCCTCTACAGCTACATCTACCCCGAGCTAGATTTAGGAGACTTTCTATTTCTAGTTCTTACGGTTTCTAGACATTACTTCCTTAGTACTTTCTATTTACAATATTTCTATTTTTAGTAGAGGCTATTTCTAGGTGGTTTCCATTTATGTTAAATGGGCCGCCAGATTTAGTAACTAGAGAGTCTGGCCCATTAGGTCAACTCTCTAGTATAAATAGGGACTCTTGTCTTCCCTTTCATTTTACGTCGAAATAGAGCTTATTTTCCAGTCGAGTAATCTCCTAAAAACCTGGGCCCTGACGTCACAAAAATTAACGCGTTTCTAGTCGAACTATCCTGGCGCGTTAATTCGGTTCCAACTATCCAGTTACTATCCGCAATCCCGAGACAAGAACTAACCCTAGTTCTCGTCTCTCCCCAAACACAAACCCTAATTCCCTCACGACAACCTCCACCTCCGACACCACTCGCTGCGCTCAGCCACCGCACGTCCGCCCCTTCACCACCACTACCGCCGCTCGCCCCTAGCCTTCCGCCGCCGATCTCCACCATCAGCCGCTGCATCTCCGCTGTTCACTGGGGTCCGAACATCCCCCCAGTCCGCCTACACCAGTCCGGTTCCCTTTCGATGAGTTGGTTCGCCCCAATACGCATTTTCTCGGTCCTTGACATCGATTCGTGGTCTTTCCATCGGACAAGGCCACATTAGCAGGCACGGTAATAACCGCGGGCGCGGGGTGCTGGGCTGCGGTCGCGGTTTGTTCCACGGTCGTGGTTTGCTTTTCTGCGTTTTCTGCGAGTGCAGCGAGGAACGCGGCTCTATCGGAGGCAGCGTTCTTGTCCATTTGTTTGAGCTTTGCAAGGATCGCCTCCATCGTCCGGGCTTGAGCATTGTCAGCGGCCTGGCGAGGGGCGAGTGTGTCGTCCGTATCTGTCCCTGGAGACACCATGACAAGCGCAGAAAGAGCAGAAACAAACACAAAAGGGAACAAAAAACAAAGGACAAACTAGATCAAATCAATCCCACAAAGTCTCACGTAGGTCACTAAGATGGGGAAAGCCGTGAGGGCGGAATGGCTAGGCTAACGTAGTGTGGACTAAACCAACACAAAAACCATACAAACCTCACAATTCAGAAGCCAAAATATAGTGACTACGTAAGAAGTATTCCAGCATGCAAATCCTAAAATCCACAAAAGAAAGAATACGGAGGGATAAGCTTAATGGACCTATGTCAATAGTGAACCGGCTTTGCCAAGATCGCCTGAGGCTTGTGATTTTGCTAATTCGGTTGGCTGATTTTTATTTTTATTTAATTTAATCGAATGCCTTTTTACTTTTTTATTTGTGTTTTGATTGACACAAGTTTTTAGTGCAGACAAAAGCAATGGATGCAGAGACTAGAAAGAAGGAATTGTGTATGAAAACTAGGAAATAACAATAGAGAAAATTCTAACAATAATCAAGAACTTTAGCAAACCAAATGCAAGATGAATATGATTTAAGGCAAGCAAAGTCCACAACTAGGGTTAGGGTTTCTCAAAAATCTCTTTTTTTTTAATCACTCGGTCTTGAACAAGGACGTAGGAAGTCACAAATTCAACCTAGGGTACGGGATTGTTGGGGGCAACCAACAACAACAACAAAAACTGAAACAAACGTAACAAACGAAAGGAACTATAGAGGAAGCAAAGAAAAGACTGAATTTTTAACGTGAGAACAAAGCGAGAAAGAAAAGACCAACCTTGTACCCCTGAAATCTGATACCAGTTGATGTGTTCTGGTCTCCCAAAACACAAGTCAGAGCGGATCTAGGTAGTAGGCGGACGAAACAACTATTGCTCGCTGAAGAATCGAACGAAAACTGAACTTCTGGATCTGTCGCGTGGAAATCCGCGGTCGCGGTTTGGGTTATGTTTCCGCGTCTGCGATTCTGCGAACGTGGTTCGATCGGGGGGGAATCTCGGCTCGGGCCGAGAGCCACGTGGGTTCGAAGGGGTTCGTGTTCAATGTTTGGGTTCGATGATGGTTCGTTCGTGGGTTCGGGAGTTGGTTAGGAAGGTTCGGTGAAGGCTTAGTTGAAGGAGCTAGACCTAGGGGGTGGGAGCTTGGCTCAACGGCAGCGCTAGGCTTTAACTCTCAAATCAACTTATCATTAATTAGGTTTAAGGTTGGCTTATATAGCAGCCAAACAAAGGTCTTGCCCTAATGGGCCTAAAACATAAATGGATCAGCCCTCTTGGCACAAGAGAGGCCCGACATCCAAAAATAGAAACTATCTAAAACGAAAACATCTAAAAATAGTAAATACTAAAAACGATAAGTTTCCAAACTTAGAAACATTCCAAGAATGGAAACTGCTAATAAAGGAAACTGCGAAATACCGAAAAACTACTAAAAATAGTAAATGTCTCAAATAACTCAGATGGCACTCGTAGTGCCGCGTGAAGTCGTGACCGGGGTCACATCATAGATTATACAAGATTGCCAGTGAAAGGGTTGCCTTACGTGCTTTACCTTCTAATTCAAGGAATCATGATTGCCATAGATTATAGGACGCCTCAATTGTTTGATTGTCTTTATTCTATACATGTGTTTTTGTTTTTGTTTTTGTTTTTTTTTTTTTTTTTTTTTTTTTGATAACAAGAACCAACTGAAATAACTAACCAAAATTTGAAGCGATACAAGGAGGAAGACTAGAACGATGAAAAAACAACGCAGGAGCCCCAAAGGGCAGAGAACGACCAAACCTAGCACTAGAATCCGCTAAAGTATTACAATTACGAGCAATCAAAGAAAAGGAACAAGAAACAAAAGAGTCAGAAACCTCTCTGATAAGCTGCATGAAGGCTGAGGTTGAAGTTCTGTCCAGAGAAGCAGAGGAAGAAGAGCAGCCCTTAGCAACAATAAAGTTGTCCGTGAAAACCGTAATTCTCAAGGCACCAAATTGTTGAGCAGAAGTGAGGCCCCAAAATACAGCTTTCGCTTCCAGCAGATCAATTGACATACTTAGTTTTGATCGCTTACTCCCAAGCATGACAAGTGATCTATTGGAATAAAAAAAACGAAGCCTAAACCAGCAGAATCAGGAGACATACTTGCATCACAAAAGAGACTCATACAAGGAGCATCAGAAGGACCCAAAACTTGTACAACAGAAAGAGCATCAGAGAGAACTGAAGCATCCAAATTGAAATTGAGGCTGCGGGTGGAGCATATAGGAGACCTCAAAATGCTGCAAACATGCTGATACACAAACTGAACAAGCTGAGAGCAATTTCTGACAGGCTCATTGAAGATTCTTGCATTACTGTTTAGCCATAAAGCCCAGATAGCTACAGACCATAGCTCAACTAAAGAGTGGGAGAGAATAGTGTGGATGGAACACCACCAATCCCACAGAGAAGAAGGATTAAAAGCTATAGCCTCATGAAGTTCAGGAAGAAGCCCCCAGAAGGATTGAGCAGCAGGACATGCTTTAAATATATGCAATTCGTTTTCATGTTTTGAGATACAAATGGTGCAATAGCTAGATTGATCAATCCTTCTTCTCTCCAAATTTGAAAGACATGGAAGCATACCTTTTAAAGCTCTACAGATCAAGTTCTTTGCCTTGGGAATAATTCTCATATTCCAAACTCTTCGCCACAGATGAATCTGATCACTTGAAGCTGTAGAAGAAGATTCAGCTGTTGTAGAAGCTTGAATGATCACCTTGTAAGCTGATTTTACTGAAAAAGCACCATTCTTCGTATGAAACCATCTTCTGAAGTCTGGAGCAGAATCAGAAACAGGATGAAGGAGGTCAATCACTGAAGCATCAATCTCCAAGACTCTTGACTGAACTTCAGATGCTTTCCAATCCATAGAATTCCAATCAAACAAATCAGAAACTCTAAGATTTTCTTCATTTGGCCATGGACAAGAGATTAGAGGAAAATTATGTGGTCTGGGAATCCATTGATCACTCCAAAATCAAATAGATTCCCCATTTCCCAACTCCTAGTACATCCCTCTTTTGATAACCCATATAGCCTGAAAAAGACTTCTCCATGCATAACTTGGTCGAGAACCAAGAGAGGAATGTAAAATGTCATTAGAGGGGAAGTACCTTGCCTTTAAAAGCCTTGAAGAGAGACTGTCACGGAATTCCAGGATTCTCCAAACTTGTTTAGCTAGCAACGCATCATTGAAAGCAACAAAACTTCTGAATCCCATACCTCCTAAATCTTTGGAAATACAAAGTGAAGACCATTTAATCCAATGGATCTTCTTCTTCTGGTCCTGAGAACCCCACCAGAAAGAAGCTAAAATTCTATCCAGTTCCTTGCAAATTGTAGAAGGAAATTTAAAACAACTCATAGTATAAGTTGGGATGGCTTAAAGGCATGCCTTAATGAGCACCTCTCTACCTGCTTGGGATAAAGATGTAATGCTCCAACTATGAGCCTTTTTTCTTACTTTATCTATAATCTGAGAGAAAACCAATTTCTTAGATCGCCCAATCACAGCCGGGAGTCCAAGGTACTTGTCATGAGCTTGAACCTCAGGGAAACCAAGCTTCTGAATCAAAATTTCCTTTTGCCCTTGTGAAAGGTTAGGAGTGAAAGAAATTTGAGATTTTGATGCATTGATCATCTGTCCAGTTCCCTAACTAAAAATATCTAACAATTGACAGACATTAGTAGCTTCCACCTGATTTGCTCTAGCAAATATGATGCAATCATCAACAAAGAGAAGATGTGAAATTGAGGGAGCTGAAGATGCAATTTTAATACCATGGATAAGTCCATTAGACTCAAAGCTCTTGAAGACACTCGAAAGACCTTCCATTGTCAAAAGAAACAGAGAAGGAGATAATGGATCACCCTGTCGAAGCCCTCTTGAAGGGACAATAGTTGCAGTAGGAGAGCCATTGAGAAGGGCTGAGTAAGTAACAGTTGAAATGCAATTCCATGTGTTTTTGTTAATCACATGCAAATGTAGTGCTGGTATTGGGTTGGCGTATTGTGTGTAGGGCGAAAAGATAAGATTGAATTTGTCCGGGGATAAATGTATCTATTTACTGGGGAATACTCGAGGAAGAAGAGTTTTATGATGTCTTCGACATTGCAGTCAAGGATAGTAACATTAGTTATCCTTATCCTCGGTATATGTTAATGTATGTTACTGATTCGTCTACGATTGTTCCTATAAAAGATGTTCATCCAATTGGTGGTTTAACGCCTAATTAAATAAGTATCAAGGATGCGTCTATTATTATTATTTTGGATGACTCTATTGGTACTATTCTTACAACTTATATTATGTATATAAGGATTTTGAACTAGTATTGTTTGGTGCATTTTAGTTATGACCAAGGTATTGTTTGGAGTGTTTACTATAGATCTTGTTGTTATGGTTGCTAAGGTCCGCGAAGTTTAAAGAACACAAACTAAAGTGGGAAGGGTCGTTGATATGTCTTGGTTTTATGCAACAAATGATAGTTGTTTTTTTTCTCTTTTGTTAATGTCTTATTTTTTATCTGTATATATCGTTGTGTTTTATTAAGTTGTTGATGAGGTAGTTGTTTGTAATATATGTGTTTAGTTGTGATGATGTTATTCCTGTTGTTTTATGGGATGGTGTGGCACATGAGGTGAAGGAGTTTAACAAGCACTACTACAAAAAACCCCAAATAACCCGGACGTGTATAAGCAAATAACTCGGATCTGGTCCGGATTAAAGGTCAGCGCGACATTTGCCCTGGACCTAATAACCCAGACCTAGATTTCACACGCCCATGTTATTTGCCTCCCAAAAATTTCCCACATGGTTTACACATCCGGGTAATTTGAGTACAATATAACCCGAATATTTATACATCCGGGTTATATAAAACACATACATATCCAGGTTATTTGCTAAGCAAATACATCGATTTTCACACATATGGGTTATTTGAATAACAAATACATTGGTTAATTAAAAACAAAATCCGGGTTATTTGAGAAGAAAATACACCGGACTTTCACACATCCGGGTAATTTGGGTACATTCTAGGTTATTTGAGAAACAAATATACCGATTATTACACATCGAGTTATTTGCCCAAACAAATTGATCGGGCGTTGTATGTCCAGGTTAATTGGTCTCGATATATTTCTAATATTCGGGTTGTATAATATCGATACAATAGGCACAAATAATATAATTTTACGCACATGTCCTGGTTCTATGCTATAATTAGCACCATTCTCAAATTCAACGTCAAAACACTTTACGTTTTTTGCATTATCCAACTATGTCTCTGACCAAACAATGTCATTGACCAAATCAATGTCACAACTACAAATATAACTAAGATAATATATGTCATTGACAACTCAATGTCACAACTACAGATAACCAAAATATAACTAAGTCAGTAGCTAATACTCCTTGTTTTGCACATGCCATCTTTCATTCATAATCTCCGTAAGCCATTACTATATTGTCTTGTTCTGCACATGTCATCTTTCATTCATAATCTCACACCTGTAAGTGTTGCAAATTGCATATATTAAACTTTGTATAGTTAACAAGATCAATCAAATGCAAACTACTTAACAAGATCAATCAAATGCAAACTACTTAACAAGATAAAAAAGAAACTAAAGAAGAGTAGAATAAAACTAAGCGAATGCAAGAGTAATATAACAAATATTAGAACTTGGAACATGCAAGAAATAAGAAAAAAAATGCATGAAAGCACTTCTCAGGGACAGATGCAATAACCTTTTCATTCATCTCTATTCCATGACAATTTATTTCCCCCCTCTTACTAGCCATTCCTATGAGAAACATTCCATTCCCTGTAGATACCATGATAGCATGGATTACATAAGCATGTATTTTATCCTCGTGAACTATAATCATAATGTTAACAATTAGGCCACAACAGTCAAATGAAGCATGTGTTGTCAAGTGTATATAGTAACAAATGAAGCTTCTAAAAGATATTGTAAATCACAATCTCTCCTTTCCAAACACCAATATGGTCACATGCATTGATGTAAGCACTTCACATTTATGGCAGATCCACACAGAGCAAAAGAGATACATGAAGGTATGGAAAATAAGAGTATATTGGTTGCTGTTTCCTCAGATATTCACTGTCGACTTTGCATTCCACTCATAAGTTTACACCTCTGATATAATTGATATCTGGCATCTTCTTATACTCAATTTATGTTTTCCAGAGCCATAAATTTTAAATGAAAATAATAATCAGCACAGAAAGGCAAAAGAGGCGATAATCATACCACTTCCAAGATCAACTATCAATTGTTGAGTTGGGTCATGGTAGATAGTCTTCCAGTCTACCTCAAATGGATATGCATATAAATACCAAGGATTAGAGGTCATGAGGTGCAAAAAATGTGAACTACTACATTATTGTTGATTCATGGATGCTTCTTAGTATATCAATACCAAATTAATAAGATATTACCAATGCCATAATATTATAGAGTTTTCAGCAACTATTGTTACACATAGACTCCAAAGTATCAATTCTACATGACATATAAACATAAACTACCAAACACGGAAATGAGAGAACTGTTATGAACTACATAGCAAACTACTAGGACTCATTATCTTGCATCCGTAACATAAATGACAAAACAACGAGGAAGACTGAAAAAATGCAAGCAGTAGGTGTAATATTCCAAGTATCAAAACACATAAACAAAAAATTATGTAATTAGCCAACTGAAGTTCTTATATTGCAGAAATTTGCTTCCTAACAGAGTACCCAACATAGCTAAAGAAACATGAAATCTTGCAAGATGTATTATAGATAAGAGATGAATTGTTAAATATTCCAATATTCAAAAAATCCAATCTCAACATCAATGACCTGAATAAGGATGTTATTTCATTAACTTGATAAAACAATGCTTCTTTAGTTATCATCTTCAATCATATTCACGAATCACATAATATTCACAGACAAGTCCCTTAATTAATGAAAAGCATTGCAACTAAGTAGCTGCCTAGTTATACTCAATAGATATCATCTTTCTCAATCAACAACCACTTCAAAATCCTAGCAACATCCTGTAATAAGCCTGGCAAAAGGAACAATTCTAATGAAATTTCAGGTGGAAAATTGATACCGTACCTGACTTTCTTAATGAGAATAGACTTGAGCTTGCGAGCGAGCGAGATCTTAGGATTGAAGCTTACGGTAGAGGGACTTGTGAGCGAGCACACGCTTCTCGGAGTTTTTTATGTAATGAATCTTCTTCTGCTTTATCATTCGCTCGATTCCGCTGGAAGTCATCTTCCTCTGCATTAGGGAAAGAGCCTGATCCAGGTTACCGTTCAACACCTTCACCCGGATGCCCCGCGAATGTTGAAGCGAAGACCTCAACAAGTTCATCACTGATCTCTCACTGCACTGCTTGAAGACTGATGCAAACTTGCTCGCCATGTCTTCACGAGGATTCAACGGATTCGGCCTTTCTAGGGTTTTTGAGGTTGGAGATGGAAAATGACGCCACAAATCCAATTGGGAGAATTGTAAGAAATAGATAACCTTTCTTCTTCTTTTCGCTTTTATGGCCGGCGACCGGGCTTCGTCTATCCGGGTGCGGATTTTGCCACAAGTATTGGCACGACGTTCCCAGTTCTCACGAACCACTACAGAGATGAAGCATAAACGGAGGAGGAAGAAACCTTGGGACTGCAAACTTGATAATCGATCATTAGTTATGGAGGCAAAAACCCCAAAGTGGAGCGTAACCTAGCTCAAGCGCAAACACACAGAGAGGCAAGCTGGATCGCGAGTGCTTTTGTAGCTTATTAGGCGGAGTGGCTGGTGGTGCTAGGGCGTTTCTCAATCCGGAGCAACAAGGACGAAGGGCGCAAATCGATTTGGGGCTAGGGTATGAGAAGAGTGATCGAGCAAATCGATTAATTTTGGCTCAAGATAACAGTCAACACAAATATTCCGGGTGTTTGATAAAAATAATAATAATTAAGCTCACAAATAACACAGAATTCAATTTCACGAGATATATAAACGTGCATATAACCCGTGCATTAATAGATACAGGTTATTTTATTCTCTCATCCGTTTATATAACCCGGATAGATAAACGTCCGGGTTATAATTAACATCAACTTTTTCCAACACTCTAATATCTCAACAATCTAACTCCCGGGTTATTTGCCTACGAGATATTAGATGTTTTTTGTAGTAGTGAAATTTTTGCGGACAAGGGTGTTGTTGCTTTTCATGGGATGCGGAAGAATATTTATCGAGGTATTTCTTTTCCTTTACACGCTAGATCGTGATTGTTGGTGTGTAATTTAGGCGGTATCATGTGGACAAATTAGTGATTTGTATATATTGGTTATTGCACTTGAGGGGAGTATTCGTTTGTTGGTGTATAGGATTGTCGTGTATATTTTTCATCAAATGGTCATGCCGAGTCTTTGTTGCAGTGGTGAGTTCCCACCATTTTTTTCCTTCTCTCTTTATTTATTTATTTAAGTGATGGTAGTTTTACAATATGATCTATATTTTGTCTTCGTAGGTTGGCTACGAACTCTGAAGATGTTTTGTCTAGACATTACAATTGTTGGGCTTGGATGTTGCGGCTCTCCTTTGAAGACTTATACGATTGCATGGGTTATTGCTATGAAGGTAAATTGATCTATGTTCCATTTTTCTTTGTCGGGGATTACCTTGTTTGATTAAGGTGTCCATTAGGGTAGGTGATATTTGTAATATATTTGTTTATCCATTACTTGATTTTGATAATGTTGATAGGCGAACGAGGTCGACATACATCATACCGTCAAAATTGATTTTTTTATCGACGATTTCGAGGATTACAGTGTGAGGAGTGCTCTTGCATGTAGTCATTGTGGTAATGGCTCAAAGTATGTGTATTATGGTCGGTTATTTGTGATTTTTTAATTTATTCCGTTTGTTTTTAGTGATATATTTGATTTGTATATTCTTTTCTTCTCTATTTTTTTGGCAATGCACGCTTTATTTTGACTTTGTTTCTTCCGATAATAGTGGTAGTATTTCATTAACTGATCAGACACAGACAACCAAACACATTATTGGTATAAGGGCTTAGGGTTATCATGTCAGAACGTGGAGGTGTGTTTTTTAGGGTTTAGGGTCCTTGAGTGGTGAATATAAATGTTTATATGATTTGACTTTTGTTTTTTTTAATTATTGTAGGAGCGCGATGTTATTCTTACGGAAATGAGAATGTCTTAATTTTTGTACGAAGACATATCCACTTGTGTTATATCATGTTCCTTCGTTGTTGCTCCATCATGGTGTTGTTAAGTGAAGTTTGAAGAATGTTGATTCTGAATGAATTGAGTGTGGTTTCCGGTGTAGTGATTTGTAAATTGTGTTTATGATGACGAGGAAGTGTTGTGTGTAGCCGAAGACTCTTTTTTGTGTGTTATACGGTCGGTATATGTATTGTGCATTGGTTCAAAGAATAGTAAAACTCTATTTTTTGTTGTGAATCGTAGACGTGTACTACGTTGGAAAAATAGCATTACGTTTGTAGTGATGCTTTAGTGTTAGCCACATAATGAATTGATTTTTCGGTTACCGTATACACGTGTTTTATGGAATTATTATGCCGTACATCCTTTTGGTCTCAATGAAATGTTCTTCATCGTTGTTGTACAATAGTGTGTTGTAGTTTTGTTAGTTTCCTATTTTACATGATGCATGGTTTGATTTGATTTTTGATGAATTGTTAGTGTGTTTGTTTGTTTGTTTGTTTTCTTGGTGCTATGTGTGGTTGTGAACCTCTATTTGTGTGAGATTAATGTTTTCTCAATTGTTTCTGATAAAAAAATTAGGTGCATTGTTGGTACAAGTTTGCGTGGTAGCGTGATGCCTCAGCACGTTGTTGATGAGTCCTCCACCAGAAAAAGGATGTGTAGTGGTAAGAAAAAATAGATTGTTTTCTAAGCAATTGGCCTTGCTTATGTAGGGACGACTGCGATGAGGATGCATAATCAAAAGTATGTTCTTGTTGTGGTGCAATTACTATCAAAATTGAATGTCCAACGATATGTTGTTACAATAGAGAGGTAATATTGGCTCCAAAGTTAATGCTTAATGCGCTGAATAGCTTGTTTACTGGTACTGATGAGATTAACGATCACTTCAGACAATTCTCTCGTGTTTATAATAACTTCTTCAAGTTTAGCTCGTTGGGTGGTAATATCAGGTGTTTTACAAAGACGATAATTCATACCTTGCAGTTATAGGGTCAGTTTTATCATTTTTTGCCTAATCACTTGCCATGAGACAATGGTCCAACCTTTCTCTAGATGTATTTCTATGACGAGGCTTTAGAGTTAGATACGCGCTTAAATCGTTTCATAGAGTTGCGTCCTCAAATAAAGCAACTCCTTATATGTATCATGAAACTCAATCCCTATTCTCGTTTTTTTCTTTCGCTTAGAGAATTTCAGGCGACGACTGATTTCATGATTGGGATATCAACGAATCCTATTTTAGATCAGCATGTTGTTAAAGTTCCGACGTTAGATGAGGTTGCGACTAGTTAAATGAAATGTAATCCAAATTGGCGAGAGGTGAGGAAGTTTATTCGTGTGGGGGAGAAACCTCATGATCGACCTGACATTCTTACACGCGCGTTTAAGTCCAAGTTAGCTCTCTTGAAAGATAAAAAAACGTTTTTGGTGAGGTGGCTTCATGGTCCAAACGTTTTTAGATGTTGAATTTCAAAAATGTGACTTTTCACATGGTCATTTGCTTATAATCTTAGAATCGGTAAACAAGATGTTAAATCCTGATAATAAGTGAGTGTTGAGTTACCTTCACAGGAAAGTCTTGTTTTACGTTCACTTGTTATATAGCACATGATGCATGGTGCATGTGGTTATTTGATTCCCAAATATGCTTGAATGAAAAAAAAAATCTGCGTTCCAAGTGTCGTTTCAATTACCCACAAGAATATGCAAAATTTAATATATGTGCTAATGATTGTTATCATATTTACACGAGGGATAATGGTGATTTTGCAGTAGCTAGGGTAAAAAGGTTAGATAACAGATAGGTGATTTCTTACAATCCATATCTACTTGTGGACTTTGACTATCATCTAAATGTTGAGATATGTTCTACAACAAAGGTTGAAATGTATTTTCAAATTTTTTTATGTAAGGGTCATGATCGAATATCTTTTGACATTGAAAGAAACTAGATGGAAAATAATGATGTGATACAGAACTATCAATCTGCTCGTTGGGTTAATCCTCTTGAAGCATCCTGGAGGATTTTTGGTTTTGATTTATACGATATTAGTCCTCCGGTTATTCCTCTACAAATACATATTCCCAATATGCAATGTACAACTTTTTGGGAACATGAAAATTTGCATACTGTTGTTGAGGACAAAAGTAAGAGATCAACAATGCTCACAAAGTACTTTCGCGCGAATGCAGCATTGAATTTTGATTCTCGCCATCTATACGTTGAGTTTCCAAGATATTTTGCATTGGAGAGTAGTGGAAAAAAAGGTGGTCTCCAAGAGCACAAAGGCCTTGTATTGGTAGGTTGACCTATGTGAGTCCTTCGGAAGGAGAAATGTACTATTTGAGATTGCTTCTTGGTAATATCGTAAATTCAACGTCTCTTGATGATTGATGACTATTGGTGGTCATAAATACAAAACATTAAGGTAGTCATGTGAATAGCGCAAATTTCTTGGACAAGACTACTATGCAGATCTATGCGTGGAAGAGGTCGCGCAAGTACATATGACATGTACTTTACGGCAATTGTTTGTCAAGTTTTTGATTTTTTTGAATAGTGTTGATCCTTGTAATTTGTGGCATAAAGTTATTATGATATGTCTGAAGAATTTGATCATGCCTTTCCAATTGACCGTTCTAAAATTCTCTATTTGACTTTTACTGAGGTGGAAAAGTGTCTTGAATCTTTTGGAAAGAAAATGAAGATTCCAATATACTAGTGCCTAATGATATTGATATTTTCGCCTCTAGAGTGACTAGAGATATAAGTGATGTCGTTAATGCTCCTACTCATGTTGCTTATATAAATACCATGGAGAAGCTTAATGCTGATCAGCAACGTGCATATGATTGTATCATGGTTGCTGTTGTGAATGATAAAGGGGGCGCCTTCTATAATGATGGTCTTAGTGGTACAAGTAAAACATTTTTATATTGGGCTCTATATGCTAAAGGTTCGATCCCTTGAGAAGATTGTCCTACCCACTGCCACGTCTTGAATTGTCACTTCTAATAAACCAACTGGGAGAACTAAAGTGAATGTATGGGAAAATGGTGGATGGTGGTTGAGAGCAGTTATAATGGTTCATGCGCAAAAGAATAAATGTGAGGTCTTTCTTCCATTGAAGAATAAATTTTTAGAGGTTGACTAATCTGGAATGCAATTGCATTGCATTTTATGAAGAAATTACCCTTCTTGTTATTTTTCGGTTGTTTTATAAAACGGTCTATTTTTAAACGACTATACTCATGTATGTTGGGTTATGGAGCTTGAAGCGTAAAGGAAGAACGCGTAAAGGCTCGCACGGTCACCGACACGGTTTGCAGAGAAGGCAACTGAGAGGAGCCGCCGTCCCGCGGTGGAACTGGACGCCTCGTGGTGGAACTGAAGAGGAGCCTCCGCCCCACGGTGGAACTGGACGCCCCGCGGTGGACACCCCACGGAAGGAAGCCTAAAGACGAGTACGGTTAATGGCACGGTTTGTTAACCGTGCAGGACCTTTTTCGGGAGTTAGATGGGCCGTTTTCGCGTGTTGCATCTTGGGCCCATTAGGTTTAGTCCGTGTTGTTATTTAACCCTAGTTGATCAATTGTAATCTTTGATCGTCGTTATCGTTGTCATCACATTATTGAGAGGAGAAAACCCTGGCTTGGTAGTGTCCCCAGACGTAGTCAATTCTTTGACGAACTGGGTTAACAATTCTCGTGTTCTTTACTTCGTTTTTCCTTCGTTACTACGTTCGAATCCTAACAACTGGTATCAGAGCTGGTTTTGGTGGTGACGATGGAAGGCGGAAGATCACCGGTGGAGAAGTTCGATGGAACGGATTTCGGATTCTGGAAGATGCAGATCGAAGATTACCTGTACGGTAAAGATATATTGGATCGCTACACCTCTGGAGATTTCGGAAAAGTCTATCTTGCTGATGATGAGGCTTTGAAAATCGTGGGGAAGGGTGATGTGCGAATCAAGGCGTCGAATGGATCTGTGCTGAAGTTGCATGGAGTAAGGCATATTCCTGGTTTGAAAAGAAACCTGCTTTCCATTGGTCAGTTGGATGACGAGGGTTATGAAGCAACCTTCGGCTGCAATAGCTGGAAGATAACCAAAGGAGCTATGGTAGTAGCTCGAGGAAAGAAGGAGGGAACGTTGTACATGACAAGCAACGTCCGGGATAGCATTGTTGTTGCAGGAGTAAACTTTGACGCAGATTTGTGGCACTATCGTCTGGGCCACATGAGTCAGAAAGGGATGAAGGTGTTATGCTCGAAGGGTTTGCTGCCAGGTCTCAAATCCGTTGATATCGGATTGTGTGAAGACTGTGTGCTCGGGAAGCAGAAAAGGGTAAGCTTTACGAAGGGCGGTAGAACCTTGAAGAAGCAGAAGTTGGAGTTGATCCACAATGACTTATGGGGGCCAGCACCTGTGACATCTCTGGGTGGAGCGTCATACTACATGACCTTCATTGACGATGCTACAAGAAAGGTATGGGTCTATTTTCTGAAGCAAAAGTCTGATGCATTTGACTCTTTCAGAAAGTGGAAGGCTCTAGTAGAAACTGAAACAGGTCTTAAAGTGAAGTGTTTGAGATCTGATAATGGTGGGGAGTATGAGCTTCGTGAGTTCAAGAAGTTTTGTGCTGAGAATGGAATTCGCATGGAGAAAACCTTGAAAGGAACCCCTCAAGAGAACGGCATCATTGAACGTATGAACATGACCCTGAATGAACGTGCTAGGAGCATGAGGCTGAAGTGTGGGGTTCCGAAGATGTTCTGGGCGGATGCAGTCAATACTGTTGCATTCTTGATCAACCGAGGGCCATCTACTCCCTTGAAGAATGGGATTCTAGAGGAGGCTTGGAGTGGCAAAGAGGTAAATCTGTCCTTTCTTCGGATATTTGGGTGCGTTTCATATGTTCATATTGCTCTTGTTGAGAGAAGCAAGCTGGATGCAAAGTCTGTCAAGTGCACGTTTATTGGATATGGTGGTGATGATTTCGGATATCGGTTCTGGGATGACCAGAACAGAAAGGTTATTCGCAGTCGAGACGTCATGTTCAATGAGCAGGTGATGTACAAGGATAGTCTGGGTGCATCAGAAACAGCTAGTATAGGACCTGAGGTTGTGGAGTTAGATATCTCAAACTCGGGTGGGAGCAAGGTGGTTCGTAACAACCAGGAGGCTGTTGAGGAGGGGCCGAGCACCCCAGTGATTCCGCTGCGGAGGTCCACCAGAGAGCGTGGATCGCCTGATAGATTTTCGCCTTCAAACTACTATCTTTTGTTGACTGATGGTGGTGAGCCAGAGTGTTATGCAGAGGCATCTCGTGGAGAACATGTGAGCAAGTGGAAGCTCGCCATGGATGATGAGATGGATTCGTTGTTGACCAACGGAACCTGGGAACTAGTTGAGCTTCCAGTAGGCAAGAAGGCATTGCATAACAAGTGGGTTTACAGAATCAAGGAGGAGGCGAATGGAAGCAAGCGTTACAAGGCAAGGCTGGTTGTGAAAGGATTTCAGCAGAAATACGGTATTGACTATACTGACGTTTTTACTCATGTGGTGAAACTGACTACTATACGTTTAGTGCTGAGTATGGTGGCTACAGAGAACCTAGAGTTACAGCAGATGGATGTAAAAATGGCCTTCCTTCATGGGGACTTAGATGAAGACATCTACATGAAGCAACCTGAGGGCTATGTGTCAAAGGGTAACGCTGAGCTTGTGTACAAGTTGAACAAAAGCTTGTATGGTCTGAAATAAGCTCTGAGGCAGTGGTACAAGAAGTTTGATGGATTCATGCACGGAATTGAGTTCGTGAGGAGTGAAGCTGACCATTGTTGCTACTTCAAGAAGGTTGACAACGGCTACATCATATTGCTGCTATATGTTGATAACATGCTGATAGCAGGCTCTAGTGCTCGAGAAGTGAGCAAGTTGAAGAAGCAGTTGTCTGAACAGTTTGCCATGAAGGACCTTGGAGAGGCTAAGCAGATTCTGGGTATGCGGATTGATCGAGATAGGAAGGCTGGAAAGTTGTATCTGTCGGAGGCTGAGTATATCAAGAAGGTCTTGAAGAGATTCAGTATGCAGGATGTGAAGCCAGCCAAAGTTCCTTTGGGTAGCCATTTCAAGCTATCTAATAGGGACTCACCTAAGAGTGAAGAAGGGCGTGCGCAGATGCAAAGGACTCCATATGCTTCAGCAATTGGCAGTTTAATGTATGCAATGGTGTGTACAAGGTCAGACATTGCACATGCAGTGGGAGTGGTTAGTCGCTTTATGGGGAACCCTGGGAAGGAGCATTGGGAAGCTGTGAAATGGATCCTTAGATACTTGAAAGGTACCACAGAGCAAGCCTTGTGCTTTGAAGGCAAGGAAGTCGTGCTAGCAGGGTATGTGGATGCAGACTTGGCATCAAGTGACCTCGACAAGAGAAGGAGTACAACTGGGTATGTCTTTACATTGGGTGGTACTGCGGTCTCTTGGGCTTCTAAGCTGCAGAAAGTTGTAGCTTTGTCTACGGCAGAAGCTGAGTATGTTGCAGTGATTGAGGCTAGTAAAGAGATGGTATGGTTGCAGAATTTCTTGCGTGAATTGGGGAAGGAGCAGGGGGACAACATTCTATACAGCGATAGTCAGAGTTCCATCCACTTGGCGAAGAATCCAGCATTTCATTCGAGGACTAAGCACATAGAGTTGAAGTATCACTACATACGGCATCTCTTGGAAAGAAAGGTCTTGCAGTTGATGAAGATTCGTGGAACTGAGAATCCTGCAGACATGCTGACTAAGGTTGTGACCTTAGAGAAGTTGAAGCTTTGCATGGCTTCAACAGGCCTCGGTAACTGAGTTGAAGGCCTGGCACTACTACTAGATATGGGTAGATGAGGAGGATGATTATGATTGGATCAGTCTCCAGGTGGGAGATTGTTGGGTTATGGAGCCTGAAGCGTAAAGGAAGGACGCGTAAAGGCTCGCACGGTCACCGGCACGGTTTGCAGAGAAGGCAACTGAGAGGAGTCGCCGCCCCGCGGTGGAACTGGACGCCTCGCGGTGGAACTGAATAGGAGTCGCCGCCCCGCGGTGGAACTGGACGCCCCGCGGTGGACACCCCACGGAAGGAAGCCTAAAGACGAGCACGGTTAATGGCACGGTTTGTTAACCGTGCAAGACCTTTTTCGGGAGTTAGATGGGCCGTTTTCGCGTGTTGCGTCTGTAACACCCTGGGCTAGAGGTGCTACAGTGCCATAGTCCCGAAGGACTATAAGGCGGGTGAAATAAAAATTTGCAAACATATCCCATACATAATATATACCAAAAGCAGCACATCGGAAAAACCTGTAAAACCTGTCCAAAGTTGAAACCATAATCAACTTAACATACAGAAAGTACTACAATTTACAAACCAGAAACCAACAACCAAAGACCAAAAGCCAAAAGCCAATACAACAAGTTCGACCACTTCAAGGTCCAAAACCAAAACGATACATACAATCAAGTCAAAGTCTCAAACCAAAAGTAGAGTTCTCGACTCCAAAACCGACGGTGATCAGGATCCTCCTTGCTGGCGCTAAATCTGCAAAGCCTGATTGACTGGGGGACCCGATACCCCAGCCAACCACGACACGTAAACCGAGGTTGGTCAGTCTTTTGAAAGACTATGGCAAGACTAGCCGAGCCCAAACAGTTCAAACAATAACAATCAATATAAAATCAATCAATTCAACCAAAATAAGATACATATATACCAACACATTATCCGACCATACAACCAAAAGAGCTCAACTCTTAAACGCAATAACTCCAACACAATTCATTCCAACCCATCACCGGCGAGACTCTCAACACCTAAACCAACTATCCAATCACACATCAAAACACAACATAACACACGCTATCACATAAATCAACCATTACTCATCCTTATTCAACTCTACACGATACTAACCTCTTTCTATCAAACCTCAAACTCATCACAAGCATAAACGAATAGAACGGTCCAATCCAACTTCCTCTTCAATACTAATACCTCCAATCCAACTCCATGCACATACACAATCTCTTATTATCGACTTACAACCAAAGCTAACCAATAAGACTGAACTCACTACTGCACTATACAACAAATTCAATTAACCTGCACATCCACAAACACATAAGCATCAACGATATAATTATCACATAACACAATCATAACCTAAATAACGGTCCAGGCCAGCCACCCTTCTGGTGCCGCCGGTTCGTCACCCTAGACTACAACTCATACATCAAACTCAACTCGTATTGGCTCACACCCTCAAGATGGGAAACCAATCTAAACACTCAATCAACGCAACCGACCTTCATAACCCACTAGCTACCAACAACCATACCAACAGAAATTACCACCTTGACCAGATACAATCAACCACTAAACACACGTAATTTAACAACCACAACCAATGGCCAACAATGGCCCACAACCACAACTAATAACAATCAACATCCAACATAACCCAATTATCAACATACAACCAAATTACCAACACAACCACTTAGTCAAGTACATAATCAACATTTATCACAAATCCACGTATTCAGGTACACAACCAATATCATTAACACAACCACTTAATCAAGTACACAACCAACATTCAACACATAACCAACACACACAACCACCAACACCTCCAATCCAACCTCCGTCTCCACCACCACATCACCGGGTGAGACAATTCACAACATCTCCGTCTCCACCCCCACATCACCAAGATGAGACAATTCACAACATCTCCGTCTCCACCCCCACATCACCAAGGTGAGACAATTTACAACATCTCCGTCTCCACCCCTACATCACCAAGGTGAGACAATTCACAACATCTCCGTCTCCACCCCCACATCACCAAGGTGAGACAATTCACAACATCTCCGTCTCCACCCCCACATCACCAAGGTGAGACAATTCACAACCTCTAAAACCCACTATCCATCACCATACCAACCAATCAAACAACACGACGACAGTCAAAATCACATAACCACACCTCATCACACATTATCACATATCATCACACACACAACATCACACATTATCACATATCCTCACACACACATCATCACACAATATCACACATATATATATATTCACCCAAGTAACTTTAAAATCAATAATCCAATCAAACCACATCAGTCCATCTACAACACGGGACAATTACTAATGTACCCACACATTCACACACACACAATCCAACACACGCATACACACATTCAATCCAACACACACATACGATCCATACACACACACACACATTCAATCCAACACACACATACGATCCACACACACACACACATTCAATCCAACACACACATACGATCCACACACACACACACACACATACACACACACACATTCAATCCAACACACACACACGATCCAACACACACACACGTGTCAACAGACACTATCAACAACAATCAATCACATTTAGTCACAATTGACTACCACGTCAACATTTAATCAAATACGATACAAGACAAATTATATCACACGCACATACCCATATTCAACCAAGCAACGGTAAACTTAATTATGAAATAAATTAAGCATAAATCAATTTATAAAAATATATAAGTTAGCAAGGATCCTCTTGCCTCAAGTCGAACCGCAACAACCCCAGAGGTCTCCAAACCACTCGAACAAACCTGCGAAATCAATCCGAGCAAAACCCTGGCGTTAAATTCATACCAAGCCACAACTAGAAAAACCCCAAAATTCAAACCCTAAATAATACCTTCACAAAATTCAGCAATCACACCTACAAAAATCAACCCAATGGCTCACGAAATTGCTCTTTCACTGCCCACGAAGGATAAATCAACATCAATTCAGACCACTATACAACATCAATTCGAACCACACAATATCAATTCGAACACATACAAAAATTCAGCCAAAATCGAATTAACCCTTAACTCATCAGCTTACCTTGTCGACAACCCCATCCACCACACGAACCAACTACACCGGACAGCAACTCAACAACACCGCACCACCGAGCAACAGGACGCGACGACAACAACTCCGTCTTCAGTGGGGAATTCGCACACCAGCAGCCACAGTCACCGGAATCGCCCCCCTCTCGTCATCGGAGTACAGCAGCGACCACCAGCAGTGGCGACGGTGGCACAACCCAACAGCAGCGAGCACAACCCCAACAGCAAAATGCAGCAACAACAACCACAAACTGCAATGAACACCAGCGAGCTGTCCAGCAAACAGAGGAGGAAGAGGAGACGAACGGCGGTGGTCCGGGTCAAGCTCGCCGGAGGAGAAGTGGTTGGGCAGGGAGTCGGAAGGAGCACAGCTGCGCAGTGGGAGCTTCACGAAGGAGACGAAGTTCGGGGTCCTGCGTTCGCCCCTTTCCTGATTTCCTTCCTCCCCAATTTCAGCTTTGTTGACTTATATAGTCAAAGTAATAATTCACCCTTTAATTTACCCATTTTCCAGACTTAATAGTCTCGGTAAAAATTGTTTTTACCATTTTGCCATTTTTATAACCTTTGGGGTATTTCAGCGTCTTGGGCCCATTAGGTTTAGTCCGTGTTGTTATTTAACCCTAGTTGATCAATTGTAATCTTTGATCGTCGTTATCGTTGTCATCACATTATTGAGAGGAGAAAACCTTGGCTTGATAGTGTCCCCAGACGTAGTCAATTCTTTGACGAACTGGGTTAACAATTCTCGTGTTTTTTGTTTCGTTTTTCCTTCGTTACTAAGTTCGAATCCTAACAACGTAATATATGTTGTAGTGAAGGAAGAGCAAAAAAATATGATAATAATTTCATACGTAATTCATCGTATCCTTTTTATAATTGTTTATTTCTAGATGTCACATACATTATTGCATCATTCATCGTCAAGTTTCTAATTTACGGTAATATGATTACTAGTTCTATGATACTTGACCTTATCCCATCGTTTATTTTACATGAGCATGTAATGAATAAAATTCTCATATTTTGACACATTGCGTGATCACGCTTTTACGTCTGTATGACGGATAGTAATTTATAATTTAGTAATTTGAAGAGGGATGTATCTTAGCAAGATAGAATATAGTAGGTTCAGTGTTGTTATTTTTTCGATTTATAATTATTGTTGATTATAACGTGTAGTAGTAAAATAGAATAGTACAAATTTGTTTTTGAATGGTACACAGTCTTGAAGAACGAATTTAATTGTAGTATATTTATATTAGACAATCAGATTACTATTTGTGCCTACTTTAGGTTCAAAATAATTTACATATGAGCACGTAGTTTACGTGCCTATGAATGATATTGGAAAAGTTACACGTTGATGAGTGATATATGTTTCACACATTTGTCAAGACACTGTAGATATACTTACAACTGCATGCATTGAATCAATTTCTTGCATATTTAAATATTAGATTGCATTTCTAAGAAATGGCATAGAGATATCGTAATTGTCTTATTTCAATATTTTAGAACGTTGTGTAAGACCTCTGTTCAAAGTACTTCACAATGCTGTAATGGTTTTATTTGTTTTAGTATCACTTTTTTTATTTCCCTTTTTAGTGCGCTGCTCGACCCCTTATATCATGGGCGAGCAAAATAAATGGCAATTTTAAACAAAATGATACGATCAGCGAAGCTTTGTATTCACCTAACACCTAAATCCTGAATGTTGATGTATCATTTTTGCATGTAAAAGTGGTGAGATGATGTAGTGTAAAGGTGTCAACAAAGCTTTTTTTCATGGTGTTGTTCATTCATTGGCTTGAGTTTTTGGCTATTTTATCTTTTCTTCCTCCATAGCAAAATTCAAGTTTTTGCCTTCGTAAGTACACCCGGAATTTCGTAGTAACTACGAGATTGCCATCGAAAGGGGTGTATGTGTTCATGTATGGTTAAGCCACATGTTTGTAGGTGAATTAGGTGTCACCTTATAGTTGCATTTGGTATGTGCTAATGTAGTGTTTACAATTGTTAGATATTTGTGTGCTAGGTGTCAACTTATAAATGTAGTTTGTGCTTGGTGTTAACTTATTGGTGTAGTGTTAACAATTGTTACATTTTGTGTGACAAAATTAGTGTAGTGTTTACATTTGTTAGACTTTTATGTGCTAAGTGTCAACTTCTAAATGTAGTGGGTGTTAGGTGTCAATTTATATGTGTAGTTGTTAGATTAAATTCTTAAATTGTTAAATTTTGTGTGGATAAGGTCATGGCTATTTAAGGTTCCAAATGCATCACTTCTTCTCATCTCTTGCTCACGGCTTCAAATTTGAAAGAAGGTTTGTGTTTATGATGATTATGATTTTGATAATACGTTTGGTTATATATATGTTGTTATTGTTATTATTGTTATATTAGAGAAGTAATGGAGCGATTAAGGTGGGCTTTGTCTCTTGGTTGTGCTACAGTTTGTGTATGGTGTTGTTATTTTAGTGTTTGTGTTTGGAAATGTGTGTTGGTTGTGTAATTCATGCTTGCGTCGTGTTAGTGTGTGGTTAAGCCACATGTTTGTAGGTGAATTAGGTGTGACCTTATAGTTGCATTAGGTGTGTGCTAATATAGTGTTTACAATTGTTAGATATTTGTGTGCTAGGTGTCAACTTATAAATGTAGTTTGTGCTAGGCGTTAACTTATTGGTGTAGTGTTAACAATTGTTACATTTTGTGTGGCTATATTAGTGTAGTGTTTACATTTGTTAGACTTATATGTGCTATGTGTCAACTTCTAAATGTAGTGGGTGTTAGGTGGCAATTTATAGATGTAGTTGTTAGATTAAATTGTTAAATTGTAAAATTTTGTGTGGCTAAGGCCATGGCTATTTAGGGTGCTAAATGCATCACCTCTTCTCATCTCTTGCTCACGGATTCAAATTTGAAAAAAGGTTTGTGTTTATGATGATTATGATTATGATATTATGTTTGGTTATATATAGAGTTTGGATCATATGCGGAGCACTCTTCCCGTACGGACGTGCGGAGCATGCACTTTAGGGCCTTATTTGTGCACTTTAATGTCTTATTTGTGCACTTTTTCAAAAAAAAAAAAACTTTTACAAATTGTTTTCCAAGCATTTTTCAAAATTTTTGCAAAAGTGCACAAATAAGGCTCTAAAGTGCACAAATAAGGCCCTATAGTGCATGTCCGCACGTCCGCACGGGAAGAGTGCTCCGCACCGGAACCGCATATGTTGTTATTGTTATTATTGTTATATTAGATAAGTAACGGAGTAATTATGGTGGGCTTTGTCTCGTGGTTGTGCCAAAGTTTGTGTATGATGTTGTTGTTTTAGTGTTTGTGTTTGGCAATGTGTGTTGGTTGTGTATTTCATGCTTGCGTATTCGATGCTTGTGTTGTATAATTGTTTGATTTGGATTATTTTAGTGTGTCTTAATTGTGATTGCATGTGATAAATGTTCCGAATATATATTTAGCGATGTCCAACATATCGTTTTATGCAACATAAGGGTTAATCCTTGATTTTGTTCCTCACAATTGAATAGATTTTTGTGTTGGTGAAGCGTTGCAATGGCTCCCAAAAAGGTGTTTCTCTCGAATTCGAGGAATTGTTACGTTCGGTTAGAAGTTACAATAAAAATTGAACCTATTAAAAACGTTGGAAAGATGAGGTTTCAACTTGTTATTCTTCATGACGAACGGGTACGCTGGCATGTTCTTTTTTGTTGTGATATTATGCTACAGATCAAATGTTCTTTCCTACTCTGTCTTATTAAATTTGTTTTTTTTTTCTTTTACTTGTACGTATTTGCCCTTTAAGGTGATAAGGTTTGCCTTACACTTTTTGGTTATTATGTTGATATCTAAGGATTTTAGAAGAGGAAGTATTCTATGATTTTACAAATGTTACGATCAAAGACGGCAATAACGGTCCATATCCACACATAACCGCCTCATCTTCCGCAATCTGTGTCACAGAGGGTGTTCCATGTGTATTCACGCCAGATTATATTTCAATTGCTACTGCTCTCGATATTGAGTCGTTTGAAGAAGTTTTTGGTACGTTTCACGATTGAGTAGCTTTGCCTCTTATTTCATTGTGATAGATTTGATCGAAGTTCGTAGTCTTTGTTGCAGATCTGGTTGCCGTTATTGTCGATACTAGCCCAGTCAAGGAGAGGCAGAATTGGGAGGGTCAATTGTAAAAATGGCAAAGTTTTATATTATTGATGATAGGTACGTCTACATTGTATGTTTTCGTCCTTAAACATTTGTTGTGGCATTACTCATTGTGTTTTTCCCTCTTGTGCATTTTGCAGTTGTTGTGATGTAATAACATTAGTTCTTTGGGGCGAAGCGACCCATGCTGTAGAACATTTTGGCCAGCAAGGTGATGAGAAATGTATTGTTGGCTTCGAGGGGGTGTGTAAGAACGTTTATCGAGGTATCGTTTTGGATATTTAATTTATTATTATTATACATTGGCTCTGAGTTTTTATGTGTATTTCATATAACTTCATGACCACGATGGGTTGATTTTTTAGACTAATATACAAGATAATAACAATACGGAATCAAATCATATAATCCAAGTAAAATATAGATAAAAAGTATGTGAAGACCAATTTTATTTTTACATCAATATTAATTTCATATATATAGTTGAATGTTTAAAATAATATATAAATATATATATATATTTATATCATAAAATGTAATCATGTTGCAATGTGTTCTGGGTGAATCAAATAAATTTTGGCCAAGAAATATATATATCATGAAATGTAATCATGTTGCAAGGTGTTCTGGGTGGATCAAATAAGTTTTATTTTTTATATTTTTGCTTTTGTATCGCTTTTTTAAAGGAGAATGTTCCATCAAGGGAATATATGATTGTCATGTTTGCTTTAAGCCAAACGGTCTTCGTTCCAACGCACTCAGAAAATGGTATTGTTGTTGTTTGGCATGTGTACTTTATAGTTATCTGCTGTGGTTTCCTTGTCATGTTTTTTGTAGATTTTAGAGCGCTTTTTGTAGGTTGCAAAATGAGCCTAACATTTTGGTATCACGGAAAGATGCGCTTCTCACCTCGCAAAGGAATCCCATTCCTGTTTACATTAAGACTATGTATGAGGGACTTGAAATGAAGGTTTCGCTATTATGTGGACTTTGGTTGTGTTTGATTTCATTTGTTCATTTTTTCCTGTTTCTGTAAACTTAGTGGTATTGTAGTATTGTAATTGTAAACTTCTTGCGTCCTTTTTTTATTTGTGATATTGTAATTGTAAATTTTCAGGCTAATGAGATATAGGTTGGCGGTCTTGTTAAGATTTATGCTTCAATTGCTGATGTAATGGAATGTGACATAAGGACCGCTTTGGGTTGTGTCCGATGTGGTAAAGGTTGCGACGCTAAATATGGTGATACATTCCTCTGTGGCTCTTGCAACAAACACTCCACTTGCACTACAAAGTAATCTATGTTGTGCTATTTGTTTTTAACTGCATCATTATACATTCATTTACTATGTACACGCTATTAAAATGTTGGATGTGTTTCTCGTAGGTTGTATATGGATTTCACCGCTTCTGATCAAACTGGTTCGATGGTTTTATCTACGAATACCCATTCAGCTAAGTCTATTCTCCAGATCAAGGCTGATACATTTCTCACTAAAGCTGATGAGGTATTCGTACTACTGTTTCACTTATTTGTATTTTTAAGCTAGCATCACATACTCCTATGGATCATCAATAACGTGTAATTCTTATTTAACTGTATTTTAGGAGCGTGATGATGTGCTACGTACCGTACGAGAATCAATAATTGGAAAACAGTTCTTGTTTGTAGTCACTCCACTCCCAGGTTTATTACGTGATCATGATGTTATCAAGTGGTTGCTAAAGTATGTTGATGTAGAGTAGACGGCGACACCTATGTTTTAGTGTACTACCCCACTTTAAATAGTAAGAAAAAGAACATGTGCTACTATGTTTCCTCTTATGGGTGTTCAATTTTGTATCATCTATGTACTCTTGAGGAAGAGAGGCCACGAGTCACTACTCTTGAAGAAGAGAGGCCACGAGTCACTGCCTATGCATAAATTAAGTTTTTTGTGTGTGTTTATGTGTATTTGTGTTTTCGTGTTATTGTTTCTGATTATGTCTAAAGACATGACATATTTTGTATCGTCTTTCATGCTCTTTTGGGTGCGCATTTGTGTCTTCAATGATTCGTTGTGGTGTTCTTACTTCCTTTGATTATGAATTTGACGTCAAATGTTGTGAAATCTTGTCTATGTTGCCGACTTCTATAAAACTTTCTCTCATGCAACAACTTTAAAATGTTCATTTGTATAAATATATTATTGCTTTTCCATTTCAGGTTTGCTATGTCTTTGAATACGTGATTACTGTTATGCGTACGAACGCTAAAAAGGCCGGTTCTTCCAAGCAGAAACGACAAAAAAATGTCGATTCTGAAGAAATTATCCACAAGGCTTTAGGATCAACGCATGTGGACAATAGTACAATTCTGTTGCCTCCTTTAACCGTTTGTGAGTTTTGTCATGCTGTTAAGTTTGGGTTTGAATGCCCTTCTCTATGCTGTCAGAAGGGTCAGGTAATGTTAGCTCCAATCTGGAATTCTAATATTATTGACGATCTTTGTATTAGGCCCAACGAGTACGGCATACACTTTCGTCAATACTCGTGTCTATTCAATAATTTCTTTGCCTTCAGTTCCATTGGTGGCCATATGCAGTCTTACACGAAATCTGGCGCGCATACTCTTCAGTTACAAGGCCAATTATATCATTTTCTACCTAATCTTCTCCATGTTGATGGTACTCCTAATTTGTTACAGATGTATTTTTATGATGGACCCTTGGAAATAGATGCGCGCATGAACGTGTTCGCAACTTTTGCAGATTTGCTACCTGAGGTAATACATGCATTGATGGCAGTGACCGAAGTTAATCCGTATGCTCATTTTTTCCGCTCACTTAAGGATGTTGGTGTGAGCAAGAACATTAAAAATCGAATATTAAACAATCCAGTTCTTGATCAAAGGACATTCACTGCCCCAACTTCTAATGAGGTCGCCGCTATTTTGGTTAAAGGCTCGTCCAATGATATTATACACAGCCCTGATATAGTTGTTCATGATCATGGAAATCGTCCCCATCGTGTGATGTATTTTTTCAGTTGTTATGATCCGTTGCAATACCCGCTTTTATTCTGTCATTGTGAGTCAGGCTGGCATAGAGGCCTGCGACGTGTACATCTTGGTGGTCCACGTTTTTGAGATGAGGTGCCTTTTCCTATTTCAGACTGTTCGATTCAAGATGCTTCTGATTTGATTACCGCCGAAACATCAAGTAAACATATATTCCTTTTATAGAATCTTATCTTATGTTTTGTATTTCATATTGTTGCTAGAATATTGTGTTCACCAAAGGATCTTTTTTCTATACATAGCGTACATGATGTATTTTTTTCTATGTGTGTATATCTGTAGCGGCGCAAATGAGACTACAAAGGGATGGGAAGGATGTATCTTGCAGAGAATATTATGCGTTTCGTTTTCAGGTACATTCACAACGTTCTATTGTAAATGTTGGTCGGATTTTTTTTTGCAGTACATCGTCGATATGTATGTCAAAATCGAGAACACACGCCTTGATTATATACGTCTCAGCCAAGTCCGCCTTAGAGGTGAACTTTACCACGGTATTGTTGACAATGTAAATGATGGTGTAAGATCTGCTGCATCCATTGGCCGACGGGTAATTTTGCCTGCTTCATTTATAGGAGGTGCAAGGGATATGAAACAAAGATATATGAATGCAATATCACTTGTACAACGCTTTGGCAAACGTAATATTTTCATTACTATGACTTGTAATCCAAACTGGCCTGAAATAAAAGCCGAGCTTAAGCATGGTGAGAGTTATGATGTACGACCAGATATAGTTGCCCGTATTTTCCACGCGAAGCTGACATTGTTGAAAAACAAAATTGGAAAAAAATGTCTTCGATATTGTTGCTGCAAAGGTAGAAGTTCCATCGAAAGATTAAAAACCCCGATTTGTACGACCAATATGTGTGCGCAGAACTTCCATCAGAAGATGAACCGCATATGCGCTCATTGGTTGTCAAGCATATGATGCATGGTCCTTGTGGCGAATTAGATCCTAATTGTTCATGTATGAAAATTAAAAACTATCGTGCTACATGTCATGTTCAATATCCAAAGGAATACGCTGAGAGTACAATATCCTCTGTAGATTGTTATCCTATATATAGACGAAGAAACAATGGCGACATCATTACAGTACGCGGCAAAAAGTTGGACAATAGATGGGTCATTCCTTATAACCCTTATCTTTTAGTTGTGTTTGATTGCCATATTAATGTTGAAATATGTTGCACTGTTAAAGCTGTCAAATATATATATAAATATGTATACAAAGGGAATGACAGAGTGCGTTTCAATATTGAAAAGGAACACATGCAAATTCATGATGAAACGAAAGCTTTTTAGGATGCTAGATGGGTATCGCCTCCTGAAGCAACATGGCGCATTTTTTACTTTGATTTGTATGACATGTCTCCATCAGTTATTCATATGCATGTACATCTCCCTAGTATGCAATACACAACATTTTCCAAACGTTCAAATGTGGGTTCGATTGTAAATGATGAAAGTCGTAGGGTTACGATGCTTACTGCGTATTTTGAAGCAAATGCGACTTTGGCAAGTGCACCTCAATATTTGTACTATGAATTTCCCGAATGGTTTGTATGGAATAAGAGTGCCCGAACATGGACTCAAAGAATTAAGAGAGCTTGTATTTTGGAAGAATGACATATGCCGCTCCATCGAAAGATGAACGTTACTATCTGAGACTACTATTATGTAACATTCCTGGTGCAACGTCGTTTCATAGCCTGAAGACCGTCGATGGACATGTGTGTGCAACCTTTAAAGAGGCTTGTCAACGACACGACTTATTAGAGTAGGACCACTATGCTGACGCTTGTATGGCAGATGTAGTAGTCGTCCATATGCCACATGTGTTGAGAAGACTTTTCGCTACAATATTAATCTTCGTTGACTCTCTTAACCATCGTAATCTCTGGCTCAAATACTTTTCATCGCTATCAGAGGATTTTGCGCACCTGTATCCAGATCAAGAGAAAAGGGTTGCACATATGACGTACTGTAAAATTGATAAGCACTTAGAATCGATGGGTGCAAAAATCACGTCCTACAACATACCTTTCCCTCAAAATCTGACCAACACGAACATAAGAGCAACGCGCGATATCAGTGGTGTACTTAAGCGTATGACTGTGTTATGGATTCTATTTTACACAACAAGGAAGGTGCTTTCTTTATAGATGGTCCTGGTGGTACTGGAAAGACTTTTTTTTATATTGTGCTCTTTTTGCCAAATTAAGATCACTTGGCAAAATTGTCTTGCCAACTGCCACCTCCGGTATTGATGCATCTAATATTCCTACTGGTCGAACTGCACATTCGCATTTTAAGATTCCCGTTGACACCGAAGGCCCGATCACATGTAATATGTCCAGGCAAAGTAGTTTGGCATCTTTGATACAAGAAGCGTCATTAATTATTTGGGACGAGGCATCTATGGTAAAAAAAGAAGACATTGAAGCATTGGATACACTTTTGCGGGATTTGTGCAGTAGCAATGCTTTGTTTGGAGGCAAGGTTGTCGTTTTCGGTGGAGACTTTCGTCAAGTGCTTCCTGTAGTATCAGAAAAGTTGCAACATGATTATGTTTCTGCGAGTTTAGTGAATTCATATATATGGCCCAGCTTAAAACAGTTTACGCAAACGCAAAATATGCGTGCACAACATGATCATGAATTTGCACAATTTATGTTGAATTTGGGTAACGGTTGCTAACAGAAAGAATCTTTGTATAGAATACAGTTGCCACATGATATAGTTTCATGCACTACTACTTCTGATACATGTGCCAAACAACTCGTTGACTCAATTTTCCCTGAGATATATAGAGGCACATTTGATCCGCACATTTTTAGTGAGCGCGCCATACTAACACCTACGAACGAAGGCGTCGATGCTATAAACTCACAGTTAATTGACGCGTTCGAGGGTACATCGGTAACATACAATGGCATTGACAGTTTGGTTGATGCCAACTCCAACATTTGTACTTCTGAGTTCCTCAACACGCTATGCCCCCCCAAGTTTGAGCCCTCACAAGTTGGTGCTTAAGAAAAATTCCCCAGTTATACTTTTGCGCAATCTAGATCCTGCAAATGGACTTTGCAACGGAACATGCTTGATATGCAAAGAATTTTACAGAAATATAATTGTTTGTGAAACAGCAAGCGGCTATTACAAAGGAGAGCATGTATTCCTTCCTCGCATTACTCTCAGGCCTACCTCAGGTGCTAAATGTCCTTTTGAATTCCAACATAAACAATTTCCCATTAAGTTATGCTTTGCCATGACCATCAATAAAGCACAAGGCCAAACGCTGAAACGCGTATGTGTCTATCTTAGAGAGTCGTGCTTCTCCCATGGTCAGCTATATGTTACTTTTTTGTGTGCAATGAAAAGACAGGACCTTAATCTATTCGTATCACCTTATTCGATGGTCGTGGACGGGTCACATAACAATAATGTATTAAATGTTGTATCGTTTGATGTCTTACGCCGAGCGTAGATTTTGTAGCTTTTTAAATTGAAAACATGCAAAATTACAGCTACATGTTAAAGTGTTACAAATAACATCATTACTTCTGCCACCATTTCTTCCCTAACCTTTCTATTTTATACACGTATAATACATGAATATGTTACCAACATGCACAATCTTATATGTGGTTGACTACTCCCATTTTCAGCTCAGTGAATCAAGTGTTGTATATTCTTTCACTCTCAAAGGGCATACTCGAGTACATGCAAGATCCAACTAAATTTCTAAAAAAAGTACACATCTCACATGATTAAAGACGACATTATGTGTACATAAAGTAATACATGCATGCACGTTTACCCTATTACGAATGTGAAAAGAAATACATATCATTAATTGTATATTTAATTTATATATATACTATATACTACATACAATAATAAAAAGCGTGCCATGAGAAGACACGACCTTAATCTATTCGTATCATCTTCTTCAATGGCCATGGACGGGTTACATAGTGTATTAAACGTTGTATCAAAATAGAACACAAAGTAGAGTTTATCAAGCCATAAACAACAAGGGGGATTCGTAAAAGCAAAAATAGAGAAGAACTCGGTTTTATCTTCGACTGCAAGATGAAAGGGTTGGGGGTTGTCCATAGCATAACAATCCTTATATAACCACCCACAAAACCAAAATAAAGTAATTATCCTTACATGCGACAAATACAAACTAAAACACTAGAACAAAAAGAAGAGTTATCAAGCCATAAACATCAATGGAGGGTCGCCCTCCTAAGGGATATCCATAACATGACAATTCTTACATAAGCACTAGTAGAACCAAAATAGAGTAATTATCCTTACATTCCACAACCATAAATTAAAACACTAGAATATAGGGTACATGTTATCTAGCATAAGACATCAAGGGAGAGTCATCATTCTAATCGCAGACCTCACGAGCATTGCAAAATCAAATTCATCCACTGTGAGGGACTCATTCGTTATGGACTCCCTTTCGATTTGAAAATCATAAAACACACAGTGAGATGTAATTTGATGATATGGACATAACACAGTGAAAAGCTGATAGTTACCTGGTGGAGATTCAACCGTTTGGCCCGAACCTCGTCAAGAGTCTGAGGAATCCACTTACTCGACTTAATTAACCTTTTCATTAGATTTTCGTGTTCTTGCAAACACTTGTTCATCCTACAGTCACCCTCTATTATAAATCGCATATAAGACATCCAAATCTCATTGTCAATCCCTCACCCTAAATCCAAATTCATTTTTGTCAATGCACTACAATACATAATATGAAATTTACTATTTTTCAAAATTGAAACAAAATTAATTGATTAATACCATTCATATGGTCAATCCTCCTTGCACTTTCGAGCATCTCCCATAGATCCTGGTACACTGGAGTTTTGGGTTTGTACTCGTCACTGCTACCACTTGCCATCGGGTATCAAGCTACAATAAGACACTATACATTTTAGAAATTTAAACATCATAATGTTTTGCACATCATACTATATATTATATAGACGCGATAAAGTAGAAATGTGTAAGGAAACGTATATCATGCGAATACATTATTACAAAACAACAAAATGAAGTATATCATGCAAAGAAACGTATATCATACAAAGACAAAAAAGTAAAAACAAGTAAATGAGGTATAGAAAAATGAAGTACAAATCTTCAACGTGCTTGAGGAATTACTTGCCTGTGTATAAGTCTTGACCAAGGAGAGCAAATTTGTTTATACAAGTCAATAGCTTGAACGGTTGAAGTATATATAGGGGTTGTGTAAATGTAAATGGTGCATAGTGTTGTGTGATTTAGAATAGGTGGTGAGTTTAGTCTACACGTGGCGAACATATTAATCCCCTAATGACATGTAGTCGTAATGTAATGATTGTTCCTCCATATCTATATGTAATTTGAACGCACAAATAAAAATAAAATAGCAGATTTTGTTGTTATAGTGCTATTATAGTAGCCATGTGACATGGTGCATCATCACTTCTGTCGTCGTTTCATTCTTGCTTTTTATATTTTGTTCATGTGCCATTTCTACCCTTTGAGGGCCACCATATCTTATTCAATATGCACATGTAACTAATTTATATTCCCTTCTATATTATTTTAGAATTAGAATTTTAGATATACATATGGTTAGGGTACTTGAATAAAGATATAAACAACTCTATTTAAAAAAAAATTATTCATGTACTTTTATATATTAAAATGTATATTCATTCAAGCACAACCAAAGAGATTGTATGTATTTATTAATCTGAATGGAAATATAATCTTAGTTTTGCATGCAATAATTTGTCAAAGCCGACATCATTACTATATGAAATGTTATGACATCATATCTTCTTCGACATGCACATACAACTAATTTCTTACTCACACGTGAATGATGAGAAGAGATAGCCGATCAACATCATCTTCTTCTTTCATCGAATTGCACATGCAGCCGCCCTTTTGCATGCAAATGTGTGTTATATGTTAAAGTGATGCAATTGACATCATTGCTTATGCCGTCATTTCTTTGCATGCAAATGTGTGTTGTATGTTAAAGTGATGCAATTGACATCATTGCTTCTGCCGTCATTTCATTCTTGCCATTTCCATTTTGTCCATGTGTGATTCACACCTTTCAAGAGCCACTACATCTTCTTCGACATGCACATGCAACTAAATTATATTCCCTCATATATTATTTTAGCTATACATGTAGTATACTTGAACATAGATATAAACAACTCTGATTTGAAAAAAATTGTTCGTGTAATTTTGTATATTAAAAATTATATTCATTCATGTACAACCAAAGAAGATGTGATTAGGGTACTTGAATAAAGATATAAATAACTCTAATTTTTAAAAATTGTTCATGTACTTTTGTATATTAAGAATTATATTTATTCATACACAACCAAAGAGAATGGAAATATAACCTTAGTTTTGCATGCAACAATATGTCAAAGTCGACATCATTACTATATCAAATGTTATGACATTATATCTTATTCAACATGCACATGTAACTAACTACACGTGATATACATGAAAGTATATTAAGAATTATATTTATTCATACACAACCAAAGAGAATGGAAATATAACCTTAGTTTTGCATGCAACAATATGTCAAAGTCGACATCATTACTATATCAAATGCTATGACATTATAACTTATTCAAACATGCACATGTAACTAACTACACGTGATATACATGAAAGTGTTACCAACATCATCATCCTCAACATGTGACATGTGGACTTCTTTATAGATAGCATAATTAAAGATAGCCCATGAACACCGTCTCCCTCTTTCATCAACATTTAAGTGCAGTCGCAATGTATGTTGTTTAAATATAAGAGTTAATGATTTGATATGGCGTGTATCTTCCTTGGTACGTGTACGTAAAAAAATCATGTGCAAGGTATTTTTTCTTAAATAAAACTTATCATCGACGCTCCTGCCAACCCAAGCGTCGCTCGTCGCAGACCCTCCGCGACGCCCAAGTCCAGCTAAGGTCATGGACCACCTGAGCCACTTTCCACTGGAAAGCCCGACGACTATGGACCTCTATGGTCCTATGCCAACCCCTCAAGGTGGTAGCGCCGTGGAAATATCCCGTTTGCCAGGTCGGCGCCTCGCCCGTTATCAACTCCCCGACTCTACTTGGGTTCCTACATCAGGTGGAGGCCATGACCCACCCCCCCGGCGTGATCACCTGAGCCCGATCATGTAGACTCCAATCTAGACTTGTTGAGGGACTAATGGCTCAAGAAGCGCCGAGAGAATTTCAAGTTGGCTCGGTGACTTTGCTTGTGGTCCAACCGTTTGAAGAATGAAGGCTATCTTCCAATTGGCTCGTGCCTTTTGCCTGATATTTTTATGAGGACTTTATTATAGTGTTATCTGTCACGTGTCATAGATTCAATAAGATTGGCAAATTATGCCAGTGTCCTCACCGACGCTTCTATCAACCCCGGCGTCGCTCGACACAGGCCCTCTGTGACGCCCAGGTCCAGCTAAGGCCATGGACCACCTAAGCCACTTTCCACCGAGCATCCTGGCAACTATGGACCTCCATGATCCTATGCCAACCCCTCAAGGTGGGAGCGCCGAGGAAATATCCCGTTTGCCTGGTCCACGCCTTGCCCATTATCAACTCCCTGATTCTGCTAGGGTTCCTACATCAGGTGAAGGCCATGACCTACCCCCGAGCGTGATCACCTGAGCCCAATCATGTTGACTCCAATCTAAAATCGTGGAGGGACTAATGGCTCAGGAAGCGCCGAGAGAATTTCAAGTTGGCTCGGTGACTTTGCTCGTGGTCCAATCGTTTGAAGAATGAAGGCTATCTTCCAATTGGCTCGTGCCTTTTGCGTGAGATTTTTTTGAGGACTTTTTTATGATGTTATCTATCACGTGTCATAGATTCAATAAGATAGGCAAACTATGCCAATGCCCTCACCGACGCTCCTGTCAACCTCAACGTCGCTCGCCACAGGCCCTCCGTGATGCCCAAGTCCAGCTAAGGCCATGAACCACATGAGCCACTTTCCACCGGACATCCCTATAACTATAGACCTCCATGGTCCTATGCCAACCCCTAAAGGTGGTAGCGCCGAGGAAATATCCCGTTTGCCTGGTCGACGCCACACCCGTTATTAACTCCCCGACTCTACTAGGGTTCCTACATCAGGTGGAGGCCATGACCCATCCCCGAGCGTGATCACCCGAGCCCGATCATGTTGACTCCAATATAGACTTGTAGAGAGACTAATGGCTCAGGAAGCACCGAGAGAAGTTCAGGTTGGCTCGGTGACTTTGCTCGTGGTCCAATAGTTTGAAGAATGAAGGCTATCTTGCAATTGGCTCGTGCCTTTTGCCTAATACTTTTATGAGGACTTTATTATTGTGTTATTTATCATGTGTCAAAAAGTCAAGTCACTACGAGTTTAATTGTTTGGTTTAATATGTATGACTCTTCAAAGACCCAATGCACCTTTATCATTTTTATGAGGACCCATGCCACAAAATCAAAATAGAACACAGTAGAGATTATCAAGCCATAAACATCAAAGGAGAATCGTAAAACCAAAAATAGAAAAGAACTCAGTTTTATCTTCAATTGCAAAATGAAAGGGTTGGGGTTAGAGTGTGTGCTTGTAGGCCATATCGTTATACATCCTTGAGATTATTACATGTATAGTAAGTATGCAACATGGTACTTTTAAGTGTATATATAGACATGCAAATGCATAATGTACGTTTGTGCTAGAGATTTTGCACAAAGATTGAAAAGTTGGAAAATATATATATATAAGGTCCCATACTACATAGCAAAAGAAGAGAGAGATTTTAGTAGTCATTTCCCCCCGATTTCGTAAGTATATTATACCACAATGATCTATTTTTCCTTGCCCATAAAACAAAACGAAGAGCAAAATATATATGCATACTTTAAGTATCACATGGCCTATAAGCACAAATGTACTTTTCAAAACATAAAAGATAAGCTATAAAGCCTGGTCTAAAGTCTATCACATACTTGTGTCGATATATCCAAAAAAACTTGTTGCTTTACCACAACTGTCGTCTTGGAAAAGTAGACATGTGACAAGTACGTTGTCTATATTCCTCGTGGTCTCATTTTTTATCTTCTGGCCGCAACCACAGTCTTGCGAAAAGGTAGGAATACTTAATATTTGGTTGGAGCATTGTGTACTGTAGTGACGTAGCCTAACCACCATCCACCGTGGTCCCATATATCGACTGACTCACCGATAGCGTACGACTCCTGGAAGAAAACAGTCGGTGGTTTTTTTATTTTGCAAGATGGCAATGTTTCGCGGAGCCTTAGTCTGGTATCCAGGTCGACAAGGTTGATGTACTCCACTTCGTAATGGAATGCATATCCATAACATATAATCTTCGCCTCATATGAGGACCCTAAAAGGTTCTTGTCTGAGCCGACGATTTCGATGGGATCGCCTAGCATGTAGAAGGTGTCTGCCATTCTAATCTGACAATACACCATTCCAATCTGACATACACCATTCCAATCTGACATACACCATATTGAAATGAGGTAGAAACACATGAAAGAAACATATATCATAATGAAATGAAGTAAAAATATGTAAATAAAGTATAAAACCATGTCATAACAAAATGAAGTACAAATTTTCAACATACTCAAAAATTACTTGCTTGTGTGTAAGTCTTGACCAAGGAGAGCATATTTGTTGACACAAATCAATACTTTGAATAATTAAGGTATATATAGGGGTTGTGCAAGTGTAAATGATACATATGATGTTGTATGATTTAGAAGAAGTGTCGAGTTTAGTTTACAAGTGGCATAAATATTATTCCTCTAATGACACGTTATTTTAACAAAAGTGTTTTCCAATATAGGCACATGAATCTATGGAGTACTGTATGTGTAAACATGCAAATGCATAGTGTAGTCATAATGTAATAATTGTTCATCTACTTTTGCATGTAATTTAAACGGACAAATAAAGAAACAAAATAATACAATTGCTATTATAGCCTCCATGTGACATGTACATCATTACTTCTGCCGTCATGTCATTCTTTCCATTTTTACTTTGTCTATGTGTTATTTTGCACCCTTTAAGTACAACAATATCTTCTTCAACATGCACATGCAACTAATTTATAATATTCTCTTCTTTATTACTGTAGCTATACATATAGTTAGGGTATTTCAATAAAGACATAAACAAATCTAAATTTTAAAAATGGTGTATGCATTTTTGTATATTAGGAACTATATTCATTCATCTTGACACCTAAGAGATTATAAATATTTATTTAACTAAATGGAAATATAACAAATAAATTGTTTTGCATTTTTACTAAAACATAAAATCATGAAATAATGCATATGTAGATATGCAAATTTGTATTATATGTTAAAGTGATACAAACGACATCATTACTAGATGAAGTATATTTGTTAACAAGTGTACTGCTTTATATATTTTTAAATTGAAAACATGCAAAATTACGGCTGCATGTTAAAGTGTTAGAAATAACATCATTACTTATGCCGCCATTTCTTCCTTAACCTTCCTATTTTGTACACGTGCATTACATGAAGATGTTACCAACATGCATAATCTTATATGTGATTGACTACTCCCATTTTTAGCTTAGTGAATCAAGTGTAGTATATTCTTTCACTTTTCAAGGATACTAGAGAATTGGCAGCATATATCCATCAATGTCAAACTTTGTATATCCATATATCGAATGTAGGTACATTTGATTGATATTCGATGGCAGAAAGAACATGCACATGCAACTTATTTATATTCTCTTTTGTAGTTTTATTATGAAGTATATTTGTTAAAATTGTTCATGTACTTTTATTATGAAGTATATTTGTTAAGAATTACATATAATGGAACATATGAAAACCATTGGTTAGTCGAGAATTAAGAATGATTTATGACCGTCCGAATTTAAGAAACCAGCTGTCCAGATCAGAGTTCTTTAAAAGGATAAAAAAGACATCGTGACAAAATTAACGAATAATTTGACATGTATTAAGATTGTTCAGAAAAATAAGCGTGGCTATTGCTATTATAGTAAGTATATGAAATGGCATATGATGTTGTATGGTTTAGAACAAGTGTCGAGTTTAGTTTATAAGTGGCATAAATATTATTCCGCTAATGACATTATTTTAACGAACGTGTTTAAAATGTTTTCCAATATTAGCTAAAACATGAAACTATGGAGTAATGTATGTGCATAGTGTAGTCATAATGTTATAATTGTTCATCTACTTTTGCATGTAATCTAAACGAACAAATAAAGAAACAAAATAATACAATTGCTATTATAGCCTCCATGTGACATGTACATCATTACTTCTGCCGTCATGTCATTCTTGTCATTTTTACTTTGTCTATGTGTTATTTTGCACCCTTTAAGAACATCAATATCTTCTTCAACATGCACATGCAACTAATTTATAATATTCTCTTCTATATTACTTTAGCTATACATGTAGTTAGGGTATTTCAATAGAGACGTAAACAAATCTAACTCTTAAAAATGGTTTATGCAATTTTGTATATTAAGAATTATATCCATTCACGTTGACACCTAAGAGATTGTACATAATTATTTAACTAAATGAAAATATAACAAATAAATTGTTTAGCATTTTTTTACTAAAACATAAAATCATTGAATAATGCATATGTAGACATGCAAATTTGTATTATATGTTAAAGTGATACAAACGACATCATTACTATATGAAGTATATTTGTCAACAATTATACTGATTTGTATATTTTTAAATTGAAAACATGCAAAATTACGACTACATGTTAAAGTATTACGAATAACATCATTACTTATGCCGCCATTTCTTCCTTAACCTTTATATTTTGTACACGTGCAATACATGAAGATGTTACCAACATGCACAATCATATATGTGGTTGAGTACTCCCATTTTTAGCTCAGTGAATCAAGTGTAGTATATTCTTTCACTTTCCAAAGGCACTAGAGAATTGGCGGCATATATCCATCAATTTCAAACTTTGTATCTCTTGTGTTGAGTTTTAAAAAATAGAGTTGCTTATATCTTTATTATTTTAGCTATACATGTGGTTATGGTACTTGAATCAATATATAAACAACTCTAATTTTTCAACATTGTTCATGTACTTTTATTAGGAAATATATTTATTAAGAATTACATATAGTAATGATATCGACTTTGACATATAGTAATAATAGCAACATGAAAGATTTTTGAATTGAAAACATGCAAAATTACGACTGCATGTTAAAGTGTTACAAATATCATCATTACTTTTGCCGCCCTTTCTTCCCTAACCTTCCTGTTTTGTACATGTAGTTTTAGCTCAGTGAATCAAGTGTTGTATATTCTTTCACTCTCCAAGGGCACTAGAGAATTGGCGGCATATATCCATCAATGTCAAACTTTGTATCTCCATATATCGAATGTAGGTAGATTTGATTGATATTCGATGGCAGACAGAACATGCACATGCAACTTTTTTATATTCTCTTATGTAGTGTTTTAGCTATACATGTAGTTTTATGATGAAGTATATTTATTAAGAATTATATATAATGAAACATATGAAAACCATCAGATAGTCGAGAACTAAGAATAATTTATCAATACACGTGATGTAACACTTGAATAAATATATAAAAACAAGACATCACGGCAAAATTATACCAAAAGAAAGATTCATTGGAAGGAGAAAATCATATCGATTTGAAAATATTGGCATGGCAAGTCAAAAGTAGAACTTTAATTTACATATTAAGACATTACAAAAACAAGATGTCCAATCTTTATTTGAAAGAGTATGTATTATAGGGAAAAAATTACGCATGCAATATACATTGGATTGATACCATTTGTACATATATAAAGCTCTACATCAGAAAAATAGAAACAACATAATTTCAAACTCGATATTTCAATGACATGTGTATGCATGTCACTTATAAATGCCACGTTTAAAATCTAATCAAGGTTCTCATTAAACTCATAAGTGCACAAACGCACAAGGCCTCTTATATATATATATATACATACTTATTCTATGTTCTCTCTGAATAGAGGTTCTACCTTTTTTTCTACCTTTAAAAAAAACGTAGGTTTTGCATCGAGATCTCCTCCGTAACACCCCTCTTACATCCAGGTTTGCATTCTTTAGAATGACGCATATTCACCTAGGAACATGCAAAGCTCACCCGACGCTAATATCAAGTAAGCTTGTACTTCTTCTTAGGGCTACATTTTAAATCTCCTACACAATAAAAAACTCTTAGTAATTTCAATATGTTTGCGGCTGAACAGGCAGGAAAGGTTGAGGTTCCGTATAGGTGACGTTCTCGAAGTCGTCGGCATCCGTGGAGATCTTCTTTGGTCCTACTACGAGGGAAAAACCATGCATGTGTCATTCCACGACTACTACATTGTTGAATACATTACACTCCTTGAAGACGACAAGAGAACGCACGCAAAGGAAGCCGTCCAGTCTCATAGGCTCCGTTTTCCTCCACCTCGCGTATCGGAGCCTCAATACTTCTTCGGTCTGGTTGTGGACGTTTGGATGAAGCACGGCTGGTGGCACGACATCGTGATCAAACAATGGATCAACCCCATCAAGTATTGTGTTTTCATTCCAGATACGAAAGAAACAATCGTAATGGACGTCAATATCATTTGCCCTCATCTTATCTAGCCGCGTCGAAATCACACTATCGTACTTACTCCTTTTCCACTGAATATGGTAGGCAGTAATCTCATTTTGGTCTTCGGTGTCATCTCAGAGATCTAATTATGGAAGAGGGTAGATCAACAACCTATGCATTGCATGCATGTCCTCGATTATGAAAGGCATGTGTATCATATAACAAATTTTATAGCGTTCCATATATCATAAAATGCATATCTATTCTATGTATTATATCCTTGGGCAGTACCTATATTACCTGGGCCAATATTCTACTTGTAAGAAACTTTGTTCTATCAATCGAAATGTTGGATTCCATATAGCAAAGCCCTGGATTTATCGGCCCATATTACACCAACCAACTTACATATCCATGAATTATCATTTCAACAAGCCCACTAAACATTGGACCACATTTAACTTTGAGCCCCTTAAATAATGGAATTACACATCATTAGATGAAACCACATGTAATACGCATAAACCAACATGTAAAATTTCATGCATGCAAACACGTGGCCTTCACATGCAATACCAACACCTACAAGTATACTCATGCATCCACTATACAAAAATTGGGCTATCACGCGTAGCAAAACCACTTCAAAAACAAACATTGAAGCCTCCCACATATATCCATCGTTCACTTCAACAAGGAGACGAAAATAAATCATATATAATAACTATGAGCACATCCTTTCATCACATAAGATATTTCGAAGATCCACGACGACTGAAGCTCGCAGAAATGAATTGTCCAACATCTACATTTCTCATCGTAATAATAGATAAAAAGGTAAATATTAAAGGATTCAGTTTGTGAATTTCATCCATTCTACCCCTCTTTTATTCTATTCCTTTTCTTACAGTCAAAGCATGATAAGCACTATTTTATAGGGCTTAAGTAAGAGTCATTAGAGGGTTTATTGGTATCATTCGGGTAGATCTAGGCACATTCATGTGCAAGGCGCTTGGAGGCGAAGTGTAGTGTTTATGGAGGTGTTTGAGTGATTTTGGATATCTAGGAGACACCGAAGAAGGAAGCCACCAAGGAAAGACGCCAAAGGAGTGAAGATACGAGTTGAGGAGCGGTGCGAGAGATCGCAAGGAAGAGCCATAGACGAGGAGACGTTCTGGAGCCTTGCCGCACCCAGCGCCAGCACTGCCGCACCCGCGGCGAGATCGTCAGAGAACTGTAGCTACTGTAAATTGGCCGCACCCGGCGGTGGAGCCACCGCACCCGCGGTGGAGACGCGCTGAAAGTCTTTTACGAGTTTTTATTTCCCGTTTTATTTTATTTCCGAGACTTTGTTTCCAAGTTTGTTATTTTCTTTTCTTTATTTCTGAATTATTTCTTTAGTATTTAAGTTAGGTTTAAGACTCTTTTAGAGGGATCTATTCTCTAACCCTAGTTGCCACCTTTCATCGTTTTTCTCACAAACCCTAATGGAGAACTAAACCTCCATTGTTGCACTTGACAGTTTGAAGCCAGCAATTGATTGGTTGTGAGTTTTCTACTCTTGTTCGTTTTCCTATCTAGTTCGATTAATTCTCTTGTGCTTGATTGTTTATTGGTCTATGTTGATTTATCTAGATTGATCACCTAGGTTTATTGATATCTTCCTAATTGCTAGGACTTGTGATTCCGGGTTCGGGTTGCATATCTAGTAGCGAACACGATTGTGCGTATAGGGATCCGAGCGCATAATTGTGAGAGAGAGTTAATTGCATGTTTATAGTAACGGATTGTTTCTATTGTATGTGTCTTGTTAATCCTTGGTTGAATGCTATTGCTTTATTGAGTTCTGAAGGTTTTCAGATTTGATTTAGTAATAAGTACTATTAGGGCTGGTAGAACTAATAGTTATCTATGATCGGGATAAGAACAACTATAGGAATATTAAGAACTTGAGAATTGATAGAATTCCGTGATCGACCTTTCTATTGTTGTGTGGATCTCTGTTGAGTGTGGCGTTTTTTCCCTTATTATTTACAACCATTATTTACGGACTGCTTATTTGCTTTCTTATTGCTTGTTACGAAACACAAACAACCCCCCCCCCCCCCCCCCAGTTCCTAGTTGGTAATAACGAATTGCACAAATTGATAACCTGACTCTCTGTGGGATCGACCCTGACTTGCTTGCTATACTACTTAGTAGGTATTTTGGGATTTATTTGATAGGCATCATGACTTTAGCCCTGTCAAATTTGGCGCCGTTGCCGGGGAGTCAAATTTTCTGTTTTTGTGATTTGTTTGTTACCAACCTTGGTGTGGACCTATCTTATGGTCCACACTCGTGTTACTAATTCACCGCTTCTTGATTTTGATCCAGAGATCGAGTGAACCCTACTTTGGTTTTTGACAACCCTGCATTCAAGATGGGTGACACGGATAGAACGTTGAGACAGTTGACTGTGCCGAACTTGCAACAGCAACCCTTGGCCGTGGTGATCCCTGCTGTGGGAGAGAACGTGAACTTTGAGTTGAAGCCGGGGCTGATTCATTTGCTCCCAACTTTCCATGGACTGGCTGTCGAGGACCCAATCAAACACATGGGTAAATTCCACACAGTCTGCATGAGCATGAAACCGGCGAATGTTACTGAGGAGCAAATCAAGATGAGAGCTTTTGGGTTTACCCTGAAAGACACTGCTGATGACTGGTATTATCATCTTCCTACTGGGAGCATTGACATGTGGACCAAGCTACACAAGGCTTTTCTTGAGAAGTATTTCCCTGCAAAGAGGGCAAACAGTTTGAAGAAAGCTATTAGCAACATTGAGCAGGAAGCTGACGAGAGCCTGTATGATTATTATGAGCGGTTCAAGAGACTTTGCTCAAGCTGTCCATTCCACGGGTATTCCAACCAAGATCTGATGCTTAATCTCTACAATGGGCTGCTCGACAATAAGAGGAGGATGGTTGACGCTGCATGTGGTGGCAATATTCTCAACACAACACCGGCAGCTGCTATGGAGAAGATTCAGGAGATGGCAGAGGGCACGAGAAATTTTGGTAGATCTTCTACCAAAAGAGGAGTCAATGCTGCTGACTCTAGTCGCTCTTCGTATGCCAATGATATTGCTGAGTTGAAGGACATGGTGAGGAGACTTACGCTGCAAGGAACTCCTCAACAACTGAAAGCGTGTGGGGTCTATGCCGATCAATTTCACCCCACTGACGCATGTCCTCAACTACAAGATGATTCGACTGCTGAGGTAAACGCTGTAGGAGGTTATGGAAACCCAAGACCTCATCATGATCCCTACTCCAATACTTATAATCCGGGGTGGAGAGATCACCCTAATTTCAGATGGAGGGATCAACCGAATCAACAACAACAACCCCAGTATCAACAACAACAGCAGCCAAGACCTCAATTTCTACAAAGGATGCAAAATCCTCAACCTGAGGCGTCTCCTTCAACTGAAGATATGCTCCAAACCTTGACGAAACATTTCACTACTCATGTTCAGGCCACAACGTCAAGCATAAAGAATTTGGAGACACAGGTGAGCCAAATGGCTGAAGCGATTACGAGAATTGATGCCAAGATGTCGGGAAATCTACCATCTCAAACGGTAGTTAACCCACGAGCAAATGTTAGTGCTATAGCCCTTAGAAGTGGAAGGCAATTACCCGTCGAACCTAGTGTTGAAGAGGACGACGCAGAAAAAGAGGGTATTCTGGAGGATGGCCGCACCCAGCGGCATGGTGACCGCACCCACGGCGAGCACGAACTGGAACAGCAGAAAGCTTCTGTAAATCGGCCGCACCCGGCGCTGGCACCTGCCGCACCCGCGGCAAGCGGTGATTTTTCTCGAGAAATTTCTGGGAGTCTGCCGCACCCGGCGGTGACGTCTCACCGCACCCGCGGTGAGTCTTCTGGGACTGCTAATGAGCCTTACGTCGACGATTACATCCGTCCATACTTCCCTCCTCTCGGTTCCGAGAAGCCACCCGCCCCTTTTCCAGAGGCGCTCAAGGAGAGAAGGGTAGTTGATGACAAGGACCTCTTTGAGACGTTTAGCAAGTGTGAGGTTAACATCCCTTTGCTCAAGCTTGTTAAGAGTATTCCCAAGTACGCTCGGTTCTTGAAGGAGCTTTGTACGATCAAGAGGAACCAGAAGAAGAAGCAAAAGAAGCAGGTCCAGGTGAGCGAGCAAGTATCCGCTGTATTTCAAAGGCGTATGCCCAAGAAGTGCAGTGATCCAGGTATGTTCTCTATCCCCTGCGTCATTGGTGAGACAAAAATTGATAAAGCTATGCTAGATCTTGGTGCATCTATTAATGTCTTACCATTGTCATTTTATGAGTCTCTTGGCCTGCCACCATTACAGGACACTAGGCTAGTTATTCAATTAGCTGATGGAACCAATGTCTACCCGAAAGGGGTTGTTGAGGATGTCCTTGTTATGGTAGATAAGCTGATTTTTCCCACTGATTTTTATGTTCTTGATATGGGTGGTGGTACAGGTGCACATATGCTGTTAGTTAGACCTTTCATGAAAACTGCTAACACCACAATTGATGTCAGAAGTGGGAAATTAACTATGGAATTTGATGGGGACGGAGTTGAATACAACATATATGATATGAAACCCATCATTCACACCTCTTTGAACTTTGTTGATGTAATGAGTCCTAACCATTTGGATGAATTGCAACCTATAATAGAGGATCCCATAGTTGACTTGCCTGTCAGTATTCCTTTATCTTCTAATCTGCAGGAAGTCACGGCTTTATTGGATGAGAAGGGTGAGTCTCCTGCTTCTCTTTTGGGCAGTGGCCCCACCTTACTAACTCCACATGGCAAGAAGTTGTTCCCTTTTATTGTGCAGGCCCCTGAATTTGAGGTGAAACACCCCCCTGATCGATCTAAGTATGGGGGGAAGGCGACTACGAAGGTCAAGGTGGAGGAGCCACTGAAGAAGAAGAATGGTCTAAGGTTCAAACCTTTCCATGATTGGTTCAGGAAGGAGGTGCTGAATGAGAGGGTTCCTAAGGAACCCGATGCTGTGGATTAAGGTTGTTCGAGTAGTATGTCAAGCCATGACAATAACTAAGGCGCTGTCCGGGAGGCAACCCGAGGTATGTTTTTCTTTCTTTGCTTTTCTTTCTTTGTTTTTGCATTTTCTTTAGTGTGTTTTTGCTTTGTTTTCCGACTAACCTACAGGGAAGAGACCCATGCCTATTGAAGAAGGTGTTTCCACACCAATGTAAGTCTCTTCCTTCCCTGCACTAATAAACTCTCCGAAAAAAAACCTTAAACGGGGAGCAAAAAAAAAAAAAAAAAAGTTGTACCAAGGCCAGCTGTCCAGAGTTTCTCATGGAGACGGTGCGCATCATGTTGTCAAGGAGGATACATTTACCCTACACATTATTTGGCAACGGTGATGGCCCTATAATTGACAATTGAGGAGGAGGAACACTAGAGCCCACACCACGATGACATCTTTGCCCATTTTTTGTGTTCGCTGAAGGCCATGCAGCCCCGAATTCTTTGATTACCACTATTCACCAAAGTGGCTTCGTATGGTTGCACGGTAGATGAAGATCATGGAGTAATGAAGACGCACACCCAACGCCGGACCTGTGCATATGGAGTACACCGCCAGCGACACCTACAGTGTCCAAGCCAGCTCGGCGATGTTGTGAGTTATTTTTTGCTTTTCCCTGTGCTCTATTCTTTTGTCTTTCATTACATTGAGGACAATGCAATGTTTAAGCATGGGGGAGAGTTCTATACTTGCTACGTCGTTGAGGAGAAAAATGAATAAAAAAGAGAAAAAGCCAAAAATTTGAAAAAAGGCAAAAATTGAAATCCTGGGATAGGTCGAAAACCCAAAAGGGCGGCCTAGGCAATAAGCAGTTGGCTTGGACCAGCATTAGGCTGGGGTAATATGAGGTCAAGAGTGACGTGAGCTTATGTGAGCACATCTATGAAAAAAATATGAGTGGCTTGGTGAAAACCCGAAAGGGCGCCTTGGCAAAATGAGCGAAAAAGAAGAAGAGTGATTTTAGGATTTCTCTTTATTCTTGGCAAGGCGTCATAAGAAGAGGAGTCAAAGAAGGATTGTCGGGTAGGTCACTCTGGGAGGCATAAGGAGTCATAGATGGAGGCTAGGATTAGAGGTTACTCACACTATTGGATGTCCGGGTTAAGCTTGGGGGAAGTACTCTGCTTGCCCCTTAAGCTTGTTGAGTATGGATGTGTTGTAGATGAGATTGGTGCCAGGAGCTTTGGCATGGGTTAGGTGACTCTTAGTTGGAGGATATGCTTCCTGAGACCTTGGGTGCTGCATTGGAGGAGTAGACTCTTTATTAGTTTACTCGAGGACGAGCAAAGGTCTAAGCATGGGGGAGTTTGATAAGCACTACTTTGTAGGGCTTAAGTAAGAGTCATTAGAGGGTTTATTGGTGCCATTCGGGTAGATCTAGGCACATTCATGTGCAAGGCGCTTGGAGGCGAAGTGTAGTGTTTATGGAGGTGTTTGAGTGATTTTGGATATCTAGGAGACACCGAAGAAGGAAGCCACCAAGGAAAGACGCCAAAGGAGTGAAGATACGAGTGGAGGAGCGGTGCGAGAGATCGCAAGGAAGAGCCATAGACGAGGAGACGTTCTGGAGCCTTGCCGCACCCAGCGCCAGCACTGCCGCACCCGCGGCGAGATCGTCAGAGAACTGGAGCTACTGTAAATTGGCCGCACCCGGCGGTGGAGCCACCGCACCCGCGGTGGAGACACGCTGAAAGTCTTTTACGAGTTTTTATTTCCCGTTTTATTTTATTTCCGAGACTTTGTTTCCAAGTTTGTTATTTTCTTTTCTTTATTTCTGAATTATTTCTTTAGTATTTAAGTTAGGTTTAAGACTCTTTTAGAGGGATCTATTCTCTAACTCTAGTTGCCACCTTTCATCGTTTTTCTCACAAACCCTAATGGAGAACTAAACCTCCATTGTTGCACTTGACAGTTTGAAGCCAGTAATTGATTGGTTGTGAGTTTTCTACTCTTGTTCGTTTTCCTATCTAGTTCGATTAATTCTCTTGTGCTTGATTGTTTATTGGTCTATGTTGATTTATCTAGATTGATCACCTAGGTTTATTGATATCTTCCTAATTGCTAGGACTTGTGATTCCGGGTTCGGGTTGCATATCTAGTAGCGAACACGATTGTGCGTATAGGGGATCCGAGCGCATAATTGTGAGAGAGAGTTAATTGCATGTTTATAGTAACGGGTTGTTTCTATTGCATGTGTCTTGTTAATCCTTGGTTGAATGCTATTGCTTTATTGAGTTCTGAAGGTTTTCGGATTTGATTTAGTAATAAGTACTATTAGGGCTGGTAGAACTAATAGTTATCTATGATCGGGATAAGAACAACTATAGGAATATTAAGAACTTGAGAATTGATAGAATTCCGTGATCGACCTTTCTATTGTTGTGTGGATCTCTGTTGAGTGTGGCGCTTTTTCCCTTATTATTTACAACCATTATTTGCGGACTGTTTATTTGCTTTCTTATTGCTTGTTATGAAACACAAACAAACCCCCCCTAGTTCCTAGTTGGTAATAACGAATTGCACAAATTGATAACCTGACTCTCTGTGGGATCGACCCTGACTTGCTTGCTATACTACTTAGTAGGTATTTTGGGATTTATTTGATAGGCATCACGACTTTAGCCCTGTCAAAGCATAACCAAAATATATCTAAAATCATAGCCAACCAAATAGACATCAACATTATCTCATATCGTTTTCCGAATTGCAGGCAAATATTAGAAAGTGCTAGAGCATAGTGAAGGATTCAGGTCATATTTGGAGTGTAAGCATATACACGCAATGGGGTTGAGACGCTTTTCGAAGAAGAGCAAACAATGCCTATTCTTAGAAAAGTAGTCTTTCGTATTGCTCATTCAGCCAATGAGCAAACTCCCTCTTATGTGTATCGTTTTTCATATTGCATTTTAAAACTTTAGTTAATCAGCAAACTCCCTCTCATGTTTATCATTTCTTGGATTAATTTTTTTAACTTTCATGTTGCATTTCGTATTAGCACAAGCTAATAATAAAAAGACCATATCATTTTCCCATTTATAATAACTGCAAAAACTAAGATCTTCAAAAAAACATGTTGGATGGAGCAAGATATAGATGTATAAAATCACAAATAAGTACTTCAAAAAACATACTATAAAAAATAAAAGATCATATTAGAAAATATCCATAAAAAAATTTATAGTAGAACTCATATGCATCTATCTTTGTTTTTCCTTATAGAACTTATATATGAAAGCAATAACGCCAACAAGACAAAACACAAATATTAAACGAAAAGAATAACTACATTAAAACAATTACCCTAATAGATAAGCACGTACACAACATTCAGACATACGTTCTAAATATGACCTGATCCTTCAAAATTTACTTGTAAAACTTAAAGGATTCAGGTCATATTTAGAACAAATGCCTGACGTTGCAAATTAAAATGACAACATTCTTCTCATTCTATATATATATCAAATGAACATATACTTTTTTATATAAAATTTATCAGAATTATGTACTACTTTTCTTTTTTGACACTTGTAAACATTTTAATTTGCATGTCACCACGTGGAACAAAAAAATACCACGTTGAATATGCATGTTACCATGTGGCACAATATAATCAAAAATTGTATTTGTCCATTTATCACGTGGAATAGCTTAATACTTTACCCTAAAGCACAAAAAACATATCATTTAGTTGGAATAGATATTGCTACATTATTATTGCATTTGATTTAATTTAAAATTAGATTAAAAAGACTTGATTTTGGCTTGAATTAACATTGAAGTTTGTTACTTAAATCAATGGATAAATAATCAATTCCTTACGCACCAAATGATACAAATTCACTACTCCGAAAGTTATAAGATAATAAAAATCAAACAAAAACAGCTAGCACAACTCATAACATAAACGAAAATACAATCATGAAACTTAGATAACTAATCTATGTTAATAACAACGGCCCTAACGCGCATCCATCTTCTCCCATTTCAGTGCCCATGGAGTCTCAACTCTTGTGTACCAACAGTCACATTGTCATAATTGAAACTTCAAAAAATTAACTTCATACCTACCATCAGCATGATTCGCTACTATAATACCGTACCACCACCCATCTCTTCCTCAACCATCTACATGCTCTCCTATATCATACACAACTTGTGATCAAAAATGTGGAATAGGTCGAAGCAATCCTGCTGACACAATTTCCTGCAGAGGTCCAAGGCGATCATCGCAAGCCAATGTATAGTACGCTATACGGTAAAAACCAACTAGCGGTGACACTTCAATTATGAAAGCAGAATAATATGAGTGATAGGACAAAAACCTATCCGCAAGTGTACGAGATCAGTTGTAGTAGTCAAGTTTCGATCCCACAGAGACCAATGTAATATTAATTGAAATTCTACCAGTGAACTAGGCCGTAAAAATAAGGAATTGGGGAAAACTATAACTAAACTATGAAATAATAATAAAGAAAACTGATAAAAATCTATGGGATAAATGTGTCTAAGGTTAAGGATCACCGCAACAATGTTTCTGTAAATAAAATCACACTCTGTCTGAATCTAGTCCAAATTATTTGAAGGTAACTATCTAAGGTAATTACTAGTTCCTCTCGGATGATAGTAAATGTGCCTAGATCAAATTAACATTCACTCTCGCGACTTGCCAATCAAAATCTAGACCCTTTGGGCACTTAGAATCTAAGGTCAAACTGAACTAACATCCACTCTCGTGACTTGCTAAATCCAATCTAATCTTAGGGTTTCTATGAGTTATTAATCCACAAGAGAAATTAAGACGCTCTCGCAATAATAAAATCTCAGGTTCAATTCCTAGGATTCCAATAGAAGTTATTACCTCTCGGTCTCAAACCCTATCTGACTATCTATTAACGTTTTTACCTCTCAGTTACAAACCCTTATAGAATCCAATTCGCATAAGCTAATATGGGAATTAAGTATCTAGGAATGAATCAAATATTATTTCAATTCAGGCAAATAAATAATTCTAATTACATACATATCGTCGGGATCACCCCAACCTTAGAACTAGGAATTTAGCCAAGCATAATTAAAGACATATTCAATATATTTAAACTAGTCAACAACATATATGAATTATTCAATAAATACGGGAGATAAAAAAACTTAGTCTGAATATAAAAATAATTCAAATTGACAAATCTTTCAATTGTGCAAAGGCCAAAAATTCCTCTTGAAATTCTATCCCTGTCTGCGGCAGAACAAAGCTAAAACAAAAACAAACTAAAAACAAAACCTAAGACTAATCTAAAGCTGCGTAACCACCTCCCCCTCATCTAATTGCTGCCCCCTTATAAAAATAATTCTAACCTAACTAATTCTTTCTCACCAAGCTGCCGAACATGCAGGTGGCCGTGTATTGGGTTTTGGCCTGGCTTGCGATCTGGGCTTTGGCCCATTTCAAACTCCATTTGTTTGGCGTCCTTAAAAATAGTCTTGTATCATCTCTAAATTAGACCTAAAATACCTGAAATAATAAAAATATGAGTGTAGACTCCGAATATAAAATAATATAAAATTAATTATAAAAATATAAAATATGCATGAAAATGATCTAATCTAATATGCAATTAGACTCCTAAAATATGTATAAATTAGGTATTATCAAATTCCCCCAAGATTAAACCTTGCTTGTCCTCAAGCAAGAACGTAGTTCAAAATTCCAAAAGAAATACAAAGGTTGTCTCTACCTAATCAATATCCAAACAAGTCTATGAAAATTTAAATATTTAACAATGTAATCATCAAAGGCATGCAAATAATCATTAAAGAGACAAGTTAGAACATCCACTCTAGACCTCACTTAGGATAAAAATAAGAATCACTCTCACTCATGTGTTTAGGATATGTGTTTTGCTCAAGTCTCGACTTTGAAAACTCATCTATCATAAGCTTGCATCAGTGTTGTTCCCTGCCAAGTTTTTGCATTTCTGGAGTCCCAAATGTTATAAACTGCGCATGTGAAGGCACAAATACGAACCTTGAACACAACTGATCTCGATCTCTTGCTTGCTGAGAACCATAGCAACCATTCCTCTATAGAGGATTTGCATTGATAGACCCCAGTCCACTCCATAACTTGTTTGATCACCGCACTTGAAAACAGGCATTCGAACCATCGATGGAGGCTACTTTCAGTTGAGGCATTACACATAATACAAGAAGTTGAGTCAACCAAACCAATTAAAGAGAGACGATCCAATGTAGGGGCTTTGTTCTTTGCAGCGATCCATGTAATAAATGCACATCTGGGGATCACAGCGGTATCCCATATTACTTCTCCCCAAGGCACCTCATTGGCTTTAGATCTCCAAAGCTCGTAGAGGCCATTACAGGTTCTCGATCTATGTTCACAAGACCATATCGCGTTCCAGCTGTTAGTCTCCAAGCTTCTCTGAGTAGCAATGATCTCATCCCTAACTTGGAGGACGGAACGCCACGTCCAACTATCATTGTCTTTCTTCCTAATCTGCCAGATGGAACTCCTTTTGAGGAGAGAAGAGTTTGCCCATTCAGTCCAGAAATTGTGCACACCTTGGTCGATATCACGGATGAGGTTGGCCATTTGTGCTCGATTCCAGGCAAGAAGCTCCTTGAAACCCAAACCCCCCTCCGATCTCGGTCTAGCAACATCATTCCAAGCAACCAAGCATCCAAGCATCTACGAGATTTCTCATTTCCACTCCACAAGAAGCTCCTCAACATGCCCTGGATAACCTTGATCACTTTCCGAGGGAATAAGATCACTTTAAGCCAGAAATTGAGCATGCCCATAATCACAGACTGAATGAGCTGCACACGGCCTGCATAAGACAGGTTGCTAGTTGACCAAGAGTTGATCTTTTTGCTAATTTTTTCAATAATGGTACCGTACTCATTCACATGCATCTTTCTAGAGTGGAGAGGGAGACCAATGTATGTAACTGGGAGCAAGCCCTCCTGAATATACAGCGCACTGAGAATGTTGTTTTTGGTTGAGTCGTCCATACCGGCTAAGAACACTTGGGATTTGTCTTGGTTGCACTTCAGGCCAGACACACTAGAAAAGGAGTTGATGGTTTCATTGATAATCATAGCAGATTGGAGGTTACCCTTGGCAAAAACGAAAAGGTCATCTGCAAACGCCAGATACGAAGTTTTGGACTGCTTGCATCTTGGGTGGAACGAAAACTGAGGAGCTGTAGTAGCCTTATCAATTAGTCTGCTGAAATATTCCATGCCAAGAGCGAACAAATATGGGGCCATGGGGTTGCCCTGCCTCAAGCCTCTCTTTCCTTTGAAGAAGCCCACAAGACTCCCGTTGATGTTGATCGAGAAAGAAGTGGTGGAGATACATTCTTTGACCCATTGCACAAATCTTGGAGGAAAACCAAACCCTATAAGGACATCAAGAATGAAGCACCAATTAATAGAATCATATGCTTTCCATAAATCAACTTTTATGGCACATCTGGGAGAAGTAGTAGTGCACCCATAGTGTTTCAGGATATCTTGACACACAATGACATTATGCCAGATGTCTCTCTTAGGGAGAAAAGCTCCTTGTTTTGTAGAGATCAGCTTGCAGGCAGAAAAGGAGATTCTAGACGCCAAAATCTTGGAGATGATTTTATAAACCATTGAGCAGCAAGAAATCGGTCTGTAATCACGGATGCCTTGGGGAGAGCCATTCTTTGGAATAAGGTGGATGATAGTGGCATTGAACTGTTTAAGGAGCTTGTCAGACGAGAAAAATTCTTGAACTGCAGCTGTAACTTCACTACCAACAACGGCCTATGACTTCTTGAAGAAGGCACTATTGTATCCATCAGGCCCAACAGATTTGTGGTCCAGAATAGAGAAAAGAGCAGACCGGATCTCCTTATCAGTAACAAGTTGGATTAAGTGCCCACTGTCATCATGGTTTAAGCAGGGGCCTAAAGAGCAAATGAGGGGATCAATGTTACTCTCCTCGCCTTCAGTGCCTAACAAAGCCTTGTAGTAACTCAGAATATGCCCCTCAATCTCAATAGGGGTCTCCAAGGAGCAGCCATCATCTGTGGATAAAGAAAAAATACGGGTGACAGCTCTCTTTTGCTTGATTGTGGAATGGAAGAATCTGGAATTTTCATCACCATTGATTAGCCATTTCACCTTAGCTCTTTGAATCAAGTCTTTCAAGACAAGGTTCTGCAGGGAGTAAACCCTTTCTTTCAGGCTCTTTTCTTTAGCAATGATATCTCTATCATAGAGGTTGGCTTCAAGTTCGTTCCGTGCAGCAGAAAGTTCAGTTTTTAGTGCGATGAGCTCAGTTTCGACGGACTGGAACCTAGTTCTGTTCAATTCCTTGAGCTTACCCTTCAAGAGCTTAAGTTTCTGCGCCACCGAGTACATCTTGAAGCCAGGAATACGAGTCGCCCAAACATTTCTAACAACATCCTGGAATCTCTCATCTTCAGCCCAAATGTTTCTGAAGCGGAAAGGGGTGCTACGCCGCTCAGAGTTTCCAAGATTAATAAGGCAGGGAGAGTGGTCAGATGTTCTTCTTCTGTCAAAGAAGCCATGTGAATCAGGAAAGACGTGAAGCCACTGTTGGTTGTGAAGAATACGATCAAGCTTTCTATAAATACGGTTGTCCCCATCTTGGTTGTTGGTCCATGTGAAAAAACATCCATCAGCTCTCATGTCTGAGAGATCAGTGTCGCTGAGCAAATGATTTAGTTTTCTGCATCCCGAAGCAATACTATTATCACCTTTAGAGTGCTCAGATGAGTCACTTAGTATCTTTGTGTGCGGATACTCCTTAGAAAATTTATGTGTTGTTGACTACAGGACTTCGAGAACACTCTATGGATAATACACGTGATGGTTATATGAATGTGTGTGTCTTCCATGAGTGTGGTGTTTGTTTTTTGTTTTTTTTGAGAAAAGGACCAACTATATTAAACAACAGAGGAGAGAAATACATCTACCAACCTAAGAGACAGTTGAGAAATATGAGAACATAAAATAGGAGACCCAAAAGGTAAAGAAAGACCAAAAGTAGCAGCAGAGTGCGCAACAACATTTACAGAACGAGAAATAAAAGAGAAGGAACAACTATGAAAAGAGCTAGCCAAATCTATAATGAGCCGAATATACATAGCAGAAGCATTCCTGGGCAAGACCACCAAAGAACAACCCTTTGCAACAGAGCTACAAGACCCAGCTAAAAGCTTGGGATAAAAATGCTCTTAGTGCGTGCCTCACATCACGACAATTTTGTTCTTTGTTCAATGGGATTCTTTGGTTATATTGCCTAGTTGCGATTCTGTTGAGAAAATTTTAAAACATTTAGCATAATACGTTGATCAGTCGAGAGAGGATATATGCTCAATTTAAAGGAGAAATTGCAGGAAATAACCCGTTAAATGGAGCACTTTGCCTATAACCACATGTTATCGACGTAATTATTTTAAACCATCCTTAAATTAACTCCGTTAACAATCAACGACCCCTGACGCAAATCCGTCCAATTTTCCGTTAGAAGGGGTAAAATTACCAAAATACCCCAAATTTTTGAAATAATTACTGGTTTGTGATTTATATTTTACCTTTTTATCGAACCGGTTTAGTAGATTAATTTTATACTGTTTTGAGCATGCCTTGCACATGAAAAAACTCATCAACTCCCATGAAAGATCATACTCGACGCAGAATGAACAGAGGGGACGACGATCAACATTGGTGGCAACTAGGGGTGAGCAAAAATATCCGATCTGGCCGACCCGATTCGATAACCCGCCAACCCGGACCCTAAAAGTCCGTATCTGAAAACATACATATAATTTTTATCCGAATCCGATCTGATCCGGGTGATTTTTTCGGATACTTGGACCGGATACGGATCAGGATATTTTGCTTATCGGATATCCGGTACTATTAATATATAATATATATGTTTTTATAACTAGTATACAATGCTTAATTAGTTTAGATGATCTCAAAATGGTGCTTGTACATTTTTAAGTAATTAAACCCACTTCAATTCTCCAATACAACATTCATTATTTTATTCCTTTTAATAAAAAAACAACATTGATTATTATTCTTATAAAATTAAAACCCTAAATCAATAATTCATGTACTAATTGTCGTCTAACTAAACATAGCAAATATGTTTTTTTGTCAAGACTGGCATCATATTGAATTTTTATTATATAAGTTAAAGTTACAAGTTTATATATACTTGCCAATTCCTCTTGTTATATAATATATACGTTTATGGTTCTCAATTTGAAAAGGTTGACAAGTTTAATTGTTTGAAAAAATTACAGGGACTTGCAAATGGTGTTGATGTTTGACATTTAGTTTACACTTTACAGATTGTTAGTTTTGATTGAATTAGAAATTTTAACATTTTGATTTAATTTTTAATAGATTTTCTAGTAACCGGATAATTTGGATATCCGAGTCGAATATCCGATCCGATCCGGATAATATTTACCGGATATCCGGTCCGAAACGGACCGGATACGGATAGGAGTTTTGTGAATATTTTTTACCTGATATCCGACATACCGGACCAGATCGGATATATCCGTTTTCTCACCCCCTAGTGGTAGCCATTCGAGAGTTGCTCAAGATCGTGAAGGGGTGTTCAATTTCTTTCCCATGCGTGGTGGTGTTCAATTTCGATTCGTCATATTTATTCTATGCCATTGTTGTACTGCTCAAGAATGCATCAAACCGAAATGGAAGAAGATCTCGAATTGGCTCAGTAAATAATATCCCCCAAAATCGGTTTTGTAAAAAGGTAAAATTCTAAATCAAGGAACCGGCCACAAACCGGTAATTATTTAAAAAATCAAGGGCATGTTGGTAATTTACCCCTTTTAACGGAAAACTTGACGGATTCACGTCGGGGTGGCTGACTGTTAACGGAGTTAATTTAAGGGGTGGTTTACAATAATTACGTCGATAACGGATGGTTGTAGGTAAAGTGCCCCATTTAACAAATGATTTTCTATAATTTCGCCCAATTTTAATGTAGATTACATTGACATATATGGTAGAGTATCTTCACACTTACGGATTCCAATCGTACAAACTAAAATGTACAAAGACCCGTCTTGGTTGAACATATTACCCGGGTAGAGGGGAGGAGGAATTTCAGAATGGACAATCTTAGAGGGAACTACTTGCAATTACACATTCTCTATGATAGTCGTGGCCTCGGAAGCTGCAAGCGGTGGAATTTCGTCTTTCTTGTTCTCATATTCATGTAGCAATGGGTCTACAGTCAGTGGTCCCCCGTCCAAATCCTCGTAATAGAGAACGAAGTATTGAATTGATGGATGTAGATCTTTGTACTTCAATACAACTTGGTGAACCCCAACCCTCTCGCCATGGCACCAGTGCTCAAAATGTTCATTAGAGTCTCATTTTTACATTTCAAATTCGCTTGTACGCATGTACATTATTATGGCAAGCGAGCCCAAGAATACTCTGTAGTTCTAACTTCAAACAGTCGTGTTCTTCAATGGCGTCGCGGAGTAATCAAGAGTCTTGGAGTTTAGCACGATTCCTTGTCCTTCTCTTTTTTCTCGATTGCCTCCCTTAACTTACCTTGGGTTTCTTGGAGTTAAGCATTCACTTAAACACACTTGCGAAGCAAGTGAGCATGCTCATTTTTCACCGTCTCAACAAGGGTCTTGTTTGACTCTGAGCTCTCGCGTAACATCTCTATATCTTTAAGTGCAACGAGGTTCTTTTCCAACATGTAAGTTAAATGTCAGTTTCAAAAACAAGCATTGCAGAGGTAAAACTACGACAACAACAAATTATGGTCTAAATTATCTACCTATAACAATTAAATTGTCATTTGTTAAATAGACAGTAATAGTCTTACAAGTTCAAAATGATTTTCTCCTTCCCTCATAATATTCTCCCAGCTGATTCTTGTCAGTGAAAATTTTAAATTGGTGCAAACACCTTTCTAGGGAGAAAGTTTTCTGAGCTCCTTGTCCATCGGACGCATAGCGTAAAACGCGCTAGCAAAATTTATCTTCTTGAAACACTGGTGTCTTCTCACGTGTTCCTCTCTCTAGCTGACGTCGCTTGTTGGATTTTTCGTAATTATGACCGTGCCACCTTTTTGTTATCGTCTCTCTACCATGAATGGCCACTATCCTGTTATGCGAGAGAGTAGGTGTTTCACATTTAGCGCGTTCTTTGTGTATCACGCATTTTTGCTTCATTTGCTTATCGCGTTATCTAGATAGTCAAGTCTTAGAAACATGTCTTTCATCCCGTTCACCTAAAAGCGTGGGAATCATCGGTTGGATTATCTGCAAGGGATGAGAAGTTACAAGTTTCAGTTTCTCCCTTACTATTGCTTGGAGGAATGGAGTGAACAATCTCTACAACTCCAACAATTGGCTCATTGTCTTTGTTAGGCCCAAGAGTCTCAATGGGCAGATGTTCGGTTGTACGTGGAATGGATCCCTGTAGTTTGAACATGCAGAGCCTCGATCATGGCAGCCTCAAGAGATGTGCTCGTAGAAACCGTTGTGTTACCTATGGCTGTTCTGGCTCTTATTTTCTTTGTTGTAGTTATGCGCCTCCCTTACAACAAACCACATTGAGCATCATGCATAGAAATATAACACAACAACCAACAATAGATACCACATATTCAATTCATTGACATGTATCTATATTATTAATAGTTATACTACACAGGTATATGTACATATATACGTGGAGAAATAAATACCTGAATAATTCGTGATCGGTCAAGAATGAGAACATATAGCATTATTTTTTCTGCTTTTTTTTCAACAAAAAATAAATAAACATGAGACACGCATTTACGTAAAGAAAATGTTTATAGACATGAGCAATAAATAACAATAAAATTTAGATACTATATACGTGTCAACACATATATGTCCATGAATGACATGTGTTAAAACACATCATTTATGTTTAATCGCGTCTTATTTAGACTTGAGAATTTCAGCTTCGCAAATTTACTATCGACCAAATTATCTACACATGCTTCCTTCGCTCTCATTTGTATTTGGGCAATTTATCAAGTTCAGGTCATTATTTTCCTCTTTAAAAGTTAAATATGCAGAGTTTTCTCCCTTTTCTTTGGCTGATATACACGACATTTTTTACCTATATACACGACAATCTGTACGCCAAGACATGGCGTACGCCATGTCTTGACGTACAGGTGAAAATACGTATAATTGTAAGATTATACGTATTTTTTTAATAAAAAAAGTATAAATCTCTACGCCAGAATCTGGCGTACAGATTGGGCCAGCCCATATTAGGCCCGGCCCAACTTCTAAATTTGATTTTTTACAATCTGATGTACGCCAGACACAAGTGAACAATTTTATTTTAAAAAATATGTATTTGACTCTAGTAATAGACGTTTTCAAGTAATCAGGGTTACATGACAATAAATTCGGTTGTATCATGAGGTTTCAATATACTTTTATTCATGTACGTTTCTCCACCAATTCATTTGATATTAACTGTTTGTTATTATTATTCTCGAAAATCACATATAACTATGGTTATATCTTATAGTTATATCCAATTTGGTTATATCTTATAGTTATATGCTACGGTTATATTCTTTAGTTATATACTATGGTTATATCCAATTTGGTTATATCTTATAGTTATATACTATGGTTATATCCAATTTGGTTATATCTTATGGTTATATCCTATGGTTATATCTTATAGTTATATCCAATTTGGTTATATCTTATCGTTATATCCTATAATTATATATTATGGTTATATCCAATTTGGTTATATCTTATCGTTAAATCCTATAAGTATATATATTATGATTATATCTTATAGTTATATTCAATTTGGTTATATCTTATGGTTATATCCTATAGTTATATACTATGGTTATATCATTTAGTTTTATTCAATTTGGTTATATCTTATGGTTATATCTTATAGTTATATACTATGGTTATATCATTTAGTTATATACTATGGTTATATCCTATAGTTATATACTCTTATTATATCCTATAGTTATATAGTATGGTTATATCCTATAGTTATATACTATTGTCCTATAGTTATATACTATGATTATATACTATGGTTATATTCTATAGTTATATATTATTGTCCTATAGTTATATTATGATTATATCCTATAGTTATATACTATGGTTATATCCTATAGTTACATACTATTGTCCTATAGTTATATACGATTGTCCTATAGTTATTTCCAATTTAGTTATATCTTATGGTTATATATACTATGGTTATATTCTTTAGTTATATTATGGTTATATCCTATAGTTATATACTCTTATTATATCCTATAGTTATATAGTATGGTTATATCCTATAGTTATATACTATTGTCCTATAGTTACATACTATGATTATATCATATAGTTATATACTATGGTTATATCCTATAGTTATATACTATTGTCCTATAGTTATATACTATGATTATATCATATAGTTATATACTATGGTTATATCCTATAGTTATATACTATGATTATATCCTATAGTTATATACTATTGTCCTATAGTTATATACTATGGTTATATCCTATAGTTATATACTATTGTCCTATAGTTATATACGATTGTCCTATAGTTATATCCAATTTGGTTATATCTTATGGTTATATACTACGGTCATATCGTTTAGTTATATACTATGGTTATATCCTATTGTTTTATCTTATAGTTATATCCAATTTGGTTATATCCTATAGTTATATACTATGGTTATATACTATGATTATATCTTATAGTTATATCCAATTTGGTTATATCTTATGGTTATATCTTATAGTTATATACTACGGTTATATTCTTTAGTTATATACTATGGTTATATCCTATAGTTATATATTATGGTTATATACTATGGTTATATCCAATTTGGTTATATCTTATCGTTATATCCTATAGTTATATACTATGGTTATATCCTTTAGTTATATAGTATGGTTATATCCTATAGTTATATACTATTGTCCTATAGTTATATACTATGATTATATCCTATAGTTATATACTATGGTTATATCCTATAGTTATATACTATTGTCCTATAGTTATATATTATGGTTATATCCTTTAGTTATATACTATAGGATATAACCATAAGATATAACCAAATTGGATATAACCATAGTATATAATTATAAGATATAACCAAATTGGATATAACCATAAGATATAACCAAATTGGATATAACCATAATATATAATTATAGGATATAACGATAAGATATAACCAAATTGGATATAACCATAATATATAATTATAGGATATAACGATAAGATATAACCAAATTGGATATAACCATAATATATAATTATAGGATATAACGATAAGATACAACCAAATTGGATATAAGTATAAGATATAACCATAGGATATAACCATAAGATATAACCAAATTGGATATAACCATAGTATATAACTATAAGATATAACCAAATTGGATATAACCATAGTATATAACTAAAGAATATAACCGTAGCATATAACTATAAGATATAACCAAATTGGATATAACTATAAGATATAACCATAGTTATATGTGATTTTCGAGAATAATAATAACAAACAGTTAATATCAAATGAATTGGTGGAGAAACGTACATGAATAAAAGTATATTGAAACCTCATGATACAACCAAATTTATTGTCATGTAACCCTGATTACTTGAGAACGTCTATTACTAGAGTCAAATACAGATTTAAAAAAAAATTGTTCACTTGGGTGCGCCCAGAAAAGGAAAAAGAAAAAAAAACAATTTTTTTTTTAAAATCCTGCGCTAGAATCTGGCGTACAGCAGATTGTAAAAAAATCAAATTTAGAAGTTGGGCCGGCCCTAATATGGGCTGGCCCAATCTGTACGCCAGAATCTGGCGTACGCCAGATTCTGGCGTAGATATTTATACTTTTTTTATTAAAAAAAAAATACGTATAATCTTACAATTATACGTATTTTCACCTGTACGCCAAGACATGGCGTACGCCATGTCTTGGCGTACAGATTGTCGTGTATATAGGTGAAAAATGTCGTGTATATAGCAGGCTCGTTTTCTTTTTACATTATTATTCATTCAATTAAGGAAGCAACACATTCACTTTAATTTTCAAGATTTCCACTTTAATTGTTGTAATTTATCTCAAAACATGTTCATAATTTGTCTTGCATCCACAACCTTCTTCTATATTCTATGATTTCATCTTCATTCTAGGTTTTGATGTTCATTCCTGACCAAGAAATGATTCAGTTTTTTTGTAAAACCATATTGAATTTAATAGAATATTTATTTGGGTGAAGTTCTGGTGAGGATGGTCCTATAGGAGAGGAATAAGGATGAAATCCATCCGTTGATCCATTACAAATCTAATGGACAAGGAGCGCGCGTCATAATAAGCCATCAGAAACCCTAAATCAGACGCGCCTTCTGGCAACTGAACGCACGTGGCCTCATGTCAGAGCGTGTTGACAAAAAGGGGGAAACGAACCGTTTTTTTCAGTGTTGAGGAAGCCATTCAGTGACGAACGAGGCAATTCAGAGAGAGATTTACGAAAGCGATTCAGAGCATTTTACGAAGGCGATTCAGAGCGTGTTGACGAAGGTGATTCACGAAGCCGATTCCACGATGTTGATTCACGAAGGCCATTCCACGAAGCAGATTAGCCCTTCAGTAGAAACGATTCTATGGTGAGAACCGAAAAGACACAATTGCAAGGTAAACAAACTGAAAGAATAGTTTCGATGGATACAAACTCACGTGCAGACAAACGATTTGCGAGTTCGAAGTTTATATTGTTGATTAACACAATCAGTTTGTGAAAACCTAATCCTACTATGTGTTCATTTCATCTGAATATATGATGAAATCTTCTTTGAATGCTTGAGTGTCCGCATAAGAATACATTCTTCGCATCAACAATGCTTGCGAAAACCTAATCCTACTAGGATGCCTTTCTGACATTGTGTGAGAGTATTATAAAACATATGTGTGCATCGGTTATTGCCTCTGTGTGCATTTGTATCATCTTGTGTGTGCATGTGAAACAAGTCTGATTATCCATACTATATGAGCTTGTGTGAGAGTATTACAAAACATATACGTGCAACCGTTATTGCATGTGTGTGCATTTGTGTAATCGTGTGTGTGCATCTGGAACAAGTCCGATTATCCATACTATATGAGCTTCTGTGAGAGTATTATAAAACATATGAGTGCATCTGTTATTGCCTCTGTGTGCATTTGTGTCATCTTGTGTGTGCATGTGAAACAAGTCTGATTGTCCATACTATATGAGCTTGTGTGAGAGTATTACAAAACATATACGTGCAACTGTTATTGCATGTGTGTGCATTTGTGTAATCGTGTGTGTGCATCTGGAACAAGTAAATCAATAACTTGAATCTCTGTTCTTCGATTTCAGAATATATCTTCATCATATCTTTACATAATCTATTGACTTTGATCTTGACCACAGGAAAAAGAAAACAACAAGCACAAACAAAGGAAGTTGCTAAAAGCCCTAGAGTAACAAAGAAGGCAAAGAAAATGACACGGGCCATACTCAGAGACACTGAGGATGACGAGGAAGATAAGACACTCGATGAGATAATTCGTGCAAGACAAGAAGAAAGAAATAAAAATGAAAAAAAGACAGTGGATAAGAAGAAAAATGTTGTAGGTTTGAGTCCAAAGAAGGCAGTGGAGAAGAAGAAATCGGTTCTAGTTTCAACTCCAAAGAAGGGAATACATACACTAAGGAAAGATTACACAAGGTTGATCTGTAGGACTTCACCAAATATGCTTGTCAGATATCTTGCTGATGAACAACGATTCAGTCCCGCACAGAGACAGGCTGTCATAGATATGGGGTTCGAGGCTTTGCTTCAGTGGAAGGTTACTGATATGCCTGGAAGACTTGGATATTGGCTTGCCAGATCATTTGACCCATTGAAATGCACAATACAGCTGGAGGATGCATCCAAAGAGATTTTGATAACAGCACAAGATGCACATGACTATCTTGGCATACCCAAGGGTGACAACAAAATTGAGCTTCCGAAGAAACTCACAAATGTAGAGTTTCTGGCAAAGATAGCTGAAGATTTCACAGGCAAGACTATGAGGTATATAATGCATACAGACATTAAAGAAAAGATTATGACATATGAAGGCGATGATTGGTTTAAGCGATACTTTATCCTCCTATTTGTCAACACTATTGTTGAAAGCCAAAATAATGGGAAAATAAACTTTGTGATACTTGAACTGCTTGGGGATGTTGAGAGGATAAGGCACTACAACTGCAGTGCATTCATTCTTGATTGGTTGGTAGATAACACCATCTCATGGTCTAAAACAGAAGATGGTACATACAGAGGAGTTTTGCTGTTACTCATGGTAAAAACTAAATCATTTAATTCATATTTCTTTTTTGCATATGTGAAATAGCTTGTGTGTGCATGTATAATATCCTTGTGTGTGCATCTGAACTAGCTTGTGTGTGCATGTGTAATATACTAGTATGCAAATGAAAACACAAGCATGTGATTTTCAAATAACTAGTGTGTGCACTTCAAATGACTAGTGTGTTCATATCGGATACCTAGTGTGTTCATGTCAAATAACTAGTGTGCACTTATCTTCTGTGCATATAAAATAAACATGTGGGTTTCCATGTAAAATAACATTGTGTGCACAAGACATATCATGCTTGTTCATATTACAGCACATGTGTGTGCATATTAGACTACACTTCAGTTTGTATGAATATAGTGCATTAAAACATATTTGTGTGTATATATTTGCAGTTGGTGTATGTTGATCGTGTCACAATGAAAGGCAAAGAGATTGAAAGATCATATCCAATAATAAAAAATTGGACAACACAAATGCTGAAGAAGAGGGAAGATGATGAGATACTCCATGGAGGTTTTGGGAAAGGATATCCAAGGGAACGACCACAATTGCTTGATCAAGAGCATCCGAGAGAGATCCATGAAGAAACAGTAATGGAAGAACAAACTGAAGTTGTAGTTGATGATGATCTCAAGACATTTATTGAAGGTTACATAACTGATGCTGAGGACATGGCCTTACAGATTAGAAAGTTCCTTAGGAGGATCAAGGAAACACCAGCGCAACTAGCTAAGCATGGTGTATTGAACAAAGTTAATATCGAGTGTGAGAAGATGTTAAATGTGAAGTTTTGTTCGGAATCTCAATCACAACCAGAAGATGACGACCAAGACACCCAAGATGAGTTCTGGGAGAAGGTTGTAAAGTGCATGGAGGAGATTGAGAAGACAATCAAAGAGAAAGAAACATATGATGGACCTTCTGGGGTTTTGGGAATTCCGGGACTTTTACAATTTGTTAACCAACTCACAAGAGAACATGAGCAAGTAAGCTAAAAAATTGGTATGTTATTTTATTTGTGTATTATATCACAAAAAACATTGATTCCTACATTCAATTGTAATAAAAGGCACCTGAAGAAACAACAAACATGGCTGAGGGTACTTTTCATACCACAGAGGACCAACATATGAAAACACAAGCAGAAAACAGCAAGGTATGATTATGTGTTAATATACTTTCTCATACGAATACATTTAATTTGTGTTCATTCATTTCATGATTTCAAAAGAAGAAAAAGAATGTGACATTTCTTGAAGACATACCATCATTTGACTTGGGAATTTCACCGATAAGTACACAAGTGAGTCAATTTTTACTTGTTAATACTTTTGTACATGTAACAAAGTGTATGTTTATACTAACCTTTTGTCATCATCGATTTTTTTTTGAAGGAAAATGAGGCCATGCAGATTGTTAGACCAGATACTAGTCTACAAAAAGAGGTATAGACAAAGAAAAAGTTATAATATGGCCATGTTTTTGAACTATTCATGCTTTTATTCTACGTGTGCATATCAAATTAACTTTTGTGTGCATTTAAGACTACGTGTGTGTGCATGTAGAATAAAATATGTGTTCATGCTTTGTGTGCATGTCAAAACAAGTATGTGTTCATGCTTTGTCAACGTTGGTGTTCATCAGGGAAGTAGTTCTGATATAATGCCAACACATCCACATAATATAGAGAAAAGGATATGTAATCCTTTAGAATACATGAAGTCACCATTTAAGTCAAGGGAGGTGAATATCGATGAAAAACCAACAGCAGAAGAGAAAGCGTTTTATGAATGGCTAATGGGAAATAAAGCAGATGATAAGTAAGTAAATTTATGCTTTCATTTGATTATATTTCAAAATACTTTTATGTAACTAATTCATTGTGTTTGTGTTTGTTGCAGAGAGGTGATCTTTGAAATGAATGGCACCAAGCTTTGTAAACATGACTTTATAACGTTCAAGGAAAAACAATGCCTAGACAACACAATGCTTGATGCATATACAACATTGTTGAATGAAAATGAAACATACAAAGGTGCATTGTCACCATTGAGGTTATTCCTACCAACATTACATCTGGTACGTATATTTACAACACTCTATTATGAATATGAGCTTTTATCGTATAATACACTAAAAAATATTTTTGAACACGCAGATGCATACTGTGGTACTTGAAAATGAACCATTGGAACAAAGATGTGAAATGTTCAACCCAGCTATTCTTGAAACCTTTAATGCAGTCGAAGGTTTCCAGAAGAATAACTTAAAGATCAATAATGTTGACTTGGTATGTTGAAGAACACAGACACTATATACGTATGTGTTCATACATACTATATCTTTGTGTTCACGCATCATGTCTTATGTGTTCATTCGTGTAAGACAAAAAATGTCCATGGGTTTTAGTTTGTGTTCAGGAGTTATGTATCTGTGTGTTCATATGTGCACACGTGGTCTCTTTGGTTTGACTTTTCAAAGGGAGAGGAATGGATCCGAAGTTTCATTACGTAGCTTGGAGTTTTTAGGTTTTCTTGGGTTTTAGTTTTTGCCTTGCTTTTGAGTTTTGTTTTGAGCTTCGACTGTCGTACGGAAGGGGGAACCTCATGAGGGATTTTTGGCTTTAGCACTTTGAAGATTTTGGTATTATCGTTCTAGCCTTTGTCAACTTGAATTATTTTGTTATTGAGATTTGAATTTCTTGTCTCCCGTTTTTATTGAATAATTCATACATGTTGTTGGCTAGTTTAAATCTATTGAATATGTCTTCAATTATGCTTGGCTAATTTCCTAGTTCTAAGGTTGGGGTGATCCCGACGATGCGTATGTAATTAGAATTACTTCTTTACCTGAATTGAAATAGTATTTGATTCGTTCCTAGATGCTTTATGCCTATAGTAGCAGATGCGAATTGGATCCTATTAGGGTTTGAGACTGAAATGTGATAACCTTAATAGGTAGTCAAGTAGGGTTTGAGACTGAGAGGTGATAACTTCTACTGGAATCCTAGGAATTGAACCTGAGTGTTATTTGTGTGACAACAACTTAATTACTCTTGAGGATTAATAGGCTATCATAGATGTTTTAGGTTTGAATTGGATTAGCGGAGCGCGACAACGAATGTTATTTCAGTTTATCCCTAGACTCTAAGTGCGTTAAAGGGTTTGGATGAGATTAGCTCTGCGCGAAAGCGATTGTTAGTTTAGTCTAGGCACGTTTACTATCGTCTGAAAGGAGTTAGTAGATTACCTTAGATAGCCTACCTTCAAATAATTTAGACTAGATTCAGGAGAAGTGTGATTTTATTTACTGTTGCATCGTTGCGGTGATCCTTAACCTTAGACACATTTATCCCATAGATTTTTATTTGTTTTATTTATTATTATTTCATAGTTTAGTTATAGTTTTCCCCAATTCTTTATTTTCCCGGCCTAGTTCACTGGTAGCGTTTCAATTAATATTACATTGGTCTCTGTGGGATCGACACTTGACTACTACAACTGATCCCGTATACTTGCGGGTAGGTCCTAGCCACACCAAGCTTAAACCTTGCTTGTCCCAAGCAAGTACATAACTAATGAGTCCACACAATTTGCAAAGGTTGTTTCAATCCAAGAGACAAGTGAGCAATGACCATGAAAGTCCAAACAAATGACAAGTTCCTTCCTAGGATGCTTCTCAATCAATGACAAGAAAGTAATTAGATCCTCTACTCTAGACCTCACCAGGATAAAAATTAAAGCCACTCACACTCATGTGTTTAGGATATGTATTTCGCTCAATTCTCTACTTTGAATGCTAACTACCATAAGCTTGCAACAATATCTAGATCTCCACTACTAGAAACAATGAAAAACACAATCATGAGACATAAAATAGGGTTGTAATGGGGCCAAGGTATTTTGATAAGGCATGGATACATTTGGCCATGTGGTGCTAAATCCAGGAAAAAGAACTTCACAAAAATAACACCAAGCATAAACTGATTTTACAATAAGCTCAACAACAACCCAAAGTTCATCATTCTGTCTACTCACTTCTTTTCTTCTTCTTCATTCTTTTTCTTTTTTCTTTTCTCTTTTTTTCGGATCTTTTTCTTCTTCTTCTTTTTTCAGAATTTTTTTTTTTTCAATGAAGAAGAAGGAAGCAAACTTAATAAACAGAATGGCACATATTATTGATCACCCACCATTTTATGCTCCTCCCCCAAGCTTAGTCCATGTCCACACTTAGCAAACTAAAATTCAATCCCCTGGATAGGTAGGATATATAATAGGCTCGGATTTCTTTGTGGAGCTTCAAAAGAAAAAGGCTATAAGGCTCAGAGGGCTTCAAGCAGAGGGAAATAGTATTAGGGTGGTCAAGTAAGATATAGGCTCATGAAAAAATGTCTTAATCAAAATGTAATGCATATTAGTCCTAAATGCAGTCTCGAAGAGGTATTGAAGCAAGTTCTAGAGATAGCAAGCAAAGAGAGATCATACAAGAAAATAAGAGGACTTATGCAATTGTAGTCCAAGAAAGGCTAACATGCTCACCGGGACATTTTGTCTAGAGTATCGGTCCTAACACATCTCAATCAAAGTCCACATGCTCAGGTCATTGTCAAAAGTTTGATCAATCATATCATGCTTATAATGCAATTGTAATATTAACAGTCAAGGCATATTAAGAGGATTCACAATTTATGTACCAATATAAGAACCCACAAAGGAATAAACAGGGGAACAAATCCAACATCCAAATGCAAATATGCTATGCAATGCATGAAAAAAAGAAGAAAAACAAACACACATAAATATGAAAACTAACACTAAAATGCAAACGAAGTCTACACATGGAATTATCTCTCCCCCAAGCTTAAATTCTACATTGTCCCCGATGTAGATATAGAAGAAAGAGGAAAAGAAACTCACCAAATTATCGGGAATTCAGGTATAGGCACATCAAATCGGGGAGGAGATGAACTGCTCAGTCGGGAAGGTCATAAAAATTCAGCAACATGCCATCTATAATTGGACCTGTCCCAAAACAAACACAATAGCATACAAGGAACAACAATGGCCTAATACAAAATTCTGCAGCTCGCGACCAGATCATCGTACTAATCTCCAATCTCACCAAATATAACTCGTTCTAGCGCCATTAACATTAAGTAGTTCAAAACATTTAGAAGCAAGGCCAGAAACCACAAATTGTGCACAACTAAACACAAAGAATATCATCAATATCATCAGCACGATCAAAAATACAATAAACATAGAAATTCTATTCACCAAATGAACATAAACTTGACCCCTAAAATTATGCACAGTGGACGACACCAAGCACACAGTGAAGAGAAATTTACCAATTTAATACTCGATTCGGGTCAGGGCGCCGTAGCCCGTAGGGCTGAGCGGCGGTACAGCGGGCTCGATTGGGTCGGAGGCGACTCGGCAGGGGCAGTGCTGGGCAGCAGCGGAGAAGCAGTGGTGGAGACAGGCCAGCAGAGGCGGAGGTCAGCGGTGGGCGAGCGAGTCTGGTGGTGAGGTGTGACTCGGCGAGGCGCGAGCAACAGTTCATTGGTGGGTGCTGGTATGGACGGGGTCGAGGTCGATTAAGGGCTGGTGCGGCTCGGTTGGTGGTTCGAGCGGAGGCGGGTGAAGGGCAAGAGGTGGGAAAGGGAGGTGAGAGATGGTGAGGATTGAGGAGGGTCGGTGGTTGTGACGGCGGAATCAGAGGGAACGAAAGGAGAAAGAAAGGAAGGGGAAGAAAAGAAGAAAACTGGGAAAGATTTTTTATTTTTTTTAAGATAAAGCAGCGGACAGATCGAAACTCGGTCCAGAACTTGGTTGAGTTATGGGCTGAGTTCCTTTCTGTCGGGACAACTCGACCGAGTTGCTGAAGCTTTTTTTTTTAGAGAAGAAAACATACCTGATGGGTTGCCTCCCATCCAGAGCTTGTTTAAGGTCATTAGCCTGACCTTCACCAATGTCATGTACTCGGATCAGGCGGGTCGGTGATACCCAACTTGATCGGATCAGGCTCTATGTAAGGCTTCCGCCGAATTTTCCTCACTCTAAAGTACCTCGAGTTCTTATGCCATAGCTCCACATAATCATTTTGTAGAACTCGGTTCAGGTAGTATGGACCGGACCATCTTGTACTCTTACTTCCCAGAAACATGCTCGATTTGTGATGATAGAGAATCACATGATCCCCTTGCTTGAATTCAATTGGAGCATGACCAGTAGAGTGTCTTTTTCTCTTCTTCCGTCTACTCCGAACATCAAATTCTAAATTGGCTTCCACCCTTGGGTTCTGAATTTCCAATGCAGCTTGTGATGACATAGCTACATCGGGCAATATATCAGGAAGCTTTTCTTGCACCTTACAGCAGGTAATGATGTTAGAGGTCAGGGTAGAGCTTTGTAACACCTTAAGCTCATCAAGCATCGGGTCCTCCTTGGTCTCTTGGGTAAATCCCTTCCTATCAAATTGTGGCTCATCCCACTGCTTCTTAACCCCAATCATGATAGAAGTGCATTGCTTTAAGTAGTGCACTTCAGGTGGCTCTGTAGCCAAATTTGAGATAACCAACGCAGCCATTTGATCTTTCAACATCTGATTTTCTGTGGTTAAATCATCTACTTGAGTCTTCAAAGAGTCCACCAAACCTGAAACTGAATAAAACTGGGTTAATAGGGGTTTAAGCACATCATCCTGCATAGTTGTAAGAACAGTAAGAACTTTCTCGACTTCCCTATCATGTCGTATAATAAAGTCATCAAGCTTACTGTCTTGCATGGATGGATAAGTCTCATCCTGGAGCGGTATGTGTGATTGTGCCATCCAATTGGTGTGGCAATTTGCTTTATCATGACCTTCAGCTCCACAAAACTCACAGAAGAGGTTAAAAGTATTTGGGTTTGGGTAACCCAAATTAGAATTTTCAAAATCATACCTCTGAGTACTTGTATTAGGCCTAAAAGAAAGATAGGGGTGAGAATCTACCTCATACATACATGAATCCATTTGTTCGACTCTTTCTGAATAGCCTGAAAAGAAAAGGAAAAAAATCAAAGCAAAAATAATGACCTAGACTCACTAATAGAGGTGACAACTAATATTAACAAATTGGTCCCCGGCAACGGCGCCAAAAACTTGGTTGGGGCTAAAACGTACCCGCAAGTGTACGGGATCAGTTGTAGTAGTCAAGTGTCGATCCCACAGAGACCAATGTAATATTAATTGCAACGCTACCAGTGAACTAGGCCGGAAAGATATGAAATTTGAGGAAACTAGCACTAAGCTAACTAAATAAACAAATAAAAAAAGATAAAATCAATGGGATAAATGTGTCTAAGGTTAAGGATCACCGCAACGATGCAACAGTAAATAAAATCACACTTCACCTGAATCTAGTCCAAATTATTTGAAGGCATGCTATCTAAGGTAATCTACTAACTCTTTTCAGACGATAGTAAATGTGGCTGGACCAAACTAACAATCGCTGTCGCGCAGAGCTAATCTCATCCAAACCCTTTAACGCACTTAGAGTCTAGGGATAAACTGAAATAACATTCGCTGTCGCGCTCCGCTAATCCAACTCAAACCCAGAACATCTATGATAGCTTATTAATCCTCAAGAGTAATTAAGTTGTTGTCGCACAAATAACACTCAGATTCAATTCCTAGGATTCCAGTAGAAGTTATCACCTCTCAGTCTCAAACCCTACTTGACTACCTATTAAGGTTATCACCTTCCAGTCTCAAACCCTAATAGGATCCAATTCGCGTCTGCTACTATGGGCATAAAGCATCTAGGAACGAATCAAATACTATTTCAATTCAGGCAAAGAAGTAATTCTAATTACATACGCATCGTCGGGATCACCCCAACCTTAGAACTAGGAAATTAGCCAAGCATAATTGAAGACATATTCAATAGATTTAAACTAGCCAACAACATGTATGAATTATTCAATAAAAATGGGAGACAAGAAATTCAAATCTCAATAACAAAATAATTCAAGTTGACAAAGGCTAGAACGATAATACCAAAATCTTCAAAGTGCTAAAGCCAAAAATCCCTCATGAGGTTCCCCTTTCCGTACTGCAGTCGAAGCTCAAAACAAAACTCAAAAGCAAGGCAAAAACTAAAACCCAAGAAAACCTAAAAACTCCAAGCTACGTAATTAAACTTCGGATCCATTCCTCTCCCTTTGAAAAGTCAAACCAAAACATATCTCCTTACGCCCATTTGCACGCTTGACTCCTCCGGAGAGTTTAAGTGGGCCGACCCAGCACGTGAAACAACAGTTGCATCAGTAGTTCACTTGGTCCTCATTTCAGCATTTCGAGATTTTGTCCACTTGGGCCGAATATTAATCACCAATAGGGTCGGGCCTTTATTTGACATCTTTAACAATAGTCTCGTATCGCCTCTAAATCGGGCATAAAATACCTGAAATAATAAAAATATGAGTGTAGACTCCGAATGCAAAATAATGCAAAACTAACTAAAAAAATGTATCCGAAGTCAATCTAATATGCATGAGAATGAACTAATCTAATATGCAATTAGACTCCTAAAATATGTATCCGAAGTCAATCTAATATGCAATTACACAAAAAATGTCCATGGGTTTTAGTTTGTGTTCATGAGTTATGTATATGTGTGTTCATATGGCCTAATGTATGTGTTCATGTTTGCTAACCTCAACTTCGTTTTCTTTCAATTATACAGTTTATATTTCCAGTGTATCATTCTGAATACTACTATGTCATCGCAATCAATGTCAAAACACCACGTGTGCACATAATTGACAATTCAGATGTTGAGACAGAAGACAAGTATGGATCAATACCAAAGAACTTGGTGAGTCTACATTTCATATATGGAAATCATGTCATGATTTTTGACATGAAATTTTTTGATATGAACTTGGTGAGTCTACTTTTATTGCAGAGAGCTGTGTTCATCAATTTCCTCGTGAGAAACCACATGATTGCCAAAACTCACATCTTCGAAGATGAAAATAAAGTTCCAACAGAAAGGTTGCAAATGAACTGGAGGGACAACAAGAACAAAACTGACTGTGGAATATATGCCATTCGACACATGGAAACATACAAAGGCAATGGCTTAAGTAATTGGCATAGTGGCCTCAAGAAGGGAGACAAGAAACAAATGACAAACCTAATGGTCAAGTACTGATATGCCTTCCTCACAAGTGAACACAATGAACTGAAGAAAAAGGTTGAGAAAGTAGTTGTAGAAAATCAAAAGAAGAAAGGAGTTAGGAGAAAGAAAAAATGAGTAATATGTAGTACGAAAAGAAAGGACATTGTGTTAATGTAAAATTGTCTAATAGTAGGAGTTGTGGTTGCATATTTTAGGCCATAATTTTTGTAAATCTGTGGTTGCATATTTTGTGTAGGAAAATTGTCTAATAGTAGGAGCTGGGAGAAAGAACGGAGCTGTCAGAAAAGAAAAAAAGACATGTAGTATGAAATTGTGTTTTCAAGCATATTATAAAAATTGTGTTTTCAGCTATGTAAAATATGTGTGTGTGCATATCAGTATACTCGTTATGTTCATATATAACAACGCGTGTGTGCATGTAAACAAACTATGTGTGCATATAAACTTGTGGTTGTATATGTCAACAAAAGTTTTTGAATATTCTTGAAATCACATGTCAACACCCACATGTCAACAAATTTTAAACTCAACAAACCTGTGCATATAAACTAAGTTAGGTTATAGCATATGAACAATCTGTGTGTTCATGCAACGAAGAGTTTATGTGTGCATGTGGTAGATTTGTTGTGTGCATGACAATCAAAAAATTGTAATAAGTTGTCTAATATGATGCAATTTGTGACTCGATACAAACTGGAGAGTATGTTTGCATATGATATAGCTTATTTGTGCATCACATTATATTTGTGTGTGTGCATACATAAATATTGTGTTAATGTAAAATTGTCTAATAGTTGGAGTTGTGGTTGCATATTTTAGCCCATAATTTTTGTAAATCTGTGGTTGCATATTTTGTGTAGGAAAATTGTCTAATAGTAGGAGCTGGGAGAAAGAAAGGAGCTGTCAGAAAAGAAAAAAAGACATGTAGTATGAAATTGTGTTTTCAAGCATATTATGAAAATTGTGTTTTCAGCTATGTAAAATATGTGTGTGTGCATATCAGTATACTCGTTATGTTCACATATAACGTGTGTGTGCATGTAAACAAACTATGTGTGCATATAAACCTGTGGTTGCATATGTCAACAAAAGTTTTTGAATATTCTTGAAATCACATGTCAACAAATTTTAAACTCAACAAACCTATGCATATAAACTAAGTTAGGTTATAGCATATGAACAATCTGTGTGTTCATGCAACGAAGAGTTTATGTGTGCATATGGTAGATTTGTTGTGTGCATGACAATCAAAAAATTGTAATAAGTTGTCTAATATGATGCAATTTGTGACTCGATACAAACTGGAGAGTATGTTTGCATATGATATAGCTTATTTGTGCATCACATTATATTTGTGTGTGCATACATAAATATTATGTTTGATAAGTTATATCACGCTAAGCAATTTCTATGTGTGCATATAAAATATGCTTTTGTGTGCATTCGATATAATATGCGTGTGCACGTATAAATAAAAGACTATGAAATACGAAAAAGATAAAAAGATATAACATTTCATCATTGGGTTTTTAATGTTTTTCATACAAAGCTAAAAAATATTCTCAAACTTAATCCGTCCATTGTGGGCATGTTCTGCTGTTGTGGCCAACGGTGTTACAAATTCCACACGCTCTCTTTTCCTTCTTTGACTTTTCTGTTCCAATCTCTTGTCATCTCCTAATACGTTTCTTTCCGCCCTTATTATTTGCTTGTTGTGGTGGGAGAACATCAACTTGACCTGGTAACGTACCCATAAATTTCTCAAATGTATACTTGCTTGTTGAGGTGGAAGCAGATGTCTCCACTGTTCGTGCACTCATGTATGCAGCCTTTTGCTCCTTTATGACACACAAAAACTCTTTCATTTGATCAGTGTTGTCCCCTAAAATATCAAGACAAGAATAAATCTCTGACATAAGTTCAGTCAACAGCCGCTTCTTCTCATCGATCTAAACACTACCATCATAAACTGAACCATCAACCTCAAAAATAGACTGTAAAATTGCTTGCTTCGTCCACCGAGTATTTATGAACTTGGAAGGTAATGACTGGATGCCGATATTTCTGAAAACCATGAAAATGTGACAGCAGGGAATGCCTACACTGAGAAACTTATTGCAGGAACAATGAAAATCATCACTGGAAATCACATGTTGCACAATAGTTGTTTTTCCAAGTTCACAACCAACATGATACTGGTGAATGTCAGTTTCCTTTGTCATGTCTTTCAGTGTACACTGATATATAACACTGTAGATCTCTTCCTGAACTTCATAAAACATGTTAATTATGAAAATAGATGCACAATGCTTTTCCAACTCCAAAGGGGTCTTCATGCGGGGAGAGCAAGTAGATGAATCCAAATCCAACTTCTTTTGACTGTGCCTTTGTACATCAATTGCACTATTAAACTGCATCATGAACACAACAAGACTTGATTGCGGACCTAGGAAATTCCCAAAAAAACTATTTTGACTTTCAGATCTTGATGTTGTCCTCAACAAGCCAGTCATTTTGACATTGTGAAAGAATGACGGTATCCAATAATGGCGTAGCTCAAACATTACTCCTAACCACTGATTATAATGCAGATTATATTCAAAAATAATAGAAAACCACTCCTCTTCAAACTGTAGTGGACTAAGTTCATTGCTCCAAACAATGGAATTGAACTTTTTTGTGGAATGCATCAATAATAGTTGGACAAGAGTGAGGAGGAAATTTTACTTTGGTAGGGACCTTCATCATTATATGCCACATACACAAGCGGTGAACAGACCCACTGAAAACACGTTCAACGACAACTTTTACAGCAGGATCTTGGTCAGTAATAATAACATGTGGCTCATTGCCCATCGCCTTTTTCAAATTCTCAAATAACCAAACATAAGATTCAACATCTTCATTCATAAGCAAACCATCACCAAATGTAATAGACCTTTTATGATTGTCAACTCCAGTAAATGGAACAAATACCATATTATACCTACAACATCAACACAGTAGAAAGCTTAAGATGCGTGTTCATACATAATACAGTATGTGTTCATATGTAATTCACTATGTGTTCATGTGTAATACAGTATGTGTTCATATGTAATACACAACCAATCTATTAAATGAAAAAAATGCATACCTATTCAATTTGTATGTTGCATCCGCTGAAACAACATCACCAAAAAAAGAGAAACTCTTCCGGCTGACAGGATCACACCAAAACAAACGGCATAGTTGGTCCTCCTTGTTAACATGATAATCAAAATAAAATGCATCACAACGTTCTTTCCTCTTGAAGAAGTCATCAATGACCATTTGTGCATCACAACCAACCATATATGAGTTAAGACCCCTCTTAAAATTATTGAAATCAACAACAGTGGCGCTTACATTAGCATATGAACCCACTAAATTCTTGTACACCTTGTAGCTCTTATTTACACCAACATTTGATTTTAGGCAATTCATAATGAAATCCTGGTGAAATGGAGTCACTTTTCTATTGCCTTTCGAAAAATGTTTTTCAGACTCCTGCAACATCGGATGTGTATGTCGACACTCAAAATTTGTCATGCGGTACCCTTCAGATCCTGCATATCGATAAATGATTCTAGCATTACATCCGCACCTACTAGATGCCCTCCTTCTTTTAACATCATTAACACCAGTGGCATTAAACTCAGCAAAAGGCGATACATGCTTGTATCCTTCTCTATTGCAAACAAGGTACTTCCAAATAATAATATTCGATCGATCATTGGATTTTTTCGTTGAACCCACACGCACATCAAAACCACATGCTTGTGCATAGGTGTGGTAAAACTGAATAGCATGTTCAAGAGTATGAAAAAGTTGTCCAACATATGGCTTCAGTTCATCATTGCACACAGGAGTAACATACTCAGTATTATTCCCTGGAGAAAGAGGAATTTCTTCAATTTTACCATTTCCTGAAAATAATTACATAGAAAATATTAGTAAAACTAGAAGAAGATCTGGAAGTTATGTGTTCATAACATTTCTAAACTTATGTGTTCATACATATCCGATCATGTGTGCATGTGTATTGAGTCGTGTGTTCATGTAATAATCATTCTTAAAAACTGCAAGCATTTGTTGAAGTTGTGGCATAACATTTCTATTGTGTTCATAAATAAAAAGACATGTGTGCACATTATTTGACTAATGAGTTCATGATCAAGTAACAACAGTGTGCGTCGCGATATTACAATATAAATTGAGAATGTATTCATCATTTCATATGTGTGTCTAACTAGAATGTAATCGTGTTCAGTGATTCAGCGAAAAATGCATCATCCAAAAGTACCAAACACAAAACATAGTACAAACAACATATCAAATACATTCAACACCTCACGAAATCTCAGTGAAAATTCAAGGTCAATACATTCAAACAAGCAACTTATCAAAACGTTCAACAACTCACGAAAATCTAGTGAAAAAATCAAAGTTAAATACATTCAAACAAACACGAGCAAGAGATCCATGAAACCACGAGAGATTTCTGCAAAAAAGTCATCGATTCAAGCTTGCCTGGATCCATAATACTCCGGTATTATAGGTCACGCACGATTAGAGAGAAATCAAGCCAAATCAGAGAGAAATCAGAGAGGAAATCTGTCCATTGGATTATAATAAGGTCACGAACGATCCACGAGCGAGAGATCCATGAGAGAGAGATCCATGAGCGAGAGCACGAGAGAGATCCAGGAACGAAGGCAATAGAGCAGTGAACGCAAAAAAAAATCTGTTTTTTCGATGGATGAGCCAACACGCGCCCTTCCTTCAGCCAACACGCGAGCGATTTCAGCCCTTAGATCAATTGTGAATTGATGGCTGGGATCCATCCTCAATCCTCTCCTATAGCCCTATCCTCATGGGATCTTTTTCCTATTTATTTTACCAATCATGGCCGTTTTTAAAAAAAAAACATACTACATGTCCATATTCTATTTTTCTAATTGTTGCAAACTTTTATTTTTGTGTTGATAAGTTATACTTATTGACAGACATATTTCTTAAATACTTTGACAGGCTTAATTTTTAGTTGAACATGCTTGACATCAACCTAATAGGAGACACGGTTGAAATCAATGGTTCTAAAGAGTGTTTTCTTGGATCATTTTACGACGCCGCAATTGTGTGATGCAATTATGCAAATCACTAAGAAGTTGAGTATATAAATTTGATTAATATCAATACATGAACACGTATCAGAGAGATTGTGCCCGCTTGCATAATGCTCTCGCCGTCAATTATTGCGACTAAGGAGAACTACATGGTAAGACACATTGTGAATGTGTATGAACATTGTGGATGATGCATGGGAGATGTTACCAGTGTTTGTACGTGGCTCAATAAATACGATGTCTTTTTCCCATTGGCTAGGAGACTGACAGAGATTAAATGGTCTAAGATAAAGCCTCAATCCGTGAAGTAGAGATTATTTTATTCTTTGTACATGTAAATATGTAATAGCTTCTGTAATTGTATTAGAATGAATAGTTGCCTATATTGTTTTTATGGGTCAGTTTGAATTACGCATTATCTGATATTATATTGTCAAAAATTGACATTATAATATCAAAAACGGTATTATAATGCTAGTTTTTGACATTATAATGTCAGATAAAGTGTAATCCAAACAAACTCTACATTGGTTTGGTTGTCTAACTTACTTGTATATCTAAAAAAGAGGGCTTTGTAACTCTTTGGTTATAATAAACTGTTGTTTTATAAATCTTGGTAAATTATTGCTTAATTTATGTGTTTTTTGGTTTGTTATTTCTCGCAATAAATAGAATAATGAAGACTTGTTTTATATAATTTAATCAAATCCTTTTTTGTGGCATCTTGGTGGTTATAAGTCATAAATTAAGTTTCATAATATACTCATTATATATAATAAAATTGATAGTATTTAGTTATGGACTTTCAAGGTCAAATAACAATGGTGTTTCAAAATAAGAGGAATGTATATTGCTTTCATATGAATATAAATATATATGTGTGTGTATTTAGTGGCAAAATGTGTTTTAGTTATACATTGTCAACATTATTATTGAAAAATTAATATACACGATGGCTTATAGGCTTATAGCCAAATAGTGCCCATTTATCCACTTCACTATGACTGTTGAAACCCGGTTCAACCCTTCGCGGAGATGTCGAGGGTCAACACACCCTCGACCCGGTTTTGCTGAGGATTTGTTTGTTTGTGGGAGGTTCTCGACGGCTCTTTCTCTTGCTTCTAACTCGCGGACCTCTTCAGAATCGTCTGATAACTCTTCCTCTTCACTTAACTTCCAGACATGCCTTGCTTCGCTTCCGAAGACCTCCGACTCTTACCCAGAAAACCTGCTTCCTTGACGACCTGAAAAACCCGGAGAGAGCTTCTCTAGGAGAACACCCTCCGACGCCCAAGTCAGTACTGGATTCAGGGAAATGTGTTTGAAAGGAGATGGAGAAAAAAAGGAGGAGAAGAAGCACTGAAACTGATCCGAAGAAACCCCTGAAGCTTCTCTGAAAAGCAGATGAGACCCTTTGGAGCAAGAGCACCCAAGGAGCACTGAACTCTCTCCTTTTCTTCTTGCTTCTAACTCCCTTTTGCTCTTGGATTGGAGTGATATTTATAGGAAAAAACTCACCTTCTCTCCTAACACCACGTGTCTGTGGCTGATTGACGGGATTCGTAACCGTATTGGAAGCTTCTTTTCTGTCAAACTTACTCTCTCTCCATAATAGAATTCTGGTAGCCCTTCATGTCTACGCGTAGGATTTGTTACGTGAAGGGTAAAATCGCCTCCCACAGCCAGCCCCCCAAGTCTTTCGCGAAACTTGAGCGAAGACTTGGAAACAGTGGTTGCTCTGAGCCGGAATCATCACACGGAGAAATTAGAGGTTTCCCGCGCCCGCCTTTTTTGCCGATGCCTTCTTTTTCAAATTTCAAAATTAAGTACCCCTAAGCTGACAAATGTTGCTTTCGGATTGCTCCACGTGTCCACTCTGATGCCCTTTCGACTTTCCTTTTCCTATATATATGAACTGTCCACTTTCGTCCCTCTTTCATCCATTGTCCTCCTCTTCTCAATTTTTTCTCTTTTCTCTCTGTTTCGGTGGCCGAGTCTCGCCAATCTCGCGTTTCGGGTGATTCCTACTCGTCAGGTAAGGCCTTTCGTTCCCTTTTTTACAGCTTTCCTTCCACCTCTCTTCTTGCATGTGGGTTGTGGTGAGGAGACGGTTTTGGTGTATCTCTTGTTTCAAGGATAAAGGTCGCAGCTTTCCGGTCACCGGAATTTTTCATGTTGGTTCGTCTTCTCCCTTGGTGGTGAATCTCTTGGTTTCGAGATGTCTCTTCATAACTTCTTCCCCGGCCCCAGGGTGGGGATTTCTTATCCTTGATTTGCGTTCTTTAGGGTTTTGCTTAGTCGAGGTCATTCTGAGTTTCTTCCGTTTCATCGAATAGTTTGGGGTTCCTCTCTGTTTGCCTCTGCTAAAGCGAGTCTTTTCTATTCTGGATCTTGACACCCTCCGTTCTTCTGTTCAAGCTGTGGACGTAAGCCCCCGCCCGGAGGACCATGAATCACAAGCATTAGGTCCTCTCTTCCGGCGAATATAGTCAACACTCTTCGCGAGGGCAATCTTCTGAGGCTACAGAGTCGGTTATTTAGGAAGCGTGCCCTAGAAGGCGTTTGGTCTTGCCTGAGGCTCGCTACAAAGCTAGGCATGATCGTCCTCCTCAATATGACATGGAGAGGATTCGCGAAGAGGGGCTTCACGTAGAAACTTCTCCTTCAGAGCGGAGAGAGGCTCAAGGCGACAATAATCTGGTATCTTCGTCCTCGCGATCGGGGATAGGGAGTGCCAGGGTCTGGATATTAAAGAAACCCGTGCGTCGTCTGCCTTTTTCTGACAACTCGGTTTTCCAGGAGGGGGCCGGAGACGAGTCTGAGTTGGAACTGGAACACTTGGAACAGATCGTGAAGACATATCCTTTTCCTGCGGGGTCGGTTCTGGCTCTTCCAGAAGAGGGTTCGACTTCTTTGCATCATTATCCGGATTTCATGGCCGTGTCGCTCCCGGCATTATTCACGGGGTTCCGTGTACCTATTCACCCCTTTTTTAAGGAGATCCTGAATGCACAGGGTACTAGCCCTATCCAATTGCATCCTAATAGCTGGAGGAATTTTTGCTGTCTTTTCCTTCATTGTCGTGAGCTTAATGTCGATCCTTCACTTGAGGTGGTGAAGAACTTGATATCCACGCAAGATATATCTCGTGGGTATTGGTCTTGGAAAGTGGAGTACGTGCAGGGAGTTATGAAGCCCTCCAATCTGGGTCCATGGAGGAGTGAGTGGTTTTTGCTTCGTATTCCCGGCTCGTTTGGAGTTAGCATTCACCCGGGGAGGGCCTTCCATTTTTCGTGTTTAGCGGCTGGTCCTGCTAAGGAGAAACAGCAGGCAGAGAAGAAAGTTCTGGTTGCGAAGTTCAAACGTTCTGTTACCTACAATTATGGTCAGCTGATGACTCTTGAAAAGCTCGAAGAGTTGGGTTTGAGCTCTCTCCATCCTCGTGAGGGTGAGCTATTTTGTCGAGGGGATGGTCGCCACCCGCGGGGCTTGTCTATTTCTCACTTTCGCTGAGAGTGATCATTGTTCTGTTCTTTTAACTTTGCGCCAGGTTTTGCTAATTTTATCCATTCTGTTCCTCAGGCTCTTCAAACATGCAATTCGATCATTTGGACGATATAGCTGATCTGGAGAAGGGGCTTTCTATAGATGATCAAGATCATGATGAGCTTCGCTCCGGTCTGACTGTGACTGGCGGTGTGGGGCTTTTTCAAGATTACGCAAAGGAATTAGGAGATATGGTTGGTGATGTCGCGGATGTCCCTGTCATTGAGGAGAAGAACCCGGCGGTTGAGGTGGGGAACAGCTCCGATCTCCCTTTGGTCAAGTTGAAAGGGAAGTCTTCGCGATCTAAGAAGGCGAGTCGCCGTTCTCGCGATTCTTCTCATCTTGAAGGGTCGGTGGCTCATCACCTGGAGGCTGTGAGTATTTTCCTTTGCGCGTGTTTAAACATGAGTTATGTCTATTGCTCACCTTGTTTTTCTTTCTACGCGTAGGCCATGAAAGGGTGACGTGATGCTTTGAGCTCTTGGGAGAAGGCGTCTTCAAATGTTGCTGATGTCGAATCCCTTCGCGAGCAGATTACGCGAGTGACTTCAGAGCTGAATCGTATGAAGACAGAGAGGGATGTGGCCAAGTCTGAGATGGAGCAGGCGCGAACTGCAAAAGACGCTTTGCAGGCGGAGATGGATCAAGTTGTTAAGAAGGCTCACGCGGAGGGTAAGCAAGAGGGCGTGGATGAGTACATAGCGGCTTATCGCATGAAGGCCCGGTATGCACACATTGCCGCTGGGGATTTCTTCTTCGGTTTGAAGGTTGGTGCTAAGCAGGTGCTGAATCATTATAAGCTTAAGCCAATATGCCTCGATGCCCGTGATAATGCTGGGGTGGAGTATGTGCCAAGGCCTCCTTACAAAGCTCCCATCATAGGGGATATAAAAGAGGATCACGACGCTGTCTTGGAGGCTTGGGATGTAACTGTTCTGAAAGAAGGGGATCCCTTTGCCAAGAAAAGACTTTCTCCAGCCGCTACTTCCACTTGGGTTAAACGTACACGAGATGGCTCCCTTCGCGGGGATGCCTCGAGTACTCCTGTGTCTAAGCCTTAGCCTTCTAGTCTGTTCCCTTTGTTCTAGGGGTTGCTCTCTTTTGATACTTTTGGTGATTGTTCTTTTGACATTCTGAAGACAATTGTGTTGTTTGGACAACGTTAGCTTCCTTTTTTTTTTTTTAAGTACTTATTGCGATGAACGTTGTTGCCTTGTATTTTTTCTGTTTCCTTATTCATGCGGACCTTTTAACTGTTTGTCTCTCTGTTTCACGACTTCGCAAGAGAGCCCTAGTTCGTCTGCTTTAAATGTTGTTATAGATTTGGCCGGTGGCCTCGGTAATAGCCCCAGCCTCTTAACTTCTCTCTTCTCATTGCCTTACTTAAATGTTGTCTAGTCTTGTCAAACCAATCGTTTCTTACCTTTAATACTGATTAGTTTTCTTTATTTTACGGAAGAGAGAGAGAGAGAGAGAGAGAGAGAGAGAGAGAGAGAGAGAGTTAAGGCCTTGTATTTTTTCTGTTTCCTTTTTTCTCTTGGGGAGTTAACTGCTTCTTGTGTAGTTATCTCAACTCCTCTATAAATACCCCTTGTTTCTTTTCTCTTTTTCTTCCACTTTGTGCTTTATTCGGCGATTATGGTTAACCTGGTTCTGGTTGCTCACCACGGTGGTCGAATTGTATGTCAACGAGGGGATCGTCGTTTGTCTGCTGTTCATCGCTATGATAGCGGTTGGGTTTGGAGCATGGATATGGGAGATGTGGGAGAAGAGGTGGGAGAGTTTGACTTGCATGTTCTCCGCGCGTGCATCTTTCCGAACGCTGTTGACTATGGTGTAGGCCGCCTTTTTTACTTCCCTCACCCCCGTGTTCAAGGGCGACGCCTCCGAGAGATCCGGACCAACTACGACACGGCTCGTATTGCTCGCCTAGGTCGAGAAGGGCCTGTTGGTATCTATGCTTATGGGCCGCCTCCTCCAGGCTTTTTACTCCCTTCTCTCCGCGCGGCGGGCCTGTAGGGTGTCGCTTTGCTTTTGTATTTTTGTATATGATCCCCCTTCTCCCCCCCATGCTTCTTCTTGTCTTCGGAGACTAGAAGAAGTATTAGGAAGGGGGCAGTAAAGGGTGGTCTCGTGTGTATTTTAGGTGTACTGTTTAGGTGCTTTGCTTAACCGTTTTGTTTTGTCTTGGGCTAGCACTGTTTCGAGTAAAGAAAAGTTCTATTGTGCTTTTTGTAATGGCGAAAATGCCTTGTAATTACAACCTTATGCGATATATAAGAAAGCTTTCTAGTGTTTCTTAAGAAAAATTCTATGATCCTGTCATTGTTCCGCGTGTGTTGCCTTGCTTCTCCTTTTGCTTGCATGTTTGTTTTGTCTTGGGCTAGTCCTGTTTCATCATTGCTTTACTCGTTAAAGGACTTGATTTTTGTAATGACCAATACATTGTACGGTTGCGTTGTTCATACCTTATCGCTACTTTGCTTCTAGCTTGCGAAGGACTTGCCATATTGCTACGCGTGCTGAATGCCAAGCAACCGACACGGTCTGGACTTGCTACGTGCACCAGCTTAATCTTGCCAAGCTAGTGCCGTTCTGGGTGGGGCTACGCGTGTTGATCCGTCGATCAGGCACCGTCTGGGTGGGGCTACGTTCACTGCTCACTCTTGCCGAGCTAGTGTCGTCTGGTGTTGCTACGCGTACCGCCATTACATGGCCGGTACCGCTTGGGTATTGCTACGCATGTCGATCCATTGATCCGACATCGTCTGGGTGGGGCTACGTCCACTGCTCACTCTTGCCGAGTCAGTGTCGTCTGGTGTTGCTACGCGTACCGCCATTACATGGCCGGTACCGCTTGGGTATTGCTACGCATGTTGATCCATTGATCCGACATCGTCTGGGTGGGGCTACGCATATTGACTCGATATGGCTGAGCTTAATACCGTTGTTTATTGCTTTAGTTGCTTTTTCCCTGAAATTTAAAAAGAATGAACTTTAGATTTTGGTTGTTATGTTTTTGTATACGGTCTTGCAGAGAAAGTGTTATGGGTCTCTGGGGTACCTTATCGTTTTTATTTCGTTCATCCCCCCAGGCCTCTGGCTTTTCATTTCTTGCATCACATTCCCATGGCCTGTATAAGGTGGAGCTTTAGTTTTTAAGGTTTTCGTGGTGAAAAAGCTTTTTGCGGGTAGGGCCAGTTTTGAGTTTTTTTGGTATCATACCTGGGGTGGGTTTCTCTTCACGGGTAATATTTGCGGAGCCTCATGATGTTCCATGAGTTTGGGACCATATTCCCCGCGTGGTCTTTGAGGCGATATGCTCCTGGTGCTACCTCGCGTGCGACTATGTAGGGGCCTTCCCATGTTGGATCAAGCTTTCCCCCTTCTGTTTTTCTGAGCACTAGGTCTCCCTCCGTGAACTTGCGCCCTTTCACTTTTTTGTTGTAATATGTTGCTATACGCCGCTTGTATTCATTTTCGCGGATTGACGCCATCTCTCGAATTTCTTCGGCCAGTTGTAGCTCTAGCTGCAGTTTTTCGGTGTTGCTTTCCTCGTCGTAGTCCAAGAGTCTCTCGCTTGGGAAGAGATGTTCTATAGGTATGACAGCCTCGAACCCGTAAGTCAGCGCAAAAGGTGTTTCTCCTGTTCCCCGTTTAGACGTGGTTCTGTTAGCCCAGAGGACCAAAGGGAGGGCCTCTGCCCATCTCCCTTTTGCTCGCGTGAGCCTTCTCCTAAGGTCGAACAAGATCCTCTGATTCGCGTTCTCTACTTGGCCGTTGCATTGAGGGTGTGAGACGGAGGCGAATTGCAGTCTGATGCCCAGGCTTTCGCAGAAGTTGATCAGCTTCTCAGTGTTGAATTGTGGACCTCTGTCCGTAACAATGCTCTGGGGGAGCCCGAATCGGCAGATGATGTTCTGCCATAGGAATTTCTTGACTCGGCCAACAGTTGTTGTAGCTAGGGGGACGGCTTTAACCCATTTGGTGAAGTAATCGATTGCGACCAGTATGAACTGCAGTTGCCCAGGAGCCCGCGGGAAGGGCCCTAGCAGATCCATTCCCCACTTCGCGAAGGGGCATGGGGCGCTGATGGCCTGCAACTCGACCCCTGGTCTATGCGAAGTTGGCGCGTGCCTCTGGCATGCATCACAGGTCTGAGCTATGTGGAGGGCATATTTCTTCATTGTAGGCCAGAAGTATCCAGCGCGTAGCGCCTTGTGAACTAGAGCCCTCCATCCTGTATGTCCTCCGCATAATCCTCTGTGGACCTCTATCATTATCTCTTTACCTTCCTCAATGGGTATGCATTTTAGGCATGTTGCCATGTACCCTCGCTTGTATAATACCCCTCCCTTGATGTAGAAGCGGCTTGCCCTTATCTGCAGTTTTCTTTTTTCATGAGCGTTTTCTGGCGCGGAGCCAGTGGTGATATACTGTACGATGGGAACTCTCCAATCGTTCTTACCCTCTTCTGAATCGAGCATCATTACATCCGCGTTGATGGCCCGGGAAACCCTGGAGTCTACCCATATCTGTCTGTGAGTTCTGGCTTTTGACCCAAGCTTAGCAAGTTCATCGGCTCTGGAATTTTCTCTACGCGGGATGGCCTATATTTCAAAATGGTCTAAGGTGTTGATGAGTACCTTGGCTTTGGCGTGATACGCGGGCAAATTCCCTGTCTGAGCTTCGTATTCCCCTTGTATCTGTTTCACCATTACTTCTGAGTCGCTGTAGCATTTTACCCTTCGAGCCCCGCTGGCTAAAGCAAGATCGAGGCCCGTGAGAAGTGCCTCGTATTCCGCTTCGTTGTTTGTGGCTTCGAATTCGAGATTTAATGCATAGTCGAACTGCTCTCCTCCAGGTGATGTGAGAGTAATGCCGGCCCCATTCCCTTCTTCGTTTACAGCCCCATCCACGAACAAGCCCATTGCTCTTTTTCAACTGTTTCTTTTTCCTCAGCTTCGCGAAAACTGGTTTCCACTAGAAAGTCAGCCAGGGATTGCGCCTTGATTGATGGGCGAGGTCGGTATTCCACATCGAACTCTGACAGCTCTACTATCCACTTGGTCAATATTCCCGACATGGTGGGTCTTCCGAACATGCATCGCAAAGGGAGGTCGGACAAGACTTGGATGGGATGTGCTTGAAAGTATGGGCGAAGTTTCCGCGCGGCAGTGATAAGGGCCAAAGCTACCTTTTCGATAGGCGGATATCTCGTCTCGACTGATCACAGTGCTTTACTTACGAAGTATACTGGTTTTTCTTGCTCGCGGACTAGAACTGCGCTGATTGCTCTCGATCCTGTAGCTAAGTATAGCTGTAATTCTTCTCCCTGTATTGGCGAGGCTAGTGTAGGAAGCTTTGTCAAATGTGTTTTGAGCTCCGTGAACGCCACCTCGCATTCGGGTGTCCATTGGAAGTTTTGGGGACTCCTTAGAGCGGAGAAGAAAGGCAGGCTTCTTTCTGCAAGCTTTGAACAGAAACGCCCAAGGTAGTTGATTGACACGACAAACCTTTGCACTTCTTTGATACTTTGCGGGGGATCCATCTGTAAGACAGCTTCAACTTTATCAGGGTTAACATCTATTCCTCGCGAACTAATCATGAAGCCAAGGAATTTTCCTGCCTTGACACCGAACACACACTTCTCAGGGTTGAGGCTCATCCCATGTTTGCGCAACATAGCAAATACTTCGCGGAGGTCTTCGACATGCTCTGACTCTTTCTTGCTTTTGACAACTATGTCGTCTACGTAGGCTTCTATAGACGAGCCGATCTGATCCCTGAATATTAAGTCTATCAATCTCTGGAACGTAGCCCCGGCGTTCTTAAGCCCAAAGGGCATGACAGTGTAGCAGAATGTTCCTCGTTCCGTAATGAAGGCTGTTTTCTCTTCGTCGGCTGGGTTCATCTTGACCTGATTGTACCCCGAGTATGAGTCAAGGAAGCTTAGAGCCTCGTGACCCGCCGTCGAATCCACTAGTTGGTCAATTGAAGGCAGTGGGTAACTATCTTTAGGGCAGGCTTTGTTCAAATCGGTAAAGTCGACTCACATTCTCCATTTGCCATTGGCCTTTCTTACCATCACGACGTTCGCGAGCCACTGAGGGTACTTCACTTTGCGGATGAAGTTGGCCTTTAGTAACTTTTCCACCTCTTCCCTGGCCCATTGGGCTCTATCTCCAGCCTGCTTTCTCTTTCTCTGTATTTTTGGCTTGATGTCCGGACTTGTATTCAATGAATGTGTCATTAGGGACGCTGGGATCCCCTTTATGTCTCTGGATGTCCACGCGAATACGTCTCTTGAGACTCTCAATAGTTCGACGATTTCTTCTAGCATATCTGCTCTCATGGCCTTCCCTACGTATAACTGCTCTTCCTTGCAGACGAACGGGGTCACGGACTGTTTCTCTCCTTCTGAGACTGTGGCTTCCATCCGACTTCGGACCTCCAACTCAAGCTCTCCCAATTCCTGACGCGCGGGCAACCCTGTTCCTCCCTCCAAGCTTAAGACGGACAGGCTTTTACCCTCTAGTGCTGCTAGGTAACAGGTTCGACTTTCGGTGTGCTGCCCTTTGGCCATTCCCACACCTGCATTAGTTGGGAACTTCAGAGCGAAATGGTAGATCGATACCACTGCTTGGAACTTGCATAGTGAAATCCTCCCCAAGATAGCGTTGTACGCGGACGGGGACTGGAGGACCAGGAATTCCACCTTTTCAGACCTACGTGGACCTCCTTCATCCCTGAGTATCAAATCAAGGATTATCACCCCAATGGGCTTTACCCGTTCTCCCGCGAAGCCTACCAGTGTGCAATCGGTGGGCGTTAAACTTGCTGGGTCAAGCCCCATTCTCTGAAAAGCTTCCCAATGCAATATGTCAGCCGAGCTTCCTGTATCCACCATTACCCTCTTGACAATCTTGGTTCCCATCTGCACATGGAGCACAAGCGGATCAGTACTCGGTATGCATGAATCTGCCAGGTCTTCTGAACTGAAAGTCATCTTTTGTTCCTCTCGCGTAGGATTCGAGATACTCATAACGGGCTTCCCGATTGGGGGCGAAGCGTTGGTTATCCTTCTCATCTCCCGCTTGCTAGGTCCTTTTGGCGTATGTCCTCCGGAGATAGTTCCTACCTGCCCGTCCGGACGGGGAAAATTCTGTTCAACTGGCGGATAAGGTGTCGGACGTCTGGGCGTCTGCCTTGGTGGGATCGACCCCGCACGAGACGTGGTTTTCGTCCGTGGAGGACCATGTCGTTGGCATTCTCGCTCGTCATGGGCTGTGGACTGATGGTATACACAAAACCTCTTCCCCGGCCGAGCTTGAGGAGGTGGCATATTGATTCGCGGAGCAGGATGTCTCTGGGCGTAGGAGGGGGTCTGCTCTCGATGGTTCATCTCGATCGCGATTAGAGGCTTATCTGGTGCCTTCCCTCGCTCTCCTGTCTGATGCCTACGCGATTCCCACGAGCATGTGTCCCTTCTTACTGGCTCATTTCTTCTCCCGTTACTTGCCGATGGGTTAACTGTGACTATGCTTCCGCGGGCCAGTTCTTCTGCCATTATATGCTGATTTGCCTTCTCCAGCAACTTGGTATACGAGTTAGGTGGCTTTTTGCAGACACTCAGTTTGAATGGCCCATTCTTGAGCCCCTGGATAAAGGCCATACGTGCGACTTTTTCATCGAAATCATGGGCTTGGACCACTTCCGTCGTGAATCTCTTCACAAAGGATGCGAGGGATTCTCCATCTTTCTGTCTCACGTTTAGTACCTCTTGCATGCTCAGCCTCCTTCTCTGGGAGCATCCGAAGTGAGCCATGAAGGAATCTTCCAACTGCTGAAAACCTTCAATGCTCTTGGACGGTAAACTGATCATCCACGTTAAAGCTGGTCCTGATAGGGTGTTGGGAAAACACTTGCACATTGTCGCTTCATCCGCCTTGCTCGCGAGCATGAGGTACTGATACCTCGACAAGTGATCCCTGGGGTCTTCGTCTCCCGCGTACTCCTTGAACGTAGGAATCTTGAAATCTGCTGGGGGAGGTGCCAGGACTATATGGTCTGCAAAGGCTGTAGAGCCGAACAACTCTAGCGGTATCCCCGGAGCAGCGTACTCTGGGTAGTATTGTGGCTCATACTCCTGATGCTTTCCTCCATAAGTATCTCTTCATGGAGAGTACTGCAGACTTTCACGGGCGGCGGAGGCGCGATCTGCCTGGTAACATTCTCCGGGTTCTCCGCGTGGGTATCTTGGACCATACGGTTCAGGGTACATTTGTCTTGTCTGGTGCTGTGGCCATGTTGTCTCCTTCGCGGGGAGCTCCTGACTGGTCTTGTGCCATTGACGGAAAAGACGAAATTGCTCCCATTCTTCGTCGTTGACAATCACTTCGCGAGTATCTTCTTTGGACGTTGCTTGGAGTGACATATCTCCTTCTGCTATCACCGCCGGGCTCTTGTTCATCGTGAAGTTCCTTTTTCTGACTTAGTTGCGCGAGGACCTTCCCACGGTCGGCGCCAGTGTTGAAACCCGGTTCAACCCTTCGCGGAGATGTCGAGGGTCAACACACCCTCGACCCGGTTTTGCTGAGGATTTGTTTGTTTGTGGGAGGTTCTCGACGGCTCTTTCTCTTGCTTCTAACTCGCGGACCTCTTCAGAATCGTCTGATAACTCTTCCTCTTCACTTAACTTCTAGACATGCCTTGCTTCGCTTCCGAAGACCTCCGACTCTTACCCAGAAAACCTGCTTCCTTGACGACCTGAAAAACCCGGAGAGAGCTTCTCCGGGAGAACACCCTCCGACGCCCAAGTCAGTACTGGATTCAGGGAAATGTGTTTGAAAGGAGAGGGAGAAAAAAGGAAGAGAAGAAGCACTGAAACTGATCCGAATAAACCCCTGAAGCTTCTCTGAAAAGCAGATGAGACCCTTTGGAGCAAGAGCACCCAAGGAGCACTGAACCCTCTCCTTTTCTTCTTGCTTCTAACTCCCTTTTGCTCTTGGATTGGAGTGATATTTATAGGAAAAAACTCACCTTCTCTCCTAACACCACGTGTCTGTGGCTGATTGACGGGATTCGTAACCGTATTGGAAGCTTCTTTTCTGTCAAACTTACTCTCTCTCCATAACAGAATTATGGTAGCCCTTCATGTCTACGCGTAGGATTTGTTACGCGAAGGGTAAAATCGCCTCCCACAATGACCATACCTTTGTAAAAATTAGTCTAAATCTGGGATTTGCTAATTCTTCGCAAGGGATCCTCTTTGTCTTTACCCAATACAGTATATATCATTCCATATATTGTATTGGGGTAATGTTCGATTAAAATAATGGACTAAATTTGCAATTATTATTAGGTGTATCTTTACGCACCCCTTGTATTTTCTTAATACACCCCCATATGGACAAACTTGTCCTTAGTAAGACCTAAATTTACACAAAATCCACCGCCAGTTTCCAACTTTTCTGTGAATACTTTCTCCCTCTCTCCCGATCCCATGCACAATTCCACTACCCCAACGTTCTTCCTTCGACCGCAACCATGCCAACTGCAACCAGAAAGTTCGGAACCACTTATCCTGTGATCAGAACATCGCTCCTCTCTCATACGTATCCACCCACACCATTTGCAAAGCCACTTTCCATGTGAGGAGATATATACAATGCTAGTACAGAAAACCACCATCTTCCTTCTACAAGTCAATTTTCTTCTCCTTGAGCCAATCAATTTTGTATTTCAAATACACATGACAAATTGAAACCAATTCAGTTGTGAAGTCTAAGATACACAAAATCCTAACTCAATTTCAAACAAATTAGGTTTTTTTTGTAAGATTCAAACAAATTAGGTTGTGGCGCAAATAGGCTCCAAACTATGCGCGCGGTGGACGAAATATCTTCCGTTGGGCCTCGTGTGAAGGCGGAGTTGCCATTGCCATGGTGATTCTGCTTTCACCTCCACTGCATATATGCTTAATTTTTTATTTTATTTTTGAAGAAAGGGTAAAATTGTCTCACATGTACAAAAAGGGGAGCGCAGAGTAAGTTGAGGGGTGCGCGGAGACCTACCTTTATTATTTTATGTCTGAATGGAGTTTACACTATTCCTTCTAAGTCGAATCGTGTGGCTCCATTACCTTACACATGGTATATAGCTCGAACAGATGTCATATTAATATTAATTAACTATTTCCATATTTGGGGAACGCTCCAGTAAAACGAGAGTTATGATAAAACGAAAGTATTAATCTGGAGCGTTGGATTGATGATGATGGATGGTTGGATGATTGGGCCTTACAATAGATATGGTAGGGGTGTAACCACCAAATCTACTCTAATAAGGCAATTATTTAATTTTTAATTAGAAAAAAATAATAAATGAGGTTGTTAGATGAGAGAGAAAACACAATATTTTCTCTTTCCTAAAACCGCCTGATTTTGCTGATACATTTTCTTGTTCTTCAACGATTTTTCAGCGTTCATGAATATCGACCACGTCTTTATGAATATCGTTCATGTGTTTATGAATATCGATGGATGTGAATATCTTCACTTAAAACATGAATATCACCGCTTGATTTTTTCAGCGTCCTAATACTTTGCAAATTCGTAGATTTATAAATTTGTTTTTGTTGTTTTTGTCATTGTTTCTTGAATATCGTTCATGTTTATATGAATATCTTTGTTTAATATGTGAATATTACAAATTAAAGAGATGAATAACACGACTTAAAATATGAATATCACCACTTAATAATATATGAATAACATAATCAATTACACCATGACTATCATTCTATATTGGTATGAATATCACTACGTTTCACCATGAATATCATAACCCAAATAAAAAATAATCACTTCACACTAACACAGATAGTTATACACGGAAAAATATACATGAACATCAGTATTGATTACATGAATATTAGGAATGACAAACATGAATATTGCTATTACGTATCTTCGTCGGTGCAACAATCACATCCGATGTAGGTTTAACATCAACTCACTTGGGTACATTATCATCAATAAAGGTTTTCATTCATGTGCGGGAATACATTGTCCTCAATGAAATTATGTGCTTTGAAGAGTTAGGCCTAAAAACAATGTTGAATATCAATAACATCATAGTGAATATCACATCATAAAATTTGAATATCAACTACTCGGATCATGAAACGTACATACAACATGAATATTAAAAGCATTTGTATGAATATCACATCAAATAATTTGAATATCAATTGCAAACAGTACAAACAACACCATCAACAAGCAATTTGAATATCACATATAAAAACGTGAATATCAATGATCAATAACTCAAATAACACCATCAACAAGCAAAATCTGAACCCACGTGAATATCAACATTATTATAATGAATAATACCACAGAGAAACTGAATATCATATATACAATATCTAAAACATAAATATCAAAACACATAAATTATAATACTGTGAATAACAATACTATTAACATGAATAATATAATTATTCAAAATTTGAAACCTAAAATCGGAGTTTAAACATAGAAAAAATTGCATTAGAGCTCACTTAAAGCATATGAATTTTGGAAAAAAAAATTATTATCAAAGGAACAGACTTCCAAAGGAATATAAAAAGTGATAGGGGCCACATCTGTACCTGCATATTAAAGCTTTCTTCAACCTTGGTGTATGGAACAATAAACACATAAAATGCAGCAATCGAACCCATAAGCAGATCATAACCTTGAGACAAAATTGTAGAGCTTAGCACCATTATCATACCTAAAAATACCAAATCCAAACTCATTCTGAAATTTTCAAGGATACATTACCATATTTTTCCCATTAGATTTACACCCATGAGCGTGATTTTCAAGTAATGCTGCAAAAAAGAAGGTCTAGAACTAAGCAAACACTGCAATCAAACAACTTGCAGTTTGATAAGCAGCAAGAAGAAAAGAGGCAACCAGTCCAAAATTCCCACCAGTCAATGATTCATCATGAACGTCACCAGGGTCTTGAGGAGAACGCCTGCAACGCCACCGGCGCCGAGATAATTTCCCAGATCTTAAACTTAAGTCCACTAAAACAGAAAGCATGAAGATAATTTCCCAGATCTTGCTCAAATTTCCGAAAACTACAACCAGAAATGCACTTACTGCGTTAGAATTGAAGGTCGCAGAGCAGGGCGAGCTCGAGATCAGACAAAAATGGAGGAGCGGAGGAAGGCGACAAGGAAGAGGAAGGTCGCAGCAATCAACAAGATTCTCTTAGGCTTCCTCGGTCGCCGCCGCCGCCATCATTCCGCATCGCCGGAGATTTCATCGTCCCCTTCGCCGGCGAGAGACTGAAATTTCCCTCATCGATCCTCTGATTCTTCGCAACACCGTTCGTGTTTGGCTCCTTGCACACAGCTCTGCGATTCCTCAAGTTCCACAGTCTCGCCTTAGCCATCAGCGGAGCCTCCGTCCTCGGTGCCGGCGACTCAATCTCATCACTTCCATTCATGAGAAATGCGAATTTCATCTTATCCATCTCCGTCTGAAGATCTAGCATTTTCTTCCCAACCGCTTCAGATCCGGCGTCGCCGTCACAGTCGCGGCCGATCTCAACCGTAGCCGCCGACGGCTGGAACCGCAACCCTTGAAGCAGGGCCAGAAGCCGATCCGGATGCCATGGCCAAGGCTAGGGCGGCGCTGTCGCATCTCAGCAGGTGTGAAACAGTCCAGGAGGATTCGGGACTGGAACATCGTGCTCGAGAGGTTGAAGACGAAGATATATTAGGGGAGAGGAGAGCTTGAAGACGAAGATATATTAGGGGAGAGGAGATCGTGTGAATATCCCAAAAATTACGGTGGATGGAGCCAATCGGGTGTATGCTTCCTATTGTACAATATGTGCAACCTCCAATATTCAATTCGGGCCATTGATTTGGTTCTAATCTAAAGGCTCTTATTTGTATTTTCGTTTTACCCTAAAGAGCTGTTTTATTAGAACCAAATTCTCCATATTTTATCTGGCATATAATCATCGTCACACCCGAAACCGTAATAATTGCTTTTTCATATAATGCTTGAATGTCGTTATCTCACCAGTTGTAAAAATTATAGACGATTAACAATTCTTTATGAATAAAGTTTATAACTTGATACATTCCATTTAAATAAATTTTAGGCAATTTTTCCAATACATTTCCAAACCATTACAGTATATGCAAATTGAGAGGTTGAATTATTAGTACATAACTAATACTTATGTTACATTTATTACAACGAATACACTAGTACAGAATGGCCTTGTCATAGCGGTTTTTTAATTATACGGATAGCGATTTTACAACCGCTATCTAAGCGTCCGTGATAATATAAAGTTATAGTGCTAAAGGAGCGCTATAAGAAAAACATGCATAACGCTTTTCTGTAAAAAAATGCTATGTTTTTTAAGTGTTTTTTTTAAATAACGTCAACACTCTTAGCGCTTTTCTTAAAAAACGCTAAGAGTGGTAACTACAACTCTTAGCACTTTTTTAAGAAAAGCGCTAAGAGTTGAATCTACCACTCTTAGCGTTTTTCTTAAAAAAGCGCTATGTTATTTGTTGTTCTGATTCATCGCTTAGCGTTTTTATTAAAAAGCGCTATTTTTTTGTTAAATTCCAAATTTGCAGTCGAAGCTCCTACACCAGTGTGCTAGCAAATTTATAGCAACAAGCTTTCATCAAAATCATATCGAACCCCATATAATAGCTCAAATATCCAACATCCATAATACTTAACTATTTGGTAAAAATCAATATTGTATCCACAAAATAAGTACATATGTCAATTGAGCACCATATCCACAAAAAAGCCTAGTCTCCCTAACAAAATGAAGCATCATATATATCCACAAACTTACAAACTAGAGATATTAATACTCAAACTACAACACACAACAAACATAAGTCCATACCATATTCTAATTTGAAGTCTTGCATGAAATACTAAAAGCTAGCACAAAGTACTTATCTGTACTTACTCTCGTATCATCTTTAACAGATTTATGCAATAAGAGCTCTGGGGCTTAAGAAATATCAATCTCCTAACACAAAATTTAACATTCTAACAAGTTCTATTTCATATTGAACCAATCAGTTTGATGCAAGATATACATGCTACAACTTCCTAAGCATACCTGTTGTTTTCTCCCCATCAGGTCCAACAACTTTCAAGTCAGATCCCTCTTGTGCGTCTTTTTCTTCCTGACTAGAATTGTCTTTCACAGACTTCCCACTTTGTTGACTTCATGTTTGTGGACTTGTAGCCTAAGGACAAATGAAGGTTAAACCATTACTTAAGATATCTGTCAGAACTCCAAAGCCAAAGTGCAAGATAACCAAAATTCTTGGCCAGTTCTTAAAGCTCTATTAGATAAATAATCTAAATAAACAAGAAAACTGAAATACAAATCAGTCAGTTGGGATTCACTACATGAGTTCAATTCTGCAATTGAAGGAGAGAGTACATACCCTATTTAAGATTGATTGCTCTACTTTCGATCCTTTTTTAGAAGATCGAGTCTTTACCTCATCTTCACGGCGCTGCCTCTCCATCCTGAAATTTATTTATTATGAAAGAAAATATTACAAGGAGTATACCACAAACTTGCACATGGTGCACCTAAATTATGTTTAGGTCAAACACACCCAGAAAATAAAAGTAAGGGTTCAGGCATATCTATCTATGATCCAGGTATATAAGAAATGGAAATTTTCAAAAAGTAAAACCTACCTCATCAACACAAAGATGTGAAGGTTCCTTGGCCAACTCAAGGACAATCTTTATTTATGACCTAAGACCCTTTTCTGGAGATATAAGATACGGTTGATATCCATCTGCTTCCAGAACAATCTAATCCGAGCAAGCGGGCGAGAGACCAGGAAATGGTGAATATCAAGCAATCCTTCTTATAGGGGAAATTGTTAAGAAAGGAGTCTCTTCCGGATTTTCGTATCTCCCAAACTGAAACATATAATAGGTGTAATTGTTAAGAAAAATGTGTCAAAAAGGTGCAATCAAGCAAGCCTCACATTTGCAACCTCATTTTCAGACATCAATATACATGAGAAAAGCATTATGAATATCACCCAAAAATCTAAAACTATGAGTTGAAAGAGGTTCAATTGGCTGAACAGAGAGTTGTCCTTCATTCTTAACCAATTTTAAATTATATCAAGCAAACAATCTCCTGAAACAACACCGCAAAATCCTGTTAAGATTCTAGAGGGTCATTTTTTAACATAGGAAAACGATTGGCTTGATCGTTTATATTATAGGTTTGGATCCACCTTTCTAGAGGCTCATTCATGCATTCAAGCAGCTGTCACATTTTGGTCTTTTTAATTCAACTTGATTTAAGCCCACTCCCAACAGAAAACTCCATCAAGCATGTTACAAAGTCAAACTTATTCCCTTGAGGAATGTGACTTGATATTAATTAACTAATACAAGAAACAAGCATGTCATTCAACTCCATGAAAGTTCAAATTATACATATCAACTTGAACACGATGAAATTGACATGAATGGAGAGATCATTTTTAGCTTTGCATCACTCTTTTTCAACTTAAGTTGTCACTGAGAGATAGGAAATTGTTATTTGATAGTCACCCAGCTTTAAACTATAGAGGATGATTATATGATCCTACGCTCTAGTTAAGTTTTAACAAGACAAAATCAACAAAGAAACTGCCAATATAGCACTAGAGACTGCACTAACAAGGCAAGCACATAGAATAAATTAACAGAGGAGAAATCACATTGAAAAGTTCAAAGAAATAGAATAAACTTCTAAGATTTAATTTCCATGATAAAACAGCATTATGTTTTGCCTTAAACTAGACTCGATAACGTTATTCAGAAAAGACTTGACAACTGCTTCAATTGCTCAATTAACACAAGTACAAAAAACAAGAGCACAAAGACTGATTAGTTCATGAGTGCAAGATCAACAAAGTCCTGTCAGTTTATAGCATAACCCTGATACTGAATGGGAATGCAAAAGACAGGATTCAAGCAACAGATCATCATAGATGACGAATAAGCGGCAATTCTTATTCCAAAACTCCACAAAAGACTGCAAAATTTAAAGATTATCAATGGTGGCTGTCTTTACCATCTACTTCACCTTCCTTGGCCTTACGAGCAGCTGCTCTGATTTGGCGTTGTTCTTCTTTGTAAACCCTGTTCCTTCTTTGAAACTGCAATTGCAATGCCAGCAAACATTATTGATGTACAAATACGATAGTCATAGTAGAATAGGTTAATAAAATTACACTGTTGAGACTTATTTTCACTGCATTGAAATCATACTTGTAAAAAAATAAATGCAGTCCTTGTGAATGAAGATCACTGGCGACAAATCTTTCAGAAAAAAACTCCAAATTTGCACAGATACACGGAATAAATAACCATGAAGGGTTATCAGCATGGTTTAAAAGTTAAAACAGCAAAAATGAATCATTTGTCTATCCTGTAAGGATCAGTTCATATACACATAGTTATCAGCATGGTTTACAACAACAAAATTGAATAATTTGTCTATCCTGTAAGGATTAGTTCATATACAAATAGTTATCAGCATGGTTTAAAACAACAAAATTGAATCATTTGTCTATCTTGTAAGGATGAATTCATAAACACATAGTTAACATCATGGTTTAAAACGGAAAAATTATCTCATTTGTCTATTCTGTAAGGATCAGTTCATATACATGTGTTCTTTTTTGCATATTACTAAACATCTACTTCGGCTAGTCACTGCACAATGTGTAAAAGATTAACAAAACACCAGAAGGTACCACCACACACATCAATGTATGTCAATTAGTATCAACCTTCCACAAGCGATAAGGAGCTCGACATCATTCAATCCAAGTATGGTTTCAAATTCTAGTGCTTGATATAATTGCATTGAACATAAAAAAAGACGAGAAGCATGAAAAAATGCTTAGACCAACAGGCAGAAGACCACACGTCGGAAAAATTATCTCAGACATAATTCTAAGCTCATAATCCCAATAATAACTTGAATTTCTCAAGAAGAGTGCAACATTTAAATCCAACACCAGACTACTCGAATCTAGATCATACAGATTCTAGTTTGAACATTCAGATCAAAACCGAATCGCCTACTGCATTTGCATATACCGCAATCTGAATCGAAATAACCGCACGATCCACAAAGCTTAGTTGCGAACAACTTAAACATAACAATCGACTTTCAATTTGGGGCAAATGTGTAGAATTAGGGTTTCAACGCATCGCCGATAATCAAAATAAGAAAAACTTCATCCAATCGAGCAAAAAGAAATCTGAAATCGAATGATGTTGAGAGAGAACGAACCTCCTTGGAGTGGTGGAGGCACTCGAGATAGTCTTTGCGGAGGAGAGCGCAATCCTTGGGCTGCCCACATTGAGACATACAGTCGCAAGAGATAGAAGGAGGCTCGCATAGAAATATAAGGCAAATATTTCTTAGCGCTTTTTATTGTAAAGTGCTAAAAATCTTATAATATTTTTTTAAAATAAAACTTATGAAAACCCTAAGAGTGATGAAATACTTTTAAAAAACGCTAAAAAATGTTAATCATTTAAAAAAATTTAAAGCAGAAAATCTTTATAGCTTTTTTTTAAAAAAAATACTAAGAGTGTTTTATAACTTTTAGCGTTGAAAGTAAAAAATTTAAATTAAAAAAATAAAAATTAATAGTTTTTTTAAAAAATCGCTAAACGTGTTTTTTATTTTGTTTTTTTATAACCTATAATTTTAGTGTTATTTAAGCTAAATTATGTACTAGTGATACTTAGTCTCTCTTCTAATCACATATTAATATTTCTTCGACCAAAAAGAACACATATTAATATGTTACCGTCGTTTAATCGAAATTGTACACCAATATAACCGATGTGTATAAACCCCATGGTTAATATTAAACAATGATTTTTTTCGCTTAAATATTACATACTAACTACTCAAATATAATTATCATACTTTCTTCGACAAAAACTTACCATATTTTACATACTAAATTCATATTGATAGAATATTGCATGTATATATAATAAACTTGACATTTGTTCAATTACAAGACCCACTCAAAAATTATGTAATTTTTTACAATATTAAAATTTACCAAAAACTACTTGATATAATAAATTTCACTACTACATAAACATCTATTGATCCAAATATTTTCTTATCTCTACTCTTTGCAACATGAACGTCTGTTTGTTTCTGTTCACATATCGCCCGCATATTTGCTTTGCCTCTCCTTTAAGTATTTACATCATTTCCTTTATTAAGTATTTATGTTATTAATTACATTGTACAATAACTACTAACATGCATGGAAACCAGAAGTAGCGACAATCCATGATCTCATACACGTACATATACAAAATTGATTGTGCTAGAAGGAGTGAAAACAAGCTCCAAATTTTCAGCATTGTATAATAACACGGGTAACCACATTGCACAAATGACATATTTACAATAACAATAGATATACCACAAACAAATATATATATATAGGAGAAACTTCATATGAGGATAATATATTAGGAGAGAACTAAGAAATAACTTGGACCGTTGATTAACAACCGATCGGACGGCTGAGATCGCTTTTTCTGAATTCCCCTTTCAGTTTGAAAGAAACCATTCGCCGAAGTATAAAATCCCCGTCGAAGACACACAGGAGAGAGGAAAAAACAGGCATTCAAATCAACCCCAATGCCGCCGACGCCGGCGGTTCCGCCCGCTCCACTGCATTTTGTTCAATTTCACATCCCGAAAATGAGAAAAAAAAGAGAGATGGCTCCGTCCACCAAGCCGGCGTCATCACGTGACCTCCGCCACCGCGTTCTCACGTGCCTAACTCGTCTCTCCGACCGCGATACTCAAGCCCTCGCCGTCGCGGAGCTCGAATCCATCATCCCTACCTTAACCGCCGACACATTCTCTCTCTTCATCACTTCCGTATCCTCCACCTCAACCGCCGACAAGCCTTTCGTCCGCGCCGCCTCCATCCGACTCCTCTCCTCCATCTCCTCTACACACCGGAGCAACCTCTCTCACCACCTCCCTAAGCTCGTATCCGTCGCCCTGCGCCGTCTTCGAGATCCTGACTCATCCGTGCGTGCCGCTTGTGTTTCCGCCTTCGCATCCTTTGCGTCCGACGTGGCCGTCGTCGACAGGCCGCCGACGTCTTCCTTCTCTGCCCTCTAGCCGATTCGCTCTCGACCGAGCAGGACGCGGCTGCGCAAACTGTTGTCGCGCTTTGCCTAGCCGCCGCCATCGACTCTTCTCCGACACCGGATCCGGCGCAGATCGCCAAGTTCCAACCGAAATGGATGAAGTTGTTGAAGTCTGACGGTTTCAAGGCAAAGCCCGGTCTACTGTCGCTTGTTCAGAGTGTCGTAAGGGCTTGCGAGATCGGGAATGGAAATCTTTTAAGAGATATGGTCGCGGTTCTGGTGGATTTTTTGAAAAGAGATGATTGGGCGGCACGGAAGGCTGCCGCCGAGGCACTGACTGAACTGGCTGGAAACAGTTGAGAGAAAAAAGTACATGAACTGTCATTTAAGTATCCTTGAACGTTTGTACTGATGTCTTTGAACATGGATGTAAAAGGCTGAAAGTAGTTGAGAGAAAAAGTCTATGAACTGTCATTTAAGTATCCTTGAACGTTTGTACTGATGTCCTTGAACATGGATGTAAAAGGCTGGAAACAATTGAGAGAAAAAGTCCATGAAATGTCATTTAAATATCCTTGAATGTTTGTACTGATGTCCTTGAACATGAATGTAAAAGGCTGGAAACAGTTGAGAGAAAAAGTCCATGAACTGTCATTTAAGTATCCTTGAACGTTTGTACTGATGTCCTTGAACATGGATGTAAAAGACTAGAAACAGTTAAGAGAAAAAATCCATGAACTGTCATTTAAGTATCCTTGAACGTTTGTACTGATGTCCTTGAACATGGATGTAAAAGGCTGAAAGCAGTTGAGAGAAAAAATCTATGAACTGTCATTTAAGTATCCTTGAACGTTTGTACTGATGTCCTTGAACATGAATGTAAAAGGCTGGAAACAATTGAGAGAAAAAATCCATAAACTGTCATTTAAGTATCCTTGAACGTTTGTACTGATGTCCTCCGTACAAACACGCGTTGGCTTCTTTTTTTTTACTTTACACACGTGCCTATCAACCTCTACCAGCTAGCTTACGTGGATGGTTGTGATTTGTTCTTAGTTCTCTCTTAGGGAATGGTTCTCACAAGAACCGCACCCTATATATATATATATATATATATATATATATATATATATATATATATATATATATATCATCGCCGTGTGAACCTGTATTACGCGATATGATGATGCTTTTGATACCAGTGATGGTTGTTGTATATAGAACCGATTTATATTGTGTTTGTCGTACTATGATTGTTTTCATTGACACTATTAACCATTTAATTTGATTTGTATTATTTCCCATTATAGGCATGTAAGAGACATGAAAAGTAATTTAAAGGTGTTTTTTTGCTAACAAATTCCCACTTATATTTGAATACTTTGTTCATTGCCTCAAAAATTGTGTTTCCATGTTGATCATCAATACAAGTCAAAACCAACACTTTTTACATGTTAAGCTATATTAATAAAGCCTATAATTGAAATTTGTACATTTTTCACGTGTGATCGTTGTACAAATGTGAGAAATAAACTCAATTTGTTGGTTAGATATTCGTATAATAGAAATGATAAATTAAGAATTAATAATAATGTGTTTCAAAAGTGTGTGAAAGAAGTCAATAGAGTGTTGTCAAACATGTCAATCAATACATTCAACTACTATAAACGCCAAAGATTTTCTTGGTTTTTCCCCGATATATAAAACGAAAATAAAAGGGTGCCACTAAATGTTTCATGACATTGGTATTGATATAGTACGAATCCGAAGATGCAAGAATATTAAAATAAAGTAAATCAATAATGCATCATGTCAGAAGTTTTAACTCTTACATAATAAATTAATAAAAAAGGACATAAAGAGGGTAATATAGTAATACAAATATAGATCCTGATGTGATTATGAATCCCATCCAAGGCATTGCCAAGCTTGAGTCTATCCAAGAGCAAGTGAAGTCAGGCTCACGCACGCAACTAGGGTTGGCACATTCCACCGAGCCGTCACCACCATGGGCGAGCTCTCTTGGGCCCCATCTTGAAGACATGTCAAGCTATGTAGATTGGCCAAATTTGAGGCTGAATGGACCACAAGTGCTCGGAGAAGTGACCCAAGCTCCCACGGCATCGAGGTCGGCGCCGGCATCCAAGTAGAAAGGCCGAGGCCAATGGCGCTTTCTTGGCAATGGAGCTCTCTCATATTGGAAAGGCTGTATTTGGACATGTTTTTTAAGTCGTTTATTTCTTTTGAAAGTTAGTAATTTTATGGTTATTTTGTGGGACATATTTAAAGGCATTGTTGGCCTCTTTTGTTGGTTAGCTTGAATTTTGAATCAAACACTAGAACAACTTTGTTGTCTTTTCTCTTTGAGAATTTGATCTTTGAATTGAATTCAAGCATTTAGTGAGTCACATCTAAGTGTTCATTTCTTTGCTTTGGTGAGTAACATCCATTGCTTGGTTGATTGAGAGTAGTGAGTCATATCTAAAATCGGTTGGCCTCTTCTTGATTCCCTTGGTGAGTTATATCCTAAGGAATTAAGTTGTCTATCCTCAAACTCCAGTCGTGCATCATACATCATTCCTCCACAAAGTTTCCACTTTTGCTTCACCAACACATCAAACACCATCCTAGCCGTGACTTTGATCGAGTGTCTCTTCTCTCTAGTGATTTGGCTCGTTTCACCTTGCTAAAGAAGATCATTTTCAAGTGCGTAGCACATCATTTGGTATCAGAGCGGTTCAAGGTGTAGGGTTCAACATTTGCTCCTCTCCTTCCGATCTTGACAAGTTCTGTGGCGGCGAAGTGGTGTGTTTTCCTTGTTGTTGGTGCAAGGGAGGCAGAAACACCAAGGACTACCATCTTGGCCAAGCCATCAAAATCCCAAGGAGGGCGTGCAAGAGAGAGACCAAAGGCGGGTAGAAACCACCGGCCATGGGCGGCCAGCCCAACACTGTAATACTCACACCACATTGGGACGGCCCATCACAGGGTTGCAGCCCATACACCCCAACCCATCCTTGGTAGCTCCTCCTAATTAATTAGGAAGCTATTTCCAAGAGGTTGTTCGTGAGGCTCGAACTCGAGACCTCCCGCTTTAACAAGAAGTCCAACGCCCTCTTGTTACCAATTACGCTGCAACGCAATTGGTAACAAGAAGGTGTTGGACTTCTTGTTAAAGCGGGAGGTCTCGAGTTCGAGCCTCACGAACAACCTCTTGGAAATAGCTTCCTAATTAATTAGGAGGAGCTACCAAGGATAGGTTGGGGTGTATGGGCTGCAGCCCTGTGATGGGCCGGCCCAATGTGGTATGGGTATTACAAAAAAGTACACTTTGAATGAGAGGGGCTCCGACCTTATAGGGCCAGCCATTTCTCTATCCATGGGCCGCAGCCCATGTACCCCAACCAAATCCCCATGGTTGGGAGGTTGTTCACAAGAACCCAAGGAGGAGGCTGCCAAAGCCTCACCCACTTTGAAGAATCCAGCCGTGACTCAAGGCAGTGCTCGGACCCGAGACATCAAGTGCCTTGGCCGACAACAAGTACTTCTCAATGCTTATGGGGAGTATGAATCCGAAGATGAGAAAGAGGAGGAGACACAAGGGGAGATGGTGGAAGAGCATATTGATTTCCATCCTCAAGAGGTGATCGGAGAAGTGTTCTTCATTAACAAAGAGGAGCCCGTAAGCATCAAGCAAGAGCCTCTAGACTATGATGCTGCATTTGGTGATCAAGAGGAGACTGATTTGCTCAAGGAAGAACTCCTCCAAGATATGTCGAGCATGAGTTACAATCCATGGGTTGATTATGATCAACGTGAGCTAGGGTTCCATCACACTTGTTTCATTGGAGGAAGCCTCATTCCTTTCATTGCTGTGATTGATAGTGGGAGTGATAAAAACATCCTGGATGAGCATGTTGTTAAGCAATTGGCCATACCAACCAAGCCCCTAGTGTCGACGGTTGTGGTTGGTTGGATCAATGAGGAACACCAGATTTTGGTGGATAAGGCCGTTGATGTTGTCATATGCCTAGGAGACTACACGGATGTTGTTGTAATACCCACACCACATTGGGCCGGCCCATCATAGGGCTGCAACCCATACACCCCAACCCTTCCTTGTTGGCTCCAAGCCCCAAGGCCCAGCCATTTAATCAAGAGGTTGTTGGGAGCGCTCGAACACGAGACCTCTCCCCTTTACCCACTCCCCACAAGGAGTGAATACCAATTGTGCTGCAGCGCAATTGGTATTCACTCCTTGTGGGGAGTGAGTAAAGGGGAGAGGTCTCGTGTTCGAGCGCTCCCAACAACCTCTTGATTAAATGGCTGGGCCTTGGGGCTTGGAGCCAACAAGGAAGGGTTGGGGTGTATGGGTTGCAGCCCTGTGATGGGCCGGCCCAATGTGGTGTGGGTATTACATAAAAGTACACTTTTATGTGAGTGCTCAAGCCACGGGCCTAGCCCAACATGAGACACTCCATGAGCCGCAGCCCATGTACCCCAACCCATCCTTGGGGGCTACTCCAAATTAAATGGAAGCCATTAGCCAAGAGGTTGTTGGTGAGAGTCGACGACCTCTCCACCCTTTATCAAGCGCCTAAGCAACTTGATACCAATTGTGCTGCAGCACAATTGGTAACAAGTGGGCGTTAGGCCGCTTGTTAAAGCGGGAGGTCTCGAGTTCGAGTCTCACGAACAACCTCCCCAGTTTGGGGGATGGGTTGGGGTACATGGGCTGCGGCCCATGGGGGATAGAAATGGCTGGGCCAATGTGCTCGGAGGCCCCTATCCAACATAAAAGTGTACTTTTTATGTAACACCCGCCACTGTGGAGCTCCTGACCTACAAGCCCAGCCATTCCCAACAGCGCGCTGTTGACATGGGCATGCAGCCCTAACACCCAACCCTTCCCCCATAAATGGGTAGGTTGTTGCCGCGAGGATTCGAACCTCCGACCTTTGATACAAAGGTAAAGCCTTACCACTTGTATCACCAATTGTGTTGCAGCGCAATTGGTGATACAAGTGGTAAGGCTTTACCTTTGTATCAAAGGTTGGAGGTTCGAATCCTCGCGGCAACAACCTACCCATTTATGGGGGAAGGGTTGGGTGTTAGGGCTGCATGCCCATGTCAACAACGCGCTGTTGGGAATGGCTGGGCCTGTAGGTCAGGAGCTCCACAGTGGCGGGTGTTACAGTTGTGACTTGCGTGATTATGCCTAGCAAACACAATGCTTTGATTTTGGGCCGGACATGGCAGTTTGATCATAATGTGTTGCATGAAGGGAGGAACAACCGTCATCACTTGATACGAGATCAAAGGTGGCACGTGTTTGAGCCTATGAGTAGTAATGAGTTGAGGAGGGCCAAGGAGATGGCTCATCAAATGATACAACGGCTGAAGAAGGCGGAAATTGGCACCAAGTGTAAGATGCCCCACGAGATGTGTGCACCGTCAAAATCAGCTAAGAATGCCCTTCTATGCTTTAAAGTTTATTGTCCTCTCATGACTATATGTATTGTTAATAGTAGGGTGTATTCTTTATGCATGCAACATGTATTGGGAGGGTATTCGTGCATATTCTTTTCATGTTTGGGTATGAAGGATAGGCTGCGGATTAAGAAGGGAAGTCCCCTCACATTTGTTTTCATGCATAATGGGCGGGTTGATGCACTTAAGCATTGGATGCGAGAGAGTGACTATGTAGGGTGGTTTGAAGGTCTAGAGTTCTATGTGTTTGTAAGAAGACCTTATGCAGATTCGGGGTCGAATCTTCCTCAAGAAGGGAGGATGATGTGATTATGAATCCCATCCAAGGCATTGCCAAGCTTGAGTCCATCCAAGAGCAAGTGAAGCCGGGCGCGCGCACACAGCTAGGGTTGGCACATTCCATCGAGCCGTCACCACCATGGGCGAGCTCTCTTGGGCCCCATCTTGAAGACATGCCAGGCTATGAAGATGGGCAAAATTTGAGGCTAAATGGACCACAAGTGCTCAGAGAAGTGACCCAAGCTCCCACGACGTCGAGGCCGGCGCCGGCTATGAAGATGGCTAAGGCCAGTGGCGCTTTCTTGGCAATGGAGCTCTCTCATATTGGAAAGGCTGTATTTGGACATGTTTTGTAAGTCTTTTATTTTCTTTTGAATGTTAGTTATTTTATGGTTATTTTGTGGGACATATTTAAAGGCATTGTTGGCCTCTTTTGTTGGTTAGCTTGAATTTTGAATCAAACACTAGAACAACTTTGTTGTCTTATCTCTTTGAGAATTTGATCTTTGAATTGAATTGAAGCATTTAGTGAGTCACATCTTTAGTGTTCATTTCTTTGCTTTGGTGAGTAACATCCATTGCTTGGTTGATTGAGAGTAGTGAGTCATATCTACAATCGGTTGGCCTCTTCTTGATTCCCTTGGTGTGTTATATCCTAAGGAATTAAGTTGCCTATCCCCAAACTCCAGCCGTGCGTCATACATCATTCCTCCACAAAGCTTCCACTTTTTCTTCACCAACACATCAAACACCATCCTAGCTGTAACCATGACCGAGTGTCTCTTCTCTCTAGTGATTTGGCTCGTTTCACCTTGCTAAAGAAGATCCTTTTCAAGTGCATAGCACATCAGATCCCATTCCATATAATGTTGTATGAGAGATGTATTAATGCACAAAAAATAATAGAGCTACATAAAATGCAACGTAAGTTTTCACACCCTATCGTCCATTGTCGATCCACTTCATAAAAGAATGTATAATTTGTTCCAATGAACTGAAGATATATTCAGTGTTTGTGTAATCTTACTATCTCATTTGAGTTTCTTCCTTCCAAAATTTACTCGTATTTTAGAACTGCTACTATATTATGGATGATGTTACCAAAATTTACCACATTTTCTTTGATCTTTCAAATTGATCTTGTCGTTATTCAGACTGAAGCTGTATCTACTTGTATTGTGATTGTTTTTAATTGAAGTTTTCCATGTTGATTTTTACTGCAACTCAGCATCAATACTTCAATTTCATGTTAAATTAAATTGGTAAAATTTGTAATTGTGATTTGTAAATTCTTCACGCGTGATCATTGCACCAATGTGTGGAATAAACACAATTTGTTATTTGGGTATTCGTATGATAGAAATGCTAAATTTAGAATTAATAACAATGTGTTTTATAGATGTGTGAAAGAAGTCAATAAAGTGTTGTCAAATATATCAATCGTTTCGTTCAACTGATATAAACGTTGAAATTTTATTGGATTTTACTTGATATATAATACAAAAATAAATGGAGGCCATTAAATGTTCCATGACATTGGTACTTGGTACTGATCTATAATACCAATCCGACATAAAGTTAATTGCATTGCAGCATGTATCCATCAAATCGACGTTCCAATCAACGTATATGCATTTTTTGAATTTGATTTACGTTTAATTAAACAATAATTTATAAAATACGAGTAAACAATGTTTTCTTTTTACTTCAAAATAAACCACAATTCTTTTGGCTAAATCATCTCAATGAGCATGGCCTTAAGAACCCTTTTTATGTACTTCTCCATCAAATAAATAATTTTAAATTGAAATGATGAACAACAAAAAATTCAAAGAAATTTAGAATTCTTGGAATTCACATTTTCTCTCCTCGTTTGAGTTTTCCTTTTATGAAAAATGTAAATTTTCTTCTCTATTTGTGTAGAAAAATATCAAGAATTATTTTTCTATATATAGCTCATGCTCATGAGTGTTTCTTGTCTATCACATTGCAACTTTCTTTCTTTAATATTTACCTTCCGACATGGTTTCTTTCTATGTTCCTCTTTCTATTGGTCAAGAAAATGAAGCTGTAAATATATTCATCATAACAATCATATGCTCAGGAGTGTTTCTTGTCCATCACATTGAAACTTTCTCTATTTAATATTTACATTCCGACATGGTTTCTTTCCATGTTCCTCTTTCTATTGGTCGAGAAAATGGAGCTGTAAGTATATTCATCATAACAATCATATGCTCCAAATATAACTCGATTCCTTCATTATATCAAGTAAATTGAAGGATCGAGTTAATTTTAGATCATATGATTGTATATGCTTTTGTGTTGTATAATAGTGAATTCAGTATAGCCAACCATATCTAAATTCACTCAAATTACTTTGATGTACATACATTAATAGAGTAAACAAGAAAAGGGACACTTGGATAAGAATACGTAGTTTTTAATTTTGTTTACGGTATGAAAAAGGAAGTAGTAATAGTACGTATTAATTGTAGTAAATATAAACTTTTAAGAACATCATGTGGTGTATCATTGCGCTCTTCTATGCATTTCTTCCAAGAATACAATGCATCTCATCTATGTCTAAAGGTGATTTCCATGGATGATGGTACATATTCATTTTTATTTTATACATGGATATTAGTATTTAACATTGAGAAATCAATTAGGTAAGAAAAACTATAAATTCAGATCTTGTTGCATATACGTTGTACCACATATGATATAGTAAACATTTAAAGCTTTATAGTTCTATAAACATCTAAAGCATTATAGTTGGATGCGGATCTGGTGAGAATTGTTGTAAAAATGCGGACTTCTCTTAAAATGCGAAATGGTGCACAAGTTTGTGCGACAAGGTGCACAAGGAGAAGGAAGTGCACAATGCACTTGTAATTTGATGCACACATATTTGGGTGTACAATTATGCACTACTTTATTGCACAAGTGGTCTCTCTCATACCCACCGGAACTCTAGCGTTGACCACTGTGGACCGACTATTGACCACCGTTGATCGGCGTTGAACAAACGTTGACCGGCCCTTGACCGATCGGTGCACCAGCTTGTGCACCACTTTGGATGTACATTGTGTTATGAATATTTGTGCACCATGGTTAAAATAATTGTGCACCATAAATAAAATACAAGTGCACAATTAAATAAAATACAAGTGCACCATGTCATAAATAAATGTGCACCACATTACAAGTAATTATGCACCATGGTTCATGTGTTTGTGCACTGAGAAGGTGATACGGCCCAAGCAAGGATCCGGACTAGTTCAAGGAGAGTTCGTCGTCCAAGCCTCCGATGAAGACACCACTTGGAAATCAATTCGGGAAGTAGCGTGGAAACCACTCTAGACGTGGGATTTGGAGGCGATTTGACATGAATTTGGAAGGAGAATAGAGATGGATAGGCTACTGGATTTCTTGGATAAACTCACCAACAAAACCAATAGGATTCATAGACAAGATCTAGGATAAACTCACCTAAATCCCAACTACAAGAGTTTGGATAAACACACCAAACCAATGACGTCAAAGCTTGAGAGTTCTAAGGGTTTTTCTCTGGAAAAACTTGAAAAAAATATATGCTAAAACGTGTCTAACAATGGAAACAAAACAACTACTTATAGTAAAGCAAAGAAAGTTCAAAGGTTGCTCCAAAACACAACCCGGATTGTCTTCCGTTAACCGGTAGCAAATGATCTCCAAACGAGCTGAATGTTTGATATGTGATGATGGGCCTCGTTAACTTGAAGCCCACAAAAAATAGGGCCAAACGCACGAGGCATCTGAGAGAACGGCCTGGAGTATTGTCATGGCATTGCCAGCGTCGACGATGGCTTGTCTTGGGTTGTCTTCACCGGGAACTCTTCAACTTTGGTCGGCCAACTTGAGGTACTTTGCTATCTTTGGGTCCCAGTAGGTTGTGGAAGAAGTTGGGAGCCAAGTGGATGAGTTGCGCCGACGAAGTTGTGATCACTTTCCCTTGTCGCCGCCGCCGCATGTGCTTCTTCGTGCCTTAGGGCATTCACAAGGCACTTTTCCACTTGCATCGACACTCCTTGAGCATATAGGCATGCCCGATCCCAGTAGGTTGTGGAAGAAGTTGTGCATCCATGAGGTTCTTCCCTTCGTCTCACTCGGCATGACCACTTCCTTGGCTCAAGTAATTAATTACCCGTCGGCGTCAAAACCTAGCTGGTGCACAATCACAAGGAAAAGAAACCCCCCCCCCCCCCCCCCCCAAGTGTAGTTCCAAGCCAATAAACCACAAGCAAAGTTGTAATGAGCACCAAATGTAGGGTTAGGCTAGGATAAGTGTTTGGTCAAGTAAGCTTTGTTCCTCACGTGTTCTTAGCACTTAAATAGTTTATAAAGTCCAACTCAAGTGCACAAGAAGCTACTAGGCACCAACCCTTCACAAATTCGTTTTTGCAACACTTAACAAAAAAATTCAGAAATGCACTCGACTCTTTCTGGTTGAGAATGATCTTTCTATGGCCTCCCCTTTTGTCTTAGGCCGGGTGTTTCTTTTCTCAACCCCTTTTTCTCGAGTTCAAATTCTTAACTTAACAATTCTTGTTATTCTTGCTTGAACACAACTCAACTTTAGCCTTAAAATAACAACACAATTTTTATTTTATTTTTCCGACTTTGTTGTCCTAACTTGTCACACGTTGCTCAGAATTTTTCTTACGGGATGAGTACGGTTCCCGTATCTTGTTTCCTTGAATTAGGAATTTTAGAAAGTGTATATCATGCAACAACACGTGATTAACTAGGCCCAAAGAAGTTACAAATTTCAGCAATGGTCAAGGCTATTAAAGATAGAGCATTAAAACACATAATTAATGGCTGAATTAATGGTGCAAAATCAATGGCTGGATAAGGAGGAGTTACATTTTCAAAATAACTCAAAAGACTCCCTCAACACTCATCTTTTCAGATCTACAATCAGATTTCTCACAGTTCATACGCAAAAGTCAAGAACACAAGATCAAAACAAAAACAACATTCGGCTAGAAGCACTTGGTGTTCATTGCATGCCTTTCTTGCGTTTAACTGACTTGGAATTCGATACTAACCTTGAAAAGGCTCTGATACCAAATGATACGGCCCAAGCAAGGATCCAGACTGGTTCAAGGAGAGTTCGTCGTCCAAGCCTCCGATGAAGACACCACTTGGAAAGCAATTCGGGAAGTAGCGTGGAAACCACTCTAGACGTGGGATTTGGGGTCGATTTGAGATGAATTTGGAATGAGAATGGAGATGGATAGGCTAATGGATTTCTTGGATAAACTCACCAACAAAACCAATAGGATTCATAGACAAGATCTAGGATAAACTCACCTAAATCCCAACTACAAGAGTTTGGATAAACACACCAAACCAATGACGTCAAAGCTTGAGAGTTCTAAGGGTTTTTCTCTGGAAAAACTTGAACAAAATATATGCTAAAACGTGTCTAACAATGGAAACAAAACAGCTACTTATAGTAAAGCAAAGAAAGTTCAAAGGTTGCTCCAAAACACAACCCGGATTGTCTTCCGTTAACCGATAGCAAATGATCTCCAAACGAGCTGAATTTTTGTTTGCGGTGATGGGCCTCGTGAACTTGATGCCCATAAAACATGGGCCCAAATGCACATGGAATCTGAGAGAACGCCCTGGAGTATTGTCATGGCATTGCCAGCGTCGACGATGGCGTGTCTTTGGTTGTCTTCACCGGGCACTCTTCAACTTTGGTCAGCCAACTTGAGGTCCTTTGCTCTCTTTGGGTCCCAGTAGGTTGTGGAAGAAGTTGGGAGCCAAGTGGATGAGTTGCACCGATGAAGTTGTGATCACCTTCCCTTGTCGATGCCGCTACATGTGCTTGTTCGTGCCTTAGGGCATTCACAAGGCACTTTTCCACTTGCATCGACACTCCTTGAGCATATAGGCATGCTTGAAGGTCCTTGAGCATCTTCTTGGCCTGTGAACGCGTGAGCATGCCCGGTGCCTGGTGAGTGTCGGCCTTATGCTCTTGATGCAAATGCTGATTCGCATCAGAAGGTTCATGTGTTTGTGCACTCCATTGTATTTTACAAAAATACAAGTGTACTACTCAATAAAACCCGGGTGTACAATTCAACATATTATGGTGTACATTTCAACAGACTTTGGTACACAAACTCGTACAACTTGGTACACAAACATTGTGCACTGCTATTGTACTTAGAAAGAAAACAAGTGCACTACTAAAAAAAATCGGGTATACAACTTCACATATTTGGTGCACTTTTCAACAGACTTTGGTGTACAAACTCGTATAACTTGGTGCACAAATACTATGCACTACTGTTGCAATTAGAAAAAAAAATAAGTGCATTACTCAATAAAATATTGGTGCACAACTTCACATATATTGGTGCACTTTTCAACAGACTTTGGTGCACAAACTCATACAACTTAGTGCACAAAGGTTATTTTTTGCCCAGAAAATTTAATACGCGAATTATACGGATATAATTCAGTTGTGCCGTTTTTTTCCCATTTTTGACTTGTCAACACGTCGGCACGCTAAAATTCGTCCGCGTCGGAACCAACTACTAGTATATATCTATGTAACTTTTTTAATTATAAATTATCTTTTTAATAAACATGAATCAATTTAAAAATATAAACGCCAAAGATTTTTTTTGATTTTTCCCCGATATATAAAATGAAAATAAAAGGAGGCCACTAATTGTTTCATGAAATTGGTATTGATATAGTACCAATCTGAAGATGAAAGAATATTAAAATAAAGTAAATCAATAATGCATCATGTCAGAAGTTTTAACTCTTACATAATAAAGTAATTAAAAAGGACCTAAAGATATTAATACAGTAATACAAATACAAATCCCCTTCCTTATAAATGTTGTATGATAGATGCATTAAGACACAAAAAATTATAGAGCTGGATGAAATGCAATGTAAATTTTCACACCCTATCGTCCATTGCCGATCCAGTTCATAAAGCAATCTGAAATCTATTCCAATGAAATGAAGATCTATTCAGTGTTTGTGTAATCTTACTATCTCCATTGAGTTTCTTCCTTCCAAATTTACTCGTATTTTAGAACTGCTACTATATTATGGATGATGTTACCAAAATTTACCACATTTTCTTTGATCTTTCATATTAATCTTTTCGTTATTCAGACTGAGGTTGTATCTAGATGTTTTGTGTTTTCTATAATGTGATTGTTTTTAATTGAAGTTTTCCATGTTGATTGCCAATGCAATTCAAAATCAACGCTTTAATTTCATGTTAAATTAAATTGGTAAAATTTGCAATTGTGATTTGTAAATTCTTCACAAGTGATCGTTGTACCAATGTGTGAAATAAACACAATTTGTTGTTTGGTTATTCGTATGATAGAAATGGTAAGTTAAGAATTAATAACAATGTGTTTCATAGATGTTTGAAAGAAGTCAATAAAGTATTGTCAAATATATCAATCATTTCATTCAGCTGATATAAACAAAGAAGATTTTATTATAATGTACTTTATATATAAAAGAAATAGAAAAGGAGGCCATTAATCGTTGCATGACATTGGTACTTGGTATTGATATAATACCAATCCGAACGTAATCCGATGCAAAGTGGATTGCATTGCATCATGTATCCATCAACGTATATGCATTTAATAAATTTGATTTACGTTTAATAAAATAATAATTTATAAAATACGAGTAAAGAAAGTTTTCTTTTTACTTCAAAATAAGTCACAATTCTTTAGGCTAAATCCTCTCAATGAGCATGGCCTGAAACACCTTTTTATGTACTTCTCCATCAAATAAATAATTTTAAATTGAAAAGATGAACAATGGAAACATCAAAGGAACTTTGAATCCATGGAGTTCACATATTCTCTCCTCGTTTGTGTTTTCCTTTTTCGAAAAATGTAAATTTTCTTCTCCGTTTGGGTAGAAAAATATCAAGAATTATATTTTCTATATATAGCTCATGCTCGAAGTGTTTCTTGTCCATCACATTTAAACTTTATCTATTTAATATTTATATTCCGACATGGTTTCTTTCTATGTTCCTCTTTCTATCGGTCAAGAAAATGGAGCTGTAAATATATTCATCATAACAATCATATGCTCCAAATATAACTCAATTCCTTCATTATATCAAGTAAATTGAATGATCGAGTTATTTTTGGATCATATGTTTGTATATGATTTGATGTTGTATAATAGTGAATTCAGTGTAGCCAGCCATATCCAAATTCACTCAAATTACTTTGATGTACATACATCGACAAAGTAAACGAGAAAAGGGACACTTGGATAAGAATACGTTGTTTTTATTTATTCTTATGATACGAAAAAGGATGTAGTAATAGTACGTATTAATCGTAGTAAATTTAACCTTTTAAGAACATACCCTAAACCCTAAACCCCTAAACCCCCATGTGGTCTATCATTGCTCTCTTCTATGCATTTCTTTCAAGAATACAGTGCATCTCATCTATGTGTAGAAGTGACTTCCATGGATGACGGTACATATTCGTTTTTATTTAATACATGGATATGAGTATTTAACATTGAGAAATCGATTAGGTAAGAAAAACTATAAATTGAGATCTTGTTGCATATACGTTGTACCACATCTGAAATAGTAAACATTTAAAGCATTATAGTATGATTTTCTATAAACATTTAAGGCATTATGGTTGGATGCGGATCTAGTGAGAAATGTTGTTAAAATGCAAACTTATGTTAAAATGCGAACTGTTGCACAAGTATGTGCAACAAGGTGCACAAGAGGGAGGAAGTGCACAACTCACTTGCAATCTGATGCACACATATTTGGGTGCACAATTGTGCACTACGTTGGTGCACAAGTGGTCTCCCACATTGACCCACCGGAACTCCAGCGTTGACCACCGTTAATCGGCCGTTGACCATTTCTTTCACACGAATAATGAAAAGCGAATTCCGTGTGTTCTTTGCATTGATACGATAACAACGCGCAAAGAATTTGCAAATCCCAGTTATGGACTTCGTCAATTTTGTTAACATGTAATTGGTGTGTTGTTTTTCCCTTGTATTGATGATCAACATGGAAACACAATTAAACTAATTTTCTTGTCAATTATAATAAATTAAAATTGTAAATTACGTTAATTTTATTTACCGATGAAGAAAGATAACTTGGAAAATGGGTTAAATTAGTAGTAGTAATTAAAAAATATCTATAATGCAAATCAACTTATATGGTAATAAAACTTCAACTAATAACAACAAGATAATAACAAATACAAAATACATTGACATTCAAATGCACATTATAGGAATGTTTTGATTATTGCCTATAAGCATGTTCCGAGATTGATATGAGCATGTTCAGGGATTAATATTTTGATCAGTCTATTTTTCTTATCGTCTACAAGCTTGATATATGTATGTTAGATTGCTATGTCTCGCATCCTTCCTTTTTATATAAGTTTAAAACCCATTATAATTTAAAACTCCCTAATTTATAAGTGTGTGCTTAAACTGTGAATTAGGAATATGACTTGTACCTATATTCATGTACAATTAATTACATTGTATAACTATATGAGTTTTCAACATATTTAAATACATTTAAGTATGTACCCTATAGTATATAATTATATATTAACGAAACATATATAATTTTTTTCCCTTTTTGTAAGGGTTTTCATATTTACTCTCAAGGTTTTAGGACTATTTATATTATTTTTCTCAAACTTCACCAGAATATAACCATTTAAGTCTAGAAAATAGTTAATTTGTGCGGCTATTATATCTTATTCCCGCATATTCATATGCATACCACATAGATATAATTTGATTCATTTTAATGAGTAACATTTTGTATTTTCGTGGCTCATGAGAAAGTGTTGTTCTTTGTGCTAAAGTTCGTAGCGCATTGTACTTGACGATGTCTAATCAAACACTATACCATGTTCTTTTGTATAGCGTCGAAACTAGATCGGTTTGTAGTTCACCACGATCTTTAGTATTAATGACACCCCTTTGACGAGCTATTACGATTGGAATCTTTTAGTTTATATTATTATTACAACGCGATTAACCTCAATATATTATAGCGCGACTGTAATTGCAAGCGACATGTTATGCCTAATGTTGATTATGATATTACTGTGGAGGTAAAATATATCCCCTAAACTTATTTTTTATCTATTCATTATAATGGGCTTTATTATTAAAAGCCCATTAAGAAGGAATAGTCTAATTACTACATGAGGCAAGGTATTTAACCTTCTAAGAGGTACCCTAATTTGCATTCTTATTCATTCTCTTATCTTTCAAGAAAACCCTAGCCACCAAGGGTGAAATTCTCTATATATCAGATCTGACTTGAGCGTCGGAGGGGCCTTAGGGGAGATCCCGACCCTCCCTTTGATCGTTTTTCTTTGCATATCCAGTTTGCTTATCAGGTTTCAAGGAGATCTATCATCGTCGGTTCTCTTAATCATTATGGTACAAAAATATGCTACCACATTTGGCATCGTCTGTGGGGTCCGATGGCGGTGACAGACGAATCCCTAGGGACCTCCGATCACATGGAAGTGGAAAGCGTTGCCGGTGAGCCAGGTTCGGACCGGAAGCGGGTCAAAGGGTACACCACCGCGCAAGGAGTGAAGGGAACGAGGTGCCCAGCCTAAACGGAGCGCGGTCGAAGTGTGTTCAGAGCACGAACAGAGCGCCGTAGAGCACGAGCGGACTACGGTCGGAGCGCGAGTGGGGCGCGGTCGGTGAGCGAGTGGGGTGCGAACAGAGCACAAATAGGGCACAAACGGAGCGCAAACAAGGCGTGGTCAGAGCGCTGTGAGGCACGAACATAGTGCTGCAGGGCATGAACGGAGCGCAGCGGAGCACGGCTTGGGTAGGAGCCAACGGAGAACTGAGCGCGGACGGAGCGCTGCGGAACGCGGATGGGGCACGAGCCAGCTTAGCACAGACGAGGCACACAGTGATGAGAATCAAGGTCACCAATGGGACCTTTCTTCCCTAGGGGTGCTAGATCGTGTCCAAAGCTTGCTTCCTTCTCCTTCCTAAGCTTGTGAGACCTTCAATGGAGCTTGTAAGAGGGCCACGGCCGAGAGGAACAATGGAGGGTTCGAGGGTTGCCGGCGGTCCTTGGGTTCACGGCCAATGGAACCTCTCTTAGAGGTTCCTTGGCTTGGTCAGATGTAGATCCAAGGTAATGAGCGAGTTTACTTTGTGAAGAGATGAGATTGAAGAAAGAAGATGCAAGAGATTTGAAAGCTTGGAGTGATAGAAGTAAGTGGCGGCCTAGAGAGAGATAAACTCAACCTTAGGCTATACCACTTCTATATTCTTCACTAGTTTGTTTACAAGGAATGGAAGACATATAAATACTAGAGTGTTGGGGGTCTTGGCCACATGGCCTTTCTAAGCTAATCGGCCTCATGGGCTAGAAGTCCATAAACATATGGCTTCACACACCCAAAGAGGTAATGCTAAAAATAAAAGACATCATACTAAAAATAAAAGGATAAAAGCCTTAGAGGCTTGGATATAGGCGTGCGCATGAACGCCTTGGAATCGAAGCATGGTCGATGCTTGAGTGTCGTGACATTGATGCATCGACGCCTTGGTAGTTAATCATTGGGACTCATCACTCTCCCCTTCTTAGCTTCGAAGCGTCTTCGCTTCGAGTGTGTTGGAAGTCCAGGAGGTGGAGGAAGTGTGGTGGCATGTCTCCTCTTCTTAAAGGTGAAGGTGGAGTGAGGGAGACCACCACCAACACAAAGAAGCACAAGCAAATGAGATCCGTCGGGCGGCTCCTTGGGCACATCAAGATGGAAGGCATCATGGGCGAGCATGGCAGCCGGGGGAATGTCCCTACAACAAAGCAACTCAACAAGAAAACGTGAGATCTTATTGATTTGAAGCCTTCATTTGATATATGATTGTGAGGTTATAATTCTATTCCTATTCCTTTGGATTATATCTTTTCTCTTGAGCTTATTCCTATTGATTCTTATTGATTTAACTGGTCTGGCCAACTAGTTGATGTTAGTAATTGTCTATTGCTAGGGTTTGGATATTTCGGGTTGAGATTCCTTATCTTGTGTAGCAAACATGATATTATAGGACTGGTAGGACTAGTTTATTATGAAAGAGAATTGATTATATGTTAAATACTGCGGGTTGTGGTGTTGTATGTATCCTGGTTAATTCATATGTGTCCTGCAACTATTGTTCTAAATCTTGATGGTTTTATGTGCGTTCGACAGTTAGGGTTATCAGGACTGGTAACTAATTCAGAATAGGGACAGGAATAATCATAGGAAGGAATATAGATAATCTAGGATCAATCAATCAAATGAATGATGGATATTTGTTTGGCTAAGTGTTTTTCCCAATTTGATTACAAACTGTTGCTTTTGTTTCCTTTGTTTACTTGTTTACAAACAACCAACCAAAACCCCCCTTTGTTACTTTTGCACGCGAATTTACATAAAGAAAGACAACTCCTTCCTATGGGATTCGACCCTTGCTTGTCTGATCTACTAGTTTAGGTTTTTAAGGATTACTTTGATAAGGCGATACGACTTTAGCCTCCGTCAAATTGGCGCCGTTGCCGGGGAGGCATTTTTTGTTTTTCTTTGTGTGTGTTTGTGTGCCAATTTTTGGTGTGGACCTATCTTATGGTCCACACCCGTGCTACTAATCTTCCACTTCTGAGTCCTAATACAGAAAACCAGCAAATGAGAAATGGCCGCATTCCTGCATGCTGAGATTAGAGAACTAAAGGAGATGATGCAGATATATATGACAAAGAGCGGACAGTAGCCGGAGCCGCGATATGACCCATACTCCTGCGCATACACTCCAGGGTGGAGAGATCACCCCAATTCGAGTTATGGGAACCAGTAATACCCTCTATATGGTCATGAATACCAGGAGTTCTACCCGGGGCCACAGTCGTTCTATCAGCAGGGTACTCCACAACAATACTATCTAGCCTACGAGCATAGCCCACCAGTGTCCGATCCAAGTTCCCACATATCTACTGAGGAGTTACTTCGATCTCTTACGCAAAGCATGATTCAACTTGAAATGAAGTCCAGTACCCAGAACTTGGAGAATCAGTTTGGGCAGATGGCTCAAGCAATGAGCAGCATGGAGGCCAGGGCATCAGAGAAACTACCACCTCACCCAGTAGTGCACCAGAGAGAGTGTGCCTTTTCGATGACCCTACGAAGTACTGAGGAGCTGCATGTCACCCCAGTAGCTGAAAGGGAACAACAAATTAGTGAGACGGGAGCAGAATACAACGAGATGTTGGAAGAAGAGAAACCGCGACCGCGGGAGGTGTGCCGCGACCGCGGTTTGCTCACTGAGGAGCTGAGCATTCCAGACGAAGACCGTGACTGTGGTGATGAAACCCGCGATCGCGGTGTGCTTTCTGAAGAAGATTATTTTTGGGAACATGAAGAATTCAGCAACCACAAAGAAGAAGGCCACGACCACGGGGTTCATGCTGAAGAAGAAGAGAAAGTCGGCGAATTTCCGCGACCGCGGACAGATTTCCGCGATCGCGGACAGATTTCCGCGATCGCGGAAAAGTGCCTGTTGATGAGATTTTTGACGAAGAAAAACCGCGACCGCGGGCAGAAAACCGCGATCGCGAAATATTTTCTGAAGCTGACATTTGCCCAGAGGAAGAACCGCGACCGCGGGTCCCAAACCGCGATCGCGGTTTAGTCTCTAACGTGCATGACACTCATGTTTGTCCTGACCTCCCTCCACTCGTTTTGCTGCAGCCCGTCGCACCCTTCCCTGAGGCATTACAAGACACTCGAAGGCTGAAGAACAACGAGATATATGAGACCTTCAGTAACTATGAGGCAAACGTTCCTTTGGTCAAACTGGCGAGCAGCATTCCTCGTTGTACAGAATTTTTAAGGGCGCTGCGCAAGATCAAGAAGAAACCAAAGGAGAAGCACAAGAAGGACACCGTGATTCAAAAGGCGAATTTCTCCATGCTGGATGCGGGACAGGACACGCATGCAGTCCCTGAGATGTTGGGTAGGCCGTTTATGAAGATGGCAAGTGCACTCATTGATGTGAACAGCGGTTCACCCACCATGAAGTACAAGAGAATGGGGGTAAAGCTCAACACAGAGAATACAAAGAGGCATCCCCCTGATCTTGACCCCAGGAGTTCAGTTGCTGTGAGCAATCCGAATTGAGTGGAAGAGTACTAGGTCGAGCCACGACAATAACTAAGGCACTGTCCGGGAGGCAACTTGAGGTATGTATTTCTTTTCATGTCTTGTCATTCCTTGTCTTTAGTTGTTTTTGTGTTATTCTTGTTTTTGTTTTTGCTTTAGACTAACCTGCAGGAAGGAGCCCGGAGCCAAATCGAAGACGGTGACAATTACGCACCAGCAACATTTCTGCGGGCGCGGAAAATTTTCCGCGGTCGCAGAAATCCCACTTTAAGCCTTCTGTAACCTGCTGGAAAAAAAATCAAAAAATAAATAAAATAGTTCTACCGAAGGCTAGTTGTCCGATTTTACATTGAGAGATGGTAAGCGTCATGCTGCCAAGGAGGAGACATTTGCCCCACATTTTTATTTGGCAACGATGATGGCCCAACATTCGACAGCTGACGAGGAGGAACACCATAGCCCACACCACGATTACATCTGGGCTCCACCTTGTGTTCGTTGAAGGCCGTGCAACCCCGATTCCTTGATGTACCACTACACCTTACAGTGGATTCCTTTTGGTTGCACGGTGGAGATTGTTTGAAAATCGGCGCGACACTAGAGACATGTGTGTATATTGATTTACTGCCAATAACAACTTTCCGAGTCTAAACCAACTCGGCGACGTTTGTGAGTTATTTTTTGTCTTTCCAAGTGCTTCATTTCTTTTGTCTTTCATTACATTGAGTACAATACAATGTTTAAGCATGGGGGAGTGTTCTATACTTGCTAGTCACTGAGGAGAAAGAAAAAAAATGAGGAAAATGAAAAGGCCAAAAAAAATTGAAAAAAGGCAAAAATAGAAATCCTGGGATAAGTCAAAAACCCGAAAGGGCGGCTTAGGTAATAAGCAGGTGGCTTGGACCAGCATTAGGCTGGGGTAATAATTGGTCAAGAGTGATGTGAGTTTATGTGAGCCCATCTATTGAAAAATGAAATGAGTGGCTTGATGAAAACCCGAAAGGGCGCCTTGGCAAAATGAGTGAAAAGAAGAAGAGTGATTATTAGGATTCCTCATTTTTCCTAGCGTGGTGACATAAGAAGAGGTGATATAAGGAGGATTCGGGTAGGTCACTCTAGGAGGCATAAGAAGATAGATGGAGGCTGAATTAGATTTTTATTCACTTTATGGTGTTCGGATTAAGCTTGGGGGAAGTACTCTGCTTTCCTTTAAGCTTGGTTGTGTGTTGTGTTGTGTGTATTATGTTGGTGCCTTGGAGATTCATGTTTAGGTACAATTCTTAGTGGAGAGAGTTTTTCTATGCTTCCTGAGACCTTGGGGATTTGATTGGAGGAGTAGGTTTACATTAGCTTACTCGAGGACGAGCAAGGTTTAAGCATGGGGGAATTTGATCAGCGCTACTTTATAGGGTTTAACTAGGAGTTGTTACCGGTGTTTTGGGTACCATTTGGAGATGTTTAGAGCGTATTGTAGAGATCGGAGTTGAGGAGTAGATGTGTGCAGATATGGTGGTTTGGAGAAGCTTAAATGAAGATATATTGAAGAGAGAAGGAAGCCACCCAAGAAGACGAAGAAGTAGAACCAAGTGGTTCTACAGGAGCAAAACCGCGGTCGCGGAGGCCGTGGTTACGGTCGCGGCAAATGGACGAGAGGCAAAGTGGAGAAAATCGAAGAACCGCGATCGCGGAATTCCAAGGCTGGGTCGCGGAAAAGTCGAGAGTAAAAGAGTATCAGTGTTTATTTTCCGCGTCCGAGGATTTTCCGAAGTTTTACTTTAATTTTATTTTCTTTTTCTTTAATTCTTTATTCCGGTAGGATTATATTATTTCCATTTAGATTAGACTTGTTATCTTTTTAGCTTTAGGTTTTTGGGTTAGGTTATTTAACCTAATTTTCCCAGCCACTTTCATGGATTATTCAGTTTTAGTTTTACAGTCAGTATTGTTTTTCCTTTGAGTTATGAAGAACTAAGCACCCTTTGCTTAGTCCGACAATTGAAGCCTTCATTTCATATATGATTGTGAGGTTATAATTCTATTCATATTCCTTTGGATTATATCTTTTCTCTTGAGCTTATTCATATTGATTCTTATTGATTTGACTGTTCTGGCCAACTAGTTGATGTTAGTAATTGTCTATTGCTAGGGTTTGGATATTTCGGGTTGAGATTCCTTATCTTGTGTAGCAAACATGATATTCTAGGACTGGTAGGACTAGTTTATTGTGAAAGAAAATTGATTATATGTTAAATACTGCGGGTTGTGGTGTTGCATGTATCATGGTTAATTCCTATGCGTCCTGCAGCTATTGTTCTAAATCTTGATGGTTTCTTGTGCGTTCGATAGTTAGGATTATCAGGACTAGTAGGACTGATAACTAATTCAGAATAGGGACATGAATAATTATAGGAAGGAATAGAGATAATCTAGGATCAATCAATCAAATGAATGGTGGATATTTGTTTGGCTAAGTGTTTTTCCCAATTTGATTACAAACTTTTGCTTTTGTTTCCTTTGTTTACTTGTTTACAAACAACCAACCAAAATCCCCCTTTGTTACTTTTGCATGCAAATTTACATAAAGAAAGACAACTCCTTCCTGTGGGATTCGACCCTTGCTTGCCTATTCTACTAGTTTAGGTTTTTAAGGATTACTTTGATAAGGCGATACGACTTTAGCCTCCGTCAAATTGATTTGGTTGTGAGGTTATAAATCTTATTCTATTTCCTTTGGGTTGTTTTGATTCTCTTTGTGCTTATTCCTATTGATTATTATTGATTTCACTTGTTGGACGCAACTAGTTGTTATTGGTAATTTTCTATCGCTAGGGTTTGGATATTTCGGGTTGAAATTCCTCATCTAGAGTAGAAAACACAATTCACAGGAACGGGTTGTGAATGTTTATTATGAAGAGAGTCAATTGCATGTTAAATACTGACGGATTGTTAAGTACTGCATGCACCTATCTATTCCTATGCCTCCTGCAGCTATTGTTCTAAATCTTGATGATTTCTTGTGCGTTCAATAGTTAGGATTATCAGGACTGATAGGACTGATAACTAATTCAGAATATGGATTAGGACAACCATTGGATTGATTGAATAAGAGAGACCAAGGATCAACCATTCATATTGAAGTGTTGATATTTGTTAGGTGGAATACCCTCACCATCATATTTACAATCATTTTAATCATTGCTTGCTTTCATTCATTAGTTTAGAACTCAACCATCAAAACCCCCTTAGTTCTTAGTTGATAACTTGCTTGCATACTTAGAGATAGATTCTTTGATTCCCTTGGGATTCGACCCTTACTTACCTGCTATACTTAATTAGGTTTTTATGGATTCTTTGATAGGCATCACGACTTTAGCCTCATCAGTAATCCTTGGAGGCCTATGGTCATGATAAGAAATTGCATCCAAGGAGTGCCTATGAAGGGCTTTAGGCATAATCCTCAAAGAACCATGATCAGCATGATAAGTCTCATCCAATGGGTGCCTAGGAAGGGCTCTAGGCAAAACTAGTGTGTGCCCTAAGAGAGAGTGAAGGATTCTAAGGACAACTCGAAAGCAAGGGGCATTCAACAATAAAATATATGAATCCAAAAGTGAATCATAGTAATACGGCACCCATAAACTATCAAGAAAAATGGGGATAGGAGCAACACAAGGTCCAAATTCTATATGAAAGGCAAGGATGCATGCACAAGTAATCCCACTACACCTTGTAGGTCTAAGTAGGTGCCTCATGATACAACAAGTTAGACAATGAGCATACTTACACATGGATAGAATGACATGCAATAAGTGAGATCTCTTGGACAAGAATTAGGACATGGAACTAAAATGCAAACAAGGGGACATACTCCTAGATGCAAAATAGCTTGTCAACATGCAAAGTGCTCTATCCAAGGATGTAACATGAAGCTCATGCAATGTGCCACTCAATAACATACAAAAGGATAGAGAGAAGGAGGCCTCAACTTGGGTGGGAGGCACTGAGGGTAACAATGGTTCCGGCCAAGGTGGTGACAAGGCGCAGCCCGCCGTCGGTGGTGCAGCCATGGGGCGCCAGCCGCCATGGTGGTGGGTCGATGGTGAGCCGCCAATAGGCGACAAGGGGTCGCTCGCGGCAATGGGCGGCGGCCAACCAAGTTGTGGCCGAGTCAATGGCACGGCCATCCGAGCGGGCGAGGGCACCGAGGCCGGCGCTTGTGCGGGCGCCGGTGATGACGGGGGCACAAGTTCCGGGGCCAGAACAATTGGTGGCACCGGTGGCAGCAGAGGCGCGGGCTTAGGCGCCGACGAAGGCGCGGCTCTCGGCGTCGGCTGGAGCGCGAGCACGGGGGCGGATGTGGCCACCTCCGTGCGCCCGGCCTCCGTTGCCAGCTGCTCCTCGGTGGCCACGACTCTGTCCGAACGATGACCCACGGCCTCGGCGATGTACTCATCATGGCGGCCCGCGGCGAGGGTGAAGGCCGACAAAGGTTGCTCTAAGGGAGTTATGGTGCCTCGGCCACTTGGAGTGAGGCAGCCAATTGGAGCTCAAGGGCAGCCATCCGGGCAGCCCCGGCCTCTTGAATCCGGCGGATTTCGGCTAGAGCGGCGCGCAAGGCCTCGACTTTAGCTGTGGCGGCTTCCTGCTCTCGGAGGCGCCTAGTCACCTCGGCGTCGGCAGCGCGTGAGGCATAGGCGGCAGCCTCCCTGACGCGACTCTCTGCGGCAAGCCGCGCGGCAAACAACTCGGGTGAATGTTTAGGCGGTAGCCACCCCGGGGCAAGGCGGTCGAGCGGGCGCCGGCGCGGGCCTTGGGCGCGAGCATAACCTCGGTGGCTCACATCCGCCCAAGCCTTCTCTTCAAAGGTCTCTTCTAATCTTGTATAGGCGCCTTCCTCTTCGTAGCCTCCAAAAGACTCCACGTCGAACTCGGTGAAACGAGGAGCATAATGGTGGCGGCCCTCATAGCCGGCTGTGGGCCTAGGGGTGGCGCGTGAATAAGAGCCTCCGTACAAGGTAGTGGTGTAATGAGCTTGGCTTCATGAGCGCCGGCCCGGTTGCGGCCGGGGAGGATAAGACCAATATGGCTCGTCCATGTCGACTCACCTAACACAAGCAAGAGTCAATCCAAGTAAAGAGTCCCAAGCAAACAAAGCAATGCATACTTAACACAAAATGAATACCTTAGGCCTATGACAATCTAATCCAAGCAATGCAAGCAAGAAGGCAAGCAAATCAATGATCTAGGCAACCAAGGTAATCACAAGTATCACAAAGTAGGCTCAAGCAAGGGTAATGGGATGCTAAGGTCGTGTGACTTGAGTACAAGGGAGGACCAAAACACTTCCAAGCAAAGCCTAATGGGATGACTTAGGTTAGCTTTAATGAATGCCGAAAAGGGCTATGGATGACAAGTGTAAAGGAGAGCCCAATTCGGCTACCCTATGGGCCCAAGGAGAGGTTGAAAGTGGTGACAACACACATAGAAGAAAATGGAGAGATAGGCTTAGTGGCCCATGGTGCCTAGTGAGGGTGAGAGAGCCCACCAAAGAAAGTGACCCAACCGAACAAGGAAAGGGTGAGTGGACCTTGTCTTGAAATATTATTTATTTATTTTTGATTTGGATAACCGACTTTCTGTTGTTTTTTTTTGTATTGTTGGGCCTTTGCCTTTTCTTGGCCTCTTGTTTTGAATGGGCTTTTTCTAATCAATGGAAGAGCAAGGTCCACTAGAATTCATGTGAGTGGAGAGGAAGTGGGGCCACATGAATGCCTTTGGAGAGCAACTAGGGCCGACACCAAGGGGATTTGAAGACAATGTCCCGTTTTAGGTTGTGGGACAAATAGGAGAAGAGGGAAAGGAGTTTGTAGACTTGCCACTAAGATCCCCCTCTTTTTGAAGCCCACAAAGAGGAAGCTTCCAAGCACTCTAACCCACACAAGTCAGCCAATAGTCAATTTTGGCACTTACTTAAACAACCTAAGGCAACCAAAAGGCTTAGAAGGAAAGCACTCTTGTCCTTTGCCAAAAATACTCAAATCACATGCACATTCTAAGGGATTCAAATTAAACAAGCAAGGGCAAGGGTTAGGGCCGGCAGTGGAGGGGGGCGTGGTGGTGGGTTGGGTGGTGCTTGGTGGTGGGACGGCGGAAGACACGGTGGTCCGGTTTCCGAAGGTAGAGGAAGTCGCCGAAAGTGATTTGTTTTGCGTTTTTGAGGGTGGGTTTGGGAGGGACAAACAAGGCAAGCAAAATAACTACTAAACTATCAAGCAAAATAAGCATGGAACCAAGAAAAACTGAACATGAGCAACTCATACAAGAACATGAAGAACAAGAAAAATTTCAAGCTAACAAGAGAGAACGTAAGCCTAGAACATGTTCATCATGGCAACAACAAGGAATCTCATGCAAGCTATGAAAATACTCATGAAAAACTGAACTTGAAAGGGGAAAGAAAAACTTAGCTTGGACAATGGCTCTTGATACCAATTGATGAGAATCAAGGTCACCAATGGGACCTTTCTTCCCTAGGGGTGCTAGATCGTGTCCAAAGCTTGCTTCCTTCTCCTTCCTAAGCTTGTGAGACCTTCAATGGAGCTTGTGAGAGGGCCACGGCTGAGAGGAACAATGGAGGGTTCGAGGGCTGCCGGCGGTTCTTGGGTTCACGGCCAAGGGAACCTCTCTTAAAGGTTCCTTGGCTTGGTCGGATGTAGATCCAAGGTAATGAGTGAGTTTACTTTGTGAAAAGATGAGATTGAAGAAAGAAGATGCAAGAGATTTAGAAGCTTGGAGTGATAGAAGTAAGTGGCGGCCAAGCCTACTGATTTGGTTCAAAGAATTTGCATATCACGGCGAAATCAATGAGCTCAACCCAAGCATAAACAAGATCTAGAACTTACTCGCCAACTAAGTTTTCTACCATTCCTTATGAGTTCATGATAATCACATTTTTCGAAACTTACTTTTATCGATACATGTTGATTACTATGAAGTGCTAAATTGCAAGTGGCCATGAGTAAGGCCATTAAACTGATTTCTCTATGATTATTTTGAAATCACACAATAGATTGTTTATAACTATAAGCCTACGGGCCGCATGGGCACGAGCTGCCACCTTATTCAATTAGCTTACGGGCCTCATGGGCACGAGCAATCATCTTATTCTATTAGTCTACGGGCCGTAGGGGCACGAGCTGCCATCTTATTTTATTAGCCTACGGGCCGCAGGGGCATGAGATGCCATCTTCATCTATTAGCCTAAGGGCCGCAGGGGCACGAGCTGCCATCTTATTGTATTAGCCTATGGGCCACAGGGGCACGAGCTACCATCTTATTGTATTAGCCTACGGGCCACATGGGCACGAGCTGCCATCTTCATTTTATTAGCCTCCGAGCCACCTCGACACCTCATTGTCACTATGCCTCTGGGCCACCTCGACACCTCATTGTCGCTACGCCTTCGGTCCACCTCGACACCTCGTTGTCGCTACACCTTCGGACCACCTCTATACCTCGTTGTCGCTACGCCTTTGGGCCACCTTAAAACTCTGTTGCCTTTGCGCCTCTGGGCCACCTTGACACCTTGATGTCACTATGCCTTCGGGCCACCTTGACACCTCACTGTCATTACGCCTTCGAGCCACCTTAACATCTCGTTGTCGCTATGCCTTCGGGCCACCTTGACACCTCAGTGTCATTCCGCCTCTGGGCCACCTCGACACCTCATTGTCGCTACTCCTTTGGGCCACCTTGACACCTTGTTGTCATTGCGCCTTTGGGTCACCTCGACACCTCGTTGTCGCTACACCTTTGGACCACCTTGACACTCCACTGTCATTGCTCCTTCGGGTCACCTCAACCTCATTGTCGCTACGCCTTTAGGCCGCCTTGACACTCTGTTGTCATTGTGCATGCGAGCCACCTTGACACCTCATTCTCATTACGTCTCGGGCCACCTCGACATCTCATTGCCGTTACGCCTTCGAGCCACCTTGACAATTGGTTATCAATGCGCCTTTGAGCAACCAGGGGCAAAAATTACCAGAACACTTTTCATAATACATGTTGGCAGCTCTGAGAGCAAACCAAAATGCAGCTAGAATCGAGGTCACCCTCCAAAATACCGATTCAGAATTAGTCTATAGAGAAATAAGAATATGAACTGGATACAACCCCAACCGCACAGACCGTGCGTTAGATGGCAAGTCAGGGTATTCGAATCCTCGACCCTCGTACGAGCCCCGAGAATTCGAGAGGCCATTTGTGGAGGTAAAATATATCCCTTAAACTTATTTTTTATCTATTCATTAATTTCTATCAGTTGAAAAGTCAAGCAACTATTCAAGAGTGAGAATAATGGGCTTTATCATTAGAAGCCCATTAAGAAGGAATAGTCCAATTACTACATTAGGCAAGTTATTTAACCTTCTAAGAGGTACCCTAATTTGCATTATCATTCATTCTCTTCTCTTTCAATAAAACCCTAACCACCATGGGTGAAATTATCTAAATATCATATTTGACTTAAGCGTCGGAAGGCCCTTAGGGGACATCTCGTCCCTCCCTTTGATCATTTTTTCTTGCAGATCCAGTTCACTGATCAGGTTCGAAGGAGACCTACCGTTGTCGGTTACCTTCATCTTTATGGTATAAAAATATGCTACCACAATTACATTTATCATTGTAGTGTTAAGACATAATTATAGTTAGTAAAGAGTTCCTACATTTAAAATTTCTTCTAGAGATGGATTCTCCAAGTCAAAGTGTGCGCGATAGTTGTTGCCTCTATACAACGCAATGTGATTAATCAATTCTCAACACGTGATAACAAGCGTTTTGCATGACAGAGGTAATCTTTATGTATGATATATAGTTACATCATGCTTCCTACTACAAGCTGTACATATGTACAATGTTATCAAATTTAATTGCTTTATATCTGTACTATATTTCACATAGATTAGTTTGTCAAAAGAAAATATCTGATTTTCTTTATAGAGATACATGTTTCCTGATCATCCTATCAACGCATTGGAATTCTATGGACAACGAGTATATTTGTACATTAGTCTGAGTAATAACAGTCATAAAAATTACAAAATGTACTTTTAACGTTGATCTTTCATAAATGTGATCTCAAATGTAATAACGCGTAGTAATCCATCTATGGAAAAATGAAGTGAGTATTGCACACCTTCATCAGATATAGAACAAAAATAGACGTGTAGAGTAGATAAGAGATAAATAAAATTAGCACAGAATCTACATGCATGTCAACGATAGGACCTGAGAAAGATTGGACTGCTCCCAACAAAATTTGTCATATCAAAACATGGGAGTAGTAAAAATTGATGTCAGTATACATGACTAAACGATGCCATAGAAGAGATGTGCAAACAATAAAATAGAAGTGGCGATGACAATCCCCGCAAAACAAAGAGGTACCCGACCAAGCTCCATCAAGTACATGTGCGTATCGGATTGTTTTTATAAATCGCGCTTTCTTGTTTTTCCCCTCTATTTCACATACACGTGGTTGTTGTATGTTGACCACTATCCTATCTGTTTTTAGGATAGTCTTTTGTATTTTTCATAATTATTGTTTCTTATGTGTACTAATAAGGACGAAAGATATTCTATGTGGTAATATATATATAATAATTTTTTTCCTGTTTATTGTTCAAATGCATTATGCGTTAAAAACTACGTAATATATATGCTCTTCACACCTCTAGTAAATTTTTATTTATATATACGGTATTTGTTATACATTCCTATTTATAAAAACGGTGTTTATATAACATTGAAACTACTTTATCCCCGCGCGTAGTCTCCGACTAGTGTCCACAAATCCACATGTAACTAAAAGTGTGACTTGTACTCAGCATCGTAGGAACGCTAAAATTTGTGATAATTGGAGAAAGAAGTCGAGAACGTCACTAAAGTTTATGATTATCCACCACTTTGAACTGAATTAATGTTGAACTTCACCTTGATCAGAATCAAAATCATATTCAATGGGCTTATATGTTGGATCCATTTCACACTCACGGTCATCTGTGCAATCATAATTGATGTCTTCAACCGTCAAATTAGGCGGCTGAATCTGCCAATTTGAAATTGGAGGCCCACTAACATTATTTGAAGTAGTTTGTGTTTTGGGGCGAAAAGATCTATTAACCTAAATCGTCTTAGATGGAGTAACGAGTCGATCGGATAAAATACAATAAATCCAAACCAAATGAGCAATCAACTATGTATAAAATAGGAGCAAGATTATGTGATAAAATGTTGATTATATAACAATGAGAATGAGACAGGATACAGCTTATCCTCTAGATGCGTAGGATCGGGTCTTGTCCGACCGGCTAGTCTAGCGTCTGATGCTTGGTGGTCGAGTATTATTGCAAAAAAATCTAACTGAGAGTAAGTTGATCAATGAGCTTTTTCAGAGTAGGGATATCGAGTTTTCATGTATCTTGTGTTGTTGTCTTTTCCTTAGCCTCTTCGTGCCCTATTTATGGGATTTTCTTCTTCGCCGGTTTTCTTACCGTTTTTGTGAGATCTTTTCTTTTATTGCCGAGCATAATCTCTGGGATCTTTCTTTTAATGACACCTCTAATCTTGCACTTGAATTGGCTGATGTTGCTTAGGATCAAGCATTTAAGGCTTGGGCGAGATTCTCGGGATTGGTCGGATCTTATGCCTTGAGGAGCGTCTGACGCATTTCTTCAAGCTTCTTGGCCCATTTCTTCAGTTGAGGTGGCCCAATCTGTTTGACTCGGTTCATCAGAGCGTCCTAGGCCCAACAATAGCCCCAAGTCGTTTGGGCTCAAGGCAGCTAAGGGCGGGAGTCAAGACGACTTTCTCTGCACACGATCTCCACCATCTATTTTGGCATGACAGGCGAGGGTTGACGTGGCGACGATTGCGTGGCATGATGGGACAACTTAGGCCTCTAGCCTTCCCTCCATAAATTCGAAGTGATCTGGTGGTTTCCTTATATCTTCTCTCTCGATTCTCTCTGTTTTTAGCTTTGGTAAGTTTTCAGATTTTTCAAGATTGCCTTCCGATTTCCTTCTCCCTCCATTTTAGATATGGTTTCCAGTAGCTCTGCCGAATCGTCTGCTACTCGCTCGAGCAAAAACGTCGATTCCCCCCTTTTCTTGTTGAAGGAGGCTGGCGCCCTGATGGGGACGCTAACGGAGGTAGATCTGGAGCAGATTCTCCAAGTCGGCGGTTTTCCACCAGAGACGGTCGCGAGGCTTCCTCATCCGGGCGAGAGGACAAACGCCAGATATGAGGGGTGGATCTGCTTTTATGCTTATCCGTTTCGGATTGAGCACAAATTTTGTTCACTCCCCTCGTACGTGATTTCTTGGCGACTCTGGCGCTTGCGCCGTGTCAGGTCATGCCACAAGCGTGGCGGGTTCTTAGGGTTTTGGATCTCTTGAACTCGGAGTCGGGGATTGGTTTTGACTTCGACGCCTTGTGGTACAACTATGCCTTGGGGTCGAAGAGTTCTTCCCGGGTTCAGCTGCATAGGCGTCATGGTAGGAAGCCGCTAGTGTCAAGTCTGGATGTGAACGACCGTGGATGGGGGTCAAAATTCTTCTTCGTCGAGTGATCGTCTTTGGAAAAGGGGGGTGATTGTTCGTTCTTGCTGACGGAGTGGCGGGTCGAGAGTATGCACTTTTCTCTTGTTTTCGTTTTGCCAGATATGTTTTAACTTCGTGCTTACCTCTTTTTTTATGCAGTCCTTGAGCCTGGGGACCTGGAAGTCGATGCTAAATCGGAGAGTCTAACCAACATTATGCTTGAGATTCCTTTGTCGGAGCGAAAATTCGTGAACGTCAACTTGTTATCTTTCGATCCGACGACTCAAGACGCTATGTCGGCCCCTTTGCCTTCTCATGTCAAGCGTAAGTCTTCTGTTTGGGTTGCTTGTGTTTTTTGTTTATGTGCCGTATTCATAATTTATGTTCCTTCTGGTGTGACAGCGTCTCGTGTTGGTCGGTCTAGTGCCCGTTTGAAGGGCGTGTCTGGGAAAGGTTTGATCGAACAAAAGTTGGCGGCGGCCAGAGCTCTGTCGAGTAAGTCGACGCCCGTTGAATCTTTTCCCCCATCGAAGGTTGGCGACAAGAGAAAGGCAGTTGTTTCCCCCGATGCTGAGAAGACCATTCCGGGCGTTCCGAAGAAGAAATCGGATATCCCTTCTGGCGTCGAGAGGATTGATCTAGTCGGGCGGTCGATCGCTGATCTGTTCCAAGTCCAAGATCCGGCTTTGAAATCTGAAGTCGGTGGGATCTCGCCTCTGGACTGTATTGGCGAGGCCGGTTGTTCCACTTGAAGGGTAAGTTTTCTGTCAAGTTTTGTAGTTTTGATTTTTCTATCGGATAGCATTTTTATATGTTTTTTCTTCGTTTTACATCTTCAAGACCTTTCAGTACTTTTTGGGCGCCTACTCTGGTGTGAAGGATATGGTCTCTAAAGCTAAGGAAAGGGCTACCAAATCGGAATCCGACTTGGCGGTATTGAAGACTAAAGTGAAGGGAGCTGAGAGTCATCTGAAGGACGTCGAGCGTCGCTTTGCGGGAGAGCTGAAGGCTTGTCAAGACGATCTAGAGTGTTGTCGGAAGGAGCTCAATGAGAGTCGAATTGGGATCGAGAAGAGGGTCAAGCAAGCAAGGATCGACGTTGGTCGAATCGCGTGTGATGTTAGTGCTTTCTATGCGTTGAAGTCGCGTGTCGAAATGGTCAAGGAGTTCGAAGAGGGCAAGAATGAAGCATGGGACTTGAAGACGGAGAAAGGCAATATGGATACCTTGTTTCCTAAGGGGAATCCGAGGGTGGAGTTGTTTCGACTCGCCGGTATTGAAGAGGAGTCTCCTGATGAGAGTGCCGGTGAAGATGAAGTTCACTCCAGCGGTGCTGCTCCTATCGTGTCGTCCGAGCCCCAGCCTTTGTCCGGCCCGGTTCCTGCCGAATGTAATGATGTGACTCCTGACTCCTAGTTCTTCGTCCTCCTTTTTTATGAACCTTTTGCTAATGACTTGTGGTTCCACCTATGCGTGGGTGAAGTACTTTCGGTTTGGCGACCCGTCCACCATCGTGGGTCGCATGATATGTTTTTAGGAATGTTCAAAGTCCTACATGTGTGTAGGCAGACAATATGTTTTGGCGACCCATCCACCATCGCGGGTCGTATGAATGTAAAAAGAATTAGACTCTCTTTATTATTGGCGTACTCTGTTTTACAAAGGATTGACTTTGTCCTACGTCTTAAATGTTTGTCGGACTCTTTTTAGAAAAGATAGTCGCGATGCCTTTTGACTTGTTTCGGACTTGCATGTATGCTCCGTCGAGTAGGGCTTTCCGCGTCATGTAAGAAAAGGGAGGCCTGCAAGCGTGTACGTTTTTTGTTTAGTCATGACTTGTATTATGCCGAGGAGGGGAGCAATATGTTTTTATTGCGTAAATGTAATAAGGTGTTGACCTTATGTATTGTATAAGGCAGGCGGTGTGCCGGCGTGCCTCTGGTATTCATCTCCTCGTGTTCCGATCGATCGTGTAAATGTAGTGTAAGCGCTTTTTGTGTGTGACTGGATCTAGCTTGCCTTTGTGTTTTCTTGTACTCATGATCATAAGAACGTGTCTTTGCTAGGCGTAAGTGTTAGGTTCATGAAATAGAGTTGGGTCGTAACGACAAATAATATGTAGAAAATGAGGGGGTTCTACTGTCTTACCAGATGAGGTTAGAAGTGATATAGCTTTAGATGTGTGGCATTCCAGCTTCTCGGGATTGGTTGTCCGTCTTTATCTTATAGTCTATATGCTCCATGTCCGACTACTTCTTTGATGAGGTAGGGTCATTCCTATTGGGGTGCGAGCTTGCCGTCGGCCGAATCTTTGGTGTTCTGGAATGTCTTTCTGAGGACCCAATCGCCAACTGTGAAGACTTTGGCCCAGACGTTCTTGTTGTAACTTCTCCCGACTTGCTGCTGAAACCTGACCATCCTAATTCTGGTTTCCTCATGATTGCTTTCATGGGATGATTAGTACGAACAGTTATAGTATGTGATTCAAAATAGGGTTTAAGTTTATTCGACGCCGTTACCAGGGCTAGGACGAGTTTCTCCAGTGACGAGTACCTTGTTTCCGCCGGGAGTAACGTTCGACTAACGTAATAGATTGGCGGCTGCTTGTCGTCTTCTTCTCTGGCCAACACCGTGCTTACTGCAGATTCCGACACTGCCAGATACAATAGTAGTGGCTCATCGTCTTTAGGTTTTGCTAATAGTTGGGGGTTGGCCAGGTATTTCTTCAGGTCTTGAAATGCTGCCTCGTGTTCTTCTGTCCATTGAAAGGACTTGTTCTTTCTGAGAGCGTCGTGGAAAGGTTTGCACTTGTCCGACGACTTTGAAATGAACCTGTTTAGAGCTGTTATTCGACCTGTTAGCTTTTGTACGTCCTTGATGCATCGAGGAGATCAAAGGTTGATGATGGCCTTGACTTATTCCGGGCTAGCCTCTATTCCTCTTTGGGTTACCATGTACCCCAAGAATTTCCCTGACGACACTCCAAAAGAGCATTTCATAGGATTTAGTTTCATGTTATATCTTTTCAGTACCTCGAAGCCGTTGTGGAGGTGATCGATGTAGTCCCTCTTCTTTTTTGACTTGACCAGCATGTCATCTATGTAGACTTTCATAGTGTCTCCAATCTGATCTTTGAACATCTCATTGACTAGTCGTTGATACGTAGCCCCTGCATTTTTTAGTCTAAAGGGCATTACTTTATAACAATAAATACCTTGATTTGTGACGAATGCCATTTTTTCTTGGTCTTCCGGTTCCATGAGGATCTGATTGTAACCACTGAACGCGTCCATGAAAGATAGCATTTCGTGTCCCGCTGTTACGTCGACCATGGCGTCGATGTGAGGAAGTGGGAAGGAGTCCTTGGGACATGCTTTGTTAAGTTCAGTGAAGTCGATGCAGACTCTCCACTTGCCGTTCTTCTTTTGGGCCACAACCACGTTGGCTAGCCAATCGGGGTAGTCTACTTCTCTTATCTTTCCCATTTCTAGCAAGCTCCTGACTTCGTCGTCGATGATCTTATTCCGCTCGGGGGAGAATTTCCTGCACTTTTGCTTCACAGGAGGGTGAGATGGATCTACATTTAATTTATAAGTAATAACGTCCGGAGATATTCCGACCATGTCTTCGTGTGACCACGCGAAGCAGTCAGCATTAGACCGAAGGAAGTCCAATATTTGTTGTCTGGTCGAGTCGTCCAGATCCGACCCGACCCTTACCATTTGGTTTGGCTTTGAAGGATCTAGTGCAATCTCATCGAGCTTTTCCATCTCTGGTTCGATGTATCGACTAGGTCCTTCGCCGAACTGTAATTGCTATGCGATCTTTGGTTCGACCGCGCTCTTCATGGAGGCGACATAGCATTCTTTGGCCATCCTTTGGTCGCCCTTGATCTCTTGAACTCCCCACCTGGTAGGGAACTTGATGGTCTGATGGTACGTTGAGGGTATTGCCTTCATTGCGTGTATCCAAGGCCTGCCAAGAATGCAGTTGTAGGGAGATGGGCAGTCTAGGACTAGGAATTTTACCTGTTGGTTTACTCCTCTGGCGTAAGTCGTAAGGATGATTTCGCCGATAGTGTGCTTGACTTCGCCACTGAACCCGACTAGTGGAGTCGATTTCTTGAGAAGATCATCTTCACCCAGACCCATCCCTTTGAGGGCGTCGAAGGTCAAGAGGTTGGTCGAACTTCCTGTATCGATTAGTACTCTACGTATCAAACAGTTTCCAATGGACAAAGAGATTACCAAACCGTCATGATGATCTCTCGACTCGTCAACGTCGGATTCGTCAAAGGTGACCGTTGGGAGGTTAGAGACTTTTGGTCGTCTGAACTCTAGTATCTCGGGCCTGTTCCCTTTACTTTCTCTTGTGTGCCTTTTCGTCGTGGAATACATGTTTCCACATATGTCCGAGCCTCCTGAAATAGTATTGATGATCTTTGTATGGATAGGAGACGGGGGTTTATCGTGTTTTACCTGATATCGTCGTTCCATGGTTGCCTTAGCTCGCTCCGAGATCACGTCGCGCAAGAGACCTTGCGCGAGTAACCTAGCGACCTCTTTTCGTAACGCGATGCATTCATCCGTCAAATGACCGTGGTCGCCATGGAATTCACACCACCTGTTCATGTCCTTCTTGACGTCCGACATGTCGTTCTTTCGGGGCCATCTTACTTCTTTTCCATATTTGTCAAAGCTCTTGACGAGTTCCGACACAAAAACGTTGAAGTTGTAAGATTGAACCCTGGAGGGCAACGTCGGACCGTCTTTCCAGTCTTGAGACCTGTCTTGGAAGGAGTTTACTTGACTTTGCTTGTTCCGACCACGAGGGTACGAATGATGGCGTCTGTCTCGGCGATTATCGGAAGAGGATTTGCGATCGGAGTGGTCGGGTCCATGGGATGCCTTTCGTGATTCGCGATCTTCTTCTAAGCGTACCTCAGCCATAGTTTTGGCTTAGACATCTTTGAAACTTCTGCACGGGTACTTGGTGATCTCATTATAGAGATTGATGTCTTTGATCAAACCTTGTCTGAAGGCTTCGATGGAGGTGGTGACGTCGCAATGGGGGATCGCGACCTTTTCCTTGTTATACCTGTTAAGATAGCTTTGGAGAGGTTCGTTATACCTTTGGGTGATTCGGTAGAGATCGCTTGACTGCCTTTCAAGTCTCCAACTGCTAGCGAATTGGACTTTAAAGGAATTGACCAGATCCGTGAACGAGGTGATTCTTCCCTGAGGTAAACGCATAAACTAGGTTAGTGCGGGACCCGCGAGAGTAGTGCCAAAGCTTTTGCACATGACAGCCTCGTGGCCCTCCCTTGGAACAGATATAGTCATTAATTTTTGTTTATAGAGAGAGATATGATCGTCTGGGTCGTTGGTGCCGTCAAAAGTCGTCATGCTAGGAAGGTTGAACTTCTTAGGGATCTCGACTCTAGCAATTTTTTCGATGAACGAAGATTCTTCATATCCGTCTGATGCTTCTTTCTCGATTGATTGCGGAACTCCGGGAATTCTGGCGATGCGATCATCGAGCGCCTTCATATGCTGACTAAGCGTATGTTGGACGAGAGCCAAGATATCAGGGGAATTGGTAACCTGTGGTTCGTCTATTCGGATTCCTGCTGACCCGATCGGTGTAGAGAAAGTAACATTATTAGTCGAAAATAGATTGACCAAAAGAGTCCAAGACGTACCATCAATATATCCGGGACGTTGGACGCTTGGGGGAGTCAGCTCGACGCTATCCATGTTAAGACGTGTTTGGACGTTGATGTGGACGGGTACTTGTCTGGATCCAGAGACCATCGACTGTACCTGCGATCTAAGAGACTCATTTTCAAGAGTCCGTTGTGCGATCTCAGCTTCGGATTGAGTGGATAGGGCAGCCAGAGCTTCGGTCTTTTGACGTTGCTAGCAAGGTCATCTTAGAGGGTGGCCATTTTTGGGTGAGCTCTTAGAGTTGGTTCAGAGTTGGATTTTCGGTTGTGTTTCCTTGAGTTTGGGAGTCGTCTTCGAGGCGTGGTTCCTCGACGTCGGTAGGTAGATTGACAGTCATGGTTGGAGGATTTTTGAGATGGTGATCGGCTAGTTGCCCTACGGTGAGCGCCAAATTATTTTGGGGCGAAAAGATCAATTAACCTAAATCGCCTTAGATGGGGTAACAAGTCAATCGGATAAAATACAATAAATCCAAACCAAATGAGCAATCAACTATGTATAAAATAGGAGCAAGATTATGTGATAATATATTGATTATATAACGATGAGAATGAGACAGGATACAGCTTATCCTCTAGATGCGTAGGATCGGGTCTTGTCCGACCGGCTAGTCTAGCGTCTGATGCTTGGTGGTCGAGTATTATTGCAAAAAGAGCTAACTGAGAATAAGTTGATCAATGAGCTTTTTCAGAGTAGAGATATCGAGTGTTCATGTATCTTGTGTCGATGTCTCTTCCTTAGCCTCTTCGTGCCCTATTTATGGGATTTTCTTCTTCGCCGATTTTCTTACCGTTTTTGTGAGATCTTTCCTTTTATTGCCGAGCATAATCTCTAGGATCTTTCTTTTAATGACACCTCCCACTGATATTCTTTTTTTTCCGCCTTTAATCTTCTCATTCGTCTTCAATTTCGGTTCAAATTTGAAAATGTGTTCTTCAATTTGGAGTTCTAATTTAGTATTTTCATACGATTTTGCTTATGTAATCACCATCATCGTGGATTGTCATCGTCCTCCATTACCACCAGCTGATTTCATCATTTTTGTGCCCTATTTCGTTCTCATGTATTTTGCCTTAATTTGCCCTATTTCATCATCATCGTCTTCTTAGTCGTTACATTCATCCTCAACATGTGTATTGGGTTTTGAAACCTTCAAGGTGATTCACTTGTTGTTGGATTTGGAGGTTGCTTTTTCATTTTACTCATCCTAATGTATGATGAGTATACCAAATAGTTGTTCAAGTGTGCAACGTTGGACTTTGAGATCCTATGTCACAATTCTTTTTATCAATTTGAACCTTGAGTTGAGACCTACTGTAGCAACAAGCACTTTGCTTCAATATTAAACAATGCTTCGAATTTGTAGGCTCTTTAGGAATGTCACCGTCCTCTATCTATTGATATTCATGTTTATGTTTATCGTTCTTAGTGTTTGATATTCATTTTAAATGTTATAATAATCATGATTACCATATTGATATTCACATTATTGCAGTATGTGTTTTGATGGTGTTGATTGTGTTTTTGTATTTGAAATTTTGTTAATGTTGTTTGAGCTTTTGGTAATTGATATTCAAATTTTATTATGTGATATTCATGATAATGCTTTTGATATTCATGTTGGATGCATGTTTCATGCTATGAGTAGTTAATATTCAAATTATATGATGTGATATTCATTATAATGTTGTTGATATTCATGTTAGATTAGTTTTGGTGTTTTGTTGGTGTTGTTTTTACTATTTGCAATTGATATTCAAATTGTTTGATGTCATTGCTCTAAGTATTTGATATTCAAATTTTATGTTGTGATATTCACTATAATGTTGTTGATATTCATGATGGATCAATTTTGGTGTTTTGTTGGTGTGGTTTTTACTGTTTGCAATTGATATTCAAATTATTTGATGTGATATTCAAACAATTGGTTTTGATATTCATGTTTGATCAGTTTTAGGGTTTATGGTTTGGGGTTTGGGGTTTTAGGGCTTAGGGTTTATGATTTATAATTTATGGTTTTGGGTTTAGGGTTTATTGGTTTAGGGTTTCAGATTTACGGTTTATTGGTTTAGTGTTTAGGGTTTGTTGCACTAGTACAAAAAGTATGTTTCTCAGGGATTTATTCTCAAGGGTTTTTAAAACCCCTGTAAAAAACACACACGGTCAGGAGTTTTTTAAATAACCCCCGAGAATTATATTTTGATAAATTTCTTTTAATATTTATTAACACTCTCGGGGGTTTTTCATTTAACTCACTTAAAAAGTTGAATTATTTTCTCGGAAAACCTAACTCTACTAGTTGATATTGCCTCCACCGCTATGTCCACCCCTGGTGACGAAGCCCTCTTCTACCTTCAATCCTCCAGTCGCCTCCTCCTCCCATCCAACCTCCACGGGATCTCCCTCGTCGACCATACCACCACCGCCATCCTTCTCCAACACATCCCCCGCTCATTCCACAAGAAACGCTTGGCCAGCTAGGTGACGCCTCCATCATTCTCCATAATCTCCACTATGCTTATGGGTGTCAAGAAGTCCGTCCGCGCATACATGTCACTAATCGAGGTCCTTTCTCTTTCCTTGTTAACTTTAGTGATGACATTACCACTCAATTTTGAATTTCTTTGAATTAGGTTAAATTTGAAACTTAGGGTTAGGTTTGTTGTGTTCTTTCATATCACTGTAATGCCTAGCATAGTTGTCATTATTTTTGACGGTGATGCCTAGCATAGTTGTCATTATTTACATGAACAAATTCCAAGGACGTTGCTGTAAAGTTTTTGCACATCTAAACAATTTCAGTTACTAAGCATGATGTATCATGTTGATGTCTCATGTATGCTCTGAGTCAATCCCGCTCTCTTCGGTTTAATTGCATCTTTTAGTATGAATTACTTGGCCTTTAGAAACTCTAATCCCATTATAGACATTACTAAGTGATAGGCGTTGTCGTAACACCTAAACAAAATAATCCTAAACAAACCCAACTAATGTAGTCTGGTAAGTAAGGGTCGAATCCCACAGAGAATCAAATACTATTCCAATGATGTAATTGTATACCAACAAGTAATCAGGGAGTTTCTGATTTAAAAACAAAATAAATAAATAAAAACAAAGACTTGAAATCAAATTAGGGAAATAACTCAGCCAAACAAATATCCACACTTCAGATTGATAGATCGATCATTGATTATTCCTAGTCCTCAATACTCATGAAAGTCCTAATCTCTGTTCTGAATTAGTTACCAGTCCAACCAATCCTGATAACCCTAACTATTAAACAAATCCCTACTAACCTTCACGATTTAATTCAATAGCAGCAGGAAGTTCAGGAATAGATAGGTACATACAAGTGTAGCAACCAGTCATACAATTGCATGCAATTAATTCTCTACACAAACTAAGGGATTTAGATTTTCAACCAGTATCCTCCAATCCTTATTAGTATGATCAATAACAATCTCAACAGGTTGTATGGAAAAGGGGAATCAATAGCATAATACTAATTTCTCTAGGTTGTCAAGCTAGAGGGAACTACTATTAACAATCTATTTGATTTCCTAATCAACAAATCAAGGGGAATCGATATATGATCAATGAAATTAAGCACGAGAGAGAATTAAAACAATCATAGAAAGAGTAAAGGAATAAACTCACAATCCAATAAATCCAAAGGCTTCAATTGTCCGCCTGGACAAAAGGTAAAAACAACGATGAATGAAACTCTAGAATGGCGAACTCTCAAACCTAATGCTAAAGAGAGTATATATAGGGCTTCTAACAAATGACCTAGCCCAATAAGAAAAGAAACGAAATAAAATGAGAAAATAAGAAAAGAAAACAGAAAAGATAGATTCGGGAAAAGTCCGAACTTCCTGCGTTGATGACCCGCGATCGCGGCCCATGGACCGCGATCGCGGCCCCTTGTGGCTCCGCGCTCTTCACACTTCTCCGCGCCTGCAGATAATTCTCGACTTGCCCCGAGGAACCGCGATCGCGGCACCCTTGCCCGTGGTCGCGGTTAATGCTCGGCCTTTACTCCTTGGCTTCGCCTCCTAACCTCTCCTATTCACTTCCTTGGCGTCTTCTCTTGGTGGCTTCCTTCCTCAGTGTCTCCTATGATATCCAAGATAGCTCAAACACTTCCAAAAACACCAAACTTCGCCCTAACTCCATAATCTCCAATTGTGCTCTAAATCCAACCAAATGACACCTCAAACCTGGTAACAACCCCTAAAAATGCACTACAAAATAGTGTCGATCACTAAGCCCAAATTCAGATATCAAATTTTCTTATCAAATTCCCCAAGCATAATGTTTTGTTGTTTTTCAGGTTTACAAGGATAGAAATGTTGTTATACATCTTGTCAGAAGAGCTAAAAGGGCTGGTTTCAAAGTGATTGCTCTAACATGTTATACTCCAAGGCTAGGCCGACGAGAAGCAGACATAAAGAATATGTAAAAATGTTCTCAGTTATTACTTGGTTTAAGAACTAAGAAGCATAGAATTTTGCAACTTGATACCATCCTTGCGTAAGTTCCCTGCAGCCATAGCTTATTTAATATTCATTGCCTTGTAGATTTACATGGCCAACAACTTTGACATTGAAGAACTTTGAGGGGCTGGACATTGGAAAGATAGACAAGGTGAGTGAGAATGCTTAATTACTGCTTATAACTTAATCTATTTGATTCTTGTTTATAGAAAAATGTGATAGGCGTTGTCGTGACACCTAAACAAAATAATCCTAAAAAACCTAACTAATGTAGTTTGGTAAGTAAGGGTCGAATCCCACAGAGAATCAAGTTATACATCTTGTTTGCAAAATCATTCACCAATTAATAACAAAGACAAAGGGGGGTTTTTGTAATAAAACTAACTAAGAAAATGATAAATAAAATATAAAAAGCTTGGCTAGACAAATATCCACATTTAGTTTGGTTGATCAATCATTGATTACTCATAGTCCTCAATCCTCATGAATGTCTTAATCCCTGTTCTGAATTAGTTAATAGTTCAACCAGTCCTAATAACCTTAACTATCAAACAAATCCCTACTAACCTTCAAGATCTAATTCAATAGCAGCAAGAAGTTCAGGAATAGATAGGTACATGCAAGTGTAGCAACCAGTCATACAATTGCATGCAATTAATTCTCTACACAAACTAAGGGATTTAGATTCTCAACCAATATCCTCCAATCCTTAGTAATATGATCAATAACAATCTCAACAGGTTGTATGGAAAAGGGGAACCAATAGCATAATACTAATTTCTCTAGGTTGTCAATCTAGAGGGAACTACTATTAACAATCTAATTGATGTCCTAATCAACAAATCAAGGGGAATCGATATATGATCAATGAGATTAAGCACGAGAGAGAATTAATACAATCATAGAAAGAGTAAATGAATAATCTCAATATCAAATTCAAACCAAGGCTTCAATTGTCTAGCCAAAAACACAAAACAAAACAAAGAAAGGGAAAAACAACACTGAATGGAAAACTAGATCTAACGTGATCCGAATATGATGAATGAAGGCTGTGGGAATTAGGTTAAATAAAGTTAACCTAAAGTCCAAGATCACAAACCTCATCTACAAGGAAATAAAATATAATATTCGAATTAAATAATAAAAAGAAACGAAAAAAGGGAAAAAAGAAACAAAAGTTTGGAAATTGCCGCTCTCGGCCCACTCCAATTTACTTTCACGCTCGGCCCACTCCAAGATGACATCATGGTGACATCACGCCTCCATCTTTTCCAGCTTCAAATCCCGCTTCTTTAATTCACGCGGCATTCTTTGTTTCACACGGGCCGAGCTCCTCAATTGGGCCTGTCTTCATTTGTTTGGGCCTTCCCTCCAATTTGGCCCATTATTTAAAAGCAGCATTACGGCTTCTTTAATTAGTTGGATTTGATTCACGCGTGATGGGCCGCGGTCGCGGCCTTTTCTCTTCACCGTCATTTTCTTCGGAAATCATGTCCCTTCTCAGGTGGTCAACTCCTCTTCCTCTAGATATCTTCAATTAGCTCCTCCAGACCACCAAAATCACACTTTTTCACTCTAACTCCATAATCTCCAATTGTGCTCTAAATCCAACCAAATAGTGCCTCAAACTTGGTAATAATCCCTAGATATACACTATAAAATACCACCGATCAAAATGCCAATATTTTCTCATGTTGGTCATTTCCTGAAATGAGCTAACAGACTAGTGACTCTGGGGTAGCCTCATATGTTGTGGGTCTAGTTGACCGATCACTCAACTAGAAGGTAGGTTGCTTGTTGATATCTCCTCTTTCTTTGACTTGTGAATTCTCAAAGAAAGAATGTGTGGTTTAACATGATCTTAACATGACGTCAAGTGGCTCCAAAGCATCACCACACTGTTGAATCTGGTGATTGGAGTGCTTAATTATTTTTGTTTGTGATTGATTTGTTCATCACTAAGGTAGATTAAATGATTTTGATCATGTACAAGATCTTCTGAGTTCCTATCTCCCGATTTCATTCATTCCAAAACATGTAGAAATTGGTGTTCTAAATGATTTAAAGTAAAATTTTCCAATAAATGCAATTGTTTTTGCAGCTTCCTGAACATAATGTTTCTTTGGAGGCTACTCGGCTTTGGAATACATAAGAATGGTGGTAATCCGCAAGCAGTAAACCCCACAAATGTAGATATTTGACCTCCTAGCTTAATGCCTGATCTATGTTCTAAAGTTGCCTTTTCATATGAAAAGAGCAGGGAGTTTTGGAGGGAAAAGGAAATAAGAGATGATATTGTCAAAAAGGCGGCCATATACCCAATTAGGCGACCTGCTTATGATGAGCGCCTCAAAGAGCCTCATGTAACTGTATCTGCAATAGTAGGTAATATCTCTATCAATATGATTTTAATCAAGATCTGTTTTTGTAAAAGATGTGTTAGAATCAGCCCATCTGTTGACCCCATGTTTAGGAAATTAGAGCTGATTTTAATCAAGTTCCATTAGCTTTGATAAGTCAATAGTTTTCTTTTATGTTGAATTTATTATAGATGAAAAGAGATATGCAGCGGAAGAACAAATGAAAGATCTCACAAATCAGGTTTAACGCAAGGAGGAATGCTCAGAAGCTTGTATGTCATTAGCTGCACCTAACCAGCACTTGGAGTATATTAGATGCAAACCATTGATATTTTTTTAACTTGAATTTTGTTGTAAAACATTGCAGATCTGTAGGCTTTATTTAACATTTGATAACTATATGAATTGGTTCAGATTAAAAAAAAAAATCGTTAGTTGATCATGTCTATTCTCTTATAATTGTTCAATGCATTCAATTTGTAATTATTTCCTATACTTTGTTACTTATGAATGGTGAACTCGTATACACAAGAGACAAAAATAATTATTATCGTGATTAAAAGATTCATTTTTTTCAGCGATTTTTAAAAAACAACTAGGTAATGTTTCTCGGGGGTTTTTTAATAACCGCAAAGAAATGTTTCTCAGAGGTTTTAAAAACCCCCTGACCGCGTGCGTTGTTTCTCGGGGGGTTTTTTAAAAAAACCCGAGAAACATTTCTCAACGAAGCAAATAACGGGGATGTAAAAACCCCCTTCCGCTTCGTTAAAAAACCCTCGAGAAAGGAGTATTCTGTACTAGTGTTGGTTTAGGGTTTAGGCTTTATTGGTTTAGGGTTTAGGGCTTATTGGTTTAGTGTTAGGGTTTATTGGTCTAGGGTTATGGTTTATTGGCTTAGGGTTATGGTTTATTAGTTTAGGGTTTAGGATTTAGGGTTTATTAGTTTAGGGTATAGGGTTTATTGGTTTAGTGTTTATTAGTTTAGGGTTTATTGGTTTAGGGCTTTTTTTATATGTAATGATGTTCAAGTATACATAGAACATGTAGAATTCTTTTTCTTTGTCACATCCTTAAATATCAATATTCACGTTTTTGTTCTTGATATTCATGTGTACTTTGATGATATTCAGGAATCTAGGTGCAAAGTTCAGCAGTTTTGCCAACAAGAAGCCCAAAATTCTAAACATGAAGTGGCGTGACGAATAAGATTGGTTGTAGGGTATTCGCATATGCCATGTGGAGGCATATCTAGGTCAATGTGTAAAGTACTGTAAAATTGCATTCAAGCACAATTTCTCAGAGTACATAATTGGATATTCTTTGAAGTTTTATTAATATTTTTGAACGATCCTACCAGTGTAAAACACAACAGTCGCAACTCTATGCACGACATATGCATGAATATCAAATGTACGTAACTCAATGAATATCGTACAAAAATTCATGGGTACTATCAATTTAGTTAAAGTGAATGTATGAAACACGAATTTGATTATCAAACATACAAGTTTTCCTTGCAAATTTTCACACCATATGTTTGACAAATCACTTATAAATTCATGAAAACACACACACACATTGATGCGACCCTGCCCTCCATTACAGCCATAGAGGAAGAAGAAGCCATGAGCCTGCGCTCAGAAGGGTTAGTGGGAAGACCGCGTTCCAATGCCAAGCAATGCTTCATCGCGTGCCTCAGTGCTAGCCTATGCAAGCCATCACCAAAGAACGCGTCTTCTTTCAAGCGACTCCATCCAAGTACAAAGACCGCGATCGTCACATTGCGTCTCCAGCCAAGCCCCGAGATCGCGTTCTATCTCAAGATCCTCTCCCAACATCCATTGAATGCGATCTTTTGAATTGATTGCAATATTCTGAACATTAATTATTTTAGTTATTTGTTTTGGGATGTGTGTTCCACGCATGTCGCGTGGGCTGGCCTATTAAGCGAGACTCGGCCCATCCGAGTCCCGCTATGTACTATAAAAGGTCATCTCGACCTTCTTTACTAGGTTACGTCTAATTTTGAATCAAAGCTTAAGTTGAGAGCCTATCGCCTCCTTCCTTTGATTGGACGTCAAACACCTCTGTCTTCTCATCTCCTTCACTCCGCCGCCGACGCTACGGCAATCGCTTGAATCTTCAAGACAAGTCTTCCTTCGCATCTCCCTTCACTCCACTGCCGACGCTATGGCCCAAGACTTGTCTTTTCAAGTCATCTATCCCCTTCAACAATCGCTTCCGCCATCGCCCTACCCCCATCAATCATCGCGTTCACCAACTCACACGAGGCCCAAATACCGCGTTCCATTCATCCAACCACAGAAATAACCCGCGTGACTTCCCACGAAGATCATCGATCCGGCAATCACAAGCAGGAACGCATCAACTGGTATCAGAGCCTTTGATCTTGTAAGTCGCTTGTCAAGTCTCACTTGTTCACAATTTTTCTCCCCTATCATCCTTGCTTCCGTGTTTGTCAAAAAAAAAATCTCTTCAAACACATGCTTGTCCAATCGGTTTCTACAAGAGAATCTCTTGGCCGATAATTGCTTAATAGTGTGATTTGTGTGCATGAAATCTACGTAATTGATTGCTTGATTTCCTTAATTAATTGCTTAAATTTCGCAAACATATCTTGCCATATTTTCTTGTGTGACCGCCATAAATCTGCATTAAATCTTATCTCTCCTATCGCGTAAATCTCGCGATTTTTTTCCATAAGTTACTTAGCCGTTTATTTTAATTTGTTTCATTTAATTCTTATCCGATCTTCAATCAAAGACTAAGATCTCGGATTTGAATTTCAAATTCAAAAAAAAAAAGTCAAGTCGCATTTAACATAAAAGGACGCGACAATTCAAAAAGAAGTAAAGCCAAAATAAAGCAACCTTCTTCCCTCAACGGCTAGGCTCATCTTCTTCATCTCTCCACCGTCTAGTGTCACACTTGAAGGTGTGTCTTGTGTGTACGCGTTGTTTACGTAAAAGGTTAGGACTTCTTTCTTTTGGTTTCGTTTGCTTTTGTGCTTGCATATCATACTTGCTTTGCTTGCCTTTAGCCGCCCTCACGGCCAAAAGAACGCACCCTCCTACGTGAACACTTGTTACTTGCTCGTTGCTTGCGTGATCTTTGGTTGTGTTGTCTTTTGTTCATTTTTACTCGCGATGTCTGGTTACATTTTCATAGGAAAGGATTACACGCCAAACACACCCTTGGTGCCACGACAAGATCAACAAAATGAAGCCCCCAGTTTGGAGCTCTCCGCGCCACAACGCGAGATACAGGAGTTACGGCACCAACTTGCTCAACTCCAAGCCATACAGGAGTTACGGCGCCAAGTTGTTCAACGCGATGAACCACCCTCCACGCCGCGAGATAACAGATCGCGCCACAACGCGCGACAAGCTACTCCACCGTGATGCCCAAGTGGACACCCAAGGCGCAAAGAACATCGCGTGAGGACACCTGCCACAACACCCATCACGTACGACGTCCGTGACCACCTTGGCCACCAGAGTGCGCGCACACCGCGCTATGACTCCTATGGCTATGGCTACACGACGCCAACGATCCATCATGCCTTTGAGGAGTTCGACGATGAGGAATTTGAGGACTCAGGTATGACCAAGTCTGGCTCTTATCACCCCTATCTTGGTGATCCTTTTGAGTTGCAGGATCGGCCCGCGGACTGGATTCCGCCACCGCGGCTCAAGGTCCATTCCCACCAGTCATTCCAGGCCAACATGGAACATGACACACGCGGCCAGCGCCATGAAGAAAGGACGCGCGACTATCGTCAACGCGGTGAGGGAGATGCCTAGCCGCGACAGAGACGCCGCGCCGATTCCAACGCACACCAACCAGCTATGATCGTGCACCGCTACCAACGCCATGAAGTAGAGGTGCCCCACCAGTTCAACCGCCGCGAGCACTCATCTTGGCAACATCAAGGCCAACGCATGTATGAGTCTAACACTAGTCCCTTCATTACTACTGATGTGCATGTTCAAGTCTCAGGATCCACCGTGTACAACCAAGACCGTGACTCCAAGCTCGTGATGCCCAATTGCACGGCCTCTTGCCCGACCGCGCCAACGGCCCCCTCCCAGGGCTATGATCGCGAAGATGACATTGAAGGCTTCAAGTGTGGAGTACACGGTCACTACCAAAGGGATTGTGCAAACAAGAAGCATGTCCTCTTCTCCACTGTTGCCGCGGAAGATGAGTCTTACGAGGAGGAGACCCCATTTGAGACAATTGAAGGATTCAACGACGACAACGAGGAGGCCGACGCGTGTGGGGCTGCCGCGATCCATGCAGGCACACCATTGAGCCTCATCATGCGGCGCATTCTCAACGTCAAGGAAGGCAACCTTGTCGACCAGCGCGAGACTCTCGTCCACACGCGCTGCATGGTTAATACCGCGTCGATAAGTGTCATCATCGATGGTGGCAGCTGCTTAAACATCAACAATGAGAAGGTGGTCAACCCTCTCAGCCTGCCACCCACACTTTACCCACAAACATATGACCTACAAGGGATATCTTCAAGCTCAGGTAACACTGTCTCACGGCAGTGTCTTATACCCTTTTCCATTGGTCACTACCATGACCCCATTTTATGTGATATGATTGCAATAGACGCCACCCATCTCTTGCTTGGGCATCCATGGCAGTCCGATCGTCGTGTACTTCACGATGGGTATCTAAACACCTATGTGTTTACCTACCACGGGAAGGGCATGACTTTCTTACCTATGTCTCTCCATGAGATTTTCCAGGAGCAGGTGGAGCGAGATTGCCACAAGGATTTGCAATCGACCAAGACCGCGGACACAACACAACGACCCAACTCCATATCTGGCGCATCTTTAACAACCCCAAACCCTGTCGAACGAATGACGCATCCTCCATCAGGGCAACACAGCGTGTCCCATAACAACGCGCCCAAGGATTGCACGCATTGTAGAGAAACTGGGAGTACCGCACCACCGAGCACTGCGTTGCAGGGCAGTTATGCCCACCATGTGCTTCTCGCCCGACCAAGGGACTTCACTGCCCGTTTGAACAGCCAAGTGCCTTCTTGCCTGTTAATGCCAACTCCAAGCTTGCACTGTGGACACATCGGCGCGCCTTTGCCCCCAGCTTTCGCCGCGTTGCAAGCAGAGTTCACCGCGGCATTGACAGAGACACCTCCAAACGCACTACCACCCTTGTGTAGCCTTCCATAGACAATCAACTGGGTGAATGGTGCCTATCTGCCACATCGCGGCCGCCGTCGATTGGTGTTCGAGACCGGAGACCTCCATTGGGTGCACTTGCACGAGTATGTGGAGCACATGATCGATGTTGGTGAAGCGGGGACGCTTCACAGCCAAGTGGGGGAGGGTGATGCGACCCTGTCCTCCATTACAGCCATAGAGAAAGAATAAGCCATGAGCCTGCGCTCAGAAGGGTTAGTGGGAAGACCGCGTTCCAATGCCAAGCAATGCTTCATCGCGTGCCTCAGCGCTAGCCTATGCAAGCCATCACCAAAGAACGCGTCTTCTTTCAAGCGACTCCATCCAAGTACGAAGACTGCGATCGTCGCCATGTGTCTCCGGCCAAGCCCCGAGATCGCGTTCTATCTCAAGATCCTCTCCCAATATCCATTGAACGCGATCTTTTGAATTGATTGCAATATTCTGAACATTAATTATTTTAGTTATTTGTTTTGGGATGTGTTCCACGCGTGTCGCATGGGCTGGCCTATTAAGCGAGACTCGGCCCATCCGAGTCCCGCTATGTACTATAAAAGGTCATCTCGACCTTCTTTACTAGGTTACGTCTAATTTTGAATCAAAGCTTAAGTTGAGAGCCTATCGCCTCCTTCCTTTGATTGGACGTCAAACACCTTTGTCTTCTCATCTCCTTCACTCCGCCGCCGACGCTACGGCAATCGCTTGAATCTTCAAGACAAATCTTCCTTCGCATCTCCCTTCACTCCGCTGCCGACGCTATAGCCCAAGACTTGTCTTTTCAAGTCATCTATTGATGTGACCCTGCCTCCCATGACGGCCCAAGATGAGGAAGAAGCCATGAGCCTACGCTCACAGGGCCCAGTCACAAGGTCTAGGTCTAAGGCCATCGCCACCGCCGTCGCATCACTTGTCGCACGCGCCATCGCCAGCCAAGGAAGCCCAGACGACAATCCAAGACTCGTCGTCCTCGCCACCATCGAGAGTGCAACAACGCGTTCTTCTGAAGACTTTGACACTTCATCGTCATCTCACGCGATGATTGCTTTCAGCCCATCACCGCGTCCATGAGTTTCACGCCTTCTTTTTAAGACATTATCTATATTTGGTATTTCTAGCATGTTTTAGATAGTTTCCTTATTTATAGCGTGTTAGATAGTTTCCTTTCAGTCATTCTATCTTTTAGGGTTTGTGCATTTTGCAGGCTTGCATGGGCTAGCCCACGAGGTTCGACTCGGCCCATCCGATGTCTCACCTCCCCTATTTATACCCTACTTTGCTAATGTTATTTCTTATGTTCAAATTAAAGTTCAAGGTTTTAAGTAGAGTGATAATTCCTCCTTCCCTTGATCAGACGTCACCCTTATCCCTCTCATTCACTCCGCCGCCGACGCTACGGCAACCACTCAATCTCCATCGAGTTTATCCCCTCTGCAGTCGACGCTACGACACCAACGACTTGTCTCTTCAAGTCGCCTAGTCTTCATCAAACCGCTTCCGCCACCGCTACCATCTTTCCACCAAATCGCTTCCATCACCACCGAGATCCATTCATCGCGTTCTTCCGTTTGCGATCAACTACATCATGTCGTTCCACAGCAGAATCACCACACCGAGTGACTTCTCAACCAAGACTAGATCCAAAGTCATCACCTTTGACAATTCGGCTTGTCACAGGAGGCAAGGACACATCAATTGGCATCAGAGCCCAGCAGTCTTGTAAGTCACGAACTCAAGTTTCACTCTTGTTCACGATTTTTTTTTCTTGCCCCCATCGTTTGCTTCACTGAAAGAAGAGAAAAACCATAAAAATCAAATCTTTGCTCACCTTTCGGTTTCTACAAGGTAATACCTTGGCCGAAAATTTTTCTTGTTCCCCAAGTTTTGGTGTGTTAGGTACTTTTGTTATCTTGCATGCTAGAATATTTTGTTTCCTTATTTCATGCGTGAATAGAATTTCCTTGTTTGCTAGATAATACTTTTTAGGTTGTTAAATCGAATTTCCATATATAAGATATCATCAAATCTTATCTTCTCTCTCTTATCTCTAACATCACACTTGTGATATTCTTGTTACTTAGACCTTTTTTATTTTATTTCCTTTTGCAAATCCGAAAAGATCAAAAGATAAGATCTCGGATACTAAAAAAAAAGATATCGAAAAGATATTAACAAAAAAAAAAGTTTCCAAAGTTAGGGAAAGCCAAAATAAGGCAACCCTAACCCACATCGGTCTAAGCTCATCTTCTATATCTCTCCACCGTCTAGGTCAAGCTTCCTAGAAGTACTTTCTTGCTAATTAGGTTACTTTGTTTATGTTTGTTTTAGGATTTCAATTTGTTCTTGTTTGTTTGATTGCAACTTGCTTGATACACCATACCTTGTTCAAGCCAAGCCGCCCTCACGGCAAGCCAAACAAGCCCTACCGACGTGACCTTTGTGACCTGACTAGTGATTTGCTTGGTTGTTGTTCTTTGTTGTCTTTTGGTTCGTTTTTACTCCCATGTCTGGTCGTCTTATTATAGGCACCATGCAGATTGGACACAGTGGAGACGACCGCGAAGATAACACCACCAACCCACTACCTCCACATTTGGGTCTCCCTCAAGACCAACCACCGCAAGACCAACCCCGCGATCCCATCATGGGGTTGTCCGAAGATCAAATCTTGACCAGGCTCTTCGACAAGAGAACGCCACTCTCAGAGCCAACCAACAAGAGGCACTCATTGTGCCAACCCCAACACCACCTAGTGGTCTGGACGCGCCGCTTCCCACTAGAGCAACCGACGCGGTCCCATCTAAGACACGCGTGGACAAAGGCAAGGGAATTATGCCGTCCACTTCTCAACATCAACCACAACTCAATAGAATGCAAAGTGTCATTGAGAGCCTCCAAGGCTTTGTTCCCAGGATGGATCGCTACGTGCCCAGAGCCACCCCTGGTGGCCACGACACCGGCTCCGACCGCGACGCCGATGACTTTCGAGGTGAGTACTCTGAACCTTACAACTTTGATGATAGGTATGCCTCTCGGACAACCCAGCGCCGTGTGCCAGACTCCACACCACGCGATGGCCGACGTCGTCAGACCGCCCAAGTCGACGCGACGCCAAGAAGACCATCCGCCGCGACACTAGGCATACGCGACGCGATGATCACTTGAGGACACCCCCTACCCAACAACACAGCCATGATGTCCGCGATCATCTTCGACACCAGAGTGTTCGAACACCACGTTACGGATCTGATGGCTACACGTTGATCACCCCAAATGTCCAAGACGACTTCGACGAGTATGATGATGAAGAAATCGAGGACTCAGGTATGGTCAACCCAAATTTTTTCCACCCCCCTCTTGGAGATCCACTTGAATTGCAGGATCACCCATCGGATTGGATCCCTTCACTGCGTCTCCGGCCCCAAGGAGAACACGTTCAAAACATTGGCGGCGAGCGCCGTGATGGTTTCCAAAGAGACAATCGATGCGACAACTATGATGCGCAGCCACGAAGACGTCAACGCGATGACGCCTACGCGCCCAGCGATGAGTTTGTCCGTGAAGATCGCGAACAATGTGATAGACACCAGGTTGGACGCGATAAACCACATGGATTGCGCGCCTTTGAGAACCCTCTCTACGACGCCGCGCCAAACAACATGTTCAACCAAGCAACTGAACAGCCTTGATACCAGCGACATCAAGTCAAGGTAAAAATCGAGCATTTTCATGGTGAATACAACCCCTCTGTTTTTCTTGAATGGGCGCAGGCTACGGAGTACACCCTTCGATATAATCGAGTGCCACCTGAGGATCATGTCGATGTCGTGACGCTTAACTTCCGAGGAGCTGCCCGAGTATGGTGGCATCGATTCGAAGATGACTGCGTTCGTCGCCACAGGACACGAGTCACAGAATGGCATCAACTCATCTATGTGATGACCAAGAAATATGTGCCTCTAGACTACAGGAATCAAATGTGATTGGAGATTGCCATGGCTAGCCAAGGGTCGATGACTCCACTCGAGTTCTTTTCCAAGCTTGAGGACATGTATTACAAGGCCAACATCTCTGTTACACCATCTACCTTGAGGACAAAATTCTTGAGTGGCTTGAACACAAACATCCGTGATCAACTAGAGATCTTGTCAATCAAGGATTTGAACACACTCACACACACGGCGATGCAAATTCATGCCCAATTATCTCGCTGAAAGTCTTACACATATTCCACTAGCCAATAAAGGTATTCTTCTAACACTAGTGGATTACCTTATACTAATGTTCGCCCTAGTACCTCTACCACAGCCGCGTCTAGCCAAGCCTCCAAGGCAAAGCCCGTGACGCCGACCACCGCGCTGCGCCAGAACGTGCCAAGACAGGCTCCAGTGAACAACGATCGCGCACGTGATATTGAGTGTTACAAATGTGGTGGAAGAGGCCACTACAAGAAGGATTTCCCCAATGCTCGCAAGGTGTTATTCTCCACAGCCGCCGCCGGCTACGAGTCTTGTGAAGACGAGGAGACCACACTTGATGCGATCACTGAAGGCAACGAAGAAGAGGACGAAGACGCGTATGACTGCGAACCCGCTTCTCTGCACGCGGGCACACCATTGAGCTTGGTGACGCATCTTCTCCTCACCGTCAAGGAAGCCAGCTTACACGATCAACGAGATAACTTGTTCCACACAAGGGCTCTAGTCTAAACCGCTTCCTTGAGTGTAATCATTGATGGAGGATCTTGTGCAAATATTGTGAATGAGAAGGTCGTCAACCACTTCAAATTGCCTACGATGCCTCATCCCCAACCTTATGCCCTCCAATGGATTTTTTCAAGTCCAGGTAACACAGTATCTCGCCAATGTTTAATTTATTTTTCCATAGGGCAATACTGTGATTCTATTCTTTGTGATGTCATTGCAATGGACGCCACCCATATTTTGCTTGGGCGCCCATGGCAATTCGACAGGCGCGTGCTCCATGATGGCTATTTGAACACTTATGTGTTCAATTACCACGGGAAGCGCGTCACTTTGCATCCAATGTCTCCCTATGAAATCTTATAGGACCAGGTAGAACGCGATCGCCAGAAGGCCATAGAGGCCGCGTCGACTAGGTCACACGAGTGTCCAGAGGAACTACAGAGGCAAACCTCCTCCAAATCTGGCAACACTTCATCTTCTCCATGCCATGGCAAGAAGAAATGCCACGCCACAACTGGGACACCGCGTGCCCCACAGCTCGCCGATACGTTGCCCCCAACGCGTCCTTTGCAGGGCAACTGTGAGCAACGCGTTCTTTTGGTCAGGCCCAGTGACCTCACTGCTTGTTTGATTAGGAAGACTCCATGTTTTCTGCTTGTGCCAACTCCCTGCATTCCGGCATCGTCGACGACCGCGCCTTTTCCACCAGAGATCGCAAAGTTGGTAGCCGCGTTCACCGACGTATTCCCAGATGAGTTGCCGCAAGGACTACCTCCCCTGAGAGGCATTGAGCACCAAATTGACCTTGTGCCAAGTGCTTCTTTGCCAAACCGCGTTGCGTATAGAGCTGGTCCAGAGGAGACCAAAAAGCTACAGCGCCAAGTCCAAGAATTGTTGGATTACGGGTACGTAAGGGAATCTCTTTCCCCTTGTGCTGTGCTTGTGATCCTTGTGCCCAATAAGGATGGCACATGGAGAATGTGTGTTGACTGCCGTGCGATAAACCAGATCACAGTCAAGTATAGGCACCTATCCCACGCCTTGATGATATGCTTGATGAACTTCATGGAGCCACACTCTTCTCCAAGATTAATTTGAAGAGTGGTTATCCCCAGATCAGAATGAAAGAAGGTGATGAGAGGAAGACCGCGTTTAAGACCAAGTATGTGCTCTACGAGTGGCTTGTCATGCCCTTTGGGCTCACGAACGCGCCCAGCACCTTCATGCGCGTGATGAACCACGTGTTGAGATCTTTCCTTGGCAAGTTTGTTGTCGTTTATTTCGATGACATTCTTGTGTATTCCTGGAGCCTAGAAACCCACGTCGATCACCTTCGCCAAGTGATCGAGTGCCTTCGACACGAGAGCATGTTCGCCAATCTGGCCAAGTGCTCCTTTTGCTCCGCGTCAACCAACTTTTTGGGCTACATTATGAGTAGCGATGGTTTACGCGTTGACAACGAGAAGATCGCGGCCATCAAAGAGTGGCCAACGCCTACGACACCGACATAGGTACGAAGCTTTCTCGGCCTCGCGGGATTTTATAGGCGTTTTGTACGCGACTTTTCCTCCATTGTCGCGCCACTCCATGAGCTCACTAAGAAAGGAAGCACAATTTTGTGGCTTGAGTCCCATGAACGCGCCTTCTCGGCCTTGAAGACCGCGTTGTGCCAAGCTTCTTTGCTCCAGCTTCCAGATTTCACCAAACACTTCGAGGTGGAATGCGATGCCTCAGATATAGGCATTGGTGATGTGCTATACCAAGAAAAGAAGCCAATTGCCTACTTCAGTGAGAAGCTCACAGGGGCCACGCTCAATTACCCCACATATGACAAAGAGCTTTATGCCTTAGTACGCGTGCTGAAGACATGGCAACACTACCTTTGGCCGCGTGAATTTGTCATCCACAGTGATCATGCCGCGTTGAGCTACTTGAAGAGCCAAGCTCATCTCAATCGACGCCATGCTCGCTGGGTGGAGTTCCTGGAGACTTTTCCTTATGTCGTGGTCCACAAAAAGGGAAAGGACAACATTGTCGCCGCCGCGCTCTCTCGCAGGTATGTTCTCTTGACTCAACTGCAAACTAAAATTCTGGGTTTTGCTTTGATTAAGGAATTATATGCTAGTGACCCTTTCTTTGCCCCTATTCTTGAGCATTGCCTGAGATCGCGTGAGTTTGAGACATTTTTCCTTTCTGAGGGTTATTTATACAAGGCTAGTCGTCTTTGCATTCCTAGATCCTCCATTAGGCTCCTATTGATTGAGGAAGCACACGCGAGTCGTGGACATTTTGGGATTAGGAAGACCTTAGACGCGCTTAGAGAACATTTCTTTTGGCCTAAGATGACTCACCAAGTGACTAGGTTTTGTAGAAGTTGTGTGACTTGCCAGAGAGCCAAAGCTAAGTCTAGTCATCACGGCCTCTACACTCATTTTCCCATTCCGAGTGCCCCCTGGGAAGATTTGTCTATGGATTTCATCATGGCTTTGCCCCTCTCTAGATGAGGTAAAGACTCCATTTTTGTGGTCGTAGATAGATTTTCTAAGATGGCACATTTTATAGCTTGTAAGACCACCCATAGTGCTAGTGAGATTGCTAATCTATTATTTGAGCATGTGGTGCGTCTTCATGGAGTCCCGCATACCATAGTGAATGATAGGGATTCTAAGTTTGTTGGTCATTTTTGGAGAACTCTTTGGGGTAAGCTAGGCACCAAACTCCTATTTTCCACTAGCTACCACCCCCAAGCCGATGGCCAAACGGAGGTCACAAATAGAACTCTAGGAGCCCTCCTTCGCACGATGCTCAAAGCCAACCCTAAGCGTTGGGAGGACTTACTATCACTTGTCGAGTTTTGTTACAATAGATGCAGGCACACGGCGACCAAGTTGACACCGTTCGAAGTGGTGTATGGCATGAACCCCTTGACACCACTGGATTTGTCGCCGCGTCCTCTCCGAGACCCAGTATATGTCTCCGCCGCCAATCACGCTGAGCAGGTCCAAGAGCTTCATCGACGCACCAAGGAGCAGCTGGAATGGAGGGCCGCGCAGTATGCCTTATAGAAGAATTCAGGCCGCCGCCGCGTCGTCTTTGCCCTCGGAGACCTTGTCTGGGTGCATCTACGAAAAGAGAGGTTCCCCTCGCGGCGAAAACTCAAACTGGCACCACGTGGAGATGGCCCTTTCCGCGTGATCAAAGCCATCGGGGACAATGCTTATCAACTCGAGCTCCCACCAGATTTTGGAGTCCACGCGTCCTTGAACGTGGCGGACTTGACTCCATATGTTGAGCCAGAGTTTGATGATGGTGAAGCGGGGATGCTTCACAGCCAAGTGGGGGAGGGTGATGTGACCCTGCCTCCCATGATGGCCCAAGACGAGGAAGAAGCCATGAGCCTACGCTCACAGGGCCCAGTCACAAGGTCTAGGTCCAAGGCCATCGCCGTGGCCATCGCCGCCGCCGTCGCGTCACTTGTCGCACGCGCCGTCGCCAGCCAAGGAAGCCCAAATGACAATCCAAGACTCGTCGTCCTCGCCACCATCGAGAGTGCAACAATGCGTTCTTCTGAAGACTTTGACACTTCATCGTCATCTCACGCGATGATTGCTTTCAGCCCATCACCGCGTCTATGAGTTTCACACGTTCTTTTTAAGACATTATCTATATTTGGTATTTCCAGCATGTTTTAGATAGTTTCCTTATTTATAGCGTTTTAGATAGTTTCCTTTCAGTCATTCTATCTTTTAGGGTTTGTGCCTTTTGCATGCTTGCATGGGCTAGCCCACGAGGTTCGACTCGGCCCATCCGATGTCTCACCTCCCCTATTTATACCCTACTTTGCTAATGTTATTTCTTACGTTCAAATTAAAGTTCAAGGTTTTAAGTAGAGTGATAATTCCTCCTTCCCTTGATCGGACGTCACCCTTATCCCTCTCATCCCCATTCACTCCGACGCCGACGCTACGGCAACCACTCGATCTCCATCGAGTTTATCCCCTCCACAGTCGACGCTATGACACCAACGACTTGTCTCTTCAAGTCGCCTAGTCTTCATCAAACCGCTTCTGCCACCGCTACCATCTTTCCACCAAATCGCTTCCATCACCACCGAGATCCATTCATCGCGTTCTTCCGTTTGCGATCAACTACATCATCACGTTCCACAGCAGAATCACCACACCGAGTGACTTCTCAACCAAGACTAGATCCAAAGTCATCACCTTTGACAATTCGGCTTGTCACAGGAGGCAAGGACACATCATCTATCCCCTTCAACAATCGCTTCTGCCATCGCCCTACCCCCATCAATCATCGCGTTCACCAACTCACACGAGGCCCAAATACCGCGTTCCATTCATCCAACCACATAAACAACCCGCGCGACTTCCCACCAAGATCATCGATCCGGCAATCACAAGCAAGAACGCATCACACATCCAATCATAGTAATACAAAACATACAAACTTTGATAGGCAAATCATGAGTTTCTGGGTCACACATATGAAAATCTAGTATTAGGATAGGAATATCAGGTCATATATATATCTAACATAGGCCCAATGCTTATTAATCCAAAATGTGTGAATATCACTACTTAAAAAATGAATATCTAGAATAAGAAAACAAATATCTAAACTACAGGTCTTCTTTGCAATTACTATGATCATGTCTTGCATACTTGTTGGACCTCTTGCACTTCCTCGATCATGGCGTTCTTCGTTTTGAATATGTTTTAACAAATCCTGAATATCACCAATAAGAATATAGATGCAAAATAAACATGGTGAATACGTGGAGGTTGAGAGGAATATCAATTTATACAAAGTGTATATCAATTTAAAAACAAATATCAACTTATACAGAGTGCATATCTATTCACAATTTGTGAATATCAAAATGAATACGACGGAACATGAACAAGACTAACAGATATTCAAAAAACCTTGAACGATATTCACAAATTTAGTGTCGGTATGCACAATGTTCACTTTCATCTCAGTAGATTCATAATAAACATAGTGAATACGTATACACAATACTCGAATATCATATAGTATAAAGTGCATATTGTACATATATTGATATTCAAAAACCAAAGAACGATGTTCAGAAGTAAAAATATTGATATGCACGAACTTCCATTGAATATGCGTATGAACTAAAAACACAGTGGCTTGCATATGCCTTTAGTTACAGTACCTGAATATCATATCCTATGGTATGCATATTGAACGAAAGTAGACGAACATAAATCCATACACCATCGAAACGCTAAATTCATTAAACATTTTTCAATACATTCACCATTAACCAAATGCAAGTTCGATCTCGTATTATCAATTAAACACACGAACTCATACAATTAAACCAACGAAACCATAAATCATAGCCGATATTATATAATCTAACATGAATCAAAACATAATAAAAAATGGTATACCTAAAACTGGAATTCAACAGACTAACTGTCTTCCATATTCAAATTCGACATTCAAATATTATCACTTGTAGGTTCGGTAATGGAGATTTAACAAGCTTCAATGGAGATCGGTAGGGACGATCGTCAAAAAAAAATCACGTCAATGGAGGTTTTCTTTCTCTCTCTCTTCAAAGGAAATCAGTTGGAATACTGGATTGTGCAGATACGGTTCTTCTCTCTCTCCATGTAATCTTGCCATATTTGTTTTTTCTTATTTAATATTCCCTAAATTATAGCATTTTTATTGTTAAGATCCTAATAATATGGAAACATCCCCACAACACCTTATATGGATCCTCTCAATCCATATATCTTGCATCCAACGTCTCTTATTCATCCACTCGTTTTACCATAACAGTCGTTTTACCTGAGCGTCCCTCTATATATATATATATAGGAAATGAATCAAATGAGAACAATTATTTAGGAGAAAAATGAGAATCATTTTAGGCCATTACATTTCAGAGAAAGAAGGACCGATATTAGACTTTTATTAAAAGGTCAAACATTCGGTCGTGCCCAAATTTTCTTGTATCATATGCGTTTTTTGGGGGGGAAATCGTGCGCTCCTTGCTGTGAACATATTTTTGATGTTCATCATTTTTGTACCTAGATGTTCAACGGTTTTTTATACATGTATGTTCATCTTTATTCTCTTATATGTTCATCACTTTTCGTTGTGACAATATTTTCGATGTTCACCACTTTTTTTACCTAGATGTTCATCACTTTTTAAAGCATGCACGCTCATCGCTTTTCTCCTATACGATCATAACTTTACGTGAACATGTTTTCAATGTTCATCACTTTTGTTCTTTAATGTTCATCACTCTCATTCCCATGTGTTCACCACTTTAGAACCTAGATGTTCATCATTATTTTATGCATGCATGTTCATCGTTGTTCTTATATACATTCATCAGTTTTTGCTGTGAACATATTGTTGATGTTCATCACTTTTTTCCTTAGATGTTCATCACTTACATTCCCATATGTTCACCACTTTTCTGCCTAGAAGTTCATCACTTTTTTATATATGCATGCTCATCGCTTTTCTCCTATATGTTCATCGTTTTTTGTGTGAACATGTTATCGATGTTCATCATTTTATCTCTTAGATGTGCACCACTCTCATGCCCAGATGTTCACCACTTTTGTACCTATATGTTCATCATTTTTTATGCATGCATTTTCTTCACTTTTCTCCTATATGTTCATCACTTTTCGTTGTGAACATGTCTTAGATATTCATCAGTTCTACGGATAGATGTTCACCACTTCTATGTCCAAATGTTCATCACTTTTATGCCATGATGTCCATCATTTTTATGCATGCATGTTCATCATTCTTATGCCTATATGTTTATCACTTTTCATGCCTACATGTGCATTACTTGAATAAGCATATATGTGGATCACTTTATGCCTATATGTGCTTTGCAAAATGCATCATAGAAAAAACATATGATTTTACTTATTCTAAACTTGAATTCATGAAATGAATATTAAAGTCAATTTTATAAGGATTGAGAGTATAGAAAACACAAACACATGCATAGAAACACTATCAATTCTGTATTTTTCGTTGTAATATGATGAACATCACTTATATATTGTGATGAACATCTACGACCAAATGTGGTGAACATTCGAGTTCACTAGAAACAAGTGTGTGCGAGCGCGGGCACACCTCTTATGCGTTCTCAGCTCTCTCCTATGTGATTTTTCGCGTGAATTGCCCCCTATATACATACATATAGATTTAGTCTATGGTTAAACTATATGTATGTATATAGGGGGCAGTTCACGTGAAAAATCACCTAGGAGAGAGCTGAGAACGCACAAGAGGTGTGCCCTCTTTCTGATGTTCATCATTCGAGTTCACTAGAAACAAATGTGGTGAACATTCGAGTTCACTAGAAACAAGTGTGCGCGAGTGCGGGCACACCTCTTGTGCGGGCACACCTCTTGTGCGTTCTCAGCTCTCTCCTAGGTGATTTTTCACGTGAACTGCCCCCTATATACATACATATAGATTTAGGCTCTAGTTAAACTGGGTGTTACAATAAAACGAGTGTACTAAGCAGAAGCATCGGATGAGGAAACCATCAACGGACTAGATCTAATCCTAGTGGGTGTAAAATAAAAAATAGGGAGCATGCACCGGATTAAACTTCTTTCCCGATTGTATGGGATCTTCTCATTCCATATCATTTCATCTCTCTCCAAAACTTTCTTATTATCATTTTCAAATCCAAAAACCTATTCTCTCTTATTTGAGTCCCCTATGTCGCCATGAAAACTTATAAGGAGCTCTTCTAGAAGCACGATTATGTGCGGTTCTCTGCTTATCTAGAGATCATCAAGGCTGGGGAAGCCAAGATCACTGTTGAATCCCCATGAGGTGATCGAATCTCTTAAGAACGGAGATAGAGGAGCGGATGCAGAGATGTAATGGCGGAGAAGGGTGGACGATTTGGTTCAGAAAAAAAAAGATGAAAATTGTATCGTTGTTCCCAAAGTCTTCGGTAGCATGGACAGGATTCCGATGGAGAATTCAATTGCGCTAGGATTCCTGGTGTCGTATCTGAGCGAGGAGCCTACACGGAGGCGAAGTACATCCGGCCTTTAAGAATCCGCCTCTTTCTGATGTTCATCATTTGAGTTCACTAGAAACAAATGTGGTGAACATTCGAGTTCACTAGAAACAAGTGTGCGCGAGCGCGGACACACCTCTTGTGCGTTCTCAGCTCTCTCCTAGGTGATTTTTCATGTGAACTGCCCCTTATATACATATAGATTTAGGCTTTGGTTAAACAGGGTGTTATAGTAAAATGAGTGTACTAAGCAGAAGCATTGGATGAGGAAACCATCAACGGACTAGATCTAATCCTAGTGGTGTAAAATAAAAAATAGGGAGCATGCACCGGATTAACTTCATTCCCGATTGTATGGGATCTTCTCATTCCCTATCATTTCATCTCTCTCCAAAACTTTCTTATTATCATTTTCAAATCCAAAAACATTCGAGTTCTCAGCTCTCTCCTATATGGTGAACATTCGAGTGCACTAGAAAACATTCAAGTTCACTAGAAACAAGTTTGTGCGAGCGCGGGCACACCTCTTGTGTGTTCTCAGCTCTCTCCTAGGCGATTTTTCACGTGAATTGTTCCTTATATACATATAGATTTAGGCTCTGGTTAAACTGGGTGTTACAGTAAAATGAGTGTACTAAGCAGAAGCATCAGATGAGGAAACCATCAACGGACTAGATCTAATCCTAGTGGGTGTAAAAAAAAATAGGGAGCATGCACCAGATTAAACTTATTTCCCAATTGTATGGGATCTTCTCATTCCCTATCATTTCATCTCTCTCCAAAACTTTCTTATTATCATTTTCAAATCCAAAAACCTATTCTCTCTTATTTGAGTCCCCTCTGTTGCCTTGAAAACTTATAAGGAGCTCTTCTAGAAGCACGATTCCATGTGGTTCTTTGCTTATCTAGGGATCATCAAGGCCGGGGAAGCCAAGATCACTGCTAAATCCCCATGAGGTGATCGAATCTCTTAAGAACGGAGATAGAGGAGCGGATGCAGAGCTGCAATGGCGGAGAAGGGTGGACGATCTGGTTCAGAAAAAAAAAAGATGAAAATTGTATCGTTTTTCCCAAAGTCTTCGAAAGCATGGACGGGATTCCGATGGAGAATTCAATTGCGCTACGATTCCTGGTGCCGGATCCGAGCGAGAAGCCTATGCGGAGGCGAAGTACAGGCAGCCTTCAAGAATCCGCCTCTTTCTGAAGCAACCGACATCCTCGTCGACGAACTCTCGCAGCGGAAAATCGACGATTCCGGGGTTAGAGCATTCTTTCTCCCTTAATCGATTACTTTCTATTCACCGTTGAATTTTGATGATGAATTGTTTTGAATTTTCGTGGATTATGCTTGATTTTGGGTTGATGTTGATTGATATTCATGGTGATTTGTTTAATATTCATTACATGTTGATTGATATTCATGCTAATTTATTTGATATTCATTCTGCAATGATTTATATTCATATGAAGGTTGAAGAATATAATCGCGCGATTGCAGAAGCCCAAATCCGACTCGAAAATTCCATTGTTAAACGCCATGAATCAAAACTTTGAAAAAATTGAATGAAAGATGATATTAGATTGTGATATTCACGATATTAAGTGGTGATATTCGTGTAATTAGGTGATGATATTCATGTAATTGGGTGGTGATATTCATGTAACTGAGTGCGATATTCATGTAATTGGGTGGTGATATTCATATAACTAAGTGCGATATTCATGTAATTGAGTGTGTGTGATACCCCGTATTTTTTTAAGGTTATTTTGGGAATTTTGGAATTTTCCCGTGTACCCGTTGTGTACGTCGGATTTAATACAGAGAGTTTGAGACATTCTGTAAGGTGCTCTGTATCTGTAATATTTTTCTCAGTGAAATAATATACAGACATCATGCCTCGGATTTTAATTGTCGTTCGCATACGATAATTTTTATCCCGGTTTAACGCCATGTTCGTTCAAGAGCTGAATGGGCGGGAAAGGCAGAAACGGCGACCGCCGTACCGTAACGGCGCCCGCCGTTGCTGGGCCCGAGGTGCCAGCAGTCGTCTCCTACTCTGGGCTCGCTAGAGCTAGGAACGGAATTATGGCGCCCGCCGTAGGCAAAATCACGGCGACCGCCGTGATTACCCAGCGGACATTGTCCGATGGTCGCCGGCGAGCTCTGACCGCACCGAACTAGCTGTAGGCCCATCTTCTTCGTGCTCCAGATGTTTTGGCTATAAAAGGAGGTGTTGGGGGAGAGGTTTTGAGCCATCCCAGCACCAAACCTCTGCCAAATTTGCCTCTCGCCGGAGTTGTGCCTTCGCCGGAAATTTCGAAGCTTTCGTCGGTGTTGTTTGGTGGTGTTTCCAGCAGCTCTTTTGAAGCCTTGTGGTTGCCTTTGAAGGTCAGAAACCAAGCCAGGCTGAAAGGGGTCGAAACGCGCTTTGTTTTGGTGAGATTTCTCTCGTCTCTGTCGACCGTGTTCTTCACGGCGACCGCCGTGATGAATACGGCGACCGCCGCCAAGAACAGCGACCGTCGCCAGTGCCCAGAATGCCTTCGTGGCTTTGGCTTGGTCGGTTGTCGTCGTGGCGTCCTTTCTTTCGTGCTCTTTCGCCGTGTTTAGATTCGTACTGTTTATGTCGGATCTAACTTGGGGTTCCTTTTATGGGTCGACCTGAAGGTTGTTGTGCTGTCGGAACTATACCATGTCGAGCCCGGAATCCAGTTGACGTCGTTAGACTATTCTGCGGATTAAGGCAAGTGGCGGTTCGCTCTTGCTCATTCGTTCCATATTTACATTAATTATCAGTAGTTTATCTGAGTAATTAATTTGGAATGAATATTCTGTTTGTCTGGAAACGGTTTTGTTAAACTGTTTTGAAAATCATATAATAGGTTGTATATCTGTTAGAACAACGCTATTATCTGTGATCGCCTTTCGGGCCTTTATGTGGATTTATCCTGTAACTGTTATTGTGTTGTAACTGTTTAGTTAGCACTGTTACATAGGAACGTTACTCGGACTCTGTCCAGTCGTTTCTTTATAATCTGGTATCGGGGTGGCTCGTCTCCATCTGGTACTATTCTAAGATCATGATCGGTCTCTTTCACAAGTGTGTAGAGACAGGACACTTAGCTGGTGTCACAAACCTTTCGGTGTACGGCACTCTCGACGAAACGTATACTAAGATGTGTCATCCCATTGGTGGGGTACACATGTAAAAGTCTATAATGTGATGTGTGTTTTTGAAACATAATAAGATAAATGCTACCTTGACGCACATAATTAATGAACGCTCAGCGAGTAGGGCAGCTAGGTAATAGTGTCGTTAGGAAGACTCGTGTTGACTTGAATGTAGTACGTCTTCTTTCCGATCTGGATTCGTTGAAAGGCGGTGAGGTTGGTCGTTGACTGAAGCATCTCAGTCAGTTTTAAATCATTGTTGTATGATTCTGTAGCTTTCTAGAATTGTCATACTTCCTTAAAGACTCATTTCCGTTGGAGTCTTCTTTCGAGTTGATTTCTGTGAAGATTCAGTTTTCCAGAATCTTCTCTTGTACATACCTCTTGTTTATTCCAGTAGGAGTATGGTGGTTGACAAGCGTACTCGATTATTATTCGAGGGACGAGGAGTCTAACCTAATACGACTGCTTCGAACCATTCTGCTTTGTACCCTTGCTAGTCTATTCATTTAGACTAACCAACCAATATTTTCCCTTGTATGGTTGGCTGGTGTCATCCGTTCGATTCGGCACATCAGATAAGAAGTAGTTCAGAAGACCAGAAGGACTATGGAGTCAACGGTGGTTTTTCAATGTTTTAATTATTTCTTTAATCAGGTTGAGATCTTTTGGACAATAACTTTGATTGTAATATACTTTCTTAAACTTCCGCTGTGTTTGGTTTAAACTCTGTATTGACCTATTCGGGATTGGGTTGTAATCACGTAACTCTTGTTTCATTGACAATGTTATGTTTTGGAATTTAATGCTTGATCATTGTGTATCAATTGCATTTCATAAATTGTATTTAAATGGTAAAGCCTTGGGTGATCTCGGTAAGGAATACTGGGGTCACTGGCGGTAATACATTTCCAAAAGGGTTAAGTTTTGGGGGTGTTACAGTTGTGGTATCAGAGCCAAAGGTTTTAAAACGGGTTTGGAATTTTTATAAACCATTTATCCGTTTTCGAAAATGCTTTAAAAAGGGCTCTGAATTTTCATACTGAAAAGAATTTAAAAACACCGTTCATAGTCGTGTCTTCTTTATAGTCTGATGTAGTAAGTTTGCTTCTATGTCTAGAAAGACTAATTCCTTCCTCATTGTTCGATAGGATGGGTGTCTGCTTTTCTATTGGTAGGGGGTCGGAAGATGCCAAGTCGGACCAGCCGAGGCTAGATTTTCCATTACCTCAGCGATGTTTCGAGGTTGGAGGCCCGAGTAGCCCGCCCAAAGACGTCAAGCACGTTCTCCCCGAGTCGGTTGTCCTTGTAGCTAGGGATGCTATGGTCCCTGAGGCTGTACCTGTGCCGCCACCAAGGGTGGAAAAGTTATAGGAATGGGAGCAGGAAGATGAGTTATCAAGGTATGAACAAGGGGTTTACCAAGACGACTTTCTGCTAGGACCAATTCCAGAGGAGATTGAGTACGAGGAGGAGGAAGAGGAGATGCTTGAGCAAGATCCTGTCGAGGATGAGGATATGATCGAGGATGATTCCGAGGATGAGGATCCCATCGAGGATGATTCCGATGATGAGGATCCCATCGAGGATGATCCCGAGGATGAGGATCCCATAGAGGATGATCCAGAAGAGGACCCGGAGTTGGACCTTGGAGGGCAGAATCAGGAGCCCGGTACAGAATTGCCACCAGTGCCAGAGTACGCACCCATGTCAGAAGTTGATTGGGAGGCACTGTATACCGAGTACGGTATTAGGAGAAGTGATAGGGAATTTCAGCCTATACTTATTCCAAGAAGATGGAGGTCGGAATCCGAGCTGCAGGAGATCCTCCGCCAGAGCGAGGTAATCTCTGCAGAACAGCAGAGTCAGTGGGATGAGTTGACCGCCAGTACTCAGAGGAGGGCTGGAATAGGAGGACCAGTCATGGACAACCCATACCTTACCATGACTGAGCTAGGACTATGTGCTTCAGGGTCAAGCAGGGTGCGAAACCCATCGCCAGAGCTCGATGGTGAGCCTAGCCCGAAGAGACCATGCACGAGTAGCCAGTCTTATGGGAGACATTTTGGAACGCCTTGAGGAGGATTGGCGTTGCCTATCGCAATAGTTTCATTTCTTAGTATTCCAAGTTTGTACTTTGTGTAATATTTCAGTATTGCGGCAAGTACTCTGAGAAACACTTATATCTTCGAGCAATGTTGTCCTAACGCTCGAATGATAGACTTATGTGTAGCTTGTGTAACAGTTCGAAGGTTCATCTATAAAATGCCAAGTTGATCTATTCTGAGTAATTTATTTACGTTGGTATATTGCATAAGTATATTGCATAATATTAATGTATTGAATGCTTGGAATTTGATCGGTAAATAGATGGTGAACCCAAGAAGCACGAGGAATTCGACTCGAGCCGGTGCTGGGGCTAGTCAAAATCCCAGGCCAGCAGGAAGAGGTGTTCAGGATGAGCACGAGTCAGAGTCTCGCGTCCAGCAGAGGCGTGAAGGTCAAGATCAGACCCAAGCTCCGACGTTGTTTGACGCCGCAGCTGTTGAGGCGATTCGTGGGATTGTGATGCAGGCAATTGCGGATGTATTGAGACCCAGTGCGCCTCAAGCGCAAGAAGTGCCTACCCACCCAGCGGTTCCTGATGTTGTGGAACCCAAACACCCTGTGATTCAGGAGACTGCCGACAGGGTGAGAAACAGCTATGGTCGCGCTCTTAAGACCATCACTTCCATGAGGCCCGATTGTTATAACGAGAAAGGGGAGCCAGTGGCAGTGACACATTGGTTCTCCCATATGGAGAGGCTGTTTCGGAATGTGGAGTGTACGAAGGCCGAGAAGGTCCATATCGCTTCTCTTCAGCTGAAGGAGGATGCTAGCGAGTGGTGGGAGAGCACAGGTCTGGCTGAGAGCCCAGTGTTGACTTGGTCGATGTTCAAGACCAAGATGGTTGATCGCTTTTTCTCTCGTGCTATGAGAGAGGAGAAGCATAAAGAGTTTTTGTACCCACAGACAGATGGTCTGAGAGTGACCGAGTTGGCGTCTAAGTTCAATCATCTCTTGCAATACGCCACTGCCGAGATTACCAGCGAGGCCCAAAAGATCTGGTACTTCCACGAGTGGATGAGTCCGGATATCAAGCCATTAATGGTATATCACACATGCTCTACCTTGGAGCAGTATGTTGATTGTGCCTATAAGCTGGAGGTAACTCTTGAGGAGTCGACCAAGAGGCGCAACCGACAGAAGTCGATGCAGAATCAGAATCAGGGAGGTGGTTTTAAGCGCCCTGCGCCACCGTCTAACTTTGCCAAGTCTGGCCGAGCTAAGACGGAGATGACGCAAGGAGGATCGACTCAGCAGTCGGGGCAGACCAGGAGTTCAGTTAAGTGTTATAATTGTGGTACGGCTGGGCACAAGAGCAATGAGTGTCAGAAAGAGAGGAGGTCGTGCTTTGGGTGTGGACGTGACGGTCATCTGTAGAAGTTCTGCAAGCAGGGGAAGCAGAAGGGAGTAGAGTCGCAGCAAGGGTCAGTTCATCAGAGCAACCGACCTAGGTTTAAGCCTGCCGAGACTCCTAGCCCTTCGGTCCAGACGACTGCTCAGAACAGGGGAAAGGCCCCAGCTGTTTCTGGAAGTCAGGGACAACGCTTGTATGAGATGCGTGAAGCAGATGGACCCAATGCTCCAATTGCTCAAGGTACTTTATACCTTCACTCTACTTCAGTGTGCATTCTATTTGATTCTGGTGCTACGCATTCCTTTATTTCGGATAGCTGTGTTAGCAAGTTAGAATTAGTGTGCAACGATTCGTGCGACCCTTTTGTCGTTAATCTTCCTAATGGAGAACGTTTGGTGGGAACCAAGCATCTATCCGACTTTCCAATTACCATTCAGGGTAAGGAATTTGAGGCAGATTTAATCTGTATAGCCATGGCTCCATACGACATTATCCTCGGTATGGATTGGCTGACGCATCACAAGGCGGTGATCGACTTCAGTTCAAGAACGGTGACGGTGTCATCCGGGGGCCAGTTTGTGTGCAAGTTCAAAGGTCGAAATGACGCTGATAACGGCAAGCTGATCAATGTGATGGCTGCGTTTAAGCTACTACGACAAGGATGTGTCGGGTACCTTTGCTACTTGGATTCGCCTGCGAAGGATGGACCTGAGGTTCTTGATATTCCTGTAGTTAGGGAGTTTTCGGATGTCTTTCCGGAAGAAATTCCTGGATTACCCCCGAACCGTGACGTAGAGTTTTCAATTGATCTCGAGCCTGGTACGGCGCCGATTTCCAAATCCCCGTATCGGATGGCTCCAGCTGAGATGCAAGAATTGAAGAATCAACTTGAAGATCTTCTTGACAAAGGTTATGTCAGGCCGAGTGCATCGCCGTGGGGTGCTCCGGTATTGTTCGTCAAAAAGAAGGACGGATCATTCCGACTTTGTATCGACTATCGAGAGTTGAACAAGGTGACGATCAAGAACAAGTATCCTTTGCCTAGGATTGATGACTTGTTGGACCAGTTGCAGGGAGCAAAGATTTTCTCCAAGATCGACTTGAGATCTGGATATCACCAACTCAGGATTCGGGAGCAGGACATTCCTAGAACTGCGTTTAGGACCAGATATGGTCATTACGAGTTCGTAGTGATGCCTTTTGGGCTTACAAATGCTCCAGCTGTCTTTATGGATTTGATGAACCGATGTTTTCACCAGTACTTGGATAAGTTCGTGGTGGTCTTCATAGACGACATCCTGATCTATTCTCCGGATGAAGAAGTCCACGAGGAACATCTACGGATTGCCTTGTCAATCCTTAGACAACATCAACTTTATGCTAAACTGTCCAAGTGTGAATTCTGGATAAAGGAAGTGGCTTTCTTAGGCCACGTGATCAATAAAAATGGGGTTATGGTTGATCCCCAAAAGATTGAAGCGGTGGCTAAATGGACACAGCCCCAGAATGTGAAGGAGGTACGCAGTTTTCTTGGACTTGCCGGGTATTATAGAAGGTTCGTAGAAGGATTTTTAAAGACCGCTCTACCTATGACCAATCTACTCCGCAAGGTCCACAAGAAGTTTGTCTGGAATGACAAGTGCGAGGTCAGTTTCCAGGAGTTGAAACGACGGTTGACCTCGGCACCCGTGTTAGTACTCCCAGAGGGGAACGACGATTATGTGGTCTATAGTGATGCTTCCAAGTGTGGTCTTGGTTGTGTTTTGATGCAAAGGGGCAGAGTCATTGCTTACGCATCTAGACAACTCAAAACTTACGAAGAAAACTATCCGACCCATGATCTTGAGTTAGCAGCGGTTGTCTTTGCGCTGAAGATTTGGAGGCATTACCTCTACGGTATAAGATATCAAGTCTTCACTGACCACAAAAGTCTCAAGTATATATTTACTCAGAAGGAGCTAAATATGAGACAACGCCGCTGGCTAGAGTTGCTCAAGGACTACGACATGGAGTTGTTGTATCATCCGGGCAAGGCTAATATAGTAGCTGATGCACTAAGCCGGAAGACAACGCACGAGACTGTAGTTGCTCTACTTACTGCTCAGACCAAACTGAACCAAGAGTCATGCGACATTGAAGTCTTATATGACCAGCGTAGAGGGTACCTGAGTATGATGGAAATTCAGGCTACACTGCTGGATCAAATCAAAGAAAAGCAAGTCGATGACATCATCTTGGTAAAGTTAAGCAGTGAAGTGATGGATGGGAAAGCTCCCAGTTTTGTGGTTCAGGATGATGGATCACTTTGGTTTCAGGACCGGATCTGTGTGCCTGACACAGAAGGTCTTCGTCAGTTGGTGATGAGAGAAGCTCATTCATCTGCTTATTCTGTGCTTCCTGGCTCTAGCAAGATGTACAAGGATCTCAGGAAAAAGTTTTGGTGGCCAAACATGAAGTGGGACGTAGCAGACTTTGTGGCAAAGTGCTTAACTTGCCAGAAGGTCAAGATTGAACACCGCAGGCCAGGTGGTGAGATGCTACCTCTCCCCGTACCAGAATGGAAATGGGAGGACATTTCCATGGACTTCGTCACTAGGCTACCCAAGACTCGAAGTCAGAGAGATGCTATCTGGGTAATTGTGGATAGGCTTAGGAAGAGTGCTCATTTCATAGCCATCAAGACCACATGAGAAACCCAGAAGTTAGCAGAAGTTTACCAGAAGGAGATTGTCCGCTTACATGGCATTCCTAAGACCATTGTATCGGACCGAGATGGCCGTTTCATGTCAAGGTTCTAGAAGGAACTTCATAAGGCTATGGGGACCGAGTTAAGGTTCAGTATAACTTTTCATCCTCGGACAGATGGCCAGTCTGAAAGGACCATCCAGACTCTGGAGGATATGCTTAGAGCTTGTGTGCTCGATCGTCCGACTAGCTGGGAGGACAGCTTGAGTCTGATTGAGTTCACGTACAACAATAGCTGGCATGCTACAATCAAGATGGCTCTGTTTGAAGCTTTGTATGGTCGCAGATGCAGATCTCCGATTTGTTGGGATGATAATGCCGACAAAATTCTGCTTGGACCAGAATTGGTCGAAAGGACTGCTTCAGACATTGCTTTGATCAGACAAAGGATGTTGACCGCTCAGAGTCGACAGAAGTCCTACGCAGATCGGAAGCGTAGGACTGTCGAGTTCGAGGTCGGTGACAAGGTTTTTGTCAAGGTATCGCCATCCAAAGGAGTTTTCAGATTTGGTAAGCGTGGGAAGCTTAACCCTCGCTACGTGGGACCATTTGAGATTCTGGATAAAGTAGGATCTCTAGCGTACCGCTTGGCATTGCCGCCATCGGCTCACCCGGTGCATAACGTGTTCCACGTATCGTTACTCAGAAAGTATGTACCAGATGAGTCTCATGTGCTTAATTATGAGGACATCGAGATTCAAGCTAATGGTACTTATGAAGAGTTGCCCGTGCGTATTTTGGAGCATCGGGAGAAGCGTTTGCGCAACAAGATCGTGCCGTTGGTACGAGTGTTGTGGTCCAAGTCAGGGACCGAAGAAGTTACTTGGGAGACGTGGGAAACCGAGTCAGATATGCTCAGGCATTTTCCTGAGTTATTCTCGACCTAAGTTTCGGGGTCGAAACTTCTTGTAAGGGGGAGGAGATGTGATACCCCGTATTTTTGTAAGGTTATTTTGGGAATTTTGGAATTTTCCCGAGTACCCGTTGTGTACGTCGGATTTAATACAGAGAGTTTGAGACATTCTGTAAGGTGCTCTGTATCTGTAATATTTTTCTCAGTGAAATAATATACAGACATCATGCCTCGGATTTTAATTGTCATTCGCGTACGATAATTTTTATCTCGGTTTAACGCCATGTTCGTTCAAGAGCTGAATGGGCGGGAAAGGCAGAAACGGCGACCGTCGTACCGTAACGGCGCCCGCCGTCGCTGGGCCCGAGGTGCCAGCAGTCGTCTCCTACTCTAGGCTCGCCAGAGCTAGGAACGGCGACCGTCGTAATTACGGCGCCCGCCGTAGGCAAAATCATGGCGACTGCCGTGATTACCCAGCGGATATTGTCCGATGGTCGCCGACAAGCTCTAACCGCGCCGAACTAGCTGTAGGCCCATCTTCTTCGTGCTCCAGATGTTTTGGCTATAAAAGGAGGTGTTGGGGGAGAGGTTTTGAGCCATCCCAGCACCAAACCTCTGCCAAATTTGCCTCTCGCCGGAGTTGTGCCTTCGCCGGAAATTTCGAAGCTTTCATCGGTGTTGTTTGGTGGTGTTTCCAGCAGCTCTTTTGAAGCCTTGTGGTTGCCTTTGAAGGTCAGAAACCAAGCCAGGCTAAAAGGGGTCGAAACGCGCTTTGTTTTGGTGAGATTTCTCTCATCTCTGTCGACCGTGTTCTTCACGGCGACCGCCGTGTTCTTCACGGCGACCGCCGTGATGAATGCGGCGACTGCCGCCAGTGCCCAGAATGCCTTCGTGGCTTTGGCTTGGTCGGTTGTCGTCGTGGCGTCCTTCCTTTCGTGCTCTTTTGCCGTGTTTAGATTCGTACTATTTATGTGTGGAGAGGTCGCGTGTTCGACTCTCGCCAACAACCTACCCGTGAGGGGGGAAGGGTTGGGGTACACGGCCTACAGGCCTGTTAAGGATGGCAGTGCCGGGGTGTCTGTCAGGCCCGTTGTCGGCAAGGTCAGGCACCAACATAAAGTGTACTTTTTTGTAACATCCCAGGCCAAGCTACCCCAGCCACCAAGCCGCCAGCGCAATTGGTGATACAAGTGGTAAGGCATTGCCCTTGTATCTAAAGGTCCCGGGTTCGATCCCCGTGGGCAACAACCTACCCATTTAAATGGGGGAAGGGTTGGGTGTGTGGGCTGCATGCCCTTGGACAACCAGGCGGCACCAGTACCGGCGTCGGCACCGTTGGGTGGCTGGGCGGCTTGGTGGCTTGGGTAACTTGGCCTGCGATGTTACAGTGTGATATTCATGTAATTGAGTGTGATATTCATATTATCAAGTGGTGATATTCATATTTTAAGTGGTGATATTCATGTCTTTCAGAAATTTCTTATTTACATATTAAATAGAGATATTCATACAAACATAGACGATATTCAAGAAAGAATTGCAGAAGCAACAAGAACGAATATACATTCTGTGATTTTGCAAAATATTTGGTTTCATTTACTTTCTTTCTCATTAATATTCTTTCTTTTTTATAAATTTTAAAAATTAATATAATTCAAAGCCCTCAGAAATTAAACTAACATAGTGTTTGTGTCAAGCATGAGTTTGGGTTATAAACTATTTTTAATATAATTTAATTAACAATTAAAATTGATATTATATAAGTATAAATTTACTTTTTATTAGTTAAAATAATAAACATTTATGAATATATGATATTAAAAAGCACGGATTTGGATTTTCACTTGGTAAACTATCACCGGAGTGAAACTCCTAGTTAAATGTCCGAGCCAAGCACGAATTTGAGTTTGTAAAATATTTTTAATATAATTATATTATTAATAATAAAATAACAACTTTTTGTACTTTGAAATATTATAGTTAGAAATAAAATCGAAAGAAACTAAACAAAATTTTGGAAATAGATTGAATATAAATGTAATGTAGGACATTGTTATTTTGTCCAATGAAATATTATAGTTTGCAAATAAATGTACTTTAAAATATTATAATGTAATAGAAATGTAGTGCGGGAAATTATGAAAACATTTACGTTCTAATATTATTTATTTGAATTTGATTTTGTCAGGCTTCAAAATTTAATAATTACATAAATTCATTGTGTAAATAAATAAATAAAATTGCTTATTTAATAACCTAAGTTTTATTTTAAATACATCATGCACAGTTTGTTCTAAACTAATGATATAACTCATGTAATAAAAAAGATAAAGATTTGTATCGATCGGCTTGCTCCAAACTAATGATAAGATTTACTTTGTAATTTTTAATTAAAATTATTAAATAACTATATAATTAAGGCGTGACCTAATGTTTTAACTTTGTTTTAACAAACTAAATGATATGGCATATTTCAAAGACTGACACGTAGGTGAATTAAAAGTAGTAATGACATGTATGCGAAATTGAACATGGTGTTGACACATAGGATTTAGTTCTCACATTTAGTATATATATAGATATTCACATAAATAGAAATATTCATACAATCTTAATCAATATTCAAGAAAGAACGGTTGAAGAAACAATAACGAATTTAAAAATCTACGAAATTGAAAAGATTTGGTTTGATTTACTTAAAACGAGTGATTTTGTTTTGATTTGGATATGAGATTTGCATAAATCTCGGCTCCTCTCTCCAAATCTCGGTTCAAATCTTCCTTTTTGGATTTTGTTAATTATGAAAATTCACCAACTTCCATAGTGATATTCACACTCATGTTACTCGACCCACTACATCCCAATCTCTCTATCAAAATACATCCGTCCATCACCCTCAATCTGATGCTCCAAGATTGTCCACTCATTTTACCACAACACTCATTTTACATGAGTGTCCCTCTCTATATATATGTATGTCAATGTAATAAAATTAAATTATATGTTTTCCACTTTATATTTTCAATACTCGCTAGCTCGCGCTAGCCCAAACCCTAACACAATCTAACACACACTAAATGCACTGAAACACAACCCAAACCACGGTAGCCTAAAACCAAGCGCAACAGACCCACACTAACTGAATCTGAACACAAAACCAACCCACACCAACCAAAACACAACACAAGCCGACCTACAAGTGGTAGATCCATGAATTATCAAAAGAGGGGGTGAGATCATTTCGCATAATTGAATATTGTGTCGCTTCATATATATTAGTTTTAGTAATTACAAAAATTGCGACAAAGGAGTTCATTACAGGAAATTGAAATTGATTAAGTCATGAAACCACTTCATACTCTTCAAACGACAAATGGGGTAAATCCATCTTGCGAGTTCTCATACTGATAACCTCATTATCAATGCTTCTGAAAAAATATTTCTCCACATAACACACAAGAGAATCAGTGATCAAATTATCATCCATCTTGTTACGCAAATCGGTCTTGATAATACTTATTGCAGAGAAGACCCTTTTCACCGTAGCAGTCGTAACAAGTAACACTAGAACCAACTCAGTAAGACAATATACCAAGTGAAACATGCTGTGAATTCCTACCTCAACCATATTGTTAGCAAGAGCTCCAATATTCTGCAGCTTGGTGAAACCCTTATTATCTTTCATAGTAAAAATCCACACCATCAATTGGTTCTTAAGCTCCATTTTATCACACTCTGAAAAGTCTTGTGGATATAATTATGCAAGTCGGAGTAGCTTTGACTCATTGAAATTGGAAAACAAATTCTCCGGATCAAGACATGCTATACAAGTGAGCAATTTTGTGTTTGACTCATTGAACCGGTTCTCCATCTCTTGACTAACTTGGTCAATTACCTAGAGATGTATCATAATGTTAATTCAATTAATAAACAAATTAGTAAAATAGTGAAGAAGAAAATAATAAAATTCCTAAAAAAATATATCAACTCGAAAGTGGTAGTAATATGTAATAGGATATCCAATACGTCTAGAACGATTGCGACCTTGAACATTATCTTTCATATTGGGAATGATGATATCATTCTGAGCACAAAAATTATCGACTTCTTGTAATAGCCCAGCCCATCCATTCTCCCTCACATCTTGCATTTGTTTAGTGCTTTGAAGCAAACAAATGGCCTCTAAAATATTTTGATCTTTTTGTTGCAATAATTATGACAACATATTTGTTATCCCCGAAACAAGCATCATCAAGTGAGCAACAAAAATAAATTCATAATTCTCCATTTTTCCACCATGCCACCAACAATGCCCCAAGTATTCACATTGGTTCCATTATCATATATATTTGTAAGCACTTGAATGGTTGGAGACCACAAATATATAAGACGAACAATGGTTGAATAGTATGAATCCCAACGTGTATCTCCCGGCTGAGCTAAGCTACTTTCTTGATTCAAACCTCTCCCGGTAGAAACTTTACCATTTTGTAACCTTTCCACCAAGTTTTCATGTTACTTTTGTCGGAACTCATCTCTTCTTTTGCAAGAAGCTCTAACCATGTTCATAATGATAGACATGCACTCGAAGAAATTACTCACAAATTGATTAGTACATGAAACTGCCACGGCAACTAATTGAAGTTGATGAGCAAACCAATGAATGTACCTAGCACTTGGATTTTCATTCAATATAAGAGTCTTCAATCCATTGAGCTCACCTTACATATTTGAAGCTCCATCATATCATTTCCCTCTAATTTCAGAGATTGTAAATCCATGTTTAGCAAAAAAAAATCATGAACTCTATTTTTCAAAGATAGTGTGGTGGTGTCAACAACGTGAACAACTCCAAGAAATTGTTCCACCACTACTCCATGGTTGTCTAAATATCTCAAGATGATAGCCATTTTCTCTTTTACCGAACTATCTCGAGCCTCATTAATCACTAAAGAGAAGAACTTGTCCCCAATATTAATAATTATGGCCTTCGTTGTCTCCGATGCACAAGCACTAACAATTTTCTTTTGAATGTCATGACATGTAAGTTGGTGATTTTCCGGCGCATTCTCCATCGCCACCTTTCGAACATTAGGATTTTGTTCCCTTATCAAATCAAGAAATTCAAGAAAATTTCCTCTATTAAAAGAGCTTTTCGTCTTGTCATGCCCTCGAAAAGCCATCCCTTGCCAAAGTAGATATCTAATAGCATCCAAACGTGTGGTCAAACGAATACGGTAAGCTTCACCTTATACTTCCTTTCCCAAAGCCACCTTTCTTGTCAAACTTTGTCTTTGATCCTTGAAAGGAAAGAATAGTGTTCAAACATCATTACGTACACTACCATGAACTCCCACATGTTCCTTAAATTTATCACAAGCCTTCTTCCAATTACGAAATCCGGTTGTGACAAATACACCATCTTCAAACCTTCTTCCTTCACCCGCTTTAAAAATATAACACCAAAAGCAAAATGTGGAATCATTAGAGATACTATAATTCAACCAATTTCATCTCCTGAACCACTCAACTTGAAAACATCTCGAAGATTTACCAAACTTACTCCGTACAAAATCATGAGAAAGTGGTTGACAAGGGTCCTTAATCACATATTCTCTCCTAACATCGTCGCTAATTCGAGGATCATAATTGTTGATAGGTTTTTTTAATCCCGGATCACTTATCACATCACTCTCACATACTCGAGCTCTTTTGGGACTCGATCCACCCACATTGGCTTGAGTATCAATATTTGGATGCTCATGAGATGTAATTGGAGGCTTAATAGTCGGGATTGTTGACTTCTTACTCTAAATAACAAATTTGTCCATAAACCTAATAAAAACAAACCAGTTCCATAATTCTAATCTTCAACCAATTTCCAATCAAACAAAACCAATCTCATATTTCAATTTTCAACCATTTATCAAGTTAATTTAACCAACAAGACAAGTGAATAGGCAACAAACCTAAACAAAATCAATTCAATTTTAATACAACCAAAATTTATTCAAACCCTAAATTTTAATTGTATTTCATAAACACATAGAGGGGGACTCACAAATTCAGAATTCGACACACAGTCGTACATGGGGAGCGCCCTGGACGGCGGTCGCCGCCTCGCTGGTGTGGAGTACCGTCATGAGCTCCTACGTCCACCTGCTTTCGACAACAAATCGCAATGTCCAAGGTCCAAGGAGGCAGGAGGCGTCTAGGGATTTGACGTGAAATTGTGAAAAGTGGGAAACGTGTTCTCAATAAACAAGAAAAAAGGGCTTTTTAAAAGAAATTAAATCAGTCATGTTTAAGTTTTTTAGCAAAACGACGTCGTTTTGGCTAGGACCAAAACGACATCATTTTGAAGCTTTCTAAAAACAAGAGGTCGGGTCATCTACTACCAACAACTTGGCCTGGATTTGGAAATTGGATACATATCCTAAAGTTGAAAATTTTCTTTGGAAAATTTGTCATGATGGCTTACCTATGAAATAGAGACTTGCTCATAAACATGTTCATGTCCCCTCGGCATGTGATTCTTGTAATAACCCTCTTGAAGATTTAATTCACTTCCTTATACAATGCTCTTTCACTCTTAAACAAATCAAAAAACAAAATGCGATTATTGAAAATATCGTTAGAAACATTGATATTACCAATAAAAAAACCAAGTGAAATATTGACCGAAGAACAATTTGTCCTAACAAAAAAAGAATTTGTTTGTCTCATCACTACATGGTGGGGTATTTGGATAAATAGAAATAAGATCATCTTTAATATTGACTAATGATATAATAAAAGACTTATCTCAATATATCTTCACATTAATAAAAAATTGGGATAAAGCAAAGAATTCAGAAAGTGATGACCTTACTCAACCAAAAAGTAAATCGCATCAAATCAGAAAAAATTAAATTTTTTTATTTGGGAAAAACCAATCCAAAACTTTTACAAAATAGATTTTGATGGATCAAAACAAGCTAATGGTAAAGTTAGTATCGGTTTCATCATTAGAAATGATAAAGCAAAAGTAATCCATATGGAGAGTAAATGATGTGGATTTAACAATATTCTTATGACTGAAGCACTAGCATTAAAACATGGCATTAATTATGCTAAAATACTAAATATTACAAACTTACAAATTGAGGGTGACAATCTTTGCGTTATTAATTCTATCAAAGGCAAATGGAATTGTCCCTGAGATATTGAAATGGTTGTTGCTAACATCTTGTTCGACATTCATTCATTCTAGGAGGTCCAATTTAGACATTTTTTAGGGAGGTGAACTGCACTGCTGATCGTATTGACAAACTCAGCTTTTCACCATTTGTGTCTAACCTTAGTCTTGATTCAGAACCTCGTGTTCTCATCGGTAAGGATGCTCTAGGTTGGTCTTTGTATAGAAACTAAGACAAGTTTAATTATTTCCTCATTGAAAAAAAGGAGTATAAAAGAGGAGGGAGTACATAAAAGGGTGTTGTTAAACACACCTATAATTTTTTTCTATTTATACTCACACTATGTATGCGGAATGCGCTAGCATATACATAGTCATATGTATGCGGAAAGCGTATGCGTATGTATATGCATTAGTAAATCATCCGCTTACATATGCGCATTGCGTATGCATACACATATATGCGCATTGCGCATGCATACTAGTTGAAAACTATGTATATGTTTGTGCATTTCGCATACACATATAGTGGGTATAAATAATAAAAAGTTACGGGTCTTCGATACTCCCGATATAAAATGGAGCGTCTCTATCTCGATTATCCTACAAAGCACTGGCAGAGCCACATGGGGCCCAGTGGGGGCTATAGCTGGGTTTTTTTTTAAATAATTTTTTATTTGTATTTTTATTGTATTATAGTGTACTTTTATGTATTTTTGTGCATTTTTTTTATGTATTTTTACTTCATTTTTGTAAGTCTTTATTTTTAATGTTATTTTTTTCTAGAAACTTTTTTTAATTATTTTTCTAGAGCTTATTAGTAATTTTTTAACATTATTAGTTAGCTTTCGAAAATAGTGATTTTAGTTAAGGAAGTACTACGTTTATTTTTTTTATTTTTTTGTGAAGTTAATATCTTTTACATATTGCAAGTTCGAACAACTACGATTAAAAGTATTTTATGTTATAAAAAGTTTCAAAAATTGAATACGTAATAATTGTTTGAATGTGTATATTGGAAAAAACTAAATAAAATCTATTCAGATTAAATATATTTTTATAAAATTTCATATGATACGTATAAAAACTTTATCTAATTACAATCTTATGTAATTTCTTATATTTATATTTATTATTATAATAATAAATTATTTTAGTCCTACCGGACTAAAATCCTGCATCAGCCCTGCTGCAAAGTAGAAACAACAATCATGAATCAGAGCGTCCAGCGCCCATCGAATCTTCAATCAAAATTGCGATCACAAGATACTAGATTTGAGTTTGAGATGCACCTTCACTGCGACCGCTTGGTTTCACAGCCGGTACCCACCAATTCTCCCTTCTCTTTCCTCCCACCTCGCACCGCCTCCTTTGGTCGCCCATCTCCTCGGGCCTTCTTCACCACACCGACCCGATTAAGATGCGTCAGAGCCGCCGGCGCGGCCGTCGACGATGATGTCGTCAAACCCTCCGCCAGCGAGGTGACCTTCTACGAGCTCCTGGGGATCCCGGAGACCGGAACTCTGCCGGAAATCAAGCAGGCGTACAAGCAGCTGGCACGCAAGTACCATCCGGATGTGTCACCTCCGTGCCGGGTCGAGGAGCACACTCGGAGGTTTATTCGGGTCCAGGAGGCTTACGAGACGCTCTCGGATCCCACGAGGAGAGCCGTTTATGATAGGGATTTAGCCAGAGGCATTCACCTCGCGTTTTCTGCGAGGAAGATGAGTCGATTCGACGAAGTAGGTCTTTGTTTCTAGGGTTTCAATGATTTCGAATCTCGACACGTGGTCTGCTTCCCGAATTGGAATTTTGGATCCAATTATCCCGTTATTGCTCTCCAATTAATAAAGTCCGAAAAATCCCCCAAATTCAGTAGCAAAGGCTACTCTTTCCTTTTAGGAACATAGATCTGCCTGCTTACAGCAATTAATTGTGTTCTGAATTTGGATTTGGAAATCTGCTATACTTGCATTTCATGCTAAACAGTAAACACTCTCTGGCTTTGTGGCATTAGGAAATGCAAGACAGAAGCGAGTGGAGAAACAAGTGGCAGAGTCAGCTATCAGAACTGAAAAGGAGAAGCAAGCACAGGGATGAAAGAGGAAACTCGTCCTGGGGGGCTCGAATGCGTCGCCAGCAGAATGAACCGGCACCTGAAGAATCCGGGTACCCTTGCCTTGGACCCCTGTAAATAGCTATTCAACTTTTTGACCGGTTAATTTTGTACACTGGGAACTCGAGTCTGTCTTCCCCCAGTTGATGCACTCGGTTATACAGAATAAGTTGCATTGCAAAATGCTGCAAGGTGTTTGATAAGCTAAAAGGCCTGGTCTCATGGTTGTTGGTTATCTTCAGACGTATGTAACATATAATCACAATATTATGAAACTTTTTAAGTTGGCGTCACACTTTGATCTGGTAGTCTTAATTATCTTGATTCTGGAGCACTTGACCATGACCTAATGGTATAGCCAGATAGATAGCTTTCAAATGTAGAACGCTAGCTGACGGCTGAATGCAGGAAACCTAAATTTGGAGTCTCCAAGACTGTTTTGTTGATTCAGTTGAATGGATTGGAGACTTGTGGCTGCTTTTGGGGTGGAAGGGGAGTGCAATTTAGCATAGAAAGTCAGTTCCACTTGCCATTGTCAAAGAAGGGTCTGCCTAAGCTTGAACTTATCCACTTATCTACTTATCCATTCATGATTTTCATGGTGAAAAGGAGTGGTGGTGGTAATTTAGGATAGCCATTTAATTTCCAGTCTTGAATTTTTTGATGTGCATTTTTCTACCTCCTCGAGTGAAGTATGCATCTGCCAAATCCATTTGTGAAATTGCCCATGTGTTTGTATATGCAAAGACCTTTGACACGACATTAAAAAGTTTCATTGGAGACAGCAATCATTCTGATTTCTGATAGACTAGTTAGCCTAGCTTGCAACAGTGAAGCTTGCAGTGCACTGAAGAGGTTTGTAGAAACAAAGATCAACCAGCCAGAGCTTCAAACAATCTTAAATCCAGATTAGTAAGTACTTCAGAAGTGACACGGACACAGCATCACCGAAAAGCCAGGAGAAACTTGAGAATCTTGATCTGCAGTGAAACCCAAAATAAGCTGCACTATATTTATGAAGAGTGCCTTATGCAACATTGTGCTTCTATTCAAATTACTGTATGAAGCTTTACAAACAGAAGGAATGATGGAATCCCACAATATCAGTTACCAATCTGAAGTTGTTGTTCCTTGTAGTTTTGCTAGAACATTGGTCCCATCTTCTATCTAGATGTGCTTCAAACACTAGCCAAGAGTTACCTTGATTAGAAAATTTTCCAGAATTGGTAACTGAAAAGAACCATTTTTAATGTCATATCATTTTCCATAAAGAACTACTTTTCTTCTGAAGCTTGATTGGCCAAGTGTCATGGTGCTCCAAATATGTACTTCATACAGCTTTATCATGTGTCCGCAGCCAGACACTAGGACCATAAAGAAGTCTAAGATCAGGGCAATGAAGATGCATTCCATGGTTCTGGGTAAATGGCTTTTGCACGTACGTGTTTGGTACGCATTCCATCAAGTAAGCGCATTCCGTCTAATATACGGAGATCATATCAACAACTAGAAGATACCATACGTGTCAGCCAAACGAAAACAGAAGCTTGGACCATAATGTAGATACCTTCGAAGCTCGGTTAGACGACTTCTGCTGGTCCCTGGGCTTGGTGATGGCAACTGTAAATGCATCAGCAAAGGGAATATGAGACAAAGGGGAAGAAGATGAAGGAAAAGGGCAAACATGCCAGTTGCAGCGCGCTATACCTATCAATCAAACTGTTTGACCTGGTTTGAATTATAAACAAGAAACAAAGTGCAGAGCCTCTAAATGCTAGGATACTTGGACAGAATTCATCTTTCATTCCTCATTTTATGCATAAAGATATAATTAACTAATCAAACAAGTATTTCTTTATCTTTAGTTGTGGGTTTGGCCGCTGTCAAGCTGACATTGACAACAAGACTTTTGAGTTTTTTTTAATAAATTAGTTTTCATTGCAATTGTTGATTTGCTGGCTGGCTAGGGCTCCTAGTGGAATTGTGGGAGGCATATATTCCTAACTATATGCCTCGAACTGGCCCAGCAGACAACTTCAACACCATTATGATACAATCATCTCCTTAAATCTTGGAAACTCCATTTAGACCTATAGTTTGATTGATAGGTGTCCATGTCTATGTACAACAGACTAATTGAATTTGTTAGTGACTTCCGAAACAAACAAAAAATAGAGTTAACTAGAAGGATAGACCCGTGCTACGTATTTTGCAAAGATTTCCATCTATACTTTTGTGTGTTTGTGTTGGTTACATGTTTTTATTTCTTTTATATTTATGTCATTATATATGTTGCTAAGGTGATTATAGTGGTACACACCCATTTTGACTTACAAATCTGATAAGAAAGGATGGGGTAGTCGGACATAGATGTAAAAAGGATTGTATAGTACACTCACTAATGTATAATTTAGACGCCTTACTCAGGCTGCTATGCTTCTCGATGGCAATTTGTTGTAAGCCGCTATGTTTCTCGATCACACTTTACTCAACCTTCAATATTCATTTGTTATTTTGTTAAAAAAAAGTTGACTATCATTTGATTTATTTTATGTACAATAAGAATTATATACTTAAAATCATGTTATTGGTTATTCATGAAATTTCTTATATGGTCATGTCTCAATATGCATAGCATATTGAATTTTACTGATAAGTCCATGTTTACTCTTGACATATCAAAATAATAATTTGAAATTATATTATGTTAATTTGTAACTTAAAGTCACATAGCTTGTGAAAATATGTAGCCAGTATTGGAATTTTTTTCTATACTCCGTAATAAGATAAGATTCTTTAATCATTTATAATCTATATAGAATAATAAAGTTGTGAAATATAGTTTCTTGTATGAATTTTAAATTTTTACCACGGAGAAATATACAGATTTAGAAAACTTTGTAAGGAAAAAGTATTTAGTCGATTAAGCTTTCAAGATATCTCATAACTCTTTACGGATAATGTTATTGCTTTCAAAAATATCTTAATGGAATAACTATAATTATAATTATACGTTATTTACCTCTAAAGTTAATTATCAAAATCAACTGTATCAAACTTATGATGCTGTATATGAACCAATTATCTCCATCTTCTTGGATGAATTGCACACTTTTTTAAACTCAATTCTAAAGTTTAGATCAATCATATTTATAACTATTTTTTTCCAGGATTTGTAAATATATTCACCTTGTTTACTATAAAAAAAATTGGATTATTACTTATGTAATTTTTTTATACAAGTATATCCGATAAAAACAATTCAAATACATTTGAAAAAGAAACAATTTAAATAGGACAATGTATTATCCAACTTAATGCCAAACTAATGTATAATGAAGGACGATATTTGCTTCAGGCAATAAATCAAATATTTTAGGAAAAATCTTAGAAAAAGGAAAATGACATTTTTACATGCCTAAGTAATTTTACGTGAGCTTCCTTCTTGCCCGCACTAAAATTTTCAAACTACTCTATTTATATTGTCGATTTCAAAGAGCAATGCAAGAGGGTATATTGAAGGATTTTCCTCAATAAAAAAGATAACTAACATTTAATCTCATTTAATTTAAATTCATTATTTTGATATAATTATGGTCAAATCTCATTGATTTCAAATATTCAAGGCCTACTACAGTTACATTTTTCTCAATTGTCTTCTTATTTATTTTTATGAAAATTTAATGCATTTATGAGGATATTAATGTTGTTAATAAATGATTAAACCATTCCCAAATTGATATTATTCAAAATCTAATCTATCTAATAAGCTATAAAAAAAAGGTGCATGATCTACGGAGTGGAAAAGTCATAAACTAATAATAATTTCTTAAAGCAATTTTAGCAAGATTCAAATCATGCTCGTAAGACAATATAACTAACTCATTAAATTTTATAGGTAAAAGTGTACAATAATATTATACCGGTTTGTTTTATGGTGAAAATGTGAAGTGGATAAATAACCAAAATATTTGAAGAGGTGAGAACCAAACTTATAACCTAAGTTATAAATAATCAACTTACACAACTTTTTTCATTAAGTGATAAGAATTTCAATGCGTTAAAATAGGATGCTGAAGTATTTTAACAGAATTTGGTTGTCATTTTTTTAATGAAAGAACATATAGATAATACAAATACAGAATGGTGCTACATAAATGTTAGAATAAACATCAATAACATGTGCAATTTATCTTTGAAATTACTAAACCAAATTATGACATAGACATAAGAATAGTCTAAAATATAGATGATAATAATAATATAAATGTTATTAAATATTGATGAGAAAATGTACACAAATCATAACCCTTTTCCATGCTCATAACTGAAATTGATGGAATTTGTGTACTTCTATCTTTGAAATTACTTCAGCATTGTAGTAACTGAAATTGATGGAATTGTAACTGATATTTTGTTGGACATGTATGCAGGGAGTAAATGTGCTTTGTATGGAAAGAGATGAGTTTTTGTAAATTAGATTGGGACTTTTTCTGAAATTGTATTGTGTAGCTTTGTGGGGAAAGAGATTAGTTTTTGTAGATTAGATTTAATTAAATTTATGTAAATTAGATTTTATTGAATAGGGTCGTTTGTACACCAGAGGAGGTGAAAGGGTGAAAATTTTCATATATGGCATATTAATTGGCATGAATATAAACATGATTTATGTAACTTTGTTAATTGGCTGATTTTTGTACACTAGAAGGAGGTGAACGGGTGAGGAATTCATGGTATATTAATTGGTTTGATTATAAACGTCATTTATGTAGCTTTGTTGGCTGATTTGTGTAAGAGAATAATTGCAACCTTTAACTTTGTTAATTGGCTGATTTTTTTACACTGGAAGGAGGTGAAAGGGTGAGGAATTCATGGTATATTAATTGGCTGGATTATAAACGTCATTTCTATAGCTTTGTTGGCTGATTTGTGTAAGAGAGTAATTGCAACCTTTGGGCCCATTTAAACATACTATAGAAGGTATTTGGGCCCATTTAAACACAAAGTTGGTTTTGTCTTTACAAGTTAGTATTCAATGACTTAGAATGCTAACTTTTAAATATAGATAGATAGCTTTTGAGTTTATTGTTTAATGATCTGAATTCATACTCTATATGAAAATCTAAATGTGATCATATTTTATCATTCTTAAATGACATATAAAACTCAAACAAAATAAATGTTTGCATGAACTTGTATGATTGTATGTAAGAATCCGACAATACAATAACGATAACAATTTCTTATTTTTTACAATGTTCTTGTACATACTTTGATTCAGTGGCGGATCCAGGTGAGGCTTGGGGGAGTTGTTTCCCCTGTTTCGGGCCCAAATTAATATAATATATACATTAGAAGTTCAAAATAGAACACATCTTTACACTAGTTTAGTTGGAAGCCTGACATTTGAGTTGGATTTCAACATCCCTCCATGTAGTCATGATCGAACCTCAGCCAAGATCCCCTTCTATTGAGACTACACCTGGTGTGTGTGCAAATGGAGCTGCAAAATAAAGGATTAACTCTAAGTAGAGGTTGTTGGAGACTTGTAGACCAAGATAGTCAACTATGTTGTAACAAACTCCTTAAGAATAAAATGATTGAATCATGCTTGTAATCCAAACACACAATACACATTTACTTTCTTCTTCCTCTTTGTTTTCCTCTCAATTTCCTCCATGGATTTTCATCCAAGCTGTCATGATATTATATTTTTCCCCTTAAATTTCCATGACAAGCATAGATTGTCTAATGGATCACAATGATTCACTCTTCCTCCATCCATTAGATCATCTTGGTATGATCCTTGTGACCAAAGATTTTGGTGGACAAGTTTATGGAGAATGGAGGTGTACGATGCGATTTTCCCTCTCTGAGAAGAACACAGTATGCTTTTGTTAAGCCTGAGACCTTAAAAGTGTCAGTCCATGTCAACACGAAGACTTCCCAAGAGGTCATCCATCTTGATACTACTCTCTCTCCAGCACACTTAAGTTCTTAGTTCTTTATCCTCACTTGAAGCATGAAAATGAAGAGTTCTTGTTGACATGGATATCACTCTAATCCTTATAAACCAAGTTTGGGGTGTTACGATTGCTCCCACTTAAACCCTTGACGACCTCGTAAAGGCCCAAAGATTGCCCTTTGGGTCGAGTGACCGCCATCTAGGCCAAGTCCACTTCTAACCCAGAGTCGGCTTTGATACCATTTGTAAGGCTCGAGGCCTTAGAAGCGTCAGCCAATGCCAACACGAGGACTTCCAAGGAGGTCACTCGTGATGTACTACTCTCTCTAGCACACTTAACTTCATAGTTCTATGTCCTTACTTGAACCATAAAAATAAAGAGCTCTTGTTGACATGGATAGCACTCCAATCCTTATAAACCAAGTCTAGGGTGTTACAACTTTATCACCAGAACCTTGATCAAGCCTGCCATGGATACACCGACATATTCTTTCTAGGAACGTTGTAACGACATGATCATCTCTTGGATCTTGAATACCTTGACTGCAGAAATCAGGAGTTATGTCATCTTCAATGACCTCGCCAAGGGAATCTGGGACAAACTAGATGCTCGCTATGGCTAATCAAGGAGCTTTATACTCTATTCACTGTGCAAAGATATGCTTTCAATTTCTCAAAGATCCTCTTCAATTTTTGTTTATTTCACCAAGATGAAGGTCGTCTAGGATGAAATTGCCACTATTCATCATCTTCATGCTTACTGGCTGGAAATTATCCGCGGGTAACCGATCCACCCTAATAACCGATCTGAAGTATACAGACAAAAATCCGAAAAAATTGAGTGATGGATGGGTCGAATGACGGATGAAACGGGTGGTCGGTCGGATTCGGGTGAGAGCCCATTCTATTTTCACCCGACCCATTGACCCGTAGTTCACCCAATCATCCATCACCCGTTAAAATTTATACCCCTAGTATATATACAATTTTTTCCCTAATTTCCCATTTCAATCGCTTCTCTTAAATTCTCTCTCTGAGTCTTGACTCTACTCTCTCACTCCTCTAATTTGTCTCTTCCTCAGAACCCTCAGTCCCTCCACTTCGTCGTCGTCTCGTCAATTCTTCTCAACCAGTCAACCCAAATCCGGTGATTCTGGTGTCGTCGACGTCTCCTCTAATCCTCTCTCCGCTAGGGCGTTTGCTTTAACTTTTAGTCGCTTCTCTGTTGGTCACTTGGCCGTATGTCGTCGGCTCGTCGCGGAGCCCTAGCTACCTGCCCGCCGTCCACCTCCCTCACTCTCCCTCAGTCCTTCCATCGTCGCGGAGCCCTAGCTGCCTGCCCGTCGGCCGCCTCCCTCACTTCCTCAGCCCTTCCATCGCCACAGAGCCCTAGCTATCTGCCAGTAAGCCGATAACCTCCCTCAGTCTTTAATCTTATCAATTGGTAACCATAAGTGTCAGTTTGTTTAGTTACTTCTCCCATAAAAGAGAAGCCACAATATAAAATCTGAATGAGTAGCTACTAGCTAGGCCGTTTCCTGCTTTGTGCTGTAATTCTACTATGCTCACAGCTCTTTTACAGTTTTACAGTTTTACAGTTGATATTAACAAGTTGAAATTGTCTAAATGTCTAATCCGGTTAGGCAATTGTTTTAACTTTAGTCTGGTCATAATGAGATATTTTTGTTTCTAGATTATATTACAAAAAAATAACCAGTTATCAAGGGCATTTTACAGTCAATTGTTTGTATGCTATGTAATTACTTAAAACCGGGTTCTTCTCTATCTCCCTAATGAGTAATAGTCTAATAGATGCATCAATCATAGATATACATGTTTATTTGAGGTTTTTAATCTTATGCGTGCCCTACTCTAATGCATTTGGTTATCTTGATCCTTGTATGTTCATTACAAATTGCTTGTTAATAACCCATTTTATATTTTTCTTGATAGGGAGATAATTGACCAGTATAACTTTCATTGCTTATAATAATATCATCTATATTCCGTTATTTTGTTGTAACAGAGAATTTATATTTTTTGTCTTTGACTAGAATTTGCTTGTGTTTTTCTTTGAGAATCTGCTTAATAATATCATCTATATTCCATTCTTCTTGCTAGGTTTATAATCTTATAATATCAGTTATCAATGTCTCCTTATGAAAACATTTTTTATGATGCTTATGACTACATTATAAAATTCAAAATTTGTAAAAGTGTTGTTCTTTATGAATAATCTTACAACTCTAGCTTGTGTATATTTTACAGGATATTTGAAAGTGACAATGACAGATGTTAATCAACAAGAAGCTCAATCAGCTAATTCTTAACCTATGCCAAATTTGCCACAACCAATACCAGCTGCAAATTCAATGCCACCTCCATTTGCTGGCTCCGACCAACCTTATGTTCCTCAAAGTTCAGTTGCAACTTCACGCAAAACTTGAGCTCACAAATCAGATGTATGGCATTACTTTGACAGTTGAAGGCGAAGACATAGCTGAATGTTTGCATTGTGGGCACGGATTATCTGCAGCTAGTAAGAACAAAACATCACACCTTAAGGAGCAGATTCAACTTAGGTGCTCAAAGAGGCATGCAAAGGTTGATGTGCGTCATAAATTATTGAATTACAACTGGAAAATAGATGGAACAGCAATAGTGGAAAACATAACTTCAATCAAAATGTGTTGAGGAAGGAGTTAGCAAATATGATTGTTATGCATGAGTATCCCTTGAGCATGGTGGATCATATCGGCTTTCAGAGATATTCAACTTGTTTGAACCCAAACTTCAAGTTGATTAGTCGGCCTACATTGAAGAGTGATATAATGAATATGTTTGCAAGTGAAAAGGCAAAGCTTAGAAAGCTTTTTGAGGATCACATTGGAAGGATTGCAATTACTACTAACATGTGGTCTTCTACTCATCAGAAGGAAAAAAAAAAGGATATATGGCTGTCACCGCTCACTATTTTGATCAACATTGGATACTCCACAAGAAGATTGTGAGGTAATTAGTTATGCATCCACTTTTTACTATTTGTGCTTTTATTGCTTGCCTATTGTTTGTGTCATGAAAATTTATTGTTTAGAGTTTACTAGTCGTGCTTAATTTTTATATACTGCCATTTTTTTAACCTAAAATTTAATTTCTTTTTTTCTCAAAATTAATTATGTTCTTTACTATTATTTATAGGTTTGCTTATGTACCTTGTCCACATACTACTGAAGTTCTTGTTGGAGTTTTGTTGCAATCTTTATCTGTGTTTAATATTCATGAAAAAGTATCTTTTGTGGTGGTGGATAATTGTACTACAAACGACAATATGATAGAAGTGTTGCGTCATAGATTTGATTCAAGTTATCTTCTATTAGATGGAAGCTTTTTGCATGTGTGTTGTAGTGCACACATTTTGAATTTAATTGTGCAAGATGGCTTGGCGATAATTGCTTCGGGGATTGTGAGCATAAGGAATTGTGTTTCTTTTTGAGTTGCAACTCCAAAAAGAGTTCAGATGTTTGAGGATAAGACTAGAATTATGAAAATGGATTGCTCTAAAAAGTTGGTTCTTGATTGTAAGACGAGATGGTATACCACTTATACGATGTTAAAAAGTGCTTTGCCATATACGCAAATCTTTTATAAGGTGAAGATTCAACACCCTCGTTTTGGCTTTGATATTCCTACTAATAATGAATGGAAGTGAGCTGCGGATTTTTGTGATAAATTGGCTAAGTTTCACAAGGTGACTGAAATATTTTCAAGGAGATGTTATCCTACAGCTAACTGTTTTTCAGAAAAGTTTATCAAATAAAGCTTGCTTTGACTAGCTGGTTGTCTAGTAGTGATGAGACAATCAAGATGATGGCTGAGCAAATGTTGAAAAAGTTTGATAAGTATTAGTTATGTGTTTGTGGGCTTTTGGTTGTTACTGTAATATTAGATCCTAGAAACAAGATGGAATGTGTGGAATACTACTTTCAAAAGATTTATGGGAATAATGTTTTTATTGTGATTGATAGAGTGAAGACTTTGTTGCTTGAATTGTAAGAGTATCGAGAATCAGATATTGAGTCCGAAAGTCAGGAATTTGCATCATCGCTTGGAAAGAATCAGGTTAATTCTGATCTTTATGAGGATGATTTCAGCTTGGCAAAGAAGAAAAGGAAGAAGAAGAAGACGAATGTGAGGTCTGAGTTAGAGTATTATGTCAAGGATCATGCGTTGTCGGATTGTAATGAGATTGATGTTCTTAATTTCTAGAAAAGTGATCTTAAGTATCCAACGTTACGTAAGATTGCCAATGATATTTTGGCTATTCCTGCATCAACAATTGTGTCTGAGAGTGCTTTTAGTGCGTGTGGTAGAGTGGTGAGTCTGCACCGTTCCTCGCTGAATGTGGATACTGTTGAAGCATTAATGTGTTTGTCAAATTGGATTCGTCGAGACTGCAGATGAACAAACTTAACCTTTATTTGTAATATTTACAATTCTTTTTTGTCATTTTACTTTATGGGTACTTCTAATATTATTTGTATGTAAATTTAGGTACCTTGGATGATTTACAAGCTTCTATTACTCTACTAGAGGATGTTGATGTTGGAGAATCAACTTCTGATAGAATGACAAAAGCATGTGAATAAAAATTTACCTTCTAAATTGCTTTTATTTTTTGTTAACAATTTTTCAATTTGGCTAATACTTATTTTTATCTTTTTTTTTTGTACTAGGATAATGAAGTGGATAGTCATCTCAGCTTTTGAAGGAACACTACATTGCTTTTGAAGGAAGAAACGTTCCAATGCTTTTAAAGAATTAATCTAGTTTTTATTTTGATTCATTTCGTTATGTTGATTTAGAACTTTTCCACTCGTGTTAATGTATGGTCTTACCACTAGTTATGTTCTTAGAACTTTTCCACTTTGTATGGTGTATTGACAACTTGACATGTGCTGTTGTCAGATTTGAAATGAACTTAACGTATTTTGTTATTTTAAATTGTGAATGTGTGACAACTGACATGCTAACAGGGAAAATTGGACTAATTTATATGAAATGCATAATTTTTATAAGTTTTGCGGGTGGATCGGGTCACCCGATTAACCCGTGGGTGAGAGTGGTCAGATATAGATGAAGTGTTTAACGGGTGGTGGATGGATTGGGTGATCGTTTTTTTTCATGGGTCGAGTGATGTAAGTGTTCCACCCACCCATAACCCGACCCATTTCCAACCCTACTGCTTACAGTTGTTGTACAATTCATGGATATCTCAAAACAGTTTTAGATCAACGCTTAATCTATTTCCTTATGGGTTTGAATGATGAATACACCACGATTAGATGTAATATGTTGATTATACAACATGCACCTTCTCAACAACGCCTATTTTCTTCTTCCCCAAGAAGAAAATCAACACAAGATTTGTTCTTCTTCATCATCTTTGATTCACATCGACTACTCCACTCTTCATGTCAACACCTCAAAATACAAGCAAGAGTCTTTATGGTGAATCGATTTCCTCAACTAGGCAAACTGAATCCCGACACAACCTTTTTTGTACAAATTGTAAGAAAAGAGGTCATCTCATTGATTGCCGCTATTTTCTCATCGGCTTCCCTCCGAACATGATCAGAACTAAGACTTAGGCCTCCTCTTCCTCCAATCATCCACCACAACACACTGCTTCTTTTCTGATACATCTCATGTAATTTGGCATGCTCGTTTTGGCCAATTTCCTTCGTAGAAGCTTAAAACATTTCCTTTTGTTCCTAATGATTTGAATAATACTAGAATTTTATTCCGGGCAACAATGTCTTCCATTATATTCCAGGAAGATTAGTTCCACAGAAGTTTTTCATCTCTTTCATCTAGATCTCTAGGGGTCTTACAAGGTTCAAACCTACAATGGTTACCACTTCTTCCTCATGATTGTTGATGACTTTAGTAGGACAACTTGGGTTCATCTGCTCTTCACTAAAGGCAATTTTTTTTAGCTTCATTCAGTCCTTCATCACAATGGTAGAAAGATATTTCAATTGTTCTATTTAGTATATTCCTACTGATAATGCTCTCAAATTAGGTACTAAACAATCTGCTTCTGATTTTTTGGCTGCCAAAGGAATCGTATTGCAAACCAGTTGTACAATCACTCCTCAACAGAATGGCGCCGTTGAACGCAAACATAAACACATTATTGAAGTTACAAGATCTCTTCTCTTCCACTCCAAACTTCCCACACATTTATAGGGTGATGTAATTCTTACTGTTGTGCATATTATCAACAGGATTCCCTCTATTGTCTTGCACAACAAATCTCCATATGAGATCCTTCATTATATGCCTTCTAGTCCCTTTCATCTTTGCGTTTTTGGCTCCTTATGCTTTGCCTCCACCCTTAAGCAAGTCATAGACAAACTCCAAGCTAGAGCTTCACCGTGTGTCTTCATAGGTTATCCACCCCACAAGAAATCCTTCAAACTTTTTGACCTTGACTCTAGTAAAGTTATTTTTCCCGCGATGTAGTCTTTTATGAATCCATTTTACCATATACATTACCTTCCCAATCATCTTCTTCCCCTTCCACTCTTTGGCCTCAATCATCCACTACCAACGATGATGAATGTCCTAATTTACCTATTGTTTCCCACCCTCAACACACTACACTTAATCCTTCTTTTAAGGCATTCAACCCTCTCTCACACCAGACCCAATTACCTTGATCATTATGTTTGTCATGCCAATTCACATGATCATGTAGACTTGTCTACTTCATTTGTCGTCACATCCTAGCTTCCACCATCCATATTCCTTCAGCTATCTCACAAAATTCTCTTCCTCTCATTTTTGAACCTAATACATTCAATCAAGCTCGTTGCCACAGAGAATGGCAATTATTCATGAAATAAAAATTTGTTTCACTTGAGGCTGACCACACTTCAGACATTGTTCCTTTTCCCAAAGAAAAACGGCCAATAAGTTGCAAATGGGTGTATAAGGTCAAGCATAAAGCTTATGGTTCCATAGAACGATACTAAGCTCGACTTATAGTTCGTGGGTTCACACGAAAAGAAGGCATCGATTGCACCGAAACGCTTTCTCCCTTTGTCAAAATGACAACCATACACAACCTCATAAGTTTTGTTGTCAAAAGGAACTAGAAAATTTTTCAGCTTGACGTCAATAACGCGTTTGTACACGACAACCTTCATACAGAAGTGTACATGCACATTCCTCCTGGGTTGGTTGTTGACAGTGACAACCTTGTTTGTCACCTAAGAAAATCCTTGTACGATTTTAAAACAAGCTTCACGACACTGATATGCTAAGTTGTCTCATGCCTTGCGATCCAAGGGTTATTTACAGTCACCCAAAGATCATTCGCTCTGTGATACCCCGTATTTTTGTAAGCTATTTTTGGAGTTTCGGGATTTTTCCCGAGTACCCGTTTTGTACGTCGGATTTAATTCAGAGAGTTTAAGACATTCTGTAATGTTCTCTCTATCTATAATATTTTTCTCAGTGAAATAATATACAGACGACGTGCTTTGGATGTTAATATTTGTTCATGTTTTTATCCTGAGTTAAGTCGATATCGTCCAAAAGCTGAGAGGGCAAAGCCACGGTGGCGGCGACCACCGCAATTAAGGCGGCGATCGCCGCGAAGGGCTCGAGGCAACAGTGCCCTCGTCTTCTAGCTGGGCGCAAAGACCAGAAAACGGCGACCGCCGCATTAAGGGCGGCGACCGCCGTAAGTTGCCCGCCGTAGTGGTTTTGTGAGGCGGCGACCGGGTGAATGGCGGCGCCCGCCGCGAGCTAGCTAGCGGGTAAAACCCAGAAGTCACCGGCGAGCCTCTGACGCGCCGATTTAGCCCTGATCCGCCTCGTTGTAGACCATCATGGTGTCCCCTTGTGCTTTGGCTATAAATTGAGGAGGTTTTGGGTCAGATTGGGCACAAATCTCAGCCTAAATCTCTCAAATCTATTCTCGCCGGAAAAGCTTGCTTCGCCGGAGTTTAGTGGTGATCGCCCGGGGTGTTGTTGGTGTGTTCCAGTAGCCCTTGAGAAGCCTCTTGGTTGCCTTTGAAGGTCAGAACCCAAGCAAGGCCAAAGGGGAGCGTTTCGCGTGTGTTTGGTGAGTTTTCTGCCCTCGCCGTTCTGTTTTGGGTTCACCGCGGCGACCGCCGTGTTCTCGGTGGCGACCACCGTGATAAACACGGCGCCCGCCGTGATGAACCCGGCGACCGCCGCCAGAAGGTCGTGGCTTCTTTTGGCCTCGGCCCTGGGTGGTCGTTGTTCGGGCGTCGTTCCTTTCGTATCCTTTCGTCTTCCTTTAGATTCATACTGTTGTTATGTCGGATCTAACTTAGGGTTTCTTTATGGGTCGACTCGAAGGTTGTTGTGTTGTCGGAGCTATACCCGTGTCGAGCCCGGAATCCTGTCGTCGTTAGGCTTGTTCCAGATTCATCGCCGAATCTACTCCAGGCAAGTGGCGGTTCGCTCTTGCTCATCGTTCCATATTTACATTAATTATCAGTAGTTTATCTGAGTAATTAATTTGGAATGATTATTATGTTTGTCTGGAAATGGTTTTGTAAACTGTTTTGGAAAACTAAAAGATGATATTATAATAGGTTGTATATCTGTTAGAACAACGCTATTATTTATGTTCGTTTTGAGAGCATTTATGTGGATTTATCCCGAACTATTGTTGTGCTAGAACTATTTAGTTAGCACTAGTGGTTAGGAACGCTATGTACCTTGTGGGGATTTAGCTGTTTCTTTATAATTGGTACCTGGTGGATTTTCCCCAGTACTTTCTCTCTGGTCATGACCATACCCTTACTCGGGGTTGGCGCACTTCGCTAGTGCCAAATCTTCCAAGGTTCATCCTTTCTATATCTCTTGTGGAGAGGTCTGATATCTCTTGTGAGGAGATCCGATATCTCTCGTGTGGAGGTTTAAAAGCTTATAACTTAATGCTCGTTTTTGGAATTAAATAAGATAAAGTGCCCGAGTGCACATAATTAATATACCTTTGGCGAGTAGTGCAGCTAGGAAAGCTCGTCTCGACTTTTTATCAGAGTACGTTCTCTTTCCAATCTGGATTCGCTGTATGCGGTGAGGTTGGTTGTGAACCGAAACATCTAAGTCAGCTTTTAAATCATTAATGTATGTTTCTTAAAACGTCCAGATCTTGTCATATTTCCTTAAGACTCATTTCCGTTGGAGTCTTCTTTCGGGTCGATCTCTGTGAAGATTCAGTCTTCCAGAATCTTCTCTTGTGCATACCTCTTGTTGTTTTTCAGTAGGAGTATGAAGGTTGATTATCGTTATCGGCTATTATTCGAGAAACGATGAGTCTAACCTAATACAACTACTTCGAACCTTCTGCTTTGTACCCTTGCATAGTCTATTCAGTAGACTAACCCATGAAAATTGTTCTCTGCATGTGGGATGGTGTCATCCGTTCGATTCGGCACATCATATAAAGTGCAGATGCGAAGAGATTAGAATGACTATGAAGACGACGGTGATTTTTGGATGTTTTAATAATTATCTTTTAATCAGGTTGAGATCCTTGGGCAGTTGATCATTACGATCACAACCCTTTTTGTAAGATTTCAAGAAAGACTTCCGCTGTAACTTATTTACTCTGTTATTTGTTTATCAAGACTTCCGCTATATTTGTTTAAACTCTGTGTTTGTCCTATTCGGGATTGGGATGTAATCTCGAGACTCATGTTTTATATGGATAAGGTTATCATTTTGTATCATTGTATTTCATGATTTGTATTTAAACGGTAAAGCCTTGGGTGATCTCGGTAAGGAACACTGAGGTCACTGGCGGTAATACTTTTCCAAATGGGTTAAGATTTGGGGGTGTTACAGTTGTGGTATCAGAGCCTAAAGTTTTAAAACGGGTTGGGTATTTGAAAACCATTTACTCGTTTTCGATTGAAAGGTATTTTCAAAAGGTTCTGAGTTTAAAAATAAAAACGGTGTTTTCATTTTCAACCGTTCATAGTCATGTCTTCTATACAGTCTGATATAGTAAGCTTGCTTCTATGTCTAGAAAGACTAATTCCTTCCTCATTGCCCCGTAAGATATGGGTGCATTCTGTTCTCTTCAGAGGAACCCAGGAGAAGCCTAGGTGGTGTCGCCATACCCAATAAGGCTTGAATTCTCAGTTCTCTCGCTTTGAGTTGAGGTTGTAGAACCTAGTAACTCGGTTTGAGTTCATCAATAGAAATTACCAAGTTGATCTATTCTAAGATTTTATTACGATAAGTATATCAGAATGATATTAATGTGATAAAATTCTTGGAATTTGATCGATAAACAGATGGTGAACACGAGGAACATTATCCGTGCTGGTGCGGGGCCGAGCAATGACCCCAGACTGAGTAGGAGGAATGTTGCAGACCCAACATGAGAGCGTGAGTCTGTCTTCAATAATAATCCTGGAGGCAATGACCCAGCTCGGGACGACGCACCAAGGATATTTGATGTAGCGGCCGTTGCAGAAATTTGAGGAATTGTCATGCAAGCGATCGCAGACGCGCTACGCCCGAATGTGCCTTAGGCACAAGGTGTGCCAGTACCTCTAGAAGTTCCTAGGTTTGAGGAACAAGAGAATCATGTACTACAGGAAGGTGTGATCAGGAATAGAGGGGAGTATGGCCGAGCACTGAAGGCTATTAACTCTATGAGGCCTGACAGCTTTGATGGAAAAGGAGAGCCAGTCAAGGTGGCTCATTGGTTTTCCCATATAGAGCGGTTATTCCGCAATGTTGAATGCACTGAAGCTGAGAAAGTGCATATAGCTTCTCTTCAGTTAAAGGATGAAGCCAATGAATGGTGGGAAAGCACCGACTTAGCTGATAGCCCTGTTTTGAACTGGTCGATGTTCAAGTAAAAAATGATTGATCATTTCTTTTCCCGAGCTATGAGGGAAGAGAAGCACAAGGAGTTTTTATATCCACAGACAGATGGTTTGAAGGTGACTGAGCTTGTGACCAAGTTCAATCATTTGCTGCAGTACGCTGAACCTGAGATTTCCAGCGAGGCACAAAAGATCTGGTATTTCCACGAATGGATGAATCCAGATATTAAGCCATGGATGGTGCGTCACGGTTGCTCTACCCTGGAGCAGTATGTGGATGCAGCCTACAAATTGGAAGTGACTCTGGAGGAGTCAAAGAAGAAGCGTAACAGCCAGAGACAAGTGCAGAACCAGCCGCATGCAGGTGGGTTTAAACGTCCCGCGCCACCATCTGATTTTGCCAAATTTGGCCGAGCAAGAACGAGTATGACTCACGATGGGTCTACGCAACGTTCGGGTCAGGGCAATAATCCGATCCAGTGCTACAATTGCGGTACGCACGGGCACAAGAGCAATGAATGTCTGAAGGACAAAAAGACATGCTTTGGCTGCGGAAAGGAGGGTCATATGCAGGCATTCTGTCAGCGGAGGAATGGGAAAGGAGCTGAGTCACGGCAAGGGTCTGTTAATCAGAACAACCGACCCAAGTTCAGTCTGGTGGAAGCTCCTAGCCCTTCAATGCAGACAACTGCGCAGAATAAAGGGAAAGCCCCAGTGGCTTCTGGAAGTCAGAATCAACGCCTTTACGAGATGCGTGAGGCGGAAGGACCCTATGCTCCAAATGCTTAGAGTACTTTGTATCTGCATTCTACTTTTGTCGGTTTGTTGTTGATGTGGGTGTTACCCCGTCTTTCATTTTGGATGGTTGTAAGATAAGTTCTATTTACAACTAGGTTGTGAACCTTTTGTTGTAAATATTCTTAATAATAAATATTTGGTTAGAACAAATCGTCTGTAGGAATTGTCGATTACCATCAAGGGTAAGAAATTCAAAGTGATTTGACCTAAATAACCGTGGTTCCATACAATAATTATTCTCGGTATGGATTGACTGATGCGTCATAAGGCGGTGATCGACTTCAGTTCTTGATATTTCTGTGGTTAGAGAATTTTCGGATGTCTTTCCAGAAGATATTCCTGGTTACCCCCGAATTGTGGCGTGGAGTTTGCCGTTGATCTCGAGCCAAGTACCGCGCCGATCTCGGAGGCACCGTACCAGATGGCTCCTGATGAAATGCAAGAGTTGAAGACGCAACTCGAGTATCTTCTTGACAAAAGTTATATAAGGCTGAGTGCATCTCCTTGGGGAGGGTGCCCCGGTTTTATTTGTCAAAAAGAAAGATGGACCGTTTCGACTTTATTTTGACTTTTGAGAGTCGAATAAAGTCACGATCAAGAGCAGATATCTGTTGCCAAGGATTGATGATCTGTTGGATCAACTACAGGGAGCAAAAGTTTTCTCCAAGATCGACCTGAGATCTGGATGTCATCAGCTCATGATTCGTAAGGAAGGTATTTCGAGGATTGCGTTTCGGACAAGAGATGGTCACTACGAGTTTGTAGTCATGCCATCTGGACCTACCAATGCTTCAGCAGTTTTCATGAATCTAGTGCATCGATGTTTTCACCAGTACTTGGATAAGTTCATGGTGGTTTTCATCGATGGCATTTTGATCTTTTCCCGAGCAGGGAAGTTCACGAGGAACACCTGCGGATTGCTTTGTCAGTCCTTAGACAACATCAACTTTATGCTAAAATTGTCTAAGTGTGACTTTTGGATCTAGAAGTGGCTTTCTTAGGCCATGTGATCAATGAGAATGGGGTTATGGTTAATCCCCAGAAGAGTGAATCAGTAGTTGTTTGGAAGCGGCCTCAGAGTGTGAATGAGGTGCGCAGTTTTCTAGGGCTTGCTGGGTATTATAGACGGTTCATGGAAGAATTTTTCTAAGATCGCTCCACCTATGACCGGTCTGTTCCGCAAGGTCCACCAGAAGTTTGTCTGGAATGACAAGTGCGAGGTCAGTTTTCAAGAAGTTGAAACAATGTATGACCTCTACAACAATTGTGACACTAAGGTTACTTAAGAAACCCATATGTTAGCAGAAGTCTACCACCAGGAGATTGTCCGTTTACATGGTGTTCCTAAGACCATTGTATCGGATCGAGATGACCGATTCATGTCAAGATTTTGGCAAGAACTTCACAAGGCCATGGGAACTGAATTAAGATTCAGTACAACATTTCATCCTCAGACAGATGGACAGTCTGAAAGGACCATCCAGACCCTGGAGGATATGCTAAGAGCATGTGCACTCGATCGTCCGACTAGCTGGGAAGACAGCCTGAGTCTAATTGAGTTCACGTACAATAATAGCTGGCATGCTAAGATCAAGATGGCCCCGTTTGAAGCTTTGTATGGTCTCGGATGCAGATCTTTGATTTGTTGGGATGAGAATGCCGACAAGATTCTGCTTGGACCAGAGTTGGTTGAAAGGACAGCTCTAGACAGAGGATGTTGACCGCCCAGAGTCGACAGAGGTCTTACCCGGATCAAGAAGCGTAGAGATGTCGAGTTCAAGGTTGGTGCCAAAGTATTTGTCAAAGTATCACCATCCAAAGGTGTTTTCAGGTTTGGTAAGCGTGGGAAGCTTAACCCTCGCTACGTGGGACCATTCGAGATTCTGGATAGAGTGGGATCTCTAGCGTACCGCTTAGCGTTGCCGCCATCGGCTCACCCAATGCATAATGTGTTCCACGTCTCTTTGCTCAGGAAGTACGTACCAGATGAGTCTCATGTGCTGAGCTATGAGGACATTGAGATTCCGGCGAATGGTACCTATGAAGAGATGCCGGTGCGCATTCTAGAGCGTCGTGAGAAGTAGCTTCACAACAAGGTCGTACCGTTGGTACGAATTCTGTGGTCGAAGTCCAGATCAGAAGAAGTTACTTGGGAAACATAGGAAACCGAGTCAGATATGCTCAGGCGTTTTCCCGAGTTATTCTCGACCTAAGTTTTGGGGTCGAAACTTCTTTTAAGGGGGAGGAGATGTAATACCCCATATTTTTGTAAGCTATTTTTGGAGTTTCGGGATTTTTCCCGAGTACCCGTTTTGTACGTCGGATTTAATTCAGAGAGTTTAAGACATTCTGTAATGTTCTCTCTATCTATAATATTTTTCTCAGTGAAATAATATACAGACGACGTGCTTTGGATGTTAATACTCGTCCGTGTACGATTATTTTTATCCCGAGTTAAGTCGATATCGTCCAAAAGCTGAGAAGGGCAAAGCCACGGTGGCGGCGACCGCCACAATTAAGGCGGCGACCGCCGCGAAGGGCTCGAGGCAACAGTGCCCTCGTCTTCTAGATGGGCACGAAGACCAGAAAATGGCGACCGCCGCATTAAGGGCGGCGACCGTCGTAAGTTGCCCGCCGTAGTGGTTTTGTGAGGCGGCGACCGGGTGAATGGCAGCGCCCGCCGCGAGCTAGCTAGCGGGTAAAACCCAGAAGTCACTGGCGAGCCTCTGACGCGCCGATTTAGCCCTGCTCTGCCTCGTTGTAGACCATCATGGTGTCTCCTTGTGCTTTGGCTATAAATTGAGGAGGTTTTGGGTCAGATTGGGCACAAATCTCAACCTAAATCTCTCAAATCTCTTATCGCCGGAAAAGCTTGCTTCGCCGGAGTTTAGTGGTAATTGCTGGGGGTGTTGTTGGTGTATTCCAGTAGCCCTTGAGAAGCCTCTTGGTTGCCTTTGAATGTCAGAACCCAAGCAAGGCCAAAGGGGAGCGTTTCGCGTGTGTTTGGTGAGTTTTCTGCCCTCGTCGTTCTGTTCTGGGTTCACCGCGGCGACCGCCGTGTTCTCGGCGGAGACCGCCGTGATAAACGCGGCGCCCGCCGTGATGAACCCGGTGACCGCTGCCAGAAGGTCGTGGCTTCTTTTGGCCTCAGCCCTGGGTGGTTGTTGTTCGGGCGTCGTTCCTTTCGTATCCTTTCGTCTTCCTTTAGATTCTTACTGTTGTTATGTCGGATCTAACTTAGGGTTTCTTTATGGGTCGACTCGAAGGTTGTTGTGCTGTCGGAGCTATACTCGTGTGATAACAAGTTTTCGTCGTGTAAAAATTGCTATGCAAAATATCCAAACAAACCCTAAACCGTAGTCCTAGGTAAGTAAAGGTCGAACCCACATGGAGGCGGATTCTATCTCAATATGCAAGTTATGCGTCAATCCAAAGTAACCAAAGGGGGGTTTTGTGAGTTTTGTAAGTTCTAAACATGCAAAAGGTAAACAAGCTAAAGAGTTGTGAAATCAGTGAAGGGAAAAGCACTTAGTCAAACAACATCCACTATTCGTATGGCAAGTTGATCATAGATACTCATTCAAAATCTCATGCAATGATGATTCCAATTCCTTTTCAGATATAACTAATAGCATAACCAGATACTATTAGCACTAACTAATTAAACAACCCTGAAACTATCAAGATTCAGTTTAACAACAGCCTTACGGATAGGAATATAGTTGGATACAATTCTAGCATAAAACAACCAGCTTTTATCCTAGAATGTAAATCAGTTCTCTTCTGCATAAGACTAGCACAACCAGATACTAATACGATGCAGTTGCTATTCTGAAATAGATATGCTCAACCAGTAACAATCTAAATCTAGCAATAGATCAATAACGACAAACCCTAGATGCGTCCAAATAGATATTATCAATATCAATCATAAACAACTTAAGCAAGAGAATAGATAAAAACCATGCAATAGATTAAGAACGAGAATCTCACAACTAAATCCAAACGAAAGCTTCAGCGTCTGACTAAGCCAAGGGGACTTAGTTCTTCATAGGTTTGTAGCAAAAACTCCAAAACTCCAGAATGAACGAACGATTCCTGGAACTAATTAACTAAAGAGTGTTTTAACCTAGTTCTAAAAAGTCTGTAAAAAAAATTAATAGAATAATAATAAAATAATGACAAAGATAAGCAAATCAAATCTGTAACAAACGAATTGACTTGCTTCCTCCAAGTTGGCCCATCTCCAGCACATTCTCGACCCATTCCAAGCTTCCACATGCGCTGACGTCATGGCGACGTCATGCTCCATCTCATCACTCCATTTCAGCTTCATGTGATGCGCCAGAGTTTCTTCACGTGGGCTGGGCCGAGCTTCTTCATTCCAGCTGCTTCACGTGGGCTTAAGTTCAATTTGGGCTTCTTACTTTAATATTTGCTGGTTCGTCTAATTAACTTAATGGCCCACTTATCAGCTTAACACAATCAGCCATTTAAATCCCGCGAACAAGTCCATAAATCCACTAAACTCGATAAAATACCTGAAATGTCATAAAAACTTGTGTAGACATCGAAATCCAATAAAACTACAAAACAAACTAAATACGAGAAATATGCATATGCAAACTACCTAATTTATGCCTAAATGCATGCCCTAAACATGTATGAAATGGATGCTATCAGCTAGTCTTATGCAGAAGAGAACTGATTTACATTCTAGGATAAAAGCTGGTTGTTTTATGCTAGAATTGTATCCAACTATATTCCTATCCGTAAGGCTGCTGTTAAACTGAATCTTGATAGTTTCAGGGTTGTTTAATTAGTTAGTGCTAATAGTATCTGGTTGTGCTATTAGTTATATCTGAAAAGGAATTGGAATCACCATTGCATGAGATTTTGAATGAGTATCTATGATCAACTTGTCATACGAATAGTGGATGTTGTTTGACTAAGTGCTTTTCCCTTCACTGATTTCACAACTCTTTAGCTTGTTTACCTTTTGCATGTTTAGAACTTACAAAACTCACAAAACCCCCCTTTGGTTACTTTGGATTGACGCATAACTTGCATATTGAGATAGAATCCGCCTCCCTGTGGGTTCGACCTTTACTTACCTAGGACTACGGTTTAGGGTTTGTTTGGATATTTTGCATAGCAATTTTTACACGACGAAAATCTGTTATCACTAGCACAACCAGATACTAGTACGATACAGTTGCTATTCTGAAATAGATATGCTCAACCAGTAACAATCTAAATCTAGCAATAGATCAATAACGACAAACCCTAGATGCATCCAAATAGAGATTATCAATATCAATCATAAACAACTTAAGCAAGAGAATAGATAAAAACCATGCAATAGATTAAGAACGAGAATCTCACAACTAAATCCAAACGAAAGCTTCAGCGTCTGACTAAGCCAAGGGGACTTAGTTCTTCATAACGTAGAACGTAAAAAGGGAAATTAGGGTTTCAAGATAATATAGAAGATATGCAAACAAGCCTTTTTCAACCCTCAAATACTAAAGGAAATAAAATCTAAAATTAACCTAAAACGAATTAATAAAATAATAAACAAACAAAAGCAAGGAAATTAATCCCGCATTCTCGGTCCAATCCGTCCATCAAATCGTCCACGCAGCTGGAGCTCTCGTCCTCCAATTCTCGCGAGCAGACACGGCCCATCACTCTCCAATTGCAGCAGCTCAACACGGCCCAATCACCCACGGCCCACAACGACTTCACGGCTCTTCACCAGCAAATCTTCTCGCTGACGTCATGCTGCATCATCCGCTTGAATTCAATTCTCCAGCTTCAAATCTTCGGCTTCAACGCGAGGCGCAATTCTTCATGGGCTTCTTCTCCAATTGGGCCTTCTTCTCGGCCCACTCCATCTGCAGCATCAACACGGTGATGTCATCCGTCTCCAATTCTTCATTCCAGCAAATCATGCTCGCCCATGTCACCATGACGTCACCTCCCGTTGTTCTCTTTTCGCTTCACGGGCCTAATTTCATCCAATTCGATCCCGGCAATCACGTGACTTTTAATTAATTACCAAACTTCGCCCCCATACGCCATGCACATGAATGTGTCTAAATCTATCTGAATGGCACCAATAAAACCTCTAATGACTCTTACTTAAGCCCTACAAAGTAGTGCTTATCAAACCACGCCATGCTTAGACCTTTGCTCGTCCTCGAGTAAACTAATAAAGAGTCTACTCCTCCAATTCAGCATCCAAGATCTCAGGAAGCATATCCTCCAACTAAGAGTCACCTAACCCATGCCAAGATCCTAGCACCAATCTCATTCACAACACATCCACAACTCAACAAGCTTAAGGGGCAAGCAGAGTACTTCCCCCAAGCTAACCCGGACATCCAATAGTGTGAGTAACCTCTAATCCTAGCCTCTATCTATTGCTCCTTATGTCTCCTAGAGTGACCTACCCGACAATCCTTCTTTGACTCCTCTTCTTATGACGCCTCGCCAAGAATAATGAGAAATCCTAAAACCACTCTTCTTCTTTTCGCTCATTTTGCCAAGGCGCCCTTTCGGGTTTTCACCAAGCCACTCATTTCATTTTCCAATAGATGTGCTCACATAAGCTCACGTCACTCATGACCTCTTATTACCCCAGCCTAATGCTGGTCCAAGCCACCTGCTTATTGCCTAGGCCGCCATTTCGGGTTTTCGACCTATTCCAGGATTTCAATGATAGCCTTTTTTCAAATTTTTGGCTCTTTTCATTATTTTTTTCATTTGTTTCCTCAGTAGCGTAGCAAGTAGAAAACCCCACCCCATGCTTAAACATTGCATTTTCCTCAATTTAATGAAAGACAAAAGAATAAAGCATATGGAAAAGCAAAAAATAACTCACAACGTTGCCGAGTTGGCTTGGACACTTCCTTGTCGCTGGCGGTGTACTCATGAAAGCTCATGTCCTGGATGTCTGGCATCAACGCCATTATCTTCATCTACCGTGCAACCATAAGAAACCACTGTAGGGTGTGGTGGTTATGTAGGAAATCAGGGCTGCACGGCCTTCAACTCCAACCATGCAACCAAAAGGGACCACTCTGGGGAAGTAGTGGTCAATCAAGGGAACAGGGTTGCATGGCCTTCAAAAATGGGCACAGATGTCATCGTGGTTGGGCCCTGGTGTACCTCCTCTCCAACTGTCGACTGCAGGGCCATCATCGTTGCCAAGTAAAAGTAGGGTGAATGTAATCTTCCGTTAGCAACATGATGCACACCTCTCCGTGGAGAATCTGGACAGCTGGGTAATTTATTTTTTTTTTAGACTTTTTCTCCCCGTTTAAGGTCTTTTCGGGGTATCTTATTTTCGTCTTTTGCTATCTGTTTAAGGTTTTTTCGGGGCCCATTTGTTCAATTTTTTTTTTTTTTTTTAATTTTTTAATTTTTAATTTTTTTTTACCTGAGAAAGTGCGGCGGTCGCCGTGAAGGGTGCGGCGGTCGCCGTAATTGCGGAGATCGCTGTAATTAAATGGCGGTCGCCGTTTTTAGGTCGTAGCCAACTTGCTTGGCGGGGCATTTACGGCGGGCGCCGTGAACTTCGCAGCGGGCGCCGTGAACACCATTTTTGTTTTTTTGCGCTTCCTGCAGGTTAGTTCGACACAGAAAGGAAAAACTAAAAGGAAAACAACCGAATAAAGACTAAGGGAAAGAAAATAAACTACCAAATCTCGGGTTGCCTCTCGAACAGCGCCTTGTTTACTGTCCTTGGCTCGACATAGTGCTCAACCTCTTCAACTCGGGTTGCTCCTATCACTTGAACTCCTGAGGTCTATGTCAGGGGGATGCCGCTTTGTGTGCTCCATGTTGAGCCTTTCCCCCATGCTTGTGTACTTCATAATGGTTGGACCGTTGTTCATATCTATGAATGCACTTGACATCTTCAGAAACGGTCTACCCAGCATCTCAGGGCCTGCATGTTTGTTCTGCCCCGCATCCAGCATGTAAAAATTCGCCACCTGAATTAAGGCCTCCTTCTTGTGCTTCCCCTTTGGTTTCTTCTTTATATTTCTCAGCGCCCTTAAAAACTCTGTGTAGCGAGGGATGCAATTTGCCAGTTCGATCAAGGGAATGGTTGCCTTGCAGATACTGAAGGTTTCATATAGCTCTTTGTCGTTCTTCAGCCTTCGAGTATCTTGTACTGCCTCAGGGAGGGGCGTGACGGGGTGCAGCGCAATGAGCGGGGAGGAGTTTAGACGCACATACTCATCATAGGCAGCCTCGAGAGGGTCGGGGGCTGCCGGGGCATTTTCGAGAGGAACGAGCGTCGCAGGATCGTTTTCGCGATCGCGACTCTCCTCCTCTTGGTCGCTGAATTCCTCCAGTCCCATAAAATACTCTTCTTCAGAAAGCACAACGCGGTCCAAAATATCATCTGGAATACCCATCTCCTCAGTGGGTGAACCGAGGTCGAGGTATACCTCCCGCGGTCTTGGGTTCTCTTCTACAGATATCTCGCTGTATTCTGCACCCGTCTCACAAATTTGTTTCTCCCTTTCAGCTAAGGGGGCGACATGCAGCTGCTCAGTACTTTGTAGGGTCATCGAGAAGACATTCTCTTCCCGGTGCACCACTGGGTGAGATAGTGGTTTTGCCGACACCATGGTCTCCATTCTGCTCACTGCTTGCACCATTTGCTCCGTCTGCCTCTCAATGATCTGGATATTGGACTTTATTTGTTATTCAAGTTGGATCGTGTTCTGTTTGAAAGATCGTGTTCTGTTCTGTTTGAAAGATCAACAGAATGATACAATCTCTACAAACCACATACTAACCAACAACATATGCATTTGATGCAATTCCCCCAAGCTTAGCTCATTCCACACTGGCAAGATTCAATTCAATTCCCTGGATGGGTAAGATAAATATAGGCTCAGATTGCTTTTGTGGAGCTTCCAAAGAAAAGGATTTAAGGCTCAGATTGGCTTCAAGCAAAGGGAAAAAAATATACAAGGTAGTCAAGGGAGATATGGGCTCATAAAGAAAGACAATGTCTCAATCAAAATGTCATGCATAAAATTCTTAAAATGCAGCCTCGAAGAGATATTCATGTAAGTTCTAGAGATAACAAACAAGGAGATTCACACAAGAAAATTAGAGGACTTATTCAATTGTAGTCCAAGAAAGGCTAACAAGCTTACTAGGACATTTTTGTCTAGAGTATTGGTCCTAACACATCTTAATCCAAGTCCACATCTCAAGTCCATTGTCATAAGTTTGAAAACTCATATCATTCTCATAATGTAATTGCAATCTCAACAGCCAGAACATATTAAGAGGATTCGTGAATAATATACCATTATAAGAACCCACAAAAGATTAAATGTGGCATCATATCAAGCATCCATAATGTGAAAATGCAATGCAAAATGAACTTAAGGGAAACTAACAATAACCTAGAGATGCAAACAAATGCAAAAAACAAATTAAAAAAAATCAAATAAAAATGCAACTAAACCTAGGATGAACTAATATGAATGTGCAAGTCTACATGTAAATTCCTCCCCCAAGCTTAAATTCTACATTGTCCCAATGTAGAAATAAAAGAAAGAGGAAACGAAACTCACCAAACAAGTCAGGCATTCAAGCGGCTTCAGATAGACATCAAGAGTGATTGGCGGACTCTTCGAAGCAATCGGGAAGGTCATAAAAAATCCAGCAACATCCCATTTGTAATTGGACCTATCCGAGACAAGCAAAACGAGAACACACACCATAGGCAGGAAATAGCACAACCAGGAGTAAAACAAGTAGGTACAAGACCATGTAAAATTGCACAAATCTACTCCTAGCGACAAATTAACGTCCCAAATAATAACTAGTAAAGTCCACTGGACAACAGATGGGAAGACAAATAACTAGACACAGAAAGTTTAGGGTTCAACTACTAATCCCACAAGTCAAACAACAACAACAAAATCAATGTGTAATCCCACCCAACATCAGTCTAAGGCAAGAAAAATGATCAAGCAAATACCATGCCATCAGCGAATTAGAGCCAAAAAATCAACATAGGGGGCACAAGCACATGCAGGTCACAAGTGCGGAAATATCGGGCCACTCACAAATTCGACGTCATCGCCGGATCTAGGTGCGGGGCATGGAAAGAGCGGTGCAGTGGGCTCGGCTTGGATCTGGGCGCGGACCTGGCTCCGTCTCGCCGGCGGCTGGACTGGGGATTCACCGGAGGGTGGTGTGGTTTGGAGGGTTCAGAATGGACGCACAGATCTGGGCTCGGGGTGGTACGGTTTGGACTGCGTCTCGCCGGCTGCTGGGCTCGCGTCGCCGGAGGGTTCGTGAAGAGAGACGAAGATGGAGTGAAGGGAAGAGAGGGCACCGGAATGGGCGGCTACGGTGGTTCGCGAACAAGGGTGTGGGCCTCCGGTGGTTCGGTTTGTGGAGAGAGACGAAGATGGAGTGAAGGTGAGGCGAAGATGGAGAGATGAAGGTGAGAGAGATGTGCTTCCGCTGTTCGGATGGTAGGGCAAAGGAAAAAAAAAGGAGAACGAAGGGAAAAGAAACAAAGGAAACGAAGATCTGAGCAATAAAAAAATGTTTTTTTTTTTGATAAATTGCGGCGGGCGCCGTAATTAAGCGGCGGTCGCCGTTCGCAAGTCGTGGCCAACTTTTTTCGCGAGGCATTTACGGCGGGCGCCGTAAATTTCACAGCGGGCGCCGTGAACACCATCTTCGTTTTTTCGCGCTTCCTGCAGGTTAGTTCGACACAGAAAAGAAAAACTAAAAGGAAAAACAAAAGAAAAGACTAAGGGAAAGGGAAATAAACTAACTAACCTCGGGTTGCCTCCCGAGTAGCGCCTTAGTTAGTGTCGTTGGCTCGACATAGTGCTCAACCTCTTCAACTCGGGTTGCTCTTATCACTTGAACTCCTGAGGTCTATATCAGGGGGATGCCGCTTTGTGTGCTCCATGTTGAGCCTTTCCCCCTTGCTTGTGCACTTGTTGATGGGTGGACCGCTGTTCATATCTATGAATGCACTTGCCATCTTCAGGAACGGTCTACCCAACATCTCAAGGTCTGCATGTATGTCCTGAATTAAGGCCTCCTTCTTGTGCTTCCCCTTTGGTTTCTTCTTTATATTGCCCAGCGCCCTTAAAAACTCTGTGTAGCGAGGGATGCAACTTGCCAGTTCGATCAAGGGAATGGTTGCCTCGCAGATACTGAAGGTTTCATATAGCTCTTTGTCGTCCTTCAGCCTTCGAGTATCTTGGAATACCGCATGGAGGGGCGTGATGGGGTGCAACGAGACAAGTGGAAAGGAGTTGAGATGCACATACTTATCATAGGCAGCCTCGAGAGGGTCGGGGGCTGCCGGGGCATTTTCGAGAGGAACGAGCGTCACAGGATCATTTTCGCGATCGTGGCTCTCCTCCTCTTGGTCGCTGAATTCTTCCAGTCCCAAAAAATAATCTTCTTCAGAAAGCACAACGCAGTCTAAAATATCGTCTGGATTACCCATCTCCTCAGTGGGTGAACCGAGGTCAAGGTATACCTCATGCGGTCTCGGAGTTGTCGACTCCTTTGCTTCAAGTTTACTCACCACTTGAGAGATCTGACCAACCTGCCTTTCCAAGTTCTGAATGCTAGCTATTGTAGTTTCTTGGAATTGCAATGAACTCTTACTCAACTTAGCAATGTTCTCATTGAGATTGATGTTGCTCTGCATCAGCATCTTCATCATGTCATCCATAGAAGGTGAAGGATTACCCTGTTGTTGGTTTGGTTCTGGGTAGAACTCTTGGTAGTCATGATCATATGAAGGGTATTGCAGGTTCCCATAACTCGAATTGGGGTGATATCCTCACCCTGGAGTATATGCGTAGGAGTATGGGTCATATCGCGGCTCCTGCTGGAATTGGGGAAATCTATCCATCTCTGTAACAAAATCAAAAAGGAAAAACAAAAATCAATAGCACGGGTGTGTACCGTAAGATAGGTCCACACAATAGTTGACACACAAATCACACACAAAATAGATTATTGCCTCCCCGGCAACGGCGCCAATTTGATAACAGGTTTTCGTCGTGTAAAAACTGCTATGCAAAATATTCAAACAAACCCTAAACCGTAGTCCTAGGTAAGTAAAGGTCGAACCCACAGGGAGGCGGATTCTATCTCAATATGCAAGTTATGCGTCAATCCAAAGTAACCAAAGGGGGGTTTTGTGAGTTTTGTAAGTTCTAAACATGCAAAAGATAAACAAGCTAAAGAGTTGTGAAATCAGTGAAGGGAAAATCACTTAGTCAAACAACATCCACTATTCGTATGACAAGTTGATCATAGATACTCATTCAAAATCTCATGCAATGGTGATTCCAATTCCTTTTCAGATATAACTAATAGCACAACCAGATACTATTAGCACTAACTAATTAAACAACCCTGAAACTATCAAGATTCAGTTTAACAGCAGCCTTACGGATAGGAATATAGTTGGATACAATTCTAGCATAAAACAACCAGCTTTTATCCTAGAATGTAAATCAGTTCTCTTCTGCATAAGACTAGCACAACCAGATACTAGTACGATGCAGTTGCTATTCTGAAATAGATATGCTCAACCAGTAACAATCTAAATCTAGCAATAGATCAATAACGACAAACCCTAGATGCGTCCAAATAGAGATTATCAATATCAATCATAAACAACTTAAGCAAGAGAATAGATAAAAACCATGCAATAGATTAAGAACGAGAATCTCACAACTAAATCCAAACGAAAGCTTCAGCGTCTCACTAAGCCAAGGGGACTTAGTTCTTCATAACGTAGAACGTAAAAAGGGAAATTAGGGTTTCAAGATAATATAGAAGATAGGCAAACAAGCCTTTTTCAACCCTCAAATACTAAAGGAAATAAAATCTGAAATTAACCTAAAACGAATTAATAAAATAATAATAAAATAATAAACAAACAAAAGCAAGGAAATTAATCCCGCATTCTCGGTCCAATCCGTCCAGCAAATCGTCCACGCAGTTGGAGCTCTCGTCCTCTAATTCTCGCGAGCAAACACGGCCCATCACTCTCCAATTGCAGCAGCTCAACACGGCCCAATCACCCACGGCCCACCACGACTTCACGGCTCTTCACCAACAAATCTTCTCGCTGACGTCATGCTGCATCATCCGCTTGAATTCAATTCTCCAGCTTCAAATCTTCGGCTTCAACGCGAGGCGCAATTCTTCATGGGCTTCTTCTCCAATTGGGCCTTCTTCTCGGCCCACTCCATCTGCAGCATCAACACGGTGATGTCATCCGTCTCCAATTCTTCATTCCAGCAAATCATGCTCGCCCATGTCACCATGACGTCACCTCCCGCTGTTCTCTTTCCGCTTCACGGGCCTAATTTCATCCAATTCGATCCCGACAATCACGTGGCTTTTAATTAATTACCAAACTTCGCCCCCACACGTCATGCACATGAATGTGTCTAAATCTATCCGAATGGCACCAATAAAACCTCTAATGACTCTTACTTAAGCCCTACAAAGTAGTGCTTATCACCGTGTCGAGCTTGGAATCCCGTCGTCGTTAGGCTTGTTCCAGATTCATCGCCGAATCTACTCCAGGCAAGTGGCGGTTCGCTCTTGCTCATCGTTCCATATTTACATTAATTATCAGTAGTTTATCTGAGTAATTAATTTGGAATGATTATTATGTTTGTCTGGAAATGGTTTTGTAAACTTTTTGGAAAACTAAAAGATGATATTATAATAGGTTGTATATTTGTTAGAACAACGCTATTATTTATGTTCGCCTTGAGAGCATTTATGTGGATTTATCCCGAACTATTGTTGTGCTAGAACTGTTTAGTTAGCACTAGTGGTTAGGAACGCTATATACCTTATGGGGGTTTAGCTGTTTCTTTATAACTGATACCTGGTGGATTTTCCCCAGTACTTTCTCTCTAGTCATGACCATACCCTTACTCGGGGTTGGCGCACTTCGCTAGTGTCAAATCTTCCAAGGTTCATCCTTTCTATATTTCTTGTGGGGAGGTCTGATATCTCTTGTGAGGAGATCCGATATCTCTCGGGTGGAGGTTTAAAAGCTTATAACGTAATGCTCGTTTTTGGAATTAAATAAGATAAAGTGCCCGAGTGCACACAATTAATATACCTTTGGCGAGTAGTGCAGCTAAGTAAATAGTGCAGCTAGGAAAGCTCGTCTCGACTTTTGATCAGAGTACGTTCTCTTTCCAATCTGGATTCGCTGTATGCGGTGAGGTTGGTTGTGAACCGAAACATCTAAGTCAGCTTTTAAATCATTAATGTATGTTTCTTAAATTGTCCAGATCTTGTCATATTTCCTTAAGACCCATTTCCGTTAGAGTCTTCTTTCGGGTCGATCTCTGTGAAGATTCAGTCTTCCAGAATCTTCTCTTGTGCATACCTCTTGTTGTTTTTCAGTAGGAGTATGAAGGTTGATTATCGTTATCGGCTATTATTCGAGAAACGATGAGTCTAACCTAATACAATTACTTCGAACCTTCTTCTTTGTACCCTTGCATAGTCTATTCAGTAGACTAACCCACGAAAATTGTTCTCTGCATGTGGGCTGGTGTCATCCGTTCGATTCGGCACATCAGATAAAGTGCAGATGCGAAGAGATTAGAATGACTATGAAGACGACGGTGATTTTTGGATGTTTTAATAATTATCTTTTAATCAGGTTGAGATCCTTGGGCAGTTGATCATTACGATCACAACCTTTTTTGTAAGATTTCAAGAAAGACTTCCGCTGTAACTTATTTACTCTGTTATTTGTTTATCAAGACTTCCGTTGTATTTGTTTAAACTCTGTGCTTGTCCTATTCGGGATTGGGATGTAATCCCGAGACTCATGTTGTATATGGATAAGGTTATCATTTTGTATCATTGTATTTCATGATTTGTATTTAAACGGTAAAGCCTTGGGTGATCTCGGTAAGGAACACTGAGGTCACTGGCGGTAATACCTTTCCAAATGGGTTAAGATTTGGGGGTGTTACACGCTCTTCCATAAAATTCAAGGAATTCAGTTTTCTTGCGATATACGTCAATGATATGTTGATGTATAGGAGTGATCATTCGAAAATTGAGTCACTTAAACTTTACCTTGATATAGAGTTTAAAAACAAGGATCTTGGGGAGCTTAGTTACTTCCTAAGCATTGAGTTTACTCTCTACAAAGAGGATATGCTTGTTTGCCATAAAAAGTTCATCCAAGAGATGCTTCATGAATTTTGTTGCACAGATGCCACACCTTTCGTCACTCCACTGGATTTGAATTGCAAGCTTCTTCTCAAATCTAGTGATTTACTTCCAAATCCCACTTCCTACAGGAAATTAGTTGTTAAACTAGATTTCTTAGTTCATAATCGCCTTGACCTTGCCTATATTGTCCAATATCTTATCCAATTCATGCAATCCACTTGCTCCCCTCACATGGAGGCTGAAATCCACACTCTCTGGTACCTTAAAGGTATAACCAGCAAGGCTCTTTACTCAATTCATCCCCATCTTTCAAACTTAAACCTTATTACGATGATGACTGGGCTTCTTGCCCCAACTCTAGACGTTTGGTAAGTGGATATCATTCATTTAGACATGTCATGGAAATTCAAAAAGCATAACATTATATCTCTTTCATCTACTAAGGCTGAATATCATTCATTTAGACATGTCACATGGGAATTAGCTTGGCTCAGTAATCTGTTACATGAGCTTGGGGTGCATGATGTTTCACCCGTTCCTATCAAATGTGACAACTTAGCCGCGATCTATATTGCTCACAATCTCGTTTTTCATGAGAGAACAAAACATATCGAGCTCAACTACCACTTCATTCAAGAAAAAAATGTTTGATGGATTGATCTCCCTTTCACATGTTTCTACTAGATCTAAGCTTGTTGATTCTCTCACCAAAGTGGTACTTGGACTTCATTAGCAGGCTCTCTTCAACAAGTTGGACATGGTAGACACCCCTTCCAACTTGGGGAGGGGGGGGGGGGGTGTTTGGACTAAACCTGGTGCATGTGCACATCAAGCAACAAAGAAGAGGATTAACTCTAAGTAGAGGTTGTTAGAGACTTGTTGGCCGAGATAGTCAAGTCTATTGTATCAAAACAATTGAATCATTCTTGTAATCCGAACACATAATACACAATTGTTTTCTTCTTCCTCTATGTTTTCCTCTCAATATCCTCCATGGATGTTCATCCAAGCTTTCACCTTTCCCCAATTTTTCCAATTGTGTGCGGCCATTCCATTCTCTTTCTATGTCTTAATTTGTCATTTTTTGTTTATAAAAATAGGACCTATTTTTATTTAAAAATTAATTAATTTAGCTAATGTAAGACACTTTAATAAAAGTAGAAGATACATACTTTTATTTTTCATATCCAAAAGTTGAAGATTACGATATAAATAGTTAAAATTTACAAAATGAATCTTAAGTATAAATTAGTATTGTAATTATTACTTTCTAATAAGCAAGCTTCATATATCTAAATATATGTTCACAATCACAATCACAGATAAGTGTCAACTTCATAAATTAGTAAAACATTTATAGTATTAGGAGTAAATACATCATCTCTCTATTAAATAAATGTCTCCTATAAATCATTGACACTTCATGTCCCTTCCTTCGAACGAGTCAGAGTCTTAGCTTGTCGACTCCTTTGACAAAGAGGCTAGTCAAGCCGGTCCCAACCCATTTGTTAAGCAATCGTTGACTCCACACTTTTGTTGCTAGTCCCTCCAAACAAACTACGAAGCTCAACCCCAAAATTTGTTGAATACTTTTGCCCCACTTTGGAAAAATCCTTCGCTCACCACAGCCTAGATTGGATCATAATATGTACAACAAGCAAACAAAGCTCAAGCTTTAAAAAATTACATGTGATTGAGTGACCTTTCTACTTTAGGAAAACAATTAGAAGGTAAATTAGAATGCGGCATGTAAAGCAAAAGCTAGATATACACGACTATTTTGCCAAAATACACACACAGGGGGAATATGATTGGTGTTGTCCTGGCCATGGCTGATGCCACCACCACCACCTTCGGATTCCATTTAATTAAAGGGAGAAATTTGAAAGAAGAAAGGGTAGAGAGGAGATGAGAGGCGGAGAAATTGTCGGCACCACCACCGCAAGAAAGGAGAGGAATAGGAGAGAAGAAGAGGGAGAAGAAGAGACACAATTTTTAACCTATATAGGCACACAGTGGTCGCGTGCCTAAGTTATACGCATGTCATTTAAAAACACGCAAACCATCAAAGTGCTTAGATGGTTTGTGTGCTCTTTATTTTTTTATTTTAAGTAAAAAGAATAGGGACATGAAAATCACCCATGCACTCAGATGGTTTGAGTGCTTTTTTTATATAAAAAAAATGTCACCAGATATTTCTCTATACAATTACGATGGGACGCGTACGCGTTGTGTGTCCGTGTTAAAATGCGCTTATGCAATGTGTATGTGTAACTAATTTGTGTGTATCTAGCAAAAATATGCGTTTGTATATAATCTATATACTATACCGAAACCATAATTATCTCTCATACGTGTCAGCCCGTGAGCTATGTCACGTAGGCAAATCTAAAGGTACAATTAAAATTTTATTATTTCTCAATTTTGATATTTACATATTCTAATTCTTATCTATTTTTTTTTACTAAAATAACTTACCTTAAGTATATGGATACTATCATCTCAAAGATTAATAATATATTTTTACCTTATTAGTTTCTTCTTATTTGTAAATAAAATTATTTATAATATATTTTTACCTTATTAGTTACGTTAATTCTTTAATTTTAATACATAAATTTATATAATTGGTAACATGCAATTGAGTATAATGGGTAATATATGATTTATGATGCAAAAGTGATAATATATATTACAAATATTATAGATTTGTGATATAATTTAACAATTTTTCCTTTTAATGAATCATACATAATTAACGTTTTAACTACTTAAATTTAAACTTATATGTTTTCTTATTCAATTATTTGTATAAAATTCCTATTTTATTTTTTATTTTTATACCAATTTACATATATACTTTCAATTCTAATTACACAAAAATATTATAACCATATGTGTCACAAGATTAACCTCATATGCTAATATTATCCTAAATAAACACATCTTGTCGTGTTGAAACTATAAATACATACGTGTGGGATTTGTTTTCTAGTGGGCAAAAAATTTTAGCATTTGAAACTAGTGTTGTACCCGTGCCTTGTACGGGATTTGTTTATCGTTTTCATATTTATACAAAAATAATTATACGAATCTATATATTTAATTAAAATAAAAATAATTACATGGTGAATGGCAATTAATTAATATAAAAATATGTATAAAGTGAATGACAATGTAAATGAGATGCCGGACATTGAGATATGCTCACTAATTATCAAATTATGAATAACTCCAAGCATGAATCATGCATAAAGCGTATTTATAAACTTATTGCTATATCAATTTTGCAACATAGAATGACAAAATAGGGAAGCATATTTGTTAATCTCAACAATTTGAAGTTGTTTGTTGTTAAGTTAAGTCATCAATAATACGGTGACTCAAAATTTTAAGGTATAATATATGAATAATGGAAAATAAATATACTAATCATTCATTAATCTTATTGTTATAAAACACAATGTTATTTTAGATAACCGATAACATGGTGACTCAAAAATTTGAGGTACAATATATATGTAGTGGAAAATAAATATACTAATCATTTATTATCTTATTGTTAAAATAAACAACAATGTTGTTTTAGATAAATTTAATAAATCTACTAAGCAACTGGTAGAAAAAATATAATATGCATTATTCAACACTAACCAAATAATCAATTGATAAAATATTTTATATGATCAAGTTGTAGCTAAATAATTAATTGGTCAAATACATAGTTCACATTTTACATATACATAGTTACTATTTTCAAAACTATTACCCTATATACATAGTTACCATTTTTGTGAAATATGATTATTTTATATATGTTAAAATTTGAAATATAGATCAATAGTTTTAAAATGATAACTATATATAATAGTATATTATTACTTAAACATAAAAAAGGAAGATAAGATTGATATTAATAGGTAAAAGTAAATGAAGTGAAAAAAGTTGGGGGTGACATCTGATATGTAATTAGGTTTCATAATACTTGTGCATTGCGGGCTAGTGATTTATTATTGTTTTCACATTTAGAAATAATACACATAAACTATTTATTTAATAGATATAAAATATGTATTTAGTTTGTAACAGTGTAAATACAACTATAACTTAAGTATGAAAATATAAATAATTGTATTTTAATAAGAAATTGACACATAACTAACCTTTGTATTTGAAATTAAATCTCTACACCTAGAAAAAAATAGATGCATGTTAAAATAAAAGAAATAATTTGACAGAATAAACTAAGGGAGAATATTAAAAAAAAAAATTGAAAGATAGATGTCACTCGTCATAGCTTTATTATTAGTAAAAAATGATTAAATAATCATCAAACAGGTTGAATAATAACCATTCGACAAATTAAGTGTATTATTTTATTCCTTAGATTTTGCAAACTGAATGATCACAAAGACCATATTGTAGGTTAAACCACCATCAAATGGATGATGTAATTTAGCATAAATATTTCGTAGTGTATGATTGATGACATTATTTCTTAAACAATTTTAAAATAGAGTTAATACTTGGTAGGAATATATTTAATTACGACTATAAATGAAAAATAAAAATTAATTTAAAAGAGAGTAATTGGAGTGGCGTGCAAGTAACATTGTTACTTGTGATATTATGATAAAGAATTAAACTCAACCTATATATATATATATATAATCAGAAGTTCTATATTATTATGACAAAGAGCAAAAGGATAAAGTAGCATATCAAATTTTTAATTAGATTGAATATACATGAACTAAAATCTTTTATATTAATGTACAACCGTCAACATTATTAGTTATAACCATATTAACTCCAATGGTGTGATATATAATATATATTTTATGTAATAAATCAATTACCAACCTAGTATTTTGCTCAAAACAAAAGTAATAATATATATATCATCAACAAATTTACTATACACATAAGACTTTAAGTAAGACAATAAAAAGAAGCTCTTGCTAGATCAAATAATTTTAACCATCAGTAACCTATTTGATACGTGTGATTAATTATAATCCAATGATGTTGATACATAACCGATAGAGGGACAATGTACAAATACAAAATGATTACATGTTTTCCAAGAAAACAATAGTTATTTTGTCCTATAAAATTTATCAGTTATATATTACTCATCGAAGATTACAAATCAGTCGCCTGAAGGTTGATTCTTTTAGTTTCTTTATTAATGTGGTTTGATATGACAATTCAATCACCAATTATATCCAATATACCAATAACAGGGGTGGAGGGAAGTAGGGCCTAGTGAGAGCTGTAACCCCCATACAATTTTTTCAAAAAAACACTATTTTTCAATATCTATCTTTATTTGTGTTAAAAATTTTAAAATTTAGGGTTTATGGACTTGTAAAATTTTAAATTATTATTTTATATATATTTGTTGAAATTATGTAGTAAAAGTAGTATGTAATGATGAAATTTGTTTAAATTATGTAATTTTTTTATCAATTTTGAGCAAAATTTATTTGTTGTTTGCATATAGATTTTCTTTTTTGAAATTGAGGTTTGTTGTAAAAAAAAGAGGGTAGACTTTAAATTGGGATTTTGTGTAAGATAGACGATATACTTTAGTCTTAGGATTTTAGCCCCCACTAGACTAAAATCTTGCGTCCACCCCTAACCCATAACATCTAAAAACATAATATATGACAGAATAAGAAATATGTCAAAAAATAAGTTGATTTTTGAAATAGTAATGGTAGAAAACATTTCATATAAAATATCTATAAAAATACTAACCGATTAGATGATCTTCATTTAATGATTGATCGAGAATTTTATCAGATTAATGAAATTAAATCCATGAATAATACCACGATAAAGAAATAAGCTTGTATTTATGACAAGTGAATTTATAAGACATTTTTAAAAGGTAACAATATAAAGTGTAATAATATTTTCGTAATTATATATTTATGAAATATGATAATTATATTAGGTTAATAGCTTTAAAAATGATTTTTTTTTGAAGTATGGTGGCCAAAATATAATAATCACGTATGGAAGGAAATAGAATAAAATCAAAGCATCATAAAGAATTCACAATGATCCTCTCAATATCAATCAAACAAAATATCAAATATGTTAATTTGTCAATGCTTGAATTTGGAAATTTTGAACTATCACAACCGAGACAATTAAATTAAATTAAATTCAAATATGTAGTGAAATTCATTATAAAAAAAGAATTTGGAACCCTAGCTTCAAAATACTATGCAAAACACCACCTTCCATCTCCTCACATGCTCTTCCTCCTTCTCCATAACGATCTCGTCTTCCAACAACTACATGAAGTTTTTCACTTCATCCTTCGTCAGTGGCGGACGCAGGATTTTCCGGAAGAGGGGCAAAAATGTTCGACAAATTTTAGGGTCGGGTTATGTGGTTTGTTGGAAGGACTAACAAAGTACGGCATTGGTGGTCCAACAAATGAGTTGGGGCCGTTGTGACTAGACTCTTTGCTGAAGAGATCGACGACCTAAATGAATTGGAAAGGAAAATTGTGTGTCAATGATTTATAAGAAGTCTTGAGCAATAGAGAACATGATACAATATGCTCCTAATAAAATAAATATTTCACTAATTTTTAAAGTTGACACTTATTTGTAATATATAACACTTACATATTAGTAAAAAGCTTTCTCATTGAAAATGAATAATTATAATCTATCTATAAATATATAAAGTAGACTAAGGATGTAATTAATGCCTAATAAATATGAAAAATTATCTTTTTTTATTGATCTTTTATTATAAATCACATCTTCTAATGTAGCTATGTTTAAAGACACTCTCTTGATACAAGAGGTCTAGGGTTCAATCCTCATTCTTAACAATTTTGTTTTACTATTTTATCTTTCATTATTTTTTTGTTTATATTAATTAGTTACTCAAATCTTTATATCTATCTATTTATCTATCTATCTATAAATATATAAAATAGACTTTTCTCCATTAATTCCTACAACTAATTAATATACTTTTTCACTAATTTTTTTACTTTCATCTCATCTTAATCTATATACTCCGTATAATATATAAATATAGTATAGACAATAAATGACAATCCCCTAAAACTCACATTCTAAACATACAAAAAAAAATAACACATACCCAAACGACAGTTTAAAAATAAAGACTCTTCCATTTCCTAAATCTAGGATACATCCATGGCACTTAATGTCCATATGCGTAATTCTAGGTAAACTTACATTCAGGACAATCAACAGTCAAAAAAATTAAAACACGAGCAACCGACTATTTTAACATACAGACATGGCAGTAAGTACCCACCTCCATAATCCATCATGAAACTCACATTCATCAAAACAAAAAAGAAAAAAAGAAAAGAAAACAAGCTACGAATGTTTCAATTGTGAGATTGAACAGATTTAAATGATCATGGCTAGAGAAAACGCATAACATTTAAACAATTGTGTCTCTTAACTCAAAAGATACTCCATATATAATTTGCACTCAAATGACTGTTGAAAATAAGGCAATCAATTAGGTTTAAAAAAATGCACAAACGGTTTTCTCTCTTAACTCAAATATACCAAATAAATACTGGTTCTTCCCATCTATTCACTTGGTGTGCCACTACTACAATTGATCTCTCTTATCTTCCTCACTTCTCCCTACACAATCATTGAAATCATGGCTGGAAATACAATAGGAGAAAGAAGATGCATTACACTTAACTAATTGCTTGAAGATGTAAGCTCTGAGATTAAAGTCATGATTTTTCGCAAATGAGATGTTTTCGATTGGCTCGGGACATACAAGTCCACATATCTCCTTCTAGCAAATTATATGGTACATCAATAATTTTAGTTTTCAAGTATTTCATATTTGGGAAATTCATGTTGGTGCCTATGAGTTTAGGGTTATTCCTGTTGGTATCCCACGATTAAGTTTTTTCCGGTTCCCTAAGGTTATGGTTTGTTCGCTTTGTAACCAAACTTTTTCATATTTGCACCATTCTGGTTCGAATTGATCAAATTCAAGTCCACCACTGTGTTCATCGCCCTCAAATTAGTAAGATTTGACTCCTAAAATACTCAAATGCATGTCCGAACCATGTCGATTTGAATTCCAAAGTAACAACTCGTTTTCGACCTTAAGAATTCAAATCAGAATGGTTCGAGTATGGATTTGATTGTTTTAGGAATCAAATCCTACTAAGTTGAGGGTAATAAACATAATGATGAGCTTGGATTTGATCAATTCGAACCAAAAGGATACGGATATGAAAAATTTCGGTTACAAAGCGAACAAACCAAAACCTTAGGGGTACCAATCGAAAAAAACTTAATTGTGGGACACCAACATGAATAATCCTAAACTCAGGGGCACCAACAGGAATTTCCCTTCTTATTTTAATATTGATTTGTATTGTATATGTTTAATAATACAATGAAAATATTTCATTTATTTACTTACACATGACCTCTAGAAACAAAGCAGGTCGTTGGACTATATAAATAAATTTTAGATTTCAATGTTATTCTCCAAATTTCATACATATAAGGTACATAGTTTTTTTTGGAGTCTTTGTTCCAGACACTAATATTCTATTTAATTTGTTTGGGAGTGGCATTCAAGTTTGTACGACTTAGTTTTTGTGCTTTTCTGTTTATATTCATACCTACAAATATATATATGGGGTAATTCCATAATTGATGCCTTCAAACACCAAACATTTAAAAATATGTAAATTTACAAGAATTGCATGTTTAGTGTTGTCACTTCAGTTAATATGGTAAAGACTTTCACCAGTTTGGTTAATTACATCTTATTTTAGCCTATTTTTATATTCCTGGTCATTAGATGAGGAAATACAAAAATTATTAATCTCAGTAAAATTGATTATATGGTTAATACCTTGGACTTCAGGATATATAGTTCTGGTGACAAAATCTTATAGAATTTCTGGTGTTTGGTGTTTTTATATTTAACTTTTTAGGCTATGTGTTTCAGACTTTTACACAAAAAATATAAGTACAAAGAAAATGAAAAAAAAATTACATTATAGTCCAAGAATTTTGTATACTAAATTATAGTATTCTAACATTATTTTGAAGTATAAAGAGTGCATTGTTAATTAATAGTGAAGATTTCTGTGAGGTATTTAAGTTTGATATTTCATCCACATTCAATTTCATACAAACAAATTTACAAATTCTCAATGTAGGAAGATTTCAACAGTATCTCTTCAAAAATATGGTTTGCATATTATAAGTTTTCAATATTATCAACCAAATGCAAGTCCAGTTCCCACTATGACCAAGACAAGTTAATTGGAAATCAATTCTAACGGTTAACAAAAAACCACTGTGAATCCAACCAATAATAAAGGAATGAATAAATTTCAATTAACAAAAAACTATTGAAATGATAACATGGTATCAGTGTCGAATTCACTGTGTAATTATATGGTAAATTACAGAAAACTACCCATTAAAGGGCAAGTTTTACAAAAAAATACAAGAAAATGAAAAAAAAACCGCTTCTAAAATGCCAAGTTTACAGAGAAACATCCCATGTTTGTTTATGGTAACTAAGAATCACCCATGTATGTTAGGAAAATAATTAATCTTTTGTTAAATACATAATTGGAAATATACTGATTTTTGTAAATAAGTCATTCTAAAATAGCTACTCCAAATTGAAAATTTTAGTTATATGTTCAAGAATATGGCATATTACAAGACTTACGGGTGATGAATTTAACTTTCAATTCATATCTACTTTGGTTTCTTAACATATGGATATAACAAAATCACCACGAACAACCAAAGATATGGCTTTACAAAAATTGATAAGTTAGATAAAAATTAGGGTCACCAGTTGTACCATAGATGTTCAATTCACAACAGAGTTAAGAAAGGGTTCAGGAAATTAACATCTCGAGTTACTTGAGACTTAAAGCAAGTAGAACGAAGTGAGTACTGGAACTATTGTCCATCTTCCAACAAAAAATCCTCGCCCTTTTTGGATTTCCCCCCAAATTACGATGAGATTCAGTTGATTAACAACCGTATAACCCAATTTAACCCTCAAAGAAGATAAAATGATTGAAAATTTGTCAATATGATTAAAAGATAAAAAAGTTATACAACCCTGCTCTCCTAACATAATTATAATTAATGATACCTTATATTATATATTAGAAAATATAATCCTCAATGTGAAAAGTGTAATGAAATAAATTCATGTGTAAGGAGTATTAATAATGAATAGTCTTGACAATAGAGTATGTATAGTAGTTGCGCAATATTACTATACATAATCGAATGTGAAAAATATTCATGCTTTAAAACGTTAGTTTCCGGGAATGAAACTATAAAATAAGCACTTACTACTAAGTACTAACACTGAAATAATTTTTTTGACAAAAAAACATTGAAATAATTTTAACAAAATAATAATGTAGTATCGATATATAAGATCATAACAAATTTTTGTTTAGTTTTAATAAAAGATTATTCAATCATAAAAGATAGATATTATTTCATAGTATAAAAGAGTAACCCATATTTATATTTAAACATTTAAGACATGATTGAATATAATACTATTAATAAAAATTGTAATATTGTACTCCCTCCGTCCCAGTTTGTTTGTCCTGTTTTGACCGGACACACTTGCCGAGGCGAGTTTTGTATCGTTAATATCTCTAATTACATAATCCTAAAAATTATAATTTTTTGATATTATCAAAGTATTCATTGAGACGAATCAAATAAAACCCCACATGACTATGTTTTTTCTTATATATTGGAAGAAATCTTAAAGATTCTCTTCAACAATGAACATTGTTCAAAAGTCAAACAAGACAAACATTGTGGGACGGAGGGAGTACCTTAAAGGTGAGTAAGAAAATAGACCCAAAATCACGTTCGTTAAAATTTAAATTGTTAAGGGAAACTATTAGTGTTCTAAAAGAAAATTATGTGATAATTCTGTAGTATACAATATTTAAATATATAAAATATAAATGTAAAAGAACGCACATGATAAATTGCTATAAAAATTTATTCTCATACAATGTTGTAAACAAGGGCAAACAAATAAAGCAATACGTATATTAATAATTTAACCAATCACCAATGGAATGAACGAAATATAGTACACAATTACAAATTTGCATGATAAAATTAAAATATAAATGCACAATGTTGATTAGATGGTACAAATATGCATATGCAAATTACCAATGGAATGAACGAAACATAGTACAAAATTACAAATTTGCATGATAAAATTAAAATATAAATGCACAATCTTGATTACATGGTACAAATATGCATACGCAAATTACAACTTCAAATCAAAATAAACTCATACTAAAATAAATATTTTAAACAAAAAATATTGAAAATAATTTACAAATTCATCACTAGGTTAAAATTTATGCTCAAGATTCATCATGGACAATATCCAGTTTACAATTTAAATATATACTACAAGTAAATATGTAGTAAATTTGATAACATTTATAAGATATTCTGTTAAATAATTTAGAATATTTTATTTTATAATTTTTAATGACAAACATAATTATTTATGTATTTTATCATCTTCTACTTTTTTTGGTGTCTTATATTAACTAAAATTAATTAATTCCTAAATAAAACCCTAGTTATTAAATGGTTTTCTCTATCATTATTAAAAACAAGAATGACTTATTAAAACATCATAATTCATAAGGGAAAAGATGAGCGGGGCCCAAATAAACTAAAAAGAATAAGAAAGAAGAGAGAGCATCAAGTCATGCACATTGGAAAAAATTGAGAGGTGGGGGTAGTAGAATTGAGGACTCGAACACGGGGGATGAAGTTTAAGAAACAGACACCAGGCCAGCTGAGCTAGTGGAGCATTATGTTGTTCACTGGACTCTTACTATGTATTTTTTGTTCTAAGCGGGGGCGGTAGCCCATCCAAGCCCCCGCCTGGATCCGCCACTGTCCTTCGTGTTACTTTTGGAAAGAAGGGTCATTGCAGATCGTGTGCCTTTATTCTTTCGTGTTTAATTATGGAAATAGGATAATATATATAAGTTATATGCTTTTGATTGACATGTTTAGTTTTAAAAATAGAATAATTTTATATATAATTCTTGTGTTTGCCATGTTTAGTTTAGAAAATAGGAGAATCTGATAAATATTTATTATATTGAATTTTAAAAAAATATTGATAAAATGTCATGTGACAGAAAGAATAGGAGGATGCCATGTGGCATAAGGAGAGAGTGAGTTTAATAGAGGGATGTCATGTGGCATAAAGAGAGAGTGAGTTTAATAGAGGGATGTCATATGACTTAGAGGGGTTGTGATTTAATAGATATATAGTAGATTGAATTGTCAAAGGTTTTGCAGACATCAGGAATTGGATAAAAAAATATAATAACAATATGAAATAAAATTAAAATCTTAAATTAGAAAAGATAAACTTAGCTAAAAATATTTAATAAAATCTTAAATAAAAATTACTTTACATATTATGTATACACTGACATAGGAAATAATAATAGGTACATTGCAATTAGTTGGGACTTGGGATCCATATGATATAGAATTATACTTTCCTTAAATTATAAAGTTACGGAATATATGAAAATATATTATAATTATAATTAAGTTAGGTAGTATATTGCAAAAAAGCAAAGTATTTGGCTTAAGTATATATGAAAAATTATGAAGGATAAGGTGATAAATGACAAATAAAATATGCCTACGTGTCATAGCTAACTGAATGATACGTAGGAGAGAGACTTTTGACTTTAGTATTAGTATATAGATTGTATATTTCTTGCACAACTTTACTGAAGATTTAGAATATAGACTTTCACCCAATTGTGTTGTGTCTTTAAATATATGTTTGTAGAAAGACTACAATCCTTATTTATTATTTTTAAAAATCTAATTTTTATTACATTAGCAAACTTTATACATTGAATCCAAAAGATGAATATCATCAATGTAAAAAAGAAAATGAGATTATACGTACACATTAGTCTTTCCTAATATGCATGCTTTTATGTTTCAATTGAATGATATCAAATCTTCCAACTCTAAATTTGGAAATATATATATATGTAAATCAAAAGGTGATGCAATTATTTTCGAAATAATATTAAATAGGTGAAATTTTTTATAATGACATGTGACATATAATAATGTGTTTAATTGTAGGGAGGACATGTGCCTTGATTAGGTTCTACTTTGGTCGATATGTAGTAGATTTGGAGGTTCGGTTTTTGGAAACAAATCATTTGTTTCCAACGCATTTGTTATTGAAATGCAGATTTACTGAATATTCTTTGGTCCGTTTTGGAAAGAATTTATGTTAACAATATTATAGATTTATTTAAGTGCATACAAAATATATGGCAGAGAATATTTTGTGCTATGCTTTGGAAATAATGGATTACAAAAGTATTCGCATGGTATGCATAACTTGTTGATTAGGGCAAATTTTGATTTTATTTGATTTTCAAAATAAAAACGAAAAAAATGATAGCTTGTCGCATGACAAAATTAATGGCGTGATGCCACGTGGCGTTAGAGAGAGTTAGTTTGTTTTGGGGGCGTCACATGGCTGTAACACCCCCGACTTATGTCGGTAGTGCCACACGCCAGTGACCTCAGACGTTAACGCCCAAAGTCACCCCATGCTTTAATCGGAACAATTAAGCTTAAATAATTTTAGTAAACGTTAACGCCCAAAGTCACCCCAGGCTTTAATCTGGACGTGTGCACAACTGCCTACTAAAATTCCCGTTGAATTTATCGTCGATCCGTAGGGTCGGATTCCATCCCAACGACGCACGCAAAACGAGTATCAAGAATAATCCTAATTAGATACGGTAAAAATAACGAAACAAAACTAAAGAAAAAAGGCCTGAGTCGCGGCCGCGGTTAACATGGCCGCGATTGCGCTTTGCTGGGCAAAGCCGCGGTCGCGGTTTCCTGGGCCAAGCCCACGGTCACGGTGGATGGAGCCGCGGTCGCGGGTCTCCATCCCAATGCGAGCTTAGGGCGGCTTCGAAGCCTTACCGACGACACCGGGACGCTAAACCTGCTTCAAGAACGAGTGCACACCACCACCACGATGCAAGGAACACGCAAAATCCACGAGCGACTTCCAACGACTACCAAAACTCCGGCGACGAACAACAACTCTGGTGACAACGATTTGAGAGGGAGAGCGAGATATGGAGAGCTGTAGATGGTGGAAGAGAGGGTGGAAGAGACCCCTATTTATAGGGTTGGAAGGAGCTCAACTCCGGGAAGACCAACCGCTCCACCTCCTCCCACGGCAACGCTCAAGACCACGTGGGAAAAGCCAACCGACGACGTTCGGGAAAGGCGAGGAGGAAGACGAAGAGCAGTGCCGCGATCGCGGTTTGGACTTTTGCCAAACCGCACCCGCGGTTGCATTGCCGCGCCCGCGGCCAATACTGCGTTCGTGGTTTGGCCTTTTGCCAAACCGCGCCTGTGGCTCTCGGGCCTTGATCACGTGTCTCTGAACGTTTCCGATTTTAGCAAGTCTCCACTAATCAGAACCCTTAAGTGTCTTATTAAACGTATATTATTACGTTCAAATGATTCTTACAAAGGACCCAAACATTCCTAACACGTCTCTCTTACAAAACGAAAGTTTTGGAAATTCCACAAATACCCCTACTAAAATTGAGGGTTATTACATTACTACCCCCTTAAAAATAGTTTCGACCCCGAAACTAACACTATCAAGTTAGAAGGATTGATTCCCACATAAACTTCTTCACTTGAGTTTAGTATCCTCAATTATTTCGTACTCAACTTTAATCCTAGGAAAGTTGATCTATTTCCTCAACCATGACATCCATCATATGTCTCGCTTCCATATATTATCTCATGTGCCAACTCTTAATATACTCACGAGATCATGATTACCTTAAAATCATAGTCTCCAAAAATCATCACACGATCTTAATGCACCTTTAAACTTGAGAACACACCCTTTTCTTTTAACCTTGCTCTTTATAAACGACTCTCAAAATTCATACCTTATCTTCCTTAAATTGATATCTTTAAATAATTTTGTCTTCGTAACCTATATCACCAAAGTTGAACTATTTCTTCGATCAAGATTGCACCTACTACATACTGCCTTCGTTCATTACCCTCATTAGAATCGATATATTCATCCACAAGATTATGATTACCTTAATCAGAATATCCATTATAGTCTCCAATATAATCTCGCTATTATGCCCTACTCATCATAAAGATTTTGATATCCTCAAGCAGAAGAATACAATATTTCCTTACCAACTTTCTATCGATGATCAGATCCTCAAAGTACATACATAAAACTCACTTATATCCCAAACTTAGTACTCCCAATTGTCATATCGGCTTACTCTATACATATGCACCTCATCTATCTCATTATTTACCTTAATTAAATTTGGCCCTTATGCCATCTTCTTAACCCAAAATCTTTCCATTAATTAGGCTCTTAACATAAGATCTTTCGGATTCCTTAATCCTTTTTACAATTAACCGCACAACATCTTATTCATGTTTTCCTCAAACATGTTGTTAATTAATCCGTTAGTCACGATTATAATCAATCACCTTATTCATCCAACACGTGTTATAAGATTACCTTAATAGACATAGATCACTTTTTCATCAAGTCCATTTGATAAAATCCATACACTTACGTTATCCCATACTATTAATCCACACAAGTTACAACAAACTTTTACCGACTAAGTTTGTTATTCACCCAAAATTCTTTAAACACTTAATTGTCCTCATACAATTTATCATCCCAAATCAAGCAACCTTTTGCTTTATCGAAATTTAATATTTACCCAAGACATAATCGTCTTAATACTCCTCATATCATTTCCTTAAGAAAGCCTCACAACGAAACCTCAAATAGGTCTTCCAAAAATAATACTTTCACACACTTAGCTCTTCCCAAAAGCTTTTAACACTAGTCCCACAACGTACACACTCGCTTATAAACCCCACAATTATGACTCTTAATTTTAAAGTTTACTCCAGATCGTATTAGAATACGATCATTTTAGAGAAAACGAACTCCTTATGGAATATCTCTCTTATACATTTATTCACTTAAATGTACAGTTTATACAACTCACCCCATATAATGCTCAGAGTATGCACATGAGGAATATCCTCAAACTCCATAAAGCATTACTACACACACCAAATCCTTATAGCAAGGAATCCTTACAACATTAACCTCTCGAGACAATGCTCATGACTTCGAGCAAAGGGAACAAATAATGCCAATACCCAACTTGACATTATTTTAAGAACATAGAGGGCTTCTTACGAATAGTTTCGACCTCGAAACTAGCGCTAACAAGGTAGGGAACAATCACACATGTCCCCACCCAACACTTTCCTTTATGAGTCCAAACAATCTTTATCAACTCGTGACATGTACTACTTTTGGCACTCAAGGATTCTCGTATGGACGAACAACTTGCAAAAGTAACGAATCTAGTAATTTCCGGAACAAGGAAACACTTCTTTATTATTCGAAACATTACAATAAAATGATTGACAGAATGTCAAACAAACAGATTACTAAACTATGGAGACTATCGACACAAGTCATCGCTCCGTATTCATCAAGTGTATAACTCGTGATTTACACTATTCAATTTGATTAAATTTGGCATTCATGCCATCTCTAACTCCAAACTTTTTCCAAAGAAGATTTAACATTCAAATAATTCATCTCTAACTTAAGACCTTTATTTTGCTCAAAATAATCACACAACATTTTATCCCTATTTTCCTCAAGCACGATTTTGATAATTTCTTTAACACGTTTATGATCAATCATTTTATTTTATCCAAAACGTGTCACAAGATCACCTTAATAAATATAAATAACCTTCTCATCAAGCTTAGATGGCAAGAATTTATAAACTTACTTTACCCCGTGTTTTAATCAACACATTTCAAAACAAACCTTTACTGACTGAGTTTATTATTCACCAATAAACACTTAATTTCCCTCACACAATCTATTATCCCAATTAAAGCACACCTTTTTGGCTAACCAAATTTATCATCTACCTCGTATTAAATCCCTTAATAATCCTCATATCATTACATTACTTCCTAGAAACATGTCCTTATAATGTCATTTATCACTTGAGTAAGTTTCTCCAATTAAAACATTTATACACTTAACTCCTTCCAAAAGCTCTAAACCATTAGGCCTATAAAGAATACACCTACTCATAATCATGACGTTTAAATCCTTATATGTTTAAATAATAAACCATTAATCGCATTATATTGCGATCTTCTTAGGGAAAACAACTCTTAGTAATTTCTTCTTTTCCTAACGATTTATTCCCTTAACTGAATAAATTTCAAAACTCACAACTAAGCATTTTGAGCTTTATATTATTTCCGCATACGGTATTCACCACAACTAATGCTCGGAGTATACACATGAGAAATAAGATCTCAAACTCCATAGAGCATTGACTACCCATGTTTATTTCCTTATCAACAAGGAATCCTTATACAACTAACTCACGAGGTAGGACTCATCAACTCGAACGAAGATGACAAATAATGTCAAAATACGACTTGACATTATTCTAAGAATGGAATGAAACTCCAATGAATGGGGATATCCTAGACTTATGTCGGTAGATATATACAAGTAACATTTGTTACCTTACTCCTTAAGCGCACATAAGACAAATCTCTTTATTAAATCTTTTAGTTTATCGAAATCCTCAACATAACCTATTCTTATACTATAACCTTTAAATTTAAGTAAGCTTCCTCCCAATACAATAGCTTCCCAACTTAATCTTCCAAGAAAGAGTTATACCATAAATCTTATAATAAAGTCCTCACATTTAAATTGCTAAAATTTTATATTCTAGAACATCACTCGTTTTAGATTGCAATACCTTAGGGAGAGACATCTCTATATGATTTATAGTTTTCTCAACAATTTATTCACTTAAATGAATAAATTATAAAACTCACAACTAAGTATTTTAAGCTTTTTACTAGCTCACCACATGCACTTTACCACAACAAATGCTCGGAGTATACATGACGTGCTGTCGTTCGTAGCTGTCAAATATAAAACCTCATAAATAAACTAGTATAGTCAATAAGTAAGGGTCGATCCCACATGGAAGGAGCGAAACTAATGGTGGTTGCATGCAAGTCACTAAAAGGGGGGTTTGTAAGTTGGTTGGTCACAATCAAATCAAACACATCAAAGTAGATGAATGAAATATCAAGGAGAGAAAACACTTAGCCAAGTAATGTCCACATAAGTCATCCAACGGTTGTTCCTTGATTATGTCCTATCTTCCTATTCGGTTATTCCTGTCCTGATCTTGGGTAGATTCAAAGATCAACCAAACCTAAGAACCCTTACCAATGAATAACCCTAGCACCACTAGTGATTCAATCCAAAGGCAGCAATGCATATAAGAATTAACCAGGATACACATAACACCTCAACCAGAAGCATTCAACATGTAATCGATTCTCTACATAGATAAATTCCACAGTGGCAGATATAATCTATGCTCGCTACTCGAACTAGAGCGTTAGCCCAACAGTTCCCTAGTATTAGCAATATGAATGAAAGCAATAAACCTAGGTGATCAATCTAGATAAACCAACAAAACATCCAAATAAGAATTTGCGCAAGAGAAAAGATATAACTCAATAGGATAAGATAGATAGGAACAAAACCTCACAACCAGATGAATAAACTTATGCTTCCATTACCGGACTAAGCAAAAGAGGCTTAGCTCCTCATAAACATGATGAACTTCAAAAGTATGAAAAGTGGCAACGATGAAAAAATGAAACTCTAGAATGGCGACCTCTCAAACCTAATGCTAAAGAGAGTATATATAGGGCTTCTAACAAATGACCTATCCCAATAAGAAAAGAAACGGAATAAAATGAGAAAATAAGAAAAGAAAAACAGAAAAGATAGATTTGGGAAAAGTCTGAACTTCCTGCGTTGATGACCAGCGGTCGCGGCCCCTTGTGGCTCCGCGCTCTTCACACTTCTCCGCGCCTGCAGATAATTCTCGACTTGCCCCGAGGAACCGCGATCGCGGCACCCTTGCCCGTAGTCGCGGTTAATGCTCGGCCTTTACTCCTTGGCTTCGCCTCTTAACCTCTCCTCTTCACTTCCTTGGCGTCTTCTCTTGGTGGCTTCCTTCCTCAGTGTCTCCTATGATATCCAAGATAGCTCAAACACTTCCAAAAACACCAAACTTCGCCCCCAAACGCCATACATATGAATGTGTCTAAATCTACCCGAATGGCACCAATAAAACCCTCTAATAACTCTTAGTTAAGCCCTACAAAGTAGTGCTTATCAAACTCCCTCATGCTTAGACCTTTGCTCGTCCTCGAGTAAAATAATAAATAGTCTACTCCTCCAATGCAGCACCCAAGGTCTCAGGAAGAATATCCTCCAACTAAGAGTCACCTAACCCATGCCAAGCTCCTGGCACCAATCTCATTCACAACACATCCACAACTCAACCAGCTTAAAGGGCAAGCAGAGTACTTCCCCCAAGCTTAACCCGTACATCCAATGGTGTGAGTAACCTCTAATCCTAGCCTCCATCTATGACTCCTTATGCCTCCCAGAGTGACCTACCCGACAATCCTTCTTCGACTCCTCTTCTTATGCCGCCCTGTCGGTAAAATGAGATCCTAGAAAACTCTCCTCTTCTTTTCACTCATTTTGCCTAGGAGCCCTTTTGGGTTTTCATCCTAGCCACTCTTTTTTTTTTTCCATAGATGTGCTCACATAAGCTTACATCACTCAGACACCTTCTTACCCCAGCCTAGCGCTGGTCCGGGCCACCTGTTTTTTACCCAAGCCGCCCTTTCGGGTTTTCGACTTGTTCCAGGATTTTTGTTTTTTTTTTGTTTTTTTTTGAAATTGAAATTGAAAATGCTGAAATTCAAAGTACAATGCTAGAAGAGAAATATGTACAAGATAGGTAGTGAATATTTCTACTCCCCCATGCTCAAATCATGCATTGTCCTCAATGTATGAAGGACAAATAAAAAGATAAGGGGAAAAATAGAAGTACAAACTGGGGTGGAGGCCAATGTCCATAGACGTTGAAGAAAGCCTCAGCTCTCCTCTATAGATGAACCACTTGGTCCTCAACGGTAGCGAGGTGGTTGTCCAGGCGGTTGGCGTGGTAGACAAGGTTGACCTCCATGTTGCGCTGCCACTCAGCGCTCCGCCTCTCGTGCTCCTCCAGGCGGGTGTAGATTTGGCGCTCCCCCTCAGCGCTTCTCCTCTCATGCTCCTCTAGCCTCTGGGAGATGCCGCGTTCCCACTCGGCGCTTCTCCGTATCTGTTCATCCTGCCTCAGCTGCAGGTTCGTCATTCTGTCCAAGAGCTGGTCCCAGGGAGCTCCTCCAGAAGCACTACCAGATCCAGATGCCTGGTGAGTGTAGTCAGGATATACAGGAGGGCCCCTGGAACCCGGCGGTGATGGCACATCTCTCTCCATGTCCTCCGCCGCAGTCTCTTCCTCGTTGTCGTCGTCGTCCCCTTCCTCATCGGACGACGATCCCTGCTCCCCGTCGGCATAAAGGTAGAAATCCCTCGCCCTGGGCCCAAAAGGCATCGGACGAGGCAACCTCAGGCGGTGTATGTTGCCGGCCAGGGAGAGCCAGGTGTACTCTCCATCACGGGCCTCCAGCAGATGGGACCTCCGCATGAGCCTGATATTGTATGTGTAGCTCTCGTCGGGGAATTCCCAATGGTCCGCGAGGATCTCGTACTGTCGGGCGATAAGCGTCACCATGCCTCCCATGGAGATCTTGCCGCCCTTCTTCTCTCTCAGTCGTAGGCAGCTGGAGAGAAACAGCTCGACCCAGTCGGGGATGGTGTGGCTCTCTAGTGTCAAACACCAGAGCACTGTAAGGTCCTGCCTGGAGACCTTGTTCACCTCCCCCTGTCCCAGGAAGGTCATGGCTAGCACCTTGTGCGCCAGCCTCAAACAGGGGTGCGTCAGCTTGTAGTTGTACTCGCCGGCGCTAGGGTTGATCACATCCCGGGTCGCACCTTGCCAGAAGAACTCTGGCAAGGCGCCTACAACTTTCCAATCCTCGGTGGGCTCCTCAGTAATGCCAAAAAGGTCCCGCAGACCTTGGTAGGACATCCTTCTTTACCACCCTAACAGGTTGAACGTGATCTCGTCGTCGTGGCGTTCCAGCGTGGCCAGGAACTCCAGGGTCATTTCGTCGGATGTCAGGGCGGACAAGTCAATGAAGTTACCGAGCCCTCCGTGGCTCAGCAACTGGTGAGTGCAGTCCTCCAAACCGAGTTGTGTCAGCATAGGTCGATCGTAGAATTTCGTCTAGACGATCTTCCGCTGGCTGAACGTCTCGAAATAGCGCCGATGCCTCGGGCTCCTCATGTTGGCTACGAAAGCAGACATGGTGGGAATAAGGAGCTAGAAGCACAAAAGGAATACCGGAGGGGCCCGCGATCGTGGGGTGTGGGCCGCGGTCGCGGTTTATGCTCGAATGAAGTCCTCTGGAGAAGAAGGGCCGCGATCGCGGTGCTTGACAGCGGCGATCGCGGTTTCTGGGCTGCAGAAAACTTCAAATAAAAATGGCTTCGGTGGTCCTCGGTGGCGCTACGGTGGTCGCGGGGGCTTCAGGCGATGGTCCGGCGATCGCGGCTCGTGAGGCAATGAGAAATCTGAGGGAAAAATGGAGATCTCACCCAAACGACGTCGCGGTGGCGGGACGATGGTCGCGGGATGATGGTCGCGGGGCTACAGGGTGTCGTCGCGGTGGTCGGAGTCGGAGATCTGAGTGTTTGGAGAGTGAGAGCGTGCGTTGGAGGTGTTGTAAAATGCCTCCGCCACGCCTCACTCTTATAGGCTCGGCGACGAGATACCGCGATCGCGGGGTTAATGCCCTGCAGCGTAATAGTCGGTGTGAGTTACGAGGGTTTGACTGCCTCGGAAAACGCATCGGAAATAAATTCTGTGGGCCAATTTTTTTTTAATTTTTTTGTTTGTTTGTAGAACTAAACTTCGTGGAACACCGTGGTGGAACCGCGATCGCGGGTTGCTGGGGTCGGGGCTCCGTTGCAAAGTTAGTTCTAGTGGCCCACAGAAGAAAGAAAAAGAAAATAACAACTAATGCAACAAAATTAAAAACAGTAACAAATCCTAACGAAAACAAAAGACAAAGATGAGTTCAGCAACTCATACCTCGGGTTGCCTCCCGAGCAGCGCTATAGTTATCATCGTGACACGATGTCCTGCTGTACCTTCTCAACCTGGGTTACCTCCTGCAACCGTACTCTGCACTCTTGAATCTGGGGGATGCTCCTGAATGGACTCCAGCCTGTGCTCTACCTTCCTCCGGTCAAATTCCATGCTTATCGTACCTATGTCCACGTCGATCTTTGTGTTGGAGGTCTTCATGAAAGGCCTCCCTAGCATTACTCGTCCTCCTTGTTTCCCTGTGTTCATGACGAAGAAGTCTGTAGGGAAGACGAGGGTGTCGACGCTCACCAAAACGTCCTTCACAACGCCCTCTGGAATGATGACGGAGTTGTCAGCCAATTGGATGACAATTTCCGTGCTTTCTAGTGGTCCGACATTGAGGGTGTTGTAGACGGACAACGGTAGGACATTGATTGAGGCCCCCAAATCCAGCAATGTCTCGCTGAACTCGGTTTCCCCAATCTTGCAGGGTACGCTAAACATCCCGGGATCTTCACACTTTTTCAGGATCTTCTTTTGCATCACAGCCGAGACATCCTTCTTGACTTTCTCCTTTTTCTTCGACCGCTCCTTTTGCTCCTTCTTGAGCTTGCATAGCTCCCTCAAGAAGTTTGCAAAGCGAGGCATCGTTTTGCTCAATTTGGGAGTCACCTTATAGTTCCTGAATGTCTCGTACATTCCCTTTGTAACACCCCCAGGTCAGTGGTGCTACAGTGCCATAGTCCCGAAGGACTATAAGGCGGGTGAAATAAAAATTTGCGAAGCATAACCCATATATATCAAAAGCAGCACAACGGAAAAATCTATAAAACCTGTCCAAAGTTGAAACCATAATCAACTTAACATATAGAAAGTACTACAATTTACAAACCAAAAACCAATACAACAAGTTCGATCCATACAAGGTCCAAAACCAAAACGACACGCACAACCAAGTCAAAGTCCAAACCAAAAGAGTAAAGCCTTCGACTCCAAACCGACGGTGATCAGGATCCTCCTTGCTGGCGCTAAATCTGCAAAGCCTGATTGACTGGGGGACCCGATACCCTAGCCAACCACAGCACGTAAACCGCAGTTGGTCAGTCTCGTGAAAGACTATGGCAAGATTCCTCAAGCCAAAACAGTTCAAAACCATACATATATCACCAACCAACTCACAACAACGACAACACGCCACACAATATAATATCATAACTATACTTAATCATGTCAACCAACCCATGCCAACCACACGTCAAAACATATACACACACTATCACATACCATTCATTACACATCCTTATCCAACTCTTCACTATACTAACCTCAATCAATCCATCCTCAAACTCATCACAAGCATAAACGAATAAAACGATTCAATCCAACTTCCTCTTCAATACTAATACCTCTAATCCAACTCCATGCACATACACAATCTCTTATTACTGACTTACAACCAAAGTTAACCAATAATACAGAACTCACTACTGCACTTAACACAACAAATTCAATGAACCTTCACATCAACAAACACATAAGCATCAACGAAAATAATCATCACATAATACAATCATAACCAAAATAACGATCCAGGCCAGCCACCCTTCTGGTGCCGCCGGTTTGTCAACCACGACTGCAACTCATACCTTCAAACTCAACTCGTATTGGCCCACACCCTCAAGATGGAAACCAATCTATACACTCAAACAACACAACCAACATTCATAATCCACCAGCTACCAACAATAACCATACCAACAGAAATTCACAACCTTGACCAGTTACAATCAACAACTATAACACACGTAAATTCACAACCACAACCAATGGCCAAAAATGACCCACAACCACAACTAATAACAATCAACGTCCAACATAAACCAATTATCAAACATACAACCAAATTACCAACACAACCACTTAATCAAGTACACAACCAACATTCAACGCATAACCAACACACACAACCACCAACACCTCCAATCCAACCTCCGTCTCCACCACCACATCACCGGGTGAGACAATCAACACACACAACCACCAACACCTCCAATCCAACCTCCGTCTCCACCACCACATCACCGGGTGAGACAATCAACACACTTTCCGGATGGGACTTTCACCATCCAACCCTTGGCCCTTAACGACGTAGGCGTGCACCCTACGCGGTTTGGTGAGACTATCATCACCTAACCCTTCGACCTTCGGGGGTTCATACCCACCGAGGCCCTTAATATAAGGACTTTCACCATTTGCCTCCTGACCATCGGGGTTCACACCCACCGATGCCCTCACATATAAAGAATTTCACCATCGAACAACATTCCACCACCACACCGATACCAATCAAATAAAATCATATACGACAATCAATCAAATATCACATACGGCAAGGGTTAACACATATTCACATACACACACAATCCAACACACACACTCACACATTCAATCCAACACACACATACGATCCACCACACACACACACATTCAATCCAATACACATACACGTGTCAACAGACACTCACACTCAAGCCAACACACACACACACTTGTCAACAGACACTATCAACAACAATCACAAACACATAATCACACCTTAACACACCTCATCGCACATCATTACACATCAACACATTTCACCACATATCAACACATTATCACACACCAACATATATTATCACACATCACAACCAAGCAATTATAGTCAATTCAAACCAATTTAAAATAGCTCAAGAAACCATAATTTAATTATGACATAAGCTAAGCATAAATCAATTATAAAAATATATAAGTTAGGCAAGGATCCTCTTGCCTCAAGTCGAACCACAACGACCCCAGAGGTCTCCAAACCACTCGAACGAACCTGCGAAATCAATCCGAGCAAAACCCTGACGTTAATTAACCCATACCAAGCCATTACTAATAAACCCCCAATTCAAACCCTAAAATCATACCTCCAAATAATTAGGCCAAATCACATCCAAATTCAACCCCAAATTCCATCTCTTAATTAATCCAAAGTTGCTGCACAATATATACCGAAATCAGCCAAATTAAATTTCTGCCCACCGATTTAAACTGAAATCAGCAACAAATCAGTCCACCAATCTCATTTAAAATTGGTCACACACACATATATATATTCAGCCATTCTTCTGAACTTTCAACAAAACCAATTCGAAGACCTCACCTTCCTTGTCGACAACCACTGCGCAGCCACTGAGATCTGACCTTCCCGTCGCCGGAGACGATAACAGCGGCGGACAGTGGCACAACTCAGCAGCCAACGCGGCAGCTCACGACTGCAACAACCACCAGCGAAGTGGACAAGAACAAAAGAGGAAGAAGAGGCAGCGAGCAGCAGCGGCCAGTCGAGCTCCCCGTCGCCGGAACTAAGCCGAACTCCGACGAACCGCAGCAGCTCTCGGCCCTTCAACAACAGTGACCAGAATGCAGCAACCAGTGGCTCACACACAGCAGAACGCAGCAACACCGCGACCTTGCCGGAGAAGAAGGAAGAAGGCGGACGCTGGTGGTCGGGCTCTCCGGAGGAGAATCGAACACGGGAGAGGGTCTCAGCTCAGCGGGAGGTTCACCGAGAGGGAGGAGACGATCCAAAGGGGTTTTTATCCCCAAATTAATTTCATTCCAATTTCCCAAATTTCAGATTTCTCACTTTTTTGTTCCCAAATACTGATTTTAGAAGTCCAAATATTTTATTTACCATTTTGCCATTTCTATAACCTTTGGGGTATTTCATTCTCCCCTCCTTATAGGAGTTTCGTCCTCGAAACTCAGATCAAACAGGTGCGGATAACTGTCTCGCATAACTGATTCCAGTTCTCAAGTCTCTTCTGAATGATAACGATATCTATATCACAATCCTTGATCAATTCTAGCAACCATCTTGTCTCATGATCAACTCTCTCTTATACAATTTGAGATGACGAAAAGCATATGCAATGACTCTCTCATTCTGCATTAGAGCGTAACCCAAACCTTGCTCAGACACATCATTGTAGATGACAACCTTTCTGTTCCATGCAGTAAAACTAATACTGACGCACTAATCAAACACCTCCTGAGTTCTTTGAAACTCTCTCTTGACATTTGCCGTCCCATTCAAAATTCTCAGTCATACACAGATAACCGACATAACCTTTCCTTAACAATTTTACAGCTGTCGCCACACAACAATTCTGTCAGAGTAATTAAGATCATAACCCTCAAACACGTGCACTAAACCCTTATCTATTGTTACAATAACTATCGTCTTCCTACAGTCATACGCACATTCTGTTCCTCAACTCAGCCGAACCCATTGTCGAAAAATCCTACTTTTTCAGATGCAACTGAGTTCTGTGTTCCTTACTACCTCAAGCATCAATAATCTGATCAGAAACATCTATAGCAGTTTCCATAATCAAACACTCATCAACATACTGCTCAATGGTTGCACAACTGAGTCTCACCATCGAGATTCCATCTCGGAACACAACCATATCTGAAAACGCTCTAACTGCCTTCTCATTCTTGACAACTATAGCAGCATACAACTTCTTCATACCCTATCATCAGTTACCAGACTCAACCTCTTGACGATAAGCCCAACGGCCTCATCCTCTACCATACTCATACTCTTTAAATCTCTAGCACGTCCCACTTACTAGGGAATACACCATAAAATTTACTTAACCACATTAAACATTGCATATGAAATTAATCATCAATACTCAACATATAAACATTAGCACAAACATCACAAACGACCAATACTTACTTACCAACACAACTCACTACAGTTGACAGCAAGGATTCCTGATCACCCGATCGTTCACAACAACAACGTATAAAAATTCTCAAGTTGAAAACTCGGAAAGAACACATTTTTTTGAAAAGAGCTCTGATACCAACTTCTGTAACACCCCCAGGTCAGTGGTGCTACAGTGCCATAGTCCCAAAGGACTATAAGGCGGGTGAAATAAAAATTTGCGAAGCATAACCCATATATATCAAAAGCAGCACAGCGGAAAAATCTGTAAAACCTGTCCAAAGTTGAAACCATAATCAACTTAACATATAGAAAGTACTATAATTTACAAACCAAAAACCAATACAACAAGTTCGATCCATACAAGGTCCAAAACCAAAACGACACGCACAACCAAGTCAAAGTCCAAACCAAAAGAGTAAAGCCTTCGACTCCAAACCGACGGTGATCAGGATCCTCCTTACTGGCGCTAAATCTGTAAAGCCTGATTGACTGGGGGACCCGATACCCCAGCCAACCACGGCACGTAAACCGCAGTTGGTCAGTCTCGTGAAAGACTATGGCAAGATTCCTCAAGCCAAAATAGTTCAAAACCATACATATATCACCAACCAACTCACAACAACGACAACACGCCACACAATATAATATCATAACTATACTTAATCATGTCAACCAACCCATGCCAACCACACGTCAAAACATATACACACACTATCACATACCATTCATTACACATCCTTATCCAACTCTTCACTATACTAACCTCAATCAATCCATCCTCAAACTCATCACAAGCATAAACGAATAAAACGATTCAATCCAACTTCCTCTTCAATACTAATACCTCCAATCCAACTCCATGCACATACACAATCTCTTATTACTGACTTACAACCAAAGTTAACCAATAATACAGAACTCACTACTGCACTTAACACAACAAATTCAATGAACCTTCACATCAACAAACACATAAGCATCAACGAAAATAATCATCACATAATACAATCATAACCAAAATAACGATCCAGGCCAGCCACCCTTCTGGTGCCGCCGGTTTGTCAACCACGACTGCAACTCATACCTTCAAACTCAACTCGTATTGGCCCACACCCTCAAGATGGAAACCAATCTATACACTCAAACAACACAACCAACATTCATAATCCACCAGCTACCAACAATAACCATACCAACAGAAATTCACAACCTTGACCAGTTACAATCAACAACTATAACACACGTAAATTCACAACCACAACCAATGGCCAACAATGACCCACAACCACAACTAATAACAATCAATGTCCAACATAAACCAATTATCAAACATACAACCAAATTACCAACACAACCACTTAATCAAGTACACAACCAACATTCAACACATAACCAACACACACAACCACCAACACCTCCAATCCAACCTCCGTCTCCACCACCACATCACCGGGTGAGACAATCAACACACACAACCACCAACACCTCCAATCCAACCTCCGTCTCCACCACCACATCACCGGGTGAGACAATCAACACACACTTTCCGGATGGGACTTTCACCATCCAACCCTTGGCCCTTAACGACGTAGGCGTGCACCCTACGCGGTTTGGTGAGACTATCATCACCTGACCCTTCGACCTTCGGGGGTTCATACCCACCGAGGCTGTAAATATAAGGACTTTTACCATTTGCCTCCTGACCATCGGGGTTCACACCCACCGAGGCCCTCACATATAAGGAATTTCACCATCGAACAACATTCCACCACCACTCCGATACCAATCAAATAAAATCATATACGACAATCAATCAAATATCACATACAGCAAAGGTTAACACATATTCACATACACACACAATCCAACACACACACTCACACATTCAATCCAACACACACATACGATCCACCACACACACACATATTCAATCCAATACACATACACGTGTCAACAGACACTCACACTCAAGCCAACACACACACACACACACACACACACACACACACACACGTGTCAACAGACACTATCAACAACAATCACAAACACATAATCACACCTTAACACACCTCATCGCACATCATCACACATCAACACATTTCACCACATATCAACACATATCACCACATATCAACACATTATCACACACCAACACATATTATCACACATCACAACCAAGCAATTATAGTCAATTCAAACCAGTTTAAAATAGCTCAAGCAACCATAATTTAATTATGACATAAGCTAAGCATAAATCAATTATAAAAATATATAAGTTAGGCAAGGATCCTCTTGCCTCAAGTCGAACCACAACGACCCCAGAGGTCTCCAAACCACTCGAACGAACCTGTGAAATCAATCCGAGCAAAACCCTGGCGTTAATTAACCCATACCAAGCCATTACTAATAAACCCCCAATTCAAACCCTAAAATCATACCTCCAAATAATTAGGCCAAATCACATCCAAATTCAACCCCAAATTCCATCTCTTAATTAATCCAAAGTTGCTGCACAATATATACCGAAATCAGCCAAATTAAATTTCTGCCCACCGATTTAAACTGAAATCAGCAACAAATCAGTCCACCGATCTCATTTAAAATTGGTCACACACACATATATGTATTCAACCATTCTTCTGAACTTTCAACAAAACCAATTCGAAGACCTCACCTTCCTTGTCGACAACCACTGCACAGCCACCGGGATCTGACCTTCCCGTCGTCGGAGACGATAACATCGGTGGACAGCGGCACAACTCAGTAGCCAACGCGGCAGCTCACGACTGCAACAACCACCAGCGAAGTGGACAAGAACAAAAGAGGAAGAAGAGGCAGCGAGCAGCAGTGGCCAGTCGAGCTCCCCGTCGCCGGAACTAAGCCGAACTCCGACGAACCGCAACAGCTCTAGACGCAGCAGCTCTCGGCCCTTCAGCAGCAGCGACCAGAACGCAGCAACTAGCGGCTCACACAGCAGAACGCATCAACACCGCGACCTTGCCGGAGAAGAAGGAAGAAGGCGGACGCTGGTGGTCGGGCTCTCCGGAGGAGAATCGAACACGGGAGAGGGTCTCAACTCAGCGGGAGGTTCACCGAGAGGGAGGAGACGATCCAAAGGGGTTTTCATCCCCAAATTAATTTCATTCCAATTTCCCAAATTTCAGATTTCTCACTTTTTTGTTCCCAAATACTGATTTTAGAAGTCCAAATATTTTATTTACCATTTTGCCATTTCTATAACCTTTGGGGTATTTCACCCTTCAGTCCTTCAATGGGTTTGTCATCTTCTAGCGCATCAGGGAATGTCACTGGGATGTCAAAATATCCCTCCGGGTAGACATACCGCGTCATAAATGTAAGTGAAGATGGCCCATTTTCTGAAGTTTGATCGCAGTTTTCACCCCGCGATCGCGGTTCTTGCACTGGGGCCCCGCGGTCGCGGCTATCCTGCCCGCGATCGCGCTTAATCGGCGCATCTTGCCCATTCTCTTGCTCAACAAACCCGCGATCGCGGCAAATTGCCCGTGGTCGCGGTTCATCCTCGTACTTCTCGGTTGACAGCTTTTCTTCTTCATGCTCCCATCTGGGCCTTGACGTCATGGAGTTGACATTTTGCCTCGGATTTATCTCAGTTTGAGATGGGAGTGCTCGTGACTCTCTAGCTTCAAGCTTGCTAACCGCTTGGGAGATCTGCCCCACCTGCTTCTCTAAGTTCTGTATGCTGGACTTGGTCTCGTGTTGAAACTGAACCATGTTTTGCTGCATGGTTCCCACGGTATGCGTCAGCGTAGTCATATGCTGCGCCAGTGTGTTGACCTGGTCCTCAAGATTGGTGGTGCGGGGAGCTCCCTGCCCTTGCGGTCTTTGATCTGTTTGGCCTCTGAACTGCTGGCCTCCTTGAAACTGCCTCTGGGGGTATTGCTGCTGTTGCTGGTATTGCTGAGGGGGTCTTGGTAGGAACTCAGGTGGGTTCTTCATGTTCTGCGTGTTCCCGTACCTTAAATTCGGGTGATCTCTCCACCCGGGATTATAGGTACTGGAATAGGGGTCGTACCGTGGTCTTTGTTGGTACCCCCCAACAGCATTGACTTGCTCAGTGGACTCCTCGTGGAGTGTAGGACATGCGTCAGTTGCATGCGAAGTAGCATAGCAAAATTCACACTCCTTGACCCTCTGCGGTCCTTCCTTCCTCATCAAAACCTTGATCATCTCCTTCATTTCGCTCATGTCTTTCACCATAGATGGGGGAGCATGATCACTTGTAGTGGCTTTCACTGCCTGGGCGCTCGCCCTCTTACTGAATTGCCTTGAGCCTTCCGACAACTCGCTGAATATCTCAAATGCTCTGGCATGTGTCTTGTTCAGTATGTTGCCTCCACATGCCGCATTCACCATTCGTCGCTCTTCATCCAGCAATCCCCCATATAGGTATAAGACCAAATCTTGGTCTGAATACCCGTGGTAAGGACAGCTGGAGCACAACCTCTTGAAACGCTCATAGTACTCGTAGAGCGTCTCTGTCCCATGCTGCTCTATGTTGCTCAGGTTGCGCTTGAGACTGTTCAACTTTGTTGCTGGAAAGTACTTCTCTAGAAACGCCTTCTTCATCTTTCCCCAGGTATTGATGCTACCTGGGGTGAGGTAGTAAAACCATTCGTTGGCTGAATCCTTAAGCGAGAAAGGAAAAGCCCTCAACTTGATTTGGTCCTCCGTTACGTTGTGTGGCTTCATGGAGGTACACACGGCGTGAAACTCCGAGAGATGCTTGTTTGGGTCCTCTCCACTTAGCCCATGGAACTGGGGCAAAAGATGGATAAGCCTAGACTTGAGCTCAAAGTTCACTCCCGCTGGGAGCTCAGGGAACTCTATGGCCAGTGGCTGCTGCTCCAAGTTAGGAGTAGTCAACTGCCTCAACGTGGGTGGATTGTCAACCATCACTTCTTCTTCGTCGATCTCTTCCTGCAGTATCGCTCTAGGTGGATCGGCCAAAATCGTTGCTGCCCTCCGATTCTCCCTCAATGTCCGCTCAATCTCTGAATCAATAGCTAAAGGTGGAGAGTCAGCAGTACGGGTGTGGACCATAAGATAGGTCCACACACACAAGCAAACACACAAAAATCACACAAAAATTTCGAAACACACACAAAGCACACAAAAACACCAAAAGCTCAAAACTTGTCTTCCCCGGCAACGGCGCCAAATTTGACGTGCTGTCGTTCGTAGCTGTCAAATATAAAACCTCACAAATAAACTAGTATAGTCAGTAAGTAAGGGTCGATCCCACAGGGAAAGAGCGAAACTAATGGTGGTTGCATGCAAGTCACTAAAAGGGGGGGTTTGTAAGTTGGTTGGTCACAATCAAATCAAACACAACAAAGTAGATGAATGAAATATCAAGGAGAGAAAACACTTAGCCAAGTAATGTCCACATAAGTCATCCAACGGTTGTTCCTTGATTATGTCCTATCTTCCTATTCGGTTATTCTTGTCCTGATCTTAGGTAGATTCAAAGATCAACCAAACCTAAGAACCCTTACCAATGAATAACCCTAGTACCACTAGTGATTCAATCCAAAGGCAGCAATGCATATAAGAATTAACCAGGATACACATAACACCTCAACCAGAAGCATTCAACATGTAATCAATTCTCTACATAGATAAATTCCACAGTGGCAGATATAATCTATGCTCGCTACTCGAACTAGAGCATTAGCCCAACAGTTCCCTAGTATTAGCAATATGAATGAAAGCAATAAACCTAGGTGATCAATCTAGATAAACCAACAAAACATCCAAATAAGAATTTGCGCAAGCGAAAAGATATAACTCAATAGGATAAGATAGATAGAAACAAAACCTCACAACCAGATGAATAAACTTATGCTTCCATTACCGGACTAAGCAAAAGAGGCTTAGCTCCTCATAAACATGATGAACTTCAAAAGTATGAAAAGTGGCAACGATGAAAAAATGAAACTCTAGAATGACGACCTCTCAAACCTAATGCTAAAGAGAGTATATATATAGGGCTTTTAACAAATGACCTAGCCCAATAAGAAAAGAAACGGAATAAAATGAGAAAATAAGAAAAGAAAAACAGAAAAGATAGATTTGGGAAAAGTCCAAACTTCCTGCATTGATGACCCGCGATCGCGGCCCATGGACCGCGATCGCGGCCCCTTGTGGCTCCGCGCTCTTCACACTTCTCCGCGCCTGCAGATAATTCTCGACTTGCCCCGAGGAACCGCGATCGCGACACCCTTGCCCGCGGTCGCGGTTAATGCTCGACCTTTACTCCTTGGCTTCGCCTCCTAACCTCTCCTCTTCACTTCTTTGGCGTCTTCTCTTGGTGGCTTCCTTCCTCAGTGTCTCCTATGATATCCAAGATAGCTCAAACACTTCCAAAAACACCAAACTTCGCCCCCAAACGCCATACATATGAATGTGTCTAAATCTACCCGAATGGAACCAATAAAACCCTCTAATAACTCTTAGTTAAGCCCTACAAAGTAGTGCTTATCAATACACACGAGAAATATTTCTCAACTCCATAGAGCATTAACCACACACACCCACAATTCCTTATGAATAAGGAATTTCGACAAAACTAAACTCACGAGACAACGCTCGACAACTCGACTGGAAGAGAATATAATGTCAATACCCAACTTGACTTCAGAATTTTCAAACTTATACGTGACCCTTCAATCACTATGTTATGATACGAATTACAAGGGTCCAAACCAATAATTTTATATTAGTTTGACTGACCCTCCCTCATTAACCTTAAAACGATCTTATTCTCTTCCTTGAGAATGGATCAATTAGGAGAAATGTCAATATGTAAATGACATTAAACCTAAGAAAATATGATATCCCTAAGAATGGATCTAAGGAATAAGTAACAAAACCGAAGCCTGCAGAAGTTTGAAAACACGCTCTAAAATACTTTAAATCACACTTTAAGTTAACTCTTCATTCCCTTATCGTTTTACAATACCAATTATTTATAAACTTAATACTTTTATAATTAAATTACCAGCATCATCCCTTTTTAAAATTCATAAGACTACAACCACTTTCAAAACTGCACTTTAAAATTATTAAATGAATTTAACTTTCTCGCTTAAACACAATTTATATATAAACTAAAATATTATAAGTCTCTTTTATATTTAGAACACAAAGTTATCATCTCTTTAAGTACCTTTAACAACTCTCAAAACTACACGTTTAAAATAATAGAAATTTAATTTCAACCGTTATAACGTTACTTTAATAAGGACTATAACAATTAACGTCCTAATAGTTAAACCATTATTTTAAATTACATTCTAAGAGGTCATAAAACTTTAAATTTAATACTAATATTTAAACTCTCGAAATTCCAAGAATAAAATAATTTAAAAAAATAGTTTCGAAATTAATTTTCGAAAATTCTCAAACCTAACAATAGGCCAAGAATTTTAAAACCATTGCTCTGATACCATAATTGTAACACCCCCGACTTATATCGGTAGTGTCACACGCCAGTGCCCTCAGACGTTAACACCCAAAGTCACCCCAGGCTTTAATCGGAACAATTAAGCTTAAATAATTACATAAATATTGAATAACAAAAGAATAATCAGCGGAAGACATTTTAAATGAATAAACTCAACCTTTTATTAAGATTCCTCCCGTAAAATGAGAAGGACGGTTTTACAACAAAGTATAATGACAGCGGAAGACTTTTAAATTACAGCGGAAGACTCTTCAAAAGTAGTCCTAATTACATTTCAAATTAAACATATACGTCTTGAAAACATTACTTCTTAAAACACAACTTCAATTGCAAGCTTTATCTTCGATTGGTTACTTTAAATCGCCATGGACCAACCACTGATGTGCCGTATAGGACGGATGACATCATCCAACCATGTAAGGAATAAACCCGGTTGGTTAGTCTAATGAAAGACTATGCAAGGGTGAAAACAAAATGGTTCTAGTGATCGTAACCGTTTACTATCATTGTTCCTCGAATAATAACCGAAGGAACGATACATAACCCGGAACTTTCACGAAATGGTAGAAAAAGATATGCAACGAAAAGAAGACTCCAACGGAATTGAGTCTTATAGGAAAAATATGAAGAATTATTTGGGAACGTTAAGTTTTCACACAAGTTTATAAAACACGACCTTGATTATTTGGGTCCACGACCAACCTCACCGCATAATGCGAATCCAGATTGGAAAAAGGACTTACTATAACAAGAGTCCGGGCGGTTTCCACGTTGTACTCCTCGCCCGAGGGTATATTAATTATGTGCATAAAAGCACTTATCTTATTTACTTCCAAAACGTACATTCAACGTTAAAGCTTTTAATCACAACAATCTCGCAATGAGATATATAATATGGGACGAATCCCGAAGATTGGCACTAGCTAAGTGCACCACCACCTATATTCGGATAGGGGTAGGTCATGACCAAAGGCATTAGGGAAATAATCATCCTAACGTAAAGTTATAAAGAAACGACTAAACCTCGTAAGGAAATAGTGTTCCTACGAATACTCGTGCTAAACTAGCATTTAAGTTCACATATAAATCCACACCAAAATCCATTACAGTGATATCATATAAAACTATATAATAGCATTGTCTCTAGCAATATATACAACCTATCATAAATTCATATAATACATTGTTCTATTAAATATGTTCCCAAACAGAAAACAACAACTTTATCCCATCTTAATTAACAATCAAATAATTGATAATCAAGGAAAACATGGAATAATGAGCAAGAGCGAACCGTCACTTGTCTTTAGTTTAGACGAACGAATGTCGGATCGAGGGTTCGGGAATCTGGACGTGTGCACAGCTACCTACTAAAATTCCCGTTGAATTTATCGTCGATCCGTAGGGTCGGATTCCATCCCAACGACGCACGCAAAACGAGTATCAAGAATAATCCTAATTAGATACGGTAAAAATAACGAAACAAAACTAAGGAAAAAGGCCTGAGCCGCGGTTAACATGGCCGCGATCGCGCTTTGCTGGGCAAAGCCACGGTTGCGGTTTCCTGGGCCAAGCCCGCGGTCGCGGTGGATGGAGATGCGGTCGTGGGTCTCCATCCCGACGCGAGCTTAGGGCGGCTTCGAAGCCTACCGATGACACCGGGACGCTAAACCTGCTTCAAGAACGAGTGCACACCACCACCACGATGCAAGGAACACGCAAAAGTCACGAGTGACTTCCGACGACCACCAAAACTCCGGCGACAAAAAACAACTCCGGCGACAACGATTTGAGAGGGAGAGCGAGATATGGAGAGCTACAGATGGTGGAAGAGAGGGTGGAGGAGACCCCTATTTATAGGGTTGGAAGGAGCTCAACTCCGGGAAGACCAACCGCTCCACCTCCTCCACTGGCAACGCTCAAGACCACATGGGAAAAGCCAACCGACGACGTTCGGGAAAGGCGAGGAGGAAGACGAAGAGCAGTGCCGCAATCGCGGTTTGGCCTTTTGCCAAATCGCGCCCGCGGTTGCATTGCCGCGCCCGCGGCCAATACTCCGTCCGCGGTTTGGCCTTTTGCCAAACCGCGCCTGTGGCTCTCGGGCCTTGATCACGGGTCTCTGAACGTTTCCGATTTTAGCAAGTCTCCACTAATCAGAACCCTTAAGTGTCTTATTAAACGTATATTATTACGTTCAAATGATTCTTACAAAGGACCCAAACATTCCTAACACGTCTCCCTTACAAAACGAAAGTTTTGAAAATTTCACAAATACCCCTACTAAAATTGAGGGTTATTACAGTGGCGTAGTAAATTGATGTGTTGTTGATATACTGTACGGATATTCATTTTCCATGAAATTAAACATATATCTGAAAATGATAGTGTATAATATAGATATCATTACATCAATAATACAAAACGTATAACTATCTAAAACTACTAGAAATCGGAGCCCCGTGCTTTTTTATGTTTGTTGTGGGCTCATTGGGTTGGTGATTGGATCTGCGGTATGTCATTGTCGTTAGTTGGGACTGAGGGTGACCTAAATTGATGTGTTGTTGAGTTTATGTGGGAGATTTGGCTGGTTTGGCACTTGAGGGTCATTTGAGATTTGTGTCTTTTGTTGTGTACATAAATTTGCATAAAGAACTGCCAATGATTTAGGATTAGCAGTAATGTTTGGTTGTGTACATAATGATATGATGCTTGATTATATTTCTTTGGTTTGAGAACCCAGAAAGCTATTGTCTTGTATCAACCTTTACCTATATGGAAAGCTCCATTTTGGGGACAATGGAAAAAGCTTTGGGAGTGAAACCTAATATTGGAATCCTCTACAATAATGCACCCGTTTCAAAGAGCACGTTGCTCCTCATGAGAGCTGGCAAATGAAGCAACTGAGGAATATCCAAAGCCCCAAACCCTGCAACAATAGAAGCCGTTTTGGTTAAGCCAAGGAAGCTATTCTTCTAGAGCTATTTGAATTCCTGAGCACCTAAGGACCCTCAAAGCGCATGTTTGAATTAAATATTGTTTTCTCGTACCTCATGTTTGCCAGATTGTTTGATATGCACTTAATGCTTTCCAATGGTGCCAAATGTCTAGTATCATGTGGTGCTAGACCTGGAACATGAGGAAATATATTTGAGCAAGCTATAGTAAAAGCGTTATAACATGCTGGTCATAGTGCGCACCAAGAAAGCGTTTTATGACGTTATAATTCTGCGTGCTAATCATTTCCTACATGTTTATAGATTTTAGCGGGTTTGGTCTTATTTTAAATAGTGGGTTGTAGTACTTACATTCATTTTGGTGACCAAGTTGTTGAATGCCTCTCTGAAAACTATATTCCGTGTGTAGTTAGTCGGCTCTTTCCCCGTTTGTAGTAACAATATACTGAGTCCTTGTGGGTCTGTCACTCGAGAAATTACCACATAGAGCTGGCTGTGGTAGAAAACTAGCCTTGGTAAATACAATCCCACATGCTTTAGTGATTGCCCCTGACTTTTATTGATAGTCATAGCATAGCAAGCTTTGAGTGGGAATTGACGACGTTTCATTACGAATGGCCATTTTGATTGGGTGGTGCTTAGTATTATCCTAGGAATTAGGACTTTATTTCCTACGCGCATGCCCGTTATAATCTCATCCTCAACAACCCACTCCCCCAAATGCGTAATGATGAGACGGGTGTCGTTGCACAGTCCTTGTGAAGGGTTGACATTCCTTAGAAGCATCACCGACAACCCTTCCTTCAGTTCAAGTGCGTGTGGTGGGATTCCAGTAATTTAGTATCCATGTTATTTTCATTAGTTGTTGATTTTACAACTTATTAGGCATAGAGTATGGAAATGTAAGCGCAATGTACCGGGGAAATCTTGGTTGTTTAAGAATTTGGATGGGTACAAATGCTCTTGTTCAGCCACATCGGTAGATGCCTTGCAAATCTCATCAGTGCTTTTGTATGTCTTTATTTTTCCGTGTAGACGTTTGAACATATAACTGTTTATCTGATCTGCATCTTCATTTAAGGGGGTCAGTATAGCTCTGTCTTGGAGGTATGACGGGTTGGTTTCATTTGCTATGAAATCTGGAAAGACTTTGTCAATTAGCTGCTCAATCGGATTTTCCCCTGGTGCAATTATGAACTCTTGTGGGATCTTAGTCCATGTTTCTTCCTCTTCATTGTCTAGCGCTATTGCTTCAGCATTTCCATCCCCGATCTTTTGAATCCAGTTGTTGAATTGTTGTTTGTGGATGTCAATCTCGCCATTGGCCCGTTGGTCATTCACCCTCATGCTCTTTGTTAACGTGAGCACTTGACAATGGCTCCAAATAGGTGAGTTGCTGATGCAAGCTTGAACGATGTCTTGTCGTTTCCCTTTGCTAATTACTAGTAGTATTTGCCTGAAATCTCCTCCTAGTAGTACCGTTATACCGCCAAACAGCTTGTGTTTGTTGTTGGCTTGTTTGATGCTTTGGATGTCTTGCAATGTTCTGTTCAATGCCTCGAATGCATTTCTATGAGTCATTGGAGCTTCATCCCAAATAATCAGTTTGACTTCATGCATCAGTTGTGCTAATTGAGTATTTTGTTTAATACCACATGTATTATTATCAAGCAGCTCGATTGGGATTAGAAACCTGCTGTGGGTTGTCCGACCGCTTGGTAATAGAAGGGAAGCAATACTTGTGGGGAGCAAAAGTGTTAGAGGTGAGCATAATTGAATATGCGGGGTATCTTATTTTGTATATGAAGGTAACATTTAACCACCAGGTACTTAACGACATTGTAATGTTATTATTACGGATCTACAACGGGTGTAATAGAATTAGCATGCTGTGTTTTTTGCATGTATTTTTCGTTGCTAAGAAATGGAGTAGGTATGAAAATATTACCGGAGTAAGCGAACGTAGCTCAGTACTTACCCGACGATGCTATGGCAAGGACGATGTTCCCTTGTGATCTTATACGGGCCATTATTGTCTTGTAGAGATAAATTTTCCATGTTCCTCCTGCCCCATAAATGAAGAAGAACTCTCCGGGTTACTTATTCACTGCATTGATTACCTTGCCGTAGATTGCTTTTTGATCCGCGTTCAGTGAATGGTACATGGTTGCATGCAGCTAGAGGTGTCAAATGGGTCGGGTTCGGGTTTAAGCGTACCGAGTCGGGTCATTTACGGGTCGGTTCGATTGCAAGTCAAAATTTGCGGGTCGATTGTAGGTCGGATCATTGCGGGTCAGGTATGGGTTCGGGTTAACCCAGCGAGTCGAGAGCGCCTTGTCAAAATTTTATAAATTGAATATTAAAATAATATTTTAATTAAAACACAAAAATAATAAATCAAAAAAATTATTATTATATAATATTTTAATAATAAAATATATCATAATATTTAATATAGAAAATATTAAACACATTTGTATTGACCCAACCCAGAAATTTCAAAGTCGAACGGGTCGGGTCACTTTTGACCCAATACTTTTCGGGTCGGGTCTCAACCCAAAAAACATGGGTCGGGTCGGGTCAAATTTTGACAGCTCTACATGCAGCTCTTCCATTTTTTTGGCATTGTGGGAGAGTTCTTCTCTAATAAGTCGATTGTCCATTGCGGTGAATAGTTGCTTATCTGGCATCGGTATTCCCGGGTAGTCAATCAGTGTTTTTCCATTTTTTTCAATGAGCTCTTCAATGTCAAGCAAGCAGTAGCTCTAAGAGCGTTCCTTGCCTGTCAGAACTTGCGGTGAGTAATTGCTTATCTGGCATTGGTCTTGCTATTTGGGAATTAGTGAGAGATTGTGCTAAGAGTTTTAATGTGTAATACTTGCGATTTTTTTAATATAGTTATGTATGAAATGATTAATTTCAAGTTTGACAATCATGATTTTTGAAACGGGCCTTTAACAAAGGCCACCACAAGGCCTTCACAATTAAGCCCAGCAGACCATTGCACAATGCACTCAAATTTTAAATAGTAAAATGATTTCTTGCTGGTAAGAAATTCAATTAAGAAGTTCATGCTAAGCGTACGGAATAAGCTGTTGTTTTTTAATTTTTAGTTTTTTCCTTTTTAGAAAGATTTAAATACATTCCTTATCTTTGTTTATGATGCCATGTTTTTTAAGAATAGAAAATATTTTCTTTTTTATTGAACAAAAACCCTGAAATTTTGTATTTTTTATTCACTATATTTTCAAAATAACCTAAATTGCGGGTCATGAATTATTCGTACAAATTATATTGTAACAAATTGAGAAACTGGGGTAGGATGGTTGCCTGAGCATTCTAGGTTTAGTTAAACTCTCAGCCGCCTCCCTCGCCGGATCTTCACCGTCGCTGATGTTGGTGAGATCGGCTCTCAATCTCCCTCCTGCTTAACGCCGAACAGATAAAGTGAGAGCGCAGAGATGGTGGCGCCTTCGTTGTCGATCGTGAACGTCTACCCGCTTTCAAGCTACTCCTTCGGTACCAAGGAGCCCAAGATGGAGAAAGACACTTCCGTCGCCGATCGTCTTGCTCGCATCAAAGTCAAGTTCGTTACTCTCTTTCTCTCTCTGAGAAAACATTTCTGATTTGATTGAAGCTGTGTAAAGATCTAATCTCTGTCTCCTTATTAATATTTTTGTCCCAAGAACGTGTATTTTGCCTCATGAATTTTCATTTGGAGGCTCTGCTTATGATGGAGGATGCTCGCTTTATCCTACACCGTGTGAGTTTTTTCCTTGAAAAATAATGTTCCTCTCTAGGGGTTGTGGATTACGGCTTGCGGATGTTCAAAGGATTTCTCTATTCGATGTGAGAGTTTTATCTTGAAGATCGTCCATCGAGGCTGGTTGAGGTAGTTTCAACTTTTTGGGGGTGAGTGTCGAAATAGAAAGAGGGCCCTTTTGTCCTGAAATTCCCCTTATTTCGGGTTGTATACCAGCTAGAGGGATCTGGGCATGGTATTCTCTGGTTTCTTTCTCCTGTGGGAGTCAGGAAGTATAGGGGTTTTAGGGAGTGTGAGTTGGCTTTCGCTGTGGAATGGAAGTTATGGTACTTAAAGGAAGTGGTCTTCAGCAGGAAAGAGGATGATGGTGTAGTTGGTTCAAAGGTGTAGTTTTTGGGTGGATGACTGGATCAGGCATTCTGGATAGCAAATGCGTTGCGGGAGAGAGGTGGGAGGGGAATGGGAAGGCTTACAGCTAAATGTTGTTGATGTGTGGTTGTGTATTCGGACTTGGGTAACAGATAGTTCAGGATTTGTTTTAGCTTGTTGTTGTAATAGAGGGGATGGCTGGTTCAGGACTCATGTGGGGGGGGGGGGGGGGGGGCATTGGTGTTTAGAGAGGCATGGATTTGACTGTGAGTAGTGTAGACATTGAGATAGATAGATTAGAGACAGTGCGCCATTTTTAGAGTAGTGATCTACAAATGGTGAACTTTGCTTTCATAGTTTTTTATTGTAGGATTTTACATGCTTTAATAGTTTCTTGTCTTCATGTCATTGTTTTGGGGTCGAGAATAGGATAGCACATGGTTAGAGAAATAGTCTACGCATGTTTGTCATTATAAGGTTTGGATTAAGTAGTATCTTGATTGTGTTGCTCATGATGTAATGTTGCTATCGATTTGTCATTTTGTCTTGAGGAATAGTTTCCTGAGTAAAAAAATGTAGTTTGTACTTGTTTTGAGATGCTGGACACTGTAGCTAAATCTTTGAATATCTAGAAAAAATATGCTTGTACTCTTCATAGTTGACATGAGTGTTCCCTTGTAAGCTCTGATGGAATTAGATGACTATAAGTATTTTACTGCTATTACCGTGTGTTTTCCTTCTCTTTGTGTAATTTAGCTCACATGTCCTGTAGAATACTGATAGAGTTTATTACTTTACTATTTTGCTCACCTCTGTAACATCCTGGTTTGTGTAAATTTTATGAGACAAATGAATTTTGTTTCCTGATTTTGACCAACTGAAGATTAAGCAGAATTTAATTGAAGTATCACTTACCTATGAGGAACCTAGAACCATTGTGCTCGATATCCTGTATGGGGACCAATTGGAGCGGATATTTCTCAAATCCTTTCGGAGAGCAGTCAAGATGTCTGACAACAGTATTGCCCTCTAAGTGGACTACAAATGCATCACCGTTGCGGAGACAATACGTTGGCTTTGGTGGCGCAACGGTAAAGCGGTTAATGTTGTAAACTTCGCCTACCAAAAGCTTGCCCGTGAAACAATGGCTGATGTTCACCCTGACCACGCAGTGAATAGCACCTCCCTGACATACAAGACGAATAAGGTAAGCTCTAAAGCCATCAAAAAAGGTGGGGGGAAGGGGGCAAAGGCAATTTGTTAATACCTTATGGTCGGCCAAGATGTAATCGGTGCTTATATAATGTTTCTGCAAGGTCGTGACATCCCACATGCTGATCACCATAGCCCTGACAGTGCAATCCATCCCTTCAGCCAGCTCAGAAAAGGGGACATACGAACAAGCCAGGAAATCATCGATCGCTTTAGTTGGCCCCTTTTCAGGGGCTTTTTTGGAGGAGCCGGAGGTGGAGGTTTTTTTGGAAGAACCTGAAGCCATTTCAATCTTTGTGTCGGGGGATATTGCTTTTATACGGTGGCTCTAATGCAAGGGTGCTTCACATTTATAGGGAGGTAGAAGCAGGTAACATGGGCTATCAATTTGTGGGTTAATTTGAATTTATGGGTTATTTTGCTCACCTCTGTAACATTCTCGTTAACTTTGGTTTGAAACAGCCACATATTGTAACGACCAATTTAATTTGTGCTTTAAATTTGAAACACCCATATACTGTAACGTGGGCTATTAATTTGTGGGTTAATTTGAATTTGTGGGTTATTTTGCTCACCTCTGTAGCATCCTCGTTAACTTTGTTTTGAAACAGCCACATATTGTGACGACCAATTTAATTTGTGTTTTAAATTTGTAAATGCTTGAAACATTCCATGATTGGACGTTGTACAATTAGCAGGAAAAGACAATTACAAATGAGAGAATTGTTTAATTTGAAATATGTATTTAATATGCCATTAATTTCAAGTCCATTTTCACTCTATTTTCTCAACCTTTTCACTTAGGACAAATTTATACTCCCTCCGTCCCTAAATATTTGTCTCAATTAGCCACTATTTATAATTGAAGAGAATCTTTAAGATTTATTCTAATATATAAGAAAAAATATAGTCATGTGAGGTCTTGTTTGATTCGTCTCAAATATTTTGATAATATCAAAAAATTATAATTTTTAGGATTATGTATTAGAGATATTAACGATATAAAATTTATCTCAATAATTGTGTCATTTTCCTATGGGACAAACAAAAGGGACCAGATGGACTAGTATATTGATGATTGATTGATTCCAAAGAATTAGCTTGACGTTGTTATCCAAGGTGGGGAAAGGACAGATAATGAGAGAAGCCAGAGGGGCATTCAACAGAGAAAAGTGGGATTTGGGGCCGTCCATGTTTAAAAATTGTGTGGCTCCTTGTTGTTTTTTCTTCTTTACGAACTTCCCTCTTTTTCAAAATCTCCGCTTTCCATTTGTGATATCTTTTTTTGGGTCTCCAGCTAGCGAAGGCAAAGGCAAATCCGCAGCGATTTCGCTTCATTCCTGTACGGTTTACAGAAGAACAGTCGGATAGTACTAGCGCCGTGAAAACACCGTTGAAGAATCAGAGGAGTACTCAATTTTCATCCAGTCTCTTATGAAAGGTAAAAAGGAATAAACCCAGAAACAAGGAAGGAAGAAGATCATGGCTTCATGATCAAGTTGCTTCCTTTCATCACGATCTCACTCCCCAAAGAGCCAAAAGGGTAACTCTCTTTAATTCTTTGCACTTTGTAGTTGTTTCAAAGCATTCCGTTTGTGGGTTTTTGATTCCTTCTCAATGGTGATTGTGGACTGTTTGAATTGTGTAAAATGTAGGGATTTGGATTATTTGGCTCTCAAAAGGGGGTTAATTGTAGATTATAGAATCAGTGAGATTGGGATAAAATTGTTGGTTTTGCAATGGGTGCATCTTCTGATAATCTTAATGGGCTGGCTCTGGCCGTATCTTCAAGTGTCTTCATCGGCTCTAGCTTTATCATCAAGAAAAAGGGTCTTATGAAATCCAGGAATCATGGAGTAAGACCAGGTTTGCATCTTTTTCACTTTCCTCGTTCAATTCTTTTGTTCATCGCATGTTGTTGTTCCATTGGATTTGTTTCATAGTTCATACACGAAATGATTCTGCTGTCATTTATGTTGAGAAAATGCAGCCTCTAAGTATAAAAGATTATGGTAATAAACAATGTGTATTACTGTGGTTTGGCCATTGCTTAGGCCTACTATCCACTGTCAAAAGAAGAAAATGCAAGTGTAGAGAGAAAATTGTCTGTCCACAGGAGCTAGAAGATGTTAAACACACTCACATCCAAGAATTACATCACACACACTCACTCACGTGCATTCACTTGCCTCTCCCCTTGGATCCCGGTTTGTCACTTCTTGGCTGCGTCTCTCACACTGGAATGCCCCTGCTCATCTTCACCACCCCTATTTAGTAATGAGCAAAGGAAAGCTTTTCAATGAGTAGAAATGCTCACAATTTAGTTCCAAGTGTGAACACTATCACTTTACAATTTTCTGTGCATATCATGAATGCACCAAAAGCACATGCAGTTTCCACCAATTAATTCATAATTTAGAATCTGAAGTAATGCACCAACAATATTATGTAATTTATTTTATATAGTTTACTTATTAATGAATGAGAAACTTATGGTGACTTTCTATTACTTTGAGTTTTTCAGGGTCTGGAGGGTACTCTTACTTGCGAGAACCTTGGTGGTGGGCTGGGATGATTACAAGTAAGTTTTTTTTATTCATTGTGCTTCTATGTGAGCTTATCTGGCATTGTTTGTAGATTTTAGCAAATACAAGTATATTTGTCTAGCATCGCATTGCAGAAGGCAACTGATGAGACTCTACCGTTGGGTTTTTTGGGTCGATTTTGCAACTTATGGTTGAGAGTTTTTCCTGCTAGTAAATATGTGGATGCTGATATGAACATGAAGCATTTGATGTTAATTAAGAAATGACTGATATCCAGAACAAGGGAATGCCCACTTTTTTACTAGTGTAGGATGTTTAGTTCAGTTTTATGCTTTTTCAGTTGGTATCTAAACTTGAAGTATGAATATCTGATGTCAATAAAGAAAATGATGATCCACAATAATGCCAGTGCAGTTCCCTCTTTTGATTTACATTGTTTTTTGTCTTTAGAAAGCATGTTCTATACTCCAGTTGGCTATAGAGGCACTTCTAAACATGTAGGATTTGAAATCCATCTTCAGAAAGGATTTTAAGAATGAATGTGTTTACTAAGCTTCTTAGGTTATTTCCCTGTCTTTCTCTTATGGTTCAATCAATGTTCATTCTTTCCCACGGTTTCACAGTGATTCTTGGGGAGGTAGCCAACTTTGCCGCTTATGCCTTTGCACCTGCAATTCTCGTAACTCCCCTAGGGGCCTTGAGCATCATTTTCAGGTATGACTAACACAATCTTGCCATTAAATTCAGCATCAATGTTTACTTCTAAGGAAAGTCAAAGAGCTTCTTCATTGCAGTGCAGTTCTAGCACATTTCATTTTGAAGGAGAAGTTGCACATATTTGGCGTACTTGGATGTGTCCTCTGTGTTGTTGGATCTACCGTCATTGTTCTTCATGCTCCACATGAGAGACCTATTGTGTCGGTTAAGCAAGTATGGCGACTAGCTACACAGCCAGGTAAGTTAAGCAACAACATAGAACATCTTAACATACTTCCAGGTTTTCTGAATTCCCCTTATGTTTTCATATTGAACTCTGAGAAATAAGTATACGTGTGTGCTTCTTCATGTACTGATGTCCATTTGGCCTAAAAATTATTTCATTTATGAGCTCCTTTGCTGCAGGTTTTCTTGTGTTTGCTTCTCTGGTCATGATCGCGGTGTTGATACTCATATTTTACTTTGTGCCTCGCTATGGGCATACCCATCTGATTGTGTATGTCGGAATATGCTCACTTCTCGGATGTCTTACGGTATCATTTCTCAATTTCGAATATTTATTTTACAATCGGTGCAGATTTCAATTTTCAGTGTTTCACAAAACTAAAGGCAATTCTTGTGGAAACAGCTTTACGTGTTTTGTATAGGAAGACCAAACTGAAAACTCACACTAATATCCAGGAGAAACTTATAAGTGTTGAATTCTGATTCCTGCTCATACTCCTTGTAGGTTATGAGTGTTAAGGCACTGAGCATTGCATTGAAGCTCACATTTGAAGGATCATTTCAGTTTAAGTACTTCCAGTCATGGTTCTTTACTCTAGTTGTTGCCATCTTTTGCGTCTTGCAGATTATCTATTTGAATAAGGTACCTAACAAGATATCCTATTATCTTTCTTCTCGTACTATATTAACTCGTTCGTGCAATCGATGTAAAATACACCACCCACCATCTCGACTCTTAGGGTGTTTACAAAAACACAAACTTGTGTCACATTATCTCACTTTTGCCAATAAATGGTTGCGTGTGAAGTAGAAAACTTAGACATGATCTTTACATTAAGGAGTCTGGTCAGGTGTTAACTCAGTTAGTGCTCTATAAAACGCATAACTTATAAGCATAAACATCCGGCTTTAGACCGGGTAGCCATTGAGGAGTCTTGACTCCAAGGTTGAGATAGCCCAATTTTTTTTCATATTGCAGTATACATGGTTTTTTGGGGGATTCAGATTCTGCTTGAGACTATATTATTTGGTCACTCGAACTCTAGACCTAAGAGATCTATAGAGATTCCATAGCTTAATTGTTGTAGGAAATGATCTTTGCAGGCGCTAGACTTATTCAACACTGCTGTGGTCTCTCCGGTCTACTATGTCATGTTCACGTCACTCACCATACTCGCGAGCATGATCATGTTTAAGGTAACTGGTCTTTCACCTCTATGTGCTCCGTCAAGTCACAATTGTTCTTTTCCTACTGGGCCTATGTTTTTCTGCTTCAAATCATATCTTTCGCCGGCAATGATTCAGGACTGGGCTACTCAAAACGGCTCACAAATTGCTACAGAGCTGTGTGGTTTCGTGACAATCCTGTCCGGCACGTTCCTTCTCCACAAGACAAAGGACATGGGAGGCAGCCCTCAGCCTAGCTCATCTGCGCCAAACGCAACCTCAAACTGCAACAATGACCCAAACCCGGATCCGGATTCATGTTGAACTTTTCTTAGTGGTTTAGTTTCACATCTGCACTCAGTAAAATGCAAGTTGAGAATCATGTGATGATGGTAAAGAAAGAATAGTTGTTAAGGCGGGGTTTCGCTTGCATAGTTTAATTAATGAAGGGGATTGAGAGCTTGTGAATATTGTTTTGGACAGGGTTGGGATAATTAATTTTATATTCTTTTTCCATTGCGGGAGAAACTGTTTTTTGTCACATTACCGAGAACGCAGATCTACCATTGACTAAGAATGTTGTTTATATGTGCGACAAACTCTTTCATCACGTTGGAGATATTTGTCCTATCTTCAAGATAAATATGTTATTTTTTTAATATCTTTTTAAAGACGTCGGATCATATGCGGAGCCTCCAATTCATGCTCCATGCGGATCAGATCTGGACCGTCCATCGCGTTTCATCGTGTGGTCCACAAGCGCCCTTGAATTTTACAACAGAACGGACTCGTAGGGGTAAAAATGTAATTTTATCATTCATCCCTTTCGTCTCCGCTGCTTCCTCTTTCGACCACGCAATTTCGCTCCCAAATCTCCATTGTTCCAACCCTTAATTTCATTCGGTTTCCTTGTTTTTCCACTTGATTCAGCGCTCGATTCGATTAAGAAAGTGATAATATGTGATTTTGGTTGCATCCCGCACCTCGATTCTCTGAACCGTCATGGATTCGAGTAAGTACAATCTCGATTTGCCCTATATTGTTTGTGTTCGTTTTTTTTCTTCTTGTTTTAATTCTTCCTTCTTCTATGTAATGTTCTTGTCCTTTGTTTGTGATTGATTCCTCGTTTCGATTTCACACAAAATACCTCGTTTTGATTTGTCCCTATAATCCATTTGTTGAAACTTTGAAAAAATTAGGTTTTTTGTCTTCGTTTGCTTTATTTTCGTTGGTGTTGTTCTTCAAATTCTTCATGCCTTCTCTACTGTTTTTTTGTGTTGTTTCTTTTGTGCCTTCTACATTCTTTGTCTTGTGCTTGGTTGTACCAGTGGATTCCATTCATGTTAAATACAAAGAAGCAGTACAACATTGTTATTCTAAACTCATGAACCTACCGTTTGTTACATATGAACTCGTCTTCATTCCCTTATGAACCTATTACTAATACGATGTCTCTTGTTCTCAGTGTCTTCATGTGCCTCTATTGCACCTAGTTGTGCTCTATCTCATGGCTCTAGTTGTCCTAGTTCCAATGACATGCCATTATATCAAGGTAATTCAAGTGCTCACTACGAGACCCGCTTATCTCAAGGGCCGGGGTTCGATTTACTATGTTCCAGTTTGCGCCGACAATGTCAAACCAGTCATAGGGATGCAGTTTAGTACGGTCTTATGTGTGGTTGTTGGAAAATTTCAAAGAAGTTATGGTACACGAGCCAAGGATTATTGTGACGGACCAAGATGCGCCCATGAAGGCTTGGAAAAATTCAAGGAAGTTATCAGCTTTGCATGTGGGATATCATGAGAAAAGTACCGAGAAAGACGAAATATAGGGGATGTGTTTCGGAGCAAGTTCAACAACACCATTTGGAGCCATGATCTGGAACCAGTAGAGTTCGAGGCGCGATGGGCGACCTTGTTGGACAAATACCCATTGCTAAATCGGAAGTGGTTCAACGAAATGTTTGTGATTTGCCACTAATGGATCCCAACTTACTTCAGAGACATCAAGTTTGGTGGTTTGGTCAAGACCACGTCCATTTGAGTTCGCAAACAGTTATTTCGAACACTTTACATATAGATATTACCGTCTTGTTGAGTTGGTGATGCATTTCGGTATCGTAATGGACACTCAGAGACACAATCATAAAAAGTTGAACCATGAATGTTTGACCATGTTCCCATAGCTGAAGACGTCGTTGAGTTTGGAGAAGCACGCTTCTAAGGTGTACACGTTATCTATGTTCTTACAACTTCATAAGGACATTTGATGCTTGCTACTCGTGTTGCATGGTCACCATATCCAACATCAATGGTACGAAAGTATATGGCATCAAGGAAGGCGATTTAAAAAGAAGTGGAGGTGGAGCATTTGGTAACGGACGACAACTTCTCATATAGATGTAGGATGTTCCAACAAATTGGATTGTCTTGTCGTCACCTGATTTTTGTATTCATAAACTTTGGTTTGGATAGGATCCCGTCCAAATACGTACTCTCGTGTTGGACAAAGGATGCTGTAACATCCCAGGCCAAGCTACCCCAGCCACCAAGCCGCCCAGCCACCCAACGGTGCCGGCGCCGGTACTGGTGCCGCCTGGTTGTCCAAGGGCATGCAACCCACACACCCAACCCTTCCCCCATTTAAATGGGTAGGTTGTTGTCCACGGGGATCGAACCCGGGACCTTTAGATACAAGGGCAATGCCTTACCACTTGTATCACCAATTGTGTTGCAGCGCACAATTGGTGATACAAGTGGTAAGGCATTGCCCTTGTATCTAAAGGTCCCGGGTTCGATCCCCGTGGACAACAACCTACCCATTTAAATGGGGGAAGGGTTGGGTGTGTGGGTTGCATGCCCTTGGACAACCAGGCGGCACCAGTACCGGCGCCGGCACCGTTGGGTGGCTGGGCGGCTGGGGTAGCTTGGCCTGGGATGTTACAAAAAAGTACACTTTTATGTGAGTGCTCAAGCCACGGGCCTAGCCCAACATGAGACACTCCATGAGCCGCAGCCCATGTACCCCAACCCATCCTTGGGGGCTACTCCAAATTAAATGAAAGCCATTAGCCAAGAGGTTGTTGGTGAGAGTCGAACACGCGACCTCTCCACCCTTTATCCACTCCCCACAAGGAGTGAATACCAATTGTGCTGCAGCGCAATTGGTATCCACTCCTTGCGGGGAGGGGATAAAGCGGAGAGGTCTCGAGTTCGAGCGCTCCCAACAACCTCTTGGAAATGACTTTTATTAATTTGGAGTAGCCAACAAGGAAGGGTTGGGGTACATGGGTTGCGGCCCATGCGAGTGTCTCATGTTGGGCTAGGCCCGTGGCTTGAGCACTCACATAAAAGTGTACTTTTTTGTAACATCCCAGGCCAAGCTACCCCAGCCACCAAGCCGCCCAGCCACCCAACGGTGCCGGCACCGGTACTGGTGCCGCCTGGTTGTCCAAGGGCATGCAACCCACACACCCAACCCTTCCCCCATTTAAATGTGTAGGTTGTTGTCCACGGGGATCGAACCCGAGACCTTTAGATACAAGGGCAATGCCTTACCACTTGTATCACCAATTGTGCGCTGTAACACAATTGGTGATACAAGTGGTAAGGCATTGCCCTTGTATCTAAAGGTATCGGGTTCGATCCCCGTGGACAACAACCTACCCATTTAAATGGGGGAAGGGTTGGGTGTGTGGGTTGCATGCCCTTGGACAACCAGGCGGCACCAGTACCGGCGCCGGTACCGTTGGGTGGCTGGGCGGCTTGGTGGCTGGGGTAGCTTGGCCTGGGATGTTACAGATGCCACCATAACTCTGATTTCCACAATCGATGATAGCGTTGTCAATCAGTGTGTGGCCATGGAAGAAAGGGAGGTGCTAATGAATGAGTTGATTTCTTGTGTTGGGCTTTTAGAAGACAAGTTGAAGCATCTGAAACAATTCTCATCCCTTTTGAAGGAGAAAAAGGCGCCTTTTTTGAGTGTGTGCGAGAATTGTTCTAGAGGTAGGACGTCGAACTTGCAGAACCTGGAGCGATACGTAGGAGTTGAAATCCCTTCTAAGGTTAACATTGTCAGGTTACGTAGGGCTTATAAATTACAATGTCAGGCTACGTGGCTTGACATATATATCAAACCCGATTTTCCATTTCTACTCCTTCCTTGGCGGTCTAGGGTTTAGGGTTTATGGTTATTAGGTTGTATGATGATGTATTCACTGTTTTTTCTTGAATGAGATATTGGAGTTTATGAGATCATTTTGTTGTGCTTGATCTTGTCGTCTCTCTTTGTCGTTTATATGTAGTGCCTCGTTAATTACTCTTTTCTCCCTCTACCCCCAACCCGCGAGCAGACAAGAGGGTAATTGGTTGAGTGAACGTTTTTAGGACTGAGTAAACGCATGTTGTCCCCTCGGCCCTTTTCTCGAAATCACTTGTCGCCCGCATTCCGCAGGGAGTTATATTTGGCAATTAGTGAACTCACCTTTCGTCTTTCGCGGGCTTCCATTTCCACATGTCGCCTTCTCGTGCTGCTTTTTATCAGAGTTTCTTTCTGCACTCCGTGGACCTCGTGTATTGCTTTCTTGTGTTGCTTTTATTTAGAATTGATTTTTGCCCTCAGCGGGTAATGTGTTGCTTTAACGCGCTGTTTTTTAACAGAATTGCTCTCCTCCCTCCGGGGGCCTACGTGTGTCTATTAAACGCATTGCTTTTTGTTGAATTCCTTAGGTTTTGATGGTAACACACATTCAACTGATATGGGTACTAAGTGTTTCAGGAACAAAGATAGTTATCTCAGGGAACCATTGCAGCGAAGGATCGCAGAGGGAACAAAGCTCTGTTCATGTGCTTTGTTACCTCTCAAGGAACAACAGTGACGAACAAGATCAAAGCTGCGAATGGAAGGAAGAAATTCAGCGTGCTGAATTATGGAAACAAATCATGTAACGCATGCGGTAAAGGATTGAAGACTTCGGCTCCAAGAATCAAGCCGGATCGAGAAGATATGGAGAGAGAAGAAGCCCGATCGTGTTATCTTAGTAGATCTTTCCTAAGATAAGATAATTGGAGAGAGGGAATTATATCTTATCCGGTTATATTAATTTAAGGAATCTTTTCCTTAATTAATATAGACGGTTGAGATATTATTCCTTCAACCAAATCATATCTTCTTGTTACCTTATTTGGAGAAATCTTATCTTGTTACAATTAGGGTTTAGCCAAGTTGTATTTAATAGAAGTGTGGATTCATTTCTATGTAACCACGACGACGGAAAACTGAGAGAACAAAAAAAAAGGGAGAAAGAAAAGAAGTGAGGTGTGTGTAAGTCTTTGAGGGTTGAGTTCGATTCATCGTTGTAGAAGAGTCTTCGAGTCTAGCTGGTTGTTTAAAGGTCGAAGTCCAGGATACAAGTGTAATCGAACAAGAAATCAATAAGACAAGTACACGCTTCAAAATCCTCTCAAGCGGTAGCTTGAAGGTAGTGGTTTTTCCTTGAGAAGCTAGTTTTGCTAATCAGGGTTTCCACTATACATCGTGAGTTCGTTCGTTATCTTTCTTGCTATATTAAATCCGCTGCAACTTCTGTGGGAACAAAGCCTTTGTTCCCTCAGACGTAACTATAACGATCCAACAATTGGTATCAGAGCCTGGTGCTCTAGATTGTTTTCGTTTTAGATTTTGCAGGAAAGATGTCGTCAGGAAATGCCTTGGATGGAGACTCTCGAGAAGGTGATGTAGATATGGTTCTCATCACTCAAGCCATGAAGAAGATATGGTCTCGAAGCAAATGCATTAAGGGTTCGGTCATGGTTCACAATGACATGAAGGAGGTTGTCTGCTTCCACTGTCATGACAACGGACACTTCGCCAAAAACTGCATCAACAAAGCGGCAGGTTCTCCTCAGAACTGGAAAGAGGAACAAGCAAAGGGCGCGAAGTGGGGTGACTACAACTCAGATGATGAAGCATCTCCTCTCTCAAAGGATATTTGTTTGATGAGCTCAAAAGATCACAACATATCAGAAGATGGTGCTCATAAATCCGAGGAGGAAGCAAGGAAAGGCTCTTGGCACCTTGACAGTGCGTGCTCGAGTCACATGACAGGGAACAGTGAGTGGTTCACCTCTCTTCAGCCAGCCTCTGGGGCATCGATAACTTTTGGAAACAAAAGTAAGGGTGAGGTTTGTGGTATCGGTAAAGTAAGACTCTCTAAATACATCACTATGAATAACGTAAATCTAGTGAATAATCTCAAATTTGACATGTTTAGTGTGGCTCAACTATGCCAAAACAGAAAAAATAGAGTAGTATTTACCACCGATGATTGTCATGTTGAATGTCTAAGTATAGGGAAAATCTTACTCAAAGGGATCTGCGACAACAACGTTTACAAGGTCGACCCTGCTTTCATCCCTGACAAGGACCTTTGTCTGTCATCTATTGCTGGGACAACAGACTTGTGGCACAAACGCTTTGGACATGCTATCCTTCAACTCCTTTCCAAACTTCACAGACAAGAGCTGGTGAACGGTCTCCCTAAGGTTGAAGCTATGAGAAATGATGTGTGTGATGCATGCATCAAAGGAAAACAAGCCAGATCCTCTTTCAAGTCAAAAAGGGATGTAAGTACTACTCGTCCTCTGGAATTAGTCCACATGGATCTTTGTGGGCCAATGCGCACGAAGAGCCGTGGGGGAAATGCATATGTCTTTGTTATTGTTGATGACTATTCCAGGTACACATGGACTCTATTTATCTCACCAAAGGATGAAGTGCTCGCTGAGTTTGAGTCATGGCTTAAGGCAGCAGAAAGGAGCATTGAACATTCCTTGGGGTCTATTCGCACTGATCATGGAACAGAATTCGAGAACTCTCAGTTCCTATCCCTCTGTAGGAATAGAGGTATTAACCACAACTTCTCTGCTCCCAGGACCCCTCAGCAAAACGGGGTTGTGGGAAGGAAGAACAGGACTCTGGAAGACATGACGCGTACCCTCCTCATCTCAAGTGGTCTTCCTAGGAAATTTTGGGCATAAGCTCTGAATGCTGCTTGTTACGTTCTGAATAGAGCAACTATTCGTCCTCTCCTGAACAAAACTGCCTATGAGCTTCTTAAGGGAAGGAAACCTAATGTGTCTCATTTGCGCACATTTGGTTGCAAGTGCTTCGTCCACAACAACGGGAAAGATTCTCTTGGGAAGTTCGATCCCAGGAGTGATGAAGGAACTTTTGTAGGATACTCTCAGCAAAGCAAGGCTTACAAAGTATGTAACACCCCCAAATTTAACCCCATTTGAAAGTGTTACTGCCGATGACCCCAGACGTAAACCCCGAAGTCACCCCAGGCTTTTCCGACGTCATAACTGACTTAAAACACAGTTATAATACTAAAATCATAACTTTTATTAAACCACATGGTCGCGGAATTACACGATTCCAAAAACGACCCAATAATCAGAAATACAACAGCGAAAGTCTTTAACAAAATACAAAATAGCACAGCGGAAAACTTGTAAACAAAGCGACAAAACAACTTGTCGAAAACACCGTTCATCTTCATAGTCGCTCTAGCCTTCTCGGATCTGCATGTGCCGAAACAGACGGACGACACCCCCATGACGTTACAGAAATATAAAAATACAAGAGTTAGTCTAATGAATAGACTAAGCAAGGGCTTCACCAATAATTCACACAAACACATCACAAGTAGTTCCACATATCACAAATCACATCATAAGCAGTTCCACATATCACAAATCACATCACAATCTCAAGTCACATGATTACAGTATATCTCTTATATTAACGTTGATTCTAGCAGAATATATAACCTAATATAATATCAGATTTTAATTATCTCAAATTAATTAAAAACCACTTGCCTGGAAAGACGAGCTCATACAAAGCTTAAGAACGGGTCCCTGAGTCCAAAACGGGGACAAATCTGGAATAAAAATCCCTCAAGCCAAACCACAAGACACACTCTCGGACACCAATACCGCGATCGCGGTCAGTCGCGGCCAGTCGCGGTTCACCAACAGTGGCAAAGCTTCGACAACTTCCATGGCGGGAGAAAAATACCCACCTCGATTCAAGCTTCGTCTTGTATTTGAATTGATCACAAAGCACCTCTAAGCTTCACCTAACACCTTGGCAACCTTCTCCAACCCACGAAGCCTCTCGATTCAAGCCCAAAACCGAGCTCACAGCTCGTGCATCAATGGCGAAACAGGGGAGAAAGAGAGAAGAAGAAGAAGAAGAGAGAAAGAAAGGGTTCGGTTTCACCCCTTTTATAGCACAAATCCGACCACCTCCAAGGGGACAAGGGGACAAAGGCGAAGGGCAAGTTGGCTGCCCACTTGGCCTGCCCAAAACTGAGCCAAAAACAGAGCTACAGTAACCGCCACGCGAGGAAGACGACCGCCTCTGTCATTGGCATTACCGCGATCGCGGCCGGTCGCGGTGGATCGCGGCAGATCGCGTCAGGTCGCGGTGAGTCGCGGTTTTAAGCCGACTTCGCTAATACTTATCCGAACTCAACTTGGGTTAATTTCTTAACTCCGGGTTAAATATATTCGTGCATCATCTAGCACAAACATCTCAAGCAATCACCTCGCACAATTACCGTGCACAAATATCTTATATAAATACCGTGCACAAATATCTTATATAAATATCTTGCACAAATACTTTACATAATTATCCTGCATATATTTGTGACACTCCAGGCCAAGCTAACACAGCTACCAAGCCACCACCCATCTTACATGATGCCGGTGCCGGTACTGGTGCCCGCCTGAGTCCACAATTATCCTACACGAATATCTTATATAAATATTTTACAACAATATCTTATATAATTATTTTGCAACAATATCTCATACAATTATTTTGCAACAATAACTCATACGAGTAAAGCTTAAAAATACCCTTAAAAATTACGGGGTGTTACAAAGTATTCAACAAGAGAACCAGAAAGGTAGATGAAAGCATTCATGTAGTGTTTGATGAATCAGTTATGGCTGGTAACAATGTGCAAGAACAATCAGGCAGTATTTCCTCCAATACCGAGCTATCCAAAGATGATTTCTTTCAGCTTGTAGAAAGCAATGTCAATGTTGGGACCTCTCAAGATCAAGAAACTCAGAATGATCCTTCAACACCAAAAACTCCCAACTCCGCCAACTCAGATGGAAATGAAGAAAATGCTCACCCACCAGAAACACCTCAGGGGGAATAGAGCCCAAGTCACGGCACAGCGGATCCCCCTGAGGACAGCTCTACTGTTGACAAAACTGGAGATGTCAATCCTAATACTGATGAAACTGTTGGTGAAAGCTCAAACGCTGGCAACGCTAATTCAGAGGAGTTTGACATCAACAATCTCCAAGTTCCAAACTACCAGCAAAAGTGGGCTCATCCAGTCAAACTAATCGTCACAGACTATAGAAAGGGAGCACCTCATAACACTCGGTCTTCCCTATATAACTTTTGTGCTTTCAATGCTTTTCTCTCTTTACAAGAACCTAAAACCGTAGGAGAAGCATTGAAGGATTCTGACTGGATAAACGCCATGCAAGAAGAACTTCATCAGTTCGAAAGGAACAAGGTTTGGCGGTTAGTTCCTCGTCCAAGGAACAGAACAGTGATAGGAACCAAATGGGTGTTCAGGAATAAGCTGGATGATCAAGGCCAAGTCACAAGGAACAAAGCAAGGCTGGTGGTGAAAGGTTACAACCAGCAGGAAGGCATCGACTATGATGAGACCTTTGCTCCAGTTGCTAGGTTAGAAGCAATAAGACTCCTAATTGCCTATTCCTATTTCCATGGATTCAAGCTGCAATAGATGGATGTCAAGACCGCCTTCTTGAATAGAGTTCTCAAGGAGGAAGTCTATGTGGAGCAAACTCCCGGCTTTGAGGACACTACCCAACCTGACCATGTCTATATTCTAGACAAAGCTTTGTATGGTATCAAGCAAGCCCCGAGGGCCTAGTATGAAAGGCTCTCACAGTTCCTTCTGACGCACGGATACGTTCGTGGAAAGGTCGACAAGATATTGTTCCTTCTGAAGGAAGGGAAGCATATTCTGGTGGTACAAGTCTACGTGGATGATATCATCTTTGGCTCTACAGATGATAAACTGGTTCAGAAATTCTCTAAGATGATGGCCAGTGAATTCGAGATGAGCATGGTTGGAGAACTCAAGTTCTTCTTAGGTCTTCAAGTCTCTCAGGGGGATGAGGGAACCAAAGTGCATCAACAGAAGTATCTAAGGGAATGTGTCAAGAAGTTTGGAATGTCTGACGCAAAACCCTTCACCACTCCCATCTCTCCAAACAACCCAATGGGAAAAGACGAACATGAACAGGGAATTGATCCATCTCTCTACCGAGGAATAATAGGTTCGCTTCTCTATCTCATTGCTAGTAGACCTGATATTATGTACAGTGTATGTCTTTGTGCTCGTTTTTAGGCCGATCCCAAAGAAACACATATCAAAGCAGTGAAGAGGATTCTGAGATACTTGAAGGGAACAGATGAACTATGTCTGTGGTATCCAAGGGGAGGAAGCCTCGATCTAGTCGGATACACAGATGCTGACTTCGCAGGGAATAAAGTGGATAGAAAATCAACGTCAGGAATGACTCAGTTCCTTGGACCGTGTTTAGTTTCCTAGGGGTCAAAGAAGCAGAACTCCGTCGCTCTATCCACTGCAGAAGCTGAATACATAGCCGCCGCTGCTTGTTGCACACAACTCCTATGGCTTAAACAACAACTTAGCGACTATGGTATTCTTCTTAACTCTATTCTCATTCTCTGTGACAATACTAGTGCCATAAATATCTCCAACAATCCGGTGCAACACTCACGTACCAAGCACATCGAGATAAGACACCACTTCTTACGTGACTGTGTGGAGAAAGGGTTGGTGACAATGGACTTCTGTGGAACTAAGGATCAAGTTGCCGACATCTTCACCAAGGCTCTAAACAGGGAACCCTTCGAACAGTTCCGTATGGAACTAGGTATGATCTCTCTAAACTAAATGTCTATTTGTTGTGTTCCCTCGATGATTGGCTAAATTACATGGTAAAGTGTGAAAGGTTAATCATCATGTCTTGGTCTGCATTTCTTCTCTTGATCATTAGTTGAACGACTTGCTTAGACTCATGTTAATACTTCACTTATGTGCAAAATTCATGCATGTTTTTCTATGCTATCTTGTTAATACATGGTTCAGCTTTCTTTCGGCCCAAAAGAGTCAACTTGATGCATTGATCCCTCATTATAAGCCCAAATGATTGTTGACTCTGCAGCTTACCTTAGCCATCATGCTTGATGCTTCCTATGAGCCCCTCTAATCATCCACATCTGGGAGCCTCTCATTCATGATTAAACATTATTAAAAATTCTCGTATATGTTTTTGTGTGATGTTCTTTGTACCCTCTCTGGTAACATTACCCCCGCATCACACCCTTCTACTTTTTCGGAAAGTCGAGAATACGAATTGTCGCCTCTGTGGTCTGTGGCTGAGATTTGACATGTATGATGTGTGATGACGGCTTGCAACTGCTTGTGTAGTGTTCATAAAAGATGATGTGGTAGCTGAGTGATAGTTGTTGTGCTTGAGATTTTGTGGGCTTTGACGGATTTGGACAGAACCTTTTACAAGATTTATTTCTGGAAAATATCCTCTTGGGTGTGATCTTTGGTCAAAGAAGGAAAGCTGAAGATTGTGTTGTTCCAAAAAAAAAAAATTTGGAACATCACAAAGTACACAAAGAGAGGACTAATGCATCTGAGGAAGAGCCGTAAGGAAGAGCAGACCCTCAGCAGGAACAAAAGATGAACTTATCTGCGAAGGGCCGTGAGGAATTTGTCTCATGCAACATCTCAGTTGGGAGAACAACAAAGGCATCTTGCGAAGTACGTGCATGCTTAAATTGCTATTCATATTTCGGCTCCCTCTGCTTGCTCCAGTGGCGCATAATTCGTCTTTCTCCGCTAACCAACCTCTCTTTAGTTCCCTAGCACATCTTCCCTTACTCTTCGAACTTCTTTGATCCTGCTTCATGTGCTTGCATTGACTGGCATGTTGATCATGTATGTTATACTTGCTTACATTGCTGTTGTATCTCCGTGCAGTCTATGTTTGTGCGTTTCAATCTAATGCAAAAGGCAATGTTGCTTATCTAGCTGTGGTCTTTTTCTCTCTATCTCTTTACTTATGTTTTTGATGATGCCAAAAGGGGGAAAATGACAGGTAGCTTTGGTTGAGGGGGAACAGGACATGGTTTCATATGTTGCTGAACTAAGGGGGAACTAATATTGCCTAAGTGGGAAACCTTTCGCTCCATACTGTCTTTTTCTTGTATGTATACGTTTTATTGTTAAGGATGTTTGTCACCATCAAAAAAGGGGAATTTGTTGAATTCCTTAGGTTTTGATGGTAACAAACATTCAACTGATATGGGTACTAAGTGTTTCAGGAACAAAGATAGTTATCTCGGGGAACTATTGCAGCAAAGGATTGCAGAGGGAACAAAGCTCTGTTCATGTGCTTTGTTACCTCTCAAGGAACAACAGTGACGAACAAGATCAAAGCTGCGAATGGAAGGAAGAAATCCAGCATGCTGAATTATGGAAACAAATCATGTAACGCACGCGGTAAAGGATTGAAGACTTCGGCTCCAAGAATCAAGCCGGATCGAGAAGATATGGAGAGAGAAGAAGCCCGATCGTGTTATCTTAGTAGATCTTTCCTAAGATAAGATAATTGGAGAGAGGGAATTATATCTTATCCGGTTATATTAATTTAAGGAATCTTTTCCTTAATTAATATAGACGGTTGGGATATTATTCCTTCAACCAAATCATATCTTCGTGTTACCTTATTTGGAGAAATCTTATCTTGTTACAATTAGGGTTTAGCCGAGTTGTATTTAATAGAAGTGTGGATTCATTTCTAAGTAACCACGACGACGGAAAACTGAGAGAACAAAAAAAAAAAGGGAGAAAGAAAAGAAGTGAGGTGTGTGTAACTCTTTGAGGGTTGAGTTCGATTCATCGTTGTAGAAGAGTCTTCGAGTCTAGCTGGTTGTTTAGAGGTCGAAGTCCAGGATACAAGTGTAATCGAACAAGAAATCAATAAGACAAGTACACGCTTCAAAATCCTCTCAAGCGGTAGCTTGAAGGTAGTGATTTTTCCTTGAGAAGCTAGTTTTGCTAATCAGGATTTTCACTATATATCGTGAGTTCGTTCGTTATCTTTCTTGTTATATTAAATTCACTGCAACTTCTGTGGAAATAAAGTCTTTGTTCCCTTAGACGCAACTCTAACGATTCAACACTTTTTAATAGAATTGTTCTTTGTCCTCCACGGGACTACGTGTGTTGCTTTAACACATTGCTTTTTAAAAGAATTGATCTCCTCCCTCTGAGAGCCCACGTGTGTTGCTTTAACGCATTGCTTTTTAATAGAATTGCTCTTCGTCATCCGCAGGTCTACGTGTATTGCTTTAACGCTTTGTTTTTTAATAGAATTGCTCTCTGTGATCCTACGTGTGTTGCTTTAACGCATTTCTTTTTAATAGAGACGTGTTGCTAGTTCAGAACCCTCGTGGGTTGACCTAACTAAAAACTACTAGCCCTCACGGGTGTCATACATCATACATGCTGCAAAGGCCTACGCGGGCCGCTATTACAAAACTGGTCATGGGGCTGGGTTTTCGCCTTACATTTTGTTTAGGGGAAGTACCTTTTCAAGCGTAAAACGTTCCAAGTGTTGGGTATGAGGTTGCCGTCCACGCCCTTGAGCTTGTAGGCATCATCGGCCACTGTGTGCGCAACAATGTAAGGACCCTCCCATCTGGGGTTGAGCTTCCCGCCTTCCACTCTTTTCAAGACCAAGTCTCCCTTGACGAAATGGTTTCCGTCAACCACTGATTGACTATATAATATATCGTTATAAACTACTAATTTCTATGAGATACTCATACTATATGGAATTCAAACAATTAAATCAAAGCCAATTTCGAAGATAAACTAAAAATACAAGATCCAAAATTTCAGCAACTAGCCAATCCCTCGTCATTTGTCATCTGAACTCCTAGTGCACATAATCTAAAATTTGGGTCAACACAAGGGACCTTGAAACTAGATGATATAATAAGTACTAATCTCCTACCAAAGAGTAATAACAACATGATCAAACTCTTATCACTTGCTTTCAAATGTTGTAGCCTGGGCATTTAAATATGCAGCTTACGTTATAATTTATTGTATGTTACTTCTAATATATGAATGTTCCCATGTCCAAGAGCAACATTTAAGGACTAAATGTCTTAAGAAGAAAGAAGTAGTGACATGATCATCATGGGGGATAACAGATTGGTTACTTATTTAAGATTGCTAACTTGTGTTCTGAAATTCTCTATGATTTGGATGATACCAAAAGGGGGAAGATGATGGGTGGTCAAGCTGAGGGGAAACTTATCATATCTTCGTTGTTACAATCTCTATAGAAGAACTATACTGTCTTGGGGAAAAACCTTTCTTTACGCATACTGTCTTTATCTTATTTATGCCTTATTTGTCAAGGATGTTTGTCACCATAAAAAATGGGGTATTTGTTGAATTCATTGGTTTTGATGGTAACAAACATTCAACTAATATTGTTGCTAAATATTTCAGGATCAAACAAGGATGTCACAGGGAACAATGGGCATTGTGGTTTCGAAGAGGGAACAAAGAGTTCACCAGACGATTTGTTACCGCCGAAGGAACAACAATGCATTCACAACAACAACTGCAAATATCATAAAAGGACGGTTGTGAAACAAAGAAAAATTCTCCATGAAGATCTTGCGGTTGGAATCGGCAAGCTTGTTCGATTACGCAGATTGGAAGATTTAGAGAGCGAAGATTTTATCTTATCCGTTTGATATTATTTTAGGAGAGTTTTCCTTAGATAATTATTTTGGTTAAGATATTATCTTATTGGGTCAAAATGATATCTTCTTGTTACTGAAAAGTGGGTAGAAGATATTATTTGATACTAGGTTTTTCAACTAGTATTAATAGAAGTGAGTTGTTCATTTCTAGAGGTACGAACTTGAATCATTTTAATGAGAGAGAAAAGAAGTGCAGAAGTCTGTGAGTCTTAGAGATTGAGTTCGTGTTCTTTGTTGTAGAAGTGATTCAAAACTAGGTGGGAAGTCTAGGGTTTGAAGTCTGAGCTACAAGTGTAACCGATCAAGAAATCAATAAGACAAGTAGACATCTTCAAAATCCTCTCAAGCGAGAAGCTTGAAGGTAGTGGTTTTTCCTTGTTTAGTTATATGACTAATTGGGGTTTTCACTCTAAATATTGAGTTCTATAATTATTCTATCTTGCTTAAATATTCCGCCACACCTTCTGTGGGAACAAAGCATTTGTTCCCTCAGACGAAACACTAACGATCCAACAATTGGTATCAGAGTCAAGTCTCTATATTGTGTTCGTTAAGTCTTTGCAGGAAACATGTCTTCAAGCAATGCAATCAATGATTCCTTCTGTAAACCTCCAACTTTGAGGGCTGGAGAATATGATTGGTGGGTTGAACAGATCGAATCCTACATTTGCTCCCTCGATGGTCAGATTTGGAAAATCATCGAAGTCGGTCCCATCCCTATCCTTGATGAAAAGGATGCGACAAAAGCAAAAGTAAGGGTTGACTATGATGATGCTGACTGTAAGAAGTTGGAGAAGAATAGCAGGGCCAAGAAGAGTCTTCATATGGCTTTACTCCCTACTGATCTTAAGAAGGTCATATGCTACAAAACGACCAAGGAAATACGGGATGCTCTGAAACGTCTCCATGAAGGAAATGAGAATGTCAAGAAGAATCGAATCATTGCCCTGATGAAGGAATATGACTTTGTTTCCCAAGGAAAAAATGAAAACATTTAAGACTTCTCCTCCCGCTTCCAAGGAGTAGTTGGTCAACTGGAATTCCTTGGTGAAAAACTTCCTGATTGGAAACTCACTTATCACTTCATGCAAGGTCTCAATCCTCAATGGGACGCTATTGCTTTGGCTCTCTACGCTCAAACTGACATCAAGACTCTCACCATGGAAGAAGTTGTTGCCAAGCTCGAGAGCAACGCATCAGTTCAAAATTCCAAAATGAGTCAGAGGAATAGAGAAAGCTCAAAGCATTACCCTAAAGGTTGAAAAAGCCTTTGATTTTTCTCAAATTGAAGATGAAGATGAGGATGGAGATGAAGATGTTGCTCTCATTACTAGAGCAATGAAAAGAATATTGTCTTGAAACAAAAGTACGCTTCGTTCCACCGAATGGAACAAAGATCTGCAGGATGTTGTTTGCTATCACTGCCAAAACAAGGGACACTTCGCCAAAAACTACTTCAAGAAAAAGGCAGGTCTCCCTCCAGTTCGTGAAGAAAGACAAGCAATGGTCGCAACTTGGGGAGACACTAACTCGAAAGATGAGGAATCTTCTCAATCAAGGGATGTTTGCTTGATGGCCATTGAGAGTCCTCGTGACTCAAAAGAATGCAACTCTCCCTCAAGCATGCTCTGTCTCATGGCTGAAGGTAGCTCAAATGACTCTGAGATAAACGAATCTAAATTCATGTTAAATCGGAAAAGCAAGTCTAAGAAACAATTGATCTTTATCATAAAAAAACTTGCTAATAGGTGTCATTTCATGCACCTTAACTAGCAATTATTAACATTATTTAGAGGAGTTTATGACTAGATTTGAGGTTAAGTCTGTAATCCAGAAGATGTGGAGAGAATTGAAGATATCCAGGGATTTATAGCTTATTTGGAGAAAATGAAGATGGATGAGGATCTACTGGAAATTAATTGGAGAAGACTACCAATACTTGGTAGTAATGAAGAGCAGAAGAGAAAAGAGTGGGCGAATTTCTACCACCCCGCGCCAGAGCCACCGCGACCCGGCGGTGGGTCTCAGAGAAAGTCACCGCCCCGCGGTGAGAAGTGCCACCCCGCGGTGGGAGCTGGCACCCCGCGGCCATCACATGAGGCGAAGCAGCGAAATTAAATACAAGCCACGTGACTGCTGGAATTTGGAAGAAATTAGGCCCAAAGGAGGAAAGGCCCAAATGAATTCATCCGCGTGAAGCAGCGGAAAGTGAAGCGGGAAGCATGACATCACCATGACAAGGGCCATTCGTTGGCTGCTTTGGAGAATTCGCTGCTTGGAGTGGGCCGTGCCGAGAAGCTGCTTAGTTGGGCCGCTGATGCTTTGTTGGGCCGAGCTGATGCTGGGACGAGAAGCTTGCCGAGAATTGCAAGATTACGGGAATAATTTCCCCAAATTGCGTTTGTTATTTTTGGTATTTATTTTATTATTTTATTTTACACCTTTTAGAATTAGGTTAAAAACCCTTTAGTTAACCTAGTTGCCACAATCGACAAGCTACAATTTAGTTTTAGACTCGTTTTCTTTCTGCCTCTAGGGTTTTAACCCATGGAGAACTAAACACCTTTGTTCTACTAGACGATTGAAGCATTGCAATGGATTGGTTGTGAGATTTCTATTCCTTGTTCTATATCTTATTAAGTTGGTTTAATTCTCTTGAGTATATTGTCTATTGGTTTATGTTGATTCTTCTAGCGTAGCTAACTAGGTTTTTCGACATCTATCATAGTGCTAGGGTTTGCATATAGTGGAATACGAGTGCATATCTAGTAGCATACACGATTGTTACATATAGTGGAATACAAGTGTGCAATTATGAGAGAGAATCATTTGCATGTTAAGTAGTAAGGAAGCACCTTCTATTTGCATGTATCTTATATCCTTGTGTGCATTGCTATTGCTGTGTTAGTGGTAAAGTACACCGACAACTGTGAGAATCGGAGGTACTTTCCCATTGACGTAGTAATAAGTCTATCGACAACTGTGAGAATCGATAGTACTTAAGATCAGGGTGGGAACAACTATAAGATTGTAAAAAGAACTTGGAAAAATAGTTATCAGTGATCAACCTGTTTCCTTTGCAGTGTGGATATTTGTCTAGTGGAATATTTCCACCCATCATATTTATTTTTCTTCTAAAGCTTGCATCTTTGTTACTCTGTGTTTGATAACCAAAAAAACCCCTTGTTACTTTGCATGCTTATAAACACTTAAAAAGATCACTTCCTCCCTGTGGATTCGACCCTTACTTGCCCAGACTACTTGTTTGGGTTTGTTAGGATTATTTTGTTTAGGTGCCACGACAACGCTTATCACTTGCCCATGAAAATAGTCGTTTCAATGAGCAACTCGGGGAAAAGGATGATACGATCTCAAAGTTGATCGATGAAAACAAAGGTTGGGCTGAGAAAGTGACCAATTTTGAGAACGTTTTATCCTCTTCCTCTTGTGGAGAATGTCCCAAGCTCACTGAGAATATTAATTCCCTAGAAGCATCTGTTACCTCATTGGAATCAGAATATTTAATGCTAAAACTAAGCAATGCTAAGTTTTCTAGTGATTTGTCTGACATCAATGAGGAACAGGAAAAGAAGGCTAAAAGTATTGAGTTTGTTGCATCCAAGAATGAAAAAGGGAAAGGGAAGAAGCATGTGCCTCGCTTTGGCATTGGATACCAAGTTAAGACTTATGTTGATGACACCTAGGTTCTAGGTTCTAAGGCCAAAGGAAAACAGTCTTTCCAAGAAAGTGGTGAAAGTTCCTCTCAAGGGAACAGTCACGACTCTTTGAAGAAAGACTGTGCACATTTTGTTGAAGGGAACAAACTTTGGTATCATGTATAGAAGGCTGACTCTATCTAGCTAAAGTAAGCTCAGAACGGTAAGCCCAATCACATTGATTTCCATTCCAGTATTGCTAACAAACCAATCGGCCTGAATAGAGCAAGTACGTGGATTTAAAATGTCATAGGGTTTGTTGGTATTGTGGTCATGTTGGTCCCTACAAACAAGAGTGTCTTCTGAAAAGGCATAATGAGGAAATTGCTCGTATTGCTAGAGAAAATCTAAATGAAAAACCTGCTCAGATCAAATATGTTGCTCCCAAACCCAGAAAGTCTAAGCTTTTCTGGGTTCGTAAGGACTAATCTTTTCAATATAGAATGAAGTGAACAAATGTTCCTAGTACTTTGATAGTGTATTCTCAAGTCATATGACAAAGAAGAAAAGTTGGTACCTCACTTCAACAAGCCTCCAGAGGTTTCATAACCTTTGAAAACAAGAGTAAGGGAGAAGTATGTGGTCTTGGTAAGGTAAGGCTTTCTAATTGCGTGATTGTGGATAATATGATTCTTGTGAATAACCTCAAGTTCGATTTCTTTAGTTTTTCTCAACTTTGTCAAAATAGGAAGAATAGGGTTGTTTTTACTACTGATGACTACCAAGTTGAGTGTGATAGTATAGGGGAAATTATGCTAAAAGGGATTTGTGAGAACAATGTATACAAAGTTGATCCCTCTTTTATCCCTGAGAAGGAGCTCTGTCTATCGTCTATCGCTGAGACAACAGATCTGTGGCACAAACGGTTTGGAAATGCGAGTCTCCAACTTCTTTCCATACTTCATCGGCAAGAACTGGTAAACGGTCTTCCCAAGATCGAATGACAAGCAATGAGGTTTGCGATGCTTGTGCCAAAGGAAAACAGGTAAGGTCTTCATTCAAATCCAAGAAGAAGGTAAGCACTAATCGTCCTTTGGAATTAATCCACATGGATCTTTGTGGGCATATGCATACAAGGAGTCATGGGGGGAATCTGTATGTCGTTGTTATTGTTGATTATTTCTCCAAGTATACGTGGACCTCCTTTCTGTCTTCCAATGATAAAGTTTTTGCAGAGTTTGAGACTTGGCTGAAATCTGCTGAGATGAAACCTGGAAAATCTCTTGGTGCTATTCGAACTGATCATGGGACATAATTTGAGAACTCTCAATTTATATCCCTATGCCGGAACAATAGCATAAGTCACAACTTCTCAACTCCCAGAACTCCGCAGCAAAATGGCGTTGTGGAGAGGAAGAACAGAACTCTGGAGGACATGACGCACACATTGCTAATTGCCAGTGGTCTTTCGAGAAATTTCTGGGCTGAAGCTTTGAATGATGCATGTTATGTACTGAACATGGCAACTATTCGCTCACTGCTGAACAAGACTCCTTATGAGCTTTTAATGGGAAGAAAGCCCAATGTCTCCCATCTGCGGACTTTTGGTTATAAGTGCTTCGTCCACAACAATGGAAAAGATTCTCTTGGAAAGTTTGCTCCTAGAAGTGATAAAGGCATCTTTGTAAGATATTCTCTCCACAACAAAGCCTACAAAGTATTCAACAAGAGAACAAGAAAGGTAAAGAAAAACATTCATGTTGTTTTTGATGAATCTGTTATGGCTGGTAACCTTGTGCAGAAACAAAGGATGAATATATCTCTGAATGTTGTCCCCCCTGAAGATGACAACTTTCATATTTTGGGAAATAATGCCATGGAGAACGTGGAAAATGAAGACATCAATAACACAACCCCAAATCGTGAAAGCCATGATTCCTCCTATGATTCCTCAAATCCAAGGGATCATGACTTTGATGGTGAAATGGAGTCCTCTGAATAAGCTCCGGTGACTTTTTCTCCTTATGTCCCTCCGACGGAACAATGTCCTAGTCCTTATGTTGAAGGGATTGCTGAAGATAGCCCATATTCTGGTGGTGCTAGCTCCGATGATTTTGATCTCACTACCTTGCATGTAAGGAACTACCACCAAAAGAAAGATCATCCAGTGGATCAAATTCTCAAATTTTCAAAAGGGAACATGTACTCGTTATTCTCTACAAAATTTATGTGCTTTCAATGCTTTTCTATCTTTGCAAGAACCTAAAACTGTAGGTGAAGCGCTAAAGGATCCAGACTGGATAAGTGCCATGCAAGAAGAACTCCATCAGTTTGAAAGGAACAAGGTCTGGCGACTTGTCCCTCGTCCGGGGAACAGAACTGTGATATGAACCAAATGGGTGTTCAGAAACAAACTTGATGATCAAGGACAAGTTACAAGAAACAAGGCAAGGATGGTGGCTAAGGGATACAATCATCAGGAAGGGATTGACTATGATGAGACATTTGCTCCCGTTGCTCGCTTGGAGGCTATTCAATTACTCATTGCCTACTCAGCTTTTCATGATTCAAGCTGCAACAAATGGACGTGAAGACTGCCTTCTTGAATGGAGTTCTCAAGGAGGAAGTCTATGTGGAGCAAACCCCTGGATTTAAGACTCTTCTCAATCGAATCATGTTTACATTCTTGACAAGGCACTGTATGGTCTTAAGCAGACTCCCAGTGCTTGGTATTAGACTATCACAGTTCCTCCTATCACAGTTCCTCCTATCTCATGGATACGTTCACAGGAAGGTTGATAAGACTTTGTTCCTTCTGAAGGAAGGAAAGCACACTCTGGTTGTGCAGGTCTATGTTAATGACATCATATTCGGATCTACAAATGAGAAACTGGTTCAAAAATTATCCAATCCTATGGCCAGTGAATTTGAGATGAGCATGGTTGGGGAACTGAAGTTCTTCTTAGGTCTTCAAGTCTCACAGGGAGAAGACGGAACAAGGGTTCATCAACAAAAGTATCTCAGGGAATGTATCAAGAAGTTTGGGATGTCAGATGCAAAACCTTACAAAAGTATCTCAGGGAATCTGAACAATTATGCTTAAATACAATTATAACAAATAGTAAATAGCGGAAGACTTGTGGATAGAATACTCAATCTTTTATTAAAATTCCTCTCGTAAATTGAGAAGGCTAGTTTTATGAAATAATATGAAGTTATAGCGGAAGACTTATATAAACCCTATTACATTTATTAAGAAGAGTAAATCGATACTAAACAACTTTAAAATAATATTACTATAAAATACAACCTTCAACTGCAAGCCTTCGTCTTTGATTTGTTACGTCAAGATAGTCTGAGACCAACAACTGATGTGTTGTATGGGATGGATGACACCATCCAACCATGCAAGAAAAAAGAACGGTTGGTTCATCTAATGAAAGACTATACAAGGGTATTTGTGTGAGGTTCTGTGTAGTCGTGTAGAGTTACTATCCTTGTTTCTCGAATAATACTCGATAAACGGTATATAACTACTATACTTCCACTGAAACGTAGGAAGAGACATAATTCAAGAGAAGACTCCAATGAAATTGAGTCTTATGGGAATTATATGTATTTGTTTAAGAATATTTATAATTATCACAACAAGATTTTAAAAACGACTCCTTTGACTATTTGGGTCATCAACCAACCTCACCGCATAATGCGAATTCAGATTGGAAAGGGGACTTACTTTAGACAGGAGCCCGAGCGGTTTTCACGTTGTACTTCTCGCCCAAACTATATTAATTATGTGCATAAAATCACTTATCTTATTTAATTCCAAAATGTGCATTTACGTTAAAGCTTTTGATCCATATCAATCTCGATACGAGATATATCATGGGACGAGTCCCGAATAACGGCACTAGGTAAGTGCACCACCACTTATATTCGAATAAGGGTAGGTCATGACCAAAAATATTAGGGCAATAATCTTCATAATACCAAGTTATTAGGAAACAGCTAAACCTCGCAATGTATATGGCGTTTCTACGAATACTCATACTAACTATGCATACAAGTCCACACCAAAGTTCAACTAGCACCCTACGATAATAATAATATATATACAAGGGTCATCACTAAAAATATATACAACCTAGTATATAATTCATAATTTTTCATACCATTATAACACACAAGTTCTCAAACACAAAATAGAATTATTTATCCCAACTTAATTAGAACAATTAATTAATTGTCAATTGATATGGAATAAATGCAAGAACGAGCATCCACTTGCCTCAGATTAAGATGTCGGTTGAACGGCGTAATGTCGTTCGGAAGAAAGTTGCTCTGAACCAACAAGTTGGATTCTTGATTCGTTTTCGTTCCCAGTAACGATTCCGAGACGTAACCAATTAACAAAAAAATAAAAAAATAAAAAAAAATAAAAAAAAGATAATTATTCAAGAACGGAAATTGAAGGATATTTGTCTTGGTTTCTAATTGAATTTATTTAAATCTAAATAAATTAATTATCAAGGCTATACAATATAACGATTATTTATATGATACTAAAAATTCTTTAGTCGTATATTCTAAAAAATAATATTATAAATTAATTAATTAATTAATTTTTTTACAACACCAATTAATTATTTAACCAAATATATTATCTAATTGTAATGTTAAAAATGAACATTTCACAACATAAGATAATATCATAAAAATATGTTTAGTTTAATTTTAACATCCATAAAATTAAATTAACCCAATATATTGCTAATTAATCCCAATTAGCCTAATTAATCAAGATTAATATTAAAAAAAAACATAATTCTGAAAGCTATTGGAAGGGTCGAATGGCACCGCCGGAAAAAGGGATCGATTCGGGCTCGTCGGGGCACCAAATGGGTCGGGGTCAGAGGGGTTTGAACCGGGACTTCCAGGCGGTTCGATTAGTGGTGCTATTGGTGGAGGAGGAGCACCGAGGTGGTCGTATTTGAACGAAAACAAAGGCGTCGGGTATATTAGGGTTCGAGAGGTTTTGCTCGAAATTGGGGTCGTATTTATAGGAGAATTGAAGCCCATAATGATACCTTCAATATCCCAAACAATATGGCTTCAAAGGATTCGAGATAAGATCGAATTTTAAAATTCTATAAAAAAAACTCGTACAACCGATCTGTTCAACTTTAAACGATGAAATTCTATCCATTGGGGGCGTTATAAATCCAGATTTTGGGGGGATTATGTTCGGATATCCATATATACAAAGCCTATGGATTAATTCAAGGAATCATCCTATAACCTTTATTATAATATTCAAAAACTCCAAAACTACATTCATGGTTATACTTAATTATTTATGTATACACTAATATTATAACCTATTTGATAATTTGCACAAAAATTGTCTTTAACATAATTTTTGAACTTAAGTTAATGAAAATTTAAATTACCCATCTACAAAGAATAAAATAAATTTCAAAACTTTTATTATTATCCAAATAAAATTACAATATTTCCCTTCTAATTTAAGTGATACATTATAATATTACCCCCTTAAAAATAGTTTTGACCCCGAAACTAGCGCTTAACAGGATAGGGAACAGTCACACATGTCTCAACACATTACACCATCCTTTATTAGTCCAGTTAGTTCTTATAAAAAAATGTGACTTGTACTGTATTGACACTCAAGGATTCCCCTATGAACGCAGAACTCGAAATGAATAATTAATCTCATAATTTCCCAAACAAGAAAGTAATTCTTATTATTCGAAATATTGAAAGAAAATCAACTAAAGGAATACCAAACGGACAATTCATTGCCCTACAGACACTATAGACACACGTCATAGCTCCTTATTCTTAGAAAACATAAAAAAATATCTAATTGTTCAGGGTGTCCTGCTCGTCAGACTGACGCATCACAAAAAGTCGTTGCCCCTGACTAGAAGATCCAATAGGCGCTTTGCCTTTATTCTAAATAGCAGACTGAACAGAAGCGGACACTTCCGGCATTGGGTTTTGCCTACTACCAGCACTAGATGCCTGGTATGGCTGTGTCAACCCTTGGCCTTTCTGACGACAATAAGTTTGCATGTGGCCTTCTTGGGACAAGCATAGCATACCCGTTTCTCTTTTTGGCAATTGAAACTCTTATGCTCGACTTCACTACAGTTGTGGCATTGAGTAGTACCACCACTCTACCCTGAGTGATGAGAATCAAATCCCCAAAGGAGGATTTTCTTCCCAAGTGAGCTAGATCGTGGCCAAGCTAGTACTTCTCCTTCCTTCTTAAGCTTGCTAGCCCTTCAATGGTGCTTGGGAGATTCTCACGGTGGCAACAAAGGGAGGAACGCCGGGGAAACACCAAGGAAAGCGAAGGGCTGGCCGGAGCTATGCTGGACTGGCGGCGTCGGCAAAAGGGCCAAGGGAACCTCTCTTGGAGGTTCCTTGGCTGAGGTGACCTTGAATCTAATGATTTAAGTGAGTTTTCTTGTGAGTAGATGAGATTGAGAGGAAGAAGGAGAGATTTAGAATGCTTGGGGTTGATAGAAGTAAGTGGAGGCCTTAGGGAGATATACTCAACCTAAGGAAAATATTCCACTTCTATAATCTTCAACCAAATGAACAAGAAAGCCAAAGATGGCTTTAAATAGTCTAGGCATCAAGCCAACAAGGGAAAACTTCTAATGGGCCTTAGTGAGTTGAAGCCCATGTGCGAATGGCTCTTCACACTCACTAAGGCAAGACTAGACTAAAGAAACTAAATAACCAAAAATACAAAGAGGATAAAAGCCTTAGAGTCTTGGATATAGACGTGCACATAAATGCCTTGGAATTGAAGCATGGTCGATGCTTGACTGTCGTGGCATTAACGCGTTAGCGCCTTGGTGGTCAATCATCGGGACTCATCACTCTCCGCTTCTTAGCTACGAAGCGTCCTCGCTTCAAGTGTGCTTGATGTCCGGGATGTGGAGGAAGTGTGGTGGCGTGTCTCCCCTTCTTAAAGGTGAAGGTGGAGTGAGGGAGACCTCCACTAACCCAAAGTGGCACGAACATACGAGAGCGGTCAGGCGGCTCCTTGGGCACAACAAGATGGGATGGCATTGATGTCGTGTAGCCCTCGGGAAGCTTCGCCATACATCATCGACGGGCCACTTGATCACTTGGTAGGCTTCATGGCCGTATAGGCGAGGTTTGGAGCGGCGTTGGGCTGGAATCCATGCAAACGGTGGAGGCATGTTCGCTAATGTCCTAGGACAAGCAAACTCAACAAGTAACGGAAAGGTCAGCCAACGGTGCGGTGGGGCCCTAGGGATGGCTCTAAGCAAGGTATCGGGGTGGAGGTGGTTACTAGTGTCAAAGGTAAAGCTCTTCCCAAATTTCAGCCACAACATCCTCAAAAACGACCCACAAACCTAGGATCCCAAGCCAACACAATAGCATGAGGGATTCCATGTAAGATTACCCTGGGGTCAAAGGTAAGGGTATCTAGCTCGAGTGCAAGGTGTAAAGTGCCACAAGGGATGCCATGATCCCTCGTAGAGAGGTGGTCGCGTAACACACAAATGGAATCCATCCCCTTCTTAAGCGTAGGCAATCCAGTTAGAACGACTATGCCTAAGTTATCCCAAGGGGTGGGTGGAAGAGATAGGGGTATGTGAGGACCGGGAGGGTGGGACCTAGGCAAAAGCGGAGCAAGTATAGGCCAAAAGACATTATCCTCAAATGGAGCAATGTGTGTTGTATTCCCAAACTCTCTACGGTTCTCATGGTCATCCGTAATCAACAAATTCCTAGAGGAGGCCCTAAGGACACAATGCTCACCCGCTCGGATAAGAAAACCATCATCCCAATAATAGCCCGCAAGGTCCTCTAAAGTGGCATACTCGGCTAGGGTAGGGCTAGAGGGGGGGGTCATGAGCATGTAATGATATAGTAAGTGAAAACTCCAAAATGTAATCATGACAAAGAGAAGGAAATACATACCTCCTAGACAAGGTGTCGGCGATCTTGTCTTGGCTCGTCTTGTGCTCGACACCAAACGGAGAATGCTCCACAATTTCCTTCCCATGGGTATGGTCACGATCTAGCACCGGAGGCGGCGGAGACGCGAGCTTCGGGGCCGACGGCGGCGCGGCCATCGGGGCCGGCAGGGGCGCGAGCACCGGGGCTGGTATGGGCACCGAGGTCAGAGCTGGAGCGGGCGCGGTAGGCGGTGCCACAACCGGCGTGGGCGACGGGGAGGCAGTGGAGAAGTTGGCCATGCGATGCTCAATGACGGCCAGCCGAGCGTCGGTGGGGGCATCCTTCTCGCGGATGCGCTAGGCCTCGGCAATCTCGGCCAAGTGGTGCTCTAGTGCGGCCATCCGGGCGTTGGTGGCCTTGGCAATCTCCTTCTCTCGGCGGAGGGCGACTAGGGAGGCGCACAAGGCCTTGGCGGTGGCCTCCTCACGGCGGGCGGCAGCCTCCTTGGCGCGGCTCTCCTCGGCAAGCCACGTAGAAATTGACTCGGGGCAAGGTATTGGCGGCAGCCACCCCGGTTCATGGCCTTCAGCGCGACAGTTGGCGCGGGGAGGCGGCAGCCAGCCCGGGTCATGGCGGTCGAGCGGGCGTCGGGGCTGGCTTTGGGCGGGATCATATCCTCGGTGGCTCACATCCGCCCAAGCCTCCTCTTCAAAGGGCTCTTCATATCCTTCATAGGCTCCTTCCTCTTCGTAGTCTCCAAAAGACTCCATGTCGAACTTGGTGAAACGTGGAGCATAGTGGCGGCTGTCCTCATAGCCAACAGTAGGCCTAGGGACGGCACGTGGATGAGGGCCTTCATACAAGGACATGGGGTCATGAGCGTGGCATCGTGGGCGTCGGCCCGGCGGCCGAGCGGGATAAGGCCAATATGGCTCGTCCATGGGAACTCACCTAGCACAAGCAATAGGCAAAGCAAGTAAAGAGTCTCAAGTAATCAAAGCAATTCATACTAATAAGGAGGGAGCAAGCTAAACCTAGGCAATCAAGTAATGCAACAATGAAGGCTCAAGTCAAGAGACAAGCTAGGCCTAGGACAAGCAAATACAAGCAATGGATAAAGGCTCAAGCAGAAGGCCTAGGCGGGTAAATGCATGTGATGTGAAACTTGGGAGCGGACCGAGGCACTTTCAAACCAATGCCAATTGTATCATTTAAGCTAAGAAGTATAAGCCAACCTTGGAACTTAGGATGATGAGTTAAAGCAAGAGAGCAATTCGGCCCCCTATGGGTCCAAGGAGAGTTGAAGTGTAGTGGCAAGAGACTTAGAGGAATATGGAGGGATGGGCTTAGGGGCCCAAGTTGCCAAGTGAGGATGAGAGAGCCCACCAAAATGTTGTAGCCCAACCAACAAGAAAAGAAGAACAAAGGCTAACGACCGACTCCTCTTTGCTTTGTTTTTTTTGTTGTTGATTTTTGCTTCTTCTTTTTAAAAATTAAAAATTGGCCTTTTTGCCTTTTCTTGGCCTCTTGACTTTCCTTAGGCTCTTTTTAATGCAATGGGAGTGATGGCCGAAATAACAAGGTGCATGGAGAATAAGAAAGGCGTGGGGCCACAACAAATAATGTTGGAAATGGAGAGTGGTGGCAACAAGGGGTGATGTCTATTTGTGACTTGCCAAGTCCCTTTTTGGGGTGGGACAAGGAGTGAGACAAGAAGAAAAGGAAGGTTGTCTTCTTGCCACTTAAGTTTCTACCATTACTTGGAAGCCCACAAAGGAAGCTTCCTACCTCTTTTCCCTGTAACAAATTAGCCAAGCACAAGTTTGTCTCTTACCTAAATAGGCTAAATGAGCCAAAAAGCAAAAGAGGGAAAGTGGAAGTGGTCCCTTCCAAATGGGTCAAGTAACATGCAATACTTAAGGATTCAAAAAAGGAGCAAGCAAGGGGTAAGGGCACGTGGATGGCATAGGGGGATGGTGATGGTGGCTATAGGGTGGTGGTGGGTGGCAGCAAGGTGGCAGAGGCAGTGGTCCGGTCGCCGGCGGTGGTGGTGGTCGCCGGAAAACTATTATTTTTGTGGTTTTAGGGATGTTTTTGGGAGGTTTTGGGAGGGAAAACAAGGCACTAAAATAAACACACATTCATCATGCAAACAACAAGAAAAATCATACTAACAAGCAAAAAAACTGAGCATGGCAAAACTAAACACAAGACATGAAGAAACAAGAAAAACTTTCAAGCTAACAAGAGAGGAAATGAGCAAAAACACATGGTCAACATGGGAACAACAAGAGAACACATACAAGCCAAGGAAATAAGCATGAAAAACGAATTTGAGAGAGGAGAAAGGGAACTTAGCTTGGGCTTTGGCTTTTGATACCAATTGATGAGAATCAAACCCCCAAAAGAGGTTTTTCTTCCCAAGTGAGCTAGATCGTGGCCAAGCTAGTACTTCTCCCTCCTTCTTAAGCTTGCTAGCCCTCCAATGGTGCTTGGGAGATTCTCACGGTGGAAACAAAGGGAGTAACGCCGGGGAAACACCAAGGAGAGCGAAGGGCTGACCGGAGCTATGGTGGACTGGCGGCGCTGCAAAAGGGCCAAGGGAACCTCTCTTGGAGGTTCCTTGGCTGAAGTGACCTTGAATCTAATGATTTAAGTGAGTTTTCTTGTGAGTAGATGAGATTGAGAAGAAGAAGGAGAAATTTAGAATGCTTGGGGTTGATAGAAGTAAGTGGAGACCTTAGGGAGATATTCTCAACCTAAGGGAAATATTCCACTTCTATAATCTTCAACCAAATGAACAAGGAAGCCAAAGATGGCTTTAAATAGTCTAGGCATCAAGCCAACAAGGGAAAACTTCTAATGGGCCTTAGTGAGTTGAAGCCCATGTGAGAATGGCTCTTCACACTCACTAAGGCAAGACTAGACTAAAGAAACTAAATAACCAAAAATACAAAGAGGGTGATCTTTTTATTAGTCACCCCGACTCCAAGCACTTGTTGGCTTTGTTCCCCCACAACGTCATTATGGATACAACCTACAAGACCAACAGGTAATCTTTAGTTTTAACTTTTAACTACATTTGCACTATCTAATAGCATCTTATTTTCTTTTTGAATGTACATGTATAGGTACGGTATGCCATGTTTGGAGTTTGTTGGGTTCACTTGCACAAACTTTAACTACTGTATTGTCATCGTATTCATGCGAAATGAGACAATGGAGCACTACATATGGGCCCTGCGGCGTTTGGAAGCCTTGTTCGGTAAAAAAGAACCTACGGCGATCATGTCAGACCGAGATTTGGCAGTTGTGAAGGCTGTATCAATAGTCTTTCCCAATGCATACTATTTGTTGTGTAGGGTCCATGTGAACTGCAATGTTGAAGCAAAGCTCACCGGGAATATGTGCAACAAAAGTGTTAAGCATTTTACGGGGAATATCTGTTGGTTGTTGAGGTCACCCACGGAGGATGTGTACGAGTCACGACTTAAGTATTTGATGGACAAGTGGAAGAAAGGTACATTTATGCAGTACGTCGAGGAAGTTTGGCTTAACGAGCACAAAATGAAGTTAGTTGATGCATGGTATAATCATATTCTTCATTTCGCCACAAGATCATCAAACAGGTAAATTATATAACGTATTTTCTCGTTAGATACGTATTATTTTTTATGAAGTATAACATGAGTATTATTTGTCAGGGTCGAGTCTCAGCACTCTATGCTCAAGGACACCCTAAAATCATCTATTGGAGGGTTTGACACGATCGTAGTACACATCGACAATATGTTCACGGATCAGGTGCGTGTAATCTTTTGGACTCGTTGTATTATTTTCATTTGTACTACTTTGTGCCTATGGGAAAAATAATATGAAGTGAAATGTATGAATGATCATATACGTGTCATTAAGGGGTCTATGGAGCAGAGCAGTTTTAAGTTGGCCACTGTCATAAAGGATGGGCCCCAATGGGTGAAGAATTTGTTCAGTCGCCTTGAGTACAAGATATCGGACGAGTGCGTAAGATTACTATACAAACAAGCTATTCGGGGAAAGGAGGGAAAGATACCTGATGAAGAATGCCGCGATGTATGGTGGAGATCCTCGCTTGGGTTGCCTTGCCCACACACGATCAAGAGATATGTAGAGGCTGGTATCCTAATATTGCCAAGTGAAATCCATTTATTTTGGAAACAAATAAAGTGGGAAGGAGTAGGCCATGAAGATCTCGGAAGTGATGATACTGAGCATATTTCAAGACAATATGTCTTAATGAAGAAGATGTACTAAGACTGGGAAGGCAAGGAAATGCCCGACGAGTTGTTATACATTCTCACAACAAGGTACGATGACTACCATAACCTGAGCACTTCTACCTTGGGAGAGCCCCCATGCAGATATACTAGTAAGGGGAAACCTAAGAAGGACTCGACCAAGAGGGACCCCACTTGGCTGGAGCACAAGCAAGAGGAGCAAAAGAAGAAGCACCAAAAAAAGGAGGAGGACCAAAAGAAGAAGGACGAGCAAAAGAATAAGGAGGAGGGAAAAAAGAAGAAGGATGAGGAGAAGAAGAGGAAGAAGGATGAACAAAAGAAGAAGAGGAAGTCAGATAGCATTCAATCGTCTGTTGGATCAGAACCTTCTCTGATGCATGATGGAGACACCAAAAGAGTTTCAAACGGCAAAGAGAGTGGCACTGGTCCGATCCCGCCCAAAATTGAAGTTGATCCAAGAAACGGGAAAAATGTTTGTCACCTCGATTTTAATTGGGGTGTACAAAATGTTGACCCTTTCATGTTCAACTACATCATCCGAGTAGAAGACGTACAAGGTGACGGTCATTGTGGGTACCGTTCCTTGTCTGTACTATTAGGGTTGGGGGAAACGGTCATTGTGGGTACCGTTCCTTTTCTATACTATTAGGGTTGGGGGAACAGAGTTACGACTATGTGCGACATGAGCTTTCAAAGGAACTGCAATTGCATCGAGATCTCTACCGACCAGCGAGTATGGTGACTGACATTGATCTTATCAAGATAGTTGATCATATAGGACCTTGCTGGGAGGATCACTGACGAGGCTAAAGTCGTTATGCCTATCAAAGTAATCCTCAAAAACCTAACTAAGTATAGTAGGCAAGCAAGGGTCGAATCCCACAGGGAGGTAGCAATCTTTCTAAGTGCAAAAGGTTGTAATGTCAATAGTAACAAAGGGGGGTTTTGGTTTGTTTATCAAGTAACAAAGTAAATTAAAGCAAAATGATAAAATCAATGGGTGAGAAGTAACTTAGCCAGACAAATATCCACCATTCAGTTTGATTGGTTGATCCTAGATTATCTCAATTCCTTCCTATGAATATTCCTGTCCATATTCTGAAATAGTTATCAGTCCAACTAGTCCTGGTAACTCTAACTGTCAAACAATCAAGAAACCATCAAGATTTAATCTAACAGCAGCAGTAAGATAGGAATTAACCAAGATACATGCAATACTTAACAACCCGTCAGTACTCGACATGTAATCAATTCTCTTCACAATAAACTAGTCCAACCAGTCCTAGAATATCATGTTTGCTACACAAGATAAGGGATTTCAACTAGAAATGACCAAACCCTAGCAATAGATAATTACTAATATCAACTAGTTGATCAGGCCAGTCAAATCAGCAAGAATCATTGGGATTAAGCACAAAGAGAAGAGATATAATCAAAGAAAATGAAATAGAGTTATAATCTCACAACCAAATACAAACGAAGGCTTCAATCGTCGGACTAAGCAAAAGTTGCTTAGTTCTTCATAGTCTTCAAAGCGTAAAAACTCTAAGGGGAAAAACTGAACGATAATGATGTATTCTGAATAATCTGAAAAGGCTGCTAATGAAAAGAAAGATATAACCTAGCAAAACCTAGTTTCCAAAAGATAGGAAACAAAATCTTAAAAGGAAATAAAGTAAACTAACGGAAATAAAAGAAATAAAAGAAAAGAAAAGAAATAAAATAAAATAAACAAAACTCGGATGAAACGAAATTCTCGGATCCGCGTTGACGAACAGTATCCGCGAACACGGAAAACTTTCTGGAGTCGTCGCTGTGTCTTGTATTTTCCGCGCCCGCGGAAATGTGTCTGTGGCACTTCTCAGCTTCTGTCTTCGGTCTTCTCTTGTGGCTTCGCCTCCATCTTCTTAAGTCTTCATTTAAACTCTTGAAACCACCAAATCAACATTCCTTCTCCACAACTCTATTCTCCTAACTTATGCTCTAAACCCATACAAATGGCACCCAAAACTCCGATAACAACTCCTACTTATGCACTACAAACTAGAGCTGATCAAATTCCCCTATGCTTAAACCTTGCTCGTCCTCGAGTAAGCTAATAGAAACTACTCATCCAATGAAATACACAAGGTCTCATGAAGCACAACAAAACTATCTCCACTAAGAACTGCACCTAATCATGAATCTCCAGGGCACCAAAACAACGACACAACACACAATCTTAAAGGAAAGCAGAATACTTCCCCCAAGCTTAACCCGAACACCATAGAGTAAAAGTAACCATCTAATCCTAGCCTCCATCTATCTTCTTATAACTCCCAAAGTGACCTACCCGAATCCTCCTTATATCACCTCTTCTTATGTCACCACGCTAGGAAAATGAGGAATCCTAATAATCACTCTTCTTCTTTTCACTCATTTTGCCAAGGCGCCCTTTCGGGTTTTCACCAAGCCACTCATTTAATTTTTCAATAGATGGGCTCACAAAAACTCACATCACTCTTGACCTCTTATTACCCCAGCCTAATGGTGGTCCAAGCCACCTGCTTATTACCTAAGCCGCTCTTTCGGGTTTTCGACTTATCCCAGGATTTTATTTTTGTCTTTTTTCATATTTTTGACTTTTTCTTATATATATATATATATATTTTATTCAGACGACTAGCAAGTATAGATCACTCCCCCATGCTTAAACACTGCATTGTCCTCAATGTAATGAAAGACAAAAAGATGAAGCACAAGGAAAAACAGAAAAGTAATCACAACTGTCGCCGAGGTGGCCTGGATGTGGAAGTTGGTGCTGGCAGTATAACATTGAAAACACATGTCGCTGGTGTTGCGGCGGTCCTTCTCAAGTAACTCCATGCGCAACCAAATAGATCCACTGTAAGTGTAGTGGTACAACAAATAATCGGGGTTGCACGGGCCTTCAACGAATACAGAATTGGAGCCCGAATGTAATCGTGTAGCGGGCTCTGGTGTTCCTCCTCAGCAGCTGTCGAATGTCGGGCCATCAATCGGTGCCAAATAAAAATGTCGAGCAATGTCTCCTCCTTGGCAGCATGATGCGCACCATCTCATGTAGAAAAGTTCGAACAACTGGGCCTTCAGTAAACTCTTTTTTTTTTCAGGTGAAGGAGACTTACAGTGGGGAAACCGCAGTCGTGGAAAATAATCTGTGCCCGCGGATTCACGTCTGGTGCGAATTGAACACCGTCTTTGAATTTTGGGTACGGGTCTCCTACCTGCGTTTTAGTCTAAAACATGAAAACAACACAAATAAAAACTTGAAATTAAAAGACATGAAAAGAATTACATACCTCGGGTTGCCTCTCGAGCAGTGCCTTGGTTATTGTCGTGGCTCGACATGGTGCCCTTCAACTCAGCTTGGGTTGCTCACATCAACCGAACACTTGGGGTCACAATCAGGAGGGTGTCTCTTTGCATCATCAATGTTGTGCTCGACCCTCACCCCATCAAACTCCATTGTGAGTGAACCACTACTCACATCAATCTTCGTATTTGCCATTTTCATGAACGGCCTACCTAGCATTACAGGGGACGCGTGTTTGTCCTGCCCTGTATCCATCACAAAGAAATCCGCAGGGAATATCAGCTTGTCAACTTCTACCAGAACATCCTGCACCACTCCTTTGGGATACACATAGGACATATCCGCCAATTGAATCACAGTCCCAGTCTTCTGTAATTGTTCGATCTCTAAAGATTCATACAGCGAGAGAGGCAGTACATTTATAGATGCATCCAAATCCAGCATGGCTTTATCGAACGTGGTGTCACCTATCTTGTAGGGAATACTAAACATGCCTGGGTCACTGCACTTCTTGGGCAATCGCTTTTGCAGCATAGCGGAGACATTCTCACTTACCAGGACCTTCTTCTTTGCTTTCACAGCTTTCTTCCTCTTTATCTTGCACAATTCCTTCAAAAATTTTGCATAGCGAGGGATGCTCTTAACTAGTTTGATCAAAGGAATGTTTACCTCGCAATTACTGAAGGTCTCGAATAATTCCTTATCGTTCTCCAGCCTTCTGGTGTCCTTCAGTGCCTCAGGGAATAGAGCGGGTGGCTTCAGTGAATCGAGTTGAGGGAAATCAGGACGAACATAATCATCGTGGACAACAGCGGGCAAACCGCGATCGTGGCTTGGGACATGCGGTCGCGGATCAACATCCGAGAAATTTGGGATGCCAGTGACTTTTCCGCGGTCGCAGATGTCATTCCGCGGTCGTGGAATTGCTTCAAAATATTCGTCTTCTCCATAAACTTTTCCGCGGTCGCGGAAAATTCTCGGAAAAATCACCGCCTTCAGGTGCGTTTCCGCGGTCGCATATATCAGTCCGCGATTGCAAAAATTCCTTTGTAGCATCCGTCAGTTCCTTCATTTGTGTTCCGCTCCTCAGCGTCATCGTGCATACATTCTCCCTCGGGCTTGCTACCATTTGAGATGGTAGTTTCCCCGAATCCCGGGCCTCCAGCTTGCTTACTGCGAGAGAAATTTGTCCCACTTGCTTCTCCAAGTGCTGAATGCTAGACTTCATCTCTTGATTTTGTTGGACCATGGTGTTTGCCAAAGTCGATACGCTCTGAGCGAGAGCACTATGTTGTTGGACCATATTGTTTGCCAATGTCGATACGCTCTGAACGAGAGACTTGATCATGTCATCACTGGACATAGATGAAGTTGCATTCTGGCCTTGGGGTCTGGGGTCATATGGAGCTCTAAATTGTTATTGTTGACCCCCAGGCCGCTGAAATTGTTGTTGTTGCTGTAAGAATTGTGGTGGCCTCTGGTGAAACTCTTGATCATCACGACCCTGATGAGGATTCTGCTGGTTCTCGTATCTCAAATTGGGGTGATCTCTCCACCCTGGATTGTAAGTGTTGGAATACGGGTCATATCTCGGTCTAGGAGGGCCGAAACCTCCAATAGCATTTACTTCAGCAGTGGGTTCCTGCAGCATTGGACATGCATTTGTAGGGTGCATCGTGCCATAGCATAGTCCGCAGGATTTGACTTGCTGCAGGTTGCCCTTCATCATAAATCTCATCATCATCTCCTTCATCTCAGCCATCTCAGAAAGTATTGAGGACGATGGCTGAGACTCTGCAGCCTTGATTGTGTGAGCGCTTTCTCTCTTGCTAAACTGTCTTGAGCCTTCAGATAGCTCAAAGAAAATCTCAAATGCTATAGCTGGCGTCTTGTTCTGAATATTTCCACCACAGGCTGCATTCATCATCCGACGCTCATCGTCAAGAAGTCCACCATACAAATATAGTACGAGGTCTTGGTCAGAATACCCGTGGTAGGGACAGCTTGAGATCAACCTCTTGAATCTCTCGTAGTACTCATACAACGTCTCAGTAGTGTGCTGCTCAATGTTGCTAATATTCCTCTTCAGGCTATTGAGCTTTGTTGCAGGAAAATACTTCTCCAGGAAGGCTTTCTTCATCTTTGCCCATGTATCTATGCTTTCTGGGGCCAAATAGTAGAACCAATCATTGGTCGAATCCTTCAGAGAGAAAGGAAAGGCCCTCAGCTTGATCTGGTCCTCAGTAATATTCATGGGCTTCATACTGCTGCAGACAGCGTGGAATTCAGACAGATGTTTGTTGGGGTCTTCTCCACTCATCCCATGGAAGTGGGGTAGTAAGTGAATCAACCCAGATTTGAGCTCAAAATTCACGTCATCTGCCAGCTCTGAAAACTGCACAGCAAGCGGTTGTTGCTCTAGATTCGGTGCAGTTAACTGCCTCAAAGTCGGTTCTTCTTCAGCCATCTCGAGTTGTGTGCGGGCTGCTACACAGTTTCTGGAAAGTGTTCTTTCAATCTCTGTATCGAAATCTAAAAGTGGGGAGTCAGTAGTATGGGTGTGGACCATAAGATAGGTCCACACAAAGTTGGCACACAAACAAACACAAAGAAAAATTGAAAATATGCCTCCCCGGCAACGGCGCCAAATTTGATGAGGCTAAAGTCGTTATGCCTATCAAAGTAATCCTCAAAAACCCAACTAAGTATAGTAGGCAAGCAAGGGTCGAATCCCACAGGGAGGTAGCAATCTTTCGAAGTGCAAAAGGTTGTAATGTCAATAGTAACAAAGGGGGGTTTTGGTTTGTTTATCAAGTATAAAAAGTAAATTAAAGCAAAATGATAAAATCAATGCGTGAGAAGTAACTTAGCCAGACAAATATCCACCATTCAGTTTGATTGGTTGATCCTAGATTATCTCAATTCCTTCCTATGAATATTCTTGTCCCTATTCTGAAATAGTTATCAGTCCAACTAGTCTTGGTAACTCTAACTATCAAACAATCAAGAAACCATCAAGATTTAATCTAACAGCAGCAGTAAGCATAGGAATTAACCAGGATACATGCAATACTTAACAAACCGTCAGTACTCGACATGTAATCAATTCTCTTCACAATAAACTAGTCAAACTAGTCCAACCAGACCTAGAATATCATGTTTGCTACACAAGATAAGGGATTTCAACTAGAAAATAACCAAACCCTAGCAATAGATAATTACTAACATCAACTAGTTGATCAGGCCAGTCAAATCAGCAAGAATCATTGGGATTAAGCACAAAGAGAAGAGATATAATCAAAGGAAATGAAATAGAGTTATAATCTCACAACCAAATACAAACGAAGGCTTCAATCGTCGGACTAAGCAAAAGTTGTTTAGTTCTTCATAGTCTTCAAAGCGTAAAAACTCTAAGGGGAAAAATTGAACGATAATGATGTATTCTGAATAATCTGAAAAGGCTGCTAATGAAAAGAAAGATATAACCTAGCAAAACCTAGTTTCCAAAAGATAGGAAACAAAATCTTAAAAGGAAATAAAGTGAACTAACGGAAATAAAAGAAATAAAAGAAAAGAAATAAAATAAAATAAAATAAACAAAACTCGGACGAAACGAAATTCTCGGATCCGCGTTGACGAACAGTATCCGCGACCGCATCATATCTTCCGCGACCGCGGAAAACTTTCTGGAGTCGTCGTTGTGTCTTGTATTTTCCGCGCCCGCGAAAATGTGTCTGTGGCACTTCTCAGCTTCTGTCTTCGGTCTTCTTTTGTGGCTTCGCCTCCATCTTCTTAAGTCTTCATTTAAACTCTTGAAACCACCAAATCAACATTCCTTCTCCACAACTCCATTCTCCTAACTTATGCTCTAAACCCATATAAATGGCACCCAAAACTCTGGTAACAACTCCTAGTTACGCACTATAAAGTAGAGCTGATCAATCACTGGATGGAAATGCCGATGGTTAGGTTAGCATTTATAACCAGATTCCAAGTGGCTCTTGTCTTTCTCTCATGGAGTGGACCTCATACATGTCTCCCCATATTTGCTCGTCCAGGTGCCCGGCCTCCCATAACGGTGCATACGGTAGCACTAGTAGGAAATCATGATCATATTGTCCCGGTAAGCATACTTATACATCCGCGCTTTACCTTGTGAATTATGTAATACTCATTTTAGCTCATTTTTTTTAGGTTTGGCTAGTTGATGACCGTTGTCCTATCCCACCCCCGCCCGCCATTTGGAACAATTGGAAGCATAGAAGTATTGAAGGATGGGATACATCATTTAGGGAAAGGATGAATGAATATCTCGTCAGACGTGGAAACCAAGGTCGTGGCGGTTTGGTTATATAGTTTCGGGAAGGAGATTGGATAAATTAGGATCACATGTGGATCCACTCCTTTTCCACTTTGTAATATGAATTAGCAATATATGAACGTTCAATTACCCTGGTATTTATATTTGATAAATGCGACTCCATTCAATTGTGTCCAAAAAAATAAACATTTATCCAACTCTAAAAAATTAAATATAAAATAATCATTTATATTCAATGCGAATTCATTCAATTCTGTGAAGGTGCACGGTCTGTGCCAGACCGTGCACCTTATCGTGCCGAAAAATAGAAGCTCTCAGTTAAACCCATGCCATAATCTGTCGTTTTTTAAACGCTACACAGTGGCGTTTACAAGCGCTATTATGGCTTGGGTTTGGGATTTGGGCTAGTTTTGGACGCCACTTGATGGCGTGTAGGGTGGCTAAAATAAACTTGGGGTATTTAGGGTTTAGGATTTAGGGTTCAGGGTTTAGGATATTGGGTTTTGATTTGTGTTTTTTTCATCCTAAACCTCAAATCCAAACGTTATATTGTTTCGAGGTATGCAAGTTTATACATTACTATTATGGTTTAGGTTCTATGTTAAAGCAAGGGTTTAAGGTTTAGGGTGTTTGAGATTTTTGAATCTTTGATAGTATAAGCATTGATATTGTTTAGGGTTAGAAAGGGTCTTTCTATTTGGAACTTCAAGGGGCATTCTGCGAAGCCTTCAGTAGAAGAGCTTCAAAAGTAAATCCCCGGCTATGACATAACTACAAAATATCGGGGCCATATATAAATGTTGAAGATTTATTTTTTGAAACAAATTTGGACATCTCAAACCTTATACCCTAATGAATGGACCATCGCCACTACAACCCTAAACCCTAAAAAACCCTACCCTAAACCCTCTCATATAACCTTAAATGCTACATTGTGGCGTGTAAGCCTTAAACGCCACATTGCAGCGTTTAAGGTTATGTGAGAGGGTTTAGGGTAGGGTTTAGGGTTTACGATAGGGTTTTTTAGGGTTTAGGGTTTATGGTAGTGTTTTTTAGGGTTTAGGATCGAGGGTTTAGGGTTGAGGTTTGAGATGTCCAAATTTGTTTAGGATTATTTGAGATTCTCTGATGGTCGTTCAGTATAAGAGCTTCAGAAGTACATTTAGGGCTACAAAAAAAACTAATAAATATCGGGCCATTATATACCTACTCAAGATATTTTTACCGAAACAAATTTGAGCACCCCAAATGTAACACCCCCAAATTTCCACCTTTGAAAGTATTACTGCCAGTGACCTCGGATATAACATCCCGAAGTCACCCCAGGCTTTTCCAAACGATATAACCATCAACCACAGTTATAATACCAAATATCATAACTTTTATTAAATCGAAGTCTCGGAAATACAACAATTTCCAAATACAACAAAATACAAAATCAGAATAATTACAGCGGAAGTCTTAATGTCAAACACAAATAACACAGCAGAAGTCTTGTAAACAAAGCGACAAAATAACTTGTCAAAACACCGTTCATCTTCATAGTCGTTCTAGCCTTCACGGAACAGCAACATACCTGATGTGCCGAATCGAACGGATGACACCAGCCAACCATGCAAGGGAATAATTACGGTTGGTTAGTCTAATGAAAGACCATGCAAGGGTACAGAGCAGAGTGGTTTGAAGCAGTCGTATTAGGTTAGACTCATCGTTTCTCGAATAATAACCGATGACGATAGTCAACCATCATACTCCTACTGGAATAAACAAGCGGTATGCACAAGAGAAGATTCTGGAGACCGAGCCTCACAATAATCAATCCCAAAAGAAGACTCCAACAAAAGTGAGTCTTATAGGAAACATGACAAAGTTGGGGAACATTAATAATTACACACAATCACAGTATCGCATTCGAGAGACTAAAAGTTAAGACGAGCTTTCCTAGCTGCACTAGCGCCTAGCTGCACTACTCGCCCAAGGTATATTAATTATGTGCGACAAAGACACTTATCTGATTTAATTCTAAAACCAAACCACATCACGTTATAAACTTTTATCATGATCAGCTCATCCCGAGACGAGAGATCTCTTGGGAGAAACTCCCGAGATTTGCTCCCGAGATATGTGTGACACTAGCTAAGTGCACCACCTCTATACCCGAGTATAGAGGCTATTCATGACTCACCAATGGTATTAGGGTCTCAATGCCCTTTTCTCCATTTAATTATCAAGAAACGACTGGACCTCCTGGGCCCCAGTAAACGTTCCTATGAATACTCGTGCTAACTAAACAGTTCAACACAGTCAACATCATATCAAATCAAAGCCATCAAGGCCAACATCATAGATTTATCAATCTATATATATATATATATATCAAAATAGCTTTGCTACTAACAGTACATGCAACCTATTATAATCTTTCATATGAAATTCACCTTTAAATACCACAACAAAACCATTATGAACATAATAGCGCTGTATCTAGCAATATACAACCTATTATAACAGCACTTCTTTTCATCAAATAATTTATCAAAACTGTTCCCAACATAAACAAGAATCATCCCAAATTAATTAACAACTAAACAATTGATAATTAATGGAAGTATGAAATGATGAGCAAGAGCGAACCGCCACTTGCCTTAGATCCGACGAGTTCGAACAAAGCTTAGAACAACGGGTTCCTGAGTCCAAAACGGGGACAGATCTGGAATAATAAATCCCTAAGAAATGACCCATAACAAGATCCTAACTTAGATCCAATACACTTATATATGAATCTAAAAGAATACGAAAAGAAATCAAAGGAATCGAGCCACGCCCCAAGCCAAACCACAAGAACACACACTCGGATAAGACTTGTCGCGGGTGCGGTGAGAGTCATACCGCGGGGTGCGGTGGTCAGACAGTGGCGAAGCTTCGACAGAGAATCAATGGAGAACTTACCCAAAACCGATTTGTATGCTTCGATTAAGCACTTTTGCTTAGTCTGGTAATGGAAGCATAAGTTTATTCATCTGGTTGTGAGGTTTTGTTCCTATCTATCTTATCCTATTGAGTTATATATTTTCTCTTGAGCAAATTCTTATTTGGATGTTTGTTGGTTTATCTAGATTGATCACCTAGGTTTATTGCTTTCATTCATATTGCTAATACTAGGGAACTGTTGGGCTAACGCTCTAATTCGAGTAGCGAGCATAGATTATTATCTGCCACTGTGGAATTTATCTATGTAGGGAATTGATTACATGTTGAATGCTTTTGGTTGAGGTGTTATGTGTATCCTGGTTAATTCTTATGTCCATTGCTGCCTTTGGGTTGAATCACTAGTGGTGTTAGGGTTATTCATTGGTAAGGGTTCTTAGGGATGGTTTCCCTATTAATCTACACAAGATCAGGACAGGAATAACCGAATAGGAAGATAGGGCATAATCAAGGAACAACCTTTGAATGACTTATGTGGACATTACTTGGCTAAGTGTTTTCTCTCTTGATATTTTCATCATATACTTTGTTGTGTTTGACTTAATTGTGACCAACCAACCTACAATTCCCCCTTCTTATTACTATTGCATGCGAACAACACATAGACTAATCCCTTCCTCTCTGTGGATTCGACCCCTGCTTACCCTAACTACTTGTTTAGGTTTTGCTATGATTTTATTTGATTGATTAGGTGATACGACTTAAGCCTGCTATCAAATTGGCGCCGTTGCCGGGGAGGCAAGCGTTGATTTTTCCGTGCGTTTGTCTGTGTGTTGTGTTCCTTTGGTGTGGACCTATCTTATGGTCCACACCCGTGCTACTAATTCCCCTCTACTTGGTTTTAATTCAGAGATTGAGAGAACCCTTTCCCAGGGTCGCAGAATAAATCGTGCTTTGGTTTTTGATAATCCTGCGTTCGAGATGGCTGACGCAGAGCAGACGTTGAGACAGTTGACCGCCCCTAACATGCAGCAGCAACCGCTGGCTATGCAGTTTCCTAAGTTGGGCGAGGGCGTAAATTTCGAGCTGAAGTCTGGGTTGATCCACTTACTCCCCCACTTCCATGGGATGAGTGGTGAAGACCCCAACAAGCATCTTGCTGAGTTCCATTCGGTGTGTAGCAGTATGAAGCCGAAGAACGTGACGGAGGACCAGATCAAGCTGAGGGCCTTTCCTTTTTCACTGAAGGATGCGGCCAATGACTGGTTCTACTATCTCACTCCAGGGAGCATTGACACTTGGGTCAAGATGAAGAAAGTCTTCCTGGAGAAGTACTTCCCAGCTACCAAACTGAACAGCCTGAAGCGAACTATCAGCAACATCGAGCAGCAGTCTGGTGAATCGCTCTATGAGTATTATGAGCGGTTCAAGAAGATGATATCCAGTTGCCCCTTACACGGCTATTCTGAACAGGACCTCGTACTTTATTTGTACGGTGGTCTTCTTGATGAAGAGAGAAGGATGGTGAACGCTGCTTGTGGGGGGGAACATCCTCAACAAGACTCATGCTGCAGCTTTTGAGATTTTTTTTTAGCTTTCTGAAGGGTCAAGGCAATTCAGTAAGAGGGCGAGCGCCCAGGCAGTGAAAGCCACTTCAAGTGATCATGCTCCCCCATCTATGGTGAAAGACATGAGCGAAATGAAGGAGATGATCAAGGTTTTGATGAGGAAGGAGGGACCGCAGAGGGTCAAGGAATGTGAGTTTTGCTATGCTACTACGCATGCCACTGACGCATGTCCTACACTCCACGAGGAGTCCACTGAGCAAGTCAACGCTGTTGGGGGGTACAAATAGAGACCACGGTACGACCCCTTTTCCAGTACCTACAATCCCGGATGGAGAGACCATCCGAATTTGAGGTACGGGAACACTCAGAACATAGAGAACCCCCCTGAGTTCCGTCCAAGACCCCCTCAACAATACCAGCAACAGCAGTACCCCCAGAGGCAGTTTCAAGGAGGCCAGCAGTTTAGAGGCCAAGTAGATCAAAGACCGCAAGGACAGGGAGCTCCCCGCACCAACAATCTTGAGGACCAGGTCAACACACTGGCGCAGCACATGACTACGCTGACGCAGACCGTGGGAACCATGCAGCAAAACATGGTTCAGTTTCAGCACGAGACCAAGTCCAGTATACAGAACTTAGAGAAGCAGGTTGGGCAGATCTCTCAGGCGGTTAGCAAGCTTAAAGCTAGAGAGTCACGAGCACTTCCATCTCAAACTGAGATAAACCCTAGGCAAAACTTCAATTCCATGACGTCAAGGCCCAGATGGGAGCATGAAGAAGAAAAGATGCCAACCAAAAATTACGAGGACAAACCGCGACCGCGGGCAATTTGCCGCAATCGCGGTTCTGTTGAGCAAGAGAATGGGCAAGATGCGCCGATTAAGCACGATCGCGGGAAGGATAGCCGCGACCGCAGGGCCCCAGTGCAAAAACCGCGATCGCGGGGTGAAAACCGCGATCAAATTTTGGAAAACGGGCCGTCTCCACTTACTTTCATGACACGGTATGTCTACCCGGAGGGATATTTTGACATCCCAGTGCCATTCCCTGCAGCACTAGAAGATGACGAACCCATTGAGGGGCTGAAGGGAATGTTCGAGACATTCAGGAACTACAAGGTGACCCCCCAATTGAGCAAAGCGATGCCTCGCTTTGCAAACTTCCTAAGGGAGCTATGCAAGCTCAAGAAGGAGCAAAAGGAGCAGTCGAAGAAAAAGGTGAAAGTCAAGAAGGATGTCTCGGCTATAATGCAAAAGAAGATTCTGAAAAAGTGTGAAGATCCCGGGATGTTTAGTGTACCTTGCAAGATTGTGGAAACCGAGTTCAGCGAGACATTGCTGGATTTGGGAGCCTCAATCAATGTCCTACCACTGTCCGTCTACAACACCTTCAATGTCGGACCACAGAAAGCACGGAAATCGTCATCCAACTGGCTGACAACTCCGTCATCATTCCTGAGGGTGTTGTGAAGGACGTTTTGGTGAGCGTCGATACCCTCGTCTTCCCTGCAGACTTCTTCGTCATGAACATAGGGAAACAAGGAGGACGAGTAATGCTAGGTAGACCTTTCATGAAGACCTCCAACACAAAGATCGACATGGGCATATGTACGATAAGCATGGAGTTTGATCGGAGGAAGGTAGAGCACAAGCTGAAGTCCATTCAGGAGCATCCCCCAGATTCAAGAGTGCAGAGTGCGGTTGCAGGAGGCAACCCAGGTTGAGAAGTATAGCAGGACGTCGTGCCGCGACGATAACTATGGCGCTACTCGGGAGGCAACCCGAGGTATGAGTTGTTGAACTCATCTTTGTTTCTTTGCTTCGTTAGGATTTGTTGTTGTGTTTTTTTTTAGAATTCTTTGCTTTAGTTGCCATTTTCTTTTCTTTTTTCTTTCTTCTGTGGGCCGTTAGAACTAACCTTGCAGCGGAGCCCAGACCTCAGCGACCCGCGACCGCGGTATCGATCCCACAATCGCGGTTTCCCCACGATGTTCCACGGAGTTTAGTTCTAGAAAAAAAAAGGAAAAAAAAGGAAAAGAAAAAAAAATGGCCCACATAATTCAATACCGGCGCATTTTTCGAGGCAGTCAACCCTCGTAACTCGCGCCGGCCGTTACGCTGCAAGGTAATAACCCCGCAATCGCGGTTCCTCAGCCCCGCGATCGCGGCCCCTCGTCGCCGAGCTTATAAGAGCGGGGTGTGGCGGAGGCATTTCACAACACCTCCACCACGCTCTCTCCCTCTCAAACCACTCGGATCTCCACTTCCGACCACCGCGACGACACCCTGCAGCCCCACGACCATCGTTCTGTCACCGCGACATCGTTTGGGTGAGATCTCCATTTCCCCCTTGGATTTCTCATTGCCTCACGAGCCGCGATCGCCGGACCCACGCCCGAAGCCCCGTGACCACTATAGCACCACCAAGGACCACCGGAACCATTTTTTTTCGAAGCTTTCTGCTGCCCAGAAACCGCGATCGCCGCTGTCCAGCCCCGCGATCGCGGCCCTTCTTCTCCAGAGGACTTCATTCGAGCATAAACCGTGACCGCGGCCCACACCCCGCGATCACGGGCGTCTCCGGTATTCTTTTCGTGCATCTCACTTCTTCTTCCCACCATGTCTGCTTTCGTAAACAGCATGAGAAGTCCGAGGCACCGGCGCTATTTCGAGACGTTCAGCCTGTGGAAGATCGTCCCGACGAAATTCTACGATCGACCGATGCTGTAACTACTCGGTTTGGAGGACTGCACTCAACATTTGCTGAGCCACGGAGGGCTCGGTAATTTCATTGACTTGTCCGCCCCGACGTCCGACGAACTGACCCTGGAGTTCCTGGCCACGCTGGAACGCCACGACGACGGGATCACGTTCAACCTGCTGGGGCGACAGAGACGGATGTCCTACCAAGGTCTGCGGGACCTTTTTGGCGTTACTGAGGAACCCACCGAGGATTGGGAAGCTGTAGGCACCTTGCCAGAGTTCTTCTGGCAAGATGCGACCCGGGATGTGATCAACCCTAGCGCCGGCGAGTACAACTACAAGCTGACACACCCCTGTTTGAGGCTGGCTCACAAGGTGCTAGCCATGACCTTCCTTAGACAGGGGGAGGTGAACAAGGTCTCCAGGCAGGACCTTACAGTGCTCTGGTGTCTGACACCAGAGAGTCACAACATCCCCGACTGGGTCGGGCTGTTTCTCTCCAGTTGCCTACGACTGAGAGAGAAGAAGGGCGGTAAGATATTCATGGGAGGCATGGTGACGCTTATCGCCCGACAGTACGAGATCCTTGCGGACCATTGGGAATTCCCCGACGAGAGCTACACATACAACATCAGGCTCATGAGGAGGTCCCATCTGCCGGAGGCCCGTAATGGAGAGTACACCTGGCTCTCCCTGGCCGGCAACCACCACCACATGAGGTTGCCTCGTCCGATGCCTTTTGGGCCCCGGGCGAGGGACTTCTACCTTTATGCCGACGGGGAGCAGGGGTCGTCGTCCGAAGACGAAGGGGACGACGACAACGACGAGGAAGCGACTGCGGCGGCGGACATGGAGAGAGATGTGCCATTGCCGCCAGGTTCCAGGGTCCCCCATGTACTTCCTAACTACACTCACAGGGCATCTGGGTCTGGTAGTGCTTATGGCGGGGCGCCCTGGGACCAGCTCCTGGACAGAATAACAAACTTGCAGCTGAGGCAGGATGAGCATATACGGAGGAGCGCCGAGTGGGAACGCAGCATCTCCCAGAGGCTAGAGGAGCATGAGAGGAGAAGCGCTGAGTGGGAGCGCCAAATCTCCACCCGCCTGGAGGAGCACGAGAGGCGGAGCGCTGAGTGGCAGCGCAACATGGAGGTCAACCTTGCCTACCACGCCAATCGCCTGGACAACCACCTCACCACCGTTGAGGACCAGGTGGTTCATCTGCAGAGGAGAGATGAGGCTTTCTTCAACGCCTATGGGTATTGGCCTCCACCCCAGTGAGTCCTTCAATTTTTTTCCCTTATCTTTTATTTGTCCCTCATACATTGAGGACAATGCATGATTTAAGCATGGGGGAGTATAAGTGCTCACTACCTATCTTGTATATATTTTTTCCAGCATTGTACTTTGGATTTTCAGCATTTTATATTCAAAAAAAAAAAAAAATCCTGGGACAAGTCGAAAACCCGAAAGGGCGGCTTGGGTAATAAGCAGGTGGCCCAGACCAGTGCTAGGCTGGGGTAAAAAGGTGTCTGAGTGATGTGAGTTGTATTGTGAGAGCATCTATGAAAAAAATATGAGTGGCTTGGTGAAAACCCGAAAGGACGCCTTGGCAAAATGAGTGAAAAGAAGAAGAGTGAATTTTAGGAATCCTCATTTTGGCGTGGCGACATAAGAAGAGGAGTCGAAGAAGGATTGTCGGGTAGGTCACTCTGGGAGGCATAAGGAGTCATAGATGGAGGCTAGGATTAGAGGTTACTCACACCATTGGATGTCCGGGTTAAGCTTGGGGAAAGTACTATGCTTGCCCTTTAAGCTTGTTGATGGAGGATGTGTTGTGAATGAGATTGGTGCCAGGAGTTTGGCATGGGTTAGGTGACTCTTAGTTGGAGGACATGCTTCCTGAGACCTTGGGTGCTGCATTGGAGGAGTAGACTCTTTATTAGTTTACTCGAGGACGAGCAAAGGTCTAAGCATGGGGGAGTTTGATAAACACTACTTTGTAGGGCTTAACTAAGAGTTATTAGAGGGTTTTATTGGTGCAATTCGGGTAGATTTAGCCACATTCTTGTGCATGGCGTTTGGGGGCGAAATCTGGTGTTTTTGGAGGTGTATGAGCTATTTTGGATATCATAGGAGACACTGAGGAAGGAAGCCACCAAAAGAAGACGCCAAGGAAGTGAAGACGAGAGGTTAGGAGGCGAAGCCAAGGAGTGAAGGCCGAGCATTAACCGCGACCGCGGGCAAGGGTGCCGCGATCGCGGGACTTCGGGGCATTCGAGATATTTCTACAAGCGCGGAAGAATGCAAAGAGCACGGAGCTACAAGCAACCGCGATCGCGGGTCATCACGGCAGACTTATTTCGGGATTTCCCGAATCTATCTTTCCTGATTTTTTTATTTCATTTTAATTATTTTCGTTTTCTATTTTCAGTTGGGCTAGGTCATTTGTTAAGCCCACCTATATATACTCTCTTAGTTTTAGGTTTTAAGGGAGAGACTCTCATATCAGGTTTTAGTTTTTTACATCATCGTTGTTTTCTGAAGACTATGGAAGGCTAAGCACTTTTGCTTAGTTCGGTAATGGAAGCATAAGTTTATTCATCTGGTTGTGAGGTTTTGTTCCTATCTATCTTATCCTATTGAGTTATATCTTTTCTCTTGAGCAAATTCTTATTTGGATGTTTGTTGGTTTATCTAGATTGATCACCTAGGTTTATTGCTTTCATTCATATTGCTAATACTAGGGAACTGTTGGGCTAACGCTCTAGTTCAAGTAGCGAGCATAGATTCTTATCTGCCACTGTGGCATTTATCTATGTAGGGAATTGATTACATGTTGAATGCTTCTGGTTGAGGTGTTATGTGTATCCTGGTTAATTCTTATGTTCATTGCTGCCTTTGGGTTGAATCACTAGTGGTGCTAGGGTTATTCATTGGTAAGGGTTCTTAGGGATGGTTTCCCTATAATCTACACAAGATCAGGACAGGAATAACCGAATAGGAAGATAGGGCATAATCAAGGAATAACCTTTGAATGACTTATGTGGACATTACTGGCTAAGTGGTTTCTCTCTTGATATTTTCATCATATACTTTGTTGTGTTTGACTTAATTGTGACCAACCAACCTACAATTCCCCCTTCTTATTACTATTGCATGCGAACAACACATAGATTAATCCCTTCCTCTATGTGGATTCGACCCCTGCTTACCCTAACTATTTGTTTAGGTTTTGCTAGGATTTTATTTGATTGATTAGGTGATACGACTTAAGCCTGCTATTAGCTTGTTCGTGGACTTGTTCACGAACAAGCTGGACCCCAGCAAGTGGAATATATACCGTGTTGCACAAGACATGGGGTCCTCGCCCAACAAAATCATCCAACGCACGTCGAACACGAAGTCCCATGCATCAACCCCAGCTTCCTTCACCCACTTTTTCACCTCCACTGGGTCGTAGTCAAAAACCTCATGCCATAAATCGGCCAATGCCCCGTCATCTAGTACCGCACTAACGGCGTATCCCTCGATGGGCAGCCCCATGATCCTCTCGACGTCATGAAGTGTGACGGTAATCTCGCCCCCACGGAAAATGGAAGATGTTGGTCTCTGGATGCCACATCTCCACAAAAGCATAAATGAGGACGTGGTCCACACTTCCAAACTGAAACGCATGGAGTCCGGTCAGCCCGCTCAGTGAAGTGTAATACCACCAGCTACCCTCAACCACCTCCCCTCTGAGAATAAGGCGATTGTCGTCTCTAGAAATCGAGATAGCGTGAACGTGTATGAACCTTCAGACGGCGAGGGGCCTCCCTGGGATGATGCCATATCCGATGCGCAATGTGCTGGTCGAAGGACGACAGAAGCTCACTGTTCTCCACACCGTAAGGAGGTTCAGGACGGGCGTCACGGGCGGGCTGGGGAGCGGGAGGGTCGGGAATGGGGTCGGGTATAGGGTCGGGAATGGGGTCGGGTATATGGTCGGGAATGGGGTCGGGTATAGGGTCGGGAATGGGGTCGGGTATATGGTCGGGAATGGGGTCGGGAATGGGTCGGGAATAGGGTCGAGAATAGGGTCGGGAACAGACTCATGTTGGGGCGGGTCCTCCATGACAATATCAACGTCGTCCAATCCAGGGACGGGATCATCGCTATGGACGGGACGTCGAGGCTTCTTCTTCTTCTGCCCAAAAACATCTGCCCTCGTTCGCTTGTGGGCAGAAGCAGTAACGCGGGCGGTGCTCCGTATCCCGTCCATACGAGCAAATCGTTGTCGAAAACTATCTACTATATCTTGTTTAATCAAAATTTTATTTCTTTTGAGTTACATTTGGTTATACATTCAATGTGAAGTTTATATATATTTTTACGGAGAATAATTTACTTAATTATATTATTTTTTATTTTTTTCATTTAAAATATAAAATATTTGTCTAATATTTAATATTTCAAACTGAGATAAATTATCAATTAGACAAGATAAATTTAGTTATGTTTTAAATTAATTTAATAAAGCTAATTTTTCCTTTAATTTATATTATTATTTACTTATTTTCTTGATTTATATTTTTTTATTTAATTTAATTTTTTTCTTTACTTTTATTTACTTAATACTATTATTTAATTAATCAAAATATTTTTTTTATTTAATTTAATTTTTTTTCTTTACTTATAATTTCCGTTGATTTAAATTATAATAAATCTATATTTCCAACTTTAATATTTTAAAATGGTATAAATTATCAATTAAGATAAATTTATTCTTTCATTTATTGTTTCCTTATTAGTATCATTTCATACATCCATAAGCAATTTATACCTAAAATCTTTCTATGTTATATTCGTAAAATTTATATTTCCCTATTAAAATTTAATTACGAGTGCATTTCATTATCATATATCAACAAGTAATTAATATATTAAAAATATTTAAATGAAATTAATTAAATAAAACTACTAATCCATGTATAAAGATAACCTAAAATCATTCTAATAATATCTAAATAAAAATAATTAATAATTCATAATGCTCTACCTTTCAAAATAAATTAATATAAATAATAGATTATATACATTTAAACATAATTAAACCTTATAAAAAGTTCATAAAATACCTCATAAGTACGTCGTTTCGGCTTTAGAACCACCGATACACTTTCTGATCCGCTTGCATCAATCATAGACGCCAGCGACACATCCCACGTCGACGACTGCACACCGCTCCGCTCCGACTGCCGCCGCGACAGAGAGAGCGTTTTCGGACCCCCCCACTCCCGCCCCCACCTCCTCCACCGACCCAGGCCCGAATCGACCTGACCCACCTCCTCCACCAGGCCCAAGCCCAAAACGACTCGGCCTCACCTCCTCCACCGACCCAGGCCCGAACCGACACGGCCCATCCTCCTCCACCGACCCAGGCCCAAACCGACCCAACCTCCTCCACCGGATCCACCTCCACCGCCGTGACGTCTCCGGCCTTCTCCGGCCCCCCCTCCTCCCCGCGCGCAGGTCCTTCGGTCCACCTTCTCCGGCATCGGGGTCCAGCTCCTCCAACGCGCAGGCTCCACCTTCTCCGGCCACTCACGGTGCGCGGGAACTCGTGCGCAGCTCCTCCGTGCTCCGCTCCTCGTCCACCGCCGTCTCTCCTCCCGCATTGACGAGGCCGGAAACCGGTGTCGTTTTCCTGTCAAAATAATCTTAATTCACCTACTAAAGAGTATAGCAAGTAAGTCAAGGTCGATCCCACAGGGAGTCGGTTATCTGTACGCAATTATGTATGATCAACAAGTAACGTAACGTAAACAAACATGATAAGAGAAAACCGGGGGGTTTTGTCTAGAATAATCGTAACGTAAACAAAACATGCAATTAATGACAAGAGATGAAATATGATAAGAGAAAGTATTCCACCAGACAAATATCCACACCACAATGCAATCGGTTGATCACTGAAAACTATCTTTCCAAGTTCTTTTACTATCTTATCGTTGTTCCCACCCTGATCGTGAATACTATCGATTCTCACAGTTGTCGATAGACTTATTACTATGCAATGATAAAGCACAACTGATTCTCACAGTTGTCAGCGTACTTTAAACACCAACACAGCAATAGCAATACACACAAGGATATAGGACACATGTAAGTAGAAAGACGTACAAGTACTCACTCCCCTACTTAACATGCAATTGACTCTCACACACAAATATACGCTCGGAACCCCTATACGCAAAAACGTGTTTGTCATAGATATGCACTCGGAACCCCTATATGCAATCCTAGCAATATGATAAATGCCGACAGACCTAGTTAGCAACTCTAGGTAAACCAACATAAATCAATAATCAATTCAATCGAGAGAATCAATCCAACTTAATAAGATATAGAACAAGGAATAGAAATCTCACAACCAATTCATTGTAGTGCTTCAATCGTCTAGCGAAACAAGAATGTTTAGCTATCCATTACTTGAAAAACCTAAAAATTATATTAAGGAAGAAGAACGTAACTATCTGCGCTCTTCAAAACTAACGAAAAGACCTTATATAGGTTTCTCGAAGTTGACCTAATAACCGAAATAAGGAAATAATATAAAACTAAAACATAAAGTATAAAATATCAAATATGAAATAACAGCACACGTCAGCCACGCGGTCTTCATTCCACCGCGAAGCGGTAATGCTCCACCGCGATGCGGTGGCTTCTTCTGGCGCGAGGCGCTTCTCCTAAGGATCTTCACTGCGGGGCGGGTGACAGTGCCGCGGGGCGATGCGGGCAACTTCTTCATCCTTCATCTGCTCCCAATGTACTACCAAGCGAGGTAGTTTTCTCCCTTAGCTCTGAGCAGATCTTCTTCAACATCTCCAACTTCCTTCATTAGGCTACAAAACCTCCAAGTCTGTACAACTCCAACTCTTCTCCTAAGTAACAGACTTAGCCTAATTCTCCACTTAAACTCCATCTAATATGTGTCAAAAGTCACTAGTTAAGGTGCACTAAATTGCACCTATCAAATATCCCCACACTTAGACCTTTACTCGTCCCGAGTAAATTAGCTCCATCATACTCCAATCCAGCAAAATCAAGGTCTCAGGAAGTGTGACAATATAAGACACTAATAACCACAACCACTCAACAACCAACACTCCAAACAACCAAAACGAATGATGCGAGAGAACTCTAATCCTAGCTCCAGTCCAACTCCTTATCGCTCCAAAGTGGCCTACCCGACAATCCTTCTATGTCGCCCTTCTTATGACGCCTCGCCAATAGGTAAGAGAAATCCTAAACTCACTCTTTTTCTTTTTCACTCATCTTGCCAAGGCGCCCTTTCGGGGTTTTCACCAAGCCACTCATTTCACTCATCCTAAACCACTCTTTCTTTTCACTCACATCACTCCAGTCCACTCCTTGCCCTGGTCTATTACCAGTCGGACTACCTGCTTGTTGCCTGAGCCGCCCTTTCGGGTTTTCGACTCATCCCAGGATTTTTTATTGCCTTTTCAACATTTTATGGCTTTTTTTTTAGAAATAAATGCAAGTATGAAAATGCATGAATTAAAAACTATACACTAGCTAAGATAGACAGTGAGTCTAAATCCCTCCCCACACTGAATGACACATTGTCCTCAATGTAAAAAGAAGACAAAGCAAATAGGGAAGAGAGAAACACACTCACTGGGAACGTGGATACTAAGGATAGCCCGGCGGAGGTGGGTGCCTCCCAAAGTACTGCTCTGTGATGTAAACCTCCGCGGCGTCCAGCTGCTCCCGGATGTCACGTGTAATCTCAGCTTGACGAGCCTGCAACCGAACCAAAGTCGCCTCGTTCGTAGCCTCCTGACGTAGCTCAAATGCAGCAAAACGGACGAACATCTCGTCCCAGGAGAACTCAGGAGGTGGTGCAGACGTGGAAGCCACGTCGGGGATGGGTGGATCAACATCCATGATCATGGGTGCATCCACCATAGGCTCAGGCACCAGCTCAGCGCCCTCGGCGTCCTCAGCTTGTGGTGCAATCTCCTCATTAGCTGGTGTCTCCAACACCCCGTCCGCAGGAACGATGTCAACCACAGCAGCCTGTGGTTCCATTTCAATAACCACAGGATCAATCGCAACATCATCAGTCGGTGGCTCTAACTCCTCCTCCACAGGAGCAATCTCAACATCGGAAGGAATGTACCAACCCGTGAAATCCTCTGGATACGCCAAGGGACGAGGAAGACGCACAAGATGGCCACCATGAGAACACCACATATATTCCCCTGAGATCCGCTCAACATACCGCGACGCCGCATATACTGGATGTTATAACGAATGGGCATAAGCGGGTCCGGAATGTATCCAAAGAAATCCTGGCTGTCGCAATCAAAGTAATCAAACCTCCCTGCACAATATCTCGCCCGGCGTCCTCACGAACCAGCAGTAACTCATGTAACCAAATAGCGAACCATCCGGGTGTCACCTCGTCTAGTGGATCGATCATCGCGGAGAAAAGACCCAGACGCTTTATGGATGCTCTACTCTCCTCCATACCACAGAATGTCCGAATCAGCACTGTGTAAATCAAGCGGAGGCAGGGATGCACGATTTTATCACTAGTCTCCCGGCCCTTCTGAAATTCAGCCATCCCCGTGGCGCTCATCCAAACTCCTTCATGGTCTCTTTGGCGGGACCATGCCTCCATCCAACTGTGCCCGGCCTAGATATACCCAGCAATTCTCATAGCGTAGTAAAGGAAAACCATAACTCCGACCCTCGTACTTGAAGGAAATACCCACAAGAATACTCTCATCTCGGCTGTTCACAACACGACGTCTATGGCTCTTGGTCACGGTGGCAAGAAACTGGTAACAAAGGTCGGGGTAGGTGGGGGCAGATTTGTCTAGGAAGCCCCCCAAGCCTAGTTTCTCCATACAGTGTTGGGTCAATTCTAGCAGACCCAATTCAGCCAAGGTATCCTTATCAAAGAAACGGGTTGGTAGCACATTCCTAGTCGACACCGCATCATATAAATTCGACTCCTCCTCAGACATGCCAACCTTCCTAGCTCTCTCCATGGTGCAAGAAAGAAAGAACTAGAAGAGAAAGGCTCGGAGAAGGGCACTTACAACCGGCCAAAGGCAGACCGCGAAGGCACCGCTGGGCGGTGATGATATCTGAGCACAGGTGCAGGGTCGCGGCGGAATGGACGCGGGGCGGCGACTATTCACCTTCTTCTCCAGATTCAAAAATTTGACTCATGCGAGGCGGCGAGATGGCGACGCGAAGCGGTCACTGTGCTATTCCCCTCCAAACGCCTCCAAAACACCGGCAAAAGCACCCAATTTGCACCGAGCACCCCAACACTCCAAGGAGCACCCTTCTTCAACTACGAACCACTACAGGGGACCGGAAATCAGCACAAAGGGGGAGGTATGGGTAGAGAAAGATAGAGTTGGGTTTAGAGCATCCGAGATCGAGCTAGGGCATGGGTGAAAATGGCGGATTGGGTGAAAGCGAGGCGATGGAGAATTTTGGGGGTTAGGGCACGGGCAAAGAGATAGAAACGGGGGAAGAAGAAGGGATAAAGGGGGATTAGGGTTTGGCGGGGAGAAGTAATGAGGGGTTAAATGGGGAAAGTGGGACCGAGCCGCGGTTTTAAACTGACACCGTCAAATCCTTCGTATCCAACTCAAGGCATAAAAATATTACTCACCCGTTTAAGGTTTTTTCGGGGCCCTTATGCCTTGCATTTTTTTTTTAGAGTTGAGAAATATACC